>CM055875.1:14702143-16197143 GCA_029582165.1 Portulaca oleracea
TCATTGTTGAGAGTCCTTAGGTCGCATCGTAAGGCCATTGGCTATACCATAGATGACCTTAAGGGCATTAGTCCCTCAGTTTGCATGCATAGGATTTTGATGGAAGATGACTATAAGCCCACCATAGAAAATCAAAGAAGGTTGAACCCTAACATGAAAGAGGTGGTGAAAAAGGAGGTCTTGAAATTACTTGATGCTGGGATTATCTACCCTATTTCTGATAGTGAGTGGGTGAATCCGATGCTTGTTGTGCCTAAGAGGGGGGGGGGGGGAATGACTATAGTGAAAAATGAGAACAATGAGATGATTCCCACTAGGACTGTTACGGGGTGGAGGATGTGTATTGACTATCGCAAACTGAATGATGCCACCCGTAAAGATCATTTCCCTCTCCCCTTTATTAATCAAATACTTGAAAGACTGACGAATAATTCATACTTCTGTTATCTTGATAGGTATTCCGGGTTTTTCCAAATCCCTATCCACCATAGTGATCAGGAAAAGACTACCTTTACATGTCCTTACGGTACCTTTGCCTATAGGAGAATGCCATTTGGATTGTGCAATGCACCTGCTACCTTTCAACGATGTATGATGGCTATTTTCTCTGATTTTATTGAGGACATTATGGAGGTTTTTATGGATGATTTTTCAGTCTATGGAAATTCTTTTGATCATTATTTGAGAAATCTTGCTAAAGTCTTGTCTCGATGTGAAGAAGTGAATTTGGTTTTGAATTGGGAGAAGTGCCATTTCATGGTACAAGAGGGTGTAGTCCTTGGTCATGTTGTGTCAAGTAAAGGCATTGAGGTTGACAAACCAAAGGTGGAGGTGGTTGAAAGACTACCACCTCCAACCTCTATTAAGGGTGTTAGGAGTTTTCTTGGACACGTTGGTTTCTACCGACGGTTCATTAAGGATTTTTCAAAAATTGCTAGACCTCTCACCCGATTGCTTGTCAAAGATGTGCCTTTTGTATTTGATGTTGTTTGCTTGAGTGCTTTCAACAGGCTGAAAGAAGCTTTGATCACCGCGCTCATTATGCAAGCCCCGGATTGGAATTTGCCTTTTTAAGTGATGTGCGATGCGAGTGACTACGCATTGGGGGCTGTTTTGGGGCAAAGGAGAGATGGCAATCCCTTCGCCATCTAATATGCGAGCCGAACTCTGGATGAGGCTCAAGTCAACTACGCCACCACAGAGAAGGAATTCTTGGCGGTTGTTTTCGCCTTGGAGAAGTTTCGACCATACTTGATCAACTCCAAGGTGATCGTGTTCACCGATCATGCCGTCATTCAACACCTTATGGAGAAGTTGGACTCCAAACCTCGGCTTATTCGCTGGGTGTTATAGCTCCAAGAGTTCGACTTAGAGATTCGGGACAAGCCCGGATTGCAGAACGTGGTGGCCAATCATCTCTCTCGATTGGAGGATGTTCCGAAGGAGAAGCTCCCTATTGATGATTCTTTTCTGGAAGAGAAGCTCATGGCTGTTTGTACCCCATTCATTCTATGGTATACCGACTATGTCAATTACCTTGTATGTGGAGTGCTACCACCGGATCTATGTATGGGAAGAACCACTTCTTTTCAAGCTGTGTGCTGATGGGGTGTATCGAAGATGTATTCCAGAGGATGAGGTTCAAGGAGTGTTGCATCATTGTCATTCCACTACCTATGGTGGACATTTCGTCCCCGACAAAACTGCTTCCAAGGTCTTTTAAGCCGGTTTCTTTTGGCCAACTCTCACCAAAGATGCAAGGGAGTATGTACTCGCATGTGATCGGTGTCAAAGGACGGGCAACATTTCAAAGAGACACGAGATGCCCCAAAGCGGAATTTTAGAGGTTGAGCTCTTCGACATGTGGGGGAGAGACTTTATGGGTCCTTTCCCTCCATCTCACAAGAACCTCCATATTCTTGTTGCTGTGGATTACGTATCCAAGTGGGTGGAGGCGATTGCATCTCCGACTAATGATTCAAGGGTCGTCATCAAATTCCTCAAGAAGAACATTTTCACTCGATTTGGCACTCCTAAAGCCTTGTTGAGTGACAATGGCACCCACTTTTGCAACCAACCGCTTGAAACTCTCTTGAAAAAGTATGGGGTATTCCATAAGGTGGCAACGCCTTACCATCCTCAAACGAGTGGTCAAGTGGAGCTATCGAACTGGGAATTAAAGAGCATTCTCGAGAAGACGGTTGACCGATCCCGGAAGGATTGGTCATTGAAGCTTGATGACGCCTTATGGGCGTACCGCACGGTATTCAAGACTCCCCTTGGCACCACTCTATTCCGGTTGGTGTATGGGAAGCCTTGTCATTTTCCCGTAGAGATGGAACATCGAGCATTTTGGGCAGTCCGAACTCTGAATTTTGATGCCAAGGCAACCGGTGAGAAGCGAATGCTTCAATTGCAAGAATTTAGAGGTTATCGATTCTTGATTCGTTTTAGTTACTTTCTTGCGCATGCTTTAACTTGTCTTTTAGACCCTGTTGTTAGGTTAGTAAAACCCTAGAAGCCTTCATCCATTAAATTACCTCAAGCTCAACTTTTCCTGTCGACCTTAGTTTTAGTTAGTTCATTAGAAATTATTAAAAATCATCAAACCCGATTGGCTTAGCAATTAAGCAGAGGGATAGTTCACTGCGTTACTAGACTAAGTCCCTGTGGGATCGACCTTGACATTGCTACAATAGTACATGTGCGCTTGCGGCCCTGTCAACTTCGGGGGTTCATAGCCGAGTGGCATCCGAAGCGCATCGATCCTCTTCGTGTAGGGCTTTGTGTGCGACTCTTGTTCGATGCCTCTCCGAGTTGAGCCCTTACTGCATTGGCAATCATACTCTAGATCTCTTCCGCAGTCATTGATCCTGAAGACGAGACCTTCTTTTTTTCACCGTCGCAATCACCATCACCCTTAGAAGACTCTTTGTCATATTCCTCCTTGTCAGTTTCTTCATCAGACTCTTGATAAGGGCGCTTCTCTATCTTCCTTATCAGTTTCGCGATCTGTTCGCTTTGTTCGTCAATCTTTTTGTCTTTTTCTTCGCTTTCCCTAGCAAGTCTTCTCAGTGTAACCTCTGATAAGTGCATTATTTGCACTTTATTCTAGGTGTTTTAGAAGCATAATCATGGTAAATTTAGGCTAAAAAGGTGTTTAATCTTCCCTATTTCTCTATTTACGCTTGGTCTTTGTGTTTTTGGTATTGATTTGCAGGTTTAGGGCCAAAAAGTTGATTTTTGGAGCAAATTTGGTACGGCTAAGGGTACCACGGGCATCAACTACTGTTGATAAAACCGTGGTAAAAATTTTAGCAAGAAACGAGCAGAAAATAGCGAAGCAACCACGCGGTCAGTGGTTGTCACATGGCGACGAGGTTGTTTGTCTCGCTATTTTCTGCTCGTTTCTTGCTGAAATTTTTACCACGGTCTTATCAATAGTAGTTGATGCCCGTGGTACCCTTGGCCTTACCAAATTTGCTCCAAAAATCAACTTTTTGGCCCTAAACCTGCAAATCAATACCAAAAACACAAAGACCAAGCGTAAATACAGAAATTGGGAAGATTAAACACCTTGTTACCCTAAATTTACCATGATTATGCTTCTAGAACACCTAGAATAAAGTACAAATAATGCACTTATCAACCCCTTCATGCTAAAACCTTGCTTGTCCCCAAGCAAGTACTAGACTCAAAACTAGGAAAAACGGACTCAAAAGAAGAAAAAGAAAAGAAAGATTCGAACATCCTATGTACAAGCCCCCTCAGGTAAGCATTAGCAGAGCTCTCAAGCAACTTTGTCCAACCTAAACACAGCCCAAAAGCGATTAAAACATTTTAGCACAAGATAGAGGGAGATTTTCGAAAATGATTTAGGGGAATCATACCATCAAGATCAAATTAGTCACCCTTCCGTCACCGAATTAGCGAGAGAACACATGTATGAGTATGAAACTAAAACGGTTGAGAGCAATCCTCACTTTTGGGGATGTGGAAACACTCCTCTCATGTGTTTTCAAAATGAATTCGATGTTTGGTTCTCTCAATACTCTAGCCTAGGAAACAATCTACCATATGCTTGATGATCTTCTCGATGCTCTACCGCTATATGCAAAATGCAAATGACAATGAAGAGGTCTTTGAAAGGGTTGTAACGAGGATAAGGTTAGGGGTAAGGGACGAAAAATATTTCGATAAATTGAGCTCGAAGCCAAGCTTGGAGTAATACTTTTCCAACCTCACTCAATGTCATTGAACCTTACTCGCCCATAAACAATCATAACAATCCCGAAACATTTAATAGAAACCGCCTCATTACTAGACTCCTCACTTGCCATCACACTTGTGCTTCCCCTTTTTTTTACCTTTTTTTCTTTTTTTTTTTTATTTTCTATTTGCTATTGGATTGTTCTCTCTCTTCTTCTTTTTTTTCGAAGCAAGTGATTGGCAAGTGCAAATCATATGCAAAATTAAGTACAAAACTTGGCGGGCTTTACTAACATAATCACTACATTGATACTACATAAGTGAGAAAAACCCCATCACTTCCTATTCATGACTTTCCCAACACACTGTTTTGCGAATGAATTCACAAGTAACCCCATCAACCACACTCAATATACTCCAAGCAATGGCTTAAGGTAGGTAGATATGTAATTGGCCAAGGCTTATAATTTCGGTTTATTCCAAGAAAACGGAGTAATCAAAGGCTAAAAGAAGGGTTAAAGGCGGAGAATTATATGAATAGGGTGGCTATTTGGCTATGTAGCTACAATAAGTGCGAATGAATGCCTCAATCATGTTGTCAATGCATGATGCAAAATGTAGTTTCAAAGAGATGAAAAGCAAGTTCTAGAGATCGCAACCAAGGTTGAGTCACACATGGAACTATGAGACTATTGAACATGATTAATCATTTTGGCTTTGTGGTCTCACGGGTTTGTGCTCAACAACCAATCAAAGAACATAAACATTCAAATGCTAAGCTCACATCGAAGGGTTAAGAAGGGCAATAAATCTTCACTATCAAAATGTAATCCCAAATCAAGATGTTTTCGAGATTTCTTTTCAAATCTTTGAATCACTAACGAGCTATGCAAAGGCTAAATAAAGCTACAAGAAACACTACTTAGCTTACAATCATCACCGAAGGATTACCTAACCTAACCTAATGCTATTCTAATTTTTTTTTTCTTTTTTTTTCTTTTTTTTCTTTTTTTCCTTTTTTTTCCTTTTTTTCACTAAAGAAACTAAATGCAAACTATACTAAATGCAACCTATATGCAAGATGCAAAATATGTACAAATGTATATGCAAACAAGTTACTCTCCCAAAGTTATCACCAAACATCAAACATGGCAACCAAATCAATCAAGCTAGACAATCAAATCACTCAAAACCCACCCCTCCATGCTAGGACACAGCATTGTCCTCAATGCTAAGAAAAAGCAATCATCATAGGGGGGTAGGGAGAAAGGTCAAAGATCAAATCGTTACTCTTCAGGAGGAGGGGGAGGGCTACCTTGGTCCATAGCGGCACGGTTAGCGGCTCGCTGGGCACGAAGCTCCCTTAGATTCGGTTGGTTCGAGGGTCCTGCAGCATCAGTTCTCCTCTTCTTTGGTGCCATGGAAACTTGAAGCTCCAACAATGGTGACTTGCGGAAAAATGGGAGTGAAGGGTGAAGTTGAATGTGGTGGATGTGGTTCGAATTGGTGGATGGGGTGGTTGAACGGGGCGAGGGTTGGGGTTAGGGAGAGGTTTTGGACGGTGAGGGTGGGTGAGTGAGTGAGGTGTGAGTGAGTGAAGTGGAATTAGGGCTTGTGGATTGTGAGAAAGAAAGAAGAAGAAGAGTAGATTGAAGATGGAGAAGGAGAAGGAGGATGGAGAATGGAGAGTTAGGGTTTAGGGTTTGGGTTCGCGCAGAGGTGAAGAGAGATGGAGGAATGAAGGAATTGAGTGAGAAAAGGGAAAAAAACGAGTGAGAACCCTGCCAGACCAGCCACGGTCAGTGACGCCACCTCGCACCGAGGTCAGGGTTGGCTTGGTTTGCTTGTTTTAGCGTAGTTTTTTTTTTTTACCTCAGATTTTTAGCCACCACGGTCCGAGGTGAGAACCTCGGGCAGACCGAGGTTGGCGCTGGAAATTGGAATTTTTGGGAGGAAATTGTGGGGAAGGATTGGGCGGCTACCACGGTCTGTGGTTAGAACCTTGGGCAGACCGAGGTTGCCGCTGGAAAGCTTCTCTCTTTTTTTTTTTTTTCTTTTTCTTTCACTTTCTTGATCTTGATTGTGTTTCTTTTCTTGTTTTTGCTAGGCATTCTTGGTGTATGCAAAAAGCTCTGGAATTTGAGTTCGACCCCGAGATTGAACGCACTTTCCGTTCTCGGAGAAAGAGGCTGCGAATAGAGGAAGCTAGCAAGAAGCAAGAAGAAAAGTCTACACCACAATAAAAAATGGCTGTTGGAGAAGGACGACCGAAGACACTGGAACAATACTTGGCCCCGAGTGTCAATGATCCTCCCACGGCCATCAACCCTCCCAACATCGCTAACAATGACTTTGAGCTGAAGAACTCCTTGATCAATCTGGTCAAAGCTACGCCATTCTGTGGTCACCCTAGTGAGGACCCCAACCGACACCTCCGTATCTTCCGCCAAGTGTGCGATACGTTCAAGGCGAACAGGGCCTCACCGGATGCAATTAAACTGCGGTTGTTTTCGTTTGATCGAGCATGGGAGTGGCATGTTTCCTCGCGCTGGCAGTTATTCTCACGGGAATTAACTGGGGAAAGAAGGGGAACGCGGTTATCACTTATTCTGGGCAGAAAAGAGGGATTTTAGAGAGGAATTCTTCACCAAAAAAACACCTCCATTAATCAAGAATCAATTCGAAGGCATTGAAGATCTAGAATTCGAGAAAAAAGCAAGCAACACTCTTGTGAAGTTCTTGAGAGGATCCTACGAATTTCTCCTTAGTGTTTGCTTTACTCTTCTCACTTTCTCTTTCTTAATTCTTGAATTGATTACCATGTTTAGAATGTATTTCTTGTTTTCAATGAATACTTGTGAGTAGATTTCGTTCTTTCTAGGGTTTTATAAACCATCAATATGGAGTTTGATTAGAAATGTTTTAGTTTGTACTTGAATTCTCAATTGAATCAATAGAAGGTTGCGTTTTTCTTGCTTACGAATGTTCTTAAGGCCTTGGATGTTTGTAATTCAGAGATTAACCTAAGAAGTACCGAAAGGTGAATTAGGGGAATTTGACCACCAACCCTTCTACCTAGGCCTACGAAAGTTGCAAAAGGAGTAGTAGACTAGGGAATCATTAGATAACCCGACCTTGCTTAGACTTTCAATTCTGTTTAACCTGAAAAGCATACGAAAGTTGTTGATTAGGTTAGTCAGAATAATTCTATTTAGCATCGAAAGAGCGATAGAATTTAGAGGTTATTGATTCTTGATTCGTTTGAGTTACTTTCTTGTGCATGCTTTAATTTGGCTTTCAGACCCTGTTGTTAGGTGAGTAAAACCCTAGAAGTCTTCATCCATCGAATTACCTCGAGTTAATCCTTTCTTGTCCACTTTAGTTCTAGTTAGTTCGTTAGAAATTATTAAAAATCATCAAACCCGATTGGCTTAGCAATTAAGTAGAGGGATAATTCACTGTGTTACTAGTCTAAGTCCCTGTGGGATCGACCTTGACATTGCTACAATAGTACTCGTGCGCTTGCGGCCCTGTCAGCCTCCAACTCTATAATCTTTTCTTCTATGTTGGAAGCGCCAGTTGTCATCACTAACATGACGACAGTTTGAGTAGACTCAATTTCAGTCTCCGAGAAGATAGATTCCTCTTCAGTCATTGGGGAAGAATCTTCATTGGAGTAGTCTTGGCCTTCAAAGTCCTCAGACTTGAAGATTGGGTTGTTGCGAGTTTGGAGTTCGTCCATTCCACGCGGGGTAGTCATGATTGAGCCGAAGGTATTTGCAGTGCTTGGCCTCCGAGAGCGAGGAGCCATTTGAGGCACTCCCTGAAGATTGGAATCAATAGTCAAACTCTTCCGTGATGGGGTTGGTGCCTTAATAGTTGGTTTTTCCAGCAGAACAGAAATTGCAGCAGCAGCGGCGACAGCCTTCGCCATCCTTCGAGTCATTACTCCGCTTGAACGCTCCACTTGACCCTTGGGATGAAGCTTGAACGCTCCACTTTGTTGAGGGTTGAGAGACAACTTTCTTGGGTGCCATCGCGTCGCTTGAATCGAAGATGAATTGAACTTCTTGGAGAAAGAGATGAGAGGCAGAGTTGTCCCACCGAGCGTGCCAAATTTATAAACTCAAATTTCGAGCTTGAAATAAATAAAGACAAGAAATTGAGAAACAAATATAATTTATATTAATATTCGAATGTATGTAGGTACAATCTCTATATTAAATACAATAAAGTAGTCATCTGATTCAATCTCATAAATTTGGGTGAGCCGAGGGCATGGACGCTTGATCTCGATCTCGAATGCAGGTCCAGCTGCAGAACTCAGTTGTAGTTCTTTATCTTGACGTGCAGAAAAACTTGGAGCTTTTGATCTCAAACTTTTGTCGACCTTGATCCTTGGCGCATGGGAGCTGGAGGTCGCTTGCGCAGTTCGAGCTTCTGAATTATCTGAAGTGCAGAGTGCCGAATGCCGCCGGGGGTAGACTGCAGAGTGTGTTAAAAATGAGGGAGAAGACCCCTATTTATAGGCTCTGAAGGCCTAGGGTTGCCTAGGGTTTTGAGTCGGGCTTTGGGCTTAGGCCCAAATTAATTAATTATCCCTTTATTGAAAATAGAGAAATAATTACTATTTTTTGCATCATAAATGACACGTGCCACAACACTATTGGTAATGTGTATTTCCATTTAAAATATAATTAAATGGACCGCCGAAATTAATTTAACACGTGGCGGATAATAATTGGCCAAAATAAATTTAATTTAGTTTCCACGTGTCATTTTCCGATTTGCCGACAAAATTTTGCCTTCTACAGTCGTATCCACAAAGAGTTGGGGCTTCCGAACCTATGAATCTAACAAGCACTCACCAGCTAGGTTTGATGGTCGAGGTTTTGGTGATTGACAGACACATGGAATAAAAACAAAAGAAAAGAACCCAAATGAAAAGGAAAAGAGCTCGGGGGTATTACCGGGCCTCCTATCGAGAGAAACAGATCAGGAAGAGGTTCAGGGACGATTCAAAGGCAAGCTATTCAACATGGGAACTAAGCGAATATATTAGCGTCAAATCCTCCTCGCCAGAGTTAGGACTCGATGCTTACAATCTAGATTCCACCACTACTCCAATAGGGATGGTTTCTAGATAGCATGATGGCCTAGTTCTTCTTATCGAACACTAATCTCACACCAGTGTAAAGTAGTGTCCAATTAATCCATCCATAACCCTCCAATTCAATGTTGAGAGATACTATATAACCTCCCGACACCAAGAATATCGGTAATTTAATCTATCGATTAACTGAAAGTTAAATATGGAAACCATTACTACCGATTAACCACATTTTGAATTTGATTAACTGCATTTTTTGGTTTAATCCACAGTAAACCACAATTTAATATAAAGTTTCTTTTAATCTAGATGGTGCTTGGAAGTTTGAAGTTAAGGTCATAATTCCTATGAAGTTGACTTGAAGTTTTTTTTTTAATTATTATTCAAAGCTTGTAAATATTGAGGAAATTGAACAATATCATTGAAATAGTGTAAACATAAAAAAAAACATGACAACTAAAAAACGAACAAAGAAACAACACCACACAAACAGTTAAAGAAGAGAATCCAAATTAATTCTTAAAAGATGTGATTTTCTCTTGGAACCACTTCTCCTTAAACAACTCCACTATAGTCGCAGGCTTCCCACGGATGAGTCGTGTGCCACAACCAAACTTGGCCACTCTACGTGCCATGCCATCCAAACTATAAAAGAAAGCTCTGAAGAATCCTCAACGAAGGCACCCCTCTTTTCCTTCCTTTTGTTAGGGCCCCCAAATCTTACAGAAGCGGCCCCACACGCAACTTGGCTGATAAGAAGCCATTAGACTTCAACACAGATTTCCTCTTCTTCTTTCTCATAGACCGCACTTTAGAATCCTCAAAGAAGAACTCTTCAAAATCAGCATAGGCATTATAATCAGAGTGAACCGACAAAGACTGCTTCCTCATTATCAATTGGATCACTAGCATGGACTCATGTTACATCCCTTGTGTAACGCCTCGACCCCTTCCCGGGCCGCGGACATTACCGATAACTGCTTCAAGGATCGCTGACTGGCCCCACAAATCACCACGAGTCTTTCCAACGCTTCGCCTCCTCGCCACACGCTCGGGAAAACTTCCCAGGAGGTCACCCATCCTTTGACTACTCCCAGCCAAGCACACTTAACTGAGCAGTTCCCATCAGATGAGCTACCATAAAAGAAGGTGCACCTTAGTGATATAAGTAGTCATTTTAATCCTTTTAAGCCACTCTTAACCATTTACCCGGGGTGTTACAATCACCCCCACTTAAGCGCACAACGTCCTCGTTGTGCCACAATCCACTCCAAAATCTTTGCCCCGCTAGGTGACTGCCCATGTGATGCATAATAGCCTAGCTATATACATCAAGGTTAGCTAAGAGGACCTTGATCTATCTTCAAGTTACAAAAGACATCAACGACATCATCAATTACAATGGTTTATTAAGCTCTATACATCAAGGAAGCAAGCATGAAGGACCTTGATGTTATTCTAGCTTACATGGAGTTACTCTCATATATGGAGGTCATCAATGAGCTCAAAATACTCTCGGCAATAAGAGTCCTTATTGAATTCGCGGCAATGGAGGACCTTATCGTATATAGTTCGATATTTTGCTCTATAACTCTAAATCCAAGCATCTATTGAGGAAGTCATCAAAAGACAGATTGGAGTACATTTAAAGAGCTTTCCAATGGTTTTTGAATCATTGAAAACGGACAAGTATTGAAGGAGTTATAGCAATTTCTTTCTAGAGTTGTATTTTAGAGTTTTATGATGTCATAAATAGGATATATGATGTAATAGTTGATTCTTGGTTTCTTGAACCCTAAGTGCACGTCCAAGGGGTCTTGGAGTAGTATAAATAAACCCCCTAGGGTGCCTTTGTATTCATTCACATTCAATATTAAACACATAATCAAACAAGAGCTTATGCTTTGTTTTCTTGAGGGAGAATCCTTTGAATCTTCTCTTCTATTCCAAGAGGGAGCAATCTTGGATGGTGCAAAGGAGGAGTTGGATATCAAATTGATTGTGGTGTGTCTGTATCAATCAAGGAGATTTCCATTGCCAAAATCTATCAAGTTTCTACATCAATTCAACAAGTTCTTTTACAATTGGTACGTTTTTACCATTGTTTTGATTCTTTTGATTCTTTTGATTGTCATTCAATTCATCACATTTAGAACTCTCGTTTAGCCTTTTCCATTCGTCCATTTTCAATCTAATTCATCCCTATCTTTCGTTTGAAACTAGTTTTTGAGAAATTCAACTATTGCAAGTTTTCACTTGTGGAAAGATCCTTAACATCCATGATCCCATTATGCATCAAAATTGGTATCAGAGCTTTGCTAGTTGATTTCTCTAGTTTCTTTTACCTTGTTTTCATCAAAACATCACCCATATACACGCCATTCACCACCATTCACACGCCATCTTGGAGTTTTCTCCAAGAACTCATCAAGAATTCATCAAGAATTCATCAAGAATTCATCAAGAACCCTAAGCTCCACAAAAAACCCTAAGACTAAACACAAGCCTAGCCTAATTCCATCCTTTACCCAACGTGAGTTCTAATTTGACATCAAATCTGAATCAAATGGAAAAATTTGGGAACCTTCAAAAGGAAGGATTAAGAAGCACGTTTGGTTCATATGAAAGGAGTCCTTATGATGATGAATATGAAGCTCCTTACGAATGGAGTACACGTTTGAATAAGAAGAAGGGATATCATGTCCAAGAAGAATTTTCGCCAATAAAAAGAGACCACATCATCAAACTTGCAAGAATGAAGCAAGGGAGCATGGACGTGGTTCCATACACGATACAATTCAGAATGCAACTATGGAAGTATGCTCTTAAGGAGAATGACCCCCAAGTCTTGGTATGTTACTTAAGTGGTCTTAATGATTACATTGGAGATATTGTTGTATGTCAATTTTATTCAAACTTGGAAGAGTTAAGTTCCTTGGCTTTTAATGTTGAGATGGAGGCAAAGATGAAAGAACCTTGGGGTGAGAACCATCTACAACTAAAACCAAACATACCAACCACAAAACCCCACGCCAAGAACATCGCAAAACAGCCCCAAATCAATCCCAAACCTCACGTCCAAAGACCTACAAAACAGCCACAAAGATCTCCTAAACCTACGGTTCAAAAACCTACAAAACAGCCCCTACAACATCCTATCCATAGCTCCACAAAACAAGCCTTAGACCTCTCTATACCTACTGCCCAAAACTCCTCAAATCAGCCCAAAAACCGTCCACTCCTATTGTCCAAGAAAAGGAAATCATTGTTCCAAGTACATGTCTACATTGCCAAAGTTTTGATCATATTGAAAGTGCATGTCCTAAGGAGAAAGAAGTATCTTTGGTTGATTGTCAAACATCATTAAGCATGCAACCAGAAATTGAAAGTGTGGTATTTGATGTATTTGAGCATGAGGATGTTCATAAACCGGGCATGAATGAGGTATGTAGCGTGCCTCATGAAGTACGAGGAAGAAAAAGAAGAGGATATTGTACTAGAAACGATGTATGTAGAAGAATTAAGTGGAGAAGAGTTGCTTGTTGTAAGTAGAGTCTTGAAAGAGGCTAGTGTATCAAATGATCTACAACAAAGAGAGCCTATTTCTTACTCTCAATATACCATTCAAGAAGAAGTATGTCCATTGAATCAAGGAGGAGAAGATTGTACTTACCATTGTAGTATTGACGAGGGCATTGATCTTGACATTGACGTTTCTACAAAGAGGATCAAAATGAAGGATTTGGAGAGCTATTCACTTCCTACTCTACACGTTTATGACAACAACATACACCTTGATCCAAGAAGTTTAGTAAGTCTTTGTTTTTACAAGATTTGCAAAGATTCATTATATTGTAATATTACTTCTATGGATTTTTGTTATACTTTGTTTGGAAAATCAAAGTTGTATGATTGGAGTATCATGCTCCAAGAGACGTCCTTATTACCCTCTTGTAACTCATGGCCCACGGAGGATCAAAGTACTCTTATGACACTTATGGAGAATGAGTATCATACATTTGAAGAGCAAAAGAGTTTCAATCTTGCACCATTGGAGGTTATCTACCGTGAGTTTGAAGGAGGAGGTAAAACGGCATCAACAATTGAGTACCCACACTTGAATTTAATGAAACATTTCTCTCATATGGAGAAATATCATGGGTTCCTCAATCAAGAGCTTCAACAACAACTAGATCTTATCAAAGGGATCTATGATGATTTCAAAGCATTCAAGAAGAGAAGTTGTAACCTCATGAGAAAGAAGGAGAGAAATGATGTCTATAACACATATGGAAAGACATCTTACAAAGAAGGAAGAAGGGCTTTGAAGAAGAAGTTTATATGATCACTTGTGAGTACGAATCAAAGAAGTTTTGTGATTGAAGTTATATGATGGTTTTTAAAGAAAGTCTTGTTTGAGGACAAACTTTTTCAACCGGGGGAGAATGATGCATAATAGCCTAGCTATATACATCAAGGTTAGCTAAGAGGACCTTGATCTAGCTTCAAGTTACAAAAGACATCAACGACATCATCAATTACAATGGTTTATTAAGCTCTATAAATCAAGGAAGCAAGTATGAAGGACCTTGATGTTATTCTAGCTTACATGGAGTTACTCTCATATATGGAGGTCATCAATGAGCTCAAAATACTCTCGGCAATAAGAGTCCTTATTGAATTCGCGGCAATGGAGGACCTTATCATGTATAGTTCGATATTTTGTTCTAATAACTCTAAATCCAAGCATCTATTGAGGAAGTCATCAAAAGACAGATTGGAGTACATTTAAAGAGCTTTCCAATGGGTTTAAATCATTGAAAATGGACAAGTATTGAAGGAGTTATAGCAATTTCTTTCTAGAGTTGTATTTTAGAGTTTTATGATGTCATAAATAGGATATATGATGTAATAGTTGATTCTTGGTTTCTTGAACCCTAAGTGCACGTCCAAGGGGGTCTTGGAGTAGTATAAATAAACCCCCTAGGGTGCCTTTGTATTCATTCACATTCAATATTAAACACATAATCAAACAAGAGCTTATGCTTTGTTTTCTCTCTAACCTTTGTGTTAGAATCTGGTTCTCTTGAGGGATAATCCTTTGAATCTCCTCTTCTATTCCAAGAGGGAGCAATCTTGGATGGTGCAAAGGAGGAGTTGGATATCAAATTGATTGTGGTGTGTCTGTATCAATCAAGGAGATTTCCATTGCCAAAATCTATCAAGTTTCTACATCAATTCAACGAGTTCTTTTACAATTGGTACGTTTTTGCCATTGTTTTGATTCTTTTGATTGTCATTCAATTCATCACATTTAGAACTCTCGTTTAGCCTTTTCCATTCGTCCATTTTCAATCTAATTCATCCCATTCTTTCGTTTGAAACTAGTTTTTGAGAAATTCAACTATTGCAAGTTTTCACTTGTGGAAAGATCCTTAGCATTTCGTGTATAATGGATTTGTATTGATCCATTATGCATCACCATGGATCTCCCGTCCACTGGCGCAGCTCACGGTTGCGGGTCGGCTCTGATACCATTTGTAACGGCCCGACCCCTTCCCGGGTCGTGGACATTACCGATAACTGCTTCAAGGATTGCTGGCTGGCCCCACAAATCTCCACGAGTCTTTCCAGCGTGCTTCGTCCTCGCTCACACGCTGCCTGGGAAAACTTCCCAGGAGGTCACCCATCCTTTAACTACTCCCAGCCAAGCACGCTTAACTGAGGAGTTCCCAACGGATGAGCTACCACAAAAGAAGGTGCACCTTAGTGATATAAGTAGTCATTTTAATCCTTTTAAGCCACTCTTAACCATTTACCCAGGGTGTTACACCTTGTGTGACCATGAACAACACAAATTGGATTCGAGATAGTCTATTCAAAATGAAAGAAACGCCACCAACTAGAACCTCAAAGGGAAAAACAACAAGGTTGAGTTGAGAGTTCGCAAGTCTATCCGCCAGAGCTTTAAAAGAATCAACATTCTTATCATGTGAAGGTTCAACCTCCACAATTTGATCAGCTTTTGGTACCAAATCCGCTTGATAGAGGCTCTCTTTAAATAGGGACGCATCCATTGTTTCTTATTAAAATTCTCCCAAGAAACAGATAACACAGAACTATTGAACAAACTACCATTCAGAGAATGGATAGTGCTTGAACCCTCTTGCTTAACCTTGAAACAAATAAAACCAAACCTCTTTCCATTTCTCCCCTCTTTTTCAAGAATATAGACATCCATAACATTGCAAAATCCCACAAACAAATTTTCAACATCATATAATCAGTACCAAGAGGCATATTCTCCACAAAAACAAAGAATAAACAACCACCTACACCATTAGCACTCGAAGATGCATGGACAATAGGGGTAGAAAAATTGAACGCATGCACCTCAAAGATAACATGATCAGCAAAAACAACCAAAGTTGATGCATAAACAAGAGAATTAGAACCCATACTCAACCCAATAAATTCCTTAAACATAGCTAAATTTTCGCTAGCCCCGGAAAGGGCAGCCAATGAAACCACATCCAACGTATCACCACCAACAAATCCCCTACAAACCTAAGCGACCCACCTGAGCCTTGAAAGCAAGAACTGTATGAGCCGAACGGACAAAATAAGCGAGTCCTACTTTGACTGCCAATGGAGGAAATAATAGAAGTCAACTCATATTTCAACTCAACACATATCAAATGAATTTGAGTCAGATTCTCCATTATAACCCAACTAGAATTAAGACACAATGATCGAGATACCTACCACCATGCTCAGAAGCCATACACACCACCACAAGAAAGGGTAACGCACCCCAGCAAGACCGATGGAGCCAGAGACTGACTACCTGCTGACAAAGAAAACGACCACCACAAAGGACTCGGACGATCGCAGAACCCACCGCCACGAGAGAGCTGCCGCTAATGAAGACGATCATCACAGAGGATTCGTACGACCGCATAACCCACCGCCGCCAGAGAGCCATCGCTCGAAAACAGCAAAAATCGACAATAAAGAACCCTAGGAAACGTAGGCCACGAAGAGAAAACAAGGGCAAAAAACGAACGAAACACCGACATGATAGGGTCTGCGAGCATGATACTTAAAACCTGACCGAACATGCGATCCGATCGGTTCAACCGTGAACTGGTCAGTTGGCCGGTCCGATTCTAGGTTTAACTCGGTGAGTAGGTTCAACTGTTCAAAAACCGCCAAAATTGGTAGAAATAGTTTACCCGGACGGTTCACGATCAAATCGGGATTTTGGTAGTTTAATTTTAAAAAATCTGGTTTTTGATCGATTCATGTCGGTTTTTGACTGGTTCATGCCCGATTCATATCAGTTTAATTATTTTGGTTGTTCAATTATCTTGAAGTGTGAAATTTTTTTAACTCATGACCAATTCGTGCCAGTTTTGACCGGTTCAACTGTGACCCGGGTCAACCAGTCTAACTCAGTTTGATTAGTTGAACCATTGACCCACTAGATCAACCAGTTCAGTGAACGATCTGGTTTTGACAACATAGGCTGCGAGAAATGGACGACGTCAATGGCCAGACAGCGCACCCACTACAGGGCCGGCGACGCACCCACCATGCAACACATGTTTAGGTTTAGGTTTTTAAGAAGAGGCTTGTGGGTCACAATTTTGTGATCGTCTTATTCAAAAAGCCATTTTTCTCAATAACCACTAGTAAATGTAAGATTGTGCAAGGTACGAGCATTATTTTAGCAATTCCATTTCTCTCACTGTCTCACATACCCCTTTTGTTCCATTTCTCTCACATCTGAGTTGGCTCAGTCCTCGGACCCTCTTCCCTCCTTTTATAAATAAAGTACTATGGCAAGGAGGGAGATCATGTCAGGTGCCCACCTCAATCTCATGTCTTTATCTCTTACATTGCCACCTACTTTTACTTTTACAGATCCACCCACCATTTGTTTTAGCTTTCAACCAGTTCTCAACCTTATGTACATATATGTGGGATATTCCTTCCCCTGTTCTTGTTAACTTCAATTTTGGTGAACTGAGACTTGGAATATTTTATTGGTAGGGAACTACGATTTACAATTTTTATGCATCAAGTTGTACCTTGTAAATGTCTGAGAACGATCAAGAAATTCTTGGAGGCAGGTACGGGGAGGGGGAGGGTGGGGAGATAGATAGAGAGAGAGAGATGTTCTGTAAATGGCAGTGGATATTGTGGAGAAGGAGAAGTGAACGATGGTGATCGACGTTCAAGAGGGTTGAAAGGGGTGTTGGTTCCAGGATTGGGATTGTGATATTTTGTTTGTTCGTCAACTTCTCCATTAATCTTCTTCTTGTTCTCTCTCCTTGCTAGGATTCTTGGGTTTTCTTTCACCAATAATATTGCTTTGTTTTTTTTTTTTTTTGAATCCGGGTAAAAGAGAGATACAAAGGAACTTAGGAGACCCTTCTCGCAAGGTGTCTTCCTAAGTTATCATGAAACAAAATAAAAAAAAGAAAACAGAATCAGGGCTAACACTCCAAACGACCCTATTTTGGATGGAGTGTCGCCTATTCGCTAACCAATCTGCAGCTAAGTTGGCTTCTCTAAACACATGATTTACTGAGTAAGCCTCAAAGAGATGAAGGCAGTTCCTAATGTCTCTAATAGTCATGTCTATCTGCCACGGAGATTTAAAGCACCCTTGGATTGCTTGAACAAGAACAAGGTTATCACTTTCAACCAGAACTTTCTTGAACCCAGTTTCCTGATGTCTCTAATAGTCATGTCTATCTGCCACGGAGATTTAAAGCACCCTTGGATTGCTCGAACAAGAACAAGGTTATCACTTTCAACCTGAACTTTCTTGAACCCAGCTTGAAAAGCTTGCTCCAACCTAAACTTGATTGCTAAAACCTCCACAAGAAGAATAGGTTCTGAGTGTAGTTTGAGGGAGCCCGCATGAAGAAGTCTACCGACATGATCTCTAATAACAAAGCCGGTTGTTGCGCCTTGCCCATTGACGGATCCATCATAGTTAAGTTTGACCCATCCAGGATTCGGTCAATCCCAACCAATAAACTTTGTAAGGTTACCCTCCTAGGTGTGTGGCGACAGTTAAGAGAGGTTGAAGGACACGCGAGGAAGGATCTTCTAGCTAGCCACTCCGCGAAGTTCTTCTTTGTCCTGATGGTTACTCGGACATGATTGAAAACAGAGTTGTTGAAAAGGCAGTCGTTCCGTTCCTTCCAGATGCTCCAAAGTAGATAGGTAGCTCCCTTGAGCTCACTATGAGAAAGTGTGGCTCGGAGAGATAGAAGGATGTCCTTGCCACTAGAATCATGTGACCAATTTATAGAGGAGTTTATCCATTTATGGTCTTTGGCAGTTTTCCAAACCTTTTGGGAGAAGGGGCACTGATGGATCAAGTGTTGATCTGTTTCAATCTGGTCCAAACAAGTAGCACAAATAGGGTCAATGTTGACACCTCGTCGTACTAAATTACCTTTGAGAGGCATACCATCATGACAAATTTGTCAGAGAAAGACTTTCAGCTTTGGTTGAACGTCCAGTTTCCAAATCCAATTACCTTTCCAATTTTCTCGCTTGGTTATGCCGTGAATAACCAAGAGGCCGACTTAACCAAAAAAATACAATCGCTTGTGAGACCCCAACAACTTTCATCCTCTTGAAGGGATGAAGGAATTGGAGTGGAAAACACTAAATTGGCAATATCCATAGGCAAAATGTCCATAACTTTAGGGATATCCCATTGTTTATCAACGATGAAGTCACATACTAGAAGTTTATCATCAAAATTGGAAAAATCAACAGGACAAAGGTTGATTAGGGGTTCTTGGTGGCACCATCTATCCAACTAGAAATTAACTTTGGTGCCATCTCCGATTTTCCAGTGAGAGCCAAGTTTGTAAAAGCTATAAGCTTTATGCAAGTTCTTCCAAACCCAAGAATCTGAAGGTTTGGGCCGTCTGCAAAATGGATTGTTATCTTTCACATATTTTAGTCTGACATGTTCTGCCCAGAAGCTATTAGTATAATGAAAAATTTTCCAAATCAACTTGCATTGAAAAGCTAAATTCACAGCATAAGTCTTCCTGAGCCCCAGGCCCCCTTGGTCTTTCGATCTACAAATTTTTTCCCAAGAAACCATAGGCATACCATTCCCCGAATTTTTCCAGAAAAAATTTCTATTAATCCCATCGATTTGATCCAAAATCTTTTTTGGCATAAAAAAACATTGCATGGTATGTGCAGGCAACGATTCTAAGTTTGTCTGAATGAGGATAGTTCTTCCTGCTTTAGAGACAGTGTTCGCTTTCCAATTAGAGAGTTTTTTTATTCGCTTTTTTCAATGATTGGTGAGAACAACTTGATTTTCTTATGGCCACTCACTGAAGAGCAACCAAGATACTTGCCCAGAGAATGCTTAACAGGGATGTTAAAAATACCTTGTGCGATATCTTTTTTCCCACTAGTGGTTTTTGCTAAAAAAACCAAGGCTAACTTATGAAATTAACTAGTTGTCCTGATGATTTACAAAAAATATCAAGAGTTTTTTTTCAGCAATTTACAAGCACTTTCTTTTCCCTTACAAAACAACAAACTATCGTCAGTAAAAATAGACATGGTATTGTTGAAGCCTCTTCGTAAATTTTAATACCGATACCATTCTTTTTATCTTTACTCAGATCATAAAGTTATCTAGAGAGAATTTTCATGCAAAGAAGAAACAAATATGGAGACAACGGATCGCTTTGTCTAAGACCTCTAGTGGGCTTAATCAGGCCACAAGGTTGGTCATTAACCAAGACTGAATAAGTGACTGTAGAAATACATTCTGACACCCATTTGATTCATTTATGGGAAAACCCCATAAATTTAAGGACATCCAAAAGAAACTTCCATTCAATTCTATCATAAGCTTTTTCCATATCAAGTTTTAGAGCTACCCAAGGGGTTTTGTTGTTGGTGGTGTTGAACTTATGCATAATCTCGTAAGCTATGAGAATATTACCATGGATATGCTTGTTAGGAATAAATGCGCTCTGAGTCCAACTAATTAAAGAGTCAAGAAGGGGCCTAAGTCTGTTAACCATGATTTTTGCTTTAATTTTGTAAACAACATTGCACAAACTGATCGGCCTAAATTGATTAGGCAATGATGGATCATCCACTTTGGGAATAAGAGCGATGAAGGTATGGTTAATTGCTTTCAAAAATTTTCCATTAAGGAAAAATTCGCTTATGGAGGAACATAACTCATCGGCAATTAGATTCCAATAGGTTTAGAAGAAAACAACACCAAACCCATCAGGACCTGGAGCTTTAGCGGGGTCCATCTGGAAAAGAGCTTCTCTCATCTCCTCTCTTAAAACACTGGCAGTAAGCGAATTAGCTTGTTCATGATTAAGCTTAGGAAGATTAACTCTTTCCCAACAAGGTTCAATCACTACTGAATTAAATATATTTTCAAACTCTTTAATGAACTGAGTTTGAATATCATTAATATTTTCAATCCAGACCCCCGAGAAGTCTTTAAGTCTAATTATTGACGATCTGCGCTTACGAAATGTAGCTGATTTGTGAAAAAAGGAAGAGTTCCTTTCACCTTCCGTTAACCACTTTTTCCTTGCATATTTTGCCCAATACTTTTGGTTAAATAACAATAATTTTTCTCTTTGAGAAATTAATCTATTATACAACTAATTGAGACAAATATTATGAGGATCACTAATTAGTTTATCCTCAACCAATTGCAATTTCTCCCCATTTTGCTCTAATTTTTCATTGAAGTTCCGAAAAAATGATCAGCTCCAACTTTTCAAATCAGTTTTTATATGTTTTAACTTTTTTGAGACTCTAAACATAGAGTGGCTTTGAACATAAACGTTCCAACCCTTTCTCACAATATTATTCACTTGACTATAATTAGTCCAATGTTGATTAAAACGAAATTTTCTGTTCTTTTTATCTCTTCCATCTGGATTTGTGTCAAGAAGAATATAACTATGATCAGAGCAAGAGAAAGGTCCATGAGTAAGAGTGGCCTTTGGGTATTGGTTACACCAGTCATGCGTAGCTATATGTCTGTCCAATCTTTCATAAATCAAGTGACCATGAATGACCTTTTTCCAAGTAAATAACCTACCAACAGGTGGCAAGTCTAAGGCAATGATTTCCTGAAAAAAAAATTAGACAAACGAGTTGTTCTTAAGGCTTGGGTAGCGACGCCACCTTTCTTTTCAAAAGGATGAAGAATCTCATTACAGTCACCAATAATACACCATGGCAAATGGAAGACCTGATTTAAGCGCTTTAAATAGTCCCAAAATGCTAGTTTATCCCTTTCTTGAGCTGGGGCGTTAATTCTCGAAACTATTGATTCATAGTCTAATTTTTTGTCTTTAACATAAACATGAATCGCTCTTGAATCCTTTTGCAAAATATGCACATCCACATTAGCAGAGTTCCAAAGTATCCATATTCCTCCGGAATGATTAACAGTAGGTATCCAATCCGAATGATCGCATTTTAATTTCTTCAATATTCTATTTGCCTAATTAGGATTGACAACAGTTTCACTAAGAAAAGTGATCCGGTCTTACAGAATTAACAAGGAAGTTAATCTCGGCGATTTTACTATTGCTCTTAGCTCTTTGAATATTCCAATATAAGATCTTCATAATAAATTTAATTGGATTAGGCACCAAGGACCATCAAAATTCAAGAAAATGGACAAATGATTTTTCCAAAACCCATAAAGAGTTGTTCCATACAAGGCCTTGGAGGGGCTTACTATAAAGTAGCACCCTCACTCGCCAAAACAATATCGAAGGGGAAATAAGCACCCAACCAAATACAAAGAATATGAGTAATAAAAAAACTCAACCAAGAGCCATAATACAGGAGCACCAGAAGATAAAAGGATAGACAACTCTATCTCCTACTAACTATTGCTTTGTTTTATGTTATTCTCTTTCAAGGGGAAAATAGGGATATGAAGGGGAGCGGAAAAGGGGTAAAAGGCTAAAGGCAAGCAACTACTCAGGTAAGTTGCTAACAAGATAAGCAGCACACCAAGGCCGCACCTCAATAAACTCTCCCTTTTATTCTTCAATATTCTATTTGCCTAATTAGGATTGACAACAGTTTCACTAAGAAAAGTGATCCGGTCTTACAGAATTAACAAGGAAGTTAATCTCGGCGATTGCTCTTAGCTCTTTGAATATTCCAATATAAGATCTTCATAATAAATTTAATTGGATTAGGCACCAAGGACCATCAAAATTCAAGAAAATGGACAAATGATTTTTCGAAAACCCATAAAGGGTTGTTCCATACAAGGCCTTGGAGGGACTTACTATAAAGTAGCACCCTCACTCGCCAAAACAATATCCAAGGGGAAATAAGCACCCAACCAAATACAAGGAATATGAGTAATAAAAAAACTCAACCAAGAGCCATAATACAGGAGCACCAGAAGATAAAAGGATAGACAACTCTATCTCCTACTAACTATTGCCTTGTTTTATGTTATTCTCTTTCAAGGGAAAATAGGGATTGAAGGGGAGCGGAAAAAGGGGTAAAAGGCTAAAGGCAAGCAACTACTCAGGTAAGTTGCTAACAAGATAAGCAGCACACCAAGGCCGCACCAAAATAAACTCTCCCTTTTATTTTATAGTAAAAATGAAATGAAATGAAACTCAATTAACAAGCAGTTGACCGCATGACAAAAATGACAAATTATAAATGAAACCGATTAAAACAATTCGATTAGCCAAGCCACAAAATTCCAAAAGCCTCAACAATTAACCGACCTTTTCGATTCATTGTTGTCAACGAAATTAAAAATGAATTGTTCAGGATGTTAACAGTACTGATCTGCTATGATGTCTAAACCCATGAAATCAGTTTAGCATACATCTAATTAATAAAGTGTATTTTGACAAATAAAATATGATCAGCTTAAATCTAAGCTTAAACATACAAAAGTTAAAAACACTCATGATGAGATTCACCATAAACTTATAAAGTACAAAATAACATGCGCTCACAAGTCGAGTAATTTTGGAAGCAAAATTGCAGGCAGGGAAAACTCCATAGCTAATCTTGCAGGAAATAATAGTATAACAGTGCAACTCAAATTGGGGATTAAACAATGCTTAATTTAAACCCAAGAAGCAAAAATTTCTATTCAAGAAATTTGTAGGTACCCAATTGATAGAAGGGCCTGCCTACGCCGAGCAGTAGGAGAAGAAAACAAGAAAAGGTGGGGAAGTAATGAATACAATACAAATGATTTGAAGAGTATCCATCCCTAAAGAGATTTGTATTGTTCTATCAAGTGAGAAGCATGAAGCTTTGATTCAGGTACAACTGTGCAGCCCAACTTATGCAGGTAACTTATCTGACAAAACAAGGGCACAAAACAGTGATCAGCCCAGACAAAATTGATTAAAGATTAATGACTGAAGTGAAAGAGCACAGAACAATGATCATACTACAATAGACAGAGTGGTAGAGCAGCAGAAACCAAAGCTTAACAAAATTCTGAAAATTTGCAAGTCTCTAGATACTTATAATAAAGAGTTAAAAGGTCGTGTTATGTTGCTCAGTTCTTGCCAGCATCCCAGCAAAACTTTTAACGTTAGCTATCTTTTATTTTCAAGAATTCAACAATTTTCTAGGTAGGGGTTTTTCAGTTTCTGGTTGCTTTTGACTAGAACAGGTCCTATGGCTCCATGAATATAATAACTAATTACTAAAGGAACACCAGGAGTCAAACTACTAAAAGTTTGCAGCATATGAATTTTTTTTTCTTTTCAAATCATTATGTGCAGCACTTCGACCAAGGTAATTTGTTCAACATAACACAGTTCTATATTTTATGTATTTCCCTAGTTCCTTATTCTAGAAGCTCGTCCATCGTACCTTATTCTAAGACATTCTAATTAGAACATCTCAACTTTTGTCTGTTTCCTTCATCACAGTTGACATTGCACAGAAATTTTAATTGTAACCTCAGCTAGTGTCACCCAATCCATTTAGTAACATTATTTTGAAATCATTCAAATTCAATTTGTATTTTCTTCAATTAAATTTTCGTAACTTCTTTTTCATCGAAAAATGAATAAGATCAAATTCGTAGTCAATCCAATTTCTATTAGGAGCAATTGCAGTTGAATCCAAATTTTCCAATTATTTTCATATCTATACCAGTGTTTTGTATGAAAGCTCACTTCCTAATCTTTGAAACCCTCTACACAAGAGCTGATGATCACTTTGGATTTCAAGTCTTTTTATGAAAGCAAGGGCTCCGAGTCACTACCAACTTTGTAGTTATTTTTTTTATCCCCTTTTGAATTGGATTAACATTTTTAGGAGTCACTACCAACTTTGTGGTTACTTTTTCATCTCCTTTTAAAATGTATATCAATATATTTACATTCAGGATTTTGGAACCCTCTACATATATACTAATAGCGGGGTGTCCATAGGTTGTAATTTGATCACAGAACACCGTAAGGAATGGAGGCATCCTCTCCAAGTCTATTAGATCTTTGCTCTGACTTAAGGGGGTATTTTTCCAGGTTCCTTTTTAGTTTTTGGTGATGATTATCTATATCAAAGCACTACAAGGAACAACCAACTTCAAAAATCACGCCATTGACTTTGAGTAGGACAAGTTTTAATTCTAAAGGTTAGTTTCAGTGAAGTTGTTTCATCTTTTTTTGCTTGTTTTGATCGGGTTTAAGGCTTTTAATTAAGTTGCTCTTAGCTAGATATGTTACAAAGGGGGACTAGAAGGTACTGGTTTGGTTATCCGCCTTAGTTGTCAATAAATCATGACATGCCATGACCTTCATATGTAGATCCACATTTAGCAAGATTATTCAAGCAGTAATTAAGAAATTTCACATTGCAAGCATCAGTCCAAAGAAAAATAATCGGCCTGACTACCATTACATGTCCAAAGCAAAACTTCAGTCCAATGGCTGCTAATAAATGTATAGTTAAAAATCACAGCGAAAGGGCAGTACAGCATCATAAATAAAGTAAATTACGAGAGAGACATTTATTGCAGTGTGCATGTATGATTCATTGACAAATTAATTTATCATAAGCAAAATCCTATAAACCATTATCCCAAATTCCTGATGGGCATGTAACCCCCTACTTGGAGCATAAAAATTATCATAAGCAAAATCTTATCAACAGCAAACAAATCCGTCATCCAAAAAAATAATTTCAACTTTCGAAGCATAAAAAGAACGGTTTTTGAGTGTAACCCCCTACTTGGAGCCTTGGAGGCTTTGGAAGCCAATAATCCAACCTTTAAAAAATCATCTGGTAACTCAATCTTTGAGGATATTTACATTAATAGTACTGGGTCATTTTGGATTGTATTTTACTGATAATTTCAAGTGATATTGTCCGAAACAACACAAACATTATGAAACTAAAATTGCAAACATTAATTTTGAAGCTAGAATTGGTTCTAACAACAAATTCCATCAAATGTTGGATTATTGGTTCCCAAACTATCCAAAGGTGGGATTATTGGTGTCCAAATCCCCCAAAACAAAAGGTTGCATATATTACAAATATGTTATACCTGCTTAGAAGTGGGGCCTGATGCACTCATAGCAGTCTCTACACGTATCTTCCGGAAATGTTCCTACACAAAACACAAGATTTCAGAACAAAGATAAACGACAGGAGGAAAAGGACAATCGATGCATGATCCGTAGACGGAGGATTCAATACTTGGTTTGACTTGGGGTTGCAGTACTACCAAAGCACTCGAATGCAACAATCACATATCACGTTTGTGGTTGCTACAGGCAAACACACGGTTCAACCTTGTAATGAGAATTCACTTGTAATAAGCATTGCTTCTAATATGGTAATTGTGATTTATTCACAATTACACCTTTCCATCTACCTCTTCCTCCAACACACCAATTCTCCTTTATCTCTCTATCGCAAGCACACACATTCTCTCTCTCTCTCTCTCTCTCTCTCTCTCTCTCTCTCTCTCTCATACACACACTCATTCCCCCTCTCTCTTGTACACATTCACACAAAACACACACACACACACATGCAAAAATAAGTATGACCGATTTAGGATAGTTGTAGTTGCATTACCTATTAAGTATTAACCAAACATAATCATGCAATCATTTTACATTGCATAGATAATCATATTGCACCTCATTACATATGCAAATGCTTGTTAGAACTAGCACCCAAGGAAACATCCGCTTGGATAAGTTGCAAGCATCTTCAGAGCTACATGATAGAGCATACAATCCCATCCCCATCCTTCAAAATGCAAGGTTTACCCATCTTCCCCCCTTATCACCCCCCCCCCCCCCCCCCCCACACACACACCAAAAAAAAAGGACAAATGCAAAATGATGCTTGTAAGTGTTTCATCTAGGAAGCAATATATTTATAGGCAATTCAAAACCTGTTTTTCCCTCTGCAAATGCACGCGATCATCAAGAGGTATCTGCTCCCATTGTATCACCTAAGCCAAGCATTACAAGGAACAATTGGATATCAAGAAAATCAAAAGATCACAATAAAGTATAAATGGCACAAAGCATGGTCATTTGCATTAATAAGTGAGAATGGAAATTGATGGAAAACCAAGCAATGATTATTGGATGTAGGAACCACTAATCTTCATTTTCAACTCTGATACGAGGCTTTCGGATGTTGGATTGAAAAATGGGAATAAAGTAGCAATTGGAATTCATTTTTGGGAATAAGAATACATTGTTTAGTTTTGGAATGAAACTTGATACCTGTGCAATTATTTTGTGTTTAGTTGGATATTTTAGGGTATAGGACTTCAAACCCAAAGTTATCAAGTTTCCTCAATTTGAGGCCTCGAGGGTGAGATTTGACACCTCTCCTTATTGGAGAGTTTCACATCTCATTCCTTGAAGTGCTCATATTTACAAATAAGTGAATAACTCATAAAAAGAGAGCACAAACATAACGAACACCTAATGAAAGAAGAATTGACTGGAGGATTTTTGGATCGTAATATACCCGTCTTTTGGGGTATTGGATCTTAATATACTAACCTTTATTATTGGATACAAATATACCGACCTTAATACCAGGTGATTCTAAAGTACTTACATGATATTAATGATGGTGAACCAATCTCAAGGATGACTGAAGTGGGCATGTATTGGTTCTTTGTGGGTCTGCCACATTATCCTTCAGATCAAATCACCGACACTTAAGTCATGGTAAGTACATTACAATCGCCTAAGTATAAAGGTCGGTATAATAGTATCCAATAGCAAAGGTGGGTATATTACGATCCTATACCCCAAAAGGTGGGTATATTACAATCAAAAAATCCTTATCTGGAAGCAAACAAACAATTTACAGCTCAATAGCACCCGTTCTATCATCTAAGAAAGCAATGCATTATATAAAGTAAAAGGGACTCACTTTTTCAGCAAATTGAAAAGCTTCATCACACTTCAAAGATGACTTTAGAGCAACCAATGCACTCTGCAAGATGCAACCACCTCAGTATACAGTTACAAAGTGTGCTTATTCTTTTATGTATGCTATGGTGGCTGGATGGGTGGGTGGGGATGTTGTTTAAACATTGTAAAACCCCATGAAGAGAAAAACAGATACACAGTGCAACAACTTTTGAATTTTATGGGACAACATAGCAAACAGCTTGCAAAGAAAGTCAAGAGCCTTTTTTTTTGGGGGGGGGGGGGGGTTATGTTAGAGTATTACTAATTTGCTACTGTTTGTTGCTGATGGGATTTTGTTGTTTGTTTCCTCAGTATTTATTTACAATAAACAAGGAGCTTAAGTCACTTGTTGAATTTGGAGTTAACAAAAGTCATCTAGCTGTCCAGATGAGTTGGAAAAAGGAGTAATGTATGTACACCTGAAAAGTATCAATCTTTTTCAAAATGAAAGGAGAGTAAAATCAAGAAAACGTGAAATTGATTTGAGATGTCACCTTATTTGATTTCTTGCACCTTAGGCGTTCGTCAACGACAAACTGAACCTGCAAGTGATTGGGAATATCAAATGTTAACAACATTCACTGTTCATACCTTATTCCAAGAAACATGAACACCTAGGAAAGTAGATGAGTAAAAACATTAAACATATGCAATTTCTTTTTGATAAGTAATTAAAATATATATTGCAAAGACACCAAGGGGATGTCACCCACTTACCAAAGCGGCAAATACAAAAACACTGAAGCTTCCAAGCTCTCATCAATAATCTTATCAACAAAATCCAAAAAAAAATCAATTTTCTGCCATCTTTAATTACCCCACTCTAACTATACAACATCCATAAAAGTAGAGCTTGAAATCATTCAGGGACAAAGTTTTGTCCTAGAAAACCCAGAAAGAGAGAGAAAACTAGCCGTAGAGCTTCTATATGCCAGCCGTTCTCTGAGAAGCCATCGGCTCCAGGAGACCCAATGTCCAGCGGACCTCAGGGGTGGTGGAACCTTAGACAACCCCCCGGTAAGAGAGAGTGAGAGGTCGTCACTATTTATAACCAATTAAACTTATTTCGATACCACAATCCCTACATAGTGTGGCTCCAAAATTTGCATCACCAAATCTATATGCAAATTTTGAAATTAGAAAGAAACAAACACAAAAAATAAAACAAAGGAAACGGCAGAAAAAAAAAATAGAGGCATGCAGTAAGCTCTTGAATTACATTTCTGTTTTTGAGATAGGATTGTTAATTAGGATCATATAACTAAAAGAAGTTGAACATCACATAGCATACACAGTATTTTCGCTTAATGCAATGTCAGGTGTACTGCACCAAGCCAGAAAGCCGATGACCCAGCTCAATTTTCAGGTTTCTAATGCACTGTGATAAAGTATGGATTTCGGTCCACCAGTATAATCAACAACATACAAAGATACCTAATGTGTGAAGTTGCAGAGAACCAACAGGTCAACTACTTATAATCCTTAGCTGGTGTATAGCTGTGCCACTCTGCTGCAATTCTTTGAGATCACAAAATCCATAGCGATAAATATGGAAGTGCTGTCATTCTGCCATGCTTATCATCAAAGGCAATGCTGGCTTTTGCCATCACCAAAGACAAGGTGCTTGTTTGTAAGAAATAACAACACAAGATTCGCCCCCATAACTTTTTTAGGAATAACAGTATTATTTGGACAGTCATTCATACACAAGGAAACCTGATAATAGAATAGCATTGCATAATGATTCTGTGACTGCACTATCAAAGTATGATAAGTAACTCTTTTTTTTTTTTTTGATAGGAACTGTGGAATCAGATGCCATTTATGACTTGAAAGTCAAATGATCCAGTTTTCACACAATATGCTACCGCACTATACTGCTTCCAAATTCATTGTATTCGTGTGTCTAACAGCGAACAAGATAACTTATTCTGAAAATGCCACCTTATCAAGTAGTCTCTTGGGGTTCTGAAAAGCCTTTTTCTTGGCCCATTGATGGAATATCCGTGAAATCATTCCTCGATCATCCACATTGAACCTGAAACCAATTTATGACAACATCAATCACAATGCTGTAACGCTGAACACAAATAGTTGTAAATACTTCTCACATATATTAATAACAGTCATTTATATATTACCTTCTTAAAAAGAAATTCCCATCCCATCCTTCATTAAAATTTTCAGATGCTTCATCTGTTTTCTTGCCAAGCGAATCACTCTCCACTTCAATCTCAGAAACTTCCAACGGGAGTCTGGGAAGCTGTTCCTTTTTCTCAATTGCATTCATGTCACCCTGAATGCACACAAAATTAGAGTTAGCTTCTAATGGTTAAGAAGTTTCAATGCTTGGTGTCTGCATTCCCAAATTATAAGCTTTCTCTGCTTCCCAGTTTATCTTCAGTAGGACTGGACCCATTCCTACAAATCAAAACTTGGAGCTAATGACAAAATTAAGAAAATTTGGGTTTCAATTTCAAAGTTTTATGAAAAAATTCAGGCATCCATGGTTTGTTCAAGTAGACTTATTGCTCAAATCAATCTTACAAAATTCCATTCACAATGATTAGATCAATAGATTGCATCAAGCTAACCACATCTAAGTCTTCAATTCAATTAAATGTATTCAAATTGATAGCAATAAAGCCTCCTATTTTCGGTCAGGTAAGACTTCACTCGTGCATTTATTGAACCAATAGAATACAGAATCCTAAGTTTCTAACCACATCTAAGCCTTCAATCCAATTAAAAGTACCGACGACCCTCAATTTCTCAATGGAAGTTGTGTTTGGCCAGCATCAAACATCAATTGCGCTCACCTGAAGCTCTAGGAGATATGCTGGAATTTCCTGAAGGAAACGAGATGGACGAAGCACCTGGAATTACAGGTTTCAATGTTAAACAAATAGTACTGGTGACAGACAGATACTCCCTCTGTCCCATATCTAAAGTCCATGCCATCTTTCTTTATATAGTTGTTCCAAAACAATTTTCTATTTAACTATAAATAGTATTAAATTTCTTCTCCCCTCTAAAATCAACATAAAACAGTGCATTAAATGATGTTCCCTTGAAATTTTTCATTTCCTAGAAGGGATTATAGATGTGGGACGAAGGGAGTAAGAACTAAGCATAATTTAAAAGCACTGCCGAAATAACCTGCCAGTTTGAATCCATGATCACATACAATATGAAAAGCTTTGCCCGAGCACGAGTCATTGCAACATACAGCAAACGTCGTTCTTCCTGTAATTTTCCAGATCAAAGTACAATTCCATGGGACAAATCCCTTAAACCTCCAAGTCTAATGATATAAACTAATAGCCTACCTCAATGGAAGCTTTGCCTTCTGTAATAATGCCATTATGCTCATGTAACAATGGAATCTCAGATTCATTTGCCTGGTCAACACAACAAGCTTCGTTGAGTGAGGCACTCTCCTGGGCACCATAAGGACATGTATACTAAAAAGAAACACCATAGGATATGACATTATTGTTGAAAAGGGAACATGCACAGGGGTAACACTTTCAGTTTGAGCTTCAGAGACCAAACAATAGTGGCAAGATAAAAGCTCGAAGCCCCAGTACTCAATGCTTAGTCATGTGTAACTTTTATCAATTCATTTCATACCATCCATTAGGTATTTTAGTTTCCATATAGCTGGAGCCAACTGTTTGGAAAAGGATAGGTGACAAGATCATATGTCTTCAGTTATGAAGCCTCCGTATTTGTGGGTTTTCCTGCAATCTGCACAGTTTACAACATTAACAAGGACAAGGCTCTAGTGCACTGAACTTGGCCAGGGCCCATGCCATAGTCTATAAGCATAAAAGTCATCTTCCTTAGTATGAACCTACTTATACCAAGTTTGAGAACCATTCATGCAATATGTTACTCTGTTCCTTATACTGAGCTCTACTCGTCAACTTGTTTGTATCTCTCTATCAGCCCTTCGCTAATCTTCAAAGCATTTTTGCAACTCACGTCAGAAGTTTTCCTTTTATGCTTTCTGCAGTTTTTGCTTTTGTTTTATTTATTCACCCAAAAAAGAGTTCCAATAAAACTTGAGCGCAACCTATGAGACAATAAAAATGCATAATTGATATATTCAAAACATCAACTTAGTTCATTGAGACCATAATGAAGTATTTCCTCGTCCGATGTTTATAGGAACAAGTCCAGCCCAGTGCAATCATTAGCAAATCAACATATACACAACTTTGAGAGCAAGACTTGTCTCCACTAAATGAGGAATCACATATGATTTTTTGAGGTTATCATATGAGCCAAATCCAAAGGCCAATCAATATGATTGATTTAAATATCCCATATCCTATTTCCCGGGAGGCATGGGTAATCAAATGTGGCAGCTTTACCCTTGAATGCCAGAAGGACTTGTTTCATTAGACCTAGGGTAAAAAACACAAATTTTATCCAGGCTTAGAAACTATTAACCACCTGTTAATCCGCAGAAAATATATTTATATGAGAGTGTGTACGCGTGTGTAGGCAAAAAAAAAGTTACCCAAAATGCCTTTTTAGTTGTCTGGAAATGGACAATATCAAATAATCAAAGGCATAACTTGAAATCGGCAAATCTCAACTAACCTTCACTATGAAAACAATGTCCCATTCCAAACCTTTTGACTGCATATCAGGCAACAGACAATTCATTAGGTTTTCTACGCAGTACACCACCAGCTTGTCAAACCAAACAAAATAAACTAAAATAAAAGAGATATCCAGGCTACACAAACTAGTCTACATTGTTTCATCTGTATTCTGCATCATTCAGCAAGAGCATCAACATAAAACAATAGGAAAGTCTTCTTTGAAAATTTGATAAATAATAGCACCTGATGAATAGTTGTGAGTGTGACAGAATCTTCATTATCATGTCTCCTGCAGCGAAAATTCTCCTTCTCTCTCTCAGATATATAGTTAACAAAAGCCTTTAGCACATCAACACAACCTTTGTTTTCCACCCCATCCAGTCCGATTTGTCTTGGAGCGAATTCTGAGGATAGGAAATCAGTAACATCATCAAGCAAGTACTCAAGCACCTGCAAAAAGGAGGGACAGAACATTTCTTACAAGAACTGATAACAAGGAAACTAAGTTGTCTGTAAGTTCCAACCTACCGATCTAAGATCATTGTCTTCATTAAGCAATTTCCCTCCATCGCAATTGAGAACTGCCTGTTTCTCCAGAAGGTATTTCTGTGGCATTCAAATTATTAAAATGTCCAATGAGAAAGAGTGAAAAAGAATCAGAAACATAGAGGGTATCACAACATAAGGTATCTCAAAATTTTGGCAACTAGTACTGAAAGCTTTCACAATTTCCCGTTCACATGGTAAATTAGGATGAAGTATGGATGTCAAAATCACGATCCTAAAGGTTGTCTTGATTGACAGAACAGAAAAAAGTGTAAGAACATAATTAGTTGGATAACCTGCTGTATTTTACCATTCATGTATCTTGCTATACTTGCCATTATACACACAATCATACAAGCGTGTATGTGCAGGCTTGAACAATAGTATATAAAACGCACAACTAAGGTATCTAACATATGTTTCTTTTACAAACGCAGCTACTAAACTGAAGACTGAAGAGACCATGGTCAATCCCTATAAAAACAATCAATGCTTCTTCTCGATCTTCAGTATAGCTTGACCTCCAAATTGTTTTTTTCTACCTATAGCCTCTTGTCCATGGTAGGAAATGTTTTGAAAGTGGGTATTGGTGGTGTGCTACGAAAAGGAGTTGTCAGAGATTTTTGGCTAATGAAAGCAAGTCTTTTGACATCAATTGTTGGTTTAAAGGAGGACTTATTGAAAAGTTTGAAAATGGCAGGAAGTTCACTGTTTTGTTGTATGAACTAGTTGCTTTTTGGCTTGCGAGGGCTTATAGAAGATTCTCTAGGTCAAAGTTTGAATTTTGATGAAACCAAATTCGCAGTGGTTCCAATTGTTTTTTCCTGGAATCTAAATGAATCAATCTGGGAAATATCTACAACTATCCGAAGAAATGGAAGGAAAACTTTCATTATCTTTCCAACCAATCGGAACAATAGAGGTTGGATGAGTTTTTATGATGCTATTAGCCGACAATGTTGGTAGATCGACTGTTGTCCGTTGCAAGTTCGTTTCAACAACCATACCTCCACCATCATTCAATGATGTTCTAAATTCCGCCACCAAGCCTTGCATAATTGCATGTTGTCTCAATTGTGGGTATAAAAGTGCGGAGACTGACTCAGGGGTACCTCACATTTTGTGGAAACTATTTGTAGACCCCAAGTTTCTAGAATTTATTTTTAGGCCTCCATGTTTTAAGGTTAGCAATTGTTAAGTGACAAGTTCGATTATTGAACATGTTTCCAGCGAGATTACATGGACTACTGAGATGCCCCTTATTTTTTGAGTGTTGATAACCATCAACAATAAAACCTTCAAGCAACTTCCCACCAAAATGTTCAAGTAATCAAATTTGTCCCCTAACAAATGCTAACCTTAAAACATGGGGATTAAAAATACATTCTAGAAACATGGGTCCCAAAAATAGCTTCCACAAAATGTGCAGTATCCCTGAGTTGTCTTTGATAAAAGTGACCTAGCTACTTTTATCTGTTCCTTTGCTATGTTGTTTATCCTACTTTTGTGAGTGATGGTGGATTGGAGGAAGAGCCTACTACATCCAAGGGATTAATACTGCATTCTCGACCTTTTTTGTAGTAGGTTTTCTGATAATAGATGTCTAGGTCCAAGATCTCAAAACTCTCAAGTTTATTACCATGTAAAAATATCCAAAATGAGAAGTTCATTCCTGGCTATGTTTCTTTTGCAGCAATGGCGACAAGCAGTAGTACCGTAGCTAAAAGTTCCCCTTCAGCTAGAGAGGTTAATGAGCCCTAGAAAACGAGAGTCAACTTTTTATGCTGGATTTTCCTTCCGTTAAGGAAAATTTTATCCCTATATTGCATTCTGCGAGTTTACATTTGGGCTTGAATTTGTAAAGCAGTGTTCATTGTGAGTTACCTACAATAGTGGTTTGTGATGCTACTACAATGAGTACAAGTGCCCCATTAATGTATGTGCCTATAAAATGAAGGATATGAGTTTTAATCAAATGCTCTTGACTAGCCTATGGTTCCAAGGTCATTCTTAGTGCATGCCCACTCCTTTAGCCATTGATTTTTCTTCTTATCAAGTTGGTCTGCCGTTGGCGATGTCTGAGATGGTGAAAATGTTAATACTAACAATGTCTCTGCGATAGCACCTAACATTAAAAAGTGTATTGGGGTAGCATTCTCAGGCTATGAAAATGAGAATCTCCAACTATTGCCTAGAATTGAGAAGAACAATGGCTTCACTAAATCTAAAGCGAAAAAAAAAAAAAAAAAAAAAAAAAAAAAACCACCTTTGTCTGGTAAGCACATGTAGGTCAAGATAAAGACCAATTTATAACTTGTGTTCATTATCAAATGAGATGAAGATTTCTTATAAATTGGTCTTTATCTTCGAATATGCACAGAGTCAGTGATTGTGAAAGGAAGACCTTGCTTAACAATTTTGTGAGGAATTGGAAACACGATCTTGCCTTGAAGAGGCTCTACAGCTCTACTGCAGGACACTTGTAGCATTTCTTTTTTTTTTTTGTTTGGGGGGGGGGGGGGGGGGGGCGTAGTCATTCAGTAGACGGTGTTTCTCAAAGCAATTGGATCAGTAGGTGAAAAACTATTCAGGTGTGACAAAAATTCATTACATTGCAGTACTATGATAGCAGGGAATTTTCAGTTATATGCTTCTTTCAATCCATAATCGGTAACTTCATTTGAGCTTTTATAGGTGTTTATGGTCCTCACACTAGAAGAGATAACTAACGTTGTGGGATGAGTTATGTATATTCAGGATGGCCAGTCTAGCCCTTGGTGCTTTGCAGGGGATTTCAATGAAATCATGGATTCTGAGGAGAGAAGTACTGGTGTTGGCTAGTTGAACACTAGGACTGAACTTCAGAATTTTGACAATTATTCCACCTTGCTGGATCTTCCACTGAATATAGAGATTTTTCATATGGACACAAAGAGGTGTGAGGTCCACTTTGGATCAATTTCAAGTGTCACACCCAAAGGAGTTCTTTCCAGAAATGGGCCAGGTTAGACTTCCAATACCTATTTCTAATCATCCTATGATTCCACTCGGCTCAGCAAAGGTCACTATGGGTAGAGCCCCATTTAGATTTGAGAACATGTGGATTGAATTGAAAATGAAGGATCTCTTATCTAATCAAGGCTTGGTGGGGAGAGGTGCACTTTTCTGGTTTTACCAAGTATGTTGCTAGGAAACGTCAGTTTGTCAAAGTAAAATCGAGGAGGGGAATAGAGACTTCTTGGGGCATCAAGCATTGAAAAGATGGACTCCTTGAAGCTATTGATTCAGCAGAAGAGAAAGAATAGTCCAATGTGTTCTCGAGCGATGGCATTCAGCGAAGCAAGACCAAGGAGGAGATTTCTTGGCGGAGAAAATCAAGGGATTTATGCTGAAAGAAGGAAATTGGAATATGAAGTTCTTCCATTAGATAGCCAATACGCATAAATATAATCATTTATCTTCTTACAGTTGGGGAACGACATGCACTATGTTGAACCTTACGAGATGAATTCGTGTCTGTTCTTTAGAGGAGTTACATAAAAATTGAAAGTTAGAACGTTGAAATGAGTAAATTTAGGAAGGTTGGGTAAAGTGGGTAACAACCTACCAAAAGAACAGACCCTAAACTTAGGTTGGGTTAGGTAAATTAAGCAACACGTGATTCTTATAAATCTCTTTTCAATTTGGAATTCTGGAGACCTAAAGCTAATGGTCTACATTTTTCCACTTTAAGGGGAATTGATAAGTAACATATTGGGTTACTTTTTGGTGAGGAGGTCACTAAAGCTCTTTTTGTGAGGATGGCCTTCAAAAGAGCAAATGGGATGTTGTTCGTGATGATGTGTAGCAAATATTTGATGAGTTTTATTTCATGGAAAAATTCGTAACGAGCCTCAATGCCAACTTCATTGTTCTTATCCCCAAAAAGGCAAGTGGGGTAAATATTCAAGATTTTCGACCAATAGTCATTATAGGGTGCATTTACAGTTGTTGTCTAAAGGTTTTATCCCTTAGATTAACAAACATTATAAAGAATCAATTAACCCGAATGCCTTTGTTTGTTTTTTTTTTTTGGGGGGGGGGGGGGGGGGGTTAGATTTTGGACGTTCTCTTTGCATATGTGCTTATTGATTTTAGGGTCAATGTAGGAATGCCAGGAGTTGTTTGTAAATTAGATACACAGAAGGCTAATGATTATGTCAACTGGGATCATGACAAGCAGATTTGTTATCCCCTCTACTATCCTTGTTGGCGATGGAGGTGTTCTCCAGGATGATAGAAGCAGCTCCGACCGTAGGTTTTCTAGCTAGCTTTACTTTGTACTTGAGTGTGTCTCATCTTTTTGTTTATCGACACAGGTGTTCTCCGTGATAACAATTGCAAACTCATAAATCTCTGATGTCTTCTTATTTCGTTAAGATAGTTTCAAGTTTGTGGATTAACTTGGTAAAGAGTTTTACTATGCATATGGGTCAAGTGGATAACTCACAGCTGGTAGTAGGAATTTTGGGTTATGCTACTGAATCTTTCTATCTACTTACCTTAGTCTTCCTCTCTGTACAGGCTTCAAGAAGTTACATGTTTGGGATAAAGTTATCAAAAGCTTGAAGGAAAAATTATCATCCCAAACATCTGAGTATCTTTCAAGGGAGGGGGAAGGGGGGGGGGGGAACTCTTGTAAATAGTGTGCTCTACAACATTCTAACTTATTTCCTAAATATAGTGAAACAACCTTTCTCCATGGGACAACTCAATGTTGGGGATTTGAGACTTTGTAGGCTCTTTCAAGTAAGTGATTATGGAGGTTCATGAATGAGAAGGATAATCTTTGAATGAAGGCGACTAGCGATATCAATCAAATATGCTCATGTAGGATTTGGTTAGAAGTCGTCACAACCAAGGGGCTCCTTAGGGTGCAGTCTTTGGAAGTTTATCGTTCAGGGGTGAGGTTGTTTCTTCAAATATGCTTCTTATCTTGTTGATGGTTCTACCGTCTCATTTTGGGACAATTAGTGGTGCAATGAGGCTTCTATGAAAGATCCCTTGTCCAATCTTTCTGGTCTTGCAAGGGATAGGAACTCTTCAGTTGCGGATTATAAGGAGCAGTTAACAGGATCTAATGTGTTGGTCTTCTACTTTTATTCAAGACGACTTTGCTAATGAAGAATCTCTCGTCAGTTTTTCAACAACATACTTAATGAGGCCATCTTAGGAAACTCTTTACGAGACTTGGTTAAATAGGATTTGAGTAAGAAAAGTATTTACAGCCAATTTAAACATTTAAAAAGTCTTAAATCTTGATATGCATTCATCATCACTATATCTTCTTGAGGATGAACCTTTCCTTTCCATCATTATCTGGAAGTCTATTGCCCCTATGAAGGTTGGAGTTTTTGTCTGCTAAGTGACGCAAGAAAGCATCTTGACTTAAGATAATCTACAAAAAAGACGGATAATTTTGAGTAAGACGTGTTTACGTGCTAGGGGAATCTTAATCACAAGATCATATACTGCTTCATCGTGACTTTACTATGAATCTTTGAGATTTAGACTTTGGTGGTCTTACTATTTGGTGGTTACTTCCTATTAAATTTGGAACCATCTGGCTTGGAAGGGTTTCTTTAGTATGAAATCGAGGAAGAAAGCAATTGTTTACCAAATGCAATCTTTTGCAGCAATTAGAGAGAAAGGAGCTCTAAGATGTTTGAGGGAGACAAAAATCCCTAACAACAATTTCATCAAGCCACTTTTCTTTTGGGCTAATGGGAAGCCTTGTTCTTCCATTTAGATGTGGTAGATTTTGTGGACACCTTCATTAACTTCTGTTAATTGGATTCTAATAATACGAATTTTTGGCCATATAAGACTTAATAATACGAACTTTCGATTTGATTCTTAATAATACCAACTTTGACCCCCCGTTGGATACAGTAACACGCCACCGAGTTAGGGATTATTTGACTCGCCGGAAACATGAGTTGGCAGGCAAGGCATGTGTTCTTCCTTGTTTGACCTTGCCACCTCAGCAGTTGACAAAAAAAAATGCCACATCACTCTCTCTCTTTCTCTCTCCTCTCTCTTTCCTCTCTCTTTCTCTCTCCTCTCTTCGTCATTCCCAGATCCAAATTCCCCATCGTCTTCTCAACCCACCACTTAACCAAGACCAGAGGAGGAATGAGCTCCAATCACAAGATTTTTGAATAAATGAGTTAACTTCTAATAACAATAATGGAGATAACTCACAAACTCATGAAGCTTGCGAAAGAAAATACTTCATTTGCGAAAGAAAGCACATCCAAAGGTAAACACTACACTTTAAATGGTAAAATATCATCTGACCACTATCCAAGGATCCCAAATTTCACCAAATGTTTCACCTTTATCAATTTTTGGGAACAATAGTTGTAATACTGAAGAATTGGGTTTAAACATTAACCCTAACAGAAAACAAAGATTTGATCTTTGCAAGTGAAAAGCTTCACGCAATCAGATGCATATATCCATGTCAAACCTAAACAACATAAAAAAAAAAAAAAACAAATAAAGTAACCTCAAGAGAAGCAAGAGAAAGGTGACGAATAGACGAACATTTCTGCATCCAGCGATTGTAGTAATCAATGACAGCAGCAACCTTGGTTTGTTGGAGCATAACTTCGGAAACCCAAACCCCATACGCCTTTGTCTCTCCTCCTGCATCATCAGCATTCAGTCTCCTCCAAGGCAAGTCTCTCTTTTTCTCATCGTACCACTCCAACAAAGAAGCCCTAATTTTGGCAATTTCCTCCTCATCGAACTTGAGCAAATCCTCTATCTTCAATTTGGGATTTGGGAACACATTTGGCGGGGGGTTTAGGGTTTTGAGCCCGTTTTCTTTTGGTGGGATTTTGGGTGCCCCTGGGGATGGGGGATTTGGACATGTAAATGGGGTTTGGAGGAAGGAAGAGAGAAAGCAGGAAGATTGGGTTTGAAATTTTGAAGGGTTTTTTGTAGGGTTGGGTTTCCGCCTGAAAATGGAGGTGGAACAATAATATGTACTCTTATTCTCTTTTGCTCGCTGTGATTTTGGGATCTGACTTTGGAGTTGGGTTTGGGAGGAAGAAGAAGAAGAAGATGGGGAAATTGGATCTGGGAATGACAAAGAGCTAGAGGAGAGAGGAGAGAGAAAGAGAGGGTGACATGGCAATTTTTTAGGTCAATTGGTGACATGTCATGGTCAAATATCAAGGAAAACGTGCCGCCACCGCCACCTAGATTTCCCGACGAGTCAAAATAAAGCTAACTCGGTGGCGTGTTACTGGGGGTAACAAGGGGTCAAAGTTCATATTATTCAGAATCAAATCGAAAGTTCGTATTATTAAGTCTTATATGGCCAAAAGTTCGTATTATTAGAATCCAATTACCCCTTCTGTTTTGGTTGTGCATAATTATATGGGATCTTTGTGAGCATCTCATTATGTCACTGTAATGTTATTAAACAACACACGCTCGCAAGTGCGCGCATGTAATATGTATCTATGTGTGTACATATGTGAGTGTGTGTCTGTGTGAGTTTCTTATAAAAACGGAAGATATAAAACAAGGCTAAGCAAAACGAGCCAAAGCACTAACATGCGCTTTTACTTGCACAAGGAAAAGTTTTTGATGATGGGACGAAACATCACTTTCTTGGCATTTGTTGATAAGATAATTACAGAGCCAAGACTTGGTGTACATTTATATATGTTTTGATTACGTATCCAAAAAAAAAAAAAAAAAAAAAAAAACACTAACGTGAGCTTTTAGTTGTGCAGCCAGAACAGTCAGCTTCAAGCTTTTGTTTCTACTTGGACAATGAAATCCTGATTTTTAGCATTCATTAGAAAAACTAATGCTTACTTTTGGGATCATGCTCTCTTTTCCCTCTATATGTGAAGATGATACTATTGAAATACCAGGCAAGGACATTGGGGGCAATATTAACAGCAGATAGATGTCACTTTTCTGAGCAATTAGTTTGGACTTTCTTGATTTGAGAGCATCATTGAATGTAAGATATGAACCCACTTCTACTAAAGTTAAGTCTTTTAGGCCATGAATATCAGACTTCTAAAATGCAAAATTTCAAGGGAAAAGTGTTTCAGGGGGTGGATTATCTTGTTCTAAGCTTCTATCTTGATTGCTCTTGTTAGTGATTTGATTATATAAGTTTGCTCATGTTACATGAACCCTCGGGATATTCAATGTTGTCCACCAAAAACCTATAAAGTCCAGCTTATAATCCTTCTAATTTCTTATGCAAGTATGAAAATTTAATTCATATCTTGGTTCTTTTTGTTTTCCTACCTTCGCACTTTGCCTCCGGATTATTTTTGAAAAGGCATAAAAGCTCAATTTCTTTATGCTCTATTTGATTCAAAAAAGAAATCCACTCATTTTTTAAAGGAAAATTTGTTAACAAAATCAATTAAACTTGTCATGGGTCATCTAACTCATATTCTTTCAACTATCTTATAAAAGCCAAATGAAGGAAAGTAATCCCTTTTTCAATTTTTTTCCCATCTCATTTTCCAAGAATCAAATATTCTTTAAGAGTAATTTAAACCCCTCACCCTGTCCCCCATACTAGCCATCCTCATTTCCCAATAATTCAAGCCTTTTAGTGCATCCATAAGTGCCACAAGGCCCTCAACCTCCAAATAGCAACGTGGTTGATGGAATACAGTCACATATTAATGTTCATACTGCAACAGTGATAACGAAGGCAAATGCCAATGATGAACATGCACAAAACCGAACCTGAGGGAGAAGTTTCCCAATTGACGTAATGATAGATGATAAGGATTGTTCCTGCAAAACACAAATAGTAACATTTAAATACACTTTGAAAGTATGTTCTTGTGTTATACAAAAAAAAAAAGGGAAATTCCAAATGGTAGGCACCGACTATTGTCTATTCCAAATGGTAGACACCTTTTTTATGTATTCCAAATGGTAGGCCTAAGTTCCAAAAATTTCCCTCCCGTAGGCATGCATCTAACTGTCGTTAGGAATATCATCCTCTTCTCACCTACCCATTCCCAGACCCAATCTCAGCCATCCGATTCCAAATCAAACTTCATCATCCACCTCTCCAACACCCACAAACCACCCACCTTAACCTCCATCTCCGCCTGACACTCCTCCATCCTCTGCTCCGCCACCTCCTCCGCCGCCCGGCTTTACTCGTACACCCACTCCGCCACCGCCTTCGCAGCCCGCTCCTCCTCCGACGCCACCTCTCACCGGCACTGCCGTCCTCTCCGTCGCCCCCGACCGTGTCCGCCACCTCCACACCACCCGCACTCCTACTTCCTGGCCGCGCTGACAACTCGACCTCGGCGACTCGACTACGCCTCGACGCCATCGCCGTGAGTCCTCGATCTGAATTTGGCGGAGATCCCCAACTTCGATTCTTGGCACGGCCTGCGCCCGATGTGGCGAGGACCCGTAGAGGTCCGTCCCAGCGTCATCTTGTAATCGGAAACTCATCGGAGCTCGTGTCTTCTACAAGGGGTAAGTAAGATAACTCATAACTACCCGCGTTGACCTTTCTTTCCATTTTTTTCTCCTAAACTGCGATCGTTCTGACTTATGAGGTTTGGATTTTTCTCCACAAGTGGAACGAATTCATGATTTGATTTGAATTTGGAATCGGACAGCTGAAATTGGGCCTGGGGAATGGGTAGGTAAGAAGAGGATGATATTCCTAACGGCCGTTAGATGCATGCCTACGGGATGGAAATTTTTGGAACTTATGCCTACCATTTGGAATAGACAATAGTTGGTGCCTACCATTTGGAATTAATGCCAAACTGCAGAATCATAATCATTAAACTTATCTCTAAAGAGATGATAATAATTGCAGAAAATAGCATTCCAAGATTAAAAACCAATTTGATAGACCACAATAGACCACAACCCCACGATTCCCTTGTTTAAAAAAGCAATTCCTCCCCACTAGAAATTGGCGAATTTTGGATACCCAAATTACTAACAGAGACAAGAAATCCAAAAGGAAAATTATTACAGCTAGCAATCAACCATTGCCCTTCTTACAGCATCAAGAAAAAGAGAATGAATATGAACCTTGACTTCTCTCAAATATGGCAACCTCTCTCAACCTCTCTTGCTAATGAAGTTTAATCGTTTTGAGCGATCATTGTAGAACAACCTGAGGTCCACTGACCTTTGGGTTTGGGAGCGGCCAACATTCCTCTTCATTGGCAGCCAGTTAGTTAATTTTAGCCTTCTCTTGCTTACTCCTCATATCAATGCTTCGTTGTTGGGTTTCATCACGAATTGTTGGGTGTGGTTGGTTCAGCGAAAGTCTTTGTTGCTAACAAACAGTGAGTTCTTCACCAGATTTAGTCATCCCCGGCAACATTCCAGCCACCAAAACTCACTGGAAATTTGTAATATCACAGACTCTATGTCAAAGTAGGCTGACCAGTTTAACTGTGCAGGTGTTTTTACTGCCTACCTTTCAGGTGACCTGTTTTCTGCTTCATTTCTCTAGGTGCGCTACTAGCTCTGTTTTTGCTTCTGCTTTGAGCTCACTAGTTTTTGGGAGGTCTTACTCTTTGTTTTGTCTTCATATTTCTGGTTTTTAAGGTTCTTTTCACTTTCTCTCTGTTGAGGTATCAGATGCTCTTTACTTTAAGGTATGCTTCTGTGAGTGTTGAAGGAAAGTTTTTTGGAGATTGTTGGGGGGTACCATTGATCGTGGAATATCGATTGCATGTTGAACCCTGTGAACTACGTGAAAGTAGGATAATCCAATTTCGGGAGTTTGAAGGGGGTCCTCTACTTTTGAGAGTTGCTGAATTCAGTAGAAGAAAAAGGTTTATGTAAGGTTGAACTTGTGGGAATTTTGATGGCTTGCTCGAGATAGCTCGCTTCTGTTGAAAGACCTTGCTCCTATAGTGTTCCCATCAAGGATTCCAAAGTCACATCGACAAGTTATAGACAGCATACTTTGCTACATTGTCCAACCACAAATTTGCTAGTTTATCCTCAAAAAGAATGGAGAAAGTTAGTTGCAATGTTAACGGTGGTCTGCTCTCTTCTATTCAGCCAATGAAGGGGGGGTCTCATTCTGCTGAGGGAGTTTTAGTTCAAGGCAATTCGGAGGGTGTGATGTATTTTGGCCCACGCCAAAAACATCAGAAGAGGCCCGTGAAGGAGAACCGCTTAACCTAGGTCTCACCTTTGGGGACCATAGGTTCATGGAAGGAAATGGAGGCTCACATAACCATGGGCTTGCCTTTGGAGACCCAAGATTCATGGAGGATGATGGGAATCCGTCCATGACACGTCTAATAACAAAGGAAGCCCAATTCAAATATAAGGAGATAGAACGGGCCAAAGGAGAAGAGCTCAAGGTAGAGGCCCAAAGGCCGATCCGTATCACATGCTCCTTGTTCCAAGAGGATGTCCAAACATCCTAGAACATGCAAGATCACGCCACCCAGCCCAAGAACAAGGCCCAAGTTCACGTCGAAGATGATATCAATTCTTAATTTTAATCTTTTGGATGTACTTATTATTTTATAGCTTTTATTATTTTTGGTGTGTTTTAATTTTAATTAGGAGTTAGATAAATCTAGAACATTCTAAATTGTTCTAGAATGTTCTAGAAGTGTGTTAGGCGTGTGGTAGGAGTAGAGTAGGCGTCAAGTATAACTATTCTAGATTAGGATGGCTTATTTTGTAACTAATCCATCTCGGATTAGGAAAGCCAATTCTAATTAGGATAAGGTAGTTGTAACCATCTCCCCTTAGGATAAGGAATCCTAATCCAAGAGGAGATTGGAATAGTTAATCATCTAGGATTAGTAATCCTTGGCTTGCACGCCAAGTAGGATTCCTAGGAGAGTTAGGACTCTCCTAGTATAAATAGCCTAGGCTTGTAATCGTTTCAAACATTCCAGTTTAGAAATATGAATCAAGCTTTAAGCTTACCCCCTGAGTGTTTGGATTAACCCTCACCCCTCTTCTATTGTATCTTGGTGTGGTAACCAAGTGGTTTAGGAAGAACTTGATCCTAGGTTGCGATCTAGATCAAGAAACCCTAGGTTGTCCTTCTTGTGGATTCAAGCAGGAAACCTAGTTCTATCCCCATTATCTCCTATCTAATAGAAGATAATATCTACCCCCATCCCATCTCCAACTCAACGCCACCCTCATCCCTCTCACCTCCCCAAATCGTCCATCCCCTTCTCTCTCTCACAAATAGCTCAACCAACTCCCTCTCTCTCCATAACAACCTCCTAACAACTTTCTCTCACCTCCAACAACCTCTCCACTCTCTTTCTCCCTCAATACTCACGTCAACGCTCCCTTTCTCCCCTCTTCTTCACGTCAACTCTAGCCCTTTCCCATCCCAAGAATCATCCCTTCCCTTTTCAAGATTCAATCTTTCTTGAATCTTGAAACCACAAAAGCCCTCACGGCAAAATTCCCTTTCACTTTTCCACCTTTCACACGTGAACCACCCCCACCTTAACCCTAAACTCTCGTGTGGTGTCCCACTCTTAGATCGTTTGCACGTCACCCCTATGATGTGTAATTGATCAACCGCTCTCTTGATCCCATTATACATCAGGGTGCTTCTGCACCAAGTTTTGACAAGTCCCAGGGCTATGCTAATGATAGGATACTAATGGTGATGGTTTTGCTTGGGTCTTGGACAGAATAATCTTTTTTGTAAGATGGGTTTAGCCATAGAAGGTAGACAGAAGGAACTACTATCCTTCATGGAATCGTTTGATGTTGAAAGGAACATTGCAGATCCTGCTGTGCCTCAAAGTGAGAGGGATGATGACATAGGGTTGAAGGTTCTCTGATGGGGACAACTATTAAAGTGATCTCGTGGAATGTGAAGGGGCTCAATTACCCAGTGAGAGGGATGACGAGTGGATTTCGTGTAGGTTTTCCTCTATAACTGCTATCATCCGAGAATATAAGATGTAGGCGGTTTCTCATGCTGTTGTTAGCATATAGGGTCATCGTTCTCTCCAGTGGTTGCTTTTCCTTATGTGGGTTAAGGACACATTATCGTATTTAGGATCTTCGAGTTTTAGAGCTACCTGACTTTTGTACTGGGTTGTTTATTGTTTGTTACAAGTTTAACCCTTTGGAGAACTATCTTGCATGGGTCTTATTGGGGTTTATGGACCAAATGATGATGATTTGCAGGATGGTTTCCTTGCTAAGCTAACTACTTTTTTGCTATTGTAGGACATTTCATAGTGTTTGGGACGAGACATTAATGTTATTAGATATCCGTCAAAGAGATCTTCAGTAGGCAGATTATTTTCAGCATGAAAAGTTTTTCTTTCTCTCATTCTTGCAACATGGACCCTCCATTTGAAGGTGCCCAATGCACTTAGTCTAGACCTGAAGAGATACCAATCTTATCTTGGATTGATCGATTTCTCTTCTCTTTCGACTTGTTCAAGTGAGCTTCCTAAGATAAATTCAAATGATCTTGTTATCCATCACATGTAGGGGAATCACCTACCCTTAAGACAAAAGGTTTTTGTGATCTTGTCAAATCATGTTGGAAAGAATCTAATGTTCCTACTTCCAAGTAAGCCTAGTTTTGTTTCAGCAAAGGACTTGAATTATCTTAAGATCAGACTCAAAGTGAGGAATAGAGACATTTTTTGCCATCTTGATTCTAAGATGAAATTTTTGGTGGATAAGGAAGTGTTTTGACAAGGAGCAATATATATTTAATTCTCTTTTCCAAAAATTTCGCATTAAAAATAATTAAAATAGGTTAATTAGCCAATGACAAGATTTTACAGATTTGGTTAGATAAAATAGGTTAATTAAACTTTTATCAAATATACTTAATTATATGAGATATGATAAAAAATAAAAAAAAAAGGTGGATAAGATTCTTCCTTAACCATCGCCCCAGGGCGACGATTAGCAAAACCGATAAATAATTACCTTGTTAACAAGTTTTTCTATCATTTCCAGCGTCAGCAACACCTTTCTCCCTTGGCTGAGTTGACTTCTGCAATTACAGGTCATCTGTTTTAATATGGCTATGGTGCCAAGAGGAAGTTACATTGGAAGCAGTACAAGATGATTTTGGAAAAATTAAATCAAAACCTGTTAAAGGTACCAGATATCTTTGCATTGAAAATGTCTGATGCAGCAGCAATAAAGCTACATTTCCTGACAGTTGATATTTTGTCAATGTGCTCAATAACCTGGGAAAGATTATCAACAACCATCAAGAACGGAGAATATGTCCCCGAGTTATAATAATAAAAGCATGGAAATGGGGACAATCAGTATCTCAATCCCCTGAAAGATATCAAAACAAAGACACTAAAATGAAAATCAAAATAATAGCATTACCCTTTTTCTTTCTTCCTTCTCATATGGCAGAAAGGTTTTGAATACTAGACGAAATGGGCCATCATCACACCCAGGTAATGTTGTCTTAAGCATTGCCATTATCACTTTGATTATCTATATTCAATGAAAGAATGCATTACAAATCCCTCATCATTTGCACTTCGATAAAGCATCTAGCAATTGTCAATAACACTCTATGTAGATCACACCAAATGAAGTCCGAAGAGATTCAGATGTTAACAACTTTGTCCCAACAAGTAAAAAGAAAAATGCTTCCTGTGACTGATGCACAATAGATCATAAATGAAAGGTCTAATAGCGTTGCAACAATTATTAGGAGGAAGCTTTGCAAAGCCGTCAGGAGAAAGCACTGTTTTTTATATTTATGGCAAGACTTTACTCTAGGATAGAAAACTATAGGAATTAGGAAGTGAAGGAACCTTTTTTCTATAGAAGGCAACACCATGTACATTGAAAGGAATTTTCCTATCACGGAATGCTGCTTGAAAAATTCTGCCAGTGACCTGTGAGCAGATAGGCTGAAAACTTAAAACAATGGATTTGGATATCGATTCAGGTTTTAGTTGAAACCAAAAATGGTTGAATTACTAAAACTTTTCGAATAAGAAACTCAACCTGCCTCCTGTAAAGAACAGCAATATTGCCAAATGAGCATTTAATATCTGAGGAAGTTATGGCTTCCAATATTTTATCCACGACATATGCACACTGTGCATCTTCATTACAGCATTCTTTTAGTGTTATCTGAATGGTTGACAAACCCTCATAAGTACTTGGATACAAAGAAAACAGATCAGCTGCAATGGCTACTACATATTCATGTGAAAGCAGGGGGGGTTGTTAGTTTACCTTGGCGCCAGAGCAATTATCTGTAAGAACTTGTTTCAATTGGCACCGCTTTTTGTTATGCTGAATTAGATAGCCTGCAGCCTCAACAATGCAGCGAGTAGAACGATAGTTTTTCTTTAGCCGAACCTGAATTACAAAACAGAATCAATGGTATAGAGCCCTTATGAGATGAAATCCAACCCTCCAGGGAATAGGTTTGCATTTGGACATACCTCTTTGTGATTTGGGAAATCCTTACGAAATGAATCAAATCCAGAGATGTCAGCACCATTAAAACTGAAAATGGACTGCAGTGAACAATGCTACACATAAATCCAAGTCCAATCTGTATTTTCTCAATGTAAATGGGATATAATCATATAAATTGCAGAGAACCACGCCTTTTAAGCATTTTGTGCAGACCCAAGGAGAGCCCGATTTGGAAAGAAAACAGAAAAGAGCAAAAAGGTGAGGCATAATACGGCGTTAGTCAACCTGATCATCATCACCAACAATAGTTATCCGCCCATGGGATGCCAGAAGCCTCAAAAGGCCATACTGCATTGCACTTGTGTCCTGGAATTCATCAACTATGACTGCTTTCCACAATGCTTGACATTCCTCAAAAACTAAGAATGGAAATTGAGTAGAAGTGTCAAAATTTACTAATTATGTAGTTTTCAAGTTGATCGATATGAGAAGAACCTTCAGGATAATCAGTCAGCAATTTGACAGAACAACTGATCAAGTCGTGGTAATCTAGAGCATTAAAAGACTTCAATATTTCATTGTAGTTCTTTAACACAGCAGCCTGAAGCAAATCAGAATTGACCTAGTTAGGGATATCTTTCTGCACGACACAGAAAACATACAAAGGAAAGGAGCAAATGAATTGAATTTCACACTATGTGACATGGTGACATACTCCAACTTCGTCACCCTTTTTGTGGCATTCTTCAGGTGTCTTACCAGATGGTTTGGCCTGCACAACATAAACAAAAATAAATCAAGAGACGGAAAAGGAGAAAAGACCATCTAGGACAGTAAAATGGGTTTACATCAGTGAACTGTTCCATGGGGCACTTACAATAGCAATACAAATGTTTTACGTACCATAGGCCACGTTTTTGTGCTTCCTAATTCTTGAATTGATCCGTAGCTAACCGTGGATTCACTGTGAACTGTAATAATTTTGAAGAAAAGAAAGAGATGTATACTATAACATTTTCTCTTTCTTTTCAATTCTACCTTTCTCAAAATGCCAATATCTATTCCTAGAAATCCAGTTTTAAATCCTATACATTACTCACCCTTATTACAACGATATTAATCTTAAAACACATTTTCCCAAAACTATCGTGTGAATATACCAAAGTCTACAAAGTATTGAATGATTCAATATGTTTCTTTAAGCTAACATAAAACCCAGAAAGTCACTTGATTATATGGCAACATATTACAACTGTATAACTATTATATTACACTAGTTAGATTTAGATTCTCGATTAGCTACATTATAGACAAATGATTATTATCTGTTTTTATCAATATAGATTTACCGACATCCTTTGACATAGCATCACATTGTTTATCTTCCAGATAATAATTCGTGAGCCAGAGATAACCCATTGGTGGAGTTGTACCATGTAGTCAACCAAAAGCCCTCAACTTCCACCACGAACACCCATCAATTAATCATTCAAGTACTAGATCTAACGTTTGCGTTTGTTCCCTCTCTTCAGTCTTCCCCCCACATCTCTTGCTGTGATGGCATGTTATAGACCATGTCCGGCCATTCTGCAGGTTCGACATGGATTCTACGTCAACTCATGTTGACTCAGGCACAACAACCCAAAGTGTTAGAGTCCAGGAAACGTAGTTGCACAATACCACACCCACAACCAGACTCAAAATGGCAACTTCATTTTGACTACTTGACATGAATGTTTAAACAAAATTTCAGCGCATAGTTAAATGCAAGAAGGAAAGAGTTACATCAAACAAACCTTAGCCACAAATTTCTGCCACTTCTGTGCCTTGTCCTTGAAATTTTCAACCTTCACGTCACCTGAGGACTCATTAATCTTGCAAGCATTAGGGCTTTGGTTGCCTTTCTGAACTTCCCACAAACGGACTGCCTCAACTACCGCTCTTCTTTGCTGTCCATGTCCATAAATCAAGAATTCTGATGTACGCTCCAACCTTCAGCAATTGGTCCAAAACAACATTATTTTACTACTTAGCAATAATAAAAGAATGAAACAAATAAAGATGTAAAGTGAGGGAGTACATAGAGAAATTAAAACTTTTTAACAAAGGCACACATACAATTCAAGCACTCAATGCATTAGTCAAAAAGGATCTGATTTAGCTTATTAAACTACCTTTACAGATCATTCAAACAAGAACCACAAGCAACTAAACTGAAGTTCTCTATCAAACCTCTAAGAAGACATGTTATCGGTTGTACATTTGTCTTTTTTAAAAGAAAATAACAATATTTTTCAATACTGTCTCCCAAGTCTCAACATCCCTTCTTTCTTGAGGGAGAGGGCAAGGGTGATGTATGAGTCAGAAAAACCAAAGAGGATGGAGGTTAATCATGTGTCTAAAAATAAAGCCAATTACATCTCAAAACAAAGGTCATCAATAGATTCAAAGACAAAGAGAGACCAAGTCATTCCTTCCAAAATAGAGTTTGAAGCCAATTCTTGACGCAGTCAAATATTACGAAAAAGGATATTCTAGGAGTAGGAAAACAAGGAAGTTAGGAGTTTTAATTGACTAAAACAATATAGTTTAATGTTGTTTCCTATCTTGTAGTATTGTTTTTTATATTTTAGTATCATTAAATTATCTTTTAATATTTTGTTTCCTTATCATGTAAGCCGTTTTTTGCTATTTACACTCTTGTGATATGTTCAAGGGAATCAGACTAGGATTATTGAATTGAATTCACTTAAGACCATTTGAGAGTGTCAGCAACTGTGTGCTTGTGTGTGTGTGTTTTCTGTTTTAATTTCACTTACAAGAATTGTTCTACATCAACTTGGTATCAGATCCAAAGCGACCTAAAAATTGCCTAGTTATTCTTTTTTTCATGTCATTTTCTGCCCAGCTTTTGGTTAAGTAAATAAACAAAAAAATAAAAAGAACAGAAATCCAGAAATCAGTTACTGACCTACTCTAGCAACTGCCTCAAAATGGCCGCTGCCACTGACACCAACTGCCATCTCACCACCTCCCAGCAACCAACCCGCCGGACAACCACAACCTCAAATTTGTGAAACTCTAACCTGCGATTTTTCAGGTTTTGAATCCTAAATGCCCCAAATTGCCATCATCACTCACCCACATCAAAACCGACCTCTCACTTTTTTGCACCAGAACCATCACTCATTGAATGAACTCATCCCCAGAAATTCTTCAAGGTGTCTGAGTGACTTTTCACAAACCCTAATCCGTGATATGGGGTTGTAATTGAATGAAATCAGCAGAGGTTTGCTGTGTTTGTGTGTCATGCTAGTACGCTCATTCAGGATTGCTAGTGTTCCTGCCTGCTGATGTCACTGTCATGAGTTGTTGCCCCGTGAAGTTGCTGCAGTGTGTCCTTTGCTCCTGTGTGTTTGTGAACCATTTCAAGGACCTCTAGTTGCCTTGATGTTACTTGGATTTCTAGGGCCAAATTAGTCTGATACACAAGTCAGTGGTAGTGAATACATGTGCATCTGATCCCAATTTCAGCTCACTCACTTTGTCACAAGCACTTGCACCATATCAATAACCCAGCTTACGAATTAGCTGCTTTGCTTTGCTTTGCATTTGCTGATTACTTACTGCTGTTACTGCTGCTGCAATTTATGGTCTGTCTCAGCATTGCATTTTTAATTGCATTGAGCATGCCATAGTCCTCAGCCACCACCTGACCAGTCCCAAAGTGAGACACAGTCTAAAAGACTCGACCTTCAGAATGAGCATCTTGACAAAATTGAGTCTAAAGTGGACCAACTCATCTGTGCCTTTGGCAAGCCCCCTATGTTTGACCAGCACGAGCCCCCCCCCCCCCCAAAAAAAAAAAAAACATTAGACCAAACCTCATGGTCGGCGGTAGTGGCCATAGGAAGTGGTTCATCTATAAGTCCAATCAAGCAGAGGGATCAAAGATGAGGAAGTAGTTCGACTATCCCCTCGCCCTAACTATAGTCTAGTCTAAGGAAGTGGAGTTAGGTCTAGCACACAAGGCATTCATCGTCGTGGTGAACCTTGCCTCCCCCTATTCCCCAGCGATTTGAAGGTCCTAGGTTTGACACTCCATGCATTGACCACGAGGTGTGCACCTATAGAAGTAGAGATAGAGAGGTTGACCCCCCTAATGGTTTAGAGGGTGGAGACAATATGGTTGCCCAAGATACCTATTCTGACATTATCCATAGGGTTAAGGCTAATGCTCCCACTTTTGATGGTAAAATGGATGCCAATACTTTCTCTAATTGGATTGTTGCCATGGAAGACTACTTTTATTCTGATAATAAGTGTGTCTGTTTGGCTTAGATAAAACTCATAGTCCCTACTAGGAGGATTCATTCATGGCCTTCGCCCTGATCTTAAAAGAGAGGTAATCCCCTCCTCCCCCTTCAATTTTGAGGATGCCTAACAGAAGGCTATAGAGGTTGAAAAACTCAATCAATCTCTACAATGTCCTACACCCTCCCCTTGCTCCCATGCAAGTGCTTTCCCCTCCAAGACTCCAGGTCATCCCTCCTTTTCTAGGACACTAGTGACTTCTAGTGCACCTCAACCTCCTGCTACTAACCTTGTCCATTGTTTCGGTTGCCGAGAAAAGGGTCATTATGCGTTTGAATGGCTACATTGTATCCTTGTACTAGACTAAGAACCTAGCCACCATGTGGAATATGAGGACAAGATAGTCGAACCTAAGGACCTTATCGATGTTGAAAATAGATTTTTCCGGGATGCCCACCTAGGAGTTGTTAGATGTCCTTTGATCACCGAGAGTAATGAGTGGAAATGCACAACTATGTTCTATACTCTTGTTGGGTGTAAGGAGACCTTGTTGAAAATGGTCATATATGGAGGCAGCACCATGAATGTTGTAGCTAAGTCTGCGATTAAACGATGCCACCTTAAAGTTTAGCCTCACCCCAATCCTTAAAGTTTATACACACTTGATTGTCCCCCATACATGCAACGTCCCAATCCAGATCGTTGGTTACTGCGATGAGATTCTTTATGATGCAATCTCTATAGTTGTTGCCCACATCCTAAGAGGTCAACCTTGGCTATCTGATAGGAGTGTCACATATCATAGCGGAGAAAACTCCTATACCTTTAGTGATGAGACCATTCCAACAATGCCATACAATATTCTTTGGTACAACATTGCTATCAAGAAGTCCAAGAAGCCCTTTGGAAAGAACTACTTCAGCCAGTTCCCACACCAGTACAAAAGTGGTGATCATTACATATCTTCCAAAGGAACGATGATTCAATCATGATCTGTGCTTCCCTATTTAGTTTCATGTCTTAGCTGATAAGAACCATCCAATGTTGAGCCTAGAAGGTTCATTTTCAAGCTCAAATCAGCTCAAGGATCAGAAAGTGCCATTTTGAGCCCAATTCAGACACCCGGATGACGGCAGCTGCATAGTCATTTGCATTCAACGACTATTCCCTCCAAAAATGAAAGTTTCCAAACACCATGACCACTTATAGGACGAGGCCTGACCGATGAAGCAGCGAGTTAAGAGCAAGAAGCCTTTTGATTGGCTGATCAAGAGGCAGATTGCTTTATTCATAAATATTCACCTACTTCGTTGCTTGCTTGTTGTTTTTAGCAACTTGCCCAGTTGCTTCTAGTGATTAGCGGCTTACTTAGGCCATTTCCGATGCAATTGTACCTCATTTTCAATAGTATAAACACTATTTAGGCTTGGCAGAATTCCTTGGATTCTAGTTAAGCTAGATGAAGTCACTAATGACTTCAGTGACTTTATCACTGATTAAGGGCCTATCTTTCTCTATAAATTGGACCCTCATTATAAGCATTGAATACATGAGTGAATGAAGAAAGTTGTCGCTTGCTTATCTTAAATCCTTAGTTTTTTGTATCTGAGTTTTGGCTAAATTCAATGGAGTTCTAAGGTTCTTTAAGTGTGTGTTAATGGTGCAATTCGTATCTAAATCACCTTAGGGGCTTAACCCCTGGTGATTCCTTTTGTGTTGTGATATCACTTAACAATCATCTGATCTATCTTTGAAATCACAAACTGGCAAACACTCAATCACATTGGTTGTTTAAAGGTATGTGGTTTACTATTTTCCACTTTGTGCTTTGCCTCTTACTTTGCTTCCCTCGATAGGTGGAGAAGGAATCACTAACCCCTTGGGTTAGTCCATGTTCTCTCCTGACTAGTTGCATTATTGCACCCTACTTTGCTACCTTTTGTAGGTAGAGAAGAATCCACTAACCCCTTCCTTAGGTTATTCATGATCCCTCCTAGAAAAAGTCCCACAGACCTTGTTGGTTGTCTACTTAAGTAAATTGCAAGATCACTCTTAGAAAACTAGCAAACCTTAGTGATGCTTACAACATCACCGAGTTGCTGCTAAGACAAAACCAACAGACCTTGCATGTATGATGGTTTTTAGCACTTTAATCCTCTTTTCAAAGCCATACATTAATACATACATCATTTAGGTTCTAGATTAAGAGTATCACTTTTAATTCATGTCGACCCAAGGAGTTAATCAAACACTTTAGTTCTGTCATGGAAATTCATCCAAAAGGGTCCATTCAAATGGATTAAAGCATACGCATAACCTGTTCTTAGACACCCTGATTTAGAAGGTCTTTGAAGTTTCTAGCTATGCCTTTGAGTTTGCGTTGGTGGTGTATTGAGTCAAAATGGTCACCCTATCACTTTCTTCGTGAAAAGCCCAATGTCTCTAAACGAATTAAGTAATGAGAAAGAGCTTTATGTCTTGCTCCAATTCCTTCATTGGTGGAGGTACTACCTCCTCCCTTATGAGTTTGTCCTATATTGTGATCACGCAACCCTTAAGTACTAGAAGTCCCAGACTCATATGAACCCTAATCAAGCTAGGGGGGATCAATGAATACTCTATTGTCTTTAAGCAAAATCAAGTGTTGAAAACTCAAGTAGTTGATGCTCTTAGTCGGATAGGTATCCTATTTCACACCATGCACGTAGAAGTTCTATGGCTTGTTTGGTATGTAATGGGAATGGGAATGAGACTCATAATGGGAATGAGGATGAGAATTCACAATGGAGTGGGAATGAAAATGTGCTTATAAATTCCCAACTTCCTAGTTTATTATGGGGGTAATCTGAAATAAGAATAGGTGGGAATGAGATTAGCAATAAGTACATAGTTACTAAAATACCCTTCATTAGTTTAAATAAGGTGAGGTAGTATGTAATATGTAATATTAATTAAATAAAGGGGTGATATTGGTATTTAACATTGACTTATGAATTACCATCCCTCCCCCTGGTATAGATTAGCGAGAGTTAGGGGTTTCTATTCCCATTCTCATTCCCTCGTTTTTTACAGTTCAATAAAACAAACAGAGGAATTGTATTACCAAGTCATGGATTCCCATCCCCCCCCCCCAAACTCCGTCATACCAAACGGCCCACTAGGCTTTTATAGAACTAAATATGCCTGTTCATCTTGCCTTAACTTTACTAACATCTACAGACATCCAAGGGGATTTTCGTATTAACCAATTGGACGATGTCCTCCATAATGGTTACTTCTTTAAGGGGTCTAAGTTGCGCATCCCTAAGAGATCCTTTCGAGATTTCTTGGTCTAGGAGATGCATACACGGGGTTTAGCAGGTCACTTAGGTAGGGACAGGATCGTTGTGCTTGTGGAGGATCCTTTTTATTGGGTTGCCCTTAAGCAAGATGTTTCTCAGATCGTTACAATGTTGTACTTGTGAGTTGGTTAGACTAAGAGGCAGAACACTAGCCTTTATACCCCCTCCTATTCCTCGTGCCCCATAGAAGGACATTAGTATAGATTTCGTACTATGTCTTCCCTAGAGCATCTCGTGGCCATAACTCTATCTTAGTTATGCTGGATAGATTCTCTAAGATGGCACGAGTTATTGCTTGCGTTAAGAACAATGATGCATCAAATGTCACTACGTTAGTCTTTCATGAGATTGTTAGGCTGCATGGTCGTCTCACATCAATTATAGCCATAGGGATGTTAAGTTTGTCAATTATTTCCGGAAGACGTTCTAGAAATTGTACGGCACCATATTGAGGTTTTTTGTCGCCTTTCACCCTCGAACTCATGGGTAAATAGAGGTTATCAACCATAGACTAGGCGACCTTAGATGTGTTGTGTCGGAGAAATTGGATTCTTGGGATCTAACTTTACCTCTTGCTGGGTTTTCCTACTCCAGCAACGTTGTCAATCGTACTACTAGTAAAAGCCTTCTTGAGATTGTCCATAGGCATTCCCATCTGAGTCCTACCGACCTAGATCCCCCCACCTAATGCCCGAGTCTTTATAGACGCATTTTCCCAGCATATTCATGAATTCTATGCTAAGATACGCCATAAAATTGTAGTGAGTAATGAGAGCTATAAACTCTGAACTGATGTCGATCGTCGAGCCGCTATTTTTGAAGTGGGTGACTATCATTGCTCGCATTCAACGTGAAGGTCTACCGAGAATGCAAACCATGTACTTATGCCATAGAGCCCTTTAGATTACCTGCAAATTGGGATCTAACGCCTATGTATTAGACTAGCCTTCTTCTATGGGTATTAGCCCTATTTTCATGTGTACGATCTAACTCCTCATAGAGGTACCTTTGAGTCTCCTCATTTCCCCATTGGTGATTTTGCCAGTACAAAGGACCCCAAGGCTCCCCCTCTCTCGTAGTCGACTTCATCTACTGAAGTTATGCTCAATGATGAGTTTGTGTAATCTTCTCGTGGTCGATTTTGTCACTTCTGGGTGAAATGGTCACGCCGCCCACATTCTGATGCCACTTGGATTACCAAGATGAGCTTTGTTAGTTCAGGCATTCGCTTCAAGAGTGGTATTTGCAAGACAACTCGTCGGAGCATAGTTCTTTTCCGTAGGGGAGTATGATGCTACTAAATATTGCGGAAAAGGATACTCCAGCAAGAGCTGGAAATTTGAGAAGTTAAGAATTTTAATTTAAGAACACAATATCTTTTAATATCATTTCCCATCTTTTAGTATCGTTTCCTATCCTATAATATCATTTAATTATCTTTTAATAGTTTGTTTCCTTATCACATAAGTTGTTTTTGCTATTTAAAATCCCAAGTATGCTTAAGGGAGTCAAACTTGGATGATTGTGTTGAATTAAGCTGAGATCATTTGAGAGTTTCAAAAATTGTATGCTTAAGTGTGTGGTTTCTGTTTTAATTTTCACTTTCAAGCCCTGTTCTACATCATTTCTCCACAATCCATATCTTTTGCTTAAAAACTTTCAAGACATGTTCTACAATCTTTCGTTGCATGTTCTAATCATCAAACTTCATAGCAAGGCGGCTAATGTCAACCAAAAGGTTAGAAACTGAGTGGAAAAGGAGAGGCGGAATGAGGCAAAATAAAACAGTTCACAAACCAGCTTAGATAAATAATAAACACGATTTGATGATCATACTGTTGAAGCATGATAACTTAAGACAAACTACATATTTATCATAGTCTAAACAACACGCATACTATAGGCTACATAATACAAATCTAAATAGAATAAACCTCTTATTGGTAAACATATATGAGCGTATAGCTTAATGGAAGACAGATTTACGAGTGTCATAGGTTTATGGCCAGCATCTAGAGTTGTTAGACTGGTGGAACTATAAATCAAAATCTGATAGTTGCTACTATATGAAGAAAATTTGTATGTTGAAGAGTTGGATGAACACTTTGATGCCTCATGCTATCAATTACAGATAAGTATTTCTCCAAAAGGGCCTATTAAATTTGTAGATAAATAGATGGCATGGTAAAAGTTAAGTTTCGGTAAGTTTTGGTAAGTATTGGAAAAAGTGATAAAGTAGTAGCTTTTTAAAGAAAAGGTAAGTATCGGTAAATGTGTAAATTTAGTAGGTTCTGGTAATTTTCGGCAAATATTTACCAAGACCCATTTACCTTTGAATTTTACAAGCCCAAAGTAGGGTTGAATTATCAGGGGGAGGAGATAAGGTAGTTGATAAGGTCTACTGGGACATATTACATGGAACAGATGTTTTGTTGCTAAATATAGAGCGTTCGTGTGGCTCCTCTAGTGGGTTAGACTAACCTTAAAGGGCAGTATCACTCAATTTCTCCTGTCAGTAAAGTTTCTGTTATTTGTAATCAGGAAAAGATTAGGGAACATTTGTTTGCCAAATGGCTGTATGCACAGCATGTTAGAAAGAAAGCCTTGCAGAAACTGAAGAGCACCAAGAATCAAGATGCTAGATCAGAAGGAAATTTTTGACTTGCCTGACTGCAGCACTCAACAGATCAGGCATCGCAGAAATGACTAGCTGTCCAACCATAGGAAGGTGGAAAGAAAGCAAGCCAACATAGCAATCTGGCACAATGTCAATGCTTGATTTAATTTCTTGGTTTCCATGGCCAAACAAGCATTGACAACATAGGTGCTTATAGGTGTGCAAGTTTTCCTCGCTATATGTGGGGCTGTTAGTGTAACGAAGTCTCAACTTCTTGCCAAAAAATAATAATAAACTATTCTGCTCTTCTCTAAGTTCAACCCTAACCAGGTGTAAATAAACATGAGTAAAAACAAAAAATTATAATAATCTATCCATACTTATCGGCATGCGCGCGACAAAGTTGCAGTGAAAATGAGTGGAAGGTGCTGATAGTTAATTGTTTGGCTATTTCCTTCCCAGCAACTGCTCCAATCCGATCCCGCATTTCAGAAGCTGCTGCCGTTGTGAAAGTCATTGCCAAAATATGCAATGGACCAAAACCCTAGATGTTTTGTAAGAAGTGAGCAGTTTATAAAGTTTCTTCAAACCTCTTGATGCCGAAACTGTTGACATGAAAATAGAGGGAAAATACCTGATGTAACAGCATTAGAAGACGTCCAACCATGGTCGATGTCTGAAAAATAAAAAGATTAACTGTCATTTATTTATGAAGATCAAACGAAAAGTGATGATGTAGGCTCAACATATGAACAATGCAAATGACTGGGTTGCATAACTATAATTCCTAGATCCCCATAAAATATCTCATTAGAAGTGTCAAATGCCAAAGCAACTTTCTTTCTTTATTTATTTATTTTTTTGGACAGGGAAGGAGGGGGCATCACACAATAACAGGAAAGAACACCTATGTTTAGGACATTACCACAAAGAATGTATGGGGATAGGCCATAAGTAACACTTGTACATTTAGAAGCTACCATCAACATCAGATATCAAAACAAAATACAACACAATACTTGAAACTTGCAAATGCTTTGATTATGGATTAATCCAACAAAATTATAGAATGCCACGATTTAATAGTTAGAAAGAGAGAAGCTTCCTCAGGTTGTAGCATGTAGCAAGAAGAAAAAATTCAAAGAAGAAAAAGGTGACCTTGCCACTTCCTGGGCCAGCTACAACCATCAAGGGTGTTGAAGCATGAGTAGAGGCAGCCTCCAACTGATCCTCATTTAGTGACTCCATATACTTAGAATAGGTTTCCTGCATGTTTGACATCTCTTCAGGCTGCTTTTGCTTTTCACCTACATTTCCATCCTGATATGGAGAAACATTCCCCCCATCATTTGGAAGCTTGCTATGAATATGATCAGATGTGTTATTGTCCCAATTATGTTTGCTTTCGATTTTATCCTCCTCACGATCACCACCAGGTGTGCTTTCTTCTGGGCCATTGGTGTCTACTTCCCTGCTGTCCAACTTTCTGACAAAACTCCTTTCACATAAAGAATCAATCTCATCTAAAATAGACTGGTCAAAATCTTCATCAAGAAGGCTAGAAATCATTGTGCCAGAACTTGGCGTAGAAAGAGCGGTGTTGTTGGAGCGGCCATGACTCCCCCTTGAAATTGAGCCATTGCAAAATGCTTCTACAGAAACACATGATTTTGCGCTGTGTAGCCAAGACCCGGTCGATCCAGGCTCAGCATTAGTGTCCAATTTGTTAAGGGGGACTCTCGAGGGCTTGGAGACCGAACTGGGGTTACAAGCATCAACATTATTTGGAGTCCTGCAATAACAATATAATAAAATGAAGTTGCAGAATGAAAAAAGTGAAAAAGAAAAGAATTGGGGGGGGGGGGGGGGGGAAGTGAGTATACTTGGGTGGAAGTGAGTGAGGAAGAACAAGAGGGGAGGAGGAAAGGGAGAGACGAGGACTTTTACGAGCGAGGAGGGCTTTGGCGGCTCTGAAGTTGAGAGAAATCCGAGCCCTTTGTTCGGGTGTTAGGGATTCCTCTTCTTCCACTCCCGACGCCAACTCGTTTTCCTTGTTCATGGCGCTGCCACCGGAGGAAGATCGGCGACGGGAACAAAACATATACTACTCTACTTTAAACGCTTGTCGCCCGCCTAAACTGCCCACCAATCACTTTCTATTTTATAAATCAATTTTAATTGAAATTTTGAACGGTAATATACTGAACTTTTGGGGTATTGGACAATAATGCATTGAATTTTTGGGGTATTATTCAACACCTCCAAAGTACAGTATATTATTGTCCAAGGTTAGTTCAGTGCATTATTATCCAATACCCCAAAAGTTCAGTATATTAACATCCAAAAACCCATTTTAATATGTCTCACCTTCTCTTCTTTTTTTTTATGGCAATAAAATCCGAACCTATGGTTACATGTATTTACCTAACCCATTATGGTCTATGGGTGTAAATTATCAAATTTTAGAAGAAGAACAAACAGTAAGGGTAGGGTGATGGGTACTCTTCTCTACTCGACGAGTACTCTATCGCTGCCCTGAATATCTACAAAACAAAGAAATTATCGTTGATCATTTATTATTGGCCCCCGAATATATATTAACATTTGTGTTTATAGCTAATTTGTTGAGTTTTGTAACCACGTATTTTCTAAAATTTTATCATCTATACCCATTTTTTTAGCCGAATAAAGGCAGGTATAGTAACATATTAAATGTATTTTAGCATGATAGGTGTCCAATTTCTCTCTTTCTAATAGGAATCTTGATATAATATTTTCTTTTGATCGCTAATATGATTATATCCGAAAAGAACCTATCAATTTCTACGTATGGGTATAAAATGAGTTGTATAATTTAATCTTCAATTATACCTAAAGTATACCCGTCATACCCGCACTATCCAGTGGGTAAGGGTAAGGGTAAGGGTACTAGTATTTTGTACCCACTAAATATGGGTAGGGTAAGGGTGTAGCTCTTCCCGCCCCAAACCCGACCCATTGTCATCCCTAACCAAGATACCACTTCTATCTAGACATGTTCAACAGTCAGGTCGTGTCAATCCGGTCGGCCCGACCTTCGGGTCAGGTATCCTCAACCCGAGCCCTGACCCTACGGGCCACGGGTCGGGTTAACGAGTCGGTAACAATATAAGAAGGTTTTTTTATACAAAAAAAACTAAAATTTACGCATTTAATTTATGCATTTAGTTGGGTCGTCGGGCTGGGCCGGGTCGGGTCACAAAAAACTAAAACCTAATTTGAGATTTTTTAAAAAAATTTATGTATTTAGTCGGGCCGTGGAACCGGGCCAAGTCACCGTCTCTTGGCCCCAGCCTGGCTAGACCATACTTTGGGGCCCTGACCTTTTCGAATCGGGTCGAGTCAAGCCACTTTCTAAAATTGTGGCCTTGACCCGCATTTTTCAAGTTGGACCGGACGGGTCCCGACCCATTGAACAAGTCTACTTCTATCAAAAATGCAAACTAGTTCATCGGGGAAATTATCAAACCATGTTTGAGAACCCTTATCAGCTAATGTTATTCTAGCTACATTGTGGCCTGCCTTATTTCCATATCCACGTGTAAAACTGAAAGCATCCACGCCAACGTTATTCTAGCTACATGCATTCCTTTATGATTATACATCTACTTGACTTGTTCCATGTGCGCTTGCTCAAGTCATGGTAGACATTGATACAATCAATCTCAACGACCACCTTCTGGACTTAGATTTCAATTGCCAGTTTGATCCCTTCTGAAGGAAGTTTAGGACTAACCTTTACGCGGAAGCAGAAGGATCATTTATGTCGCTATCTACCCACGAATGATGACTACTAAAGTCACTAGTGAATTCACACCCTAAAACCCTAGCATAAAGATGGTTTGCTAGCTATGGAGAGATAGAGAGATAAAGAATAAGGAGGCTACTGATTATCCATTATCAGTGTCCATTGTTAACCTAATTTAGCCTAGCCTTATATATAAGCGTCTATTCCCTTAGGTTAAACCCTATTGGGTATTAAGGCCTAATAGGTGTGGCCGTACATAAAGCCCAAATTTCAATACTCCCACTTGGCCATACAAGCCTTTTTTTCACTGAGTCTCGCCACGCTTCATACAGGTAATAGGGTGTGCGACCAAAAATAACAAGTAGTGTTATATTAAGTCGCCATCTAACTAACATAACACTTTCCAAAACACAGAAAGAACAAGCAATGATCCCCTGAATCATCCTTACTTCACCACTTGGCATACTATGTCCCTTTATGCTTGACATGCCATATGATTATACTTCCAATATAATCGCCCGGGTTGACATGGTGAAGATGGATCAATTCTTCATTAGATACTCATGACATTTCAACTTCGTAAGACTGTTTTCCTAATGTGTTCCGCCGAACCGTATAATCTCATGGCTCTTGGAGGTCACACTAAAGTAGCAACATCCAACTAGTTTCAACGTCATAGCTCGTAGGTCAAAGGTCAAAAGGTATCGTACAAATTGAAAACACAGTCATGGGGCTCACACAATAACAATGAAGGGATTCATTTGTCACTCCCTATAGGTCGGCAAAGCGCACATGTATGAAATATGTGCCACGGTATAGCTCCCATTAAGGTGAGCATGTCACTCTCTTATACCATGCGAATTTATAAGTCTAACTCTTTTCTCAAAGAACTAACTCGAGCCATTAGATTTACATACTAAGTGTTTATCACCCACTCAAATTCGGCTTTAAGGCTTTAACATGAAAACCACAAAATTTCATGATCGATTCACATAATCTCATCTTAAACTTATTAAGGCGACTATCATTTAAACAATTCTATACTCAAAGTATGAATACTGATTCATATTAAACACGTAGGGTACATTGAGTATGAATTCGAATTCATGTTATACACCTAGTTTCCGGTACGTAAACGTTAGGAAAACTATCTGTGTGACAAGATAGTTAAGCTTGGTGACACTTAATGTGCCCACATAATTAGGAAAAAGAAAATAAAATATTCTTAGTATCCTAAATAAGACAATCCCGTAACCTTTAGATCATATAAACACACTATATGAATTGAGAATTTATCCCAAAATTGGGTTACACGAACGAAACACCATAGTCTAGTTTAAACACATACACTTTATGACATTATGATTAATTAAGATATGAATCCCACATAGGCTAATATCATATCTTTAGAATGACCTAAACTTATTTTGGCGTTCTTGTTAATCATTATTCAAATGTCTTTGCTTTGTATCGAGTACTACAATATCATAACATCACAAAGATAGTATGAACACACTGTCTTTACAGTTCCAGGCTAACAAAACCCACAACAGGAACATTGTTTACCTTCTGTTTAAGTTCTGCTTAGATATTATCTCAACTCAAAATCGGGCGTATATAAATTGAGTAACAGCATGGGCGGTCACAACATATAATTAGAAGACATTCTAAGAATCTCTCAACGCATGCATTCCAGCACACCTAAGAAATTTTCTAGGATGTTTTAATTATTTGTATGTGTAGACATACCAAGGTCCACCATGTATCCCTCGTAACAAAAATAAGGGGTGACCACCTCTTCAATATTTGACCAAACACATGTCATTAACATGGTTTGAAACATAATCTAAACTCATGTTCACAAGACACAACAAATAGTTTTGTCAAATGACAAGTACCATGATAAAAAAAATTGTTCAAAGCCATCATAGATTTCTTAAGAGGACAACTTATATCTTCTCTCATTCTTGATACAAAACAAGAATAATCCACATAAAACATTGTTCTATGAGCCTATCCAATCTTGCAACTCAATAGTTATTGAGTCTAACATATGACTCAAGGTACAACCATATATCCACATTTTATAGTATTAGTGAAAATAGAACTTCCTCACAAAGAGATGTTCTCATAAACGTCAAATGTACATTAAGAAACAATCCCTTTATGACACTCTTTTGGATCTTAGAACATGCAACTATAGTTTGTCTAATATTATTCATGATCACTCTCACTATCACTTAGACATATAGAACCATAAATATGTGAAGAAGAGCTACTCCCACTAACTCCAAAAGTTATGGGTCATTAAACATGATGACTAACCGCATGTTTAATCCTTGAATATGAGAACTAACCTCATGTTTAATACTTGAATATGAGAACTAACCTCATGTTTAAGATTAATATAAAGGATACTCATGTCCTTTTGCTCTTGCTCTGACTTAGACAACTGGTTGCTCTTGCTCCGACTTAGACAACTATCAGTAATAGAAAACATGAAATTTCTTCCACTATTTCTATTATCCTCGGTGAAAACGAGAGTTAACTATTCCCCCCAATTCACCGAGATATGGTAGTTGTAACACATTCAAATATTAAATTAATGTCCATAGCTTCCCTAATACTATGAACTTATCATTTGATAAACAAGGCATTACAAAACTATTTAGTAACTTTAATTTCAACACTAAGTTTTTCACGGTCACAGTCTTGCACATAGCAACACAAATGTCATGGACATAAATGGTTTAAATTAATGTCCATAACATTTTATAACTAACACAGAGTATGTTTAAAAATGTCATACTATGGCATGTGATAATCATAAACTAATTAAAGAATTATTCAAAGCCAACAAGTACTCGACCATGCCAAGCAACATGTAATTCATCTAACTCAATCATCACTTAGATGTTAAGTTTATGAAAAAGAAGTTCATTTAAAATTTTGAACATATCAACAATTTGAAACCATTTCTATAGTACAAAGAAAACTTAACTCTTTTGTACACTACAAGTTACTATTACAAATAATTACTTAGGGGTACCTTAACTTTTGGTGAAATGTTTTTCTGGTACCCCAACTTTTAAAAACTAATTTTGGGGTACCCTAACTTTTAGAATTAGAAATAATTAGGTGAATTTCCGGCCAATGATTTGAATTCACCGGTAAGTTTTAGGCGGGAAATTGATTAAGTGTTTTTGTGGACAAAAATGTCATTTGTTTTTGTGGACGGAAATGATTTGAATCAATCGGAGTTTCGCAAGAAATTCACCTAGTAATTTCTAATCCTAAAAGTAAGGGTACCCCAAAATGAATTTTGAAAAGTTAGGGTACCCAAAAATTGTTTCTTCAAAAGATAGGGTACCTCTAAGTAACTTTTTGTTACTATTACCGTCTCAAAACGTATAAACGAATTAAAAATTTTCAAGCAGTAATCAAGTAGTCCCATAAAATACCTAAGTGGATAATAGATTTAAACGCAATATTTAATACCAAAAGCAGAACAAGAATCAACTAATGAATCTTAGAAAAGAAAAACACATAGTTATTCATAATAACACTCAACTAAGTGTTAAATAGAGAGAAACGTACAAAGCTATTTTTGAAAACAAACTAATTGTAGTCAAAATTAAAGTTTAAACACTAATATGCGAAAAATAACTCTAGATAAAAACTTTATACCCTAGGTGTATGAATAATATTTTGAAAATGAAACATATTGTTTTCCAAAATGCCCAAAGGCTACAACTTGCTAGGAGACTCAAGACAATCTTGAGCATAATGACCTTTCTTCCTACAATTAAAGCACTTCACATGCGCCATATTTTTCTCTCCTTTACTCCTAACACTAAGTGGGAGAGTAGAAACCTTCAAGCGTTGCTCTTCTAATTCAAGCTACTTAGTGATCTCGCTTAGGGTTTGAATATGATCGCTGCGAGTCATCAGTGAGACAAATTATTTCCACTTTTGAGAACCAACCAAAAGTGCACGAAGCAAGTTTGTACATTGGTAACTCTCACGAACCTCTATCTTACCAGCTTCTAGATCTTGAACCATAACACTCAAGAATCTAAGATGCTTGGCGATACTACGGCTTGAGTCAATCGAGTAAGACATCCACTCAACATGTAATGCTCGAAGTCTCGTCTCCGAAGTCGGCTCAAACTCAGCCTTCAAGCTATCCCACAACTCCTTAGCAGTGGAACAATGCTCGAACTCGCTAATCAGGTCGACATGCATGTAATACAACATAGTATAACATGGTTTACGATCCTTTCTGCACCATTCTTGGTACGCTACTAAGTTTTCTTGATATTGCACAGAAGTAATATCAAGGTCATCGTCTTCTGTTCAGTTGTAATTTTTGTTGGGTTAGAGTAGGGTTGTCCGTCCACGAGGATCGGTGTTTAGGCTTGTTCAGGCTATCGGTTTGGTAAAGGGTCCAAGTGCAGAAAGCAATAAATAAGTAAAAACTAAGCCGTGAAACTAATCCTAATCATGCTACTAAAACATAACCATCAAGATACTACCACAAAGCTAATTAAGCAATCAATAACAATCAATACCAAGGAAACCTATCACACTAGCAAGAAAAACATTCAATAGCATCTAAAACTATCACACTAATCAAGGAAGCAACTAATAGCAATTAGCAAAATAATGAACTAACTATTAATGAAATGAGGTACTAATTCCATACCCTTGAAGACTCAACATATTCTCTATTCTTCATCCTTCATCCTTGATCTTCATTTGGAACTTTCCCCGAACAAATTAGAAAGTTGTGAATCAAGTTATTAAGAACCCTCAAATCCTCACTTCAAAGTAGGATTTGTGATCCTTAATCCCCTTTTTCACTAAAATGATTGATTTCGTGGCTAACCTAGAAACTTTCAATAACAATCTCAATGAAATCAAAGGAAACAAGGGAAATGACGAAGAAATTTGCTGAAATTACTTGAAAGAAAATGTTGATTACAATCAAGAACACAAGAACTTGGAGAACAAGAAAACTTGAAATCCCTAAGAGAGAGAAAACAATTGCATAAACTTGAAATGAAAATGTAAGAAAAACTAAGTAAAACAAAGCTAAAACTAAAAAACTGCTACTGAATTCGTTGCTAAGGGTATATATACAGAGCCAAATTTGTTACACAAAACGCAACATTTCACTCAGAGAAATTGCGCGAAAAAACAGAGTGACTCGGGCGAGTCACTTCCCGTTGCGGGCGAGTCTGGCTTCTGGCCACCGGAGGATTCCTAGCTTCGGCAGATTTCTCGATTTCACAGGAACTGGTCACGACCGAGTCATCAGGCGACTCGGGCGTGACCACCATCTGGTCTTCCCTGCCTTAGCTATTTTTTTTGGCTTCAGCGATGATTTGCAGAGGTAGGTCGCGACCGAGTCATTAGGCGACTCGGGCGTGACAACCATCTGGTCTTCCTCCTCCTTAGCTGGAATTTGCACGGCACAAGGTCATAGGCCCAGGTCACGGTCGTGACAAAGATAGACTCGGGCGTGACTATCTGCTGCTCAACACTTCAGCTGCTCTTCTCCATACTTTGTGAAATTTTGTTCCATTTTTGCCTTTTTCGCTCGGTTTTCGGCTCTAACTCCTTATTAACCTTCAAGACTAAGGAAACATCATAACTAACATATAAAACGGGGTTAAAACAAGCAAGACTCCCTATAAAAGACTTAAAATTTGGCTCGAAACGAGATCGAACAACACTCCCACACAAGGGTTTGCTCGCCCCGAGCAAACTAAAAACAAAGATAAAAAAACAGAGAAAAAGAAACTAAAACCCTAACTCACTTTCGCAGGAATCGTAGATTCATTTAGCACATGCATCAAGCCCTTTAAATCCCTTGGTAGTCTAAGTGGACGAGGTAGGTCTCGTGAGGGTTTCTAGAAGCTTTACCCACAAAAGCCACGAGAAAAGAAAAAGGGGAAGAAAAAGAGGTGAAAAACCAAAAACAAAACAAACAAAGGCGAAGAAGATATTCCCGTCCCCAATCACGCACTTAGTTCCCCAACCCGCCTCAACAATCAAATGGAAGAAGCAAATATAAACAAACAAGGACACGAAGGTTGGAAAACTGCCAATCCTTGAGATTTTCAACCAAAACACTTCCTTATGAGCAAAACACCTCGTGTACAAGTGCAAGTGGGCCCTAATCGATCCTTCCTAACCTAAGCCAGACAATTAGAGTTGTTCTCATGCTCAAACTCGGGATTATCTATCCTAACTTCACTCTTTGTTTTTTTTCTTTCAATTTTTCTTTGTCTTTCTTTTTTTTTCAATTTCTTACTTTTTTTCTTTCTTTTTCCTTTCTTTTTCTTTTGCTCCTTCTTCTCTTTTTTTTTTCTTTATTCATTTCATTTCCTTCGCTCTTTTCTTTCTTTATTAACCTCAAGGTTAATCCGTTTTGTAAATTTTAGAGTGTCAGTGTCGAGTTTTTCGCGATTAGGACCGGCCTTCGCAAAGGGTTTACCCTCCCTGATCCGGGTTACTCCATTCGTAAACATTGTACTTAAGGGGCAAGGGTGCCGTGCCACCCATACCAACCCAAACCGGTAGGCCCGATAATAATTAATTAATTCATTAATTAAGAGCAAGAGCATTTGAGCAACCAAAGCCGTCTAACTTAGGTAAGAACTCACAATCAAGGCGTGTAAGAAATGAGGATTCCGCTTTCACATTCCATGTCAATGTCTAATAGAGATAATCATGGCAGAAATCCTTCCTAAGGCCTATCATTATTCATATTGGCCGCTTCTAACTGATTGTATCAGCCAATTAGACAACTACCTACACAACTGTGAACGAAAACATCTTCAAAATGAAAAAGAAAACTTTTGGAGGTTTTTCACAACTTTTTTCCTTTTTTCTTCATTTTCACGAATTTTTTTTTTCAATTTTTAGACCCAAACTACGAAAAACAAAAGCAAAAGACTCAAAAACTAGGTGATCTACCCATGACAAATGGAAGTATCACCCCCCACTCCCACACAAAACTTCACAATGTCCCCATTGTGAGAAGGGTGTCACAAATAAGGTAGAAAACCTACAAAAGACTCACAAACAAGCAACAAACAAACAAAATGGTGGCGATCCGAGCCCACACGGCTCCAACAACAATATATATTCAACATTCACACTCAAGGAGTTCGCCACCCAAAAAGAAAACCAAGCATGCAACATGGATCATCGATATATTCACAACCAAAGAGAGGGTAAAATGAAGTTACCTGAAGATCTTCAATAAACGCATACCCAATTCATGATCCACGAACATCACGCCATAGGTTAGATATAAGCAAGAAAGAACATACTATGTGTGAAATGTTTACATGCAAGATCAAAAAGGAAAAACAAGCTACACTAATAAGACACTAAGGACTAACTAACTAAAGAAAAACTTAAAATATTCACAATATGTACATTGCCAATGACTGCTTCAACCCCGAATCTCATTATGTGAGGCGGGAATTGAGGGTGAGATACCTCGCCAACTACCCGGTCCTACGAATGATGAAATCAATTGCAAACCATACAACCTCCACCATCCAACCCAAAGAAGTGACTATCAAACTATAAATGTCATACATCCAAACCAGTGAATCATGGCCAAGCTAGTGAAGCTACATTCAATTTCCAACATCTCAAGCATGCAAAACCATATCAGAGAACCTTTCCACCCAAACCCCAACACACATACCCCCCCCCCAGACATGTACTATCACAAGATATAAATCAAGTAAATTCAATGCAAAAGATGAGAGGAGGGGGGGGGGGGGGGGGGGGCGGGGTGCTTACAATCACTGCTCGTCTCCTCCAGGAGGAGGGTAGGGGTAATAAGGAAAGTACGTCGGGTAATACTGGTTGACATAATCGGGCAGCGCCGGTGGACGATCGGCCACGGCGTAATGGTAGTATTCCCAGTCTCTCCAATATTGGTTTTGTTGATAGAAATAATCCTCGTAACGCTGAAAATACCCCTTGTGCCTCTGGAAATATTCCTCATGCCTCTGGAGGGTTGCTTGTTGGGCATGTAGAAGTTCTTGTTGACTCTCCAAGAGGTTGTGTTGGCTTTGGAGCAAAGTTCGTTGCTCCTGGAAACCAACACTCAACTACTCCAACTGGTTACTAAGATATCCCATCGAAACCTCTTGTGAACCGCTTCCGCTTGCTTCACCATGTTGCCCTTGTTCTTCTTCCTCCTCCTCACTAGGGTGATCCGGACCTCCTACCCGCCGTGGGTTTCCGGTATTTGCCCGCACGACCAATTATGCTCATTGGTCACATCCAACCAACTTTCGGCTCGTTCATGATCCAAATGAATGGTCATCCTATTCTTGTCCGAGCCGTGTACGTAGATGTGTTTCGTGTGGTGCTTCTCTAAAATTTCCATCCGTTGCAAACGAATTCCATCAATCGGGTCAGGAAAATACCGCGGGGTAAACTTACGGAAATACTCTCCGAACCCTTGCTTCTTCAAGAAATGGCATATAATATGCCCCATGCCCATGGTGGTCAATTGGTTCTTGGAGGTGATTTCGTTCAGACAATGTAGTATGCAAGACCCCGTGTTCACTCTTTTACTTTGGAGAGTGTTGAAAATAATGAAAAAATCATTTCTCCGAACATTCGCCCTCCCGTCATGCCTTCCAAATACTGAGCTCGTGACAATTCGATGAAAGATTCTCACTGCTAGGTTACAAAAATCCCGGGATTTAAAATTTTTCAGATTATGAAAGTTCGTATCATGAATCCTTGCCTGATGATATTTCCTTCGCCAACATTTCAATCGCTTCATCGCATCTTGCTCGTCAAAGTTAGCATACTCTTCATAGTACATCCCATCTACCGGTAAACCAAGTGCTCGACAAAATTCTTGCACAGTGCAAGCTTTCTCCTTGTTGTCAACCCGATATCGAAATCGTGCACTCGGTTTTCCATCATCTTCAACTTGTAAAGAACTCAAAAACTCAAGAACAAGTTGATCGTAGATGGACTCATCAATCTTTATAAACATTTCCCACCCTAAAATCCAGATAATATGATCAAAACTTGACTTGCAATAGAGCAATTTCACCGTTTTCTCGTCATAGATGTCCGGTGCACAAATTTTACGTTGTTGGAACATCGTATATCGCTCTTTATGATGTTCATCCTGGAATGTCACTCTAGCCTTTGGACTACTTTGAAGAAGAGTAGGTGGTTGTGCTTTGTATCGCTCTTTATCCGAAACAACAGAAGAAGATGCAGGTGGGGGTGAGGAAGAGTGCTCCTAAATGGTGCGTGCACGTTTTGATCGAACCATGAAGTATACTCAGTGCAAAAGTGAAGGCTAGACTCAACAACACAACAAACCCTAATCTCAAAGAAGAACCAACACAAGCAACACCCAACTTAGTCAAGAAATTGAACTTGAACACCAATAACAAGTGTTACCTGCCTTGAATTTCAACAAAGAAGGGCTGAGTTGATGTTTGTTGAACCCTTGGGTGTTGTTTGAACCCCAAGCAAAGAGTTGAGACAAAGCCTTGTACTTAAGAACCACAATTGTTGCGCACACTGCAAGAATCGCACCAATTAGGGCAAAACACGAACAAATTTGGGAAGAAAGTAGAGGAAATTGGTGAGGAGTGGAAGTAAGGGTGAGTCTAGAGTTTAGGGGGGAGAGAGTCGAGTGAGTTGAGAGAGAAAACAAGTAAGAAGAAGTGAGAATAATGAGAGAAAGCGCGTCTTATGCCCCGAGAAAAACTGCATATCTGTTTAGTCGCGGGCGAGTCCTCAAAATTACTCGGGCGTGAAGAGGAATGAGAGGTGTCTGGCCTGAAGACATCACGACCGTGACATTACTTAACTTGCCCGCGACTGCCTTCTGAGCGGAATTCAGCCTCCCCTTTTGAGTTGAACACTTTGGGTTCCAGTCTAGTGTCACGATCGCGGAAAACGCAACTCGCCTGTGACATAGATCTGGGAATTCGAGAAATTTTCTTAAAATTTTCATCTGTTAAATTCCAGCCGACTGACTCGAGCGCGACAACTGGTGACTCTCCCGTGACCTTTTTCTGTTCAAACGCAAGAAAAAAGTTCAGTTTCCTCCAAATAATTCTAAGTCTTTAACTCTCACTTCTACTAAAAATTTCTTTCACACTCTCAATCACTCACAAACCTCCCCGGGCACCTTAAAACCCAAACACTTACCTTATAAGCATAATTTTTATTAAGAACCTATCCTAACTAAGAAACACACAAAAAAAAAAAATCAAAAATTCACACAAACGAAAAAGATCAACCACAACATAAACTTTCTACGAGAAAAGAAAATAAAGCCGGCATGCATGCCTCCCCACTCCCATACAAAAAGGTCACACTATGTCCTCATTGTGACTAGAAAGAGAGGTAAACAAGCACCCTAAAAGAAGAAAAATCAAAAGTCACACCAAAGAAACGAAAAAGAAACTTCTCACCAACTAAATTCAAAAGATAAGGAAGGATAGTACCTGATTAGATCATAAATGAATCCTCTCATGACTTGTAAATGGAGATTGTACGAACACCTTAGGCGTTTTATCGAACACCTTGCGGGCACAAATTTCCAACTCTTCCTCAAAGCTCCAATATCCATCAAAAACACCACATACAAACACAATACAAAGTATTCCAATGCTCTTGGATTGCAAAGGGAATGGGGATCACCAATATTTGCATACAATCCACAAAATCAACACTAGAGAACACACTAACAAGAACAATGATAAAACTCAAGCTAGATGAAAAACCTTGGGCTCTGATACCAAATGGAGCGTGGCGCGGTGGGAGAGAATGATGGACTTAGCTTGAGTTGTTGTTGTAGAAGAGATGAGAGAAATCCATAAGCAATAGAATAAGGGGAGAAAGATGAACATCTCAATCACCCATGCTTGAACTTCTCAACAATAGCCTTGAACTTGAATAATAACAAGAATAATAACCAAAATCAACCAATATCAATAACCTTGAACACCAAAGAGATTGGATATGACCTTGGATAAAGGAGATTCCACCACCAAAGCCTAACACCCCACCATGACCATCATAAAGGAAGAATCCACCAAATGATCAATAAAGGAATGACTAGAAACACCACCATTAATCAATGGATAAAGTAATCTAGATTTTGAGAGAAAACTTAGGGAAACCCTAACCAATGCATAAGCATATTCATAATCATCAAAAGCTGCCTGCAAAAATGAGATAACAAGCTATTTATACTAAACTAGGAATTAGGCTAAAACAAGGCAAAAATAACGAACGGCGCATCCGTCACAGAAGAGTGGCTCGGGCGAGCCAAAAGGTGGCTCGGGCGAGCCGGCCCTCTGTCTGCCATGGCCTGTCGCTGGTCTGGATGGGTCGCGGCCGTGACAGAATGTTGGCTCAGTCGAGCCAACATCTTGCTCGGGCGAGCTAGCCTTCTGCTCGTAATAAGTCATCGTTGGGCAGAGGAGATTGTGCGATGGACGCCATCCGGCGAGCTTAGCTCAGCGAGCCAGTGGAGTGGTTTCGCGAGCAGCCCAGCGGATGACCACGTGCGCGTCAAAACCCGGCAGAAAGGTGGCTCGGGCGAGCCGGTCGTCTGTCCGCTTGGGCAGAATGGTGGCTCGGGCGAGCCATAGGTTGGCTCGGGCGAGCCACGCTTCTGGGCAGTTTTCCCTGCCGACTTCAAATGCGCATAGCTTCTTCATCCGAACTCCGTTTGAGGCCCGTAAGATATCGTTGGAAAGTTCTCAGTGTGAACTATAAGCTCCCAAAATTTGAGACCTATCGGAGTTATATTGAAAGAGTTATGGCCCAAAGCGTGAAGGCGCGTCCACTCCGACAAACCCATGCTGACCCGTTTGCGGTTATTCTTGCCGATGGTCCTGAAGCCCCTTAGAAGGCTCAGGAATGGTCTTAATGAGACCTTAGATGACATCCAATGGCCCCGGGTCTTTGTAGAACGAAGCACTGCTCTCTTAGTGGCCGCAATAGCCCGCAAAGGACCCGTATCCACCATGAAATGTATGTTGAACCGGGTTAGTTTCGAGGAAAAGAGTGGGTGACTTGTAGCGAAGCGGGAACCATAGGCGAAACAAAAAGCGAGCCGATCCCACATGGTTCACTATCTCTATCATGTTTATTCCAATCCCCCGACATTTCCCTAGTCACCTTGAAATTGACTATGTCAGCAAACCATGGCTCAACTCCCACACTAAGAATCTGCTCATCAGGAAAACTAGCATCAATAGGAGTCACTTTCTCATTCTCAGGTACTATCTTAGAGAGATGGTCTGCTACGGGATTTTCAGCTCCCTTTCTATCCTAATCTCACAGTCGAACTCTTGGAGCAACAAGACCCATCTAACAAGTCTCGGTTTCGAGTCTTTCTTTTCCATCAAGTATCTAATAGCTGAGTGATTCGTATAAACTATGACCTTAGCACCAAGTAAATAGGGTCAAAACTTTTCAAATGCATACACAGCAGCTAAGAATTCTTTTTCGGTAACAGTGTAATTTAGCTGGGCCTCATTCAGTGTGTGACTAGCATAATGAATAACTGCCGGTTTCTTTTCAATTCGTTGACCAAGCACCACACCAATAGAAAAATCAGAAGCATCACACATTAACTCAAATGGCTATCCCCAGGTGGGAGGCTTGAGGATAGGAGGTGATGTTAGGGCATCTTTAAGCATGTTAAAAGCCCTCAAACATTCATCGAAAAAAATTAAAAGGCACCTCTTTGGCCAACAAAGCAGACAAAGGTTTAGCTATCTTGCTAAAATTCCTAATGAATCTACGGTAGAACCCGACATTGCCCTAGAAAAGATCTAACTTCCTTGACACAAGTGGGGGGAGTCAAGTTCCTAACTAGGTCGATTTTTGCCTTATCCACCTCAATTCCCTCTTTTGAAATCACATGGCCCAAAACTATTCCCTTTTGTACCATAAAATGGCACTTATCCCAATTCAAAGTCAAATTTTTCTCTTTGCATCGGTTCAACACACGACTCAAATTGGCCAAGCATGCATCAAAGGACGTGCCAAACACTGAAAAGTCATCCATGAATATTTCTACACAGTCCTCAACTAAGTCCGAGAAGATAGAAACCATGCATCGTTGGAAAGTCACGGGGGCATTACAAAGACCGAAAGGCATCCTATGGAAGGAAAATGTACCAAATGGACATGTGAACGTGGTCTTTTCTTGGTCACACGGAGCTGTGGAATTCTAGGTGTAACCGGAATACCCATCTAAAAAGCAAAAATACTCATGCCCCGCTAACTTTTCTAGCATTGGGTCCATGAATGGTAAAGGGAAATGGTCCTTCCTAGTTGCTTTATTAAGCTTCCTATAGTCAATACATACTCTCCAACTGGAAGGTACACGGGTGGGCACTAACTCCCCTTGCTCATTCTCCACAACCGTCAAACGCGCTTTCTTTGGAACCACGTGGATGAGACTCACCCATTTACTGTCGGATATCGGGTAAATGATGTCATGGTCTAACCACTTCAAAATCTCTTTCTTCACCACTTCTTTCATTTGAGGATTTAACCGCCTAAGGGAATCCATATGGGCAACACTATCATCTTCCAAAAAGATTCTATGTTGGACGATAGATAGGATAATCCTTTTGATATCTCCAAGTGTCCACCCTAAAGCTCCCTTATTCAACCTAAGGACCTCTATCAACCTATTCTCTTGGTCTTCACCTGAATACGAGGCAATAATCACAGGATAGGTCTCACTTGGTCTAAGGTACACATATTTTAACTCCGAGGGAAGGGGCTTCAACTCTAAAGAAGAAGATGAAGGTGGTTCAGGTTGCACAGTCTCACAAACAGCTTGTGATGCAAACAAGGACTCATATAACAAATCACCATCAAAAACATCGGAGTCACATAAAGAATTCACAAAATCGGGATCTATGCGTAACTCAGTCAGTTCATCCACACAAGACACATCCACAAGGTCATGGTCATCACTAGAATCCACAAAGTCACTAACCTAGTTCAACGCACCTTGCTCATTATCATCAAATCCTGATGGTGACTTTTGCAAATCGAAAATATTCAACTCCATGACAAGGTTCCCAAAAGCCAACTTCATCTGTTCATCCTTACAGTTTATCCAGGCATTTGAAGTAGCTAGAAAAGGTCGTCCTAGGATAACTGGAATCTCATCCCTAACACTATGGACTCTAGCGGTCTCCAAACCTACAAAATCCATCGGAAACACATAAGTCCCTACTTTAATCAAGACATCTTCTACCACCCCCTTAGGAACTCTAGTGGACCGGTCAGCTAACTGCAACACCACCCTAGTGGGTTTGAGCTCTCCTAGGCCAAGAGTCTCATACACATGCAAGGGCAAAAGGTCGACACTAGCTCCTAAATCAAGTAAAGCTCTCTCAATCAGGCTATCTCCTATGGTGATGGAAATGGTAGGACATTATGGGTCTTTATACTTCACGGGAACTTGATTCGAAAGGATCGAACTCCCATTTGAGGCTAAGAAAGCCTTCTTTGGTACTTGGGTCGCTCTTTTCATGGTGCAAAACTCTTTAAGGAATCTAGCATAAGGTGGGCACTGTTGGACTATCTCTAAAAGGGGAAAGTTTACCTTTACTTGGGAAAAAGTCTCCTTAATCTTTTCCATGAACTTCTGGTCTTTACTCCCTCTTAACCTTTTAGGAAAGGGAGGAGGTGGCTTGTAAGCCACGGGCGGTTGCGGACTAGGCATAGGAGCTACTATAGGTAAGGTTTTTGCACTAGGAGGCTCATGAACTACGATAGTTGGCCTCTCCTCCTCATAGGGTTCATCTTCTATAGATACCAACTCATCAATAGGCTTATCACACACAGATTGTCTACCACACACATTAGAAGGTGGCTTTTGGACCCTATTCTCTACTTCCTTTCCAGATTGAAGGGTGATCATAGCATTAAGGCCTCTAATTTGGCTAGGGTCACATGACGACGAACCAGAGGCTTGCCCATTGGGGTTTGCCTCGGGTTGTCCAGGGAAGGTACCTCTATCCCTATTGGCCATTAGCAACTAGGAAAAATTCTCATTAAATTGCTTCATCATTTTCTCAGACATTTTCTCCACTTCATTCTTAATAGAATCCTTAATCGAATCATGAACAACCTTTAAACCACTCTCCAGCTCCCTAATCTTCTTATCGTGCCTATCCTCACTCGTATACCCCGGTGGTGGTCGGGTTTGGGTGATTTGGGATTGGATGGGCGACCCTCGAGGTGCTTGATAAGCAACCTAGGGTGGTGGTCTAGGTTGGGGTTGAGGTTGAGGATGAGGAGGTGGGTTTCCTTGGAAACTTCCTCCTTGGTGAAGCGGTGGTCTCAAAACATTTTGATTATCCAGCCCTAAGACAGAAGAAGGTGCTTTCGCATCCCTTGGTATTGGTAAGGTTGGTATTGGTCGGGTCGGTAATTGTGGTACATCGCATTCACATTTTTCCGTACTTGAAGACACATGCTGCATGAACAAAGGAAAAGTTGCATACACATGATCCACACCTTGACACCATGCACATGACAATTGAGATTGGGGGGTCGGGGAAACAGGTTGTTCCCAAGAGTTAACCTGCGCACAGGTTTGAGACTTAGAGGTTGCAAGTTGTTGCTGAGCTAGGGTCTTAATCATGTTTTCTAAAGACACAAACCTAGCTTCATACCCCGTGTTTTCCCAAACCGGATGGACTCCCCCTTTCACATTAGACAACTGGGCTCCTATCGACTCATCCCGAGTAGTACCCCAATGCATGGCCCTCTCCGACATACCCTCAAGAAAATCCCAAGCTTCATCGGCAGTCTTGTCCATAAACCCCCCTTGACATATGTATTCTAAAGTAACTCTGGTCTCCTGGTCAACTCCCTCATAAACTATTTGGCACAACCTAACCAGGTCAAACCCATGGTGGGGAAACTGAGACAATAAGTTCTTGAATCGTTCAAAAGCCTTCCAATAAGGCTCTCCCTTATCTTGCCTAAACTTCAGAATTGAATTCCTCAATTGGACAGCTAGAGAATTTGGGAAATATCTTTTCACGAACACCTTAAAAAAGCTATCCCACGAGTCTATGGATTGGGGCTTAATACTGTACATCCACCGCTTAGCGGCGTCCCGTAAGGCAAATGGCAAGTACTTCAACAAAATATAGTCCAAAGGCACTCCCGGTGGGGTAACCATACTAAGATATTCCTTATATTCAGTAGTCCAAATCAAGGCTAACCCAGTCCCCGTAAACAATGGAAGGTTTTGGGTATGATATTGTCGTGAGTCGAAGGTAACTCCCGGTGGTAGGGTCGGCAAAACAAAGCATGATGGTGGTGGGTCGTAAGTGGGATACAACTGCTTATTCAAGGTCACCCTGTGTTCATCCCCCCCTCCCCCAGCCATCCTAGGTGGGTCGACTACATGCGTCTCCTTTCTAATCAATCTATGGGTCTCGGAACTACGAACCCAACCCTTGGCATGTGGCTCTTTACCTCTTTTTGTTGGTTTTTCAATTTTTTTTAATTTCTAGTGATTTTAAGCTTAAGTTCAAATCGATCAAAGCAATAAACTATTCACAACTATTCACAAACAAACCAAGCTCCTAAACTACCATATAATGTCATCCCCGGCAACGGCGCCATTGTTCGGTTGTAATTTTTTTTGGGTTTGAGTAGGGTTGTCGGTCCACGAGGATGAGTGTTTAGGCTTGTTCAGGCTATCGGTTTGGTGAAGGGTCCAAGTGCAGAAAGCAATAAATAAGTAAAAACTAAGCTGTTAAACTAATCCTAATCATGCTACTAAAACATAACCATCAAGATACTATCACAAAGCTAATCAAGCAATCAATAACAATCAATACCAAGGAAATCTATCACACTAGCAAGAAAAACATTCAATAGCACCTAAAACTATCACACTAATCAAGGAAGCAACTAATAACAATTAGCAAAACAATGAACTAACTATTAATGAAATTAGGTACTAAGTCCATACCCTTGAAGACTCAACATATTCTCTATTCTTCATCCTTCATCCTTGATCTTCATTTGGAACTTTCCCCGAACAAATTAGAAAGTTGTGAATCAAGTTATTAAGAACCCTCAAATCCTCACTTCAAAGTAGGATTTGTGATCCTTAATCCCCCTTTTCACTAAAATGATTGATTTTGTGGCTAGCCAAGAAACTTTCAATAACAATCTCAATGAAATCGAAGGAAACAAGGGAAATGACGGAGAAATTTGCTGAAATTACTTGAAAGAAAATGTTGATTAAAATCAAGAACACAAGAACTTTGAGAACAAGAAAACTTGAAAACCATAAGAGAGAGAAAGCAATTGCATAAACTTGAAATGAAAATGTAAGAAAAACTAAGTAAAACAATGCTAAAACTAGAAAAACTGTTACTGAATTCGTTGCTAAGGGTATATATACAGAGCCAAATTTGTTACACAAAACGCAACATTTCACTCAAAGAAATTGCGCGGAAAAACAGAGTGACTCGGGCGAGTCACTTCCTGTCGCGGGCGAGTCTGGCTTCTGGCCACCGGAGGATTCCTAGCTTCGGCGGATTTCTTGATCTCACAGGAACTGGTCACGACCGAGTCATCAAGCGACTCGGATGTGACAACCATCTAGCCTTCCATGCCTTAGCTATTTTTTTGGCTTCAGTGATGATTTGCAGAGGTAGGTCGCGATCGAGTCATTAGGCGACTCGGGCGTGTCAGCCATCTAGTCTTCCTCCTCCTTAGCTGGAATTTGCACGACACAAGGTCACAGGCCCAGGTCACGGTCGTGACAAAGATAGACTCGGGTGTGACTATCTGCTGCTCAACACTTCGGTTGCTGCTTTCCATACTTTGTGAAATTTTGTTCCGTTTTGCCTTTTTCGCTCGGTTTTTTGCTCTAACTCCTTATTAACCTACAAGATTAAGAAAAGATAATAACTAACATATAAAATGGGGCTAAAACAAGCAAGAATTCCTATAAAAGACCTAAAATTCGGCTCGGAACGAGACCGAACATCTTCCTTAGTTGTAGGGGGAGACATTTTCGCACACAGATGGTCTAACACATCTCGTTCATTCAAAAGAAATTGAATACTTAGACTCCACAAGTCGAAGTTGGATCCATCCAACACCTCAGAAATGAACAAACCATCAACTAGAGAAGTCTCAAATGTCATGTCTACACAAACAAAACAAGACATTAGGCACATTCTTATAATTGAATCTTCAAAACACCGACATTCGTATCATATGATCGAAAATTTCGCTATGCTCATAATCATCACATACTTGACGAATTAGGAATTATGAAAATTCAATTATGAAATTCCATAAGAACAACTAATCTCTTTATGTAATAGAATGTTTAAACTCATTAACACATCCATCCAATCACTACACAAATGATGTCTACTCAATGTCAAACTTATTTACACACTATTATATAAGACGGATTTACTAACTTTGAATCGATTAAAACCATAAAAATGAAAGGAATATTAGAAGACAATATACCGACCTTTGGCGGTATTGGATTGTAATATATCGACTTTGAGTATTGAATAACAATAGCCCTGACCTTTATACTTAGGTGAGATTATTATACCAAGAGTGACTAAGGGGGTGGTGACTGGTTAACTGATCTCTGTTCAGACGTGACAGGCGGAGGGAAAATAATCGACCCTTACCCAGTAACCCCGTTAACCCCTTTGTTTTTCTCACTAATCCACATTTAAAAAAATCGACCCTAACATAGTGACTAATCCTATCCTATATATTTTTTGGTTTTTGTCTTTTCTAATTTTTTTTGGTCTTTTTCTAATTTTTCTGATTTTTTTTGGATTTTTGAATAGGTGGATGCAAAAGAAAGAAAAAGAAAAAAAACTAGGAAAAGAAAAATCTATATGCTACTAACTAATGCAATCTAAGTGGGTGCAATTTAAAAGAAAATCTGAAGAAAAACTAAGGAAAACACTCAACTAAAAGTTCAAATAAAGAAAACAAACAAGCTAAATCTAGAAAGCATACTAAACTAAGAACAAGCAAATAAAAGAAACACACCCAAAATAATAAAATCACACTAAAAACTGAAAAATAAGCATGAAACAAGAAAAAGAAAGACGAAAATAAAAGGAAAATAAACGAAAAATAGAGAAACAATAAAAATATTCACAGAATATTGAATCCAATCCCCCCATGCTTAAACGTTGCATTGTCCTCAATGCAGAAGAGAATGGTGGAAAAAGTCATTTGCGCACGTCCCAACAACAACAAAACATCATCAAACATACCACAATTCCTCAAGAAATTCTCACTCAAATATTTAGTAGCTAACAAAGCTCTTTTAGAAAGAGAATCATACCTCGCTTTGACATCCCCTTCGAAATTGAAAGGGTTAGAGCTCCTAGAATCCCGGGATGGGGTAGCTTTTTGTTTTCCCTTTTCCGCAGTTGTAGCTTTCCTTTTTCGGTTTCCCCAGGCTCCATCTTTGCCATGATCTCCAACCGTAAAACTTGGGTTCTTCGTTCTTACCATCTAAACATCAATTGAATGTGAGTGATCAAGCATAGTAATCGCACGTACTTAAGTACCCCCATGCTTGCTTGATACTTAGAGGGTACCAAATCAAGATCGAGCAAGCACAAAAGTTAAGCAGAGTAGTCAAATTCGCTCAACAATCCATAGATAACCCAAATTTCAACATCTTAAGCTTATTTCAAACAATGTCATAAAATTTCACACACCAAAGCAACAAAGATATGATTTTCAATCAAGGTTACTAACTCTAGACAAGCAACTAGTATCAAAAACAAACTCAAGTATCGCGACATCCTTGAGCAAGAACATGGTGTATCAAATAAATCTAACAAATTGCTTGAGAATTCATGCATAATGACACCACAAAATACTAGTGATTGACTATAAGGGGCGAGGTGAAATTTATAACAAAGTAGAGATTAGTTCAAGGTGAGATCTCAACAAGAACTACAACCAATGACAATGTGTTCAAGTCTGAAATTTTTACACAACAAAATTTATGACAAATCCAAAAACAGTCCATAATCCTCCCTATTTAAGCATTATTCCACAAGATTCAAAGTTCTCGACTCAAACTCTCACCCAACTGCTTTAGGACAGAACATCACATTCCAAGAACAAAGGTTCACATATTCAAACATCCAACTCCCAAAATTCATAGCATTCACTTCCAAATTCAACAACATTGCTTCCATATTGCATAACAATCAACAAAGATACCAAATTTTCCAAATCAAACAACCTAAAATTACTAGCTAGTATAAAAAATTACTCAAGTAGTGCACCAAACCTAAGCATGAACTATGATGAATTTATACTAAATTTTCAAGCATAACTCATGAAATTTGCATAAATATACCAAGAAATACTAGTAAGTAATAATGTAGGTGAAAGATAAGTGAAAGTCGTACCTTGAATATGTTGAATGCAAGTTAAAATCGAGAATTGCAAGTAAAGTCGATTTCCCCAATTTCAGATCCGGAAATTGAAATTTGGGCGATTGGAAGTAAGGACAAAAACAAGAATACCAAGCGTAATCAAAAGTAATAATAAAGAAGATAAAGAAAATATATTGAGGTAAATCAAGAAAATCAAGAATTGCCATATTTTTGGATTTTTTAAATTTTTATTTGATATTTAGGGTTTAAAGAAAAGCAATAAAAACCTAGTCAACCAGAGTGCGTTCGTCTAATAGCGGTTGGGGAAACAAGTCCCCGGCAACGGCGCCAAAAACTTGACAGACCTAAAGCATATAGGTGTCTGTGTACCGCAAGTGTACGGGTGTGTGTAGTAATAAAATATCGTTCTCTCTCAGGGACTTGTGTTCAACTACGCACTAAACTAGTTCACTACAAAGGATGCTAGGTCGATCAAAGGGTTGTGGGTAATGATTCAGATAATTAACTAAGGAAGCAAGAAATTAAAAGATTCAACCAAATAATTAAAAGACTTTAGGGGAGTCTACTCTAGTCAATCAATCAAATTATCAACAATCCCGGAGCAGGTAACAAGATAATTCGGGGTCTATAATCTTTCTAGGCCTTATCACTTTGATCTTTCGATCCTAGGTGAGTTTACAATGATTAAACTAAACATTATTTCTAACTATTTAGCCTAATCAAAGATAAGAACTGATTATAAATTGACCCTAGGCAAGAATCATTATGTCTAACTATTTTCTAAACCTATTAATCTACGCATTCCAATTCAAGACTCAAACTGTCGTTCTGTTGTCGATAATCTAAAACCAGGTTTAGACTCAAACTATCGTTCTATTGTCAAATTACCATGACATACAATACACACAGATTAAACGAATAAAAGGATAACCTAACACCGAAACTGTATTCAAATTTAATCAAAAGACATCGAGTTTATCCCCCAAACAAGGGAAATTAGCTGCTCATAATAAAAACTAAGAAAGCGATAATAAAAACTGAACAACGAAGCATGAAGTAAATAGAAATTAAACCAAACGTTCGAGTCGTCGAATTCGATCTCTTTGTGTCACCCAAATCGATTTCCTTCTCCTCCTGTTTTGTTCCTAAACTACTAGAGCGGCTCCCCGAAAGGAGGAATTACAGAGAAAACCTATGACTAAACGGCGCGTAGAAGAAAATAGAATAATTTTCGACTGCCTTCAAACGGCGGATATAAATCCCTTTTATAGGGCTGGGCTAGGGCACAAAACACTGGCTGCGTTTTAGAAACACTAGCTGCGTTTTGTCCAAAAAGTGAGAATCTTCCGCGAATGGGCGCTGGCTGCTGCTGAAGAAACGCTGGTTGCGTTTTGCTTTTTCTCGGCTTTTGAAGTTTTTGGACAAGGCGCTGGCTGCGATTTCAAAAACGCTGGCTGCGCCTTGTTTCTCCGCCTCAGCTGGGTTGGGCCGTGGCATGTTTTGGGCCGTTTCCTCTTCTTTCCTTTCTTCTTCTTTAACTCTTTTTTTATTTTCTTTGATTTTTCCCACTTTTCCTTCAATTCTTCATGCTTTTTGATATAATTCCACTAATTCCTGCAAAACTCATCAATCTCGCGAACAAGTGTATAAAGCATAGAAATTGACATAAAAATACGAAATTTCGGATATAAAAAGCATGAAATAAATGCGTTTTGTGCCCTAAAAACTCTATATAAAAACGACTTATCAAATCCCCCAGCTCTTGCTTGTCCCCAAGCAAGTCAGAATTGAAAACAGGAGGATTAGGACTCAAACAGGAAAAATAGAATCCAAGAAGAAAAAGAAGCGGAAAGAGTTTTCGATAGGAATACAAAAAATAAAATCTTAACACCTCCTCAGGCTAACCATTCTAACAAATCAATTCAACAAGCAAGCATAAAGATCAGTCTGGACAAGATCAAAACTCAGCTCAAAAGAGAAAGGAAGAAATTTTCGAAACCAAAAAGGAGAGAACAAGTACTTCAGAAGTATAAATCCACCAATAGTCTTAAGAATAATGCAAATATGCGTGGTTAGTTATAGACGTAAGCCAGTCAAAAGAGCAAAACTCACTTTAGGATAAAAAGTTGAACGCTCAAACACTCAAATTTGAATGTGTGTGGGTTTTCTCATACTCAAACCAATAGAACAACTACCATAAGCTTGGTAAGAACCTCGCTCTCCACTACTTGTATGCAATGCACAAGTGACAGTCAAAAGGGCTTTATCGGGTTGTAACGGGGCTTAGGTTAGGGGTAAGGAGCGGTAAAATTTTGGGATTGAGGAGTTAAGAGCCATGCTTGGATTGAATTTCAATGAATAAAACACTCTAAACTCTCCTTCTTGCTTACTGTATGCAAGGAATTTCACCTCTCACCCTTTACGATATGAAACATCTCAACTGAATACAATCAAGTCAAAGATTACTAAATTAAATTGAATCTCCCTAAACACCCTTTTCCTCTCTTTTTTTTATTTTTTTACTTCTCCTTTTTTTTTTGGTGGGTGATCGGGGAGAAGAAAACTTATGAAATTACAACTTCGACTTCGATATAATAAATGAACAACATAACCAAACACTAATTATTCAAAAGGTGGGACTTTAATTTCTCCCTATTTGAACCAATAAGCATAATTTCTCCCAAACTTCACATTTTTGTCCAAACACAACTTAACCAATAGTTCCTTCCGAAAAAACGACAAACTCTCATTCAACCAAGCAAGGCAAAGGGATACTGGATATCAAAGGCCAAGGCTTGCATTGTCAGGGTTCAATCATGAAAGAAGGGTAAACAAAGGCTAGGCGGGGCAAAAAGAACGGTTAAATATAGTGTAGGGTAGGCTATTTGGCTATGTAGTTTAGCAAATTAAAACGAATGCATTAATCACTTTGTCACAGCGTGCAATGCAAGTATGTAGTCTCAAGCAAGATGCAAAGCAAGTTCTAGAGATGCAACTAATGGGTGAGTCACTCAGGGAATATGGAATTGATAAAAGTGATCAATTCAAAAATTTAGGCAATGTAGACTCACGAGATGGGGCTCAATCAACTAAACTTAGCCCAAAGATTTGCGACACGCACATTTATACTTTCTAAGATAGTCAAAGCAGTAAGATACAACTTTCATAACTTGTCTCAAAATCAGAAGATTTGAAGGAAAAGGTTTCAGAAACTTTTGAGATCTAATCCAGACTTTTCTAAGCGAAGCAAGCTAAACTGAAAGTAAGAAAGGTTTACAAATCATCACTGAAGGTGTTTCCGGTTTTAAATCCTAATCCTATCCTATATATTTTTTGGTTTTTGTCTTTTCTAATTTTTTTTTGGTCTTTTTCTAATTTTTCTGATTTTTTTTGGATTTTTGAATAGGTGGATGCAAAAGAAAGAAAAAGAAAAAAAAAACTAGGAAAAGAAAAATCTATATGCTACTAACTAATGCAATCTAGGTGGGTGCAATTTAAAAGAAAAACAGAAGAAAAACTAAGGAAAACACTCAACTAAAAGTTCAAATAAAGAAAACAAACAAGCTAAATCTAGAAAGCATGCTAAACTAAGAACAAGCAAATAAAAGAAACACACCCAAAACAATAAAACCACACTAAAAACTGAAAAATAAGCATGAAACAAGAAAAAGAAAGATGAAAATAAAAGGAAAATAAACGAAAAATAGAGAAACAATAAAAATATTCACAGAATATTCAATCCAATCCCCCCATGCTTAAACGTTGCATTGTCCTCAATGCAGAAGAGAATGGTGGAAAAAGTCATTTGCGCACGTCCCAACAACCACAAAACATCATCAAGTATACCACAATTCCTCAAGAAATTCTCACTCAAATATTTAGTAGCTGTCATAGCTCTTCTAGAAAGAGAATCATACCTTGCTTTGACATCCCCTTCGAAATTGAAAGGGTTGGAGCTCCTAGAATCCCGGGATGGGGTAACTTTTTGTTTTCCCTTTTCCGTAGTTGTAGCTTTCCTTTTTCGGTTTCCCCGGGCTCCATCATTGCCATGATCTCCAGCCGTGAAACTTGGGTTCTTCGTTCTTACCATCTAAACATCAATTGAATGTGAGTGTTCAAGCATAGTAATCGCACGTACTTAAATACCTCCATGCTTGCTTGATACTTAGAGGGTACCAAATCAAGATCGAGCAAGCACAAAAGTTAAGCAGAGTAGTCAAATTCGCTCAACAATCCATAGATAACCCAAATTTCAACATCTTAAGCTTATTTCAAACAATGTCATAAAATTTCACACACCAAAGCAACAAAGATATGATTTTCAATCAAGGTTACTAACTCTAGACAAGCAACTAGTATCAAAAACAAACTCAAGTATCGCGACATCCTTGAGCAAGAACATGGTGTATCAAATAAATCTAACAAATTGCTTGAGAATTCATGCATAATGACACCACAAAATACTAGTGATTGACTATAAGGGGCGAGGTGAAATTATAACAAAGTAGAGATTAGTTCAAGGTGAGATCTCAACAAGAACTACAACCAATGACAATGTGTTCAAGTCTGAAATTTTTACACAACAAAATTTATGACAAATCCAAAAACAGTCCATAATCCTCCCTATTTATGCATTGTTCCACAAGATTCAAAGTTCTCGACTCAAACTCTCACCCAACTGCTTTAGGACAGAACATCACATTCCAAGAACAAAGGTTCACATATTCAAACATCCAACTCCCAAAATTCATAGCATTCACTTCCAAATTCAACAACATTGCTTCCATATTGCATAACAATCAACAAAGATACCAAATTTTCCAAATCAAACAACCTAAAATTACTAGCTAGTATAAAAAATTACTCAAGTAGTGCACCAAACCTAAGCATGAACTATGGTGAATTTATACTAAATTTTCAAGCATAACTCATGAAATTTGCATAAATATACTAAGAAATACTAGTAAGTAATAATGTAGGTGAAAGATAAGTGAAAGTCGTACCTTGAATCTGTTGAATGCAAGTAAAAATCGAGAATTGCAAGTAAAGTCGATTTCCCCAATTTCAGATCCGAAAATTGAAATTTGGGCGACTGGAAGTAAGGACAAAAACAAGAATACCAAGCGTAATCAAAAGTAATAATAAAGAAGATAAAGAAAATATATTGAGGTAAATCAAGAAAATCAAGAATTGCCATATTTTTGGATTTTTTAAATTTTAAATTTTTTATTTGATTTTTAGGGTTTAAAGAAAAGATATAAAAACCTAGTCAACCAGAGTGCGTTTGTCTAATGGCGGTTGGGGAAACAAGTCCCTGGCAACGGCGCCAAAAACTTGACAGACCTAAAACATATAGGTGTATGTGTACCGTAAGTGTACTGGTGTGTGTAGTAATAAAGTATCGTTCTCTCTCAGGGACTTGTGTTCTACTACGCACTAAACTAGTTCACTACAAAGGATGCTAGGTCGATCAAAGGGTTGTGGGTAATGATTCAGATAATTAACTAAGGAAGCAAGAAATTAAAAGATTCAACCAAATAATTAAAATAGTTTAGGGGAGTCTACTCTAGTCAATCAATCAAATTATCAACAATCCCGGTGCAGGTAACAAGATAATTCGGGGTCTATAATCTTTCTAGGCCTTATCACTTTGATCTTTCGATCCTAGGTGAGTTTACAATGATTAAACTAAACATTATTTCTAACTATTTAGCCTAATCAAAGATAAGAACTGATTATAAATTGACCCTAGGCAAGAATCATTATGTCTAACTATTTTCTAAACCTATTAATCTACGCATTCCGATTCAAGACTCAAACTGTCGTTCTGTTGTCGATAATCTAAAACTAGGTTTAGACTCAAACTGTCGTTCTATTGTCAAATTACCATGACATACAATACACACAGATTAAACGAATAAAAGGATAACCTAACACCGAAACTGTATTCAAATTTAATCAAAAGACATCGAGTTTATCCCCCAAACAAGGGAAATTAGCTACTCATAATAAAAACTAAGAAAGCGATAATAAAAACTGAACAATGAATCATGAAGTAAATAGAAATTAAACCGAACGTTCGAGTCGTCGAATTCGATCTCTTTGTGTCACCCAAATCGATCTCCTTCTCCTCCTCTTTTGTTCCTAAACTACTAGAGCGGCTCCCCGAAGGGAGGAATTACAGAGAAAACCTATGACTAAACGGCGTGTAGAAGAAAATAGGATAATTTTCGACTGCCTTCAAACGGCGGATATAAATCCCTTTTATAGGGCTGGGCTAGGGCACAAAACGCTGGCTGCGTTTTAGAAATGCTAGCTGCGTTTTGTCCAAAAAGTGAGAATCTTCCGCGAATGGGCGCTGGATGCTGCTGAAGAAACGTTGGCTGCGTTTTCAAAACGCTGGTTGCGTTTTGCTTTTTCTTGGCTTTTGAAGTTTTTGGACAAGGCGCTGGCTGCGTTTTCAAAAACGCTCGCTGTGCCTTGTTTCTCCGCCTCAGCTGGGTTGAAGTAGTGCACGTTTGGGCGTTCCTCTTCTTTCCTTTCTTCTTCTTCAACTCTTTTTTTATTTTCGTTGATTTTTCCCACTTTTCCTTCAATTTCTTCATGCTTTTTGATATAATTCCACTAATTCCTGCAAAACTCATCAATCTCGCGAACAAGTGTATAAATCATAGAAATTGACATAAAAATACGGAATTTCGGATATAAAAAGCATGAAATAAACGCGTTTTGAGCCCTAAAAACTCTATATAAAAATGACTTATCAAGTGTCTTGCTGAAGAACTCTGTTGTTGCTCTTGATTAAGACATGTCGAAGACTTGGAGACTCGATCTTGATCTTCTGCGGACTCCGATCCTTGACGCTTGGTAGCTAGAGGTCTCTGGCAGTTTGATCTCCTGGAGCCTCTGGATGTTGACTGCTGAATCTCCAGGGCGTTAAAAAGGAAGGGGAGGACCCCTATTTATAGGCTTTGGAGGCCTAGCCCCTAGGGTTTGAGTTGAGATTTGGGCTTGGGTCCAAGTTAATTAATTATTCCTTTAACTTTAAATAAAGAAATAATTAATATTTTCTGCATCATCTTTGACACGTGTCATGGTATTATTGGCTAGGATGCATTTCAATTTAAAATTCAGTTAAATGGACCGCCGTAATTAATTTAACGCGTGGCAAATAATAATTGGCCGAATAAATTTAATTTCTTTTCCACGTGTCATTTTTTAATTGGTCGACAAATTTTTGCCTTCTACAGATGCCCCATTCGAGAGTCGGTCACGAACACGAATTTTGAGTGCTTGAAGCGACCGAGTCTCGAATATAATTTATATTTAGCTGGCATACTATTGTGCCTAAATTTCAGTTGGGCCAAACGGAGTGCACCGCTGATTTGAAGGACGAGGATGTCATCTTGGAGTAGAATTCAACCAACATGACTAGGATGCCCCCACAATGCATGTTTGAATGAAGTTGTCAACCAGCCTGAGTATCCTATTGATGGTGCTGACTTGAAGCAAACCACTAACATGTAGATCTTGGCAAGCCAGAGTGCGGCTTGAAAGCCCAAAACTTTGATGATTTGGAAGTCGATCCTTTTTTTTTTTTGCACTTTTGACTTGACAATCTTTGTTGTGATGACGTAAAAGTCTTTAACCTTATTGATCGTGGAGTCTTGCACGAGTGAGCTATGGCTTTACTAACTTAAGAGTCTCTCTTATTAATTTATGAGTCGTTATCTATCTTAACTTGGGAGTCTTTCATCCTGCTGACCTATGAGTCTTTAACTTTCTTGACTTGGGAGTCTTGCATCCTGTTGACTTGTAAGTCATTGAATTTTGCTAGAGTATGAGTGATTCATTTTGACTCCGGAGTCATGAACTCATGAATCTTTTATCACGGGTGACTTGGGAGTCTTTTCTTTGGTGACCTAAGAGTGATTGCTTTTCTTCACCTTAAAATTTGATTTTGATGACTTGGTAGTCTTGAATTTAGTTGTCTTGGAAGTCGTCAATTTTGTTTGACTTGGAAGTCGGTTGGTTTGATGACTTAAGAGTCTGAAGTTTGTTGACTTAAAAGTATTCGTATTTGTTGATGTAAGAGTCGTATGCATCGTTGACATGGTAATCTCGAATTTTATTGATTTGGAAGTCGTGATCTTGACTTGTGAGCCCTTTCATTTTGTTAATTTGAATTTGGTTGACTTGTGAGTCTTTCATTTTGTCGACTTGTGAGTCAAGAGACTTGTTGATACAGGAGTTTGGCTGACTTGGATGTCTTTGTCTTGTCATTGACTTGGAAATCAAGGGACTTGGTGACTTAAAAGTCTTGAAGTTTGCTGATTTGAAAGTCTCGAATTTTTGCGGACTTGGAAGTCTTTAATTTTTGTCAACTTGGAAATCGGTGAATTTAGTGACTTGAGAGTCTTGAAATTTTTTGATTTGAAAGTCTTGAATTTTTGTAGACTTGCAAATCTTGAAGATTGTTGACTTGGAAGTCGTGGTCTTTTTTTTTCTTGACTTTTGAGTCTTTCATTTTGTTGATTTGAATTCGGACGACTTGTGAGCCTTTCATTTTGTTGATTTAAATGACTTGTGATTCTTTGACTTGAAAGTTTTGAATTTCGACTTGGGAGTCTTTAACTTTGGTGACTTGAGAGTTTGACTTGAAAGCCTTGGGTTTGGACTTTTACGAGTCTTTCATGATGATGACTTGGAAGTCTTGGATTTTGACTTGGGAATCTTTAATTTTGGTGACTTGAGAGCCTTTTTGTTGAAAGTTTGGGATTTGAACTTGTAAGTCTTTGGTGTTGATGACTTGGAAGTCTTAAATTTTGACTTGGAAACTTTTAATTTTGTGGATGACCTGAAAGTCTTGAATTTTGATTTTTGAGTCATTTTTTTTGTGGATGACTTGGAAGTCTTGAATTTTCTGACTTGTGAGTCTTGATGTGGATGATTTGGAAGTCTTGAATTTTTTGGCTTGTGAGTCTTGATGTGGATGACTTGGAAGTCTTGAATTTTTGACCTATGGATCTTTATGTGCATGACTTGGAAGTCTTGAACTTTTTACCACGAAAGTCTTCAAAATTTGTTGACTTTACTCGTCGATTCTTTTGTCTTTCTCTTCGCTTTCTTTAGCAAATCTTGTCAACGTAGCCTCTAACTTGACAATCTTTTCTTCCATATTAACAACTCCAATTGTCATCATCGCCATGACGAAGGTATGAGTAGATTCAATCTTTGTTTGCGAGAAGATAGATTCTTCTTCAAAGATTGCGGAAGAATCTTTACTGGAGTGGCCGTGGTCTTCAAAGCCCTTAAATTGGCCGGAAGAGTCTGCGAGGTGTAGTTTGCTTTGAGATGAAGGTAATCGTAGTTGGATTCCAAGAGTGAGGATCCCTTTGAGTTGGATTCTCCAGTAATTGAGTTGGTGCATTCATCGTTGGTTTTTCTAGTGCTGTAGAAATAGCAACGGTGACAGTTGCAATCCTTCGAGTCGTTACTCTGCTTGATGTGACACATGTAGACTTATAGTTGTTGACCCTTAGGATGAAGCTTGAGCCATCCTTGTTGAGAGTCAAGAGACAACTTTATTGGGTGTCATTGCGTCGCTTGAGTCGAAGGTTGAACTTGATTTCTTGGAGAAGGAGATGAGAGGCAGAGAAGTCCTACCGAGCGTGCCAAATTTGTAAACACAAATTTCGAGTCTAAACTTAATAAAGACAAGAAATTGAGAAACAAATATAATTTGTATTGATTTCTAAATATTTGTTGGTACAATCTCTGTATTAAAAAAAGTAAAGTATTCCACTGACTCAATCTCCTAGAATTTGGATGAGTCGAGGGTGCAGACGCTTGATCTCGATCTTGAATGCAGGTCGAGTTGAAGAACTCAGTTGTACTCCTTCAGCTAGGTTTAGGTCTTGAGCGTTGATTCCCTTAGTGCTTAGTAGCTAGAGTCTACTGGAAGTTCAACCGTGTGAAGGTTAACTATTGTTTGTAGTTCTCCCGGTTCTTGGATGCGATGGCTTAATGCTTGGTCTCGATCGATGAACCAGACGAGGAAGACGACTGCAGTCTTTTATGCAAAGAACAAAAGTTGTTGAACTAGCAAACGTTGGTCGTTGGCGCTTGGTAGCTGGAGGTCGCTTGTAGTTCGATCTTCTGAAGCCTTTGGAGTGCAAAATGCCAAATGCCAGGGGGTAGACTGATGAGTGTCTTGCTGAAGAACTCCGTGTTGCTCTTGATCAAGACATGTCGAAGACTTGGAGACTCGATCTTGATCTTCTGCAGACTCCGATCCTTGGCGCTTGGTAGCTAGAGGCCTCTGGCAGTTTGATCTCCTGGAGCCTTTGGATGTTGACTGCTGAATCTCCAGGGTGTTAAAAATGAAGGGGCAGGACCCCTATTTATAGGCTCTGGAGGCCTAGCATCTAGGGTTTGAGTTGAGATTTGGGCTTGAGTCCAAGTTAATTAATTATTCCTTTAACTTTAAATAAAGAAATAATTAATATTTTCTTCATCATCTTTGACACGTGTTATGATATTATTGGCTAGGATGCATTTCCATTTAAAATTCAATTAAATGGACCACCGTAATTAATGTAACGCGTGACAAATAATAATTGGCCGAATAAATTTAATTTCTTTTCCACGTGTCATTTTTTAATTGGTCGACAAATTTTTGCCTCCTACAATCTCCTATATGGTCCCTAATGATAACTCTCAAGCTTCATTCCCTCCTATCAGCTATGGACACATCCATGTTTGCCTTGACTGTAACATCCGAAATTTTGAGGGTATACCAGTGAGAATGGTGGTATTAATAATCATAGTAAATAAAGCAGTTGTGTAAATAAGAATGGTCATAATACAACTAGCCTAATAATAATAGAACTAAAGCCTATAGTAATTAAGACGAGTGACATATTTGAATAGCGGGAAGGAGATCAGCGTAATTAAGTGGACTAAGAAAGGTCTAGAATGACCCCTATGAGATTGAAATGATAAAAATCAAATATCACATGTTAAAAATAAAAAATAATCTTATTAATTTATCAACAGGCTGAATAATATTTAGTACCAGTGGAAAACAAAGGGAAGCAATCTATAGTGTAATCTCAATCTTCGTCATCTACACTTTGTTAATACCCTCCCCCTAACCTCCCAATCCTATCTTACTTCCCTCTCCACTACCGATCATGTTGATAAATTCTAATCCCTTTCATTGTTGACGATTTTCGCGTACACAATGTGGATTTACTCCCTATGCTCCAATTGCAACCATTTTCCATATCACTATTTCGATCTCCACTCCCAATGACCATACCGAGCACCTCTCTCACCATACCACCATTGAATACAAGCCATTGTCATAGACTTAATTTTATCCCAAAATCCACGTGATGTTTAAGTGTTTCAATTCGTTGTTGATACATGTATCACTAAACATGAGATGTGGTTTCTGAAACCGGTAAAAATAAATCAAACCCTTTTGAAATGAAGCAAATAAACAAAACAATTTCAATTAGCCCCGTTAAAAAAAACCTACTAAACTAAATAAAGTTAATCGAAACAAACTTAAATTAGTTCAGTTTAACATAAAATATTGATACATAGTTATTGATTCAAACTCTTCATGATCTAAGCTACTCAATATGAAAAAGTAAAAAGTGATAAATAAAGAATACCCTTGCAATAACACTTACAACAAACCTTTGGTAAAGTAAAAATTACTTTGCTACAGTGAGGTAGGGTAGAAAAAGTTTCATAAAGGTGGATGTGTAAAAATTATTAAAGCAAATTTCAGGTTGGGTAAAAAACACTTACAACTTTGGTAAAGTAAGGTAAAAATTATTTTACAAAAGTGCGATGTGCAAAAAATATTATATCAAACCTTAGGTAGGGTAAACGTAAATTATTCCACAACTTTATGGGGTAATTACTTGACATATTTATCTTAATTAATCTTATTTTAGCAAAGCTTGAAAAACCAAAAATTATTGTCGCCACTTCCCCCAAATGGAAGGCAATCATTTAACTATCATCAATGAAATATAAAGGACAACTATGGGTATATTACACAAATTCTAGTATAAAGTCATCTCATGTAAACTTATCGTGAGACGGATAATTCACAGGGTGACCTTTCAAATATGTTACTATGACTAATAAGTGGTATTAGAATGACTTTTTGATACGAATGTGACTAATAATTTATCAAGGAGTGACTTTTATCAGAGTCAGTCCACATAAATTATTTGTCACCCCTATACTCATAAGTACTAAATAGTCACCAAAATATTATACGTCTTACAATAAATTTATGGCGAGACGGTCATATATAAAATTATTGGATATATTAAGAGCAAAAACTACACGAGATCATAATAAAATCATTAAAAACATCAAATTTATCATTATAAGAATAATATAATTTATGTTTGAAAATAATATGATCGTTAAAGAAAATCATTAAAAACATCAAATTTAATCATTATAACAATAATATAATTTATGTTTGAAAATAATATGATCGTTAAAGAATCATTGATGTTGTAATTACAATTTCTTTGGATAATAAATCAAAGCGTATTGAAAGAAATATGTGCTATATAAAAAATGCTTTTTTTAAAAAAATGACTAATTATATTACAAATTTGTTTATAAGAACCTCAATATAAATGAGAGAGTTAACTCTATATACCAGTAAACTATAAAAACCATATGACTTTATGTAAGTTACATTAACAAGTAAAATGAACTTGTTCAGATATAATATGTACATATATAACATAAAGTAATTAATAATTAAATTATTTTCACCATGTCCAGAAAAAAAAAAAACTATGCAATCACATGTATAAATTATATTAACAAGGTAAAGATATAAATATTACAAAGTACCTAACATAAAGTATAGCATGACGAGTATTAAAGATATCTAGTTAAAATAGGAGTGAAGGTCAGATAAACCTAATATATGCATCATAATTTAATAATCCAAATAATAACTAAATAGCTTGATGGTGTTTGTAGGCATAGGGACAGAAAGGAGTCACGATCGTGATGCCTTGGTCGCGGTCATGACCTCCCTATACCCTTGTGTTGGGCCTCGACATCTTCAGCAGTGTCACCCTCGCGACAATTTCCTCGCGCCCGCGACGTCTCATCAACCTTCTTCCTCAGGCTTTTCCCGATCCTAGTCGCACTCGCGACTCCTGATCTGGAGGTTTTTCCTCTTTCCAGTGGCCACGACCATGACCATGGCTGTCACGCCCGAGACCTTCTCATCCTTAAGCTATTCTAGAATCTTGAAGCCTATCTCTGGCGAGCTTGTTCCAACCTGTCTCTTTTCTTATTTTGTGCTTGTATATATCTTGTTGTGTGCCTGATTTTTTCCTTTCAATTGTATGCTCCTATGTATGTTTATGTTGGGCATATTGACTGTTGGAGCTGTGTGGGCTCAGGTCACAACCATTTTTCATGAGATTTATGTGTTTTAGTGGTTGTATATATGTGTTTAAATGTTTCCTCCTGTTTCTTTTGAGACTCCTCCCTCACAATGGGGACATTGTGTAGTTTTAAGTGTCGGGGGGAGGGGGTGGGTGTGGAGCTTACGCCATTTTTGGGTAGTTTAGTCCCGCTTTAGGTTATTTTCCTTGTTTCGTAGTTTGTTAAGATAGTGCTTCAGTTTTTGGTGCTAAAGTTTTCAAAAATCCAAAAAGATTTAAGTTCTTTCCTTTGAAATTTTTGCGAAAAAGAAAAAAAAAAGAAAAAAAAAGTGAAAATCCAATAAAGATTTTGTTTTGTTTTCCTTAGGAGTAGTTTGTGCTTTTAACTGTATAATCCATTGTTTAAGGAAACCTAACTGGTGAATTGAAAGCGTTTGTTATATGCGCGCTAAAAGCTTTTATCTTGGTATTACCTTGAAAATTCTTTAATTAGCTTCTTCTCTGATTGTGAAATGTTCCTCCTCAATCCTTTTCACTTCTAGTTATGATCGTGATAGACTTGGCTTAGGAAGAGACGGTTTAGTGGTTTACATATCCTTGCTCGTTGCTTTAATAATTGAAATCACTGAAATGTGAATGGAGTTGGTGCGAGTAACGCGACACCCTCACCCCATAAGCCTTTTTGAGTATGAAGCATCTCTAGTTGGAGGGTAGCCCCTCTTTAGACCGTCAAATAACTCTCAAAAAATCGATAATAAATATTGCAAATTGTCGGGAATACTAACATGGTCGACGTGAGCGATACGACACTCTCATCCCTTAAATACTTTGTACGTACGGAAAGGACCACGATTGGGATGTAGACCCGGTTACGCGTCGCACAATGATCTCAACAAAAACCAACGCAAAAAGAAACAAAAGAAAGAAAAAGAAACAGACAAAAAAAACTGGAAAAAGTGCAAAATGAAGTGAAAAAAATGGACGAGTAGTCGAAAAGATTCTGGAGCACCGTCGGGTTTAGGTATTGTTCCCCTAATGATCGTAATACCAAGTACTTCCTGTCGAACTTTAATATGATCCGATTTAGAAGTAAGCATCTCTTGTAAAATATGAGCAACGCCAAATCCTTCTAGAGCCCAAACCTCCATTTCTCCTACCCGCTGTCCGCCTTGCTTGGCTCTTCCTCTAAGGGGTTGTTGTGTAACAAACAAGTGCTTAATGTCCACGTGTCCATTGATTTTATCATCAACTTGATGAATTAATTTCAATATCAGAGGATTTCCTATTATGACAGGTTGCTCAAAAGGATCTCCCGTTCTTTCATCAAATATTTTGACTAAAAAGAGAAGTTTCCCTTTAACCGCAATAAAAATGAGTTTGGGTGTGTAGATTGCTAGACTTGACCAACCTGGGTCTGGTTTTGATTGTGAATGACTAGGTGCACTAATCACATGTGCACGAGGTTGTTTGTTAATCATGACGTGTTTGAGGTGAAATACCTAAAGGATTGGTTTTCCCTTGGCATTAGGACCTTTAGCGTGTACGTACTAATTGCTTTCGGTTTGCTAGCAACGTTTCTTAAATAGCGGGATTAGGGGTGAGCAAAACTTTCGAGACTCCCGGTCCCATCCCGGTCCCGGTGAAGTCCCGGTCCCGAATTTCCGGTCTCATTAAAAATGGGACCGGGAGTAGTGGGATCAAAAACAAAATCCCAGTCAATTACGGGACTGGGAATGGGACTTAACCTCAACTCCTAGTCCTGGTCCCGACTCCCGGTCTTATTATTATTATTATTATTATTATTATATATATATATATATATATATATATATATATATATATCCAGGCACTGTCTGATTATATACTTAATTTAAATGATTTAGATTTTGTGATTTATCCCACAATGGCACAATCACATCCATTTTTGGCCCAATACCCTAGTAAGCCCACACCCAAATTGAATATGTGTTGTGAATCATGTGACGATGAATTGATGATGATGATGATGAGCAGTTAACTTGTTTTTATTTGCAAACAATGTTGAATGTACTGGAACTCTAGAAGTGGAGCTATTGTGCTCAATATTTTCCAATATGAAAGTTGTGTTTTTTTTCTAAATTTTTTTTTCTGTGTTGGTCCTTTAAGGAAATAAACGAAAAAATAATTGCAAATAGGTTAGAAAACCGGGAATAGAAAATCCAGGTTCATTTTGCGGTCTCGGTGGGACCGGGAGTGGGAGCAAAAACTTGCTCCCGGTCACAACCGGGATTGGGAGTGGGAGCAAAACCTTGTTCCCGGTCACAACCGGGATTAGGACCGAGAGAAGAAAAAATGAGCGAGATCCTGACCCCGCTCACCTCTAAGCGGGATGTATAGTTGTTTGCACAAATTCCTCATTTCCTTTGTAAATAGTTTTCTTTGCTTTTCACTTCTTGTCTCCTTCCTTTCCTTTCCTTTTCCCAGGTTTTTGTGGGTATAGCCACTACAAACCCTCACGAGACACCGCTCGTCCACCCAGGCTGCCGGGGGGTTTAAAAGGCTTGATTCATACGCTAAATGCACTCATGATTATTGCGATAGTGAGTTAGATTTCTTTTCTTGTTTAGTCTTTATTTTGTTTGTGTTTTTTGCTCGGGACAAGCAAAAGATTAAGTGTTGGGGGGGGGGGGGGAGGTAGGCAAGTTTTCAAGCGTAAATATCGTCTTATTCACTTAATATTCTTGCTCGTTCCCGCAATAAATTGAATTACTTATGTTAGCTTTTGCTTAATTTATGTATCGTCGATGAAATAAGTATGTGGTGCAAGAGCTAGCGAAAACATGACGATAAAGGTTGAGTTTTGATGCAACATGGATAACCTCGGGCAAGGATTAAGACCCAGAAGGAAATCGAACCTTTCCAAGTGAAGATGGAGGCAGAATCTGACCTCGAGGCCAAGGAAGAATGTTTTCTAAAGTGATCAAGGGAGGTCAGGGGCGTGACTGACAAGTCACGATCGCGACCTTACTACCAACATTAGGGTCCTAAGACCAGACGAGAGTCACAGTCATGACTGATGAGTCTAAGCTTGGATTTCCATCCACATTAGAATCAGGATTGTGATGACTAGTGTCGCACCCGTGTCTCCTGAGAGAGAAATTTTGGTTTCGCGGCACGTCACAAGGTTGATAGAGTAGTCGCGCCCGTGGCGCTTAAATATTCAAGCGTCACGTCTAGGAGGAAGCCAATTGCGGTCGCGAAGGTTGAGTTTATCCAGTTCAGTCACGACTGTGACATTCATGTCACGACTGACTCCCGGATGAGGTTTTGGAATCACTGTCATGACAGATGGTGTCGCGCCCGCGACGAAGCTGTTAAACGTCTTATTTTGGGGCAAAACGATTGCGTTTGCTTATTTTTTACCACATGTATATAAACCTTAGGATTTTATTTGATTAGGAAGTGAGACAATTTTAGAGAATAGTTAGCACAACATTAAATACTCTATCTCTCTCTACTTTATTACATCACTTTTATACTAGGTTTTAGCGTTTTAATTCTCTCAAGTACTCTATTTGGATTTTTATACAAGTCACCAATTTCATTGAAGTTTAGAGTATTATTTTGGATTGCTTTTCATTCCTTTAACCTTATTCCAATCTAATTTCGGTAATATTTTTCCTCTCTCTTTTATTTTTTACTTGCTTATTCTATAATTGTTCTATTAGAATTTAGATTCGGAGTGATTGCTTTGATTAGTTTGGATTATCTTTTTCTATTGCTAGTATTATGTCTAGGCTTAGGAATTTATATGTTGATAGTGATTTTAGGATGATAGCAGGATAAACCCCTTGGGTTAGGGAGTGATTAGACCCCAAATGGAATTCTAGTTAGTGGATTTAGGTGATTAGTTGGGAAGAATAGTTAAGGATTTGTTTAGTTCTCACCCTCATCTACCTTCCATGAGTGGCAGATTAATTTTCAAAAGCTTACCAATCCATTATATGCATGGTTGGAAGTGTGGGAGGAGATGGTTAATCACAATCTAGGGGAAGTGAAATGAGATTAATCAGGGTTAATCGCTCATTAAATTTTCAAGGTTCTATGGTGACGCTTTGGTACGTAAATTGGATTGCTCTTGGAAGAGAGAATATGAGTTGCTTAGTTTTAAGCGATAAACTCACTGAGCTATGATAGACTATCCGAACTAATCATCGCGATCCCGAAATTGGGAGTCTATTAGGTGGTTTGTTGCCCCTCGAGCCCTTTTCTTTTTATATCGTCAAGACTGAACTTAGTAGTTATGCGGTATCCCTAGTTTCGCTATGTTAAGATCTGATTCAAATTTGTCGTTAGTTTTTAGGGTGTAAAAGAGAGCAATATATGTGAAGAGGTCCGGGTTCCGTTCTCCGCGCTTGTGATCTCCTCCAAACGAGCTGCCACGTCCATCTCGAGCCTTGAACTACAATTCTTGGTCTCTCCCGGAATTGAAAGGCTAGTCTTGGCCATCCAATGGATGGGCCTTGGGACCTTCTAGGCGGGTTCGTTTGATGCACTGACCCCGGAGGCCTCGGGACTGGACCGGGCCGACACCGAGAATGGAGGATAGGAGGTATCGGGGTTCGGGTGTAGTCCTGTGGGCAATAAAATTCAGAGTAGGAGCAACGCTAGCCAGCAGTCACTGATCGCGCCCGAGTCACCGGGTGTAGCGCCCGTGACAACCAGCTGGCCGAGAGCAGTGTCACGTCCAGGCCGAGGTCGCGCCCAAGTCGTCTTTGTCGCGCCCACGGCCTCACTCTATGCAGATCGTCGCGCCCGCGACTCAATCAGTAGCGCCCGCGACGCTCGATGATGGGATGGGAGGTTACCGAGCCAGGGGGCATCGCGTCCGCGACGACTTGTGTTGCGCCCGCGACCCTTCTACGACACGCGCTTGGCTGCTTTGTTTTTGCTGAGTTTAAACCTAATTTTGCTATTTAGTATAAATAGCTTGTTTTCCCATTTCCCAAGACAACTTATGTTATTATGATATGTTAATGAATGAGTGCTCCTGAAGCCTCTTCTCCTAAATCTTGTTTACTTTACCCAAGTATTATTGGTGGTGTTTAAGTCATTTCTTTAATGGTTGATGGTGGATTACTCCTAATTAATCATTGTGAAATGTTAGACTAAGGTGGTGGACATTCCTTGCCAAGGTCTTCTATTATCTCCATTGTTATTCAAGCTATTATTCTTGTTATTCTTCATCACTCAAGCAATTAAACTCCCTCCACGCGATTGGTACTGCTTCCTTTGGTATCAGAGCTTTGGTTTTTCTTTTTGCTTAAGTTGTTTTTCATTGTTCTTGGTAGTATTTCTCTAGCATTGGGTTTTGTTGGATTTCTTGCATCTAATGGTGATCCCCAACCCTTGTGCTATCCAAGAGTATTGGAATACATTGTATTGTGTTTGTATTTGGTGATTTTGAAGAAATTTGGAGCTTTGAGGAGAGGTTGGAAAATTGTTCCTGCAAGGTGTTCGATGAAATGTCTAAGTGAAAAAAACACAAAGAACCCTTAGCCAAACACAAGCCAACTATAAAAAAACTCCCCAAACTCCACAAAATATCCCAAACACATACCATCCTATACCCTTCCCTCGATATGGATAGACAAGTTAACTCCGATCGAGAGGAACCAAGCCATCGAAGAAGCCCTCGAGCTCTAGAAGTCGAGCACCGAGTTGTCACTGTAGACGATCGGATCACTTTCATTGAGAATCATAATGTCAGTATCAAGCGGACTCTTCGGGAACTTGCAGCTCAAGTAAGCAATATGTCCACGCAACTGCAAGGTCACCTTCAAAATGAACGTCGGAGGCATGCACCAAGCCCTATTCATCCTCCTCCTAACTTTGAGTCGAGTGACGATGCTAGAGGCTCCCCTCGACGCCATCCATGTCGGGAAGTGCATGATCGACCCCCTCGTGACGAATTCCAAGACGTCAAGATTGACATCCCCGAATTCAATGAGTCCAATGATCCGGATGACTTCATCGAATGGGTCCAATTGATGGATAGGATTTTTTAGATCAAGGACTACGATGACGAGAAGGCATATAAGGTTGCGAGTTTGAAACTCACCAAAGCCGCTTCGCTTTGGTTTGAGAACATGAAGGCACAACGGGCTCGTGAAGGAAAGGCAAGGATTTCTACTTGGTCACGCCTTAAACTAGTGATGAATCGCCGTTTCTTTCCCCACACTTACAAGCAAGACGTCTTACGGAGGCTATATGCTCTCACCCAGGGAAAACGATCTGTCAGTGATTATATCTCGGAGTTCGAACAACTCCTCATCAAAAGTGGCCTTCAAGAGTCGGAAGAGAAAACCATGATGCGTTTCTTGAATAGATTGGATTCCTCGGTTGCAAAGAAAGTTGAGGTTCAACCTTACTACTCCATAGATGACTTGTGCAGTTTGGCTTTTCGGGTTGAGCGATGGAGGAAAGAGAAGGCTATTTCCAAACCGGTGTCGCGCGCCTACTTTCCACTGTCAAGCCGACCCCTTCCTCAATTGGGCACTCCCAAATCTAGTGAGACACCCAAGTTTCCTTCGACACCCCGTACCGACAAGGGGAAGGGACTTGTTGTGCGTCTCCTATGGATCCTACTCAGCGTATGGAGGGAAGAAAATGTTTCAAATGCCATGGGTATGGTCACTATTAGGCATATTGTCTTAACCGACGGACCTTGACGCTCAAGAAAGTTCAGGATATTGATGAAGAACTACAAGTAGCCCGGGATGATTCCGAAGTGGTGGTTGAGGATGCGGTCACTAGTGAAGATGAGGATGCCGCCCCTATGTCGCGTGTGCAAGGTGACGCTCTTATCTTGAGGCGAGTTTTGCACACTCATGAGACCCCTCTCGACAAAGCTCAATGGGAGATGATTTTTCAATCTCGGTGTTTCGTCGGGGGCAAGGTTTGCGAACTTATTATCGATGGAGGAAGCTGTACTAACGTTGCCTCGACTTATATGGTTGTAAAACTCGGATTGCCATTATTACCTCATCCTCGTCCTTATTCTCTCAAATGGCTCAACGACCAAGATGGTATTAAGGTAACCAATAGAGTCTTAGTGAATTTATCTTTTGGCACTAACTACGAAGATTTTGTTGTTTGTGATGTTGTTCCCATGAGCGCATGCCATATATTGTTGGGTCGACCGTGGCAGTTTGGCAAACGAACTATCCATAACGGGTTGAAAAATGCCTACACTTTCACCCACAAGGGCAAGAGGGTTAAGCTTCTTCCACTAGCACCACATGAAATTTTACCTCCTAAACCTGGGGTGGGAAGTGAGGAGCCCAAATACTTGAGCGAAACATGGGTAGAGCGAGCCCTAAGCAAGGGGAAGGCCGTTTTTGCCTTACTCCTCTTAGAGGCAAACACAAGTGAAGTAGTGAAACCCAAGCACCCTCTCGTTGCCCCTCTTCTTTCCAAATTCCACGATGTGTTCCCCGAAGATCTTCCACCGGGTCTACCTCCTATTCGGGGCATTGAGCATCAAATCGACCTTATTTTCGGAGCTCCACTTACCAACAAGGTGGCATATCGGTGCAACCCACAGGAAACCAAGGAGTTGCAACGGCAAGTGGACAAACTTGTTTCTCGAGGCTATGTTCGAGAGATCATGAGCTCTTGTTTCGTTCCAGCCCTCCTGGTTCCGAAGAAAGATGGTACCTTACGGATGTGTGCCGACAGTCGGGCCATCAACGACATTACCATCAAATATCGGTACCCCATACCGAGGCTCAATGACATGCTCGATGAGTTGCACAGCTCCTGTATTTTCTCCAAGATTGACCTTCGGAGTGGGTACCATCAGATCCGGATGAAGGAAGGAGATGAATGGAAGACGACACTCAAGACGAAAGGAGCATTAAATGAGTGGCTCGTTATGCCATTCGGGCTCTCCAACGCCTCGAGCACATTCATTCGTCTTATGAATGAGGTGTTGAGGCCTTTTATCGACAAATTTGTAGTGGTCTATTTTGATGATGTCTTGGTATATTCGAGGAGTGAAGCGGAGCATATTACACATTTGGAGTTAGTGTTCGAGGTTTTGCGGCAACAGCGAATTTTTGGCAAACCGGAGAAGTGCGAATTTTGCACTCCCCAAGTCACCTTTCTTGGGTATATTGTTTCCCATAAGGGTATTTCTATGGACCCCTCGAAAGTGGAGGCCATTCGCTCTTGGCTTTCCCCCTCTACTATCACGGAGGTGAGGAGATTCCATGGCCTTGCTTCATTCTATCGACGGTTCTTCAAGGGCTTTAGTACCCTTACCGCCCCTATTACCGAGTGTATGAAAAGGGGTGCCTTTGAGTAGACTCGAGCGGCCCAAGAGGCATTTTAGAAGCTGAAGGCTCAACTATGTGAGGCACCGATACTTGCTCTCCCAGATTTCACATAAGTCTTCGAGGTGGATTGCGATGCTAGCGGGGTAGGCATTGGGGCCGTTTTGATGCAGAACCAATGCCCTATTGCTTATTTCTGTGAGAAGCTCAGTGGATCAAGGAGGAATTATTCTACTTATGACAAGGAATTTTATGCTCTCGTGCAAACACTCGAATGGTAACACTATTTGAGACCTAGCCAGTTTTTCCTTCATTCGGATCACGAGGCTCTAAAATATTTGAACGGACAACATAAGCTTAGCTCTAGTCATGCCAATTTGGTTGAGTTTCTTAAAGGTTTTAATTTTGTGGCGAAACACAAGAAGGGAGTATTAACGTTGTTGCCGATGCACTCTTTAGGAGACATTCCCTTCTTTCTGTGGTGGAGGCAACGGTCCTTGGATTTCAACACTTGAAGGAGTTCTATAAGGAGGATGATGACTTCAAATCACACCTCAATGGTGGTGATGGACCCTATTTGCTACAAGACGGATTTCTCTTCAAGGGTAACAAGTTGTGTGTCCCAAAATGCCCGTTGAGGAAACTTCTAGTGCGGGAGGTTCACGGGGGTGGTCTTGCCGGTCATTTCGGCATCAATAAGACCATCAACATGTTGAAAGAGCACTTTTATTGGCCGAAGATGGGAGGCAACATGCAGGATGTAGTGTCGAAGTGTGTTACTTGTCACCATGCCAAAAGTCAGCTCCACTAAGGGCTTTATACACCCCTTTCAGTTCCGAATGGCCCGTGGGAGGATTTGAGTATGGACTTCATTGTAGCTCTTCCCCGGACCGTGCGTGGCAAAGATGCAATTCTCGTCGTCGTGGACCGCTTCTCCAAAATGGCGCATTTCATTGCTTGCGAGAAGACCGATGGTGCCACTCACATTGCTACTCTTTTCTTCCTGGAAGTAGTGCGCTTGCATGGTGTTCCGAGGACTATTGTATTTGATCGTGACACTAAGTTCATGAGTCATTTCTGGAGGTCTTTATGGAAGCTCTTTGGGACGAAGCTTTTATTTAGCACATCACATCATCCTCAAACGGACTGTCAAACTGAGGTAATTAACAAGACTCTCATTACATTGCTTCGGGGTCTTGTGAGTAGCAGTTTACGAGATTGGGATGCCAAGTTGTGTCACGCCGAGTTTGCCTACAATCGGTCCACCTCTTTTGCTACGGGTCATTCGCCCTTCGACACTTGCTATGGGGTCAACCCTATTACTCCTATCGATCTCATTCCTCTTCCATTAGAGTCGAGGGTTAGCTTTGAAGCAAGCGAGAAGGCCGCTGAGATCCAAAAGCTTCACCGGCAAATTCGAGAGAAAATCGAGTGCACCAACAAGCTCTATAAGGCCCGAGCCAACAAGCATCGCCATGGTATCACATTCAAACCCGGGGACTTGGTTTGGCTTCACATGAGGAACGAACGGTTCCCTTCCCGGAAGAGTAGTAAGCTAATGCCACAAAGCGAGGGGCCATTCAAGATCTTGGCTAAGATAAATGACAATGCCTACAAGCTTGATCTTCCGGGTGTTATGGGCATTTCATCTACTTTCAATATTGGGGATCTTTCGCCTTACATCGAGGATATTGAACCCAACGCGGATTTGAGGGCAAATCCTCTTCAAGAAGGGGAGGACGAAGAGGTCCGGGTTCCGTTCTCCGCGCTTGTGATCTCCGCCAAGCGAGCTGCCACGTCCATCTCGAGCCATGAACTACAATTCCCGGTCTCTCCTGGAATTACGAGGCTAGTCTCGGCCATCCAATGGATGAGCCCTGGGACCTTCTAGGCGGGTTCGTTTGATGCACCGACCCCGGAGGCCTCGAGACCGGACTGGGCCGTCCCGAGAATGGAGGATAGGAGGTATCGGGGTTCGGGTGAAGTCCCTAGGGCAATAAAATTCAGAGCAGGAACAACACTAGTAAGCAATCGTGGTCGCGCCCGAGTCACCGGGTGTAGCGCCCATGAGAACTGGTTGGCCGAGGGCAGTCTCACGTCCAGGCTGAGGTCGTGCCCGAGTCGTCTTTGTCGCGCCCGCGGCCTCGCCCTTTGCATATCGTGGCGCCCGCGACTCAATCGGTAGCACCCGCGACGCTCGATGATGGGATGGGAGGTTGCCGAGCCAAGGGGGCGTCGCGCTCGCGACCCTTCTACGACACGCGCTTGGCTGCTTTGTTTTTGCTGAGTTTAAACCTAGTTTTGCTGTTTAGTATAAATAGCTTGTTTTCCCATTTCCCAAGACAACTTATTTTATTATGATATGTTAATGAATGAGTGCTCCCCAAGCCTCTTCTCCTAAATCTTGTTTACTTTACCCAAGTATTATTGGGGGTGTTCATGTCATTTCTTTAATGGTTGATGATGGATTACTCCTAATTAATCATGGTGAAATGTTAGACTAAGGTGGCGGACATTCCTTGCCAAGGTCTTCTATTATCTCCATTGTTATTCATGTTATTATTCTTGTTATTCTTCATCACTCAAGCAATCAAACTCCCTCTACGCGATCGGTAACGCTTCAATATGCAATGGAAGGAAATTTAGGATGATTAGGAAATTCAGGATAATAATAGAGACACAAGATTAAAATAAAGGGAGAGACAATATTTTTACGTGGAAACTCAAATCGGGAAGAAACCACGGGTGGCAACCAATATCCACTAGTAAAAAAAGGAGATATTACAAGAGGTGTAATATAATCTCTCAAACACTCTCACAACCTAGGGATAATTAGGGTGAAGATGTAGAAATAACGCGGCACATCCCTCACGGGGAGTTTTGAAGGCACTCACATCTGCCACATCAAACGCATATTATAAGGTGAACAAAGATCTCCATTTATACTAGTATTAGCTCAGTGGTTTGAGCGCCTTGGCAAATGAATTAAAGGGGTTCAAGTTCGAGCCCCAACAGTGGCATCTTGTCCTCCAGGGTATTGCCTCCTGTTGGGCATCGAGACTCACATGCTCCGTCTGGGTGGGTAGCAGGCGTGGCACGTGGGGTTTCCCACCGGAGGTTTGAGCGCCTTCCCTGAAGGTATAACGCCCTGATGGAGGATTTCTCCTCACGTAAATCCAAAAAAAAAAAAAAGATCTCTATTTTTTGGGGTAAACATCCTATAGATCTGGCTAGACTTACACTCTACATACAATTAGGTTTTAAAATGATATTACAATTAAGAAATTTTCCTAAATATAATTAAGAAATAAAATAATTTCCTAATAGTGTAGACGCCAATTCTCGTACCGGTAAAATTCACTCGAGAAAATTGGGCCAACACAACCAGACTTTACCAAAGGAAAATAAGAAGGCCACTAGACCTTGCCCATTTTCAAGACAGGCCCAGCTGCGAGCCAAGCCCAAGGAAAAAAGGAAGGTCAAGTGACCTTCCTATTTCCTACAGGATTCCAGGCGGGCCGAAACCAGCGCACCCAACCCATGGAAATAGGAAGGTCACGCTACCTTCCTCATGTCCATGGCCTGGGAGATGATTGTCGCGCTGGAAATCCGTGTGCAAAGAAATCAACGGTCATGCGACCTTGCTTTTTAATTCTGATTTTGCCACCATCTTTTTTCCCTCCACTCAAATGCAATCCGATGATCACCTCCCTTGACTTGTTGACTTCTGATTTTGAGGATGGTCGTATGGACTTGCTATTTGTCTAAAGGGCATGATCTTTGGAATCATGTCCCCTTCCTTCCATCTCCATACATCCACCCTCCACCTATAACATCCACCCTCCACCTATAAATACCCCCCTCATCCTCACTCATTTCATCAACACTTCTCATCAACAACTCTCATCAACAATCATCATCTTTATATCTCAATTCTCAACTCTTCCATCCTCTCGACTCTCTCCATCAAACACTATCATCATCCTTCTTTCCCATCCACACTACCATCACCATACTATCCTCATACCGATCATCCTCAAGCATGTGTTCCATCATCCATAGCGTGCTGATCTTAAGCGTTCAACACAAAGGGTCCATCTTCAAAGGCTTAAAGTGAGGTTTGTACGTTTAATATTTCATTATGTAATTCATCCCTAAGTGTTTTTATTTGTACATCTCATTTTATAAAAACCTTCATTATTTTGATCTTGCATATTCAAAATATTAAATTCGTGACATTTATTAAAGTTCTCCACGCTCAATTTCATTTCAAGTTCGATTTTAGTACAGTCTGCTTTTTTAAACATGCTGATTTGAGAATTATTTAATTCTCGAATTCGTAACCTTGCCCCCGAATTTAGAATTCAGGTTCGTAGATGAGAGTTGTTTTTATTTATTTTTAGGTTTGTCGATTTCCTTAAATCGGCTGGCGACTCTTTCTTTATAACCTCTTTTTATTATTACACATACTTGTTTATTTTATTGGGAAAATTTATAAAATGATTTATATACCCCATATTCTAACCCGGAGCTAGTTCAAGAGAAAATATCAAAGAAATAAATGTAGGCCACATGGCCTTTAAATTCTTTATAAATATTTTCTTTTGGGCCAAAGAAGCACAAGGCCCAATAGTGGCAACATCACTGGCCAACGGCCGGTGATGGGCCCTGTTGGTCCATGTGCCCTCTTCTTGGCCCGGGTTCGAATTGGAAGTCGTATTAGATCATTTGTAGATTAATCCGACATAATTTCAAGTGTGTAAATAATAAAAAGGTGGTTCTTAAGTGAATAAAAATCACCTCTTGAAAATGATTTTAATAAAGTAAAAATATCCTTATTTAAGGATTAAGCAGCCTTAGCCGGCTCCCGATCATTAAGTAGAACACTTGAGGTTAAAAGCGTGGTGGCTTTTCCCGGGGGTGGTCCTTAAGATTAACGATTCCACTGAGGACTTAAACTTAAAAGGAGGGTAAAACTTGAAAAAATCGAGTTGTTTTGAAATTGTAAAACGGAGAAAGTTGATTTATTTCACGATTTTATTATTCTTTTAGCCATTTTGCATTACAGGCTACTCCACGAGTCTTTTGCCACCAGAGCAAAAAAGCGATCGTTTAGGATTAACCTAGAATTTTACCCGAGAGCGGGCAGCCACTACTTGTGTGATGCACTCTATATCGCCAAGCATTTGGTCTCTCCTCTCACACATGTTATACTCCAAGGTTTTCTTGAAGTCCGACGAGCAACACCTCACACACTTTACCTATAAACTTATATAGGTGAACTGCACCGAGACGAGAACATGTGCTATCTCATCCAATCCCAACCTTAGTGATCCATGAATGTAGAGCCTTGGTTTAGGATACCTCTCATGTTGTATGCTATGTGCATATGTGTTTTCCCTCCTCTTTCTTTATTACAAAAGAGTCGACCTTAGTTTAGAAGCTTCGTTTTAGTCTATATAAAATTCATTGGGCTGAGAAGAGGATTATTTATTAATTAGGGCAATCAACCTCAAATATTATGGTTAGCACAATGGTCGGGCCCATTTATTTATAAGGGTGATTACTATAATTTATAAAGAAAAATTTATCTCGCCTTTGATGATATTATATGAAACTTTACGACACTCTCTTAACGAAGGTCCAAAAATCTAATTAAAGTCAAAAAAAAGTTAATGAGTAGCGCCTTAGACTACATAATAGTCACTAAGCTTGAGTAAATTAATTTATAGATTTAATTATTAAATCCATCACATTTATGGCCGGCCCATTATTAGGCCCAACCGCCCAACCATATTGGATTTATCAATTAAGCCTATAAACTAATTATAACTCGCTTATTGTTGTCTTTATTTATTCCTTTACAATATCCATTTTTCTTAAGTAAATAAAAAATAAAATTTAAAAAAAAAACGAAGAGAAAAAATGTATAGGTTGTCGGTCTTGTTGAGCATTATATTAGTCCACATAATAGGCAATATAGCTAGAGCTGTCTAAGTTTGTTGGGCCAAGTTGCGGATTCTCCTTAAAATGGTCAACCTGTGGAATGGGCCCATCCGAATTGAGAAACACTGGCTTGTGCTCTCTAACTTATGATCCGTTTGCTATATTTGACCTTATTCGGAGTTTTATGATGTTCTGTAGTTAAGTCCATATATAGTTAGATCATGCACTCCCAAGAAGTGGGTGAGTCATCTTTGTAAACATATAGGCGTCGAGTCTGTTAGGGTCTTATATAGGTCTTTTAGGACATGCATGCATCGGGTAGTAAGTGTCAGAGTCAATCGTCGGGTTACTAACTGTATTTCTATGCAGGCACGATTGGAGATCGACCGCGAGCCCGCGTTAGATATCCGCGCACCGGTCGTTTGGTTTTGAATTCCTGCTACGATCCATCTACTATTCAAGGTCGCATCATGGCTAAAGAAAGATTCCAGGAGATTCCCATTCAGAGTCTTAAAGCTAACATCACCAAACATCTGGAAGAGTTGTACACCAAGATGCACGGCTTAGTCTTTGCCAATTCTTTGGAATTGGAGCAGAAGATTGGAAAGAGACTTAATGAGCAACAACAAGTAATGGATGGCGTGTTGCATGCCATCACCGAAATCAACAGCAAGCTAGGCTTGAACACTGAAGAATATGATGAAGAGATTCAGGGGTATGAGTCTGAACCTGAGCTTATCAAAACATCAGCAGAGTCTGGGGGTGCTGAATCATATAAGGGAAAGGCCAAGTCAGCCTCGGGAGTTCCTAAGCCTATGGAGGGTCCCGCTGTTAGGGCCCTGAAACAAAAGTTAGAGAACATTACCAAAATGACGGGTACTGTGCCAGCCTTCGCCGACAAATATAAAGAGGTGCCTTTACCCATCCAACCCATTCTAAAAATTGTTGAAAAGATTGAGGTGCTAAATATTAAGTTCAAGCCATCTGAGAACCCCACGCATCACATCGAGGAGTTCATGCGACTGGCACCACTCAAGCGGATCGATGTCGGCTTATACTCCACAGTGTTTTCATCTACCCTAGATGTTGAGGCCAAAGTGTGGTATCATGCTTTACCACCCCAAACCAAGGCCGACTGGAATGAGCTATTCAAAGCCTCCATCAATCATTACAGTCTCATTCAGAAGAAACAGGTCACGGTGGATGACTTGATCACCATGAAACAAAAGGACGATGAATCCTTCTTGGAGTATTTTGAGAGGTTGCACACCAAGCTATCCAACATCAATGAGTCTATCCCTCTCCGCTTGCAATTGTCCACTTTCAAGCAAGGACTCAAAAGCAGCCTATCTCGACACTTGGGATACCATGTCATTAAGAACTTCGACTACTTGAAGGACATCTGTGTCCAAATAGAAGCCATGAACAATGACAAGGCTATTACACCTGGTTGGAAAGGTTCTAGCTCCAACAAGAGGGCCACAAGTGCAACTAGCCACCCTCCTAAGATTATTGATCGAGACTAATTCCATCCAACGTAAAGGACCCTTTGTGCCAAAACATGAGACCTACACGCCACTGGATGTTCCCTATTCTCAGGCTCTCGATCGACTGGTTAAGAAGGGTATCTTGGTTTTGCCCTTGTCAAAAGACGAACCAGAGATCAAAGGAAGGAATTGGGATGCCAACCAGTTCTGTCGCTATCATCGATGCCAGGACATGGTACTAAAAAGTGCATGTCCCTCAAAAATAAGATTGAGGATATGATAAGGGTAGGAACCCTCACTGTACCAAAAGCAACGAAAAATCCCAATAATAAGGATGATCCTATGCCTGAGCACACAAACGCCATCTTCGACGAGGTCTCTCCTTTTGACCCTTCTTCCTTGATCGTTGAAGTAGGCCAACCTATCCCGGAGATATTTGAGATTCAAGAACGATTATCCATCCATGGCATTTGGGATAACGACGATGATGATAAGTATGAGCATCCCGAAGAAGACTGGGTCTAAGAGGATGAGCTAGCTCCAGACGGTGTAGCATTCCTCACCCGGTCTGGCCGCCATAACAATATGAATGCCAACACTCCTGCGGTTGTTCCTCATTCTGCCCCAATAAGAAATGACAATCCGACTCCTCATGAAGGCCCTTTGATTACCCAGTTGAAAAGAACCAAAGCAAAAATCACCATCTGGCAACTGTTATGTACATCACAGGTTCATAGGCAAAAGCTACTAAGTGCTTTCAACGACATAACTGTCTCCCCTACAATGACTCTGTTTAGACCCAATTTTGTGTCTAAATACCGCCTAAATCCTTAGGCTTTTGACTTGTTTCGTAGCTTAATTCAATAACTTTTAATGCGTTTTTGGTAATTTTGTAGATTTCGGAGTTTTTACTCAAAACATGGTAAAAAGGGCCATTTTGCAACTATGTTGGGAATCCCGAGATTTCCCGAGTCTTGGTCGAGTCAAAGGCGATGGAAGCAGAAAGGCCGGACATGTCAAGTGGCTCAAAAGGAGAGTTTTTCTGAAGTTCGGTCCAAGGCGTAGCCCCCGTTACCATTTTTTTGTAGCGGGCGCTACGCCCAGAACATCTTTGAGGCCGAAGGAGACCGTACCCACGGTGGGATTCACCGTGGCCACAGTCCAGTTATAACAAGTTTTCCCTGTTTTTGGCCGGAAGGAGACCGTACCCACGGTGGGATTCACCGTGGCCACGGTCCAGTTATAACAAGTTTTCCCTGTTTTTGGCCCGAGTGAGACCGTACCCACGGTCAATTTCACAGTACCCACGGTCAATTTCACCGTACCCACGGTCTTGGGAGACCGTACCCACGACGGTGCGAAGGAGCGAAATCTCACTTGACGTAAATCGCCAGACCGTACCCACGGTCTCATAGACCGTGCCCACGGTTCCCTGCAGATGCGATTTTTCTGCTGAATGAAGTGACGAGTTTTGAGTAACTAACTCCACTTGTATATATACTCCTTGTTGACGTTTTCTTTAGGGTGGCATCTAGGGATAGACTTGGACATTTTTCCAGCTTGTAATTAGAGGGAGATTAGAGAGAGTTTATTCTAGGGTTTGTGGTTATTGAAGATTTTGGTATCCAAACAATTGAGAGATTGTTGGACCATCTTTTTATAGCTTTCCTTTGTTCATCTACAACATTTTGATGAGTATTCTCTTCCCTTGACTCTTTTATTAATTACTTTGCTAATTACCTTGCTTGTTCTTTAATTTCTTTGCTTGTTATTTTGATTATTTTGTTTGTTTATGGTTGTTTGATGTTAGAAATCATGTTTAGGTTTGGTTTGGATGTTGTTAGTATAGTTTTTATCATGATTAGTGGCTAGAAACCCTATGGGTTAGGGGGTAATTAAGGGTGTGAATGGGTGATTAGGTTTGTGTTAGCAATATTAGTGAGTAATTAGTTGGGAAATCAATTTCCCATTCCTTTCCTTCCCTCAAGTGGGATGTATTTGGGTTCGAAAGCTCCCGAATACATTCAACACTTGTGTTGGAAGGTTGGAATTGGGATAGTTAGTACTCTACTCACGGAAGTGAATAAAGGCTAACTAGGAAATTCCGTTTCATTAACCCTCCGGGTCTGTGTTGGACTTTGGGGAAGTTAATCCGGACGATCCTCGAATGAGGAAGCTTGGTGGGTATTTTCTAACGGAATTGCCACTTGATTTTCCTCCTTGTTATTCCCTTGTTGCAAAAACCCATTTCCTCATCCCCGTTTGCATCCCAAAAAGCAACCAAAGCCCATTTTTCCATTTCCTTGACCGACCTTAGTTTTGTTTCTTGCGTTGTGACCGTTTCAATCGATATCCTTACCTTAGCAATCTCATCCCGACCATTGAATTAGTTTCTATGACCAAGGCCGCCAGCTCCCTGAGAAAGAACGATAAAACCGAGGTCTACAAACCAACGTTACAGACTCCTAAATCCTTGGTCGCCCATGTGTCAAATAACCATGGGGTAATTGCATTTTGGAGACAAAGATTTGCCCAAAGGGGGAACATCTCTTAACAAGGCTCTGTACCTTACGGTGCAATGCTCTAACAAGACCATTCCTTTGGTTTTGGTCAACAATGGGTCAACTGTGAATGTTTGACCTTGGAAGGCTGTACAGAAGCTAGGGGTCTAACAACAACACTTGATCCAGAATGCTGTGCAACTTCGGGCCTATGATAACTCACCTCGCAAGTCAGTTGGGTCCATAATTTTGCCTATTACTATGGACTGCATCACTCGGAACATTTAGTTCATAGTATTAGACATCCCGACTTACTTCACTCTAGTCTTGGGAAAACCTTGGCTCCATCAGTGCAATGCCATAGCATCCACCCTGCACCAGAAAGTGAAGATGATGGTCCAAGGCCAAGTGATCATAATCTCAAGATAACCCATCAATGTTGTCTTCACTCCTAAGCAGCCAACCTTGAAAGTGGAGCACAGTTCCATAGATGAAGAGCTGCATAACTTCAAAGTAGTGGCAGTATTGAGCAAGGATGAAGCCTCATTCGACTTCGATCCAGTAGACACCGGATTTTGTACCGAGACAAGCGTACAAATCAAGCATAACAAGAAAAGAGGCTAGCAATAAAGAAAATCCAATGGTCCTTCCTTAATAAAAAGCTACCGGGCCAACCCATCAGAAAAAACTTTAATTTTCCACCCTTTCGACATACATATGCCCACCATTTTGAATCCCATTTTTTCCACAAGTATTGTTGGCCCTATTTCTTTAGATAAGAGTAAAGAACACATTATAAGCTTTCCAACGTCTTGAATTGCCTCAATCGGAGTCCGGATGAAAGAGTTATGGCCGTTCGAAGTTGCACTTAGCCAGTTTCGAAAGCCCAACGGGTTTTACCAATTCCCTGGCCCAGCAAGCAACTCCGACCCATTTTAAATTACAAAACCCGCTGGGGTTTTGATTTCAACAAGCGGCCCGCCAACTTTCGCCATGTCATCGATCCGTGCCATGCAGTTTTATAACCCGCCGGGGTTTTATGATTTATGGCGCCAAAATCACCCCATGCAATCCCATGAAAAAAGCCCATGTGAGTTGACTTCGTCAGACTTTGATCAAACCCCGTTGGGTTTTATTTTTGCATGCTGAAAGAGCTTGATTGTAGGGATGTGTCTCCCCTCATTTTCCCTCCAAATCCTTCACCTCCTTCACCTATAAATACTCTCTCCTTCCTCCATTCATTTCATTAACTATTATTATCATTCCACCTAAACTCTCTCAAAATTTCATTATCCATACTCCCTCTCTAATTCTCTCATAATCATTCTTATCATATCATCATTCTTACACCCCCCTTCTAGCCATTCTCATATACATCCTTATGCTTTAATTCATCACCTTTCATCTCAACTTTCATCTTTCATCTCATCCATCACCTTTAAACAAGGTTTGTTTTTCATTTATTATTATTTCATCATGTAACTTATGCTTTAATTCCCTTACTTGTACATATTTTGTAAAGAAAACATCATGTTTTAATCTTGCATGTTTGGAATAATAACATCGTGAAATTCATTTAACTTCTACCTGCTCTTTTTCTTTTCAAGTTCGATTTTAGTAGAGTCTGTTTTCAAACAGGTGGATTCGAGAATTCTTTATAATTTTCGAGTTCATAACCTTACCCATGGACTTAGAATTCAGATTCGTAGACCAGAGTTATTTTTATTTATTTATGGTTTGTCGGTTTCCATAAATCGGCTGGCGACTTTTTCTTTTTTATATAACCTCTTTTTATTATTTAACGTGAATGTTTATTACGTCGAACGAATTTATAAAATAATTTACACAATTTCATATTCTGATCCGGATTTTGCTCAAGAGAAAATACCATAGAAATTATTAAAGGTCATATGGCCTTTGAATTTTCTAAGTATTCTCTATTAGGCTTTGTCCCGGATTCGAATCAGGTTTTATGTAAAATTATTTGTAAATTAATTTGATGTAATTTCAAACATGTGAATACTAAAATTGATTATTGAATAAATAAAAAGCTACCCCCCGAAAATGAATTTCATAAAATAAAAATATCATTATTTAAGGATTAAGCACCCTTAGTCGGCTCCCGATCATTAAGTAGCACATACGAAACAATTTCCTAAACGGGGATTTTCCGGGTCCTCATGATCCCTACTCGAACCCCAAAGTCCATACAATTCTTAAGAATCAGGGCTAATTTCTCGGAATGCCACTAGGGAAGAACCCAAAGAATAAGATTCCCCCTGTGATAAAGACCTTAAACCAAAAGGGGAGGTTCGGCTTAGGATATAAGCCGACTGACAAAGAGGTCAAGCTCGCAAAGATGGTCATCACTGAGCAAAAGAGGATGGACAATCCTCCTACGCTATACCAAGTGAAACTACATCCTTTCACTTTGAATTGGCAATTTGTCAAGGAAGGGGACGACTTCCCTTAATATGGCTTCCCATAACTAATCTACCTTAAAGGCCAGGGAATACAGATAGCCGGAGTAGAGATTTTCAAGGATTGCGCCACTGACATGGCTACTATTTTCATCCATGCTCGGGACAAACAACCACCATTAGAGTGGACTCACCTCGCTGGAAGTGGCATATTCGACATGCTCTTCGGACAAGAGGGTGCACAAGAGAAGTCAAAAGCCGATGCTGTCATCGCTGCACTGTCCAACCCAGGGTTCGATCCAAGTCTTATGATTGCTGAAGATGAAGGAGCTAATGCAGTCTCATGGGTCGATGCTGAAGAAAATAGTTTTATTTTGTCTGTAGGAGAGTCTGTTCCTAACGTCATAGAGTCGGGTCCTAAAAGTCTTGAGTCGGGCGAGGTTAGTGTCGAGTCTACTGGCAATGTACTTCTTTTTGCATGCAATAAAATAAACATTTCTCCTTACTCTGATTCTTCTTCCCCCTCCCTGAACTGATGTGCCAACACTAATCTTGAAATAATGAACCCTTAAATGAACTTGATAATTAATCCGAGCACAAAATGGCGGTGTTAGAAGACACCATCAGCATAAATGTGGGTACAGAAGAACAACCTCGAGAATTGAAGTTGGGTAGCTCTCTAACGAAAGAAGAGAAATTAGCATTCATAGAGCTTCTCAAATAATTCTTTGATGTATTTGCTTGGTCTTACGAGGATATGCCACGGATTGACAGGGACATCGCAGAGCATACCATACCCTTACTCCCTAACACAAAGCCGGTTCGACAAAAGGGCAGAAGGATCAAACTGGAATGGGCCGAAAAGATTGAAGAGGAAGTGATCAAGCAACTCAAGGCCAAGTTCAACAAAGCAGTCCAATACCCTGAATGGATTGCTAATATAGTCCCAGTACCTAGCTAAGAAAGATGGAAAGGTACGAATGTGTACGGACTTCCGAGACCTCAACAAGGCCAGTCCCAAGGATAGTTTCCCATTACCTCACATCGATGTGTTGGTGGATAACACTTGCGGACATGAGCTTCTATCCTTCATGGATGGATACGTTGGTTACAATCAAATCAAGATGCCAGAAGAAGACATGGAGAAAACTTCGTTCACCACTCCATGGGGAACATATTGTTATGTGGTCATGCCCTTTGGTCTCAAGAATGCTGGCGCAATGTACCAAAAAACCACTAACACTCTGCTCCATGACATGATGCATAAGGAAGTGGAGATTATGTAGATGATATGATTGTCAAATCCAAAACACGGGAGGAGCATGTTCTCAACCTCCGCAAATTATTCCTCTGGCTTCGCAAATACAAAATGCGGCTTAACCCAGCTAAAGGCAATTTTGGGGTCCCCTCAGGGAAGTTGTTAAGCTACGCAGTCAGCCAACGGGGTATTGAAGTGGATCCCTCAAAAATAAAGGCCATTCAGGAATTGAAACGACCCAAAATAGAAAAGGAGATAAGGGGATTTCTAGGGCGAGTTCAGTATATCAGTAGGTTCATCTCTAAACTCACCATGACTTGGGAACCTTTATTCAAGAAGTTGAAGAAGGGGAGTAAGACAGAATGGGATGACCGGCACCAAGCTGCTTTTGACAAGACCAAGGAGTATTTGCGACATCCACCGGTCCTCATGCTGCCAGTACCGAATGAGCCTTTTCTAGTTTATCTTACAGTAACCAGCTTCGCAATGGGGGCTATGCTGGCTTAGAAGATAAAAGGTCAAGAGAGCGCCATCTATTACTTGAGCAAGAAATTCCTGGTGTGGGCCACCAAGAAGTTGAGGCATTACATGATCCCACACACCGTATATGTCATAGCTGAAAGCAACCCCATCAAGTTCATCATGGAGCAACCCACCGTCAACAATCGCATTGCTCGATGGGTGGTCATGCTTTCATAATTCAATCTCCAATAATTACCTCAAAAGTCCATAAAAGGCCGAGTTGTTTCTGATTTCCTAGCTGCATCCCCATCACAGGAACCTCTAACCACTCACTTGGAGTTCATAGATGAGGATATCTTTCTCACCGATGAAGTCACTAGGGAAATGTACTTCGACGGGGCCTCCAATCAGATGGGTTGTGGAGTTGGAGTCCTATTGATCTCACCAGAAGGGGCAAAAATCCCTGTGTCTGTGAAGTTGGATTTTGATGCCACTAATAACGCTGCAGAGTACGAAGCATGTGTAAAGGGGTTGCATGCTGCTCTAACTTTAGGAGTGCGCCATATAAAGGTCTTTAGAGACTCTAACCTCATCATCAACCAAGATAAGAATGCATGGAATGTTCGAAATGAATGCCTTATCGCATATCAACAGAAGCTCCTGGGACTTGCAGACCAGTTCGAAAAGATCAACTTTCAATACCTTTCCAGGGATCACAATGAGCTGACCGATGCCTTGGATAAATTATCTTCAATGGTGTTAACCCCAGCAAGCACACTCCAACTGCCCGTGATAGTAGAGCGACAATCTGAACCAACATATGTTTGTACCGCAAACATTCAAGAGGTAGATACTGTTCGGTTGTAGATTTTGTGGTTCTAAATTAGGGTTGTCGGTCCTCAGGGATTGGTGTTAGGTTTCTAGGAAATTGGTTTAATTGAGGGTTTTCAAATGCGAAAAGCAATAAATAATTAAAGGCAATTAAACTAAGCTAAGCATGGATTCATAACAATAATAATCAAGAAAGCATGAAAAGATGATCTAAACCTAATTTCAACAAGAAAGTAAATATCGAACTATGAAAGTAATTAAAAGTAATGAATAAAAAACTGAACCTAATTATGAAATTGTAAACAAGAAATTATACCTTCAATGCATTAAATCTTCACTAACTCTTCATCTTGAATCCTTCACTCGAATTTTCCCCCGAACAAACAAGAAAATAGTGATTTGGATTACTAAGAATCTCTAAATCTTCACTTGAAGTAGAATTTGTGACTCTTATTCCTCCTCCTCACTAAAAGTTGGATTGAAAGTTTTGTGAACTAGCACTAAAAAGCTATGAATGTAAATCAACAATGAAAACTTAAAGAACGAGAGTTTTGGGAATTACTTGAATTGAAATTTCTTGAAAGAGAGAGTTGATTACAAATTGCAAGAGAAACTAAAAAAAGCTGGAAAATAACTAAAAGCTTGATGAAGAAAAGATAAAGATAATGATTAATAACTAAATCTAAACCTAATCCTACTCTAATCCTACTGTATGACCCCGGGAAAAAGTGAGACCACTTTTTCTCCGTGATGCGCTACTTAAGTGATCCGGAGCCGACTAAGGTTGCTTAATCCTTAAATAAGAATATTTTTACTTTCGAAATTCATTTTCGGGGTGGTGAAATTTTATTTATTTTACAAATCTGTTTTTTATTATTTAAACACTTGGAATTACACAAAAATATATTAATAATGATTCAAAATCGGCCCACACCACATTCAGGCCCAAAAGGAAGCATGCGGGCCGCTAGAACCAACAAAACCCACGCGGGTTTTGATGGCTCTTGGGCCGGACCGCCTGTTTCCCTGGGTCCAGAGAATATGAATTTGGAATAATAAAACCCGTGTGAATTTTATTAATCCCTACGCATTTTCTCTCAATTTTCTACTTTAAATTGGGTGTGAGGAAAGATATTAAATCATTTCTTAACTATTTTCACGTGATATTCAAATGTTAAATAATTAAACGAAATATAAAAAGAATAAAAGGGTCGCCAGCCGATTTAAGGAAACGACAAACCGTAAAAAACAATAAAAATAACTCCGGTCTACGAAACCCGATTCTAAGCTCGGGGTAAGGTCACGAATTCAAGAATTATAAGAATTCTTGAATTCGCCCGTTAGAAAACAGACTCTACTAAAATCGACATTAAATGAAAAAGAGCGGGGAGCAATTTAATTAATTTCGCAAAATTATATTCTTAACATGCAAGATAAAATGAAATTTTTGGTTTATAAAATATGCACATATAACCGAATCTAAAGTACAAATTACATGATTATAATAACAATAATGAAAGAAAGCGAACCTCTTTGATTTAGGAGCCCGAATGCGCCGTTTGAAGATCTTGACCTTGCCTTGACTTGATGGATGAAAAGAATGAAAATGTGAGGGGGATGGAAATGTGATATATGAATAGTGATTTGGTGGGGATTTAGTAGAGTGAAGGTATGGTAATATGAGAATGAGTATAATATGGAGAGTTTAAGAGAGTGGGGATAAGATTATGATGATAGTTGGTGGGAGTGATAATGGATGAAGTAAGAATAATAGAGGTGGTTTATGACAGTTCTTGGTAAGATTAGTGGAAGAATGGGGGGGGGGTATTTATCGGTGGTGAGGGTGAGGTTTAGGAGGGAAGATGAGGGAGACACATCCCCATGATAATGCCCCCTAATCCATGCAAATCACGTAGTCAAGTCAAGAGGGTCAACCCACATGGTGCTAATATCATGGAATTGATGATCAAAATGATTTTTGGCGCCAGATTAACAATTGTAAACCCCGCGCGGGTTTTAAAATCCATCGGCACGGATCGTTGACGTGGCACAGCAAATGACGCGCTTAGGTTTTGGATAACCTACGCGGGTTTTGAAAGATGGGTTGGGGCGCGCCTTGGGCCTGTCCTGGTTCTGGGCCGTCTTTTGCACTTTAAAACCCGTGCGGGTTTTGATGTTGGTTGTGGGCCACTCTCTTTTGTTGTCCTGCTTGATCTGCATTGAATCCATGATCCGTTTGGGTATCGGTCCAAATATTTTATTCACATTTTTGATAAGTCGGGATTATATTGGTGCAAATCCCGGTGTCTACAGAGAGCCCCCACTTTGATCGAGTGCGAATAGGACGAAGGTCAAAGTAGATTTGATGGCTGTCTTGATGCTGGCGGTGCTCTTTTATGTGGCGACCGGCTGATGATGTCGTTGGTAACCTTTAAGTGGCGACCGTTGAACGACTGCTGCTGTATATGTCGTTGGAGACCTTTAGGTGGAATCCGTCTGGACGACTGCTGCTATTGATGTCGTTGGAGACCTTTAGGTGGAATCCGTCTGGACGACTGCTGAAGAGGTCGTCGGTAACCTTTAGATGGTAACCGTTGGACGACTGATGCTGACGACATCGTGGGTGGCCTTTAGGTGGCAACTGTTGGACGACTGTCGTTGACGACATCGGTGGAGGCCTTTAGGTGGCAACCGTTTGACGAATGTCGCTATTGGTGCTCTTTTGTATGGCAACTGGATGGTAGATGGTCCCTTTTTGGCGGCGACCGGCTGACGGTGCTCTTTTGTACGACAACATACTGGATGGTCCATTTTAGCGGTGACCGGATGATGGTGCTCCTTTATGCGGCAACCTACTGGAAGGTCCCTTTTAGCGGCGACCGGATGATGGTGCTCCTTTATGCGGCAACCTGGAAATCATCGCAAAAACAGATGTTAGTTTTCGCGAAAATACAAATGGGTTCAGATTTTTACCTAAATATTGGAAACTCTTGGGCCGCTGGAATTGGGCCGCTGAGACGAAAATTTCTTGTTGATATAAATCCCGTGCGGGTTTTATGTCTCTTGCTGGGCCGTGAAAAGCGCTGGGCCGTGAAAATGGGCTTGTAGGGGGCTCAAAACCCGCGCGGGTTTTAGCCTCTATTTTCCCTCTTTTTTTTTCTTTTTTTTTTCCTCGTGAAAGGAATCAATGGTGGGCCATGCACTTGTGTGGACGAGAAGAGGCCACACAGCTCCGTCTCCTTTTTGGGTGGCAAAGGGATGATCTTTGGATTTTCGGCCAATGAAACGCATTTGGCATCTTGAGGCGGTTCCTAGAAACGAACGGTTCACATTCACTCTTCATTTCTATAAATGCCAAGCCTCATTCATCTCTTTCATTCACACCTTCAACTTCTTCTTCATCATCTCCCTAGCTCCTCTTTTCTCTCTCTAGAAAATTGACTTTTGGAGATAATTCAAGTTCTTGAGAAAATGCATCGCAGAAGTCGCAGAAATCCTCCTCTTCCACATGCAGCGACATGGCCTCATGAGATGTCTTCGAGGCGCAATTTCATCCCGGGTGCAAATGCTGACCCTTCGGATCTCACTATCCAATCTTGGAAGCATGCTTGGTTATACCGTTCCCATGGCAAGGTAACCTGTCAAAAACTCCTCTTTTGATGCTTAATTTAAATAATGAAAAATGAGCAAACACGAATTTATTTTTCATGTCTTGTCGATTTTTATTATTTTTAGCATGCTTGTATGTCCTCACGATGTCTCTTTATTTATTCGCAACCCATTTTGAGAAACGGACCAAACTCGACCCAAAGAAAAAAAAGAATAGGTTATATGCATATTCGGCCCGAAGGGAACAAAAACACATGGCCCACTTGAACAGGGAAAGCCCGCGCGGGTTTCTGGACCATAAACCTCGAAAAAAAGAAATTGGCCCGGATGGGCGGCCCATTAGCTGAAGCAAAGCCCGCGGGTTTTAGCTCTGCTGGGCCGGCTTATTTGGGCCGGCGGTTTCTTTTTGCCATTTTTTTTCTACTTTATCTTGCGGGTCATGGCTGTTGGCCCAGTATTGGTGCTGGGTCCAGCTAGGGCCTAAAGATTATGCCTTGGTCAATGCATTAGGTGAGCCCGCAACTTTAATTTTCCACTTTCTCGTTTTGTCATTAGGAGGATAATTTAAAAACTCCCAGCGTCCTAAAGGATCTCCTTAAGGTAGCCGATTCGATTCCCGGGGATTTTGTTATCAACACCCTTACTGCAGCAGGACTCATGCCGTTCTGGAAATGCCTGGTGGCCTGGAAAGGCCGTACATTTCGCATGATAGGCTGCGCTATGGCAGAAAGGTTTTGGGACACGACCAACTCCTTCCATCTACCTGTGGGTGAGATGACGACTACCCCCACAGATTTTGTTATGATCACCGGTCTTCCTTGGGGTGGGCGTGACGTAGTTTTTAATGCCGAGATTCCGCCAATGGTTCTGGACTTGCTGGGTCCGGTGTCAGCGCGTTTAGGCCTAGGTCAAGGCCTATCCAACCTTGCATATGCGCACTTCGAGGCGACCATTCGTGATGCCAACTTTCAGAATTTGCCTGGAGATCAATGCCGCTTTATCTTCTTGGCTTATGTTATTTCCGCCACTCTTTTTGCCAACAGGGAAGATAACATTATTTTGACCTGGTTTCGAAATCTCCTGAACTTGAACGAGGTTCGGAACTTGAATTGGGGCAAGGATGCGTATGCGAATTTCCTCCTCTGGCTTCGTCGCGGTGTCAGACTGACGTTGGATGATGATCCGGTTTACCTCCACGAGTCTCATACCCGCTTTCAGTATAGTCCTTCTTTGTGGAAGGTGCTCGAGGTACATACCTGAGACTCTTCTCTTTGTAGTTCTGCTACTCTTCTACTATTTCTTTTCACTTTATATTCATGTAGTCATGGGCATATGAGTATATCCTGTCTCTGGGCATTCGCTCCAAGAGAAATAGAACGATCCCGGCTGCTGAACGTTGGACTGCTGAGGGTATACGAGGGAAGAAATTCCAACCGGGTAGCCTTGACCATATTCATCACACACTGGATGATCTCACCCCGGTATGCTTGACATTATTATTCATTTATTTTATTATATTTTTCCTTCATTCTTGAGATGACTGTCTTTCTTTCGCAAGACCATGTGAACTGGCGTCCATGGGCAGGATTTGATTTGAGTGGACTGCCCAACCCTTGCGACAAGTGGAGCATGATACTCACCTCCGCATCCTGATGGAGGGACCCTTGGGTTTCATATGGTACCTGGGGGAGAGAGCCACGAGGGAGATCCTGGGTGGATATCCTGGCCTCATACCCCGGGATCCTCTAGAGCATATGTTCGAGCCTTGGCGCGTCGCTCCGGATGTCTTAGAAGATTGGATTCGCGGTTGAGATTTCGACAACTTCGTGCATGACGTTCCACGAGAACATTTTAATGAGGAATTCCAACGCTACTTGAGTCGTCTAGCGCCCCGAGTGGTAGGTATTTCTCACTTTTCTTTATGTTGTGCCTTTGATCGACTTTTAACCATAAAGTCTTGTAGTTGGGACCTTATGCTATGGCTGTTGAGGTGGAGGCCCAACCGGCGGGGAGAAAGATCGGTGGTTTCTTGGAGGTTGAGACTAGCAGTCAATGCTCTGCACTCCGAGAGTTTGATCGGAAACCGGTAATCCCTCATCTCTTGTTGCTCCCTTTTACCTCATGTGCCAATTATGCATGTGTAACCTTTGTTTTTTTTTATTGCCTTTCAGCCACGATGGTCTGTCTTCAGGCAAGTGACCAAAGAATAGAGTACTATGTTGAAATATGTCAACCGGTCATTTACAGGCTCAGGCAGATATCGCGGGAACACCGCCGGGCGTGCTGACATGGAGGTTGACGGTGAGTCTGTTCCTCGGGAACCACCTCGATGCTCTACTGCGGGAGTTCCTCGTACCGAGCCCCCACGTCGCTCTTCGGCAGGGGAATATTCTTCCCGGGGCCGATCACGGGAGGAGGTTGGTGGGTCCTCTTGTCCTCCTTTGGCAGCCGTGCCGGAGGGTCGTGGTAAAGGCATCATGGCCGAAGGTCATCATTCCACGGGGTCACATCGTAGCGGATCTGGTAGCAGAGGCCGTCGACCTATGAACGAAGACATGGCTCAGATGTCCCTGGAAGAGCATCTTGGCCAAGGGGGGTCGCATCACAGCGTTGGGTACGGTGGTGATACCCAACCTCATTTCTATTGGGTGGAGGATGCTTCAAAATCGAGTGCTACCAACTGGCCTTCTCACTCCCGGCGTACTCCAGCTTCAGTGCGTTCTGCTCATCGTGGTCGAGAGATTGTGGTGAGGGACCATGACTCAAGTGCATCCGTAGGGTATCCTGGCGGTCAGGCCCTAGCCGATGACGCTACCTCACGTCCTGCACCATACGACGCCTCCTCCTTTGGTTCTGGCTCTTACTCCGTTGGATGGCCAGTCCCGGCTCCTGGAATGGGTCCTTCATGGCCTGCGGATACGCAAGAGTGGTCTGCACCCCAACACTCTTGGCTAGGAGGATCTACCTCTTCTGGTTGGCCAGCCCTCGGTTACAGAACCGGTCCTATATGGCCTACCCCTTCTATTGAGTGGCGTGTTCCTGATCATTCATGGCTAGCTGGTTCACGGGAGCATTCCATATCATCACCGTCGAGTGTGCATTCTTCCGAAGTTCCCTTGTCTGAGCCACCACAGACAGCTCCCGGTTCTGACTACTATTCTTGGGACACCTATTTTGGTACAACTGGTGCTTCCAACGTTGGGACTTCTCATGCTGGCGCCGATCTAGTCGAGGACAACGGCGATTTGGGCTCACTGTGGTGATCAAACCAATGCCAAGCAGGACTATGCATTTTTAGACTTTTGTTATGCAAGGCTAATTTGTACAACTCTTTTTTATTTTAATGCAAGACTTTTTTTTTATTTCTTGTTTTATATGCAAGACTTGGTGAATGCACAACTTTATTCTATTGATGCACTGAACGACTCTCTACATGAAGGGATTAATCCCAAACTTAACCCCGGTTCCCCCAAAAAGAAAAGAAAATAAAAAGAAAACGAAAACTTAAGTGTCAGAGTAAACTTGAGCAAAAATTTCAGAACCGAGCATCATTGAGTCAAGATTCGAAACATTAAAAATACACAAACGGGCCAATTTGATTCCATGACCCAAATACAATTAGAGGCGGGTTGGCCGAGCTGCGGAGAGGCGGCCCATGTTGTCTGAAAGCCCGCGCGGGCTTTCACCTCAGCAGGCCTGGGCTTTAGGCTTGGGCGAGCGCGAATGCGGTCTTGTGCGCGTCAAAACCCGCGCGGGTTTTGATTTTATTTCCCTTTTTGTTTTACGAGCCGTTGCTTGACGGGCTGAAACCATGGGATATGGAGGGCAGCGACTATGTGACCGTTGCTGGTTGTATTTCTCCATTTTGAGCTAGAATGGAGGTGTATAAATACCCTATGTTATGCAAGTAATCATCAATCCTCTTCATCACTTCAAAGTTTTCTTTACATATCCAAAAACGCAAAGAACATCCCCCTTTCCTTATGGCTTTCGAGAAGAAACTTGCAACTTGGATGAGCACCCTATCCAAGGAAGAAAAGAAAGAGCTCGGAAGATACAAGCTGACGGGTTTATTGAGTCTTCGCCAAGTGAGGATCAACAACGATTTTCTCCGCGCGGCGGAGACTTTTTGGGATCCAAAAATGCATGTCTTTCGCTTCGCGTGGAAGGAACTCTGTCCACTCCCGGAGGAATGGTCCTCGATCTTAGGGACAAATCACTTTGCTCGCCCGACATCGCCTCCCATACCAATGGACACCCCCAAGCAATACAAGGAGTTCTTGTGTCTTTCGTCTCCGGTCATTGGGAGCGCAATATTTGGCGAAAAGGTACACTTCCAAACTATAGTCGAATATTTTCAATCTTCTCACACTTTGGAATTTGGTCCCCTAATACGGGTGCGAGCGCTCGTATTATGTCTCCTAGGCGAGTTTTGTTTTTATTATGTCGGTAAAAGAACCGGACCGGCGAATTTATTTCAAATCGTTGACGACATGTCCCAAGGCTACAATCTCGTGCCCCTAATGTTAGCGGAAACCATGATGGGCTTGGATGATCTGCATCCAGAACATGACTTTCGAGGGAGCCCGCTGCTACTTCAGGTATCCTTTCTGCCACTGTTTGATTTGCTCTTTTTATTTTGCCCCTACTGTTTACAAAACCCGCGCGGGTTTTCTGTTTTTTTTTTTGTTTTTTGTTTTATTTTTTAGCTTGGGAAAATTGGTGTGCAATTCTAACCCTGGCTAATTTGTGGACAGATATGGTTAATGGAGCATTTGGGCCTTATTGAAGAGCCCCGGACTTCATCGGCATTGGAGAACTATTGTCAAAGAAAGAGAAAGTACACCGACCTCCGCTCGGTAACGGAATGGATTGCGTTCTTAAAGGAGCCTCGGGAGATTGTATGGTGGATCGAATGGTGGCATATTTCCGATTATATAACCCATGATTTCCGTAATGCTTATGTGTGTCACGCCGGCTTGACGCACATGACCTTTTACTTTCCGGCGCGAGTGAAGCGCCAAATGGGCCGCCAACAGGACATTCCTGAGCTTCTGTGTGAAACCCTGACCAACTGATACTTCGAAGTTCGATGATCGAGTCATGGCTGAAGTATTGGGAAAGAAGACCAACTCTCAAATCTCCGCCAAAAATGCGTGTGTCTTACATCGCTGATGCCGGTTATCATGGATGGCTGATTGCTGCTATCGAATCTCGCCGTGTTGGGGCAGCGAGACGAAGACAAGCACCTGTGAAGGAAAGGTCGGGTCCTCGTACCTCAGTAAAAGACCGTCTTGGCGCGAGAGACTCAGTAAAAGACAGACTTGGTCTGAGAATTAATACACGGAAATCAAGCAGGCGGGCCTATAAGCCCAAGGACAAAGAGAAAGCGATTAACGGACCCAGAGACATGGAGGTCGACCATGAGACAACTGGCGAAGTAGAGATGGTGAAACAAGATTAGAAGATGAATGGAGTTAAGGAACTGAAACTGCTTTGCCAGAATAATATTTGATTTAATTATGCCTTTCGGATTTTCTTATGTTACAAATAATGTATTTGCATTTTCAATTAATAAAGGAGAAATATTGTTCACAAATATTGTGTTCTCGCAAACTTTATTTTCCTTAAGTACATGAGCATTTATTAAATATATCCCAAGTGTCTGAAAATTAGTTTTCCAGTTGCTTGGTTATATTAAGCGTAATATCGCTTTAGTTGATCCAAATTTGTGGGCTGGATTATATCTTCTCCGTCCATGGTAGCGAGCCGAGCTGCCCCTCCTGGAAAAATCCTTAATCATGTAAGGACCCTTCCAATTAGGTGCAAATTTTCCTCTTGCATCCTGTATAGGTGCCCTCACCTCTTTAAGCACCAAATCACCTGCTTGAACTGAACGACTTTTCACCTTCTTATTAAAAGCTCAAGTGATCCTATTTTGGTATACTTGCACATTGTGTAATGCTCTTAATCGCCTTTCATCCACCAACATCAGCTCCTCGAATCTTGCCCTAGCCCATTCTGCTTCTGGCAATTGACTCTCGGCCACTATTCGTAACGAAGGGATCGCTACTTCAATTGGTAGGACTGCTTCCATTCCATATACCAGAGAATACAGTGTTGCCCCTGTAGCGGTTTGTATAGAGGTTCGATATCCCCATAGGGCAAATGCTAATTTATCTTGCCTATCCTTGTAAGTGGTAACCATCTTCTTGATAATCCCTGACATCGTCTTATTGGCCTCTTCCACAACTCCATTGGCTTGAGGCCGGTATGGCGAAGACTGATGATGCTGGATTTTGTAAGTGGCGAGCAAAGCTTCTACCTCCTTCCGAAAGTGGCTTCCGTTGTCACTAATGATCTCATGAGGCACTCCGTATCAACATATGATGTTTTGAAGAATGAATTTTGCCACGTGTTTGGATGTGAGTTTGGCAAAAGAGGCTGCCTCCACCCACTTGGTGAAGTAGTCGATGGCGACCAATATGTACTCATGTCCTCCTGTTCCGGTTGGGTGTATCTTGCCAATGATGTCAATACCCCATACCGAGAATGGCCACGGAGATATCAAAGTGGTCAGGTATAACGGCGGTTGATACTGTAGGTTTGCATATTCTTGGCATTTGTGGCACTTTCGAACGAACTTTAAGCAATCTGCCTCCATAGTGGTCCAATAGTAACCAGCCCTTTGGATTTTCTTTACTAGCATTCGTCCATTCATGTGGGGACCGCACTCTCCTCCATGTACAATAGTTATGATCTCTTTGGCACTCTTAGCGTTAATGCACAACAAATTAATGCCCGTAGGTGATTTCTTGTAGAGTCGATCTTGGATTAAGCAGTATTGTGCTGCTAGAGACCTGAATGCTCGCAGTCCTCGAGCATCCAACTCAGCCGGATATTCTCCTTTCCGAAGAAAATTGTATATGTCATGGAACCATTCCTCAGTTTCTTCCTCTTGTGCTTCCAAGTGACAAACATATGCCGGTTCAGCTTGTCGCCCCACTACTATTGGTAATTGAAGCGTACCTGATGGTATGGATATCATTGAAGACAACTTGGCTAAGGGGTCAGCTAATTCATTGTGATCTCTTGAGAGGTACTGGAAACTGATTTTCTCAAATTGGTCGGCAGGCCCCAAAAGCTTCCGTTGATATTCCATGAGACATTCATTCTGGACCTTTCATGTACTTTTAGCCTGGTTAATGATGAGGCTAGAATCCCCAAAGACTTTTACATGGCGTATGCCTAAGGCCAAGGCGGCTTGCAAACCCCTGATACATGCTTCATATTCTGCAGCATTGTTAGTAGCATCAAAGTCCAACTTCACAGATACAGGGACATGTGCCCCTTCTGGAGAAATCAATAGTACTCCTATTCCGTAGCCCATTTGGTTAGAAGCTCCGTCGAAATACATTTCCCATGAGATTTCATCAGTGCAAAATACTTCCTCATCTGGGAATTCCAAGTGAGTGCTTGGAGGTTCCTTTGATGGAGAAGCGGCTAGGAAATCCGAAACAACCCGTCCTTTGATGGATTTCTGAGGCAAGTATAGAAGATTGAACTCCGAGAGCATGACCACCCATCGAGCGATGCGATTGTTGATGGTAGGCTGCTCCATGATAAACTTGATAGGATTATTCTCAGCTATGACATATACAGTATGTGAAAGCATGTAATGTCTTAGCTTCTTGGTAGCCCATACTAGTGCAAGAGCCATTTTCTCTATGTCTGCATATCGACTTTCCTAGTCCAAGAATTTCTTGCTCAAGTAGTAGATGGCGCTCTCTTGACCTTTGGCCTTCTGAGCTAACATAGCCCCCATTGCAGAGCTAGTTACAGTAAGGTAAAGGAGTAGAGGTTCATCTGGTACTGGCGGCATGAGGACTGGCGAATGTTGCAAATATTCCTTGATTTTGTCGAAGGCCGCTTGACATTGATTGTCCCATTCTATTTTGCTTCCCTTCTTTAGTTTCTTGAACAAAGGTTCACAAGTCATGGTGAGCTTCGAGATGAACCTGCTGATGTATTGGACTCGTCCCAGGAAACCCCTTATCCCCTTTTCTGTACTAGGTGGTTGCAACTCTTGGATAGCCTTTATCTTCGAAGGGTCAACTTCAATGCCTCGTTGGCTGACCACATAGCCTAACCGCTTCCCAGAGGTGACACCGAAAGTGCACTTTGCTGGATTAAGTCGCATCTTATATTTGCGAAGTCGGAGGAAAAACTTATGAAGGTTAGGAATGTGCCCTTCCCTTGTTTTGGATTTTATGATCATGTCATCCACATAAACCTCTACCTCTACATGCATCATATCGTGAAGTAGGGTGTTGGCTGTCCATTGTTATGTTGCCCCAGCATTTTTGAGACCAATAGGCATAACCACATAACAGTATGTTCCCCACGGTGTAGTGAATGAGGTTTTCTCCATGTCCTCTTCCGCCATTTTGATTTGGTTATAACCCGCATATCCATCCATAAAGGATAGTAGTCCGCAAGTGTTATCCATTAGTATATCGATGGGAGGTAAAGGGAAACTATCCTTGCGACTAGCTTTGTTAAGGTCTCGAAAATCTACACACATGCGCACCTTCCCATCTTTCTTGGGTACCGGGACAATGTTACCAATCCATTCGGGATATTGGACTGCTTTGATGAACTTAGCGTTAAGCTGCTTGATCACCTCTTCCTCGATTTTCTTAGCCCATTCAGGCATGATTCTTCTAGCCTTTTGTCGAACCGGCTTTGTGTCAGGAAGCAAAGGGATGGTATGCTCCGCAATTTCCTTGTCAATCCCAGGCATGTCTTCGTAAGACCATTTGAATACATCCACAAACTCCTCGAGAAGCTCTGTAAAGGACACCTGTTCTTCTGCTGTGACCGAGCTACCTAACTTCAATTCCCGAGGTTGTCCGTCTGTGCCCACATTTATAGTGATGGTGTCTTCCAATACCGCCATCTTATGCTCATGATCATTAGAAAATTCTTTCAAGGGTTCATTAAATTCCAGATTATTATTGGCGCAGCAGCTCAGGGAAGAGGGGAAAGAAGAATCAGAGTAAGCAGAAAGGTTCATTTTATTGAATGCAGAAAGGAATACATCGCGAGCAGACTCAAGACCAGACTCACTTGACTCTAGACCATTAAAACCTGACACTATGTCCTTAGGAACAGACTCTCCTACAGATAAAGCAAAATTATTCTCCTCAATGTCGACCCACGAGACCGCCTTAACCTCTCCGTCTTCAGCAATCATAAGACTTGGATCAAAGCTTGGGTTAGACAGTGCAGTAATAACAACATCGGCTTCAGACTTCTCTGAGGCAGCTTCTTGTCTGAACAGCATGCCAAAGATGTTGCTTCCAGCAAGATGAGTCCATTCCAATGGAGGCTATTTGTCTCGAGCGGGAACAAAAACAGTAGCCATATTAATGGAACAATCATTGAAGACTTCCAGTCCAACAACTTGAACTCCTGAGTTTTTCAGATAGAAAGGCTCGGGAAACCTATAGTAGGGGAAGTCATCACCTTCCCTGACAAATTGCCCATTCATAGTGAGTGAGTAGGGCTTTACTAAGAATAAAGTGGGAGGATTGTCCATTCTCTTCTGTTCAATGATAGCCATTTTTTCAAACCTAGCCTCTTTCTCAGTTGTCTTATAGCCTAAGCCAAACCTTCCCTTCTGCTTAAAAGTCTTGAACACGGGAGGGATTTTATTCTTCGGGTTCTTCCCTAGCGGCATTCCAGGGAAATGTCCTTGTTTCCTGAGCATAGCATGTACCTTGGGGTTTGAGTAGGGATCGAAGTCAAAAGGTGCTTCGTCCTTGCTCATCATCGCTACGAGCTCAAAATTGTGGAGTTCTTCATCCATTGAGTTGTGCTCCACCTCAAGAGTTGACTGTTTAGGAGTGAAAACAACACTGATGGACTCTCCTGAGATAGTGATCACTTGTCCTTGAACCAGCATTTTCACCTTCTGATGTAAGGTGGATGCTATAACATTACACTCGTGAAGCCAGGGCCTCCCTAGTAGCAAATTAAAGGAGGCTGAAATCTCCAACACCACAAACTCCACATTCCAAGTGATACTACCAGTAGTAATAGGCAACACCACAGATCCAACAGACTTCTTGGGCGAGTTGTCATAAGCCCTGAGTTGTACACCGTTTTGAGCCAGTTGTTGTTGTTGTACTCCTAATTTCTGTTCCGTCTTCCAAGGGCACACATTTACAGCTGAACCATTGTCAACAAAAACCAGTGGGATAGTTTTGTTGGAGCATTGCACCGTAAGATACAGTGCTTTATTATGAGAGGCTCCACCCTGTGGTAGATCTTCAATCCCAAAGGTGATCATTTCTTGTTGGGTGGTAACATGAGCAACCATAGTTTCTGGAGTTGTTGCAGGTGACATCGCAAGTGCTGTAAGGGCATCCAACATCTTCTGCCTGTGGGCATGTGAAGTGCATATGAGCTGCCATATGGTAACCTCAGCCCTAGTCTTTTTGAGTTGAGAAAGGAGAGGATCTTCAGAGGAGGTCTGATTGTTACCGCCATTTGTTGATGCGAGGTTAGGAACAGCCACTGGGATGCTGGTATTCCTGTCATTATTGTGACGACCAGACCGAGTAAGGAACGCTACATTATCTGATTCATCTGTCTCCACTCATTCTGTCTCAGAATGCTCGTGTTCATCATCCTCGTCGCTATCTCAAATACCATGAATGAGTAGACCTTCAGGGAACCCAACTATTTCGGGGACATGTTGACCTGTTTCTACAATCAAAGCAGAGGGGTTGAAGCTGAAATCCCTACATAAAATAGCATTTGCATGCTCTAGCATAGGATTACTTTGATTGTTTGGCTTCTTGTCAGGTTTTGGCATTGGTAGCGTCCCTGCCTTTATCATATCCTCTATCTTGTTCCTTAAGGTCCAACATTTCTCGGTGTCGTGACCTCGGCAACAGTGATAGCGGCAAAATTGGTCTCATATTTCGGTAAATAAGGCCCCTTGCGCTGGATAGAGTTGGTCTCCATGATTTTAGGAGGGTGGCTAGCCGCACTAGTAGCCCTCCTGTTGGAGCTTGACCCTTTCCATCCAGGCGAAGTTGTCTTATCATTTTGCATGGTTTCTAATTGGACACAAATATCCTTCAGATAATCAATGTCTTTGACGACGTGATAACCCAAGTGCTTGGATAAGCTGCCCTTGAGTCCTTGCTTAAAGGTAGATAACTGTAGACGGAGAGGAATTGCCTCGTTGATGTGGGATAATTTTGTGTGCCACCTCTCGAAGTAATCCATAAAGGACTCATCATCTCGTTGTTTCATAGGAGTCAAATCATCCACTGTAGCTTGTTTCTTCTGGATGCGTGTATAGTGGTGGATGAAAGCCTTGAATAATTCAGTCCAATTGGCTTTGCTTTGGGGCAACAGAACGTGATACCATACCTTCGCTTCTCCATCTAGAGTGGATGGGAAAACAGTAGAGTATAGGTCAACATCAATTCGATTCAAGGGCGCCAGCCTCATGAATTCCTCTATATGATGAATAGGGTTCTCAGAAGGTTTGAACCTAATATTCGGTACTTCAATCTTGTCAACTATCTTCAAAGTTGGTTGAACAGGTAATGGCACCTCCAAGTACTTGTCAGCAAAAGCTGGAACAGAGCTCATCGCCTTGGTGAGGCTCTCTAATTTCTGCTCAAGAGCCTTAATAGCGGGGTCCCTTATAGGTTTCGCCACTTCAGGTGTGTTAACCTTAGTCTTAGATATCCTGGTTCCTCCAAAATCTGGGGATATCTTGATGATTTCAGGATCAGATTCATATCCCTGTATTTCTCCGTCATCCTCTTCAGCATTCAACCCTAACTTGGTGTTGATCATAGTGATGGCTTGCAGCATGCCATCCATCACTTGTTGTTGTTCATTCAGCCTTTTGCCAATCTTCTGTTCCTGCTCTAGGGAATTAGCAAAGACCAGACCCTACATCTTGGTGTAGAGCTCGTCCAAATGCTTCGTGATGTTAGCTTCAGTGCTTTGGACCGAGATTTCTTGGAACTGCTCTCCAGACATGTTGTTGTTGCTAGTTGCAGATGGATCGTAATGCGGGTTTGGAATCAAACGACTAGTTCGCGGATCTCGAATGCGAGCTCGGAGTTGATCACCAATGATGCCTGCATGGAAATTCAAACTTAGAACACTCGACGACATACTCTGACACATACTACCCAATGCATGCATGCCCTAAAAACTTATATGACCCTACTGACTCGACACATATATGCTGACACAAGGGACTCACCCACTTTTTGGGAGTGCATGACCTAACTCTATATGGACTTATGGACGAAGCATTATAAAGGGCCGCACAAAGTCATACACGGCGAGTGGGTCATAAAATCGATAGGCTCAAGTCAGTGCTTCTCAATTCGGATTGGCCTAATCCACCGACCGACCGTTTTAAGGAGAATCCGTAACTTGGCCTAATAATTCAAACGGCTCAAACCATAATGACTATTACGCGGGCTAGAATAATGCCAGACAAAAAACCGACGACCCAACCCTTTTTTTTTATTACATTTTTTTAGTCGAGGAAAACAGATATTATAAAGGATAGAATGAAGCCAACGATAAGCGAGTTATAACTAATTTATTGGCTTAATCGACAAATCCAATATAGTTGGGCTTAACAACGGCCGGCCATAAATGTGATGGACTTATTAATTAAATCGACAAATTAATTTACTCAAGCCTAGTGACTATTATGCAATCTAAAATGCCATCCATTTCCTTTGTTTGACCTTTAATTAATTTTGGGACCTTTTGTTAGGAGAATTTTGTAAAGGGCCATATAATATCATCAAAGGCGAGTCGATTTTTATTTATTAATTAAAATAATCACCTTTTAAGCATAAATGGGCCCTTCCACTTGGGCTAACCATGATGCTTTTTGGGTTAATTATTTTAATTAATAAATAATCATTTTCACAAAATTTCTAAACTAGAGTCGACTCTAAAACGAAAGAAAACAAAAGGCGAAGGGGTAGCACATAGCATATAGCATACAACATGAGGGGATACCCTAAACCAAGGTTCGATGTTCATGGAATTTTCTATGGTTGGATTACATGGCCTACCGCACGTTTTCCTCTCCGTACCCCATACCGTTAGGTAAGGAGGGCGAGATATTGCTCAAAGAACTTCAAGGAAGCCCTTTGAGTCTAACGTGGGGAGAGGAGAGACCAAATGCTTGGCGATGTGGAGTGCATCACACAAGTAGTGGCCTAACGGCTCTCGAGGGAATAACCTAGGTATAACTTAACCGTCACCTTTGTGCTAACGTGTCAAAAGACGCGATTAGTGGCCCGGTATGCAAAAGATGCCTAAAAAGAATTATAAAATCGCGAAATAAATCAACTTCTCCCTTTTACAATTTCAATTTAATTCGATTTTTTTCAAGTTTTACCCTCTTTTTAAGTTTAAGTCCCCAGTGAAGTCGCCAATCTGTATGACCCCGGGAAAAAGTGAGACCACTTTTTCTCCGTGATGCGCTACTTAAGTGATCCGGAGCCGACTAAGGTTGCTTAATCCTTAAATAAGGATATTTTTACTTTCAAAATTCATTTTCGGGGTGGTGAAATTTTATTTATTTTACAAATCTGTTTTTTATTATTTAAACACTTGGAATTACACAAAAATATATTAATAATGAGTTAAAATCGGCCCACACCACATTCAGGCCCAAAAGGAAGCATGCGGGCCGCTAGAACCAACAAAACCCGCGCGGGTTTTGATGGCTCTTGGGCCGGACCGCCTGTTTCCCTCGGGCCAGAGAATATGAATTTAGAATAGTAAAACCCGTGTGAATTTTATTAATCCCTACGCATTTTCTCTCAATTTTCTACTTTAAATTGGGCGTGAGAAAGATATTAAATCATTTCTTAACTATTTTCACGTAATATTCAAATGTTAAATAATTAAACGAAATATAAAAAGAATAAAAGAGTCGCCAGCCGATTTAAGGAAACCGACGAACCGTAAAAAATAATAAAAATAACTCCGGTCTACGAAACCCGATTCTAAGCTCGGGGGTAAGGTTACGAATTCAAGAGTTATAAGAGATCTTGAATTCGCCCGTTAAAAAACGGACTCTATTAAAATGGACATTAAATGAAAAAGAGCGGGAGAAATTTAATTAATTTCGCAAAATTATATTCTTAACATGCAAGATAAAATGAAATTTTTGGTTTATAAAATATGCACATATAATCGAATTTAAAGTACAAATTACATGATTAAAATAACAATAATGAAAGAAAATATAAAAAGCGAACCTCTTTGATTTAGGAGCCCGAATGCACCGTTTGAAGATCTTGACCTTGCCTTGACTTGATGGATGAAAAGAATGAAAGTGTGATGGGAATGGAAATATGATATATGGATAGTGATTTGGTGGGAATTTGGTAGAGTGAAGGTATGGTAATATGAGAATGAGTATAATATGGAGAGTTTAAGAGAGTGGGGATAAGATTATGATCATAGTTGGTGGGAGTGATAATGGATGAAGTAAGAATAATAGAGGTGGTTTATGAGAGTTCTTGGTGAGAGTGGAAGAATGGAGGGGGTATTTATTGGTGGTGAGGGTGAGGTTTAGGAGGGAAGATGAGGGAGACACATCCCATTGATCATGCCCCCTAATCCATGCAAATTACGTAGTCAAGTCAAGAGGGTCAACCCACATGGTGCTAATATCATGGGATTGATGATCAAAATAATTTTTGGCGCTGGATTTTCAATATTGTAAACCCCGCGCGGGTTTTAAAATCCATCGGCACAGATCGTTGACCTGGCACAGCAAAACGACGCGCTTAGGTTCTGGATAACCCGCACGGGTTTTGAAAGATGGGCTGGGGCGCGCCTTGGGCATGTCCTGGTTCTGGGCCGTCTTCTTCACTTTAAAACCCGTGCGGGTTTTGATGTTGGTTGTGGGCCGCTCTCTTTTGTTGTCTTGCTTGATCTGCATTGAATCCATGATCCGTTTGGGTGTCGGTCCAAATGTTTTATTCACATTTTTTATAAGTCGGGATTATATTGGTGCAACTCCCGGTGTCTACACCTACCTCCTAAGATGATTTAAATGGTGAATTTATTTAGGGTATTTATAGAAGGAGTAATAATAAGCCCAAACGCTACGATTAAATCACAACCGCCGCACTTAATTACTCGCGCAATAGACCCTCGCCGCGGGTGCCACGACCCTTGTCGCGGGCGACACCGAGCGAAAACGGCAAGGCGATTTTGGTCTACGAGAGGTAGCGGGCGCGAGGCAAACTGTCACTGGCGCGACGCCATTCTGGAGCATTTTCATCCGAGGTTCACCCGAGTTCTGTCGCGGGCGCCACACTTTGGTCACGGGTGCGACCTTGCTCTGGACAACTTCTCTCGGCGATTTGCTCAATACTTTCGCGGATGTTACCATATGATCGCAGGTGTGACATTCAGGTAGCGGGTGCAAATGTTCTTGTGGCGGGTGCGACCTGCTTCTGCCGAGCACCTTTCCTCTAATTCCAGGTGGTAACGCCCGCTACCAAATCTGTAATGGGTGTTACGACCCTGTTTTTCTTCAAACTTAAAGAAAAGCTTCCCGGGTCAACTCTGCTTCGGTTCTCGGCTCGGGTTGGCTCGGGAAATTGCTCGAAATTCCCTAAAAAGCCTGTATTTAGTTCAATTTCTTTCTAACTCTTGATTTTCCTTCAAAAACCCAAAATCATCATAACTAACATATAATCAAGGGGCTAAAACAAGCAAAACTCGTTGTAAATGATATAAATTCGGCTCGAAACGAGACCGAACAACACTCCTACACAAGGGTTTGCTCACCCCGAGCAAACTAAAAACAAAGAAAAAGAAACTAACTACCTTAACTCACTTTCGCAAGAATCGCGGATGCATTTAGCCCATGCATCAAGCCCTTTAAACCCCTTGTTAGCCCAAGTTGACGAGGAAGGTCTCGTGAGAGTTTATAGACGCTATACCGACAAAAGTAAAGGAAAAGAAAAAAAAAAGAAAAGAGAGAAAGGAAAAGAAAGGAAGAAAAAGAAAGGAAGAAAAAGAAAAAGGAGACTCAAAAATAAAGAAAAGAAGGGAGGAAAAACACTTTGTGAGATGAAGAGGCGAAATTGAGAAAGGAGGTCGGTAACAAGGAAATTCACACACACTGTCGCAAAGCTAACTACTCAAACAATGCATTCACTCAACTAAGAACAGTTACTATCAAGGCAACTAGCAAGAATGTTACTCAACTTAGCATTTTTCACCTCACTCATATATAGCTTGATGGGTTCCTCGTGCTTAAGTGCAGTGTTTCCGGCTTGTTTATGTTCAAGTCAAGGTTCAATTGGATAGAAATAACTACTCAAACACCCATGCTCATTATTTAATCAATTAATGGCGGTTCCTCTCCTTATTTGGTGTCCCCTTGGCTTGGTGAGGGCCGCAGGTTACATAGAGATCGGTTCCACACTTATTGCATTTAACGCTTTGCTTGATGTTGGTTTGTTCGAGAATTACACAGCCCTGAAAGGGGTTTACTCTCCCAACATTATTCCTTTCCATTCACATATGAGGTGTTTAAGGGGCGTGAGTGTCACAACACTCACACCGATCTATGTAGGTGAACCAACAGTTTTACTTAATTCAACTAATTTGTGTTAGTATTTTCGGGAATTATACGGCTCATAAATGGGGTTTGCCCTCCCAACACGGGATACTCCATATGCAAACGAAGTGCTTAAGGAGTAAGAGCGCCGTACCACTCATACCAACTCGTGTAGGTGTACTAACCATTATTACTTTCCATTGATTTTCAGCTTTTCTTACTTAGAACCTGGATATTCAAGAAGCTAAAACCTTCCTCCTAAACCAAAACCATCACATTAACTAGCCCATAAGTGAATTTCTAAGGATACCACATGGTTGCAAATACAGGTGAGGTTATTATGTTTAGGAAAAGCAACACTCAAGTTTGAAACCTATCAAGCATTCACTAACTATTCCTAATCAGACGATTGCACTATTCTCGCAATCCACTACTCAACCATATATACAAGTTACCCTTAGCCTATAATTTTTTTTTTAAATTCTGCCTAATTTCAATGATACTAAAGATGTTTCCCTCCCAAAAACTGGAAATGCACATGTGCCATCTCACTCCTACACAAAAACTCTACAATGTCCTCATTGTGACTAAGGTGACACCACACACAAAAGAAAACAAAAATCATAGAAAAGAAAAACTCACAAAAGAGAAGAAAAACACAAGCCGACATGCATGCCATCCCCACTCCCACACAAAAAGGTTGCAATACCCTCGTAGGAAACAGAGATAAGCAAGCGCACCAAAGAAAAGAAAAAGAAGCACACTAAAAGAAAATAAAAGAAGAAAAGAAAGCCAACTCACTAAATGCAAAAGAAAGACAAGGAAGGATATTACCTGGTTGGGTACTGAGTATACCCAAACAATGAAATCTCGGAACAATATTATGAAATACCCATGGAGCATCAGCCACTGCATCTCACCACAAGACGTTGGGCACCATGTCAGAACCTTTCAACGCCCACAGTAACAAGTCATGCATTCGTGAATGCATCTCAGAGTGGTGAACATAAGAGCACAATCTCAAAATTACATCAACAAACATTAGTGCTCTCAACAGTTTATCAAATGCCTTAGAATAATCAGTAAAGTAATGGAATGAATGCACAAACTTGATTTTCCTAGGTAAGTCCTCTAGGTAGGTGCTATAGGGGTCAGTGAGGAAATTATACCCTCCTAAAAGACCGAGGGACTTAATAAACTCAGGTTCACAAGAAAGGAGTTTAGGAAAACAAATCACATGAAGAGGAGGTGGGGAAACAATTTCAATTTCATTAGAACACAAAGAATCCTCACACTCAACCTCAACGCAATTTTCATTAAATACAGACTCCAATTCACAACTTTCATTCAATCTATCATAATCATTAGTGGGAGATAAGGAAAAAGTACGGTTAGACTACATCACAACACTCTTGACATTACAAGAAGGTACATCATCATCTTCATCAATTTCATACTTATCAAAAGAACTATCAGTATCAGAAGACAAACGTGCCTCATTCAAAACATCGTCGAAACTGAAAGTGGAAGGTTCAAGGTCATAACCCATCGTGAATGACTGATAAAGTATATCACCATCAAAAATATTATTCTCACAAATCAAATTCAAACACTCAGGATCAATCCCCAAAGGTTCAAGTTCATCAATACACTGATTCTTAATGAAAGTGAATAATTCAGTATCAAGCACACATTCCATCATAACAGATTCGATTTCACTCTCAAGAAGATCATGTTCAATTGCATCACAAACATCAAGGCATTCGTTGGACTCCACCTTCTCTTCATATAAAAGTATGGATAACGGTGTGGATAATGGTTCATCATCTAACATGTTTTCATCAAGTTCTACATCCTCACACACAAAATCATCATTTTTCTCATGCTCTCTAGCTGTGGCTAGAGCTAAGGATTTCCTAAGCTCGACACATGCAAAACTAGGTCTATTAAAATAGGCATCATCCTCATCATAATCGTACAAAGAAGAACCAACATGCATTTCAGGACTCAAAGATGATGAATGTCCTACTCAACTATCGACTCAACCACTAGTGAAGAAGGAGTTTCTACCCTAGTGTTAATCATATGAAAAAGATCTTGCATGTGCTCAATCAATTTCGCACACAGTTCATTCATTTCAGCACGAAAACAAGAGTAAGAATCATGATACGGAGATTCACAATGTAAGCACAAAGGATGAGACTCGACAACATCACATGGGGAAGATCATAAGAGTTTTCTACATAATCCCTTGATCATCAAAATACAGGGGATATTGACAAGATTGTTTACTTATGGTCTCAGAGTTTGGTGCATAATAAGAATCTTGGAAGCTATGACTAACATTTTGTTGCTCAAATTCATAAGAATCCCTAGACAACCATTTAAGAAATTCCCACGCAACATCTTCTCCTAAATTAGAAAACCCGTAATATTCTAAGAGATTTTGGGTCTCATAATTCACACCCTCATGTACAATTCCCAAAATATCTAATGTATCTTAGAAGATACCATACAATTCACATTGAGCACGATAATCCTGTAATCTAACAAAATATCTCCAAAATATTTCATGCTCAAATTGGGGGTTTTCGATATTCAATTTTTTATTTTATTTTATTTTTATTTTTTTTCGATATTCTATTTTTGTAACTACATATTTCTTGGAAGAATCTAGAAAACAATAAACTATTTACATGCAAACCAATCACCTAATCTACCAAATAATGCTATCCCTGGCAATGGCGTCATTGTTCGGTTGTAGATTTTGTGGTTCGAAAGTAGGGTTGTCGGTCCTTAGGGATGGGTGTTAGGTTTCTAGGAAATTAGTTTCATAGGGGGTTTTCAAATGCGGAAAGCAATAAATAATTAAAGTTAATTAAACTAAGCTAAGCATGGATTCATATGAACAATAATTAAGAAAGCATGAAAAGATGATCTAAACCTAATTTCAAGAAGAAAGTAAATCTCTAAGTATGAAAGCAATTAAAAGCAATGAATGAAAAACTAAACCTAGTGACGAAATTGAGAACAAGAAATTATACCTTCAATGCATTAAATCTTCACTAACTCTTCATCTTGAATCCTTTACACGAATTTTCCCCCAAACAAACAGTATGATTTTAATTACAAAGAATCCCTAAATCCTCACTTGAAGTAGAATTTGTGACTCTTAATCCTCCTCCTCACTAAAAGTTGGAATGGAAGTTTGGTGAACTAGCACTAAAAGCTTTGAATGTAAATCAACAATGAAAACTTAAAGAACGAGAGCTTTGGGAGTTGCTTGAATGTAAAGCTTTGCGAGCCAAACTGTCGTAGGCGCGACGCCACTGTCGAGCATTTTCATCCAAGGTTCACCCGAGGTTCACTCGAGTTCTGTCGTGGGCGCCACACGTTGGTCGCGGGAGCGACCTTGCCAAGGACAACTTCTCTCTGAGATTTGCTCAATACTTTCTCAGATGTTACCATATGGTCGCAGGTGTAACAATCAGGTAGCCGGCGCGATTGTTCTTTTGGCGGGTGCGACCTGCTTCTGCCGGAGCTCCTTTCCTCTAATTCCAGGTGGTAGCGCCCGCTATCAAATCGTTTACGGGTGCTACAACCTTTTTTTTCTTCAAACTTGAAGAAAAGCTTCCTGAGTTGACTCCGCTTCGATTCTCGGCTTGGATCGGTTCAGGAAATTGTCGGGATTCCCTAAAAAGCCTTCATTTAGCTCAATTTCATTCTAACTCTTGATTCAACTAATATATAATCAAGGGGCTAAAACAAGCAAAACACCTTACAAATGATATAAATTCAGCTCGAACAATACTAAGGATGGTTTGTTGACATATACACCTTTCTGTAGAAGGGGAAGCACTTAGCCGAGCTAGATGCCCGAGGACAACGAGCAATCAGGTCTTTAGCAGCATAATACTGCTTAATCCAAGATCGCTTGTACAAGAAATCAACTACAGGCATCAACTCGTTGTGTATAGATGCCAAAGGTGCAGAAGAAGTCATGGCCACTATGCATGGAGGAGAGTGTGGCCCTCACATGAATGGACGTATGTTGGCCAAGAAGATTCAACGAGCAGGGTACTATTGGACGACCATGGAAGCATATTGTTTGGATTTCGTCCAAAGATGTCACAAATTTCAAGAATATGCCAGTCTGCAACATCAACCTCCATCGTATCAGACTACCTCGACATCACCATGGTCATTTTCAGTATGGGGTATCGTCATCATTAACAAGATACACCCTACAGGAACGGTTGGCCACGACTACATTTTGGTCGCCATCGATTACTTCACTAAATGGGTAGAGGCAGCCTCTTATGCCAAGCTCACATCCAAGCAAGTGACTAGGTTCATCCTTCGGAATATCATATGCAGATATGGGGTACCCCATGAGATCATCAACGACAATGGGAGGCACTTTCGAAAAGATGTAGAGACACTGCTCACCATATACCACATCCAGCATCACCGATCTTCACCCTATAGACCCCAGACTAATGGAGTAGTAGAGGCAGCAAACAAGACAGTGGCAGGAATCATCAAGAAGATGACCATTACCTATAAGGATTGGCCAGATAAACTACCATTCACTCTATGGGGATATCGCACCTCTATACGGACTACTACAGAGGCGACTCCATATTCATTAGTCTATGGGATGGAAGCAGTCCTCCTAGTCAAGCTAACAATCCCTTCGATACGAATAGTGGCAGAGAGTCAGTTGCCAGAGGCAGAATGGGCACGAGCAAGGTTTGAAGAATTGATGTTGGTAGATGAAAGGCGGTTAAGGGCATTACACAATGTGCAAGTGTATCGAAGCAGGATCACCCGTGTTTTCAACAAAAGAGTTAAGGATTGCGCGCTTCAAGAAGGCGATTTGGTGCTTAAGGAGATGAGGGCACCCATACAGGATCCAAGGGGGAAGTTTGCACCTAATTGGAAGGGCCCTTATATGATTAAGGAGATTCTACCTTGAAAAGCAGCCCGTCTCGCTACGATGGATGGAGAATGTAACGCCCCTAGATTAATAATCACCGAATTATTACTAAACACTTCATAACCTAATGATTAGCGGAGCGGAAATAGAATTCGAAGGGATTATCGTCGTCCATCATTATGGACAAGTCTTATAAACCATCAACACGAACATTGATACAATGAAACCCCCCCCCCAAAGCATACTCTAACATGACACACACTCTCCGAGAAGAATTTACATTAGACCCTTGAATTAAGAATTTTCATAACCAACATAAGAAATTACAACCAACTTCCAAATTAGTAACCACAACGATCGACAACAATAAATATAAAATATAGACCATATAACTTTAGAATAAATGGGACCTCCAGCGTCCCAATCTAATCGAACTTCTTTCATAAACTATGTATCGGCATTGGAGCACCACCTAAAACAAAACATAAAATAATTTTGCAAATGAGTTGAAACTCAATACCCATACCCCTAAGCAGTAAATAAATTTAAACAATTCATTTTATTTCGCGCATTTCAATTCATTTTGCAAACAACTAAACAATAAAACAATAAACAACAATGAACAATAATAAACAAACTTGCCATGTTATTATCTTTAACGGTCCTCTACTTTGCGATCATCAGTCTAAGCCTCCATATGCGCATACCCGGACCGATTGGGAGATCCGGATGGGTTGACACTAGGTCAGGTATTTACTGTGGAAGTGCTCAATGGATAAAATAACAATGGGTCGGGGCCATAGTTACGTGATAAAACAAGTAAACCTTATTCATTTCAATATCATTACGCTTGCTTAATAAACTCAAATAAAATGGACATCCAGCATGTGTTTCCTGATGAAATGCCACCTGGTTTGCCACCAAAAAGGGACATCCAGCATAAAATTGACCTAGTGCATGGATCAGTGTTGCCTAATAAGTCTGCTTATAGGATGACACCAGCAGATATCGATGAGATACAGAGGCAAGTGGATGAATTGTTGAAAAAGGGAATGATTAGGGAAAGTCTGAGTCCATGTGCAGTGCCAGCCTTGTTAGTGCCTAAAAAAGATGGAAGTCAGAGGATGTGCATAGATTGTAGGGCAATTAACAAGATCACTATCATGTATAGGTACCCTATACCTAGGCTTGAAGATATGTTAGATGAGTTGCATAGGTCAGCAGTCTTTTCTAAGATAGATTTGAGGAGTGGATACTACCAAATAAGGATCTATGAGGGAGATGAGTGGAAAACAACATTCAAGACCAAGGAGGTTTGTCTGAATGGTTGGTCATGCCTTTTGGCCTGACTAATGCTCCATCTACATTCATGCGACTCATGAATCAGGTCCTGAAACCACTCATAGGCAAGAGTGTTGTTGCGTACATTGATGATATTCTTGTCTATAGCAGGTCTGAGCAAGAACATGTCAAGCATTTGCAGGAAGTTTTAAAGATTTTGAGCAAGGAGCAATTGTTTGGAAATATCAAGAAGTGTTACTTATTTACATCCCAAGTGAACTTCTTGGGGTACATTGTCACAACAACAGGTATTCAGGTTGATAAGGAGAAGATTCAAGCTATGAGGGAGTGGCATGTGCCCACTTGTATTCATCAAGTCAGGAGCTTCCAAGGCCTGGCTTCATTCTACAGAAGATTTTAAGCAGGTGTATCAGAAGTGCCAGCAGCAACCCCAGGGTCTGTATCATATAGACCAGGGCTATTTGTTCAAGGGAATAGACTGTGTATTCCCAAGAGTAGCTTCAGGGAGTTGTTGATCTCAGAAGTCCATGGAGGGAGTTTAGTAGGACACTTTGGAGTTGAGAAGACCTTGTTAATGTTGAAAGAGCATTATAGTTGGCCAAAGATGAGGAGAGATGTGGAGCATCTACTGAAGAGGTGCAATATTTGTCAATTGGCTAAGTCACACAGTCTACCTCAAGGCTTGTACACACCATTGCCAGTTCCTAGCAGCCCTTGGGAAGATGTCAGCCTTGACTTCATTATAGGTTTGCCAAGAACTCAAAGAGGCAAAGACTCAGTGATGGTGGTAGTTGATAGATTCTCAAAGATGGCGTATTTCATACCTTGCCACACCACCTTTAATGCCACAAGAGTTGCAGAGTTATTCTTCCAAGAGATAGTCAGACTGCATGGAGTGCCAAAGACTGTGGTCTCTGACAGAGATGCCAAGTTTTTGAGCCATTATTGGGTTACATTGTTGAAGAAACTAGGCACACAGCTCAAGTACAACACCACTTGCCATCCACAGACTGATGGACAGACATAGGTTACTAATAGAACACTTGGAGTCCTATTGAGAGCACTGATTCAAACACATAAAATAGGATGGGACACTCTCTTGTCCCATGCTGAGTTTGCTTAGAACAAAGCACCATCGATCCAAGGCCACAGGCTACTCTCCATTTCAAGTAGTCTATGGTAAAAATCCAATTTCCCCTTTGGATTTAGTTCCACTAACTACTTCTGTCAAATTTAGTTTTGAAGTAGGTAAAAGAGCAGATCAAATCAAGGAGCTTCATCAGCAAGTGAAGGGGAGAATTGCCAAGTATACTGAGCAGGTGTCTACATCAGCCAACAAACACAGGAAGAAGGTCACTTTCCAGCCAGGAGATTTAGTTTCAATCCATTTGAGGAAGGACAGGTTCCCCAGCTAGAGAAAAGGAAAGCTGCTACCAAGAGCAGATGGACCATTTGAAGTTCTTGAGAAAATTGGAGACAATGCCTATAGATTGGACCTATCGGAAGAATATGGAGGTTCAGCAACATTCAATATAGGAGATCTTCGACCAAACTATCCAGCAGATGAAGACCTTCCAAGTTTGAGGACAAAATTTCCTCAACTAGGGGAGGATGATGGAGACCATCCAGCAGAACATCCGACAGCAGCAGCTTCATCAGCAAAGGAGGCATCCAAAGAGACTTCACCAACACTATCAGACTCAGCACAAGAAGGAGATCTTATTGATTTACACAACTTAGCAGCAAGGGAACCAATTCCAGCAGAAATGGCAGGCTTTCAAAACCAAGCAGAAGCAACCTGTCATTCAGCAGTTCAGCTATCCAACAGAAGATTCACAGCATCTTCAGCAGCCACCAAGCCACCCACAACATCCATCCAAGCTTGTTACACACTTGTGAAACAAGTATTGGCAACTTCAGCCACTCAGGCCCTCAGCATTAGTCACCCAGGCCAAAATCAGTTCCCAACAACAACAGTGCAAGCAACAGTCTTTCTCAATAGCATATCTCTTGATTGAGGAAGATCTAGCCAAGGTTCCCTAGGAGTTTTTTGTTCTATGTCATGCCATTTTCAAGTCCAAGCCAAGTCCCAGCATGTTCGAGCATGACATCTGCAAGATTCAAGTTCCAGAACAAACAATCCCAGCAGGATTGTTTGTTATCAGTTTTTCTAGAACCTCAAATCTGGGGCTAAGTCTTGTGCCTTCTGTCCATAGGGGTTGTTTTGGTCCTTTCCAGCATAATATTAACATGTTGAGATTACTTCCAGGTTAGCATTGGCGCGGGAATTACCTCAGTAACATTATTTTTACCCCCCCTAGGAGGAAAGTATCCCATTGGTCTATTTTTTCACCCTTTTGGCATTTGGTCCAATCAGAGCTTAGTTAGTTCTTTGGCTTTTATTTTCTTACAAAGTGTGCTCGAGATAATTAGTATGTAATCAGTTGTATTAGCTTTAAAGCTTTATAGATTAGATTAGACCAGGGAGATTAGGCAGAAGCTTATGCTTAAGCAGCTGCTAATCAGTGTTTATTCAATAGTATTCTCGAGTGTCTTAGAACCTCTGAGTGTTTGTGAGTGTCCTATAACTCTCAGACTTGGTTAAATCAGCTCCTGTCTCTGGAGATTGGCAAGAATCCAGCAAGTGTCAGCTGTGCTTGATCATCCATGCTTTGGTGTGTCTGTAGAGGCATGAATGTGAGAGTCCTTTGCCCTTGAATGCAGTTGTGGTGTGTCTGTATCAGCTGTAAGCAAGTTTATCTTTTACATTCTGTATTGGGTTGTCTTCTATTCCAGCTTGTTGCTATCAAAAAATTATTGTTTTACAAGCTTTCAGCTGTTTGTGTGAGATTGTATGGTGCATTCTAGTTCAATACTCTGATCATTGTGAGCTAGCATACATCAAGTTCGAGAAGGAAACTTTGGGAACTCATAACTTAAAGAATAGATATCGTATGAACGTGTATTTGCTGTCCATGGAAAGCTTGAAGTGCAATCTACAGCATTTATGTTGACCACAAATTCAGAAAAGATTTGGGAGCTACCAGAAATTTGCTTTGAAAAAGGCTCGGTGAATTAAAATTCTAGTTGGACATGGTCATGGAGCTAATTTTGACAGGCCATAACTCATTACCCTGACATCCGATGGACGCATAAAACCCCATTCTAGAAAGCTTGCAGAGCGTATTACAACTTTCATGTTAATTGTTTAAGCCAAAAATTCCTTCTTGATACCTTAAAATGTTCATGAACCTACTATCCCAACCACGTTTGTAAACAGGACACCCCACTCAAAACCACTAAAATTTGAGTTATACTTATCGGAATCTAAAAATTCAAAGCCCGGATGAAAGTTAATACCTAAGGCTATTAATCCACATGACTTTTTGGTCTCGGGACATCCCTATTGTCCAGGTAAATTTTAAACACAAAACTTGAACTTTACTCGACAATATTCGGGTCCTACTTTGTCCATGAGACTTATCATACACTTTAGACCACTTGATAACATGTGTGCCAATGACAACTTACTCTCAACTAAGCAGCATACAACCCAATATACTCAATTTAAATTACCGAAAGCCCATGCATTGCTTGAAACGCCTCAATTCAACCACACCAAGTATGATATTTCAAATTTCACTATTTCCACATTCAATTTACCTTACTTTAGATTTCTAATCATCAATATAATCCATGTACTGATAATTTCAGCAGGCAAAATCACTAATATAAACACACTTTAAATATTAAAACAACATACATACATCGGTTAATCATAATCAACTATATCCAAATCTCATCCCCACTTGATTCATCCTTTTACGCCCAATTCTCATCACTTAACTCAACTAACCACCACAAACTATATGCAATATACTCCATCAACATCACTTTAAATTTTAAGAGCTTATGGAGCTAAAAACATAACATGCATCTTGCAATCTAATTCAATCAACCTCAACTCCACATTTACACACCATAATCCAACATCATGCATGTCCAATTCAACATCCAATAATTGATTCAAAATCACATAATACCATACTTATAAGCTGAATTAAAATAAGAAAACAATAATTTATCAGATTGACATTTGAAATTCAAATAAAAAAAAATTAGGGCTTTTACCTTCAAGGAAGAACCAAGGAAGGACAAAGAGGAAGTGGGGCGGTGCATGCAGCGGCGACCTGGAAGAAGGACAATCGCCACTGGTGGTAGCTCAGGCGACACCCGGTAGTCGGTCGATGGTGGCTGGCTGCACAGATGATAGACCTAAAATGTATAAGTGTCTGTGTACTCCAAGTGTACGGGTCTTTGTAGTAATAAAATATCGTTCTCCCTCAGGGATTTGCTATCAACCACGCACTGAACTAGTTCGCTACAAAGAATGCTAGATCGATCCAAGGGTTGTTGTAAGGTTTTCTTAATCTAAATTAAGAAAGCATGAATTTTTAGGGTTTAACCAATTATCAACAGTCCACTCTAGTGAATCACTCAAATTATCAACAGTCTCGGTGCAAGTAACAAGATAATTCAGGGTCTATAATCTTTCTAGGCCTTATCACATCGATCTTTCGATCCGAAGTGAGTTACAGTGATTAAACTAAACATTATTTCTAACTATTTAATCCAATCAAAGATAAAGAACTGATTATAAATTTACCCTAGGCAAGATTCATTATGTCTAACTATTTCTAAACCTATTCAATCTACGTCTTCTAATTCAAGACTCAAACTGTCGTTCTGTTGTCGAGAAACTAAAATCAGGTAAAGACTCAAACTCTCGTTCTGTTGCCAAATTACCATGACATACAATACACGTAGATTAAACAAATAAAAGGATAACCTAACGCCGAGACTATATTCAAATTCAATCAAAAAGCATCGAGTTTATCCCCCAAACAAAGGAAATTAGCTACTCATATTACCGAAAGTAAACATCGCAAAATCTAAACAATAACAAGAAAAATGAAAGTAAAATAGAAATAACCGTGTTCGAATTGGCGGAATCGATCTATTCGTGTCACCCGAATCGATCTTTTTCGTGTTCCTTAATCACAAGCAACAGTCTAATCTGATAACAATGTTTGTGAATTAACTGTAAAGAAAGTATCTAAAATCTACCCTAAAAAGCTCTCTAAAAACTAGTCTAAAGCTACCGTCGAAACTGAATAAAATTTGACTCTAAAAACTCTGAGCACCCCTCAAAACGGCAGACTTAAATCCCTTTTATAGAGCCGAATTAGGGAACAAAACGTTGGCAGCGTTTCAAAAACGATGGTTACGTTTAGTTCAAAAATTGGGTTCTTCCGTGTCTTGGCGCTGGCATTGGTAGCGTTTTGCTCTTCCTCGATTATCAAAGTCTCTGGACAAGGCGCTGGCCGCGTTTTGAGAATGCTGGTCGTGCCTTGTTGCTCCGTCTCATCTGGATTGGGCTGTGGCACGTTTGGGCCGCTTTCTCTTCTTTCTTATCTTCTTCTTTAACTTTTTTTTTTATTTTCTTTGTATTTTTCTCCCATTTTTCCTTCACCTTTTCATGCTTTTTGATATAATTCCCTTGATTCCTGCAAAACATACCAATCTTGTGAACAAGTGCATAAATCACAGAAATTGACATAAAAATACGGGATTTCGGATATAAAAAGCATGAAATTGATAGGTTTTGAGCCCCAAAAACACTATATAAAAACGACTTATCAAATCCCCCCATGCTTTGCTCTTGCTTGTTCCCAAGCAAGTCAGAATTGAAAACAGGAGGATTAGGGCTCAAACAGGAAAAACAGAATTTAAGAAGAAAAAGAAGCGGAAAGAGTTTTCGATAGGGTTACAAAAACAAAATCTTAACTCCCCCTCAGGCTAACTATTCTAGCACATTATTCAACAAGTAAACACAAAGATCAGTCTGGACGAGATCAACACTCAGTTCAAAAGAGAAAGGAAGAAATTTTTGAAACAAAATGGAAGAGAACAAGTACTTCAGAAGCATAAATCCGCCAACAGTCTTAAGAATAATGCAAATATGCGCGGTTGGTTATGGACGTAAGTCAGTCAAAAAGAGCAAACCTCGGATAGGAAAGAATTAAAACACTCAATCACTCAAATTTGAATATGTATGTGGGTTTTTCCCATACTCAGACCAATAGAAACAAACTGCCATAAGCTTGGTAAGAACATCGCTCTCCACTACTGGTATGCAATGCACAAGTGACAATCAAAATGATTTTTCAGGTTGTAACGGGGCTTAGGTTAGGAGAAAGGAGTTGTAAAAATTTGGGAATAAGGAGCTAAGAGCCATGCTTGGATTGATTTCCAATGAGTACAACACTCTAAACTCTCCTTCTTGCTTAATGTATGCAAGGAATTTCACCTTTCACCCTCAACAATATCAAAATCTCAACTGAATACAACCAGGTCAAAGCTTTCAGAACTTTAAATTGAATCTCTCTAATCACCCTTTTCTTTTGGAACTCTTTTTCTCTTTTTTTTATTTTATACTTCTTTTTTTTTCTTTTTTTTTGGTGGGTGATCGGGGAGAAGAAAACCATGGAATTATAACTTCAACCTCGATGTAATATAGGAACAACATAACCAAACACTAATTATTCAAAAGGTGGGACTTTCAGTTTCTCCCAACTTGAAACAATAAGCACACTCTCCCAAACTTCATATTTTGTTCAAAAACACACCGAACAAACTGTTCCTTCCACAAAAAAAAACAACAAACTGTTCCTTCCACTCAACCAAGCAAGGCAAAGGGATACTGAATATCAAAGGCCAAGGCGTGTATTGTCAGGGTTCAATCATAAAAGAAGGATAAACAAAGGCTAGGCGGGGCAAAAAGAACGGTAAATATAATGTAAGGGAGGCTATTTGGCTATGTAGTTTAACAAAATAAAACGAATGCCTTAATCACTTTGTCACAACGTGCAATGCAAATATGTAGTCTCAAGCAAGACGCAAAGCAAGTTCTAGAGATGCAACTAATGGGTGTGTCACTGAGGGAATCATGGAATTGATAAAAGTGATCAATTCAAAATTTAGGCAATGTGGACTCTGGGGATGGGGCTCAATCAATTAAACTTAGCCCAAATATTTGCGGTTTCTAAGATAGTCGAAAACTTTTATACTTTCTAAGATAGTCAAAGCAGTAAGATACAACTTTCATAAGTTGACTCAAAATCAGAAGATTTGAAAGAAAAGGTTTCAAAAACTTTTGAGATCTCATCAACACTTTTCTAAGCGAAGCAAGTTAAACTGAAAGTAAGAAAGGTTTACAAATCATCACCGAAGGCGTTTCCGGTTTTAATCCTAGTCCTATCCTATATATATATATATATATATATATATATATATATATATATATATATTTGTCTTTTCTAATTTTTTGGTCTTTTTCTAATTTTTGTGACCTTTTTGGATTTTTGAATAAGGATGCAAAAGAAAGAAAAAGAAACGAACTAAGAAAAGAAATAAAAGAAAAATCTATATGCTTCTAACTAATGCAATCTAGGTGGATGCAGTTTAAAAGAAAAACTTAGAAGAAAACTAGAAAACAAAAATAAAACACACTAGAAACTCAAATAAAAGAAAACAAACAAGCTAAAAACTGGAAAAAATACTAAATTATGAATAAGCAAATAAAAGAAACACACAAAAACAAGAAAATCACACTAAAAACTGAAAAATAAGCATGAAATAAGAAAAAGAAAGACGAAAATAAAAGAAAAATAAACGAAAAACAGAGAAACAAGAAGAAAAATTCACAAAAGTGAAATATTCAACCCCCCTATGCTTAAAAATTGCATTGTCCTCAATGCAGAAGACAACGGTGAAGGGCAAGGGCAGGTAAAGGATCAAGGATCCTCGGTCGGTCGGGAAGGGTTGGTATGGATCGGTCCTGGTGGTGGTGATAAAGTCCGATCAATCATGGCCTGTATAAGGCCAGTGAGGTTGACAGTTGACTCGTCAAGGAGTTCAAAACGCTAGTCAGATTGACCCCTATACTCAGCAAAACTTTCTCGCAACTCGTTTACACGGTGCTCAGTTCGGTCAATGGAGGTTTGGAGGTCGCGAAAGCACGCCTCATAGTCCAACTGAGGTTGCTCAGGTTGAGGCTCAAGGTGGATTTCAGGCTCAGGCTCGGGATCAAACTCAGGAAAGGGTGGCATCCAAAGCAAGTTCTCAACAACTTAGGGTGAGGTGTGGGGGTGAGGCACGGGAAACCTAGTGTTGTTGGGATAGACCCAAAGACAACGCGAGTCTTTGTCAAACTTGCACGAACCAAAGGAATTACACTGGTCCCCATCCAAAAACATGCTACCCGGGACAAGGTCAGTGGGGTTCCTAGGCGGTCTAAAGCCGAATTGGCGTGTAAGGTGCGTGACGTAACCCCCTATGGCAATGCCCTTGTTGGTTGAGGTAGCGACACTAGAAAGGTGATGAGCAAGCATAGCTGCAGGGTCGGCACGTATGTCGGCATCAAGCATGGAGTATAACATGTAACAATCAGCTCGGGTAGCTTTGTTTGAGCTACCGGGTCTCCCGAAGATACCGCAAGAGAGGATGCGGTGAACATACCTCATCACGGGGTTCCTAATTAAAGTCGCGGGAGTGTTGCTAAGGGTCTCAATTGTCAATACCAGAAATTCTGTAAAAGAAACCCTTTCCATCCCATTCTATAGGTATGAGGGACGAATCCCGACATGTACGTTCGGGCAAGCCAAAAACACGCGCAAACTCGGACACAATCATAGTCATTTCTACCCCTAGAAGCTAGAATCGAATGCACCCATCCGTCCCTTGGAGGTTTACTACAAGGGTAGACAAGAATTCAAGGGTGATCCCCCTAAAGGTCGACTCACTAAATCTAGCAATGTTGGTCATATGACAACGTCCTAACATCCAATTCACATCATCCAACATGTCACAATTACGCAAGAATGATTCACACATGTATTTGGTGGGGATGAGGGCTCTTTGGGAAAAGGAATCATACCTCTTCTTGGTCTCCCCTTCGAAGTTGAAGGGGTTTGAGCTCCTTGAATTCCTAGGAGTCATTGCCTTCTGTTTTCCTTTATCGGCCGCCGTAGCTTTGCGCTTTCGGCTCCCTCCGGCTTCATTGTCATCGCCCGGGGGTCCGGAGAAGCTTGAATTTTTAGTTCTCACCATCTAAAAACATTCACAAAATCAGTACAATAGAATAACACTAGGTATCAAATAAGCATGATCATAATGCATAAACTCAGTACTAACAATCCCCCATGCTTATTTGATACTAGGGATTGATATTGAAGTAAATCTATCCTAGAACCACACCAAAAACAGAGTATAACACCACAACACATTCACCATCCAAATCTAAACCTAAATTTCTCAATTTCAACATCACATTGCTCTCACAATATACCCAACATCACAATTCTCTCAATTTTGGATTAAAAATTAACAACTAAATTCATGCCGTAATCAAGAATTCATTACAAGAATCAAATCCAAATCAAGAAATTCGAATCTAGGACATGGTATATGGTATAAGTTCAACAAATTACTCAATAAACTCAAGAATTCAATCAAAATCTTACCGCAATCAAAGTATATAATCAAAGAACAAGAGAAAGAGTTGAGAATTCCATTCCTTGAGTTTGAAGAGAGAAGAGGAATGGAACTTGAAAGTTCAAAGTGTTAGAGTGCAAGTGAAAAGAGGAATGAGAGAAAAGAAGGTGGAAGGTGGTGGTGTGTGGCGGCGCCGGCAAAGAGGACGGCGAGGAGAGTGGTGGCTGAGGGAAGCACTGGGAGCATTTGGGGAGAGGTGGTCGTCGGTGGTTAGGGCAAAAGAGAGGAGAAAATTTTCAATTGAAAAGGAAAAAGGGAGCCTCGACCAAATTAAAAGAGGCGGGCAAAAATCTTTGCAAAATAACAAAGCGCTGCCAGCGTTTTCAAAGCGTTTTACAAAAATTGTGTACCTGAACTCTCTGGACGAGGCGCTGCCAGCGTTTTGCTACCTGATGCTTTTTATTCGATTCTTGGCCATTTTTTGCTTGTTTTCTTCCTTTTCTTTATTTGCTCCTTATTTTCCCTATAATTTGACATTCCAAAATTCCCTACAAACATCTACCAACTTAAAATTTATTAGGTTAGAAATAATAATTTCAATATTAGCAAAAAACTTCTTGAATTTCTTCTTTTTCCTCTACACACTAAAGAAAGAAAAATTAGTAAACATCAAAATAAAAATTACTAAGGAATAAAAACTGAAAGAAAATAAAAAGGTGGGGAGGAATAGATATTAGATATTGATTTACCTCCCCGGGGTGCTTTGTTTAACGTCGTTAGCTCGACGTTATGGGCCCCTAAAAAGATAGGTTCCGGGTCTTCATTCCGGATGCCGTCAATGCCCTTAGTAGTTTGTCAAACTCTCCTTCATGCGGTTTGCAAGATAGTAAATAAGAGACCCACTGAATCTTATAAGATAATACGTTAGTAATAAATCAAATTCACCAGAAAAATCAAAAGAATTAAAATATGTGGTCCACAAGAATTTTCTAGGAATGTCCTCTAGGTGTATCAAATAAGGATCAAGGGAGGGGTCATAACCTCTAAATTTACCAAAGGACGACTCATAACTGATTTTGTTATTTTCATCACAAGAATTAACCTCATACCCTAAATTAATTTTAACGTCAAAGGTCTTTTGTTCAGGTATGGGTCCTCAGGGGTTTCTTGTGAAACTGAAGGTGGTGAAAAAGGAATCGAAACATGAAATAAATCACTGGAATCAAAGAGCACAATATTATCAAGGTCCTTGTTCAAAAAATTTAATTCACTATCAACTTTCTCGCTGGATTCCTCATTAATAATATCAACTGAATCATGATGAAAATCATCCTCATACCTAGTATCTACCACATAAGTCTCACTCACCTCAGACCTTGTCGATTGAGAAAAAAAAGGCAAGAAAGTGTCTTGCAAATCAGAAACACCATCAGTAGTGTTTTCAGGTAAACTAGGACTAGAAGGATCATCAAAACTGACATCTAAAGGGGATGGGGACTTGCTATCATCACATATTACATCATCAAAATTAGAACTAGAGTCATTGGCCTCAACAAGTCAATCAAGTCAGCAAATTGAGCAGCCCTAGGGCAAGTAGAATCATCATGCTCAGAAGAACGACATAAAGTACAAGTAGAGCTGGGAAAAGTTAACTAGACACGATTATCGACCTGAACCGAACACGAATTTAAATGGGTTTGGGTACAAATTTTTTACCCGTTTAATTAAACGGGTTGACACGATAAACACGCTTAATTAAATGGGTTAGGTTCAGGTCGAAATTCTCGACACGAGAAAAATACCTATTTAACCCGTTTAATAAACGGGTAATTGGGTCAACCCGTTTACCTACTAATCTGTTTACCCAATTAACCTATTTAGGTCAAAACTCAAAAGTCAATGCATGTTATATATATATATATATATATATAATTTAAAGAAAGAAAAGTAAAAAAGGTTAGATGTATCATTTGGGAAAGAGAATAAGGGGAATTCAGGGGGAATGAACAAATTTATGGCCAAAATAAAAGGGCAAATCATTTATTAGACCCCAATTGCTTCTACTTTCCCATTTCAATTCCAGAAGAAAGGAAAGACTGAAAGAAGATCCATTTTGCTCCATTCTAACAGCTCCAAGCCTCCAAAATTCAAACTTTCAAAGCAAATTCCTCCCTATAAATACCTTCTCTATTATGTCTTCATCTAACTCATTTGTCGTTCTGTATCTCCAAAGTTATAGCTGTTGGTGGTTCAGTTTCTCAATAAATTCAGGTTCAATTCAATTAGGTTTTCTTTCTTTAGGTACTTATCTACTTTCTACTGCTATTTCTTTCCCAAATTTACTTCAGTTACTATTCGATTAGGCCTAAATTGAATTCAACCATGGCGTGAATTCTTAACATATTTCTATTGCTTCTGTTATTGCTTTATCACTATCATATTTTCATAGTGATGTTGTTATTGCTTCTGTTCTTAACATATTTCCTTTTCATATATTAAGAAAAGAGGCAATAACTTGTCTTATTTGTTATTGCTCTTCATATATTAAGAACGGAAGCGATAGATTTGTCATTGCTGTTATTGCATAGTGATGGTGAAATAAGAGCAGTTAATGCATGTTCTGTCTAATTATTGCCTTTTTAAATTGATCTTATTTGATAAAATTCATACTATATATTAATTCATAGTTTCATGTGTTTTTTCCCTAATATTTTTTTTATTGTAGAAATATGGATGCAAAGGGATCTGATTGAACCCCCATTCAAATAGATTGTGATGAACAGAGGGATGCTGAAAATGAACCTACTAGAGAGGGAATGAAGCCTACCATAACTCGTTGTAAAGCATACAAACCACAGATTAATGGTAAGCCTTTAAAACGTCAAAGGAAGTTAACTTCTACTGTTTGGGAGCATTATGAATTTCTTGAACCAGATGTGGATGGAAATTTGTACTGTAAGTGCAAAAAATGTGGCAAAATGTATACTGGGGATTGTAAGTATGGGACTGGGAATCTAAAACGTCATTTGTTACATTGCAAGAAAAAGTATGTTAGAGACATTGGGCAATTACTTTTACACACTTAGTCAAAATCCTTGGGAAGTAGGCGTCCAGAATTTCAACCTGAAATATTCCGAGAGTTGTTGGCTTTGTGTGTGGTGAAACATGATCTTCCTTTCCAGTTTGCTTAATATGATGGTGTGAGAAATTTGTTCACCTATTTGAATACTGAAGTTAAGTGCTTTTCAAGGAAAACGACTAGGCGTGATGTGATGAAATTGTATGAAACGGAAAAGGAGAATATGAGGGCATTTTTACAATCTTTCCCGGGAAAAGTTTCATTTACTTCTGATTGTTGGACTTCTTTGAACACTGATGGTTTCATCTCTTTAACTGCCCATTATATTGATGAACAATGGTGTTTGAATAAGAAAATTTTGAACATCTCATATTTGCCTCCTCCCCACAATGGAGTTGCACTAGCTGAAAAGGTTTTATTGATGCTTAAAGATTGGGGATTAGATAAGAAAATCATGTCTTTGACTTTGGATAATGCTACTTGCAATGATGTTTGTGTTGACATGCTTAAAGGACAACTCAAGCTTGTTAGTAGTGGTGACTATTTCCATGTTCGTTGTTGTGCTCATATTCTCAATTTGATTGTGAAAGAGGGTTTAAAAGATGTGGATGAGTGCGTTATTAAGCTTAGGGAGAGTGTGAAGTACTTTAAGGGTTCTCAAGTGAGAAAGCAAAGGTTTCTTGATGCTTGAAATATATGTGATGTTGTTTATTCTAAGGGATTGAGACAAGATGTTACAACTAGGTGGAATTCCACGTTTCTCATGATTGAAAGTGCTCTCCACTATAAGAAAGTGTTCTCCCATTTGGAAGTGGTTGATAGTAACTTTGTTCATTGCGCTCGACTTGATGAATGGTCAAAAATCCAAAAGATTTGTGATTTTCTTAAAGTCTTCTATGATGTCACTTGTATTTTTTCGGGATCAAAATACCCTACTACCAACCTTTATTTTCCTAATGTGGTGAGAGTGAGACTAGTGTTGAAGAGAAGATGGAAAACGGAGACTCTTTCATTAGAAGTATTGCATCAAGGATGTTTATGAAATTTGAGAAATATTGGGGCTGACGTTAGCCCTATCATGGCAATTGCTGGGATTTTAGATCCTCGCAACAAGTTTCAATTTGTGGAATGGGCGTATCGGAGGATCTATGGCGAGGATTCCTAAAGGGTTGAGGAGTCTTCATTGAGAAACAAGATGTTTTCTTTGTATGAAGAGTATGCAAAGGCTTCTCAAATGTCTAAACAAAATGCCAAGACTTCATCTAGCAATGTTCAAGTATTTGAGACAGTGGAAAATGGCATGAACTCATATTTTCAGGTATTATATTTTAATTGATTTTCTTATCAAATTAATTACCTTTTTTCCTTTATTTGAAGTTTATAATGGCTTTTTATTTTTACAGGACTTTGATGAGTTCTCTGATTATATATCTGTATCTAGTGCAAAGTCTGAATTGGAGTTTTATTTGGAAGAGCCCAAACTTCCTCATACTGAAGGTTTTGATGTTTTGGGCTTTTGGAAGTCCAATCAATTTCGATTCCCCATATTATCCCATATGGCTAGAGATGTGTTGACAATCCCTTTGTCAACAGTTGCTTCAGAATCTGCTTTTAGTGTTGGTGGTCGGGTGCTTGATGCTTATAGTTTTCTCAAGTCGGAAACTGTAGAAGCCGTGATTTGCCTAAGGGATTGGGTGTTTGATCAAGGTTTCCATTAACCTTTATTTTTCTTTTGTATTTTCCATCATATATTACTGATATTTTACATGAATCCAACAACTTTGGTTTTTTAGTATGATTTAGTATCTTTAATACTTTGCTTTTTTATTTAGATAACTACTTCCTGTTATTATAATTCTGCAATTTTTGTTGTTTTGTGTCATTACAGCAGCTCCTATGTCAATGGAAACAAATGATAGCTTGACTGAGTTGTGTCGAGATGTGATGAACTTGAATATGAATGATGACGATGACGAGAGCGACAAAGCATCCTTAGCTGAAGGTGGTGAACTTGGAAATGGAAAAGGACAAAATTCAAATATGATGAATTAGTCACCAAGTTACTTTTTAATTATTAAGTTTCAGAATTTCCTTTTGCAATTGTAAGAATTAGGTTTGTCATTTAACTCTTGTGATAAGTTTACGTCCTTTTTCCAGCTTTCAATAAGTAATGTCAATGATTCCTTTGCAATTTAGTGGAAAAGGATCTAACTAACGTTAGCGATTGATTTGGGGCCTTTCTCCACTTTAATTATTTTACTTTTGCTTAAACAGGTTAGTAATTCATATGTAAATGGGTAACCTGATTTTGACCCATTTAGTTAAACAGGTAAACAAGTTACAATCAGGTTAACCCGTTTAATATTTAAACAGTAAAAGATTTTAACTTTCAACCTGTTTAATAAACGAGTTAGATTCAGGTTGAGGGATTTTCAACACGTTTATGTTCGACACGAACACGAACACGACACGACCTGACCTATTAGCCATCTCTAAGTACAAGTAATTAAATTACGAGATTTCATATAGGAATTAGCATGAAAAGCACAAGGATCGAGGTACTCAGATAGATAATTAGAAATTTCAAACTTATAGGTGTCATCTGAAAGCAATCCAAGTAATTTCATAGCTTCATTAAAAGGTTTATCACGAAAACGCAAATAATTCAAAAGATTGCGTGTTTCCGCATTCACACCTTCAAAGATAATAGCAAGAATTTCAGGTTCTCCTAACGTGATTGTCTGGAACAGGAGCAACAATTAGTCGCTCATAGAATCGCCAAAATAATTTACATTCATCTTGAGGAAAACAAAGCATTGCCATAATTTTTAGATTTTAAAAATTTTTAATTTTTATTTGATTTTTTTTTTGGTTTAAAGAAAAGCGATAAAAACCTAATCACCCAATGCGCGTTTGTCCAATGGAGGTTGGGGGGACAAATCCCCGGCAACGGCGCCAAAAACTTGACAGACCTAAAACGTATAGGTGTCTGTGTACCGCAAGTGTATGGGTCTGTGTAGTAATAAAATATCGTTCTCTCTCAGGGATTTGCGTTCAACTACCCACTGAACTAGTTCGCTACAAAGAAAGCTAGGTCGATCCAAGGGTTGTGGTAAGGAAAACTAAACTAAGAAAGCAGGAATTTTTAGGGTTTAAACAACTAATTAAAAGCGTTCAGGGGAGTCCACTCTAGTCAATCAGTCAAATTATCAACAGTCCCGGTGTAGGTAACAAGATAATTCGGGGTCTATAATCTTTCTAGGCCTTATCACATCGATCTTTCGATCCGAAGTGAGTTACATCGATTAAAATAAACATTATTTCTAAGTATTTAATCCAATCAAAAATAAAGAACTGATTATAAATTTACCCTAGGCAAGAATCATTATGTCTAACTATTTTTTAAACCTATATTCAATCTACGTCTTCCAATTCAAGACTCAAACTGTCGTTTTGTTGTCGAGAATCTAAAACCAGGTAAAGACTCAAACTGTCGTTCTATTGCCAAATTACCATCACATACAATACACGCAGATTAACACAAATAAAAGGATAGCGTAACACCGAGACTGTATTTAAATTCAATCAAAAGGCGTCGATTTTATCCCCTAAACAAAAGAAAATTAGATACTCATATTACCGAAAGTAAACATCGCAAAATTTAAACAATAACAAGAAAACATGAAAGTAAAATAGAAATAACCGTGTTCGAATTGGCGGAATCGATCTCTTCGTGTCACCTGAATCGATCTCTTTCGTGTTCTTCGATCACAAGCAACAATCTAATTTGATAACAATGTTTGTGAATTAACTGTAAAGATAGTATCTAAAATCTACCCTAAAAATCTCTCTAAAAACTAGTCTAAAGCTACCGTCGAAACTGAATAAAATTTGAGTCTAAAAGCTCTGATCACCCTTAAAAACGGCGGACTTAAATCCTTTTTATAGGGCACAAAACGCTGGTAGCGTTTTAAAAACGCTGGCTGCGTTTAGTTCAAAAATAGGGTTCTTCCGTGTCTTGGCACTGGTAGTGTTTTGCTCTTCCTCGGTCATCAAAGTCTCTTGACAAGGCGATGGCTGCGTTTTGAGAACGGTGGTCGCGCCTTGTTGCTCTGTCTCAGCTGGATTGGGCCTTGGCACGTTTGGGCCGTTTTCTCTTCTTTCTTATCTTCTTCTTCAACTCTTTTTTTATTTTGTTTGTATTTTTCTCCCATTTTTCCTTCAACTTTTCTGATATAATTCCATTGATTCCTGCAAAACACACCAATCTCGCGAACAAGTGCAAAAATCACAGAAATTGACATAAAAATATGAGATTTCGGATATAAAAACCATGAAACTGATAGGTTTTGAACCCTAAAAACTCTATATAAAAATGACTTATCAACAGATAAAGAGGGCGCGAGGGAGACAAAGACAGAAGAAGAGGAGGAAGACCTGGTGGCCGGTTGAGGGTCTTGTCATCAACGTCCGGATGGATGTCGCTCCGGTGGTCCGTGCGACTTCCACTGGTGTGGCAGACAATCGCCGGCAGTGACCGAGAGACACAACAGAGGCAAAGTGAGAAAGCCTTGGGTAATCTGATTTCTTTTTGGGTGTTTAACGTTTGAAATAAACAAATGAAGAGTATTTGGAGTTGTGAAGCATTTAGGCCCAACTAATCATAATATAGATATAGACTTCTCCCTCCTATACTACTTTTATTCCCAATAAAACCTCGTGATACTATCTCGGGATAAAGCTTCGAAGAATTAAAATAATGCGAGGAAGGCTTGAAATAAAAAGAGGAGGTGGAATAAATTGAAATTTAAATAAATTAAGGAATAAATAGCTATGATAATAATATTTTCATTACTATTAATAATGTCGACAAGTCCGTCGATTTGATAAAACTTAGCCAGGTAGGTAACCTGAGAGTAATTTTGAGTAACTAAAATTGCCATATAAGTACTTTATATACATAACTTACTAGACTGATGTATGATGGTCGTTGCTCTGCTCGAGTCCTGCAAAAACACAAACAGTTAACTGAATTGAAATGCGCGATTTGGTTAATTAATCTCATTATTTAACTTAATTACGTTGAGTTAGGGTCGGGTTATTACAGAGAAGATGTGATTCAACCCACAAACCTGGATCAGCTCAAGTGATATTATGCCTAATATAGCCAAGCAACTGAAAAACCAACTTTTAGACACTTGGTTTATATTTAAATAAGTGTCCACAAAGACAAAATTTGCAAGTACACAACTGAACAACAATTGGGAAAAATGTCTTTTCCTTTTATTTCATTAAGGGACAATACAAGATTATTTTATGGCAAAAACAGCTTCATTTTCTTCCGTTCCCTCCATCTTCTAATCCTCTTTCACTTTCCTTGCATCACTAGTAATCTCAGAGTCTTTCTCTTCGTCTCTTTGACTATCGGGTCCTCTGTCTGTGTTCTTCAGACGATATACTCTCTTAGCCTGTTTTCGCCCTTCGACCTTAGGTCCAAGTTGATCCTTTGGCAAGGCCTTTGGGCCTAATCGGTCCTTTACTGGGGTACGAGGACCAAGTATCTCCTTCACGAATATTGTGGCGTGTTCTCTTCTTACCTCCCCAACTCGGCGTGATTCCACAGTCGCTATCAACGACCTGTGATAGCTTGCATCAGCATAAAGGGATACATGCGCCTTCGAAGGGGAACGAATGGTTGGCCTTTTCTCCCAGTATTTCAACCATGACTCTATAGTATATTGACGAAGCTTCAAACGCTCGGGGACTTCACACAACAACTGGGGAATGGGTTGTTTCCACCCCAACTGCCTTCGTACTCGATCTAGGAAATAGTAAGTCATATAAGTCAGGCAAGCGATACACACATAGGTTTTCTGTGAGTCGCAGGTAACATATTCGGGGATGTGCCACCACTCGATCCACCACACAATGTTCTGAGGTTCCTTTAGTAGTGCGATCCATGCAGTAGCCGAGCGTATGTCGGTGTACTTCCTTCTTCTCTAACAATAATTCGCCAAGGTAGAAGATGTCCTTGGTTCCTCCACGTGCCCCAAATGCTCCATATACCATATCTACCCAACGACAAGAAGTAATTAGCAAGGATTATAATTGCACACTAATTTACCCCAAACTAAAGGAAATGGCTTAAGTTGATTACCTCCAATAGCAGGGGGCTTCCCCGGTGCTCGTGCTGGGGATTAGAGTCATCCAAGACTCAACATAGTTTCTTCCAGAATCAAGGGAACTTGATTATAACCCCGAGCCATATTCTCAACGACCCGGATCAGGTTGGCTGGACCGGTCCGCCGTCCTCCATGATAGAAGTTGGATTAGCCCAAGAGACATAGCACGAGGGCTTTCACCCTTATCACATGACCATATTCTAGGGTTTCATGAGCTTCAAAGTATTCAACTATGGTTCGATAGTGTGCCTTCTCGCCGATTAGCTGTAGCTCCTTGTAGTCCTTGTTGGAGTCAATAGATGGCGACGGTGAAGTCGGGGGAGCATAGTGATTCATCCCCAGGATGGAGGAACACTCCTTCGGCAGCGGGCATAGTTCCTTCATCCCAAAGCGAAACACATCCATTTTGGAATCCCAGAAAGTTTTAGCAGCACGAAGAAAATCATAGTTTACATGCACCTGCCGCAGGCTCAGCAACTGCGTTAGCTTGTATCTTCCAAGCTCCCGTTTTTCATCCTTGGATAGAGTGCTCATCCAAGTTGCTAGCTTCTTTTTGAATGCCATCGATCTCTTCTTTTTCAGACTTTTTGTAACTCTCTTTGATATCTCACAAGTTGGAAGATGGTGAATTCAATGCAAGTGTTAGAGGGGTATTTATAGTACCCAAAGTAGCTCAACAATGGACCAAAATCATCACAAATGGTCACATAGCCGTTGATTATCATATACCATGATTCAAGCCATTTTGCAACGGCTAAAAGCAAATAAAAAAAGAAAAAAAGAAAAAAAAGCAAGACTACGCGACTTGCTCGGATATAAGTAGGCGCGCACCTTGCCAGGCCCAACCTAACTCCTCTCTGGCCCAAAGCAAGGCCGTAGGGCCTTCTTTTTTTTTTGGGCTTGGGATTTTGCTCCTGCGGCCTATGCACGTTATCTTTTTCGAGTTTTCGATCGATCCAATCAAGTCCTATTCTGAAATTTAAGCCCGATAAACTCTGACACTTAGGTTTTTGTTTTCTTTTTTTTAAAAATTTTTTTTCATTTGGGGAAGCGGGATGGATCCCATTACATAAATAAAGCATGAATGCATCAGATGACATAGGAAAAAAAAATTAAGTCACGATACAACACGTTAATAGAGTCTTGCATTAATAAAAATACAAAAAATATAAAATAGGCTTGCATAAATAAAAACATGAGTCTTGCATACTCTTGCACAGTATGTAGGTGGACCCTTCGGTCGAACCACATTAGGGAGCTCGAATCACCGCTGTCCTCAGCCATGTCGTCACTAGCGTTCGAAGGGCCGACATTTGAAGCGCATGCAGTTCCGAAATAACTGTCCCATGAATAATAATTGGGAGTAGTCGCAAGATCATAGCCCACCATGATCGGAAACGAAAGAATCGGAGGCGTACGAGGAGGTGAAGGCACCAGAGGAGGAGAAGGAGTGCCTCGTGGTTGCTTAGGGATAAGAGATGGGTCTCTCAGAGACAACGGCGGAGGAGATGGGTCCCTGGATGGCGATGGCTCAAATGAGGGGACTTTTGGCATAGCTGGAGACGTCCGCGAAGGAGATGAATCAAGAGACTTCTGCGAGGCAGCTAACCAAGAGTGCTCCAAAACATACCAACCGAAGGATGGAGTCGGCTAAGCGGACTCAGTCACGTGCCCGGGGGCTGGCCATCCCGAAGAAGTAGTCCCTCCCAACCAAGAATGTTGAGGTACTAACCACCCTTGTAGACCAGTTGACCACGAAGACCCTGCATCGGGCGTAGGCACGGGCCACTCCGTAGAATATGTACCATAGTCTTGATACATGCTAGGATCATCCAAAGAAGGAGTGATGGGGTCTGGTGGATGCAAGGCAGCGTCATCTACTAGGGCTTGAGCGCCATTATACTCTACAGATGCACCTGAATGGCGATCCCTCGCCACTATCTCGCGGCCACGTCGGCCAGAGCGCATAAAAGCAGGACTTCAGCGAGAGTGTGAAGGCCAATAAGTGGCGCTAGACTCCGAAGTATCTTCCACCCAAAAAGAAGGAGGTCGAGTATCTCCGTCATATCCAACACTGTGATATGAGCCTCCCTCACCATAAGGCTCCCCTAAAATACATTGGGAATGGTGAGAAGGAGCCCCAGAATTGCTCCTATGAGAGCCAGTAGAGCTTTGACCCTCAATTAAAATGCCTTTCCCGCGACTGTTTAGACCCAATTTTGTGTCTAAATACCGCCTAAATCCTTAGGCTTTTGACTTGTTTCATGGTTCAATTTAATAACTTTTAATAAGTTTTTGGATATTTTGTAGATTTTGGAGTTTTTACTCAAAACATGGTAAAAAGGGCCATTTTGCGGCTATTTTGGGAATCCCGAGATTTCTCGAGTCTTGGTCGAGTCAAAGGCCAAGAAACCGGAAAGGTTGGACGTGTCGAGTGGCTCAAAAGATAGAGATTTTGCTGAAGTTTGCCAAGGCGTAGCCCCCGCCACGCTCAAGGTAGCGGGCGCTACCCCTCCTCTCGTCTGTTGGCTGTCACATGCACCAAGGCGTAACCCCCGTCACCACTTATGTAGCGGCCGCTACGCCCTGAACATCAAAACAGCCAAGCTTGACCGTACCTACGGTCTTGATGACCGCACTTGCTGTGGGTGCAAAGTGTGAGCAGAAGGTGAAGTGACCGAGAAAGACCGTACCCACGGTCTTGGGAGACCGTAGCTACGGACTCTCGAAGGAGAAATCGGCCAAGCATTCTTCGCAGGTGACCGCACCTGCGGTGTCCAGGCACTGCACCTGCGGTCCCCTGTTGCTGCGCGTTTTGTCCGGCCCTTTGTGCTGCGTTTTGGGCAGTTTTTAGTCCTTGTACAAATAGATTCCTTTGCTGCGTTTTGTTGAGGGGATTCCTACCTAGTTACTTGGACATTATTTCAGCTTTGTATTAGTGGATTTTAGAGAGAGATTAGTCTAGGGTTTGTGGTGTTTGTGAAGATTTGGAGATTCAAACAATTGAGAGATTGTTAGATTATCTTTTATTGCTTTTCCTTGTTCATCTACAACATTTTGATAAGTTTTCTCTTCCCTTAACTCTTTCATTAATTGATTTGCTAATTACTTTCATTTCTCCTTGATTGTTTTGCTTGTTATTTCATTATTTTGCTTGTTTATGGTTGTTTGATGTTAGAAATCATGTTTAGGTTTTGTTTGGATGTTGTTATCATGATTAGTTGCTAGAAACCATATGGGTTAGGGGGTAATTAAGGGTGTGAATGGGTAATTAGGTTTGGGTTAGCAATATTAGTGAGTAATTAGTTGGGAAATGAATTTCCCACTCCTTTCTTTCCCTCAAGTGGGACGTATTTGGGTTCGAAAGTCCCCAAACACATCTAACACTTGTGTTGGAAGGTTGAAATTGAGATAATTAGTACTCTACTCACGGAAGTGAATAGAGGCTAACTAGGAAACTTCATTTCATTAACCCTCCGGGTCCGTGGTGGACTTTGGGGAAGTTAATCCGGACTATCCTCGAAAGAGGAAGCTCGGTGGGTATTTTCTAACGGAATTGCCACTTGATTTTCTTCCTTCTTGCTCTCTTGTTGCAAAACCTATTCCCTTGTTCCCGTTTGCATCTCGAAAAGCCTCCGAAGCCCATTTCCTTTCCTTGACCGACCTTAGCTTTATTTGTTTCTTCGTTACAGCCTCTTTCAACCCATTGCCTTACCTTAGCAATCTTGACCCGACCATTGACCTAGTTTCTATAGCCAAGGCTGCTAGCTCCCTGAGAGAGAACAACAAAACCGAGGTCTTGCAAAACCACTGTTACACAAGATGGGGTCGTTGCCAGGGAGCTAGCGCCCCTAGTTTTAGTTTCTTGGTTTTTGGTTATTTAAGATTGCTTTCATGCTAGAAATTAGTTTGTGCTAATCCTGATGAATTTGATGCTTCTATTAGTTCTTGTTGGTGTATATAGGTACGCTCTAATGTTCTACCGAGAATCGTAGGAGTTTTCGCGTTCTAATGGGTGAAGCTCAAGCTGGTTCACCTCGTACCCTTCTATCATATGCTGTTCCATCATTGGGTACAGGAGGCAGTCCTATCACATTACCACCATTACCACCCGATGCTGTGTTCGAGTTTAAACCGCACTTACTTGAAGTCTTCGAAAGAAACCCGTTTCATAGGGACGATGCTGCTGGAAGTCCAATTTCTCATATTGATAAGGATATCATCAGAATATTTGAAGTTGAAATTCTTTCCTCTCACTCTTGCGGGAAAAGCAAAGATATGGCTACAAACATGTCCAATTGGTTTTTATTCTTCAAGGGAGGCACTCAAAGGAGATTTTCTTCACTGTTTCTTTCCGGCGGAGGAGACACACCGAATTCGAGCAGAAACTTTGAGATTCAAGCAAGGGCCGGGAGAGAGTCTTTTCGACGCTTGGGGGAGATTTAAGAGTCTTCAACGACAATGCCCTCATCATAATTTACCGGATTGGATGTTGCTTCAACATTTCTATCATGGGCTCCGTGGTCCTCTTAGAGAATCTATTGATAATGCATCCGGAGGGATGTTTTTGAAGAACACCGTGGAAGAGGCCAATATTTTCTTACATGAGCTATGACAACACGCTCCTCATTGGGGGAGTGGCCAAAGTTTAGGAGACGGAGACAATCTTTTGGAGAATAATCCGATTATAAAGTTTCTTATGTCCACCGTTTGTGAAATGCAAAATGAGAAGTCGAATGTGGACGTTCCAAATCAGTTGAGAATTGCCCAAGCAATGCAATCCTTTGCATCCACTTCTATTCCGAATATTCATACTTGTGAGGTTTGCTATGGTCCGCACCCTACCCAACAATGTGAAAAAGTTCAACAATTGGTGCAAGTGAATGCCATCCACCAAGATCCTTATCACATCACCAACCATTACCCTTCTACTTCTCAACCCCATGATCATTACTCATTTGTTCAAGAAGAATCCTTCCATCAAACCCAACAAGATATTTCACAACCCCAAATTTCTTCACCACCCCAAGAATCCTCGATTAAGTTGATGCTTAAGCAAATCATGGAAAATCAAGAGAGAGATCGAGCTTACATCCAAAGTCTCGAACTTAAAATAGCTCAAGTCAACCAACCTCAATCTATACCTATCCAACCTCAACCTGTTCAAGAGGTGAAGGTGAATGCTATTACTTTGCGGAGTGGAAAAGAAGTTGAGGGACCCAAGTTGGTAGAGGAGGAACCTTTTAGAGAGAATGAGGGAGATGATGAAGATATAATTGAGGGAGAAGATAGGGAGGTTGAGCAATCCGATGATAAGGTGAAAGAGGATGATGTTGAGATTGAGAAGCCTAATGTTGAGGAGGAAGAAGATTTGGTGAAACCCAAGGAGATTGAGAAGGAGAATGATCTTGATCAACCCACGGGGCAGTTAAAACCATATAGACCACCAGTTCAATTTCCCGGAAGATTGGTTCAACAGAAGAATGATTATAAATTCTCCAAGTTTATTTTGATGATGAAGAAACTTCAAGTTCACATACCATTTCTAGATGCCATGTCAGAGGTTCCTTCATTTAAGAAACATCTCAAGGACCTTTTGAAAAACAAGAGAAGAATCAAGGAGTCATTGACTGTTAATCTCACGGTTAGTTGCAATGCTATCATGGGAAGCAAGACTCCCGAGAAACTAGTCGATCCCGGTAGTTTCTCTATTCCATGCTTAGTTGGTGATATGAGGATTGATAATGCATTGTGTGACTTGGGGGCAAGTGTGAGTGTCATGCCACACTCTATATGTAAGAAGTTGAACCTTGATGACTTGACCCCTACAACTATTAACTTGCAACTTGCGAACCGAAGTGTTAGAAAGCCCGTGGGAATATTAGAAGACATCCCAGTTCAAGTGGAAAGTTTCCTTATCCCTTGTGACTTCGTTGTTTTGGAGATGGATGAAGATTGGAGAAGTCCTATTATTCTTGGTCGACCCTTCTTGGCTACCGCAGGAGCTACCATAGATGTGAAATGAGGCCGCTTGTCTCTTCATGTGGGTAAAGATCATATTGTTTTTGACATTGACCCTTCAAGAATGAAATCAAACAAAGAATCTCATTTCAAGGCCAATGCGGTGGTAGACATCTTGGATGAACCCCAAAAGGAGTCTTATTTTCTTGAAGTTGAGCCCGATGATTGGGGAGAAATCAAATATCTAAGGGCTTCGCATCAAATTTCAAGAGAATTTGAGGATATCTACCATGATCATCCTCTAAAAATCATTCCATGGAGGTAGGAGATTTCTTTGAGTGAAACCTATGTTGAGAGCAACAAAGTCAATGAGTTGATTTTCAAAGGTCCTAGGCCCGGTAACCCACCAAACACCAAATTGAAGTTACTTTCTACTTCCATATCCTCGTGGCCTACTAAGCTTTTGAGGAAGCAAGCTTCGTTTATTCTCAAAGCTAGGAAGTGTTGGAAGAGAAGAAGGAAACGTTGGTGGAGGAAGCCAAAGAAAATGTTATCTGGATATCCTAGGCGAATGATTAGACTACCGGAAGAGTGTTCTATGACATCCATGAACCTCTTTGAGAATCATGGGAAAAAGAGGAAGAAGAATTGGTGGAAAAGGTTGATGATGTTTTTGGTTTGTGTCTCGAGGATTCCAAGAATCAAGTAAGAATTTAGGTCAGGCTAGAGACCTAAAACAAGCGCTCTATGGGAGGCCACCCCATAATCTTCGAGGTTCTTCTTCTAAAGTTTTAGTTTTTGCATTTTTCTAATTTTATTCCTTTTTCTTCTTTCTATTTTTTCTTTTTAGTTTTTTTAGGTTTTTCCGTTTTTCTTGTCTTTTTAATTTTTCTTTATTTCTTTCTTTTGTAATTTGAGGTAGTAGTTCTAGGTTCAAAAGAAAAAAAAAATTTACAAAAAAAAGGAGGAAAAATGATGTGAAAAATAGAAAAAGTTGGAGTTGAAAAATAAGAAACATTGAAGTTGGGAGTGAAAGAAGTAGTGTGAGTGAGTGAAGTTTTGAAAAGAATTTGAGTGTTAAGGGAGTTTGAGAATTAGAAAGTTTTTAGATTGAATGTGAGGGAGTATGAAAAAATTGAGTGTTGAAGTGTGGAAGTTTTTAGGAGCTAGAGTGATTTGGAGTTTTGGAAGAATTGACAGCAGAATAAGGTAGCAGGCGCTACCCAATGTGTAGCACCCGCTACACAGTGCCACCACAGCAGCAGCATACAACTTCCCGCAGAAGAGCGCAGCTGCGGTAAGACATACCGCACCTACGGTGTCTAGAAGTTTTATTTTTCACAGGGTTGTTCCCGCAGGACACCGCACCTGCGGTAAGATATACCGCGCCTGCGGTACCTCGATTACCAGCGCATGCTGTCGGGGCTAAACCCCTTTTCTCTCTCATTTTCTTTCACTTCCTTCCTTTCCCTCTCACTCGAAAACCTTCTCTCCAACCTCAAACCCTAAAACCCTTGCCCTAAATCACTCAAATCCGTCACGAATTCATCCTCCCCACTCTCTAATTTTCGCAAATTCTATGCCCTAGCCGCGCTCTTCACCATTTTAGTACCTTCTAAGGAGCTTCTCAAGTGCAGACTCTGGGTTGTGTTCATTGTTGGGGTTCGAATTTGGCAAGAAAAAATCTCCAAGTTCTCCATTCAGGTATTCCTTGTATTTTGGTGCATCAAGGTTCGTTTTTCTCGCTGATTTTGGTTGATTTTGTGCACAACTTCTTGGGTTCTTGTTGGATGTTATTGGTTGAGGTTTGGGGGTGTTGAATTGGTTGAAGTTGGTCGTGAAATTGCAGTTTGGGGTATGGTTGGTGAAGGTCTTGGTGGAAACCTGGGAGCTTAGACACATTGTTGTTGTTGTTGGGTGATTTTGGATATTGTTGTTGCTTTGTTGTGCCTATTGTGGTTGTTGTTCTATGTTGCTCCAATAGGTCGAGCCAAGCGCGCCCGAACTGAACCGGAACCAACCCCTCCTCCATCTACATCGGAAAATCCCGATAAAACCCACTACAAGGCTCAACCTACCTCTTTAATCCAATGCGACCCGAAGGTGAAGGTCACCTTTAGGGACGATATGCACAAGGAAAGGTACGCAAGGTTAAAGCAGCGAAAGATATATGCTCCTGATTTGTACCACGAGGAAACAGCAAGGGATGTGTATTGCAAACCAAGCATGGACTATTTCATCAAGGTCATGGGTTGGGAAATCTTTGCCACCATCAACGAGCCTATTGCTGACCAACCAGTGCTCGAATTCTTGAGCTCTCTAGTGGTTCGGGAGGATGGCACATCTAAGGCCATCTTTTCCTACATTGTTGCCAAGAAGGAAGTGGAATGTACGGTTCAAGATCTTTGCAACGCTCTCGGTCTTCCTTTAGATGGACTCTTCTATGGTGAATGCGTAAACTTTGACGAGCAAGAAGCTATGAAAGTTCTCACCTGTTGGAGGAGAAGATATCCCAAGATTCGGACTCGTAAACTACAAGTCCATTGCCAAGTAATTCGAAAGCCTGAGATTTTTGCAACTTGAGTGTTCGCCTCTTTCACTGGATCATTTCCAGCTCCATCTTTGGCCGCGACATGGGACGGTCAAAACATTCGCAAAGACGATTTCTTTGTCATCTACAACGCAATCAAAGGTCGTCGTGTAAACATAAGCTCGTGCATTCTTTACTGTCTTCGGGAGATAAGCCTTGAAACCCGAAATATGACCATTGGTATGGGACATATAATATGTCATTTTCTTAAGAAGCAAGGTTTCGAGTCCTATCTCGCCAAATGGACTCCACGGTACTTCCCCGACCCCATTGATGGTATTCACTTGAGGAAGATGGAATTCCTGGACAAGCACAAACGACTTCAACAGTGTTGTGGTCACCGACTGACGCACTTGGTCGTGTGGCCAAAAACATGGGAACCGTTTCGTGGTGGGAGGTCCCTTTGAGCCCGTGGAGTGGAGTGAAGAAGAGGCCGAGGAAGATGAGGAAGAGGACGAAGAAGAGCAAGGAGAAGAAGCGGGACCAAGCCAAGCTGCAGATACCACTTTGGAGCGCATTAGTGATCAACTCCAAGAGCTTCACAATGAGTTTCAAGAGCAGCGAGAACTCATTCAAAACCAACAAACCCTGATCGAAAATTTGCAAGGACTGCTTGAGGCCCAACAAGAAATTCTTGTTGGCATCCAATCGCACCTCCAACCCCAACCTCCTCCGGGAGGATCCGCTTGAGGATTGTTTGTAAGCATTCCCGCCCCCACCCAATCTTTGCCATTGTTTTTACATACATTACTGTGTGAAATATAAGTGTGGGGGGATGCTTCATCGGGGTTTGGATGCGAAGGCCTTGTGTTTTTGGTATATTGGCGTCTCGGGTTCTTTTGGCATGTCTTGGTGTTATTTCTAGGATGCTCGGGCTTGGTATGTGTTGGCTGTCTTTCGGTTGTAGTTGGGTTGTTTTGATTTGATGATGATTGTTCTTTTGGACTAGGCATGGTCTGTTTTGTCGTGCATTGGATGTATTTTGGTTTCGAATGGTAAATGGATGGGTATGTAAGAAATGTTTGTCTGATTGTAATGAAATGAATCGAGTTGTTTTGGTAAGTTTGTGTTGAGTTTCACCCTTATTTCCCGCCTCAATGAGTGATATTCGGGGATAAGGTAAGTCATTGGCAATGTACATATTGTTTATAGTTGATGTATGCAAGCTCCCAAAGATCAGAGTATAGAACTTACAATACACCACACAGAATCACACTTGCAGTTGAGGTTTTAAAACAAAGCTAATTGGATGCAATTAGCTGAAATGGATGACAACCCAATAAGGAAATAAAAGGATAGACTTATGCTGAATCTGATACAAGCACACCACAGAATGATCACAGGGGCAGTGATTTGGTTACCTCAACAGATACAGACTCACCACCATTGAAGCAAGCAAGCTCTACACACACCACCAGGCTTGCCAACTCCTGGATACTGAAGTAGATTTAACCAATTGAGAGTTTGATGACACTCACAAACGAGAGGCTCAACTTTGGCACTCAGAATGCTATTGAAATACCACTGATTGTGTTCTTAAGCAGCTGAATACATCACTATATATAGCTAATCTAAAGCAGTTTGATTAGAGGCACTTAATTTAAGCAACCTGCTAATCTCCCTTCTAAGCTAGGTGCAGAACTAAACTAAATACATCATATTACATCTTAGTCTAGCTAATATCATCCGGATACAATTGAAAATGAAAAGAAAAACAAAGCTTGCTTCTGATTGGACCAAACTCCCCAGGGTTGGCAATTTCAGCCAATTAGAGCCTTTTCTAGCTGGCGGGTAAAACTAAGTTATCTCAGTAACTTTCCCGGGCTTTCTTAAGCTAGATATAACCTCAATAGCTTAAGGAAGGCTGGAAGAGACTTTGTTAACCCTCATTGTAGCTGCATTAAAATAAGTTAGCTACAGGACTAGGATTCTGGAAAAATTGATAATAGACAACCTTGTAGGGTTGCTTGTTCTAGTGTTTGTAACTTGATGCTTTCTTACTCGATCATGCTGGGATTTGACTTGCCCTTAGAAAATTAATGTCAAGGAACAAAAAACTCCTGGGGAACTTGTGCTGAATCTCACTCAATTCATAGATACAGAATTGAGAAAGAGGCTTGCTTGGACTGTTTGTGCTGGGAACTGAAATTGACCTGGATGGCCAATGCTGGTGGGATGAGTGGCTGTGCTGGCCAGGACTTGCCTTACCAAGGTGTAGCAAGTCTGGATGGATGAAGTTGGTGGGCTGGTGGTTGCTGTAGAACTCCTGAACTACTGTTCAGCTGGATGGAAGCCTGCTATTTCTGCTGGAAATGTTCCAACAGTTGCTGAGTGTGGTTTAGCAAGGCTTGTGGCATTATGCTGCGTCTTTGAAGCTGCTTCCTGATCTTTCTTGGGTGATGAAGATGATGAAGAAGTTGCTCGTGCTGTTGCTGTTGCTGAATCATCTTCCTCCTCCTGGTCTAAACTGGCTGGTGACACTTGAGCTGTTGCTGGACTTGCTGGATGGTCTCCATCATCCTCCCCAGGTTGAGAAAGTTTGTCCTCAAACTTGGAAGGTCTTCATGTGCTGGAAAATAGGGCCTTAAGTCTGCTATGTTGAAAGTAGCACTCCCTTCATAGTCTTCCGAAAGATCCAATCTGTAGGCATTGTCTCCTATTTTCTCCAGTACTTCAAATGGGCCATCTGCTCTTGGAACGAGCTTTCCATTCCTCTTTGCTGGGAACCTGTCCTTTCTCAGGTGTATACACACTAGGTCTCCTGGCTGGAAAACTACCTTTCTCCTGTTCTTGTTGGCTAAAGTAGCTGTTTGCTTAGTATACTTGATGATTTTCTCTCTAACCTGCTGATGCAGCTTCTTGATCTTCTTTGCATGTGTACCTGCTTCATAACTGAACTTTACGGAATTTTTTAGTGGAGATAAATCCAAAGGAGTGATAGGATTTTTCCCATATACCACCTGAAATGGGGAAAGGCCAGTTGCCTTTGGAGGGGCTCTGTTGAATGCAAATTCAGCATGGGGCAAAAGGGTGTCCCATCTTGTTTTATTTGTGTTTATCAGTGATCTCAATAGAGTTCCTACTGTCATGTTGGTCACCTCTGTCTGCCAATCAGTTTGTGGATGGCATGATGTGCTGTATTTGAGCTTTGTGCCTAACTTCTTCTAGAGAGTCACCCAGAAATGACTCAAGAATTTGGCATCCCTATCAGACACCATGCTTTTAGGGATTCCATGAAGTCTCACCACTTCTTGGAAGTATAGCTCAGCTACCCTTACTGCATCATTGGTTGTATGGCATGGAACAAAATGTGCAATTTTGCTGAATCTGTCTACCACCACCATCACTGAATCTTTTCCCCTTTGTGATCTTGGCAGACCAAGTATGAAATCTAGGCTCACATCTTCCCAGGGGCTTGTTGGGACTGGCAATAGAGTGTACAACCCTTGAGGTAGGCTGTGGCTCTTTGCTACTTGACACACTGCACACCTTTTAACCCAGTGCTCCACATCTTTTCTCATTTTGGGCCAACAGTAGTGTTCCTTTAGCATGAGAAGGGTTTTCTCAATGCCAAAGTGACCTGCTAAACATCCTCCATGGATTTCTGTGAGTAGTAACTCCCTGAAACTACTCTTAGGTACGCACAATCGTGCTCCCTTGAGAAGAAACCCTTAGTCTATATGATACAGACTCTGTGGGTGTTCTTGGCACTTCAGGAAAATCTCACCAATATCCTTATCTTCTTTGTATAAGGCTTTCAACTGCTCAAAGCCAAGTACCCTTGCATCTAGAACCTGCAGTAACAAATATCTCCTTGAAAGAGCATCAGCTCCCTTGTTCAGCTTCCCTGACTTGTGATGGATCATGAAATGGAACTGCTGCATAAACTCTACCCAAGCAGCATGTCTGGTGTTGAGTTTGTGCTACCCTTGAATGAATTTCAAGGCTTCATGATCACTGTGCAATATGAACTCAGCTCCAATTAGGTAGTGCCTCTAGTGTTGTAGAGCTCTTATGATAGCATAGAACTCTTTATCATAGGTGTTGTATCTCCTCTTGGCATCATTCAATTTCTCACTGAAGTAGGCAACAGGTTTGCCTTCTTGGGTCAGGACTGCTCCTATGCCAACACCTGAAGCATCACACTCTACTTCAAAGATCTTAGAGAAGCTTGGTAAAGCTAGAACTGGTACTGAAGTAAGCTACCCCTTAACTTCTTCAAAGGCTCTTTGTGCTGCTGGAGTCCAAGAGAAACTTTTGCCCTTCACTAGCTCTTTCATAGGGGCTAGGATGGTGCTAAAATTCCTCACAAACCTCCTGTAAAATGAAGCTAAACCATGAAAACTTCTAATTGGCTGAATTAAACTGGGAATAGGCCACTTCCTGATTACGTTGACCTTTTCCTCGTCCACTTGGATACCTGCTGCTGTCACAATGTAGCCAAGAAAAGAGACTTGGCTTGTAAAGAATTGATACTTCTTTAAATTCTCATATAACTGCTCCCTGCTCAATATCTCCATCACACTCTTTAAGTGGTTAACATGCTCCAATTCAGATTGACTATAAATAAGTATGTCATCAAAATTGACAATAACACACTTACCAATCAATGGCTTTAGAACCTGATTCATTAGCCTCATGAATGTAGATGGTGGATTGGTCAGGCCAAAAGGCATGACTAACCACTCAAATAACCCTCCTTTGGTCTTGAAAGTTATCTTCCATTCATCTCCTTCACATATCCTGATCTGGTAGTGGACACTTCTCAGATCAATCTTGGAAAACACCACTGAGCCATATAGTTCATCAAGCATATCTTCAAGCCTTGGGATTGGATACTTGTACTTAACAGTTATCTTGTTAATAGCTCTACAGTCAATACACATTCTTTAACTGCCATCCTTCTTAGGTACCAATAAGGCTGGTACTGCACAGGGGCCCAGACTCTCCCTTATCATACCCTTCTCCAATAATTCATCAACCTGTCTTTGAATCTCATTTGTCTCAGCTGGGGTCATTCTGTAGGCAGGTTTGATGGGTAGAACAGATCCTGGAACAAGATCTATTTTGTGCTGTATCTCTCTCTTAGGGGGTAGGCCTGGGGGCATCTCTTTAGGAAAGACATGCTGATACTGGTTTAGGATAGGATGAAAAAGGGGATGGTTATTTTGTGGGGGTAGGTCTTCCTTAATGTCAAGCAAAATGAGTCCACTTTGTTCACTGAACTCATGTTGTTTAGCTGTCAAAAGGACATCAAGGGTAGGCTCAACAATAAGGGTTTTTAGGTCTTTTTGTGAGCTGGGATGGTCTAAGAGGGGTAAGGGTGATCTTTTTGTGGCTTAGGCAAAGGGAATATGTATTTGCTCTCCCATCATGACTAACAGATCTGTCATACATCCAAGGCCTTCCTAACAATAGGTGACAGGCATCCATAGGAATCACATCACACCAAACTTCATCTCTATAAGTTGAACCAATTAAGAAATTAACAAGGCATCTAGAAGAAATCTTGATACCTTTACTTTGGTTCAACCACTGTATGGTAGAAGGGGCTGGATGAATGCTGGTAGCCAAATTGAGCTTCTTCACCATGGTTTCAGAGGCTGCATTGGTGCAGCTGCCTCCATCAATGATCAAGGAGCAAATTTTCCCACCAACTGTGCACCTAGTGTGGAAAATATTCTCCCTTTGCTCTGCTGCTTCATCTACTACTGAACTCCTCAAGATCCTCTTGATCACAAGCATCTCTCCTTCATCACGTCCTGCTTCAACCTCCTCCTCATCATACACAGGGTCTCCATGGGGCTCTTCATGCTGCTCTTCCTCATCAAAAGGTTCAGGATCAAGCAAAAGAGCTGCTTGAAACTCAGCCAATGTGACTGTTCTCCTGTTGGGACATTCAGATGCTATATGCCCAACTCCACGGCACCTGAAGCATCTTCTTTCTGGGTACGCTTTGCTAGCAGGAGCTGGGGTTCTTTGTGGGGCATTTTGTGGCTGATGTTGTGTGGGTCTTGGGGCTGGATATCTGGCTTCAGGTGGGGGTAAGGGTAGATAGGCTTTTTGTGGGGGAATATAAGGCTTGCTGTATGGATTGTGTTTGGTTTGAGTATAAGGCTTGGCTGGGTACCTGCTGCTGTTGTAGTCCTTTGCTCGAGCTTTCTTCTGCTGCTCCACTTTGTGAGCCAATGAGCTCAGCTCATCAAGGGAATCATAAACCTACAGCTCAACAATGTTCCTGATACTCTCATTCAAACCTGCAAGATATCTGATGTAAGTTTGCACATCATTCTCTTGCATGTTACATTTCCAAAGCAAATGCTCAAACTCTTTTGGGTATTCTTCCACAGATTTGCTTCCTTGCACAAAATGCTGCAACTTGAAGTAATTTTCTTTCATATAGTTGTCTGGAAGGAATTTCTCCTTCAACTTCTGTCTCATCTCTCTCCAAGTGCTCACCCTGTCTTCTCCAATCTCCACTTTCCTCTTCTGCAGATTAGTCCACCAAGTAGAGGCATATTTCTTCAGTTTTAAAGCTACTATCTTCACCTTATTCTCTTCTGTAACCTCCTTTAAGTCAAAGACCCTTTCTACTGTCTGTAACCAATCTAGGAAAACATCAGGGTCTAACTCTCCTGCAAACTCAGGTATTTCAATCTTGAAATCAAGCTTTCCAACCCTCCTGTCTTCCCTCCTTACTTCTCTTTCACTTTCATTATTCTCCTCAAGTTCACTAATCCTAGGTGACCTCCTAACCCTCCTCCTTCTTCTGGGTGTAGGCCTAGGACCTCGACCTCCTCTCCCTGTCCTACTAAAAGCATTCTCACCTTCTCCTTCCTCCATCTCATCATCAGTCTCCTTATTCAACTGATGTCTATGCCATCTCATATAATAATTCAACTACTCACTCAAAAATTTCATTTTCTGTTCTACTTCTTCCTTCTCTTTCAGAGTTTGTTCTAAGACTTCCTGTGGTGTTTTACTAGTTCCGGCCATTTTATTAAACAAGCAAACACACTCCAAGAAAGAACACAATGCTCTGATACCAAGATGATGTATGCTAGCTCCCAAAGATCAAAGTATAGAACTTACAATACACCACACAGAATCACATTTGCAGTTGAGGTTTTAAACCAAAGCTAATTGGATGCAATTAGCTGAAATGGATGACAACCCAATAAGGAAATAAAAGGATAGACTTATGCTCAATCTGATACAGAAACACCACAGAATGATCACAAGGGCAGGGACTTGGTGACCTCAACAGATACAGACTCACCACCATTGAAGCAAGCAAGCTCTACACACACCACCAGGCTTGCCAGCTCCTGGATACTGAAGTAGATTTAACCAATTGAGAGTTTGATGACACTCACAAACGAGAGGCTCAACTTTGGCACTCAGAATGCTATTGAAATACCACTGATTGTGTTCTTAAGCAGCTGAATGCATCACTATATATAGCTAATCTAAAGCAGTTTGATTAGAGGCACTTAATTTAAGCAACCTGCTAATCTCCCTTCTAAGCTAGCTGCAGAACTAAACTAAATACATCATATTACATCTTAGTCTAGCTAATATCATCCGGATACAATTGAAAATGAAAAGAGAAACAAAGCTTGCTTCTGATTGGACCAAACTCCCCAGGGTTGGCAATTTCAGCCAATCAGAGCCTTTTCTAGCTGGGGGGTAAAACTAAGTTATCTCAGTAACTTTCCCGGGCTTTCTTAAGCTAGATATAACCTCAATAGCTTAAGGAAGGCTGGAAAAGACTTAGTTAACGCTCATTGTAGCTGCATTAAAATAAGTTAGCCACAGGACTGGGATTCTGGAAAAATTGATAATAGACAACCTTGTAGGGTTGCTTGTTCTAGTGTTTGTAACTTGATGCTTTCTTACTCGATCATGCTGGGATTTGACTTGCCCTTAGAAAATTCATGTCAAGGAACAAAAAACTCCATGGGAACTTGTGCTGAATCTCACTCAATTCATAGATACAGAATTGAGAAAGAGGCTTGCTTTGAATTTGTTTGTCTTTGGGAACCAGAAATTGACTGGATGGCCAATCTTTGGTGGGATGAGTGGTCTTTGGCGGGACTTGCCTTATCAAGGTGTAGCAAGTCTGGATGGACGAAGTTGGTGGGCTGGTGGTTGCTGTAGAACTCCTGAACTACTGTTCAGCTGGATGGAAGCCTGCTATTTCTGCTGGAAATGTTCCAACAGTTGCTGAGTGTGGTTTAGCAAGGCTTGTGGCTGTTATTGCTGGTGCTGAAGCTGCTTCCTGATCTTTCTTGGGTGATGAAGATGATGAAGAAGTTGCTCGTGCTGTTGTTGTTGTTGAATCATCTTCCTCCTCCTGATCTAAACTGGCTGGTGACACTTCAGCTGTTGTTGGACTTGCTGGATGGTCTCCATCAATAGTTTTCTCTCCTTGTTTGAAGTTTTTGTTTCGAAGTCTAGTAAGTTAGTTTTTCTTTGATTTTGTTTTCGATCTCGCATGCGGATTTTGTCACTTGTAAAGTCGTCTTTTGCTCTAATATCATTTTGATTCACTTGAACGACGACTTCGGGTCATGACTTGAACATTTTTGAAAAGCTCGAGGTAATATATTTCCACCTTACTCTTTCCTATGTGAATTATCATCATGATCCGTCGCATGCTTGATTTTCTTTTGGGTGGCGAACCCCTTTGAGTGTTTGTGTTGGGATTATATTGCTGTTGGAGCCGCGTGGGCTCGGGTCGCCACCACTTTTATATGCTAGTTGTTCTTGTTTGTTTGTTTTTGTTGGTTCTCTACCCTTCAGTTTTGTTTTCGCTTTGTTTTGCTTTGTTTCTTTGATCTTGTTGTCGAAATTGAGAAGTCGTTCTTAATCTTCTTTAAAAGAAACCGGTCTGAGCATTTTCGACTCCGTCTCGGGTACTAGTCATGACTTACCTTCTTAGATTCCCTTCATTGAGTGTCTAGTAAGACCCCCGATTCCTTTCACGTTCCGATTGAAACCGAGAGATTCTAGGGGTTTGTGTCCGAGCTTGTTCTTTTTTCATGTTTAGCAAAAGCAAAAGCAAAGTCATGAAAAAGAAATAAAAAGAAAACAAAGCTACAATAACCGGATTAAGTGGGGCGTGTCGCTGGATGACATCAACCACCATACACTTAGCCAACCTACACGGGCCTGGTATCAGTGGTACGGCACGAATACCCCTTAAACCTCATCCTATATCACTTTTCGACGGAGAGGTGAATGGAAAAGACTGTGTTGGGAAGGTAAACCCCATTATGGGCCGTCCAATTCCCGAAAGTAAGGCTAATACCGACTTTAAAAAGAAAAAAAAAGAGAGATAAAGTGATTTCGTTGGTGAAACCAACCAAAATGAAAAGAAAAGTTTGTGCTTCTTAAAGTGTGGGGCCTCTCCTTGCATCACCTACGGCCCTCACCAAGCCAAGGGCGACCAAATGCGAGGAAGGGCAACTCTTTCCTTGTTCGTTTTGTTGTTTTTGAGCTCGGGCATGAGTCTTTGGAGTATTTTGGATTCGGTTAGAACCCACTAGCACATTTGCACATGGGGTTTTGCTTGGCATGAGGTGTAGGGGGTTAAAAATCTTTAAGACTGACTTTTGCTTGGGATAGCTGCTTGTGAGATGCTCATAACGGGTTTTTTTGGAGGCTTAATAACGTTTTCTTAATTAAGGTTGCAAGATCCTTTGAATCAAAGCTTTTCTTTATCTTTCCTTTTGTTTTCTTCGGTTTTGTTTTCACTTTCCCTCTCTCCTTTTTCTTTGGCTTTGGTGGGCACAACCGCTACAAACCTTCACGAGTCCATCTCGTCTACCCGGGGGTTCAAAGGGCTTGGTGCGTACGCTAAATGCACTCGTTTCTCTCCCACAACAGAGGAGTTTGTGTTAGTTTTTGTAGTTTTTGTCTTGTTTTGCTCGGGACGAGCAAAAGTTTAAGTGTGGGGGGGTGTTTAGACCCAATTTTGTGTCTAAATACCGCCTAAATCCTTAGGCTTTTAACTTGTTTCGTGGTTTAATTTAATAACTTTAAATACATTTTTGGTTATTTTGTAGATTTTGGAGTTTTTACTCAAAACATGGTAAAAAGGGCCATTTTGCAGCTATTTTGGGAATCCCGAGATTTCCCGAGTCTTGATCGAGTCAAAGGCGAAGGAAGCAGAAAGGTCGGACGTGTCGAGTGGCTCAAAAGATACAGATTTTGATGAAGTTTGCCAAGGCGTAGCCCCCCCCCCCCCACGCTCAAGGTAGCGGGCGCTACCCCTCCTCTCGTCCGTTGGCTGTCACACGCACCAAGGCGTAGCCCCCATCACCACTTATGTAGCGAGCGCTACGCCCTGAATATCAAAACAGCTGAGCTTGACCGTACCCACAGTCTTGATGACCGCACCTGCGGTGGGTGCAAAGCATGAGCAGAAGGTGAAGTGACCGAGCAAGACCGTACCCATGGTCTTTGAGACCGTAGCTACGATCTTTTGAAGGAGAAATCGCCCAAACATTCTTCACAGGTGTCCGCACCTGCAGTGTCCAGGGATCGCACCTGCGGTCCCCTGTTGCTGCGCGTTTTGTCCGGCCTTTTACGATGCGTTTTGGGCAGTTTTTAGTCCTTGTATAAATAGATTCCTTTAGTGCGTTTTGATGAGGGGATTCCAACCTAGTTACTTGGACATTATTTCAGCTTTGTATTAGTGGATTTTAGAGAGAGATTAGTGAGAGATTAGTCTAGGGTTTGTGGTGTTTGTGAAGATTTGGAGATTCAAACAATTGAGAGATTGTTAGATTATCTTTTATTGCTTTTCCTTGTTCATCTACAGCATTTTGATAAGTTTTCTCTTCCCTTAACTCTTTCATGAATTGCTTTGCTAATTACATTCATCGCTCTTTAATTGTTTTGCTTGTTATTTCATTATTTTGCTTGTTTATGGTCGTTTGATGTTAGAAATCAAGTTTAGGTTTGGTTTGGATGTTGTTATCATAGTTTTTATCATGAGTAGTGGCTAAAAACCCTATGGGGTAGGGGGTAATTAAGGGTGTGAATGGGTAATTAGGTTTGGGTTAGCAATATTTTAGTTGGGAAATCAATTTCCCACTCCTTTCCTTCCCTTAAGTGAGATGTATTTGTGTTCGAAAGTCCCCAAACACATCTAACACTTGTGTTGGAAGGTTGGAATTGGGATAGTTAGTACTCTACTCACGATAGTGAATAGAGGCTAACTAGGAAATTCCGTTTCGTTAACCCTTCGGGTCCGTGGTGGACTTTGAGGGAGTTAATCCAGACTATCCTCGAAAGAGGAAGCTCGGTGGGTATTTTGTAACGGAATTGTCACTTGATTTTCTTCCTTCTTACTCTCTTGTTGCAAAACCTATTCCCTTGTTCCCGTTTGCATCCCGAAAAGCCTTTGAAGCCCATTTCCTTTCCTTGACCGACCTTAGCTTTATTTGTTGCTTCGTGACCGCCTCTTTCAACCCATTGCCTTACCTTAGCAATCTTGATCCGACCATTGACCTAGTTTCTATAGCCAAGGCTGCTAGCTCCCTGAGAGAGAACGACAAAACCGAGGCCTTACAAAACCACTATTACAGCGACCTTCAGGAACTGGTGCTAGAGGAGCATGGGAAGAACCACCCACTTCTTCACAAGACCGAGCAAGAGAAGTATATTCTCCAATTGATGAGTGGCGGGGTGGGGCTCGGGGTACAGACTCTACATCATTCTCCAAATCCGCGCCCCCGGCTGCAGTGCGTCGATATCTACGTGAGCTCGTGAACACTAGGTGGAAATGCTTCTTCATGGTGCTCACTCCTTAACCATGCGTCGAAAATGCGCCCACCTCAGCTAAAGGAAAACAAGACCAAAAGTCGAGATTATTTACAAGTAAAGAGGAATAGTGATAGCCAACGCAGAAAAGGAATTACCGGTTATCGTTCAAATTCCTGCAGCGCAAAGCATGAGCTGCTCCGCTCCACCTCTAAGAAGCCCCCTATCCTCTCTTCTTTGGCAGGAACCTCCTCCTCAATAGCCTTGCCATAAGGTCCCAGCTAGTGGACATGCGAAAAAACGAGTCAGCATAATCTAGAAGAAAAGGGAACAAAATAGGGAAAGGACACGTATCGCCTTGAAAGCCAACCGGCTAAGGTACCGATTAAGCTCCTCGGCAAAGCGATCTGCTGGGATATCCTTAATGAATTGCTCAAAATTCTGAACTTGAAGGACATCCCTCAAAGGGTCAGTATCAAAGCACCAAGGATTGAACGTCCTCTCTGGGGGATCCACAGGGATGAGTGGCAGATGGCGCCCAAAAATTTGCATTGTGGCGCGCTCCCCGAGATACTAAACATGATCCAAAGTGGACTCCATCAACACACGGAGGCGTGTATCGGGCTCCACCAGCTCCAGGGGGCTGGGAGTCGTGCCAAATCAAAGCCTTCACATGGGCTCCAGTTCACCAATGCCTGCAAAAGAGTAGTTTAACGACAAAGATCAACGAAAAAGCAGGAGGAAGAAATAGAAACAGGAAGATATCATACCGGTGTAAGGTTATCAAGGATACTCCGAAGCTCGTCGAAATGTCCTGCGGTGAACTTCTTGCCTTGTATATCCTTCATGGTCCAGCGTTTGGCGGCAGGAACTGACCTACCCTTCTTGGAGCAAATGTTCGGGGGGCGAATATATTCGCAAGCCCACGACTGCATAAAAAGCAATCCACATATGACATAAACAAATAAAGGCAACACAAAAATGTGAAGCGTCTTGGGTACGTACCTCGAGCATCTTCCATAGTGATTAGCGATACTGAAAGTGCGGACGAGCAGGGTACACAAGGACAGATTCGTCATTCTGAGAAATCTGTACACGTCGACAAAGGCCATGAAGAAACATCGCATAGGCCCCTTTGCCCAGTTCAGCTGACGGATATCATCGAAATTCAGCAAATTCCCCATCCAAGTCAGGAGTATGTTGTCGCTGCAGTTGGAAAAAATGGTAGAGGTGATAAAGTACACCATGAACAAGAAGCGACATTGATCTAGTGCCAGATCGGCTAAATTGTTGCCGCGAAATAGGGCTTCAAAACGCAAACACGCTAGGTTTGATAGACGTTGCCCAGGCCGGAGATGCGCCAACACTGGGCCCAGCAATGTCATGACTCCCGTAGGAGGATCCCTAAGGAAAGTCACATTTTGTCCACCCTAACAAAGATCGGTGATCAAAATAATGTCAGTGGGAGTCACCGTCATTTCACCCACTAGCAAGTGAAATGAATCGGTCGTGTCCCAAAACCTTTCAGCCATGGCCCTTCCTAGGACACGATGAGTCTTACAGTTCCAACTACCAGACACGACCAAAAGGTGGAAAAGCCCGTAGCTGCTAAGGTGTCAGGTGCAAAGTCCCCCAAGGAATCAACAACCCTTTACGAGCCTTTTCAGACTTCCACATGTCTTTACGGAATCTTCCTAATACACCAAATAAAAGGCTAGGAACTTTGAAGTATGAACTCCGGTGCAACCCAGAGTAGGGCCAATTTTCTACTATGGGCCAAAAACATGGAAGACTTCCCAGGAAGGCCTCATAACCTTCCATTTTGGGCCGGTTCAAGCAGAGAAAACAAAAGGCCCACGAAAATATAAAAACAACGAAGGTCGCAGGGCCTTTGATTTCTTTTGGGCCGCCAGGTTATCTCGCATGAACGAATGGCCCAGCATAAGAATAAGAAGGCTACGTGGTCTTCCTCACAACATAGGCCCGTTTTGCAAATTTATGGGCCAGAAACCAAGCAAGCCTAGTGAGCAAGGGCATATGGCCTATGTCGGGATTGGGTCCGTGTGTTTTCAGGCCAATGATTCATGATTTTGGGTGTTTTGACATCGAAAAAAATTGAGGCGCATGCAAATGTTCAAATGACTAAAAGGTACCGAGCACACAATTTAAAATTAGCTATAAAATCGACAAGACAGAAAAAAAGCCAAACATTTTTTCTTGCTCATTTTATGCTAAAATAAATGCGGACAAAGAAAGGTTCGACGGTTACCTTGATGTGCAATTGGTGATACCAAACGTGATTCCAATTGCGGAGAGTCAAATCAGCGGTAGTAGTCTCGACCCCGGGAACAAAGCTTCGCTTAGAAGAGCCTTCATGAGCCCACCCCGCTACATGGGGAAGAGGGGGATTCCTTTGGCTTCGTAGTTGCATCCTTCCCGATTAAAACCCGACAACATTCAAGCAAAGGGATGAAAGAGCTATTTGAGAGCTTTAAAGGAGTGAAGTGAAGGGATGTGAATGAATGAATGAAAGAAGCAATGCATTTATAGAAAAGGCGAACGAATACTGGTCGTCCGTTTCAAGGACCCACCTCGAGATGCTAAATGTATCTCATTGGTTGGAAATCCCCAACCTCAGCCTCTTGCCCCCCAATTTAGTAGCATGGTCGCATGGCCTTCATGGAAAGGTGGGCCCCACCCAAGATGCCATATCCCAAAAAAAAGAAAAAAAAAGAAAAAAAGAGGAAAAAAAGAAGAAGGGCAGGCGACCTTCCTCGACCAAACACCCGCCCAAGCCCGCCAAATGAAAGCACATGCTTGGGCTAATAACAAGGAAGGCTATGCGGCCTTCCTAGCTGCAATTGCCATTAAAAGAGCACCGACCTTGCATATCATCTTGATGCCGATAAGAGGTTGTTGGCTCCAGACTGCCGCTAAAAGGCACCGCCATCATCCAGGTTGCTGCTAAAAGGGACCAACATCTCCCAACTACCGCTAAAAGGTTGCTGAATCCAAGTTGCCCTTAAATGAGCACCATCATCATCTAGTTGTCACTAAAAGGTTGTTTGCTCCAGGTTGGCGCAAAAAGGGACCAACATTTCCCAATTGCCGTTAAAAGGTTGCTGACTCCAAGTTGTCATTAAAAGAGCACCATCATCATTCAGCTGCCGTTAAAAGGTTGCCGCTAAAAGGGACCGACATCATCAAGTTGCCGCTAAAAGGTTGCTCACACGAGGTTGTCGCTAAAAGGAACTAATAAGTCATTTTTATATAGAGTTTTTAGGCTCAAGTCATGTCAGTTTCATGCTTTTTATACCTGATATCTCGTATTTTTATAGCAATTTCTGTGATTTATACACTTGTTCGCGAGTTTGGTATGTTTTGAAGGAATTGGTGGAATTATATCAAAAAGGATGAAAATTTGGAGGAAGAATACCAAAAATCAAAGAAATAAAAAAAGAAGTTGAAGAAGGAGAGAAGAAGAATGGAAGAACGGCCCAAATAACACGGCCCAAGACTAGCTTAGGCGGAAAAGCAAGGCGCAGGCAGCGTTTTTAAAACCCACCCAGCGCCTTGTCCGGAAAGTTTGGCGACCAAAGAGAACCAAAATGCATGCCGCGTTTTGGAGGCGCAGCCAACGCCCATTCACAGAGAACTTCGCTTTTTGGGCAAAACGCAGGCCGCGTTTTGTGCCCTAATTCAGCCCTATAAAAGGGGTTTGACATCCGCCGTTTCAAAGAGCGTCCGCAGCGAGCGATTTTTCTTCAGTTTACATTGTTTTTCGGAGAGATTTTTAGGCAGCTTTTAGAGTAGATTTAGACCAATTTATTTACAGTTGATTCCTAAAGATTGTTATTAGATTAGACTATTGTTAGTGGTCGAAGAACACGAAAGAGATCGATTCGGGTGACACGAAGAGATCGATTCCGCGAATTCGAGCACGGTTTATTTCTATTCTTCTTTAATGCTTTCTTGTTATTTAGATTTTGCGATATTTACTTTTAGAATTATGAGTAGCTAATTTCCTTTGTTTGAGGAATAAACTCGATATCTATTGATTGAATTTGAATATAGTCTCGGTGTTAGGTTATCCTTTTATTCGTTTAATCTGCGTGCAATGTATGTCATGGTAATTTGACAATAGAACGACAGTTCGAGTATGTGCCTGGTTTTAGATTATTGACAATAGAACGACAGTTTGAGTCATGAATCAGATTGCTTAGATTGAATAGGTTGGAGAATAGTTAGACATAGTGATTCTTGCCTAGGGTCAATTTATAATCAGTTTTTATCTTTGATTAAGCTAAATAGTTAGAAATAATGTTTAGGTTAATCAATGTAACTCACCTAGATCGAAAGATCGCAGTGATAGGGCCGAGAAAGATTATAGACCCCGAATTATCTTGTTACCAGCACCGGGATTGTTGATGATTTGATTAATTGACTAGAGTGGACTCTCTTGAACGCTTTTAATTAATTGATTAAACCCTAAAAATTCCGTCTTTCCTAGTTTAGTTACAAAAACCTTACCTCAACCCTTGAATCGACCTAGCATTCTTTGTAGTGAACTAGTTCAGTGCGTGGTTGAACGCAAATCCCTGAGAGAGAACGATATTTTATTACTACACAGACCCGTATACTTGCGGTACACAGACACCTATATGTTTTAGGTCAGTCAAGTTTTTGACGCCGTTGCCGGAGATTTGTTTCACCAATCTCCATTGGACGAACACGCTTCGGGTGACTAGGTTATTTAATTTTTGTTATTTTTCTTTATCTTTCTTTATTACGCTTGGTGTTCTTGTTTTTGTCTTTTTCAGGTTTATGCAAAAAGATTTCTCTTTCGAGTACGATCCTGAGATCGAACGAACACTTCGAGAGAGAAGGAAAAGAGCAAGACTGGAGAAAGAATTTCAAGAAAATCAAGAAACGGACGAAGAGGAGCTAGAAGCGGAGTCGGAAAAAGAAGAAGAAATGGGAGAACAACGACCAAAGACTTTCGGGCAGTATCTTACTCACAATGTCACCAACCCGCAATCAGCAATCAACGTTCCCACCATCCAAGCAAACGACTTCGAGCTACGTCAATCATTGATCAACCTAGTGTTAAAATCACCATTCCATGGGTTGACTAACGAAGATCCGAACCGACATCTGCGACTCTTCCATCAAGCTTGTGACACTTACAAGGCCAACAACGTGTCGGAGGACACCGTCAAACTACGTCTCTTCCCGTTCTCGTTGGAAGGCAAGGCGTGGGAGTGGGAGTGGGTCGATTCACTTCCACGAAATTCAATCACAACGTTCGACGAACTCGCCAGCACCTTTTTGGCGAAGTACTTTCCTCCAAACAAGCTCACCAGCCTAAGGAATCAGATTTCTACATTCACACAAGAGCCGGATGAGTCACTATATGATGGTAGGGAAAGATTCAAGGACATTCTTCGACAATGTCCTCAGCATGGATTCAAACCTTGGGTTCATGTCCAATCCTTCTTCAATGGAGCGAATGAGCCGACAAGAGGAAGCATCCTCTCTGCAGCCGGAGGTGATCTTATGGACAAAACTGTGCCTCAAATCACGAGTCTGATCGAGCATCTGGCGAACAACTCTTATCAATGCTCTAAACCCCGCCAAAAGGCGGGAGGTAAGTTTAATGTTGATGCAATTTCTTTATTGTCATCTAAACTTGATTCTTTAACGCAAAAAATGGACCGATTAAGTTTGCCATCTAACCCTCCGACCTGCAATGTTTGTCAGTCGACCGAACATGAAACTTTTACTTGGCCTACACGTGGAGTTAGTAATGAACAAGTCCAACAGGCCAATTATATTGGCAATCCTAGACAGAATTATGACATGAATTCTAACACTTACCATCCTGGGTTTAGAAACCACCCTAATTTTTCCTATAGGAACGACAATCCCACTGGTCCTCTTCAAGGACAAGGATAGCAAAAGTATGTTCCCCCACCTCAAAGACCACCTCAACAAGGACCTCCTCGAAAGTCTAATTTAGAAACCATAATGGAGTGTCTTATCGCAGGACAACAGAAACAAGAAGGTGTTATAAAAGACCTAATGCAAAAGGTAGAGGCTTTAGCAACCCACAATAAGATTTTAGAAAATCAGATCGCCAATTCGGCGACTCCCTTTACTAGTTTACAACCTCAACCTGTCCCAAATCCGGGTGCTCAATGTAACGCTATAACCTGCGAGGAAGTGAACCTTGAATATGAATCCTTAGGAGAGAATATTTTACATATGGTAGTCAAGACCAAACCTAAACCAGACCTATTAGAGGGAACTAAAAACCCCTGAATTATGCCTAATAAGGAAGACCTAAGCAGCTTTAGGATCCCTTTCCAATTGGATGGTAGACCCATCAATTATGCACTGTGTGATACGGGATCTGAGGTGAATGTTTTGCCTAAGTCTTACCGAAGGAAATATGAACATAGGGAATTAAGGGTGACTGACAAGATTCTTCATCTAGCAGACAAGACTCTTAAAAAACCTTTAGGGATATTACATGACACTCCCCTCGAAATAGGACAGCATATTGTTCCTATCGATTTCTTGGTACTAGATACAGGAGAAGATCCAAAATCGGAGATTATTCTAGGGAGGGCCTTCTTTTCAGCTATCAATTGCAAGATGGATATTAGGAAAGGCACAATGATCATCGAGCTAGAAAAGTCGATGATAGAATACGAAGTACGAAAAGGCAAGTTGGTTCAGAGACATGTTCCAAAAATAATTCATGATGAAGGAGATCCGGTTCCAAAACGGATCAAGGACCCCGATGAGTAGGGTCCATAACGTCGAGCTAACGACGTTAAACAAAGCAACCCCAGGGAGGTACACTATTCCTCCTCACTTTTTTTATTTTATTTAGTTCAATTATTTTAACTTTCAGTTTTTGATCCCTAGCTATTTTATTTTTATTTTGAAGTTTACTAATATATTCTTTTAAGTGTGTAGAGGAAAAGGAAGAAATTCGAGAAATTCATGGCTTTTATTGAATTTTTATTCCTAACCTAATGAATTCTATGTTGGTAGATGTTTGTAGGGATTTTTGATGTGTCAAATTGTAGGGAAAATAAGGAGGAAACAAAGAAAAGGGAGAAAATCAAGCAAAAATTAGCAAAAATCGAGCTGCTAGCATCAAGTAGGAAAACGCAGCCAGCGTTTTCCAGGCGCTGGCTGCGCCTCAGCTAGAGACTTCAGGTACGTAGCTTTTACAAAACGCAGGCTGCGTTTTGCCTCTTGCCCAGAAATTATTTCCCGCCTTTTAATTTAGTTGGCCCCTTTCCCTTTCTTTCAAAACCAACTCTCCCCTTCTTTTGCCCTAACTCCCGACACACCTCACCCCCAAACGCGACCAGCGCACCACCTGCGCCACCGACCACCACGCCGCCGTCGACCCTCGCCGGCACCGCCACCCCACACCACTTCTTTCTCTCTTTTCTCTTCTCACTTGCACTCAAACACTTTGAGTCTTTGTAATGTGGTTTGTGAGACCTCCGTTTTTATCGTTCTTGTCAGGGAGCTGGCGGCCTTGGTCATAGAAACTAGGTCTAAGGTCGGGTCAAGATTGCCAAGGTAAGGCAATGGGTTGAAAAAGGCGGTCACGAAGCAACAAATAAATCTAAGGTCGGTCAAGGAATGGAAAATGGGCTTCGAGGCTTTTTCGGGATGCAAATAGGGACGAGGAAATGGGTTTTGTAACAAGGGAATAACAAGGAGGTGAATCAAGTGGCAATTCCATTAGAAGATACCCACCGAGCTTCCTCTTCCGAGGATAGTCTGGATTAACTTCCCCAAAGTCCGCGACAGACCCGGAGGGTTAGTGAAACGGAATTTCCTAGTTAGCTTCTATTGGCTTTCGTGAATAGAATACTAACTATTCCAATTCCCACCTTCCAACACAAGTGTTGGATGTATTCGGGAGCTTCCGAACCCAAATACATCCTACTTGAGGGAAGGATAGGAGTGGGAAATTGATTTCCCAACTAATTACTCACTAATATTGCTAACCCAAACCTAATCACCCATTCACACCCTTAATTACCCCCTAACCTATATGGTTTCTAGCCACTAATCATGATAAAAACTAAGCTAACAACATCCAAACCAAACCTAAACGTGATTTCTAACATCAAACAACCATAAACAAGCAAGAACAATGAGAAAGCAAGAAAAGAAATTAAGAACAAGCAAAGTAATTAGCAAGGTAATTAATAAAAGAGTTAAGGGAAGAGAATACTTATCAAAGTGCTGTAGATGAACCAAGGAAAGCAATAAAAAGATAATCCAACAATCTTTCAATTGTTTGAATACCCAAATCTTCAATAATAAACACAAATCTCCAAAACCCTAGATGAATCTCTCACTAATCTCTCTCTAAAATCAACTAATTACCAAGCTGGATATTGTCCAAGTCTATCCCTAGATGCCCCCTAAGAAATCGTCAACAAGGTGTATATATACAAGGCAAAACTGTTGGCCAAAACACAGCACTTCAAGCCGAAAACACGCGCAGGACATAGGGAGACCGTCGCCACGGTCTAGGAGACCGTGGGTACGGTCTCGTTCTGTCAAGCGAAATCTGTATGGCGATTTTTTTCCTTCGAGAGACCGTAGGTACGGTCTTAGGACACTGTAGCTACGGTCCTGCTCCTAGACCAGGGGGTCGCGGGCGCTACCCCTACGGTAGCGGGTGCTACGCTCATGGTGGCGGGGGCTACGCTGTGCTTTCCTTCCCTTTGGTTCTTCCTTCTTTCCGAAGCATGTAACGCCCGTTTCGAGGGTCGTAGAGGGTGTTACCTCACTAATTGGCACCAAAGGTTGGGAGTGTGGTCCCAGGTCAACTCCGCCTCGGCTTCCGGTCCGTCTCAGCTCGGGAAATCACCAAAAAATGCTATAAAAAGGCCCGTTTTGCTCCGTTTTGAGTAAATACTCCAAAATCGACAAAATAACCAAAAACGTATTAAAAACTATGAAATTAAACCACGAAACGAGTTAAAAAGCATAAGGATTTAGGCGGTATTTAGACACAAATTGGGGCTAAACACCACCCCACACTTAAACTTTTGCTCGTCCCGAGCAAAACAAAATAGAACAAATAAGAAAACTAAACACCAACTCCTCTGTCGTGGGAGGAAACGAGTGCATTTAGCGTATGCACCAAGCCCTTTGAACCCCCCGGCAGCCCGGGTGGAGGAGATGGACTCGTGAGGGTTTGTAGCGGCTATACCCACAAAAGCCAAAGAAAGAGGAAAAAGGGGAAAGAAAAAGAAGTGAAAACCGAAAAAACAAAACAAAGCAAAACAAAGAAAATATTCCCGTCCCCAATCATGCAAACCTGTCAATTCGGTCGGTCGGGCGGCTTTGGGTTGGTCGTATATCAGGTTTGGGTAAATACTAGTCGGGTGTATTTCGGGTTCAGGAAAATACGGGCGGTGTATTCCGGTTTCGGGTCAACCCAACGGGTTATGATTGCGACCTTTTTCCGTTTCTTCTTTTTCAAAAATGGTCTCTAAATACTACTTTTTGTACAATATACATAATAAAGTATGATTATCTTCTAGTAACGATAGATTATTGTAACTATTTTAACTTAAATAAGAGAAATATCAAATAAATAAGTTGCGCTTATAGTTTAATAGTTAAAAATGTCAATGCAAAGTCACAAATTTTAATAAAGTTCAACTTAAAAAGTTAAATTTTCGGGTCAAATGGGCGGGTCGGGTTTAACCCGCTAATTTTCGGGTTTGGTGTACTTCTAGTTTAGTTGAAAAAATCATGTTCAAAACCTAGAAATTTCGGGCGGGTTCGGGGCAGGTTATCGGGTCGGGTCAGAAATTGTCAGGTCTACATGCACCTAGTTCCCCAACCCGCCTCAACAATCAATTGGAAGAAACAAGTATAAACTAATTAAGACACGAATGTTGGAAAACTGTCAATCTTTGAGATTTTGAACCAAAACACTTCCTGCTAAGCAAAACACCTCGTGCATATGTGCAAGTGGGCTCTAGTCGGTCATTCCTATCCTAAGCCAGAAAATCAGAGTTTTTCTCATGCTCAAGCTCGGGATTATATATCCTACTTCACTCTTGGTTTTTTTTTCTTTCAACCTCTCTTTTCTTTCTTTTTCTCACTTCACTCTTTTTCTTTCCTCTCTCTTTTTTTCTGCATTTCTGCTCTTTCTTGCCATTCTATTTCTAAACTCTTTGTTTTTTTTTCTTGCTTCGCTCTTTTCTTTCTTTGCAAAACCTACACTCTTTTCTTCCTACTCAAATCGCTTTGTGTCTTTTATAGTGTTTGCGTCGGGTTTTGCGAGATTTAAGCACCGGCCTTCGCAAAGGGTTACCCTCCCTGCTGGGTTTCTCCATACGTGAGTCATTTCACTTAAGGGGCATAGGGTGCCGATCCACCCAAACCAACCCATGACGGTAGGCCCGACAGTTACTTGATTAATGTATTAATTAAGAGCTTAAGCATTTGAACAACCAAAACTGTCTAACTTAGGTAAGAAGACTCAGTCAAAGCGTGTAAGATTTGAGGATTCTGCTTTCCCATTCCATGTAAAGGTCTAAAAGAGATAAGTCATGGCAAAAATCCTTCCTAAGGCCTCTATTTATTCATACCGGCCGCTACCAAGTGACCGAATCGGCAAATTAGACAACTATCTACATAAATGTGAATGGAAACATCTTCAAAAAGAAAAGAAAGAAACTTTTGGGTTTTTCACAACATTTCTCCCCTTTTTACTCTTTCACACACAAAATCTTTTTCAAAATTTTAAATTTTTTCAAATTTTAAGCAGAAACTAGGAAAACAAGGAAAACAAGAACAAAAAATCTAGGTGATCTACCCTTGAAATAGAATATCTCCCCCCCCCCCCCCACACTTAAAACGCCACAATGTCCTCATTGTGGGAAGGTGTCTCATGGAAAGGGTAGAGAACCTACAAAAAACAAACAAACAAAAACAACTAGCAAGTAAAAATGGTGGCGACCCGAGCCCACACGCGCGGCTCCAACAGCAAAATATACCCAACAAGCACATACTAGGGGTTCGCCACCCAAAAGAAAAGTGAAGTATGCAAAAAGGATCATAGGATATTCAACTCAAAAAGAGAAGAGCGGAGAGATAGTACCTCGAGTTCTTCAAAACAAATGATTACTCAATCCGGGATCCGTGATAATCGAGCAAAGGGTTAGGATAATTAAGCAAAAACAATCAAAGCTCGTAAGATCCGCATGCAAGATTAGAAACATGAAAAAAAACTAACTAAGAAAAACTAAAAATTAACTCAAAAGAAAGAAATAAAAGTATGGGTTGCCTCCCATAAAGCGCTTGTTTATGGTCCCGAGCTTGACCTAATTTACCCGTTTGATTCTAGAGAGACGTGGTGCACATGAGAGGTACATATCAGCTTCTTCCACCATGACCGCTTCTTCTTTTCCTCTCCAACTCCTACCACCTTTGGACAACCTCAAGTCATGATGTCCTTCCGGTCGTTTAGTTGACCATGAGCGGGGAAGAGGTGATGATATCTTTGATTTCTTCCAATGTCGCTTCGTCCTCCTTTTCCAACATCTCCTCATCACCTCCGCAAAAAGAACAAGAGTTTCCTCCGGTAGTTTGATTGGGTGATGGGGATGAAGAAGTAACTTAGGTTCTTCTTCAAGTGGTCCTCCAAGTTTCAGACACTTGGGAACAATCTTCTCATTATCTATGTCCTCTATATAAACTTCATCCAATGAAATTTCCCTCCTCAATGGAACAATCTTGAGGGAATCAACACAAGATGCATCTTCAATAACCATGGGTTCGGAACATAAGGTCTTTGGATGATTTTGTCTTTCTCATTATCGGGCTCCACTTCAAGAATATAAACTTCCTCTTGATGCTCATGAACAGCTGTTTCTATCATATTGACTTCAACACAAGGTGGCATGAAAAAGGGTGTCTCAATAGGAACATTAAACTTTGATTCAATATGTCCTTCATCAATCAAGTGTTGAATCAACCAATTTGGGAGAGGAATTTGCATTTGGTGGGGATCAAATTGCTCTTCAGGAAATTCACTAGCATTTTCATTCAAAACTACAACTTGTTCTTCCTCCACCTTCTCTTCTACGCGATTGGCTTCCTCATCAATCATATCCTCCTTCTCATCATCAACCACTTGCACAACCTCCATACCCTCTCCTTCGATTTTATCCTCAACATCTCCCTCATTTTCTTCAAGAACTCCCTCCTCTACCAACTTAGGTTCCTCAACTTCTCCTCCACTCTGCAAGGTAATAGCAATCACCTCCACTTCTTGGATAGGAGTGGTTTGGATAGGTGCAAATTGAAATTGGTTGGATTGAGCCAATTCGAGCTCGAGACTTTGGATATAAGCGTGATCCTCCTCTCGGTCTTCCATGATTCGCTCCAACATTAACTCAAATGAGGATTCTTGGGGTGATTGAGAAATTTGAGGTTGTGGAATGTCTTGTTGGGTTAGATGGAAGGCTTCTTCTTGAATGAATGAGTGATGGTCAATGGGTTGAAAAGTAGAAGGGTGTTGGTTAGTGGTAAAATCATAAGAAATGGGATCTGGTTCAACATGGGAAGAAATAATTGCACTCACTTGCTCTAATTGTTGAAAATAGAACACTTGCGCTTCTTGAGCCATTCTCAATTGCTTAGAAGTCTCCGCAATTGCCTTCTCTTTTTGCATTTCGTAAATAGAAGCCAAAAGGAGTGCAATAATAGGATGATGCTCCAAAGAAAAATCTCCTCCACTAGATTTGCAACCTCCAAAATCAGGAGCATATTGAACAAGCTCATGAAGGAATTGTTCGGCCTCCCCCGCAGTCTTCTTCAAAAATGTCCCTCCGGATGCTATATCGATTGATTCTTTGAGAGAGTCAAAGAGTCCACAATAGAAGTGCTGAAGAAGCATCCAATTGGGTAAGTTATGGTGCGTACACTGACGTTGGAGACTTTTAAATCTCCCCCAAGCTTCGAAAAGAGACTCTCCCGCTTTTTGCTTGAAACTTATAATATCTTCCCGGAGTCTACAAGTTTTGTCGGTTGGGAAAAATCTTTGAAGGAAATATTTCTTTAGGGCCTCCCATGAAGAATAATATCCAGGTGGACAAATGTCGAGCCACATTTCAGCTTTTCCCCTTAGTGTAAGAAGAAAGAACTTCAACTTGAAATATTCGGAAGATATTCCGGGCATGTTCATGAAACTGATACGCTTTTCGAATCTCTCCATATGAGCAATAGGGCTCTCAGAAATATTTCCATAGAACGGGTTGCTAAGGTAAAATGATAGGGTTGCCTCCCGTACCCGAAGATGGAACGACATATGATAAAAGAGTACGGGGTGAATCAGCTTGGACTTCACCCATTAGGACTGGAAGCCTCCTATGATGCTCGATAGAACATTAGGGCATAACTACATGAACCAACAAGAACCAATAGAAGAATGAAATTCATCGAGATTAGCACAAACTAATTTCTAGCGTGAAAGCAATCTCAAATAACCAAAAACCAAGAAACTAAAACTAGGGGCGTTGGCTCCCCGGCAACGACGCCATTTTGTGTAACATGGTTTGTGAGACCTCGATTTTTATCGTTCTTCTCAGGGAGCTGGTGGCCTTGGTCATAGAAACTAGGTCTAAGGTCGGGTCAAGATTGCTAAGGTAAGGCAACGGGTTGAAAAAGGCGGTCACGAAGCAACAAATAAATCTAAGGTCGGTTAAGGAATGGAAAATGGGCTTCGGAGGCTTTTCGGGATGCAAACGGGGATGAGGAAATGGGTTTTGAAACAACGGAATAACAAGGAGGAGAACCAAGTGGCAATTCCATAAGAAGATACCCACCGACCTTCCTCTTCCGAGGATAGTCCGGATTAACTTCCCCAAAGTCCGCGACAGACCCGGAGGGTTAATGAAACGGAATTTCGTAGTTAGCTTCTATTCGCTTTCGTGAATAGAATACTAACTATCCCAATTCCCACCTTCCAACACAAGTGTTGGATGTATTCGGGAGCTTCCGAACCCAAATACATCCTACTTGAGGGAAGGATAGGAGTTGGAAATTGATTTCCCAACTAATTACTCACTAATATTGCTAACCCAAACCTAATCACCCATTCACACCCTTAATTACCCCCTAACCCATAGGGTTTCTAGCCACTAATCATGATAAAAACTAAGCTAACAACATCCAAACCAAACCTAAACATGATTTCTAACATCAAACAACCATAAACAAACAAGAACAATGAGATAGCAAGTAAAGAAATTAAGAACAAGCAAAGTATATAATTAGCAAGGTAATTAATAAAAGAGTTAACGGAAGAGAATACTTATCAAAGTGCTGTAGATGAACCAAGGAAAGCAATAAAAAGATAATCCAACAATCTTTCAATTGTTTGAATACCCAAATCTTTAATAATAAACACAAATCTCCAAAACCCTAGATTAATCTCTCACTAATCTCTCTCTAAAATCCACTAATTACCGAGCTGGAAATTGTCCAAGTCTATCCCTAGATGCCCCCTGAGAAATCGTCAACAAGGAGTATATATACAAGGCAAAACCGTTGGCCAAAACGCAGCACTTCAAGCCGAAAACACGCGCAGGACATAGGGAGACCGTGGCCACGGTCTAGGAGACCGTAGGTATGGTCTCGTTCTGTCCAGCGAAATCTGTATGGCGATTTTTTTTCCTTCATGAGACCGTAGGTACGGTCCTGGGACGCCGTAGGTACCGTCCTGCTCCTGGACCAGGGGGTCGCGGGCGCTACCCATATTGTAGTGGGCGCTACCTACTATGGTAGCGGGTGCTACGCTCATGGTGGCGGGGGCTATGCTGTGCTTTCCTTCCCTTTGTTTCTTCCTTTTTTCCGAAGCATGTAACCCCCGTTTCGAGGGTCGTAGCGGGTGTTACCTCACTAATTGGCACCAAAGGTTTGGAGTGTGGTCCCGGGTCAACTCCGCCTCGGCTTCCGGTCCGGCTCGGCTCGGGAAATCACCAAAAAATGCTATAAAAAGGCCCGTTTTGCTACGTTATGAGTAAAAACTCCAAAATCTACTAAATAACCAAAAACGCATTAAAAACTATGAAATTAAACCACGAAACGAGTTAAAAGCCTAAGGATTTAGGCGGTATTTAGACACAAAATTGGGTCTAAACATTCTTCAAGCTCCATTCCTCTTCAAACTCAAGGTATGGAATTCTCAACTCTTCGTCTTGTTCTTTGATTATACACTCTGTTCTTGGTAGAATTGTGGTTGAATACTTGAGTTTATTGAGTAATTTGTTCAATTTATACCAATTATTATGTCCTAGATTCAAATTTCCTGAATTTGGTTTGAAATCTTGGATTGATTTCTTTATTAGGGCTTGGTTTGAGTTGGATGATTTTCAATCTTTTTGTTCCAGAATTGAGAGAATTATGTTGTTGGATGTGTTTAAAGAGCAATGTGATGTTAAAATTGAGGAATTTTGGCCTACGTTTTTGTTGTGATTATGTTGTGGTGTTATACTCTGTTTTTAGTTAGGATTTAGGTTAGATATATATTGATTTCAATCCGTAGTATCAAATAAGCATGGGGGGATTGATCGTACTAAGTTTATATGTTATGCACATGCTTATTTGATACCTAGGATTTATCTTGGTGATTTTACTGATTTTTGTGAGTGTTTTTAGATGGTGAGACTAAAAATCCTAGCTTCTTCGAACCACCGGGAGATGATAACGAAGTCGGAGGCAGCCGGAAGCGAAAAGCCACGGCGGCGAAGAAAGGAAAATAGAAAGTCGCGCCTTCAAAAGACTCGAGAGACCCAAACCCCTTCAACTTTGAAGGGGACGTCAAGAAAAGGTACGACTCCCTCTCCAAAAGAGCCCTCGTCCCCACCAAATATATGCATGAACCTTTCTTGCATAGTTGTGGTATGTTGGATGATGTTGATTGGATGTTAGGTCGTTGCCATATGACCAACGTAGCTAGGTTAGGAGAGCCGACCTATAGCGGAATTACCCTTGAATTCTTGTCGACCCTAGTTGTAAACCTCCAAGGGAGGGATGGGTGTATTCGTTTCCAACTTTTGGGGGTAGAGAGGAACATGACCGTATCCCAATTTGCCTACGCCTTTGGTTTTCCTGAACACACATGTAGGGATTCATCCCTTATACCCATAGAGTGGGATGGGAGGGGTTTCTTTTTTTGAATTTCTGGTTTTGATAGTTGGGACCCTAGCAACACCCCCGCGACCTTGATTAGGAACCCCGTATTGAAGTATGTCCGCCGCATACTCTCTTGCGGTATATTTGGGAGGCCCGGTAGCTTAAACAAAGCTACGCGGGCTGATTGCTACATGTTGCATTCCATGTTGGATATTGACCCTCGTGCCGACCCAACAGCTATGCTAGCCCACCATCTTTCTAGTGTCGCCACCTCAACCAACAAAGGCATTGCCGTAGGGTGCTATATTACACACCTTGCACGCCAATTCGGCTTTAGGCCACCTAGGAACCTTACTGACCTAGTCCCGGGTAACTTATTCTTGGATGGGGAGAAGTGCAATTTCTTTGGCTTGTGTAAGTTTGACAAGGACTTGCGTTGTCTCTTGGTCTATTCCAATAACGCTAGGTTTCCCGTGCCTAACCCCCACACCTCTCCCCAAGTTGTTGAGAATTTAATGTGGATGCCTCCATTCCCCGAGTTTGACCCCGAACCCGAATCAGAACCAGAAATCCACCCTAACCCGCAACCCGAACAACCCCAACCAGACTATGAGGCGCGCTTTTGCGACCTCCAAACCTCCATTGACCGGATCGGACACTATGTCAACGAGTTGAGGGATAGCTTTGTTGAGTATAGGGGGCAGTCTGACATGCGATTTGACCGTCTCGACGAGTCAATCGCCAACCTCACCGGCCTTATTCAGGCCATGTTCGATCGAGCCTCACCAGCACCAGGACCGAGCCATACCGACCCTTCCCCACCCACCGAGGATCCTTGATCCTTGGCTAAACCCTTACCCTTCACCATTGTCTTCTGCATTGAGGACAATGCAACATCTAAGCATAGGGGGGGTGGTTGAACAATATTTCTTCTTGTGAATTTTTCTTATTTCTCTGTTTTTCATTTTTTTTTCTGTTTTTCCTTCATTTTTCTTTTATTATCGTCTTTCTTTTTCTTGTTTCATGGTTGTTTTTCGAATTTTAGTGTGCTTTCTCTTATTTTTGTATGTTTCTTTTATTTGCTTGTTCATAGTTATTTGAGTTTCTAGTCTGTTTTTCCTTTTTGTTTTCTAGATTCTTAAGTTTTTCTTCTAAATTTGTTTCTTTTTCTTTTTCTTTCTTTTGCATCCACCTATTCAAAAATCCAAAAAAAAAAACAGAAAAATTAGAAAAAAAGACCAAAAAATTAGAAAAGACAAAAACTAAAAAATATAGTTGTATCGCCCTGAAAATTCAATTATAGAAAAGTGAAAGTCAAACTAACGTTAACTAGAAAAATTTAGCGGAAGACTCAAACTCTTATTGGGCGTCACTGCCGTATCCCCGAAGGAATACAAGGCGAGATGGAAAACTACAACTATCTGTCAACGGTAAACCAACTAACAAACTCATACTTAGAAATAAACCTCAAAACTAACTTCATGTTTGTCAGAAAAGAAATGCAACACATTTAACGACGTTTAAACATGTCTTCCTCACTTCTAGTTCCCGTCCCCAGCATATAGATCTTCACTTGAAAACAAAACATTTCAAAAATGAGGGGGAAATTTCAATAATGTCTACCCCTAACGTAAAAAACAAGTTAAGTTCATTTCAATTCATTTGAGGGAGAGGGAACAAGCCATACCATTTCACAAACCTTTAATCCCTTAATTGTTTTCCTCAAACCAACCAATTCATATTTTATTGTACGGGCGGGATACCACATCCCTTAGAGTAACATCGCCTACCACAGGCATCAAGAGTTCGCCTACCACAGGCATAAAGAGTTCGCCTACCACAGACATCAAAATATTCGCCTACCACAGGCATCAAAATTCGCCTACCATAGGCATCAAAATATTCTATCCTATATCAGGGAAGAAGCCCTGATCTCCTGGTCTATAACCCGGCAGGATACCAAATCCTGAACTCCGAGTTATGCCCCGAAACCCGCTTAATGTTTCACTTTGAATAATTAGTATCTTATGCAAAGCTCATCTCACAACTCTCAAGTCAAACCCAACCCAAGTTATTAAAACCAAAGTAAAAACTACTTATAAGAGACCATCTCAATTCTTAATTCATAAATCAAAGATCACAAACAATTATAAACAATTATCCAAAACAGATGGTCACATTTCCACAAAAAGTCCCCTTTTGGAATGCAATTCTCAAAACAGATTAGAAAACATTAAAACACATTTAAAGAGCATCCCAGTGGGGATTAGAGCATAGACATTACTTGGTTAACTTCACTTCACAGCAAAAACGAACACACTTGAGCTCACCAACGACGCGAGTTAGCTCGGGACTAAAATAGAATAATTATTCTAATCATAACGTGCCCTTCGAAGTTAGTATTAACTACCTTCTAACTAACCCTCCCCTAGGAACACCATAGGTTCCCATCATTCATGAATTTGCACTTTAAATTACACATTCCAAGTAATTACATATCAAGATCAAAACAACATCTTCCCTCAACAAAACATTAATAAGACAAATTACAGCATCCTCATAAAAAGGGTCATAACTTGACTTTCCGACATCCTATGGGTCTATTTTTTGAATTTTCGGAAACCTCAAGATGTCTACTAAAACTCTTATGTTGAACTCAAGACCCAAAACACGCTCTAAGGTCCTCAAAAATAGTCATCAATCCAAAATGCCAAGATATGACCTATGTCTAGTAATCGGGGTATAACTTGACTTATACAACTCTAACGTCCGGTACGTAAAATGCCTATGAAAGCTAACTATACAATCTATGGTGACCCGTTCTTTACACGTTATTGAAACTGTCTCGTTCTCGGTTCCCATATAGTCAATAATTTCGGTTCTAACTTTCACCATTCGATCTCAGGGTCCTAACTTGGGTCTTAAATAATGACTAAGGTTAAAGTTTGTACCCTAAACCAACCAAGGTCTAAAAGGTACCACTTATAACCAACAATTTAAACCTTTCTATGTAAAGAAATTAATAATAACGTAATAATACTACAAGCACGTAATAATAACACAATAATAATATAATACGTAAAGTTTAAAACTTTACAACACATAAACATTATAAATTTTAAAAAAACAAACAAAGGAGTTTTAAAATTCTCTCTAGGTAATTACAACATGAATTTTCGTAAAGAAAATCGGATAGTAACGTACTAACAATATATACGTAATAATCAAATAGTAATAACATAACTACGTAAATTTTAAAACTTTCATAAGTATAATGCATTATAAAATTAATGAAAACAGACGGAGGGAGTTTAGAACACCTTTTGAATAATTACAACACATAACTTTAACGTATAAAACGAATACTTAAATTAAAACTATTATATCATAAAATAAAACTATAGTTAAACAATATATTTATGAATATGAATTTAAACGAGATTAATATATAAATAATAATAATAATAATAATAATAATAATAATAATAATAATAAAAGATTCAAATGAATAATCACGTACGAAACGAAACAATATAGCAGCGGTAGCGGCAGAGGTAACACTGTCAGGGCAACGAACCTACTTCGGGGGCTCCTTGAGCCATGATGGCTATTCCAATGGCCTAGGTGGTGGGTGCCGGTCGAAGGTGGGACTGCAGGGAGTCTCCTGGTGGTAGTGGTGGTTGCCGGTATCGTCAGGAGTGGAGCTTGGAGGCGGTCGAACAGGGGCAGCAACACAACAACACAACAGTGACGACCCTACTTTGGTAGCCTTCCATCGTTGCTCCGGTGACCGGTGGCGGCTGGGGGCGAGTGACGGTCGATAGTGGCAGTGCAATCAAGCGGCCGGCGGCGATCGGGAGGCCTGGAAGCTGGTGGTTGTCGGTGGGGGAGAGGGAGAAGAGAAGGTGGAGGAGGGGTTTGGGAGAAAGGGGAGACCAAGGTTGGGCTTGGGTTCACGTATGCGCAGCTGGAGGAAAAAAGAAGAGGCGTGGGTTTTCTTTTTTATTTAATTGACCTAGCCACCTAGGGTTTAGCTAAGACGGGTATTTATACCCATAATTAATTACAAGAAAGAAAATCAGAAAAAAAAAGAAAATTAATTACAACTGGAAGTAATTAATTTTTTATAATACTAGTTTTCCAAAATCTCTAAAATAACACCTAAATAACTAAAAAAAATACCAACATGAATAATAATAGTAATAGCATCACATAAAATTACTAAAATATCCACACTCCCATGCAACCTTCCCATGCATAAAAAATTATCATTCTACCCTTCGTTAGCTAAAAGGAGGTCCTATGAGTTCAAGTGTTGGCAGAAATAATCGCCCATAATTTCTCAAAAATTAACGGAGTCAACCTAAATTATTAACGACGTCACAGTCAACGCATTTAAATTTTCGGGGTTTTATGTCATTACCCCCTTTAAACAAGTTTCATCCTCGAAACTTGAACTCAACACCAACGGTCTGCCAGATAGAACCAACAGCGGTCCTAACAAAAAAAAACTCAGGGTTTTACATCATTGCCTTCTTCAAAAGAGTTTCGTCCTCGAAACTCGACGCACCTTATGTGTTGAATAGGTGCTGATACTTCGACCTCATTTCCTAATTGGCTTCCCAGGAGACTTCAATTGGGGTATACCTTGCCCATCACACTTTTACTTGAGGGACGATCCTTCCGCGAAGCGGCTTCTTTGAGCAATCTAGAATCTCTTGCGGCTGTTCCTCGTAGGCCAGGTCCTCTTTCAGCCTCTGAATTCTCATCAAAGGTCTTTTTTTTTCTGGTCTTAGGCCCTCCTCGGGGCCGTGTTCCATGGCCACCTTGGGTTTTCAAGTCTTTCAGAGGAGCTAGAGTCTCGTGCTCATAGCAAAGGAGGTAGTATGCAATCTAGCAGATATCAAAACAAAAAGCATGCACTTGTAACACATAAGGAAACAAAGAAAAAGAAGCACATCCCATTCCCTAGAGGTATGGCTAATAGTCGTTCTCACCATGAACGTCCCTGGTTGAAACCATCAACTTATAGCTAAGCTTAAACTCAACTTTATCATAATCTTCCCATTGTTGACCTTTTAAAACCGTAAAATAAGATCATTAGAACACGCCAAACTGATAGTTACCAATACCCAAAGTGTTGTAAGATCCTAATAATTACCTCTTAGTACAAATCCTTTGCTTCTGTGCCAGGGTAACATAAAATAACGACAGTTTCTCAACAGTTTCCCTTGGTAACCAAATGATATAACTTCCTCAAGACAACCTTATTACCCGTATGAGAATGACAAGTGCTCGTAGCTAACCTCGCTCATCAAAGCACTAACCTGGTGACTCAAATGGTAACTAAGCGTTATGTTTTCATCTACTAGAAAAACTAAATGCTAAGCTCGACTACCCTACACAGGATCAATACTGCAATCAATTTGTCAAATCACCATTTAGCTCAAAAACACTTAACCATGCCAAAAGAGACTTATCACTTAAGTTACAATTACTTAACAAGAACTAGCACTTGCCTATCATTACCCTCTCAACCCACTCAAAATGAATTTCGTCCTTGAAACTTGAATAACAATATACCAACCAATGCCTCAAACAAAAATCAAACTTAACCCGACAATTTTACCAATTCAGATTCTCCCTGACTTCAACTTAATAATCTTCATGTACTTGCACCATCAAAATCGTTTCCAATCCTCAAATTTTTCTTCGAACCACTAATCATTGTAAAGATCAATTCCCCCACATGTTTCAACATAGAAAAAAAAAATATAGGGACTAGCAATAGAGGATAACCTTCCTTCGTGCATCTCACCATTTATTTTTCATTAATAGTAATTCCAATAATCAAAACCAAAAATATAAGTAACCAAGACATGATCAAACACTTCGCTTAGCTCCTCCAACACCCTAAGCACTAGATACTCATTAAGTTTAATTTCTTCCCTGATAGTTCTAGATAATAGAAGTCGCCATCAACAGAGATTGACAAATCACAGAAAGAAACTGCACTAATAACCATGCGATAATTAAACAAATTAAATTGGATGATACTCAACAGAATTAATCAAATAACATTTCCACATATTCATCAAATGTAATAGATTATCCCAGAAAATGTTAAGTCAGACCAATCAGATGATACTCATACAAAATTTAATCAGGTGGGATTCAGACAGTGTTGTGGGTATCAGACACCTACAGCTTTCCGCATGGGTTATACCCACTTCTCATACGAGCAACTCAGTTCATGAACACAATCATAAATAAAAGGCTTGTCTTACAGAATAGACAGTTACGTACATAGACTCACATGTATGCATATGTCAAGATGAGACCCGAATCGTGAATATATAATAGAAAACTCACTTTAAACTTTCAAGGGAGAAATATTAAAATCAAATAGTTACAGATAAAGTACATCTCTATCCCATAATGAATAAAACCCTTTCAAAGTATCACTATGTCATTCTTAACGGTCTAATCATCCAGACAACTTCCCGGCATGTAGATAATATAATAATAATTGTACTATTCCGTCTTAATAACAGCGCCCTCAACCATCACATAACTGGAATTTTCTTTTTCACCACACAGTTCCTCATGTTCCTTGATCCATAGACCTTAGTAATACAACTTAAGATCCCTAAAATACAATAACCTTAAAATATCTTGCTTAGCTCAACATTACCTTAAGAACATTCACCTAATTCAATATCTTGAAAACCAAAATTAGTTTTCATCCTTAGCTCAAAGTCTTGTGATCGATATCCAAAAGTCTAGTTTAAACGTACCATCATCAACAAAGTATTCATCTCAACCTTTATCTCAAAATCAAGTTCTTGTTTCCTTAAAAGTGGTCCTTGAAACTCAACACCCTGACCAAAACCAAGCATAATCCCAATATTACTTCGAAGCTCTTCATCTGCTCTCAATAATTCAAAGAAACGATATTCATTCAAACTTTCAGGAAGTCTCCAACTTACCGTACCACATAATATCAAATTAACCATGAGATTAAACACAAAACCTTCACCTCAACTATACCCCTCAACTCGAGCTTTAACCAACACTTTCCTTACAAAGATCCCTCTAACCCAAGACCTCGACTTAGAATGAATCACGTTCAATCACAAACATTAATTTAACCCGAAAACCAAAAATTTAATTCAAAGGCCAACTTTACATAGGAATTTCCAAGTATGCTCCAGGTCCATAAGTCAAAGTTCATCCCCAATCATCTTAGTGCATACCCAAAACCTAATAAATACGATTTGAAGCCTTAACTAAAGCCAAAGTGTTTAATAGAGGTACCCGAGACATTCAATCGAACATAATATTCTCAAATACTCAACATCGTACTCAAACAATAATACTAGCTTCATGCATAACATCTCTTAGTACGGGAAAGTAATAAATCGAAACAAAAGTTAAAAAGAATAAAACACATTAATCAAAATATGAAGAAACAATCAAGCTGATGCAACCTAACCCACACTTAAACTCACACTCCGATTTTAGCTTCCTAAGTCTCAAACTAGATACCTAATTGACAATTAGGAGCTACTAGTTCGCAACCCAGAGCTCTGATACCATTCTGTAACGCCCTGAAAATTCAATTATAGAAAAGTCAAAGTCAAACTAACGTTAACTAGAAAAATTTAACGGAAGACTCAAACTCTTATTGAGCGTCACTGCCGTATCCCCGAAAGAATACAAGGGGAGAAGGAAAACTACAACTGTCTGTCAACGGTAAACCAACTAACAAACTCATACTTAGAAATAAACCTCAAAACTAAATTCAGGTTTCTCAGAAAAGAAATGCAACAATTTAATGACTTCTAAACATGTCTTCCTCACTTCTAATTCCCGTCCCCAGCATATAGATCTTCACCTGAAAACAAAACATTTCAAAAATGAGGGGGAAATCTCAATAATGTCTACCCCTAACGTTAAAAACAAGTTAAGTTCATTTCAATTCATTTGTGGGTGAGGGAACAAGTCAAACCATTTCACAAACCTTTAATCCCTTAATTGTTTTTCTCAAACCAACCAATTCATATTTTATTGTGCGGGCGGGATACCACATCCCTTAGAGTAACATCGCCTACCACAGGCATCAAGAGTTCGCCTACCACAGGCATCAAAATATTCGCCTACCACAGGCATCAAAATATTCTATCCTATATAAGGGAAGAAGCCTTGATCTCCTGGTCTATAACCCGGCAGGATACCAAATCCTGAACTCCGAGTTATGCCTCGAAACCCGCTTAATGTTTCACTTTGAATTATTAGTATCTTATGCAAATCTCATGTCACAACTCTCAAGTCAAACGGAACCCAAGTTATTAAAACCAAAATCAAAACTACTTATAAGAGACCATCTCAATTCTCAATTCATAAATCAAAGATCACAAACAATTATAAACAGTTATCCAAAACAGATGGTCACATTTCCACAAAAACTCCCCTTTCGGGATGCAATTCTCAAAACAGATTAGAAAATATTAAAACACCTTTAAAGAGCATCCCAATGGGGATTAGAGCATAGACATTACATAAAATTACTAAAATATCCACACTCCCATGCAACCTTCCCATGCATAAAAAATTACCATTCTACCCTTCGTTAGCTAAAACGAGGTCCTATGAGGTCAAGTGTTAGCAGAAATAATCGCCCATAATTTCTCAAAAGTTAACGGAGTCAACCTAAATTATTAACGACGTCACAATCAATGCATTTAAATTTTTCGGGGTTTTACATCATTACCCCCTTAAAAGAAGTTTCATCCTCGGAACTTCAACTCAACACCAACGGTCTGCCAGATAGAACCAACAGCGGTCCTAACAAAAAAAACTCGGGGTTTTACATCATTGCCTTCTTCAAAAGAGTTTCGTCCTCGATACTTAAACCTTCATTTTTCTTTTATTATCGTCTTTCTTTTTCTTGTTTCATGGTTGTTTTTCGAATTTTAGTGTGCTTTCTCTTATTTTTGTATGTTTTTTTTATTTGCTTGTTCATAGTTATTTGAGTTTCTAGTCTGTTTTTCATTTTTATTTTCTAGTTTCTTAAGTTTTTCTTCTAAATTTCTTTCTTTTTCTTTTTCTTTCTTTTGCATCCACCTACTCAAAAATCCAAAAAAAAAAATCAGAAAAATTAGAAAAGACAAAAACTAAAAGATATAGTATAGGATTAGGATTAAAACCGAAACACGTTCAGTGATGATTTGTAAACCTTTCTTACTTTCAGTTTAGCTTGCTTTGCTTAGAAAAGTCTGAATTAGACCTGAAAAGTTTTTGAAACCTTTTCCTTCAAATCTTCTGATTGAGCCCTATCCCGTGAGTCCACATTGTCTAAATTTTGAATTGATCACTTTTATCAATTCCATATTCCCTGATCGACTCACCCATTAGTTGCATCTCTAGAACTTGCTTCGCATCTTGCTTGAGACTACATACTTGCATTGCACGCTGTGACAAAGTGATTAAGGCATTCGTTTTATTTTGCTAAACTACATAGCCAAATAGCATACCCTACACTATATTTAACTGTTCTTTTTGCCCCGCCTAGCCTTTGTTTACCCTTCTTTCATGATTGATCCCTGACAATGCAAGCCTTGGCCTTTGATATCCAGTATCCCTTTGCCTTGCTTGGTTGATTGAGAGTTTGTCGTTTTTTTCGAAAGGAACGGTTGGTTAGGTGTGTTTGGATGTGAAGTTTGGGATATATTATGCTTATTGTTTCAAATAAGAAGAAATTAAAGTCACACCTTTTGAATAATTAGTGCTTGGTTATGTTGTTCATACATTTTATTGAGGTCGAAGTTGTAATCTCATAGTTTTCTTCTCCCCGATCACCCACCAAAAAAGAAAAAAAAAAGAAGTAAAAAAAAAAAGAGAGAAAAAGAGTTCCAAAAGAAAAGGGTGTTTAGGGAGATTCAATTTAAATTTGTAATCTTTGACTTGGTTGTATTCAGTTGAGATGTTCATATCGTAGAGGGTGAAAGGTGAAATTCCTTGCATACACTAAGCAAGAAGGTGAGTTCAGAGTGCTATATTCATTGAAATTCAATCCAAGCATGGCTCTTAACTCCTCAATCCCAAATTTTACCGCTCATTTCCCCTAACCTAAGCCCCGTTACAACCCGATAAAGTCCTTTTGATTGTCACTTGTGCATTGCATACCAGTAGTGGAGAGCAAGGTTCTTACCAAGCTTATGGTAGTTGTTTCTATTGGTTTGAGTATGAGAAAAGCCACATACAAATTGAAATTTGAGAGATTGAGTGATTTTATTCTTTCCTATGTGAGGTTTGCTCTTTTTGACTGACTTACGTCCATGACTAATCGCGCACATTTGCATTATTCTTAAGACTGTTAGCGGGTTTATGTTTCAGAAGTACTTGTCCTCTCCTTTTGGTTTCGAAATTTTCTTCCTTTCTCTTTTAAACTAAGTTTTGATCTTGTCCAGACTGATCTTTGTGATTGCTTGATTGAATTGATGTGTTAGATTGGTTAGCCTTTCGAAAGATTTTGTTTTTATAATCCTTTCGAAAGCTCTTTCTGCCTCTTTCTCTTCTTACACTTGGTTTCTCCTGATTGAGCCCTAGCCCTCCTATTTCTAATTCTGACTTCCTTGAGGACAAGCAAGAGCTAAGCATGGGGGGATTTGATAAGTCATTTTTATATAGACTTTTTAAGGCTCAAGTCATGTCAGTTTTATGCTTTTTATACCCGATATCTCGTATTTTTATAGCAATTTCTGTGATTTATACACTTGTTCGCGAGTTTGGTATGTTTTGCTGGAATTGGTGAAAATTTGGAGGAAGAATACCAAAAATCAAAGAAATAAAAAAAGAAGTTGAAGAAGGAGAGAAGAAGAATGGAAGAACGCCCCAAGACTAGCTGAGGCGGAAAGGCAAGGCGCATGCAGCGTTTTTAAAACGCAGCCAGTGCGTTGTCCAGAAAGTTTAGCGAACAAAGAGAACCAAAACGCAGGCCGCATTTTGGAGGCGCGGCCAGCGCCCACTCACAGAGAACTTCGCTTTTTGGGCAAAACGCAGGCCGTGTTTTGTGCCCTAATCCAGCCCTATAAAAGGGGTTTGACATCCACCGTTTCAAAGAGCATCCGCAGCGAGCGATTTTTCTTAACTTTACATTAGTTTTTGGAGAGATTTTTAGGTAGCTTTTAGTGTAGATTTAGATCAATTTATTTACAGTTGATTCCTAAAGATTGTTATTAGATTAGACTATTGTTAGTGATCGATGAACACGAAAGAGATCGATTTGGGTGACACGAAGAGATCGATTCCGCCAATTCGAACACGGTTTATTTCTATTCTTCTTTAGTGCTTTCTTGTTATTTAGATTTTGCGATGTTTACTTTAGAATTATGAGTAGCTAATTTCCTTTGTTTGGGGGATAAACTCTATGTCTATTGATTGAATTTGAATACAGTCTCGGTGTTAGGTTATCCTTTTATTCGTTTAATCTGCGTTCAATGTATGTGATGGTAATTTGATAATAGAACGACAATTTGAGTCTGTGCCTGGTTTTATATTCTTGACAATAGAACGACAGTTTGAGTCTTGAATCGGATTGCGTAGATTGAATAGGTTAGAAAATAGTTAGACATAATGATTCTTGCCTATGGTCAATTTATAATAAGTTCTTATCTTTGATTAACCTAAATAGTTAGAAATAATGTTTAGGTTAATAAATATAACTCACCTAGGATCGAAAGATCGAAGTGATAGGGCCTAGAAAGATTATAGACCCCGAATTATCTTGTTACCTGCACCGGGATTGTTGATGATTTGATTAATTGACTAGAGTGGACTCCCCTGAACGCTTTTAATTAATTGATTAAACCCTAAAAATTCCTAGTTTCCTAGTTTAGTTTAGAAAACCTTACCTCAACCCTTGGATCGACCTAGCATTCTTTGTAGCGAACTAGTTCAGTGCGTGGTTGAACGCAAATCCCTGAGAGAGAACGATATTTTATTACTACACAGACCCGTACACTTGTGGTACACAGACACCTATATGTTCTAGGTCTGTCAGGAACCAACATTAACCAGCTACCTCTAAAAGGTTGCTGACACCAGGTTGCCGCTAAAAGGTGCCGCCATCCTCCAGGTTGCCGCTAAAAGGCACCTCCGTCCTCCAGTAAATGCTAAAAGGCCGCCGACAATTTCAAGGTTGTTATTAAAAGAGCACCAACAACACTCGCTTTCCAAGAGCACTACCAATCGCAACTAATCAACATCTCAGGCTACTTTGACCTTCGTCCAATTTAGACTAGATCAAAGTGGGGGCTCTCTGTAGACGCCAAATCTCGTACCGGTAAAACTGACCCGAGAAAATTGGGCCAACACAACCGGACTTTACCCAAGGAAAATAAGAAGCCCAATAGGTCTTACCCATTTCGATGACAGGCCCAACAACAAGCTAAGCCCAAGGAAAAAAGGAAGGTTAGGCGACCTTCATATTTCCTACAGGATTCCAGGCGGGCCGAAACCAGCGTACGCAGCCCATGGAAATAGAAAGGTCACGCGGCCTTCCTCATTTTCATGGCATGGGAGATGATTGCCACACTTGCAATCCATGTGCAGAGAAATCAACAACCATGCGTCCTTGCTTTTTAATTCTGATTTTGACGCTATTTGTTTCCCTCCACTCAAATGCAATCCCATGATCACCTCCCTTGACTTGTTGACTTCTGATTTTGAGGATGGCCATATGGCCTTGCTATTTGTCTAAGGGGCATGATCTTTGGAATCATGTCCCTTTCCTTCCATCTCCATACATCCACCCTCCACCTATAAATACCCCCCTCATCCTCACTCATTTCATCAACACTTCTCATCAATAATCATCATCATTATCTCTCAATTCTCTACTCTTCCATCCTCTCTATTCTCTCCCTCAAATACTATCGTCATCCTTCTTTCCCATCCTCACTACCATCACCATACTATTCTCGTACCAATCATCCTCAAGCATCCGTTCCATCATCCATACCGTGCCGATCTTAAGCGTTCAACACAAAGGGTCCATCTTCAAAGGCTTAAAGTGAAGTTTGTACGTTTAATATTTCATTATGTAATTCATCCCTAAGTGTTTTTATTTGTACATCTCATTTTGTAAAAACCTTCATTATTTTGATGTTGCATGTTCGGAATATTAAATTCGTGAAATTTATTAAAGTTCTTCCCGTTCAATTTCATTTCCAGTACGATTTTAGTAGAGTCTATCTTTTTAAACAGGAAAATTCGAGAATTATTTAATTCTCGAATTCGTAACCTTGCTCCCGAGTTCAGAATTCAGGTTCGTAGACCAGCATTGTTTTTATTTATTTTAAGGTTTGTCGATATCCTTAAATCAGCTGGCAACTCTTTCTTTATAACTTCTTTTTATTATTACACACAGTTGTTTATTTTATTGGGAAAATTCATAAAAAATGATTTATATACCCCATATTCTAACCTGGAGCTAGTTCAAGAGAAAATGTCAAAGAAATAATCGTAGGCCATGTGGCCTTTAAATTCTTTCTAAATATTTTCGTTTGCGCCAAAGAAGCATAAGGCCCAACAGTGGCAACATCACAGGCCACGCGGCTGGTGACGAGCCATGTTATTTCATGTGCCCTCTTCTTAGCTCGGGTTCGAATTGGAAGTCGTATGAGATCATTTGTAGATTAATTCGGTATAATTTCAAGTGTGTTAATAATAAAAAAAGTGGTTCTTAAACGAGTAAAAGTCACCTCTAGAAAATGATTTTCATAAAGTAAAAATACCCTTATTTAAGAATTAAGCAACCTTAGTCGGCTCCCGGTCATTAAGTAGCACACTCGAGGGAAAAAGCGTTGTGAATTTTCCCGGGGGCGGTCCTACAAATAGCAACCAATAACTTAGAGTTCAAATAGGTTTAGGAAACTTGCCAAATAATAAGCCAAGAGAATTTTGGCCATTAACCCAACAATCTCCACCTTGGAACAAATTCTTCGATTACCGTCAAAGAGCTCTGAAATTAATCATGCCAACGAACTTCTTGAAATTAATCATGTTAACAACACTCTATAACCCCAAATCTAATAAGCAAATTCTGACTTCATCCTGAATTTGATTGAACCCGGCTCTGAAGGACTTTGACATGACTCCGACAGGATTAGAGTTTTATTGAATTTGATTGTACGGACTTTGAAGGAATTTCACCTGACTTCGGTTGGATAGAAATTTGACTGAATCTGGTTGTACCCAACTTTTGAAGGAATTTAACTTGACTCCGGTAGGATCTTAATCTCATTAAACCTAGCTCTGATACCACTTATTAAGATCATATTAAGATTGGTTGCTAGTTCTTAGGGTGTAAAATAGAGCAATATATGTAGCGGAAGGAAATTTAGGATGATTAGGAAATCGAGGATAATAATAGACAGACAAGATAAAAAGTAAAGGGAGAGACAATATTTTTATGAAGAAACCCAAATCGGGAAGAAACCACGGGTGGCAACCAATATCCACTACTAAAAAAGGAGATATTACAAGAGGTGTAATGTAATCTCTCATACACTGTCACAACCTATGGATAATTAGAGTGAAGATGTAGAAATAACACCATACATCCCTCACGGGGAGTTTTGAAGGCACTCACATCTGCCACATATGCCACATATTATATTAAGGTGAATAAAGATCTCTATTTATAGAAGTAAACATCCTATAGATCTGGCTAGACTTCCACTCCAAATACAATTAGGTTTTAGAATGCTATTACAATTAAGAAATTTTTCTAAATATAATTAGGAAATAAAATAATTTCCTAATAGCAACCAATAACTTGGAGTTCAAACAAGTTAAGGAACTTGCCAAATAATGAGCCAAGAGAATTTTGGCCATTAACCCAACAATCTCCACCTTGGAACAAAGTTTTCGATTACTGTCGAAGAACCCTAAAATTAATCGTGCCAACGAACTTCTCGACATCATCCTGTTAACAACACTCCATCACCCCAAATCTAATAACCAAATTTTGATTTCATCCTCAATTTGATTGAACCTGACTCTGAAGGATTTTGACATGATCCGAGAAACCCACAAACATATACATAATGAAAAGTAGATTGCTCCTTGAACTTTTCACTTAGTATATACAAGCCAAAATTGAATCCAAATCATAAAGTAGACATGTCTTTGAACTTTGGATTTATATTGATCAACTATACTCGTAATACACATACGTTTGTTTTTAAATCTTAAGTGCTAAAACATTGACACTATTATCCGGCCTTGTGTCCTTATCTTTAGTAAGTGTTTCGGAAATTTAGCCCTAAGTTCCTTTAAACGGCCACACATCACACTTAAATAGGTAGTCTTTGGAATTTACCGCCCCTGTAATTAGGTTTCCCAAAGTCTATTAAGAGTGTCACGACTCAACCTCTTATCATTACAGATATTAAGCATCATTTAACCTGAGATGTATAAAATTGATGCTTCCTACTACTTTAGAGAACTCCGTACTCATTTGAACTTTACGAATTGGTGGTATTCCAATTCGTAAAGTTAAGTCATTGTTGTGAAGTAGTAAATATTTTGGAAACTTATCCCATCTCTAACATCAAACTTATCCCATCTCTAACAACAAGGCCCACTAGATATATAATTATATCTTTACCATGGCCTTAATAAAAATATCTTCATCATAATATGAATAAACCATCATATAGCTTTTGTGATATAATCACACTACACTATGTGTAAACTTGATATGGATCCTCTTATATGCTTATCATCCAAAAAACCATTGATATAAAACTCTAACTTGTGAATAAAATAACCTCATACTTAATAAATCACTTAACTTTGGATTCATATGGCAATCGAATTTCCAACTTATATGTAATTAAACCATTACATCTCAATCCTTTGCTACGAATTAATAGGCGGAATAAACTTGATGATACTTGACCATGTGAATAAACATGGAAAATTCAGATTATAAGAATCTTGCCACAATGAATTTCCACATTATACACCTTAAAGACTTGTAACTTATAAAACATCCAACAAAAGACTCTTTTTAATGACAAAAATTTCATCCTTATTACTAGTATGAAGCTTCCATATAACTTAATGTCATAGCCAACTTAAAACATATGGCTAAATAAACTTGTAACTTATGTAGGTGTTCAATGGCGCACTTAATAATATATAAATAAATAAATATATAAATACTTATTTTGACTTTTTCTTTGCACCATCCTTCAACAACTATCTTATCATGGAATTTCAATAAACTTATCTTTAATGGCAATTTTTATAAACTAATTAAGCATGTCAAAGGTAGTAAAACATATTCATTGGTATTTATTTGATAATATTAAGAGGCAACTTAAACATGGTCAATGCACATGCATATAACCCCCAAATAAACAACAACTTAATTACCTTTGACCTCCTCGTAAATAACTTGTTGTTACCTTGCCCTTAATCCATGTAAACCTGATTGCATAATCAAGCAACAATTCCCATCATGAACATCGAGATCTTGTACTTGTATTGCCACTCTTGTGTATCAATTTCTCATCTATACCAAACACATATAGATAAATAAATGAGTAATAAACTTTTAAGCATTAAACTTGCTTAATAAACTTAATAAACTTGTATTGAAAAATTGATACTAATAAACTTGTAAAATATAAATTACTTATCTTTGTAGTCCCTCTTGAATCTTGGATGTTCAACTCTTAGCCTCCTCCAATCTTGTCTCGTAAAATAGTTCTTAAGATTGTTGGAAAATGACGTTTAACCGGCTTGAATCTTCATCATCTTCACTTGGGTTGGCTTCTTGCGATATGTATAACAAGATGGAGATATGACTTAATAACCAAATGGTTAACTTGTTTGGATAACACTAAGAGTCATGGCCTAGAACTCACTTTCCTTAAGAACTATTTACTATACCGTAAATGTTCAAAGGAATAAAACTTAACTCTTGTCGTACTCAAGATTTCGGTTTCTCACTTGATTCCCTCAAGTACAACTGCAATCTATACTTGAGAGAATGTGATTATAGGAAGAAGAATTGATGCTTGAGATACTCTCAAGTGGCTTCGGAACGTCTCTTATTTATAGGAGACTTGCACACCTAATCGAATCCTAATTACGCCCCTTAGTCAAAGGCATAATTAAGGTCCTTAATAATAGATTATGACCTTGCCTTGGTCAACTAATATAGTTGTTAGAATACACATAATATCGGACTTAATATTGATATCATACACTTAATACATAAGATTATATAGCCGTTAGCCATTAAAGCATATTCTGGGTTCCAACACGGTCCGTGTTGCCTCAACACGTCCCGTGTTGAGCCTAGAATCATTTTTCTTGCTTTCTAGAGACCAATACGAACCGTGTTGGTCTCTTATGGACTCGTGCTGATCATATTCTTGATGTTTATCTTATATATGATCCTTATACTTATTCCACACGATTTCTTATGTTATATAAAATTCTTATACTCTTGAAATAATTCCAACAAATACAATTAGGTTTTAGAATGCTATGACAATTAGGAAATTTTCTTAAATATAATTAGGAAATAAAATTTATAGCAACCAGTAACTTGACGTTCAAACGAGTTTAGGAAACTTGCCAAATAATGAGCCTAGAGAATTAGGGCCATTAACCCAACACGCTACAATCTTTCCCTGTTGTGTTTGTGTGGCTTGAATTCAACTTAGCTCGAAAACACTAAGGAACCAAGGCCCCTCGCTCCCTATGAAGAACGACAATACCAGTGTTTTACACCGCGATACTACTCAATGAACAGTGGCATGTCTACTTTGATTATAATAATCTCATTATCTTTAAATACCCTTCTAATGATGAAGATTGTTATAGTTTCAGACCTAGAAAGCTTCCCACTTTTTAGCAAGTGGCAGATTAGCACTGATCAATATAGTAATCTCAGCTCTGACCCAACAAATTTTGTCCTTCTATGAAATCCTTGTCACACTTGCTAGAACTGATAGATTTATTGTTAATTTCTTTTGGTGGAGTTGAGTTGGTCACAACTTCAAACATTATGTGTCAAAGAATTTCTTATTCAAGCAGATGCATAACAACTTCATGAAATAAAACACAAAAGTGGAATGTTTTGTTTCATCATAATAATTTCATTATCTTTAAGTATACTTATAATGGCGAGGGTTGTTACAGCTTCAGACCTAGAAAGCTTCCCAATTTTTAGCTACTGGTAGCTTAGTATTGATTAATTTACTACTCTCTACTTTGAACCAACATATTTTGTCCTTCTACAAAATCCCTATCACATTCGCTAGAAGAATTGATAGCTTGATTCTTAATTTCTTTTGGTAGAGTGAGGTTGGTTACAGCTTGAAACATTAGGTCTTAAAGAATTTTCTATTCAAGCATAAATGTCTTTGAGTCATTGGTACAAGAAGGGCTGAGTGGTTTGCTAATGTCCTCCTTATTAAACAAGCTTGCCACCTTTACCAAATAATCATACCTACCTCATATTAGGATATATCGAGCCAAATATAATGTCATCCCTTGTAACCAGGGAAAGTCCAACTAAGGCTATTGGTTTGTGTGGGGAGATAAGATTACACTCCGCTTTGGTAGCTCCTAGGTAAGGGTTCTAGAAAACAGTAGGTAACTGTTCGGTTGTAATTTTTGTGGTTTTAAGTTAGGGTTGTCGGTCCACAGGGATGGGTGTTAGGTTTAATTTAGGTAATTGGTTTGTGTACAAGGGTTTTTCTCAATGCGGAAAGCAATAAATTATGTAAATAAGCAATAAACTAACCTAAACATGATGATAATTAAGAAAGCCATAAAAGATGAAAGCAACTAAAAGCATGAAATTAAGAAAGCAATAAAACTAAGACTAATTAATGAAATTAGGAACAAGAGATTATACCTTTGATGATCCAAACTTTCACTAATCTTCAATCTACTTGGATTTCTCCCGAACAAACAAGAAATCGTGAATTGGATTACTAAGAATCCCCAAATCCCCACTTGAGAGTGGAATTTGTGACCCTTAATCCCCCTTTTCAATAAAAGTTAGATTGGATGTTTTTGTGGCTAACACTATGAACTTTCAAAGGCAAAATTAAATCAAAGCTAAGCACAAGGTAATAAAGATTAATGAAGGCTGAAATTACTTGAAGAAAATTGATTACAATCAAGAATCCCAAAAACTTGAAGAACAAGACAAGAGAGAAAAACTTAGAGAGAGAAAGTAGAGTTTAATTAAGAAAGCATTAAAAACCCCTAATTACAAACTAAAAGCTTCAGCTAATTCCCTCTCTAAAAGAGTCGCAACTATTACTCTTATAGTACCCTAAGTTTGTTTCACAAAACGCAGCACTTTGTTCCCAGATTATACGCAGAATTTGGAATTGGCTCGGGCGAGCAAGAATCTGCTTTCGGCGGCGGCGTTCGTCGCTGTCCCTCGTTCTTCGACTTCCTTCGGCTCGAAGCTCGGCCGGCCGGCGAGATTCTTGCTCGGGCGGCGAACTCTCTGTCCCTTCAATGCCTTAGCCGATTTTCATCGAACTTTTCCTAGTTGATGCGCAGAAGCATGGCTCGACCGAGCCAATATCTTTCTTCGGTCGAGCGGACCTACATCTCACCTCCTCCTTGGCTCAATTTTACTCGACCGTTTTCGCTCTCGGGAACCGCCAGGCGAGCCACCATTCTGCTCGGTCGAGCAGACCTTCTGTCTCACCCCCTGATTGGCAAGTTTTTGCTCCGTTTTGTCGCCTTTTTCGATCGCTTACTCATTTTCCTACAAAACTACAAAAAACACATAACTAGAATAACACACGGGGTTAGAACATACAAAAACTCCCTAATAAAGAGAAGAATTCGGCTCGAAACGAGACCGAACACCACTCCCACACAAGGGTTTGCTCGCCCCGAGCAGACTAAAAACAAAGAAAAGAACTAGAAAGAGAAACTAAAAAAATAAAATAAAATAAAAAAAACCTAACTCACTTTCGCAGGAATCGCGGATGCATTTAGCATATGCATCAAGCCTTTAAACCCCCCGGCAGCCCGGGTGGACGAGGTAGATCTCGTGAGGGTTTATAGCAACTATACCCACAAAAGCCATAGAAAAAGGAGAGAGGGAAAGTGAAAAAAACAGAACAAGTTCAAAAGAAAAGAAAAAGAGACTTGCTCGTTTCAATGAATCCAGCTATTTCAATTAAGAAAACGGTATTAATCCTCCGAAAGGAACCGTTATGAGCATCTCACAACGTCTAACCCAAACAACTGCCAATCTTTAAAATTTTGAACCAAAACACTTCCTGATGAGCAAAACACCTTGTGCATATGTGCAAGTGGGCTCTAGTCGGTCCTTCCTATCCTAAACCAGACAATCAGAGTTGTGCTCATGCTCAAGCTCGGGATTATCTATCCTACTTCACTCTTGGTTTTTCTTTTAACCTCTCTTTTCTTTCTTTTTCTTACTTTGCTCTCTTTTCTTTCTTTTTCTTACTTTGCTCTTTTCTTTTTTTACTTTTCTCTTTCTTACCATTATTATGCTCAACTCTTTTTTTTTCTTTTTCTTGCTTCGCTCTTTTCTTTCTTTTTCAAAACCTACGCTCTTTTATTTCCACTCAATCCGCTTTGTGTCTTTTAGAGCGTTTGTGTCGGGTTTTGCGGGATTTAAGCACCGACCTTCGCAAAGGGTTACCCTCCCTGCTGGGTTCCTCCATACGTGAGTCATTGCACTTAAGGGGCATAGGGTGCCGATCCACCCAAACCAACCCATGACGGTAGGCCCGACAGTAATTATTTAATGCATTAATTAAGAGCTTGAGCAATTGAACAACTAAAACCGTCTAACTTAGGTAAGAATTCACAGTTAAAGCGTGTAAGAATTGAGGATTCCGCTTTCCCATTCCATGTAGAGGTCTAATAGAGATAAGTCATGGCAATTGTCCAAGTTATGGTCGAAGAATGCTCAAACCGGTTTCTTTCAAAGAAGATTAAGAACGGCTTCTTGATTTCAACAACGAATTCCAAGAAAAAAAGCAAAAACAAAAAAAACGAAAACTTTGAAGGTTTTTCACTCCCTTTTTTTTTCTCCTTTTCACAAAATTTTTTCAAATTTTTCGACACAAACTACGAAAAACAAAAACAAAGACTCAAAACTAGGTGATCTACCCATGACAAATGGAAGTATCACCCCCCACTCCCACACAAAACTTCACAATGTCCCCATTGTGAGAAGAAGGGTGTCACAAATAAGGTAGAAAACCTAAAAACACACAACAAACACATAATAAACAATAAATGGTGGCGACCCGAGCCCACACGGCTCCAACAACAATGATATCCCAACATTCACACTCAAGGGGTTCGCCACCCAAAAAGAAAATCAAGCATGCATCATGGATCAACAATATATTCACAATGAGAAGGATGGTTAAAAGATGATACCTGAAGATCGCCAAGTTAAGCACATCCAAGCACACGATCCACGAACGCAATGTCAGAAAAAGAAACTTCAAATATTCACAAATGTACATGATCATTGACTAACCTTAACCCCGAATCTCACTATATGAGGCGGAATCAAGGGTGAAATGTCGACATCGCCTTAAACATTACACAACCCCTCGCGCATGTATATCTCAAAATGAAAGCACACAACTAATGTAAAATAACAGAGGGGAGTGCGAAATGCTCACAATCACTGCTCATCACCTCCCGGAGGAGGGTACGGATAGTAGGGGAAGTAAGTCGGGTAATACTGGTTGACATCGTCGGGTGGTGCCGGTGCATGGTCGGCGATAGCATAGTGATAATAACCCCAATCTCTCCAATATTGATTCTGTTGATGGAAGTACTCATCATAACGCTGAAAGTATCCTTCGTGCCGTTCAAGGGTCGACTGTTGCGCACGAAGGAGTTCCTGTTGACTTTCCATCAAGTTGTGCGTACTTTGTAGCAAAGTCCGCTGTTCACGGAGGTCGACACTCAGTTGGTCTAACCGACTTGCCAAGTGCCCCATCGTAATCTCCTGGGAAGTACTACCACTAGCTTCACCTTGGGTTGCCGGCTGCTCCTCTTCTTCCACATTTTCGCTCACAAATGGGTCATCGGGCCCCCCAACTCGATGGTTGGTCCTTGGATCTTCGCCACATGACCAGTTATGTTGATTGGTCACATCCAACCAACGTGCAGCTCGCGCGTGGTCCAAATGAATGGAAGTTGCATACTTATCCGAGCTATGCTTGTATATATGCTTGGTGTTGTGACACTCAAAGATGCCCATGCGTTGCAATCTAATACCATCGATGGGGTTGGGAAAATACCTCGGGGTGAACTTGTCGATATATCCTCCAAAACCTTTCTTCATCAAAAAGTGGCAAATGATATGCCCCATTCCAATTGTAGAGGTTAGGTGTTTAGAGGTAATGTCTTTGAAGTAATGCAAGATGCATGACCCCGTGTTCACCCGCTTCCCTTGGAGGGTGTTAAAGATGATGAACAAATCATCCCTCCGCACATTTGCCCTCCCATCGTCTCTTCCGAAGACCGAATTTGAAACTATGCGATGAAAGATTCGGATCGCTAAGTTACAAAAATCACGAGACTTGGAATTTCTGGTCAAGAATAAGCAATCCTCAAGAGCATTCGCCGTTTGATGTTTCCGACGCCAACAAGTAAGACTCTTCATAGCAGCTTGCTCATCGAAATGCGCACTATCCTCATAATACAACCCGTCTGTCGGTAACCCGAGTACTTGACAAAACTCTTGCACCGTGCACGTTTTCTCCTTGTTGTCCACCCTATATCGAAACTTAGCTTGGCGTGTATCGACATCCTCAACTTGGAAGGAACTGAGGAACTCAAGAATTGGTTGATCGTAAAGAGACTCGTCAATCTTGATGAAGGACTCCCAACCCAAGACCCTTATAATGTAATCAAAACTAGGGCCACAATACACCCTCTTCGCGGTGGCTTCATCATAAACGTCCGGAGCACAAAGTTTCCGGTGTTGATAAAGCTCATATCTCTCGCGATGATGCTCATCCCGGAACCGAATTCGCAATTCCGGGTTAGCCTGAAGAAGCGTGGGTGGTCAGCCTCAGAACGATCTTTATCCACCGCCGCCGACGAAGACTCGGGCGGTGGGGAAGGTGTACCTTCCTCATCGGTACAGGCTCTCTTAGATCGAACCATTGTGAACTTCAAAACACACTAACAACTCAAGAACCTCCAAATAGCAATCAATACACACAACACACAAGCCCTAAATCTGAGGAACAATCACAAGTAGCACCCAATTTAACCTTAAAATCAAATTTGAAAACACTAAGTGTGAATGTTACCTCCCAAATAGGCACCAAATACCAAGTGGCAACACAAATCGGGCAAAGAGCAAGTAACCCGGGACCTTGAGACCTCCCGACCTTGGCAAAACCCTTCTTTCCCCCAAACCTCAGAATACACGCAATAGCAGCAGCAGTAAACAGTAGCACGCATACAGCAGCCCAGCAACAACCCACAGCACAAACCACGCACTCCCAGCAGCAAACGCACTCAACAGCAGCAGCAAACAGCTCACGCAGCCCTCGCAGTAGCAATAGCACGCACAATTAGGGCACAGAACCCCGACCCAATCTGGAAAAATTGAAGAAATTAGCAAAGATTAGGGATTAGGGCTTGATGCTAGGGGTTGGAGGAAGTGAGAGAGAGAGATGAGAGAGAAAATAAGTGAGAAAATATGAAGAAAAGGAGAGAGAATCGAATTAAAACCCCGAAAGCAAAATACCGCCGCCCGAGCAGATGTTCTGGATGCGAACACAAGTTTGTCCGAAAGACTGCTCGACCGAGCAAACAATCTGCTCACCCGAGCAACGCTTCTGGACCGCTAGGTATGTCTGTCAGACTTCTTCCCTCGGGTGCTTCAGTGGACAAGCTCGACCGAGCACAAATTTTGCTCGCCCGAGCAAGGTTTCTGTCGGCCGCCGTCTTCGATGCAGGATTCTCTTTCAATTTAGGCACAGTGGACTTGCTCGCCCGAGCAGATGTGTTGCTCGCCCGAGCAGGTGTTCTGTCAACAATGCAAGGAGTTAAAATTTTTCAAGGAAATAAACCTTCTCACCTCTACTAAAAATATGTTCAAAACCTCAATCTCGCAAAAACCTCCCGGGACATTTCAAAATCAATAATCTAAAAACTAACCTAAACAAAACAAAATCTTTTGGGTTTTTCAAAGATTTCACATAAAAAGAAAAGCCGGCATGCATGCCTCCCCACTCCCACACAAAAAAGGCCACACTATGTCCTCATTGTGGCAAGAAATAAAGGAAGACAAACACCCTAAAAGAATAAAAAAAATTTAAAAACTAACAAAAAGAATGAAAAAGAGTTTTCTCACCAACCAACTCCAAAGAAAAAGAAGGATAATACCTGATTAGATCTCAAATAATCATCACATGACTTGTAAATGGAGATTGAGTATGCAAGCCATGAAATGGTGAATATATGTGAGCAATAAATGATCCTTCCTTCTCGTTAGTGCATAGTTAAGAGAGTTAAAAAAAAAAAGAACTAATTTACAATATGTACAAAGATGTTACTTCAATGTTCTTCAATCAACATATGGGACATGGAATGTTATACACTCCACATCTACTTTCTCTGGAAGCTCCAAAAAGGGTTTCAACCTGTGACCGTTAACTTTCCACATTGATGCATTAGTGGGGTCCTTGATTTCAACAACTCCCGAGGGAAACACAGCGGTCACAATGAATGGACCGGTCCACCTAGACTTCAATTTACCCGCAAACAAATGCAAACGTGAGTCATAAAGGAGGACTTTCTGCCCCGGAACGAAGGTTTTTCTAAGGATCACCTTATCATGTAGGACCTTCGATCGCTCCTTACTTAATCTTCCATTTTCGTAAGCTTCCCTCCTTAACTCCTCTAGCTCACCCAAGTTCAACTTCCTAATGTCCCCAGCTGCTGACAGGTCAAGATTCAAGGCTTTCAAAGCCCACCACGCCCTATGTTCGAGCTCTACAGGCAAATGACAAGGTTTCCCAAAGACTGCTCTATACGGTGACATTCCTATGGGAGTCTTGTAAGCTGTCCTATAGGCCCATAAAGCATCGGTCAATTTAGTGGACCAATATTTCCTATTCTTTGACACTGTCTTTTCAAGAATTTGTTTAATTTGCCTATTGGAAACCTCAGCTTGGCCATTTGATTGAGGGTGATAGGCGGTAGTCATTCTATGCTCAACAGAGTATTTCTTAAGCAAAGTCGCGAAAGAACGATTATTAAAGTGCGCTAATGATGGCTTTAGGCACCCCAAACCTAGAGAAAATGTTTTCTTGAAGGAATCTAGTCACAACCTTAGCGTCATTTTTTTTCGACGGAATCGCTTCAACCCATTTTGACACATGGTCCACTGCTAGAAGAATATACTCATTCCCAAAAGAGGTAGGAAATGGTCCCATAAAATCAATGCCCCAAACATCGAATACATCCACAAAGATCTCGGGTTGTAAGGGCATCATGTTTCTTCTAGAGATCTTACTCAAACTCTGACATCTAAGACAACTCTGGGCATAAGTATGGGCATCTCTAAAGATGGTAGGCCAATAGAATCCACTTTGTAAAACCTTATACGCTGTCTTTTTCCCACTAAAATGCCCCCCACACGGTTGGTCGTGACAAAACGAAAGGACATCCATGATAGACTCATCCGGAACACACCTTCTAAGAATTTGATCAGGACAATACTTAAACAGATAGGGTTCATCCCATATGAAATTTTTGACAATGTGAAGGAACCTATCTCTATCATGCTTATTCCAATCATTGGGCATTTCTCCCGTGACTTTAAAATTAACAATGTCAGCAAACCACGGTTCTACTCCTATGCTAAGAATGCGTTCATCAGGAAAACAAGCATCAATAGGAGACTCTATCACATGTTCAGGTGCTATCCTAGAAAGGTGGTCCGCTACCGGGTTATCAGATCCTTTCCTATCACGGATTTCACAATCAAACTCTTGGAGTAACAACACCCACCTAACCAACCTAGGCTTAGACTCTTTCTTCTCCATCAAATAGCGAATCGCCGAATGGTCAGTAAAAACAATCACTTTAGACCCCAACAAATAAGCCCGAAATTTCTCAAATGCATAAACCACAGCTAGGAACTCTTTCTCAGTGACAGTGTAATTCAGTTGTGCTTCATTTAAAGTATGACTTGCATAGTGTATCACGACAGGTTTTTTGTCAATTCGTTGTCCTAAAACCACACCTATAGCAAAGTCAGAAGCATCACACATCAACTCAAACGGTTCCCCCCATGTGGGAGGTTTGAGAATAGGAGGCGATATCAAGGCATCTTTAAGTGCATTAAAGGCCTTAAAACACTCATCAGAAAAGTCAAAAGCCACCTCCTTGGCCAATAAAGCAGAAAAGGGTTTGGCAATCTTGCTAAAATCACGAATGAATCGACGATAAAACCCAGCATGTCCTAAAAAGGATCTAACCTCCTTCACACAAGTGGGGGGGTCAAGTTCCTAACTAGGTCAATTTTTGCTTTATCCACTTCGATTCCATCTTTTGAAATCACATGGCCCAAAACTATTCCCTTTCGTACCATAAAATGGCACTTCTCCCAGTTTAAAGTCAAGTGTTTTTCTTGGCACCGACTCAAGACTCTACTCAAATTGGACAAGCAATCATCAAAGGTGGTGCCAAATACTGAGAAATCATCCATGAAAATTTCAACACAGTCATCAACAAGGTCCGAGAATATAGACACCATACACCGCTGAAAAGTAGCGGGGGCGTTGCAAAGTCCGAAGGGCATCCTACGGAAAGCAAACGTACCAAATGGGCAAGTAAAAGTCGTTTTCTCCTGATCACACGGGGCTATAGAAATCTGAGTATACCCCGAATATCCATCTAGAAAACAAAAGAAGTCGTGCCCCGCCAGCTTTTCTAACATTTAATCCATGAAAGGTAATGGAAAATGGTCTTTTCTCGTAGCCGTATTGAGTTTCCTGTAATCTATGCATACTCTCCATCCTGATGGAATGCGGGTTGACACTAATTCACCCCTCTCATTCTCCACCACTGTCAACCCGACCTTCTTAGGGACTACATGTATAGGACTAACCCACTTACTGTTAGAAATCGGGTAAATGATGTCATTATCTAACCATTTCAGAATCTCCTTCTTAACCACCTCCTTCATTTGGGGATTGAGTCTCCTTAAAGGGTCCCTCTGGGCTACACTATCATCTTCCAAAAATATCCTGTGTTGCACAATAGATGGACTAATCCCCCTAATGTCTCCAATCGTCCATCCCAAAGCCCCTCTATTTATCCTAAGAACCTCGACTAGTTTGTTTTCTTGGTCCTCTCCTAGGTTCGAAGCTATGATAACCGGGTAAGTCTCACTAGGGCCAAGGAAAACATACTTTAACTCGGAAGGAAGGGGTTTAAGTTCAAGGGTTCTAGAAGATGGTGGCTCAGGTTCTATGATATCAGGCACATGTTGAGAGGCAAACAGAGATTCATAAAGCAATTCACCGTCAAACACATCAGAATCACATAATGAGGTTACACAGTCGGGGTCGAATCCTAACTCAATAAGATCACTCACACAAGGGGCAACATCCAAATCAGCAGGGTTATCACTCTCAAGGTCACTTATCCAATTCACAGCATTACACTCTTGCTCATCATGTCCTAATGGTGACTTTTGTAGGTCAAAAATATTCAATTCCATAGTCAAATTCCCAAAAGTCAGTTTCATTCTCCCATCTTTACAATTAATCCAAGCATTAGATGTAGCTAAAAAGGGTCTACCTAAAATGACCGGAATCTCGTCACGAGGACTCTGAACCCTAGCTGTCTCTAACACAACAAAGTCTACAGGGAAGACAAAGGTCCCGACTTGGATCAACACATCCTCAACTACCCCCCTAGGCACTCTCGTAGACCGATCAGCTAATTGGAGAACCATTCTTGTAGGTTTCAATTCCCCCAACCCCAAGGTCTCATAAACATGTAAAGGTAGCAAGTTGACACTCGCCCCTAAGTCAAGGAGGGCTCTCTCAATCTGACTGTCTCCTATGGTAATGGAAATAGTTGGGCATCCTGGGTCCTTATATTTCACTGGAACCTGACTAGACAAGATGGAGCTCACATTAGAGGCCAAAAAGGCCTTCTTAGGAACCTGAGTTGCTCTCTTCGTTGTACACAATTCTTTGAGGAACCTAGCGTAGGAAGGACATTGCTGAATAGCGTCCAACAAGGGAATGTTGACCTTGACTTGAGAAAAAGTCTCCCTAATCTTTTCAAGAAATTTCTGATCCTTAGTTCCCCTCAACCTTTGAGGAAAAGGTGGGGAAGGCTTATACGCCACCGGTTGAACAGGATTGGAACTAGGAAGCACTCTAGGTGAGGTCTTAGGACTCAGGTTGTCACCTAAGTTGGTCAACCTCTCTTCCTCGCACGGCTCATCCTCAACTAGCTCATCACAAGGTCCAACACTCACATGTTGTTTCCTAGGCGAATCTGAAGGTAATTCTCTAATCTGATTGTCCACTTCCCTTCCTGATCTAAGAGTAATCACCGCATTAAGCCCCCTAACATAGTTTGGGTCACAAGAGGACGAACTAGAAGCTTTCCCCTTAGCGTCGCCTCGGTTGTCGAGAAAAGTTCCTATCCCTATTAGACATCATGAGTTGGGCTACTCTCATTCAATTGTTTCACCATTTTCGCCATGTCACTCATCGTATCCTCAACCCTACTCAAACAGACTCTAACTCTTTGTACTTCCTATCCTCTATCCTCACCTTGGTATCTGGTGGAGGTCGGGTATGGGCTATCTGGGATGGGATTGCCTGTCTCGAGGTGCTTGATAAGCAACCCGAGGCGGTGGTCTTAGTTGGGTTTGATGTTGGTGAGGAGGTGGGTTTCCTTGAAACTTCCTCCTTGGTGCATCGGTGGCCTCAAAACATTTTGGTTATCCGGCGATAAGACAAGAAAGGGTGTTTTGGCACCCTGGGAATTGGTAGGGCATCTTGGTTAAACATAGCATTCACATTTTCCACATTAGTTGACACATGTTGCAAATACAAAGGACAATTAGCATATACATGGTCAGGTCCTTGGCACCAAGCACAAATCAAAGAAGATTGAGGGTTCGGAGACACGGGTTGCTCTACAGAATTCACTTGGACGCACGGTTGGGTCTTAGACGCTAGTTGCTGTTGAGCTAAGGTTTTTATCATGTTCTCTAGAGAAGCAAACCTAGCCTCTACCCAGTACTCTCACTCACCGCATGAACCCCTCCCCGTGCATTAGACAACTGTGCCCCTAAGGACTCATTCCTAGTGTTTCCCCATTGCATTACTCTTTCTGACATACTCTCCAAAAAATCCCAAGCTTCCTCCATAGTTTTATCCATAAATCCCCTTTGACACATAGATTCTAAGGTCACTCGGGTTTCCTGATCTACCCCCTCATACACTATCTGGCACAGTCTCACTAGGTCAAACCCATGGTGGGGAAATTGGGACAAAAGATTCTTGAACCTCTCAAAAGCTTTCCAGTAAGGCTCCCCCTTATCCTGTCTAAACTTCAAGATGGAATTTCTCATTTGAACTGCCATGGAATTTGGGAAATACCTCTTCATAAATACCTTCAAGAAACTATCCCATGAGTTTATGGACCCCGGTTTGATACTATACATCCACCTCTTTGCCGAATCTCGCAGAGCGAAGGGCAAATATTTCAACAGAACATAATCTAAAGGTACCCCAGGTGGTGTGACCATACTAAGGTACTCCTTATACTCTGCTGTCCAGATAAGTGCCAACCCCGTCCCAGTAAAAAGAGGTAGGTTTTGAGTATGATACTGTCTGGGATCAAACGTAACTCCCTGAGGTAGGGTCGGTAACACAAAGCACGATGGAGGCGGGTCATAAGATGGATAGAGCTGGTCGCTCAAGGTAACCCTCGGTCCTTCCTCACCCATGTTAGGCGGGTCGACTAAAGATTTCTACCCTAACGATCTACTAGTTTCCGGTTGTCGAACCCATCCTATCGAATGACGCACTTTCTCCTTTTTAGTTGGTTTTTCTATTTTTTTAATTTTTAGTGATTTTTAAACTTGCTACTAAACAAGCAAAGCAATTAAACTATTCACACTATTCACAAACAAACCAATTCTAAACTCCCAAATAACGCCATCCCCGGCAACGACGCCATTGTTCGGTTGTAATTTTTGTGGTTTTAAGTTAGGGTTGTCGGTCCACAGGGATGGGTGTTAGGTTTAATTTAGGTAATTGGTTTGTGTACAAGGGTTTTTCTCAATGCGGAAAGCAATAAATTATGTAAATAAGCAATAAACTAACCTAAACATGATGATAATTAAGAAAGCCATAAAAGATGAACGCAACTAAAAGCATGAAATTAAGAAAGCAATAAAACTAAGACTAATTAATGAAATTAGGAACAAGAGATTATACCTTTGATGATCCAAACTTTCACTAATCTTCAATCTACTTGGATTTCTCTCGAACAAACAAGAAATCGTGAATTGGATTACTAAGAATCCCCAAATCCCCACTTGAGAGTGGAATTTGTGACCCTTAATCCCCCTTTTCACTAAAAGTTGGATTGGATGTTTTTGTGGCTAACACTATGAACTTTCAAAGGCAAAATTAAATCAAAGCTAAGCATAAGGTAATAAAGATTAATGAAGGCTGAAATTACTTGAAGAAAATTGATTACAATCAAGAATCCCAAAAACTTGAAGAACAAGACAAGAGAGAAAAACTTAGAGAGAGAAAGTAGAGTTTAATTAAGAAAGCATTAAAAACCCCTAATTACAAACTAAAAGCTTCAGCTAATTCCCTCTCTAAAAGAGTCGCAGCTATTACTCTTATAGTACCCTAAGTTTATTTCACAAAACGCAGCACTTTGTTCCCAGATTATACGCAGAATTTGGAATTGGCTCGGGCGAGCCAGAATCCTGCTCGCCGCGCGGGCGTTCGTCGCTGTCCATGTTCTTCGCGGCTCCTTCTACTCGGAAGCTCATTTCGGCCGGCGGGATTCTTGCTCGGCGGCGGGCTCTGTCCCTTCAATGCCTTAGCCGATTTTCATCGAACTTTTCCTAGTTGATGCACAGAAGCATGGCTCGACCGAGCCAATATGCTGCTCGGTCGAGCAGACCTTCTGTCTCACCTCCCCTTGGCTCAATTTTACTCGACCGTTTTTGCTGCTCTCCAGGAACACTGCTCGGGCGAGCCACCATTCTGCTCGGTCGAGCAGACCTTCTGTTTCACCCCCTGATTGGCAAGTTTTTGCTCCGTTTTATCGCCTTTTTTGATCGCTTACTTATTTTCCTACAAAACTTTCACAAGGCATTGCCTACAATAGAACATGAAGGAAGTGGTGTTCAAATCAAACTCTAGATTGTTGTTCTTTACAATGTCAGTGTGGAGTTGGTTAACCATCTTATCCGAGAATGTCACTATGTAAAAAGGATTTGGTTTACAGGTGATCTTGGGATCAGTGTGGAAGCACAACACAACATTTTATTGTACGACTAACTCTCATGATCAAATTGAGTTCTCTTCCCACACAAGAAAAGACACTGAGGTCTCGATCCCCCAGTGACCTTCCATGGGACATTGGATCGTCCGTATTACGATAAACAAAGGAACGTTCAACTATATCAGACCATCACCATAGGAAGTCACCAAGCGGATCAAGAAGGTAATACAAGTAATACAATCACAAAAGGAGAAAAAACCTACAAGTCTTCTTCTTAAATCTGAATGAAATCAAAACAAAGATACTTCATGTAAGTAATTTGTTTGGTAAAGAGGAATTCAGGGTGAATTCATGTGGACTTTCTTATATGATGAGGCTTGGTATCTAAAGTCCGTGTTTGCTGGATTGGCATGTGAAGAAACTCACCACTGCCATGAGGACCTTCGCCTATTCGTCATAGAGGACCTGCAGCAGCAGCAACAATCTAAGCTTTAAAGTTCTGTTTGAAAGATCGGAATCAAGATAAAATCAGGGAAGTTGACTATACATTATTCTTTTTTCCTTAATATTCTATGTTCCTATTATTACAAGTGATGCTATCTTGTAGATACTCAACGGATTGGAACAAATCTCCCAAGATATCGAATACAAGAAGACTGGAGATCAAGAAGATTGGATTAAAATATCGGGGATTGGAGATCAAGAAGATTGGATTAAGATATCGGGGATTGGAGATCAAGAAGATTGGATTAAGATATCTTGTGTGGTTGGTATCGAATACAAGATATCGAATACAAGTAATCAAGATATCTTGTGAAGATTGGAGATAAAACAAAATATGGAAAGAATCTTCAACTAAGGAAACACCAAGATTAGTCGTTGCATTGAAAGGCAAGCATCTATATAAAGAACGGTTGCCTCTCTTTTGTAGTTAACGATTCCAAGCAATATAAATCGTGTTTAGGAATTTTGTGGTAGAAAATTTTGAGTGTAGCTACTTGGTTTTGAGTAGTGAGTTGTTTAACCAAAATGTTTGTTCTGGTGAGGACCTCAGGGTCATGTAGCTAAAGTGAGTGAGTGACCTCACTTTAGTGAGTTCAATGCATTCTTCCTGCCTCAATTGTGAAGTCACTACTGCAGAAGTTCATTCTGAATCTTCGGCCCTTGTAAGCATCTTTTGAGCACCTCACAGTCCTTGATAGTGTTGAGTTTGTAACCTCCTCTGTTTTCTAGCACTTTAAGTTTATCAATAAAAAAGTATTATTAAGATATATAAGTGTTATTAACGTTCTTATGTTGATTAAGTATAGAATTTTTATACATCCCTATTCACCCCCGTCCCTCTAGGGTTATTTCAATTGGTATCAGAGCGGGCCTACAAATTCAAGAGTTTAACCACTCGAGGAAATGATCAAGGCTGCTATGAACACAGTAGAAGCTCCTCAAGGACGCTCATGGACAATAGCTCCACTACTTACTGGAGAAAACTACTGGTCGTGGAAAAGACAAATGAAGGTCTTCCTTAAGGAACAACATAAGGACCTCTGGACTGTGGTTACCGAGGGAGATTATCCTAGTCCCACGAAGAAGAACAGTGCTGGTCAAGATGTCCCAAAGAAAAGATCTAAAAAATTACCAATAAAGAGTTGGAGCCATTGAGAAAAAATCCTCAAGCCCTAAACTTGATCTATTGCAGTTTAAATTCGAATGATTTTGAACATGTATCTAACTGTGAAACTGCGAAACAGGTTTGGAATTACTTGATAACATCGTATGAAAGCACAAGTCAAGATAAGGACACGAAAGTAGATATCCTTGTCCAAAAGTATGAGGCCTTCAGAATGGAAGAAAATGAGACTATCGAAGAGATGTTCAATAGATTCAGCAACATTACCAACCACCTCATATCACTTGGAAAAACCTACCCAAATGAGGAACAAGTTAGAAAGGTCCTTCGATGTCTGCCTAGAAGAAAATGGGGTCCAAAGTCACAGCCATTGAAGAAGCTGCAGATCTTAAGGCCCTCAAGTTGGAGGAACTCATTGGAAAACTATTGGCCCATGAGATCCAATTGAATGACCTCTCAGAACCCAAGGGAATTGTCCTCAAGGATGATGTGGAATATACAATGACAATGATAGCTAGAGGGTTTAGAAGGTTATACAAGAAAAATCCGACCTTTCAAGAATACATCAAGGATGGACAAAACAGAAAGGCAACCTCAAAAGGTAAGGCCTTAATAAAAGAAGAATCTGACCCATTTAATTATTTTGGTTGTGGCAACTTAAAACACCTTGTAAAGGACTGCCCTCACGTGAGAAGAAACAAAGACAAGAGAAACAGTCGGCCTCAATAGCAAAACCCTAAGGCAATGATGGCAACATGGAGTGATAGTGATTCCAGTGAAGGCTACAGTAAGGTAGAAGAAATAACAAATGTATGTCTGATGACAAACGCAAGTGAGGATCAAGATCCAACCTCATCTCATGACAAGGTAACCTTTGATGAGCTCCTCACTCTTCCTCTTTGCACCATGCTCACAAATTATTTCATCTCTTCAAATATTCTAGATCCTTAATAGAAAGAGTCAAGCATCTCACGAAATATGTCAATCATCTGAACGAAACCATAGAGAGCATGAACACCAGAAATGACCTCTTAGCAACTTAAAATGTTAGACTATCCATAGAGGTCAAAGTCTACTTTAAGGACATCATTCATTTATCCAATGAGGCAGTCACAAATTCTCATCCATACCAGAGAAAACCCATCCTTCCCACACCCAATACACCACCTCTCAAAAACTATCGGTCCAAAAGTCCTCCCTTCCATACCAACAAAAGACTTCTCCTTCCTATCCCACATATTCCGCCTCTTAGAGAAAACTATCATAGAGGACCTCCAACAGAAAATAAAATACGGACCTCACCGACTCCCCTGTCTAAAGGAGCTAAACCTCAGTGCATTACCAAAATCTTTGTCCCGAAGACCTCATTGCAACGATCTCATCCTTGGTCAGAGACAAAGAAAGGTATGGTGTCCTCTACTGCAGGTATGCCTCAGATACATTACTAAAGATCCAACCAAGTTCTGCAAATTGATAATCAACGAGATTGGAAGAGTTACCTTTGGAGACAGAAGCCAAGACAAGATCCTAGACATTGGAAAGGTTGTGAAACGACGCCATCCGCATCATCTGAGGGGGAGCCTTCTATCATGAGGACCTCAACCTATGCACAAGCTGTCAAATTGAGGGGGAGTCCTATCATCCTTCCTCCCTACATGTGGTCTCTCTCATCCTCCCAGGTTCGTCAACTCACTACATGCCTGGACCTTTGATGTCCTCATCAGCATGCCCTCTCGGGCACCTCAGACGTCTAAGTACCTCTTCTATAGGTAATCTAGATTCTTGCTCTTTTGTAAAATCTTCCCAAAATCATTTCTCCTATCTCTCCTCCTCTCTTTCTCTTCCTCTCTTTATTTTAGCCACACAATTTAGTGCTTCCACTCTCCTGCTTCCTTCTTATCTGAAAGACAAAAAGGGGGAGAATTTTGCCATGCTCTGGTCTGTAACTAAAATACTTCACTGTGCTACTAAGAGTGCTACCTTGATCTATCATGTTGTCAATATACATATATGTTGTACTTGCACGTTTTGTCTTTCAAACAAAAAGGGGGAGATTGAAGAAACCCACCACTGCCCTGAGGACCTCCGCCTATTCGTCATAGAGGACCTCTAGCAGCAGCAGTAATCTAAGCGCTAAAGTTTTCTTTGAAAGACCGGAATCAAGATTAAATCAGGGAAGTTGACTATACATTATTCTCTATACATTATTCTTGTTTCCTTAATATTATATGTTCCTATTATGACAAGTGATCCTATCTATTAGATACTCAACGAATTGGAACAAATCTCCCAAGATATCAAAGACAAGAAGATTAGAGATCAAGAAGATTGGATTAAGATATATTGGATTAGAGATCAAGAAGATTGGATTAAGATATCTTGTGTGGTTGATATCGAATACAAGATATTGAATATAGGTGATCCAGATATCTTGTGAAGATTGGAGATCAAACAAAATCTGGAAAGAATCTTCAACTAAGGAAACACCAAGACTAGTCGTTGCATTGAAAGCCAAGCATCTATATAAAGAACGATTGCCTCCCTTTTGTAATTATCGATTCCAAGCAAGATAAATCGTGTGTAAGAATTTTGTGATAGAAAATTCTGAGTGTAGCTACTTGGCTTTGAGTAGTGAGTTGTGTAACTAGAAGGTGTGTTCTGGTGAGGACCTCAGGGTCGTGTAGCTAAAGTGCGTGAGTGACCTCACTTTAGTGAGTTGAAGCCATTCTTCTTACCTCAGTTGTGAGGTAACTACTGCAGAAGTTTATTCTGAATCTTCTACCCTTCACTACTAGATAATATATTAAATTTAGACCCTTTTTAGTCATTATCTGGACGCTTTTTAGTGTCTAATAAAAAACGGTCAACGCTTTTAAAAAAGCATCGAGATATTCGGGGTCGAGATATCTAGACGCTTTTTTTGCTCTAAGTTTGGAAATTTCTAGACGCTTTTTCGGTCGACCGCGTTGAAAATCTAGACGCTTATTGTGGTGTACCGCATTACAAATCTGGACGTTTTTTTTTGGGTTGAAAATAAAGGAAACCTAGACGCTTTTTTGGGTTAAGAGCCTTAAGTCTAGACCCTTTTTTGAGTCTACCGCATCTTTGACTGACTCCAAAAAAAATTGATGGCGGACACAATATAGACTCTGAAAAGCGTCTAAAATTCAATATTTTTTTCTACAAAAAAAAACTTCCTTTACATATCTGACTATCATAACTCATACGCATACATTCTTACATGTACATCTGACCATCATAGTTCATACACTTATATAATATTGTATTACACGAAGTATTTTCCTCATTGAGATAAAGACAATAAATATATCTAATGTGTCTGTCGAGATAAATTCTTGATATAAACTTGTAGGCGCTTTTTAGTTACTTTCATATTTCCACTATCTCGATAAAATTCACTTCCAGTGTTGAGCCCTGACTGAAATTCAAAATATAATAAAAACAAATAAATCCCGAATTATATGAAATACAAAAACAAAGACAACATACTAAACAACCAACAATATACCATTAGTTAATGAAACAACAAACAAAAACAGAATGATATGCCTAATACATTGTAATGTAAACCCATTCAACCCTCTTTCACAAAAACATACTAAATCCACAATTAAGCACAAATAGATAATACCAAGTCGGAGCATGTATCCTACCCTAAAGACATTGTACAGACTTTTTCTACAACTGGAGTATTAACTTGGAAACTATTATTTAATCTTAGATCTGGCAAAAATGGTGACTATCAAGTCACTACGCCATTTATGTGTTTCTATTGAGAGATAAAAGGTTCTTGTTCTTAACCTTACTCTTGTTGTTCATTTACATGACACACTACAGTTAGCCAATAGTTCCAGAACCTAAACACACCTAAATTAGCTTTAAAACCAACATAAAAAGGCAAAACCAGCAGACGAGTGACTTTAAAACACCCTAGTCTCGTGTTCATAACATTTTCATCCAGCATGGAAAACAAAAACCAACCCCTGATCTCTCTAATCTTAATCAAATTTCAAGAGTTGTAACGTTGGTTACAACTTTGAATGCGATAGGGAGAACGCAGCAGCAAGGACGACGGAAAGAACAAGAGTGACGCTGAGAAAGCAAGAAAGAGTAATAAACTAGCAACTAATAAGTAATCAACTAAGTTAACCATTTAATTCAACTCCCATTTTCAATCACATGAAACCAAATTATTAGCTCAAAAATAAAAACTAATCGTAATTTAGATTAGTGGGAAGACTAGAAAATTATATGCCTATAACACTACTTTGAACAATTAATTGAAAGATAAAGCGAGTAAGATCAAAGAGAGCGAGACTGATAGTTCAACACAGAGATTGACATAGAAGTGTGAGACATAGAGTTTAAGACATAGAGTTGTTTATCAACTCATATCATTACTCAAGGATATTCCTAACATTAATGTTAAATTGGTGTGATGAACTAATCAATATATACTATCTCATTGGCTCCTAAAACCATAAAGAGAAAACCATAACATATGATAGTACCATCATTGTTCCACATCCTAATAGTTCCATAAATGGCTTCATCTTAATTGAGGACAGGGGGTTGGAATAAACTAATGGTAAGCACGGTTGATTGTTCCAAGCAAGACATAATCTATTGTAGGGCATACATGCATAATTTAATAAGATATAAATGACTTAGGCAACATAAAGTTATTTATATGAACGTATAGATGAAGTACTTTGTATGCCACTGACTCAACAATCGTGTAAGTTGTCAAACTTGATAAAACATTTGACATTAGCTTGTCAAGTCTCGTAGAGTTTTTTAAACGTATAGATGAAGTACTTTGTATGCCACTGACTCAACAAGCCTTCTAGATTCCCGCATATCCATAAAGGTGATTTTAATACAACATTACACAATGGCCAAAGACTTTGTCCATGTTTTCATTTCGGACAATTAAAGTGAAAGCTTGAGCATAGAAAAAATTACCAATAGATACTCTACTGTCAGCTGATATTCAAGCATTTAGGTGCGTAACCATAAAGAATATGTCAGTGCCTGAATCTGTCCTGTTTAACCTGTTTTCTTGTCCATGCAGAGAATTTTTACAAAACCAAAAGGATAAGATGAGTATAATCAACTCATATTAGCTCTAAAACTAATGATAGATAGATTCTAATCACACCCTACATATAGTTAAACTCTAAACTCTAATTCTACAGCTCCATGATAAAAATGAAAAAAAAAACAGATTGAGCATCACAAAGCAACCAAACTTTAGACTAAAAAACAACATCTTACCTCAAAACCTACCTTGAGAATTCATCACGGACACTTGAGTTTCACACTGCAATCACATGAGGATCAGAAACCAATGAAGTTAACTAAATCCAAGAATCTAAACTCTTCAACTTTGACCCACAAAGTACAAGAGACAAACTAAATAACCCAAATGGCGTGTAACTGTGCAAACTTATCAACAAGAGGAGCTTGTCTATGGACTTTTATGGAAATGAAACAGTGAGATGACAGGTACGTATGTCAATGTAGATACTGGGATTTGTATCGATGAAATCCCGACTCATCAAGTTCAGCAAGTCATTTGGGCCAAACACCAAAATGGGTCGTCGGACCCATAAAGTCAGCAGCATAGGCCCAAAAAATCAAAGCGGCTCACCTACATCAAATAAAACCCGCCTGGGTTTTAATGTTTAGAAAGCAGCCCAAGAAAGAAACAAGCCCAAGGCACGCCCAGGCCCAAATAATGCAAAACCCACCTAGGTTTTATGCTCAGCAAGACGCGTCATTTCGAACAGCCACGTCAGCGATCCGTGGGACGATTAAATAAAATCCGCCTGGGTTTTAATTTATTCTGGCGCCAAAATTCTTCCTCCCATGTAATCCCATGATCATAGCATACGTGGGTTGACTTGCCTTGACCCCCCAATCCTAATGATTCATTGGGAAGGACGATAACCCCCCTGGGTTTTAATTTTGCATGGATGGGAATGACTTGATTTTTAAGGTATGTTCCCTCCTTTTCCCTCCTAAACACTCACCCCCTCACCTATAAATACCCCCTCCATTTCACCCTCACTTCATCAACTATTATCAACAACCACCATTATTATCATCTAAATTCTCTCAAAACTTCATCAACTATCATCCCCATTATACCTAAACTCTCTCAAAATTTCATCCATAATACTCCCATAATCATCCTCATTACCACATCACTACACTCCTACATTTTCACGTTAAAGCACTTTCTTCCATCCAAGTGCCAAGAACAAGGCTAAATCAAGGAGTTCGATCTTCGCATTTAATCATCCAACATCCAACGAGGTACGCTTTCGTTATTGTCATCCTAGTTATTTTAATCATGTAATCTACATATTATGTCCTTGACTTGTTCATATTTTGTAAAATAAAACCGCATTTTTTTATATTGCATATTGAGAATGTAACATCGCGAAATTAATTAAACTTTTCCCCGCTCTCTTTCATTTCAAGTTTCAAATTTTAGTAGAGTTTGTTTTCTAAACAGGAGGATTCGAGAGTTCTTATAATTCTCGAATCCGTAACCTTACCCCCGAATCTAGAAATCGGGTTCGTAGACCGGAGTCAGTTTTTATCATTTATGGTTTGTCGATTTCCTTAAATCGGCTGGCGACTCTTTACCATTTTATAAACCCGTTTGATTATTTAAAATATTCGATTTTGCATGAAAATAATTTTAAAAAAATGATTTAATTCATCTCCTATCATTAATTCAATGCTAGGCCCGAGAGAAATGGACTAGAAATTGATAAAACCCCCGCGGGTTTTATCTATTTCAACCCATATCTCTGTGGGCCGGGGAGGATGAGGCCCAGCCCAGAATTCATCATAACCCAGGCGGGTTTTAATTGATTCTGGTGGTCCGCCTGTTCCTTCTTGGGCCTTTATTTGATGCTTGGGTCGGGATTAAATTATTAAAGTATTTTGTACAATTTCGGATAATTTAAATAATAAAAAACGGGTTTGTAAATAAGTAAGGTTTCATCACCCCGAAAATGAGTTTCGAAAATAAAAATATCCTTATTTAAGGATTAACCAACCTTAGTCGGCTCCCGATCACGTAAGTAGCGCATCCTAAAACCGACACCCCTAAACGGCGGCGATTTTCCGAGTCCTACAAATTGGCGACTCCACTGGGGACTTAAACTTAAAAAGAGGGTAAAACTTGAACAAATCGAATTGATTTGAAATTGTAAAAGGGAGAAGTTGATTTATTTCGCAATTTTATTATTTATTTTAGGCATCCTTTGCATACCGGGCCACTAATCGGGTCTTTTGACACGTTAGCACAAAGGCGACGATTTAGGTAATAACTAGGACTCTCCCCCAAGAGTGGGCGGCCACTAATTGTATGATGCACCCTATATCACCAAAAATTTGGTCTCTCCTCTCCCCATGTTATACTCAAAGGGCTTCCTTGAAGTCCGATGAACAACACCTCACACACCTTACCCACAAATTTTTAAGGGTAAGGTGAACCAACGCAAGAACGTACGGTAGGCTATGTTAACCCAACCATAGTAATCCATGAATATAGAACCTTGGTTTAGGGTATCCCTTCATGTTGTATGCTATGTGCTATGTGTACCCCTTCCCCTTTTCTCTTTTTTTTAAAGAGTTGACCCTAGTTTGGTGGTTTAGTTTTAGTCCATATAAAATTCATTGGGTTGAGAAAAGTATTATTTATTAATTAATATAATTAACTCAAAGGTTGTATGGTTAGCACAAGTGGAAGGGTCCATTTATGCTTGAAAGTTAATTATTGTAATTATTAAATAAAAATTGACTCACCTTTGATGATATTATATGGCCCTTTACGAAGTTGTCTTAACAAAGGTCGAAAAATTAATTAAAAAGTCCAACAAAGTTAATCGATAGCGTCTTAGACTGCATAATAGTCACTAAGTTTGAGTAAATTAATTTATCGATTTAATTAGTAAATCCATCACATTTATGGTCGGCCCGTTGTTAGGCCCAACCATATTGGATTTGTTAATTAAGCCTATAAATTAATTATAACTCGCTTATTGTTGGCTTTATCCAATCCTTTACAATATCCGTTTTCCTTACGTAAAAAAAAATAATTAAAAAAAAAGAAAAAAACGGGTCGTCAGTCTTGTCGAGCATTATTCTAGTCCGCATAACAGTCAATATAGCTTGAGCTGTCTAAGTTGTTGGGCCAAGTTACGGATTCTCCTTAAAACGGTCGGCCTGTGGATTGGGCCGAGCCGAATTGAGAAACACTGACTTGTGCTTTTCAACTTATGACCAGCTCGCTATATTTGACTTTATTCGGCCCTTTATAATGTCCTGTTGTTAGGTCTATATAGAGTTAGCCATGCACTCCCAAAAAGAGGGTGAGTCTCTTGTGTCAGCATATAGATGTCGAGTCTGTTAGGGTCATATAGGTCCCTTAAAGCATGCATGCATCGGGTAGTATGTGTCAGAGTATGTCATCGAGTCACTAACAAATTTCCATACAGGCACGATAGGAGGTTGACTCCGGCCCCGCATCAGAGATCCACATACCAACCGTTGGCTTTAAATCTAAGTTGCGACCCATTTGTCACTCAACCCAGAGCTTACATTATGGCTAAGGAACGATTCCAATGGATCCCTGTCCAAGGCGCCGAAGCCAACATCTCGAAATAGCTTGAGGATCTTTTCACTAAGATGCAAGGCTTAGTATTTGCAAATTCCTTTGATCAGGAACAAAATATCGAGAAGAGGCTCCATGAGCAACAGCAAGTAATGGATGGCATGCTGCACGCCATCACAAAGATCAACGAGAAGTTGGGTTTAAGTGCTAAAGGAGATGATGATGTGGTGGAAGTCCATGAACCTCAGCCTGAACTTGTCAAGGCACCTGTAGAAGATAAGTCAGAGGGCTTAAGATCATTCAAAGGGAAGCCCAAAACTACTTCGGAGATTCCCAAGCTCATGGAGGACCCAACTGTTAAGGCCTTAGAGCAAAAATTGGAGAGCATCACCAAGATGATGAGCATTGTGCCAACCTTTACCTATCCACCCTGTCATGAAAATCGCTGACAAGATTGAGGTGCCTAATATTAAATTCAAGCCTTCTGAGAATCCTGCTCACCACAATGAGGAGTTCATGCGATTGGCACCTCTCAACAAGATTGATGTTGACTTGTACTCTACAATCTTCCCACCGGATTTCCCTTTTCAAGGATAATCCGGATTAACTTCCTACAAGCCCACCACGGACCCGGAGGGTTAAAGAAACGGGACACCTCTAGTTAGCTTCTATTCACTTTCGTGAATATAATACTAACTATCCCAATTCCAACCTTCCAACTCAAGTGTTGGATGTATTCAGGGTCTTTCGTATCCCAAATACATCCTACTTGAGTGAAGAATAGGAGTGGGAAATTGATTCCACTACAAATTACCTCCTAAAATTGCTAACCCAATCCAAATACCCCATTCACATCCTTAGTTTCTCCCTAACCCATTAGGGTTCTAGCCTCTAATCATCTTATCTAACATGCTAACAACAATAATAACTTCATTCATACTTAGAAAGATATTCAAAACAACAATAACAACAATCAACAAACACCAAGTAATTCTAATAACAAAAACAAAGATTAAAGAGTAAATGATAAATTAAAGAGAATAAGAGTTAAGAAATGCTCATTAATTTGATGCCAAAGGAAGATGCTCCAGAGTAATAAGAATCCAATGCTCCAATAATAAAATAAGTCTTCAAAACTTCAATAGAAATCCAATGAAATCCAATGCAAGAGCAATAATCCAAGTATAATCACTCACTAATCACTATGGAATTTCTCTAATTGAAAGCTAAAATGTTGCTAAATGTGATAGAATATGATAGAATGTATGATGATATTGTAAAAGACCTAATAGCAATATATACAAGCAAAGTTAGTTACTCAAAACTCATCACTTCATTCAGCAGAAAAAGCGTAACTGCAGGGGGACCGTGGGTACAGTCATGCGTAGCGAACTCCAAATTTCGCTTCTCTTCGCAACACCGTAGACACGGTGTGTCATGACCGTGGGTACGGTCTGGCGATTTAGGTCAAGCGAAATTTCTTTCCTTCGCAGCGCCGTGGGTGCGGTCTCCCAAGACCGTGGGTACGGTCTTGTTCGGTCACTTCACCCTCTGCACATGCCTTGCACCCACCGTAGGTGCGGTCATCAGGACCGTGGGTACGGTCCAGCTCTGCCACAATGATGTTCTGGGCGGAGTGCCCGCTACAAAAAGGGTGACGGGGGCTACGCCTTGGTGCGTGTGACAGCCATCGGACGAGAGGAGGGTAGCGCTCGCTACCTTGAGCGTGGCGGGGGCTACGCCTTGGGAGACTTCAGCAAAATCACTATCTTTTGAGCCACTCGACACGTCCGCCCTTTCCGCTTCCTTCGCCTTTGACTCGACCAGGACTCGGGAAATCTCGAGATTCCCAAAATAGTTGCAAAATGGCCCTTTTTACCATGTTTTGAGTAAAAACTCCGAAATCTACAAAATAACCAAAAACATATTAAAAGTTATTAAATTAAACTATGAAACAAGTCAAAAGGCTAAGGATTTAGGGGGTATTTAGACACAAAGTTGGGTCTAAACACCCCCCCCCCCACACTTAAACTTTTGCCCGTCCCGAGCAAAACAAGACAAAAACTACCTAAAGTAACACAAACTCCTCTGTCGCGGGAGAGAAACGAGTGCATTTAGCGTATGCACCAAGCCCTTTGAACCCCCCGGCAGCCCGGGTGGACGAGATGGACTCTTGAGGGTTTGTAGTGCTGTGCCCACAAAAGCCAAAGAAAAAGGAGAGAGGGAAAGTGAAAACAAAACTGATGAAAACAAAAGGAAAGAGAAACAAAAGCTTTAATTCAAAGGATCTTGCAACCTTAATTAAGAAAACCTTTTTAAGCCTCCAAAAGGAACCGTTATGAGCATCTCACAAGCACCCATCTCAAATAAAAGTCAATCCTAAAGATTTTCAACTCCCTACACCTCATGCCAAGGAAAACCCCATGTGCAAATGTGCAAGTGGGTTCTAACAGAATCCAAAAGACTCCAAAGACTCATGCCTGAGCTCAAAAACAATGAAACGAACAAGGAAAGAAAGGAGTTGCCCTTCCTCGCATTTGGTCGCCCTTGGCTTGGTGAGGGCCGTAGGTGATGCAAGGATAGGCCCCACACTTTAAGAAGCACAAACGTTTCTTTTCATTCTGGTTGGTTACACCAACGAAATTGCTTTTTCTCTCTTTTTTTTTTCTTTTTAAAGTTGGTATTAGCCTTACTTTCAGGAATTGGACGACCCATAATGGGGTTTACCCTCCCAACACAGTCTTTTCCATTCACCTCTCCGTCGTAAAGCGATATAGGAGGATGTTTAAGGGGTATCCGTGCCGTACCACTGATACTGGGCTCGTGTAGGCTGGCTAAGTGTATGGTGGTTAATGTCATTCAGCGACACGCCCCACTTAATCAGGTTATTGTAGCTTTTGCTTTCTTTTTCTTTCTTTTTTTGAACTTTGCTTTTGCTTTTGCTAAACAGGAAAAAAAGAACAAGCTCAGACACAAACCCCTAGAATATATCTCCCGGTTTCAATCGGAACGTGAAAGGAATCGGGGGTCTCACTAGACACTCAATGAAGGGAATCTAAGAAGGTAAGTCATGACTAGTACCTGAGACATGGTCGAAAATGCTCAGACCGGTTACTTTTAAAGAAGATTAAGAACGGCTTCTCAATTTCGACAACAAGATCCAAAAAACAAAGCAAAACAAGCGAAAATGAAAACTATAAGAAAACTTTTAAGGCTTTCACTCCCTTTTTTCTCCTTTTTCACACAAAAATTTTTAAATTTTAAGCAAAAACTAGGAAAACAAAAAACCAAAAATCTAGGTGATTTACCCTTGAAACAGAATATCTCCCCCCTCCCCCCCCCCCCCCCCACTTAAAACGCCATAACGTCCTCATTGTGGGAAGGTGTCACATGAAAAGGGTAGAGAACCTACAAAAACAAACAAACAGGAACAACTAGCATATAAAAGTGGTGGCGACCCGAGTCCACACGGCTCCAACAGCAATATAATCCCAACACAAACACTCAAAGGGGTTCGCCACCCAAAAGAAAATCAAGCATGCGACGGATCATGATGATAATTCACAAAGGAAAGAGTAAGGTGGAAAGATAGTACCTTGAGCTCTTCATAAATGTTCAAGTTTTGATCCGAAGTCTTCGTTCAAGTGAATCAAAATAAGATTAGAGCAAAAGACGACTTTACACATTACAAAATCCGCATCCTAGATCGAAAACAAAATCGAAGAAAAACGAACTAACTAGACTTTGAAACAAAAAATACAAAGAAGAAATGAAAACTTTAAACAATATGTACATTGCCAATTACATACCTTATCCCCGAATCTCACTCATTGAGGCTGGAAATAAGGGTGAAACTCAACACAAACTAACCAAAACAACTCGATTCATTTCATTGCATTTGGACAAACATTTCTTACAATGCTAGCCATCTACCATTCAATACCAAAATACATCCAATGTATGACAAAACAGACCATCCCTAGCCCAAAAGAACAATCATCATCGAACCCAAAACACTCGAACTACATAAAAAGACAACCAACACAAACTAAGCCCAAGCATCCTAGAAACAACACCAAAACTTGCCAAAAGAAACCCAAGACGCCAACATACCACGAGGCCTTCACATCCAAATCCCAATGAAGCATTCCCCCACACTTATATTTCACACAGTAAAGTATGTAAAAACAATGACAAAGATCGGGTGGGGGCGAGAATGCTTACAAACAGTCCTCAAGCGGATCCTCCCGGATGAGGATGGGGTTGGAGTTGCGATTGGATGCCAACAAGAATCTCTTGTTGGGCCTCAAGCAGTCCTTGCAAATTCTCAATCAGACTTTGTTGGTTTTGAATAAGTTCTCGCTGCTCTTAAAATTGATCGTGAAGCTCTTGGAGTTGATCACTAATGCGCTCCAAAGTAGCATCCCTTGCTTGGCTTGGTCCCGCTTCTTCTCCTTGCTCTTCTTCGTCCTCTTCCTCAACTTCTTCGGCTTCTTCTTCACCTTCCTCCCCGGGCTCCCGAGGACCACCCACCACATAGCGGCTCCCATGTGCTTGGCCACACGACCAATTGCGTTGATCGGTGACATCTAACCGCTCTTCGGCATGATCGTCATTTAAATGAACCACGGCACTATGGGAATCCCACCCATGGCGGTAAACTGTTCGCGTTTTTTTCTTTTCCAAGAATTCCATTTTCCGCAAGCGAACACCATCGACGGGGTCAGGGAAGTACCGCGGAGTCCACTTGGCAAGATAGGACTCGAAGCCTTGCTTCTTGAGAAAATGGCAAATAATATGTCCCATGCCAAGAGTCATGTTTCGGATTTCAAGACTTATCTCCCGAAGACAGTGAAGAATGCACGAGCCGATGTTTACACGACGACCATGGATTGCGTTGAAGAGGATGAAGACATCGTCCTTGTGAATGCTTGACCGTCCAGTGTCGCGGCCGAAGACGGAGCTTGAAATGATTCGGTGAAAGAGGCGAACACTCAAATTACAAAAGTCTCGGGCTTTCGAATTGCTTAGGCAATGGACTTGTAGTTTGCGGGTCCGAATCTTGGGATATCTTCTCCTCCAACAGGTGAGGGCTCTCATAGCTTCTTGCTCGTCAAAGTTTATGCATTCACCATAGAAGAGACCATCCAAAGTAAGATCGAGAGCGTTGCAAAGGTCTTGAACCGTACATTCCACTTCCTTCTTGGCAACGATGTAGGAGAAGGTGGCCTTAGATGTGCCATCCTCCCGAACCACTAGAGAGCTCAAGAATTTGAGCACCGGTTGGTCAACAATAGGCTCGTTGATGGTAGCGAAAACTTCCCAACCCATGACCTTGATGAAATAGTCCATGCTTGGTTTGCAATACACATCCCGTGCCGTTTCCTCGTGATACAAATCAGGAGCACATATTTTTTGCTGCTTCAACCGTGCGTACCTCTCCTTGTGTATTTCATCCCTAAAGGTAACCTTCACCTTCGGGTCACATTGGATCAAAGAGGCGGGTTGACCCTTGTAACGGGCCTTATCAGGCGCTTCAGAAGTAGATGGAGGGAGGGTCGATTCTGGCTCAGTTCGAGCGCACTTGGCTCGTCCCATTGGAGCAAATCGAAAAGCAACAACCAGAATAGGCACAAAAATGTCTAAACTCCTAGGGTTTCCACCAAGAACGTCACAAACCACAATCCAAACACAATTTCGCAACCAACCTCAACCAAATTGGCACCCCCAAGCCACAACCCAGAACATTCAACAAGATCCCAAGAAGTTGTGCACAAAATCAACCAAAATTAGTGAGAAAAACGATCTTTGATGTACCAAAATACAAGAGATACCTAAATGGAGAACTTGGAGATGTTAATTCAATAAAAAAAAAGAAATCGAAAGAATAAGGTTTCTTATAAATTTAATTTCCAAAGGATTCGTTAGAATCGGATCCAAGAGGGATTTAAAATAAGGAAAAAGTAAGGTGGATTACAGGAAAATTCCGAAAGAGGCAAAAAGTCATTTTGTCTTGCAATTTTCGAACCCCAATAATGAACAAAACCCAGAATTTTCGCTTGAAGAGCTCCGAAAATGCCGAGAAAATGCAGATGTGGCGCGGCTAGGGCACGATTTTGCGAAATTGGAGAGTGGGCAAGGAAAATTTGTGAAGGATTTGAGCAATTAGCGCAAGGGATTTAGGGTTTAGAATGGGGAGAAGGTTTTTCGAGTGAGGGAGAAGGAAAAGTAGTGAGTGAAAAATGAGGGAGAATAGGTTATGAACCCCGACATAATTCGCTGCAGCTCGACAGACCGTAGGTACGGTCTCACTCGGGAAGAAATCTTGGACAAAAACGGTGCCCTGAGGTCGCGGGTGCGGTGAATCCCACCGTAGGTGCGGTCTCTTTCGGTCGGAATTCTGTGACAAAAATGTTGTTCTACGACCGTAGGTGCGGTGAAAACCCACCATAGGTACGGTATAGTTGCTGGGCTAAAAACAGGAGAATTCGTCTTAGCTGGACCGTGGCTACGGTGAAGCCCACCGTAGATACGGTCTCCTTGGGCCTCTTCCCTGCACCTACAAGACTCAGAAACTTGGAACAAACTGTTAAGTCCTAAAATTCTACTCTCTCATTATCAACTCTCTTTTCTTGCTCACTCAACAACTTCCAAGGACACCTTTCAACACTCAAAACCACCGTGTATCACTACCTTCATAAATCCTCTTTCCACCCTCGATTTTTTTTCAACATTTTCAATTTTTTTCTTCCTTTTTTTTCTCAAACTTTAGCAAAACAAAAACGAAAACGCTAAGACAAAAGAAATAAAAATTCAGAAAATAAAAGAAAACACTAAAAGTAGGGGAAGTAGCTTGTACCTCTCCCGGGTATTTGTTTTAGGTCCTAGCTTGACCTACTCCGATGCTTTCAACCTTCAAAGTTGGCGAGGTACACCACAACAGTCCCCGCATACTCCTCTCCCATGAAGTATGGCTTAATCTTTGATGAGTTAACCTTGAAACAATCCCCTTGTGCATTCTTGAGTTCAACCACCCCGGCGGGAAGAATCCTCACTATTTCAAAGGGCCCGGACCACCTTGATCTCAGCTTCCTGGAAAATAGTTTGAGCCTTGAGTTGAAGATAAGGACTCTATCACCTACGACAAACTCGGGACGGTTCAATCTCTTATCATGCCATGCTTTTGTTCGCTCTTTGTAGATCCTATTATTTTTATAGGCATGACGTCGCAGCTCCTCAAGCTCCTCCAATTGAAATAAACGACTTGCTCTGGTTGCCTTGAGATCATAATTCAATTTCTTGATCGCCCACATCGTTTAGTGCTCAAGTTCTACGGGAAACTGACATGCTTTCCCGTAAACAAGACGGTACGGAGTAGTCCCAATCGGCGTTTTGAAGGCGGTCCAATATGCCCACAAGACATCATCTAATTTCTCCGCCCAATCCTTCCGTGAAGAGCTGACCGTCTTCTCTAAAATCTCCTTGATAGCACGATTTGAGATCTCTACTTTCCCTTGCGTTTGAGGATGATAGGGGAGTCCCTTCTTGTGATTGATACCATACTTTGCTAGGAGGGACTCAAACTCCTTCTCAATAAAGTGGGATCCGTTGTCACTAATAATAACCCTAGGAATGCCAAATCTTGGGAATAAAATCTTCTTCAAGAACCTTGACACAGATTCGCCATCGCACTTCACACATGGGATAACTTCAACCCATTTCGAAACATACTCTACCGCCACTAGGATGTATTGAAAACCTCGTGATGACGGAAAGGGACCCATGAAATCCAACCCCCATACATCGAATACCTCTGGCATTTGTCGCATTGCGTGACGTGAAGATGGGCATCGCGAAAGAGAGTCGGCCGCCAATGGCCGGCTGGTAAGACTCTCGCATCTGTCTTTTGAGAGCCACCGTGACCTCCAACCGGGAATTCATGACAATGTGTCAAAACAGATTTCACCTCGCTCTCGGGTAGAAATCGTCTATACATGCCGTCGTTGCACAGCCGAAATAGGAATGGATCGTCCCAAAAGAAATGTTTCACGTCGTGAAAGAACTTCTTCTTTTGATGAGGGGTCAGATTTGGAGGAATCACCTCGCTAGACAAGTAGTTTATGATTTCGGCATACCACGGGTGAGAATGCTTGATGGCCATGAGTCGCTCATCCGGGAAAGAATCCACGATCGGTTGGGTATCCTCTAAATCAACAAGGATCCTCGATAGGTGATCGGCTACTACATTCTTCGTGCCGGCCTTGTCGCGAATTTCCAAGTCAAACTCTTGCATAAGCAAAACCCACCGAACCCACCGAATAAGCCTTGGCTTTGTTTCTTTCTTCCCCATCAAATATTTAATCGCAACATGATCCGTGTAAACCACCACCTTGGAGAACATAAGGTATTACCGGAATTTGTTGGGAGCAAAGATGATTGCCAAAAGCTCCTTCTCCGTGGTCGTGTAATTCTTCTGTGCACTATCAAGCGCATGGCTTGCATAGTAGATGACTGTTCGCTTCTTTTCTATGGTTTGAGCCGAACACGCTCCCACAGCGAAATCGCTTGCATCGGCCATGATTTCGAAGGGTAGTGTCCAATCCGGAGGTTGAACTACCGGAGCGGAAATCAAGGCTTGCTTTAACCTATAAAATGACTCAAGGCATTCATCAGTAAAAGAGAAAGAGGCATCCTTGCGCAAGAGATCAGTTAAAGGTCGAGCGATTTTGGAAAAATCCTTAACGAACCGGCGGTAAAAGCCAGCATGGCCAAAGAAGCTACGCACCCACTTAACAGAAACTGGGGGTGGTAGGCGCTCTATAACCTCAACTTTAGCCTTATCCACTTCGATGCCCTTAGAAGAAATCAAATGACTCAACACAATACCTTCTTCCACCATGAAGTGGCATTTCTCCCAATTCAACACTAAGTCAACTTCCTCACAACGGGTTAGAACTTTCTCCAAATTCAGCAAATAATCATGAAAGGTATTACCATAGACAGAAAAATCGTCCATAAAGACTTCCATGCATTGTTCAATGAAATCACTAAAGATAGCCATCATGCAACGTTGAAATGTCCCCGGTGCATTACACAACCCAAAAGGCATGCCACGAGAAGCAAAAGTACCATACGGGCAAGTGAAAGTAGTTGTCTCTTGATGTGCGGGGTGGATTGGAATTTGAAAGACTGACCCGCCTACCTCTCCAACATCTGGTCACTAAAGGGAAGAGAGAAATGGTCTTTCTTTGTTACTTTGTTTAGTTGGCGGTAATCAATGCACATCCGCCAACCGGTGACGGTCCGGGTACTAACTAGTTCTTTCTTTTCATTCTCAATCACAGTCATCCCACCCTTCTTGGGTACACACTGAATCGGGCTTACCCATTCGCTATTTGCGATGGGGAAGATGATCCCAGCAGCTAACAACTTTGCTACTTCCTTCTTAACCACCTCTTGCATATTGGGGTTTAACCGACGCTGGGGTTGCCTAGTCGGTTTTGCATCCTCTAACAAGTCAATTGAATGCATGCATATAGAAGGGGACAAACCTTTCAAATCCTCTATTTTATAACCTAAAGCACCCCTATGTATTCTATGAAAATCAAGCAACAAATCAGAATCATGCAATTTCGCATTCACAATGACAGGACAAGATTTCTCATCATCCAAGAAAGCATATTGTAGGGAAGGGGGTAGAGGTTTAAGGTCTAAAGGAATAGAGGATTTAATTTGAGAAGAAAACATACCCTTGTAGATCGCATCTTGAATCTCCATGCACTCAATATGAGGCTCGTCAATAATAATCTCCTCATGCATGGGTGATGAATCAAGAAGGTTGGTGAAGAAGGTAATATCGGTGTTGTCGGTCTCAAATTGGAAAGATTCCAAGAGGCAAGCCCCCAAAGGATCATGGCAAGTAGACTCAAGTAGATGAGAGTGCTCAATATATTCATCAACAAGGAACTCCATCATATCAATAGCATAGCATGAGTCCCCATACGAAGGACCTTTCAATGACCCCGCGAGGTTAAAAATGATGCTTTCATCACCGACATTCAACGACATGCTACCATGCTTCACATCAATTATCGCTCCCGCCGTGGCAAGGAACAGTCTTCCCAAAATGATAGGAATGTTGTTGTCCTCCTCCATCTCCAAAATCACAAAATCACACGGAATCAAAAATCGCCCTACTTGGACCGGGATGTCCTCCAATAATCCCAAAGGTCTTCGCACGGAACAATCGGCCAATTGGAGATTAATTGTTGTAGGGGTTAGATCGTCGAGATTCAACTTCTTACAAATAGAATGAGGCATGACGCTTACACTAGCTCCTAGATTGCAAAGGGCACGACCAATCCGCATGTCACCAATGGTGCAAGGAATAGAAAAACTTCCGGGGTCGGCTAACTTCTCCTGTGATTTGTATCAATAATAGCACTACAATTCGCTGTTAAATGGATCGTAGATGTCTCTTGAATCCTCCTTTTGCTTGTGAGAAGCTCCTTTAAATGCTTCTTGAAATATGGGACCTCGGAAATAGCATCAAGAAATGGAATGTTCACTTGAAGCTTTTTGAGCATCCCAATGAACTTTGAAAACTTCGCATCGGACTTGGGCTTTGCTAACCGCTCAGGAAAAGGAACCGGCGGTGGCTTTGGTTTTTGAATGGTTTGGATCGGCTCTTCTTCCACCATCTTTCCTTTCCCTTTCCTTACCTTCTCCACCTCCTCTCTTTCTTTACTAGATTCTTCCAACTCCTCCTCATGAACTCCATCATCTCCCTCACCCAAAACAAACTCACTCTCCCGCTCCTCTATCAAATCTTCCTGCTCCGTGACATCTACCACATCACCCTCTTTGTCACCAAAAACATCCTCTTCCATCATTCTAGGGCCCTCAATCTCCCTACCACTCCTCAATGTAATAGCAATAAGTTGCCCTTTAGGATTTGGTTGGGGTTGGCTAGGAAGAGATTGGATCGGTTTAGATTGTTGTACCATTTGAGCCAATTATAACTCAAGGTTCTTGATGCGTGCTTGGTCTCTATCTTGAGCTAAGGACATCTTATCTTGAGTTATGGACATCTTTTCTTGAGCTAAGGAGATCTTTTGTAGGATTTGCTCAATGGAAAATTATTGTTGTGGTGGTTTGGGTGCTTGGGAAGTTTGACCTTGGTGAGGGTTTTGGTGGTATTGGCGGCGGTTTTGATTTGGGAAACCGGGGGGTGGGTTTTGGTTTAGTGGAGCTTGTTGATTGTAGGAATAATTCCCACGAGGACGAACGGGATTTTGATTGGAATAGGAGAGATTATTGTTAGGATAGATAGCTTGGACTTACTCGGCTTGATACTCTTCACACCGTTTCAAAGAATGTGGCCCTCCACAAAAATCACATACAAGAACTCGGGCATCCAGAATAAGCATAGGTACTTCTTGAGCTGCCTTTACTTGCCTCGTAGTCTCTTCCAAGGCCGTCTTCTGTTGCATCTCTAGAATGACATTCATGAGATATCTACTAGTAGGATTGCTTTCTAGAGCAGGACCATCTCTTGGACCACGGCCGCCTCCCCAATGTGGAGAGTTTTGAGATAACTCATGGAGAAATACGTTTGCTTCTTCCGCCATCTTTTTAAGGAACATGCCCCCCGAGGCATGATCAATGGATTCTCGCAAAGAGCTACTCAGTCCGGAATAAAAGTGATGCAATAATAACCAATCCTTAAGATTGTGGTGTTGTAGACCCCGAAAAATTGATGACCTTTTTCGCGGCGCTACTTAAAAGAATGATTGGGAGCCGACTAGGATTGCTTAACCTTAAATAAGGTTGAACTTTCAAGAATAACTTTGCTGACATATTAAAAACGATTTATGCGCCCTGAGCCCGAGATTCACCTTTTAAGAAAGAAAAAAAAAGGGAAAAAGACAAAAAGGAAGGGGAAAACACAAGGAACCCGTCTGGGTTCACTGCTGGAACCAAGACGGGTTCATAACTGCAGATCCTACGAGAAAGGACAAAAACAAAGAGAGAAGAAAAAAAAGAAAAGAAGGTGGAAACCCGTCTGGGTTCATGAATTGAACCAAGCCGGGTTGCTCCTTGCGCTAAACACAAATTAGGTCATAGAAACCATAAAAAGGAAAATACCAAAGTACGAAAATAGAGTCGCCAGTTGAATTTTAGGAGAAAAACAACAAACCATTTTGATAAACAACTCCGGCCTACGAACTCAAAGACGGATTCGGGGGTAAGGTTACGAATTTGACAATTAAAATTGTAAATTCGCCTATTCAAACGAATAGACTCTACTAGAATTAAACCAAAGCAAAACAAAAGTTAAAAGGGAGGGATTAGATATAAATTTCACAAATTCATCATTAAAGTCATGCAAAACATTGAAAATGTAAAAGAAACATGAATTCGATAGATTATACTACCTGGTTTACATCAACTATGCTAACCTTTAGTGAAGCAGCATGCAAAGGGAGAGAAGAGGTGGAGAGAATTATGCTAGTGTCAATACTCTAGCACAATGTTGTGTTAATGGAAGGGAAAAAAGGTTTAATTTATAGTGGAGTAGGGGGAGTAGGGGGTGCGTTTTAGGGTTAGCATACGGCCGCAGAACCCAGACGGGTTCTGAGTGAATCGAGCTCGCCCAAGAAACTCAGCCGGTTTGATCCGGGCTGAGCTATGCTCTGGCCCAACGAACCCAGACGGGTTTATCCTGTAGTATTGGGCCATTATGCTTGTTTTCGGGCTAGAAAAGAAATGGGTTTGCATGCTACTAAACTACTCGGCTAGCTTATTTTTACAAATAACTAAAACTAATACCGGTACAAAATCCGGTGTCTACAGGTGTGGACACCTCCGTTGGAGACCCATGAATCTCCCCCATGCTTCGAATAACGACTCAATGGACTCTTGCTTGAAACTCATGATGGCTTGCCTCAACCGACACGTCTCATTATTGGGGAAAACCTTTGAAGAAAGTCGCGCCTAAGGGCATCTCATGTAGAACAGGTTCCCGGCGGACACGTGTTAAGCCACAATAGTGTTGTCCCCTTCAAAGTGAGAGGGAAAAACTTCAGCTTCATGTATTCGGCGGAGACTCCATTCATTGGTACGAAACCGATGCGTTGCTCGAACTTGTTTATGTGGTCGATAGGATTTTCATGCTCTCCTCCATGGTACGGAGTGTTCTCGAATATCTCCAACAAATATGGCTTGAACTCGAACGATACGTTTGGTGGTAATGTAGGTAATATAATGGGATCACCTCCCGTACCCGACGATGGTAAGGAATATGATGCTAAGGTACGGGATGGATCTTGCTCGCCGTCAGACATTGGAATTTCGATCGTCTCTCGCTCCCTTTGTCATCTTCTTCGTCTCGAGCCAGCGTTAACTTGGCGAATAATACTCTCCGGGTTCGGATTCAGTGGAGTTATAGGAGTCTGGCCTCGTCGAGATCGAGTCCGCATGCACAAAAGGAACAAACAGAAGAATCAAATTCCCAATAACCAAGGATAACAAATCTCTAGCAAGTGAGATGATCATAAACAACGTAAAGACAAAGAGCTAAGCTAGGTGCGCTTGCTCCCTGGCAACGGCGCCATTTTGTGTAACTGTGGTTTTGTGGACCTCGGTTTTGTCATTCTCTCTCAGGGAGCTAGGGGCCTTTTCCAGAACTAATTGACTCTAGGTGAGGTTTAGGATCACAAGATAACAAGAGGTTTATGGTGACAAACAGAACAAGCACATATATGGTTCAGTCAAATCGGAAACAATGGGTGTTGGGAGATTTCGGGACGCAAATGGTAATAAGGACGAGGGTTTCGCAACTAGAAAGCAAAAAGATAGTAGAATCAAGTGACAATCCTATTAGAATAAACCCACCAGATTTCCCTATTCAAGGATAATCCGAATTAACTTCCTACAAGCCCACCACGGACCCGGAGGGTTAAAGAAACGGGACTCTCTAGGTAGCTTCTGTTCGCCTTCGTGAATATAATACAAACTATCCCAATTCCAACCTTCCAACTCAACTGTTGGATGTATTCGGGGTCTTTCGTATCCTAAATACATCCTACTTGAGGGAAGAATAGGAGTGGGAAATTGATTCCACTACAAATTACCTCCTAAAATTGCTAACCCAATCCAAATACACATTTCACATCCTTAGTTTCTCCCTAACCCATAAGGGTTCTAGCCTCTAATCATCTTATCTAACATGCTAACAACAATAATAACTTCATTCATACTTAGAAAGATACTCAAAACAACAATAACAACAATCAACAAACACCAAGTAATTCTAATAACAAAAACAGAGATTAAAGAGTAAATGATAAACTAAAGAGAATAAGAGTTAAGAAATGCTCATTCATTTGATGCCAAAGGAAGATGCTCCAGAATAATAAGAATCCAATGCTCCAATAATAAGATAAGTCTTCAAAACTTCAATAGAAATCCAATGAAATCCAGTGCAAGAGCAATTATCCAAGTATAATCACTCACTAATCACTAAGGAATTACTCTAATTGAAAGCTAAAATGTTGCTAAATGTGATAGAAAATGATAGAATGTATGATGATCTGCTAAAAGACCTAATAACAATATATACAAGCAAAGTTAGTTACTCAAAACTTATCACTTCATTCAGCAGAAAAAACGTAACTGCAGGGGACCGTGGGTACGATCTCCCAAGACCGTGGGTACGATCCTGCGTAGCGAACTGTAGATTTCGCTTCTCTTCACAACACCATAGGCACGGTGTGTCATGACCGTGGGTACGGTCTGGCGATTTATGTCTGGCGAAATTTCTCTCCTTCGCAGCGCCGTGGGTGCGGTCTCCCAAGACCGTGGGTACGGTCTTGTTCGGTCACTTCACCCTCTACAAATACCTTGCACCACGGTAGGTGCGGTCATAAGGACAGCGGGTACGGTCCAGCTCGGCTACAATGATGTTCTGGGCGTAGCGCCCGCTACAAAAAGGGTGACGGGGGCTACACCTTGGTGGGTGTGACAGCCATCGGACGAGAGGAGGGTAGTGCCTGCTACCTTGAGCGTGGCGGGGGCTACGCCTTGGCAGACTTTAGCAAAATCACTATCTTTTGAGCCACTCGACACTTCCGACCTTTCCGCTTCTTTCGCCTTTGACTCGACCAAGACTCGGGAAATCTCGGGATTCCCAAAATAGTTGCAAAATGGCCCTTTTTACCATGTTTTGAGGAAAAACTCTGAAATCTACAAAATAACCAAAATCGTATTAAAAGTTATTAAATTAAACTACGAAACAAGTCAAAAGGCTAAGGATTTAGGCGGTATTTAGACACAAAATTGGGTCTAAACAGATACCATGTGATCAAAGACTTCGATTACTTGAAGGACCTTTGCATCCAACTTGAAACCACAATAATGAGAAGGTCGCTGCCCAAGGGTGGAGGAATTCTAGTCCTAATAGAAGGGCCCCTAGTTCACCCAGCCACCCTTCTAAGAACGCTGAGACTAATGTAATTCAGTCAGAAGTCCAACCAAAGTACGACCATTACACCCCGCTCGACACCACTTATGTCGATGCTTTGGCTCATCTCTTAAGAAAAAACCTAATTGAGTTCCCTTTACCTAGACCAGAGCCAGAAACGAAGTACCCAAGCTGGGACGACAATGCATTCTGCAACTATCACAGGTGTAAGGGACATGACACCGAGAAGTGCTAGACCTTGAATAATAAGATTGAGGGTGTGATCCGGTTAGGGAAATTGCCTCTACCAAAAGCAACATAGAAAGCCTACAGGAGCAATCAATAAGGCAAGGCAATTTAGCATGAAGAGGAATTTGAAGTTAGTTAGGGTCTGAATTTCTTTGAGCATTATGTTTCAGAGTCAGTTAGGGGTGGCATTAAGTCTGTCTTTGATATGGTTAACTTTTGAATTCAATAAGATGCTTTTATTCAATTTTGAGAATCTCGTGCTTGCTTTCTTAACTTGAGTTAAAAAGCTCTTTCACCCATTCATTATCCTTAACATCCAAGTCTGACATATCCATCTTCACGTACCCTTCCATTCATCACATTTGTCATCCTATGAATCCGAGGTTTAATTTTTTAAAAAAAACAGAGAGAGAAAAAAAGGGAAGCCAGTCTGCATTTATCAAGCAGGCTGGGAAAAAGGAGAGAAGACCAAAACCACGAGTATTTTGAAAGTGGACATCTCTATGCTCCGAGATCTGCAGTTTAAACAAAATGTGCCTAGGATAGTGGGCTACCATCTCACCACCCACATCAGCATGCGGATCACCTGTTACTTTCCCATTCGCCGCAACATTTGCCTTGCTTATAGCCTTCATCTCTATCCCAAATCCCCCTTCACCAAATCATCCCTCTTCGCATCATTCATCACAGTCACCGTTCAGCCTTGACCAACCCGGTCATTCTCCTCTTAACCAATCCATATCTACCCCAAATCCAAAAGGTGTGTTGTGACTAATTACATCAGAAAGGCCAACATGAGTCAATCCCATGAAGAAGGAAGTCGGAAAAAAAAGAAGAGAAAAAAAAAAGAGAAAAGAGAAAGTTCCTAGTTGGTCCACCAACATAGGTCGACATGAGTGGCCCGACGCTCATGTCACCTAAGCACTTTGTTTGCGTATGGAAAAACCTGTGCTGGGAGAATAAACCCCTTTCTGGGTCGTTCATATCTCGAAGCATGCCAATAAAAAATAGGAACAAGAAAGTGCAAAAACAAAAAAAAAAAAAGAAAAGAAAGCGTAAAAGAAAAAAAAAAGGAAAAAACTTTCTAGTTGGTCAACCAACATGGGTCGGCATGACTGGTACGGCGCTCATGCCCCTTAAGCACTTTGTTTGCGTACGGAAAAACCAGTGCTGGAAGAGTAAACCCCATTTGGGTCGTCCAAATCTCGAAGCATGCCAACAAAAAAAAATAGGAACAGCGAAAAAAAGAGATTGAGAAGCTGGAAACGGAGACGGAGCTAATAGTCACGCACACCGAAAAGTCGTTCATAAACTTTTCGAGTTGCGCTTAAGCCTTGCGCCCCAAGCCTTCACCTCGTCATCACGCGTTTGCATCCATAACCTTTGAAGCCTTCATAACCATCCACAAAGCCTACCTCACCAAGCTATCCTTGAGGCACAAATCCTTTGAAGTTGCACCTTACGAACAACGACTGGCCTGATTCCACATCGGATACGTAGGAGAACCTCTTTGAGGCCCGGCCGCTATAAGGAACATCCTTTGTCGGTCTTTGATAGAAGAAAAAACAAGAGAGGCTAGATTGGAATCCCAGGCTAGGCAAAAGGAGAGTGAGAGAATAAGCGAGGCTAGCTTGAAAACCCGTCAGGGCAGGTTAGGCAAAAGAAGAGTGAGAGAATAAGAGAGGTTTGCCTGAAAACCCGTTAGGACAGGATAAGCAAAGAGAGAGTGAGAGAATAAGACAGGCTAGCCTGAAAACACGTCAGGGCAAGTTGGGCAAAAGGAGAGTAAACCCTGGATTTTGAAGTTCTTTCACGTCCCCACCATCATAATTTTCTAAACTTCTTGCATCACCTTCACATAGCCAACCACCTCTCTCCCCATGACCCGAATATATCTCGACCTTTCCCTCACCTCTTCTCCTATGAGGTGACTTAACACTTGCTAACCATTAAGCCTTAGCTAAAACATAGTCATCTGACATACCCAGATTCAACTATCGACTCACCATCACCTCACTTTTCACCTAGTGCCTCATGAACTTGTCTAGCCATCATCATACTTACCCTTTCTTTTGCCAATCTTCTTCATCCTCCCATACCACCTGAGCTTTTTGACTCAGTCATTAGTGCAAGTGCGAGGTTCGATATTTCGAGTGACGTGTATTGTAAAATACCATTCATGTACATATTCTCCTAGTCATTGCTTTGCATCAGAATGTCACGCATAAAGTCAAACAGTCATGCATAAGTGCATTATCCATAAGAGTCTAGAGTTTAGAAGACCCAAGTGTATGCATACTCATCGAGAAAAGAAGGACTATCAAATAATGTCATCTCGCACAGAGGCTCTGACTTTCCACATATTCTTCAAGAGAAAGATAAGAGAAATCTCTTATCACACCCTAGATGACTTCCATCATCAACATCGGGAAAATCCGATCCGCCTCGGGAAAATTCGTTGGGCATCATCAACATCCGGAAAATCTGATCTGCCTCGGGAAAATCCGTTGGGCATTTTCAACCTCGGGATGATCCATTGGGCACCCCCATCAACATTGGGAAAATCCGATCTGCATTAGGAAAATCCGATCTGCCTCGGGAAAATCCGTTGTGCATCTTCCACATCAGGAAAATCCTATTCGCCTCGGGAAAATCCGTTGAGTACCATCAATCCGCCTTAGGAAGATCTGTTTGGCATCATCAACTACATTGGGAAAAATCCGTTCTACCTCGAGAAAATATGTTGGGCATCATCAACATTGGGAAAATCTGATCCGTCTCGGGAAAATCCATTGGGGCACTATCAACATCGAGAAAATCCGATGGGCATCATCGACACCGGGAAAGACTGGTACATCGACAAAAACAAAGGAGAAAAGGAGATCAGCTGCGATCAATCTGCCAGACTGGGAGCCATCACTGACACCAGGTCGCCGCTAGAAGGCGCCATCATCATCCATCTTCCGATTGCCACATAAAAGAGCACCGACATCATCCATCATCCATCATCCGGTCGCCACATAAAAGAGCGCCGACAACATCCACCTTTCAGTCGCCACATAAAAGAGCACCGACACATCAATCCACACAGTCCAAAACTGTCGGCCCAAAGACTACGACCGAAGGGTTTCCGAAGCTCAGGTAAAAATCTGAACCCTCCTCACATTTTGATAAAACTAATACTTGATTTTCTTGTGATTTTCAGGTCGCCGCTAAAAGGGACCACCATCATCCAGCTGCCTCATAAAAGGTTGTTGCCCTCCGGTCGCCGCTAAAAGGGACCACCATCATCCAACTGCCGCATAAAAGGTTGCCTCCGGTCGCCGCTAAAAGGGACCACCATCATCTAGTTGCCGCATAAAAGGTTGCTGCCCTCCGGTCATCGCTAAAAGGGACCACCATCATCCAGCTATCGGATAAAAGGTTGGTGCCCTCCGGTGGCCGCTAAAAAGGACCACCACCATCCAGTTGCCGCATAAAGGTCGATATCATCAACAGCCAAGAAGAGCATCATTCTTGCTCGAGATCACCCTCAGAGGGGGCATGTGCCGCCCGCAATTGCGATGTAGGACTCAGCTTCCAAGCATCATCCCAGGCTTTGCAACCCAAAGTCATATCCTCAGGCTACTTTGACCTTCATCCTATTTGGAGTTGATCAAAATGGGGGCTCTCTGTAGACACCGGGATTTGTACCGATGAAATCCCAACTCATCAAGTTCAGCAAGTCATTTGCGCCAAACACCAAAATGGGTCGTCGGGCCCATAAAGTCAGCAGCATAGGCCCAAGAAATCAAAGCGGCCCACCTACATCAAATAAAACATGCCTGGGTTTTAAAGTTTAGAAAGCAGCCCAAGAAAGTAACAGGCCCAAGGCGCGCCCCGGCCTAGACAATGCAAAACCCGCCTGCGTTTTATGCTCAGCAAGACACGTCGTTTCGAACAGCCACGTCAGCGATCCGTGGGAGGATTAAAAAAACGTGCCTCGATTTTAATTTATTCTGGCGCCGAAATTCTTCCTCCCATGCAATCCCATGATCATAGGAGACGTGGGTTGACTTGCCTTGTCCCCCTATAACTCCCCTGGGTTTTGTTTCTGCATTGATGGGAACGGCTTGATTTTTGGGGTATGTTCCCTCCTAATATAAATCATGATGTGATAACTCTTTAATCATATCGAAATTCTTCCACTCTAGTCTTTTAATCATGATTTATCTTTTTGGGGTATGTTCCCTCCTAATATGAAAACAGTTAAGAAACGACCTTCAAAAAAGGAGTATACATATATAGTCTGATTAGGGCTAACCTCCTTATTTTCACCCTATGATAACTCTTTATTCATATCGAAAGTCTTCCACACTAGTCTTTTAATCATGATTTGTACCTTTACAGAAAGTTGGTCAGTCTACTACAGAGAAATACAACTACCACGACATCAAAAAAATAAGAGGAAGATCATCTGAATCCACCACACCCTTCACGAACCTCAAATACCGAGGGAACTGCAGAACAAAGACGACACATTGAACATAGAAGAAATCTTTGATCTCATAGGACTAAATGAGCTAGGATTTCCCTATAAATGGTTCATTGAATAAGTTTCCTCTATTACTTGCAAAACCAATGCCTCGACTGTCAAAGTAAAGGAATTGAGGTCACACAGAGTGCATTTATGAACACGGTTAAAATGACCTCACAACCTATAGAGGATCACTTTCCACATATTCATCAATATGTCTCTTGCATAGACCCTTTGATTCTAATTCTATGTGGCAATACTTTTTCCTTCAGTTTTAGATAACTTACAAGCAACCAGTACCATGTCATCATGAGCATGAGTTGCACAATACATGATCAAACCCGTTGCTTGCCTGAAACATAGTAAATCACAAATCATCCCAACTTAGGGCGGCTTATCAAAGTCCTATCTATTTACTCCACTACTACGAATTTCAAGTACTTAATGTCTCGGTACATAAACCTATTTTCATACCCGAATTTAATGTCGCACACTTAGATAATCAAATAAAAGACAATGAATCAAGAAATTTGCATAAGTAAAGCTATAAAGAGAAGTACTAAATTCAATATATAACCATCTTGAACAAGATACTTATCCTTTTGCATAAACCTCATTTGAGTAATTAAATGCACGAATACATTTGTTTTTTCTGAACACTCAAAGACCTGTATTCACCGAAATGAGACTGATTAAAATTCTCTTTTATTGCTAAAAAAATATACAATGACGCACACTTTGCTGAATATTTTGGAGGACAAAAAAAAATCATATAGTGACACTATTTTGGTTCAAGCAGTAATAAAAACCTCCACCATTGTCCTCTATTTTCCAAAGGCGTCTATACCTTTTCCCCCCCTCTATCATCCAGATGTGCAGGTTATCACAAAGGGCAGGAATGTCCATTGACTGCAGAGAGAAATTACAAGTACAAGATTTGATCTTTAATCCCTCTAATCGTCCAAATTATGAACAAAAGTATACAGAAATTACAAGGTTTATATTGTCACATTACCATAAAATTCAACTTACAGTTCCTGCGAAAATTCCGACTGCAATTTCTCAGCCGACATCATAAATTACTCCATTTCATGGCACCTAGAACCGTACTGGCTTTCGATCTCCTCCTCAATTCGTTCAAGATCCTTCACATGGACTCTCCAATCTCTAATCACAATAATTCAATCCAAATAACGAACAAAGGAAAAACAGAATTCAAACTCGGTCGATTATGAAATTCATGTAGGCTATTAACTAACCTTAACTTCTGAGCAAGATTCTCGTACTCACGGTAAAGAAATTCATCTCCGATTTGATAGATGAGATTGTGAAGTTGTGAGAAGCGAGTTTTTGGTCCAAAAGCAAGCATCGCTGCTCCAGATGCCTAATTTGTGAAGCAATAGAAGAGAGCGAGAGTGACATGCGAAATCGCCATTGCTGAGAAGAGGGAGAAAAGAGAGTGAGAGTGAGAAGTGTTGGACGAGCGAGAGGGAGACAAAACAAGCACCACAGTCACAACCATGCAAGCACCACAGGTACCCCGACCCATTTGAACTTCCTTCTGCATTGTTTCTGACAAAATCAATAATTACAGCCCCCCCAACATTTCCTAAGCTTTCAGTGCCTCGTATTTTGGTGCTTGTTTTAGCCAGGCCCAATACATTGAGAAATTCATTTCTAATTAGATCCCTAATTGCCTACTTCTTCTTATATTACCCCAAGCCTCTGTCATTCCTTGAGGCTACTCTCATGGTGATGAAAGAACAATGACTGTAAAGAGGAGGAGACATAACCGGGAGAGATGAAACATAACTGAATGATGAAAGAAAAATGATTGTAAAAAGGAAAAGACAAAACATACAGTCACAGACCAAACAGATCGACAACCGGCAACGACAGACTCCAACGATGGTCGTCGGCTGGGCGACGGCGCTCCTCGCGTCGACCCTCGGCTGGGCGGACGGTATTCCTCCCGTCGACTGGTCGAAGGGAATGTCGTCGTGTATGTGAGATCGATGGAGGCGAACTGCGCAGGTGTGGCTGGAGATCTCTATCGATGGAGGGAGACACTACAAGATGGCTTGCCAAATAAGACCGTTGAAGTGACCGTTTAATAAACGATCGCATGTAAAAGGCGGGCAACCGTTCAATAAACGACTGTTCATGAACGGTCGATAATTAGCGACCATTGAAGTTAACGGTCGTAATGTGGAACAACCGTTCATCAAACGGTCGCTAACTAGCGACCGTTCAAATAAACGGTCGTTCCATTTTACGACCGTTAACTTCAACGGTTGCTAATTAGCGACCGTTCACTTAACGGTCGTTAAATGAATGATCGTTCCGTAGTTAATAGGGCGGACGAATTGAATTTCATTCAATTGCACCGTTGGCTTTTGTTTCAAAACCCCAATTTCTCTTCTCCCTCCTCTTGCTAGCAGGCGACTTGGACCGGGAACCACTGCCTGCCGCCACATTCCGCTGGAGCTGACGACGGTAAGTGCTTCTCTTCTCCCTCCTTATTAATTCTTTTAAGTTTTTGGTGGTTAATAACAACACAAACCCTTCCTCTTGCTAGAAAATTGGACCGGAAACCGCCACTTTCAAGCTGCCGCGGTCGCCACCCTAGCATTCCGCGTCGCCGTCGCCGTCATCCCCGTTTCCGCCGTCGTCGCCGCCGCCTCATTCTCCCCGGTAAATTCTTTGAAATTTGTCAATTTTGTTAATTATATATTTATTTGTATAAATTATGAGCATGCATTAATTAGGTTAGTATTTGTGTAAAAAATTGTTTAGTTAGTTATGTTGTTAATAATTTGTATGAATAATTAGTATTTATTCGGTTAATTTTTGTATTAATTACTTTTTAAGTATTGAATAATTAGTTTAATGATATGTTAGTTGTGTTAATTGTATGTTTATGTGTATATTTATGTGTTAATTATGTTTTATTATTAAATTTTTGTATTAATTGTATGTTAATTGTATTAGTTAGTTATGTTTTGTAATATTTATTGTTTTAGCTTTGAAAATTGTTGATTGTATGGTTATGTGTATAAATTATGAGCATGCGTAAATTAGTATGGATTAGGTTAATACATGTGTAAAGAATGTTTAGTTAGTTATGTTGTGTATAATTTTTTTGTGTAGGGTAGGTTTGGTAAAAAATGCTTAGTTACCTTTTTCCATGAAATTCATTGTTGTTAGTCGCTAAAAAACATATTGAAAAGTTGGGGAATATCATCCTCATTCTTTGAAATGTTGTTTTAGCACGCTTAAAATTCATTTGAAACTACATCATGGAAATCCACCATTATTAGAAAAAAGTGTTAAGTTTGGATGATTTTGGTAGTTATTAGTAAATGAGTTAGTTATTATGTTTGATTAGGAATGAATTTACGCGACTAACAAGTATGTTGGATAACTTAATTAAAGGCAAGTCTCAAATGTCAATTGACCCTTGTTGTGATGAACAATACGTCGGAGTTATACGTATGAGAAATCCACCGTCTGTGACAAAACAAATGTCGATCGTTGAGTTTTTTAGCATCCCAATCACTAAAAAATGAACACCCATGAACTCAATCTTGATTTCTTAGGTGTTCGCTTTATATGTGATTCGGATGTTAAATGCACAACGATCGACATTTGCTACGTCACAAGCGGTGGATTTCTCATACATATAACTCCCACAACTTGTTCATCACAACAAGGGTGAATTGAAATTTAGAGACATGCCTTTAATTAAGTTAATCTCTGAAGTTGTTAGCGTAAATTTGTTTCGTATCCAACCTAATTGCTAACTTAATTACTCATAACCCCAAACGAGGGCATGAAATATAAATAACTATGTCCCCTTTGCTAGCTTAAGTACTCAACAACCAGTTTAGGGTTAGTAAATAGGTTAGTTGTCATGGTAGTTTAGAGTAGAAAGTAGGGTAAATTATAGTTCCAGCATCTTAGTTGTAGATGTCATAATAAGAGGTTGAGTGTGGGTTCTGTTAGTGTCCATGAGAGTGTGTTTGTTCCTAATAATTTATGGTTGAAAAATACTTTCATGAGTCGTACCGACTCTCCAATTTATTTTTCTGGTTCCCTTAAAGATCTCTTGATCTATTTTGCGCGAGGTCTATAGTGCTTTGGGAGTTAGAAGCGTCTCAGATTCGGTACAATGCAGTGTTTCCATTGTGCAACTTGGTGGGCAGCAAGACAAGGCGGGAATGAGAGAAAAGCTTATAGTAAGAGGACTAATAGAAATCGCGGTGGGCTTTGATGCATGCAAGAAAGCCCACCACGATTTCTATTAGACCTTTTACTATAAGCTTCTCTCTCATTCCCACCTTGTCTTGCTGCCCACCAGGTTGCACAATGGAAACACTGCATTGTATCGAACCTGAGACGCTTCTAACTCCCAAAGCACTATAGACCTCGCGCAATTTCACTGTTGAGATTGCGCTACTTTTTGGGAACCAGACAAATAAAAGGAGAGTCGGTATGACTCATGAAAGTTTTTTTTTCAGCCATAAATTATCAGGAACAAATAAACTCTCATCGGGTAATAACATTATCCTCTTGATTGTTGACATATATAGCTTAGTTGTAGATGTCATAGAAAAGTGTTGAGTTTGGATGCTTTTGGTAGTTATTAGTAAGTGAGCTCACCTTGCAAATTAATATGTTGACATGCACAAATGTCAATGTCGAAATCTAATTCGGTTAACTTTGCAGATTTGAACAATATGGAAAATACTAGGAAATAGATGTACTAGAGAATCAATGAGGAGGGGTATCTTAGCAAAGAGTTTGTTAGAGGGGTGAAAGAAGAATTTTTGTCAGATGCTAAACAAACCATTAGCTTCCAATCGGATAAAGTACTTAGGTGTCCATGTTCAAAGTGTAAAAACATGAAACACCAACGTGAGGACAATGTTAAGGTGCACTTGTACAAAAATGGGTTCATACCACATTATGAAGAGTCATGATTGTCATGTTTTCATGGAGAGGTTGTTACCAATTGCCGTTAGGGAGTTGCTTCCTCAGAATGTTTGGAAAGCCCTAACGGAATTAAGCCAATTTTTTAGAGACTTGTGTGCCTCTAAGGTTAGTGTTGATGATATGGTCCGGTTGGAGATGAACATACCGGAAATCATATGCAAACTGGAGATGATTTTCCCTCCCGCATTCTTCAATGTGATGGAGCATCTTTCAATACACCTTCCATATGAAGCAGCTAAAGGTGGATCGGTGCAGTATAGGTGGATGTACCCTTTCCAAAGGTAATTAAATATTTGTATTGCATTTGTAGTGTATTTTATTAAACATTTAAGACCCGCCTTTTTCTTTGTAACGCATTCCTCAATGCGTGTTGGTTGTCAAATGTTGTAGATTTCTTCATCATTTGAAGAAGAAGGTTGGCAACAAGGCACGCGTTGAAAGCTCCATATGTAATGCGTTCTTAACGGAGGAGATTTCCAACTTTTGTGTTGCATACTTTGCACCGGAAGTGCACACAAAGTCAAGGGACCTTCCAAGGAACGCATGCCCCGAGTTGGGTAATGCATTCGACGGTAATGGAGCAATACCTGAGTTGTTTTCATCGAACATTGGGTACTCTCCAGCTGCTGGGAAGAAAAGATTCCTTGACCAACAAGAATATGAGGCTGCGCATGAATAAGTCCTTTCAAACTCCGATTTAATGACTGAATATGAAAGGTATACAACATAAATTAATTAGATCGACAGTTCAATTATCAATAACTTTTTTATCCAGTAGAATCTTCACCTACGTTGCCTTATTTCAGTCAATTTGAAGAAGAGAAGATCTGTTTGCATCCACGTACGCCGCATGGTGAATTGTGGAACAAACATCGTAAAGAATTCCCCCGTTGGTTGAGAAGAAAGGTTAACATTCAATTGGAGTTGTTTGGTTTTAAATTATTGGTTAACATAGGTTACATGAGATTAACTTCGTAAATATTAAACAACTTTGTAGGTTTTGTCATTCGGTGAAGGAGACAAAGTTGTTACATCTTAGCGAATGGCCCTAGGAAGGATGTTTTATCTTGGGCTCATTTCTACATTAACAACTTTAACTTCTATGCTTACCTTGCCAATAATAAACCAATGAATGCAAATTATGGGGTGTGTATCAAAGGGGTGAATGGAACTGACTTCTACGGGATTTTGAAAGAGGTTATTGAAATAGTTTATACTGGGCGTAGTAGGGAATACAAAGTCCACTTGTTCAAGGTTGAATGGTTCGACCCGGGTCAAGGTGGCGTAGTCATGCATGATCATTACAAGCTTGTTGATGTTAACCAAGCAAAGCGGTATAGGGTGTATGAGCCTTTTGTGTTGGCATCTCAGGCTACACAAGTGGTGTACATCCATTACCCAACAACCAAGAAGGATAGATCATCATGGACTGCTACATTGGCAATTAAGGCAAGGCAAACAATAGATGGACTCGATGATCATGATGGAGCATTTCAGGAAGACAACAATGTGGACCCCCCATCACTTGCTGAGTTCGACCTACTTCACGATCGAGATGGCTCGGGAGACGAACTATTTAGTGATGATGAAGAAGGACAAGATCGGGGTATGCTAGAGGGTGTGGAGGACGATGAATTAGAAGGGAATGATGCATTGGAAAACGCAGCATTTGTTGAGTTGCTTAGTGATGATGATGATGAGTAGGTCGCATTTGTAGGTTGTTATGTTTGAACTGTCATTTGTTTTTATTACGTTGTGCGATGTAACAATTTAGAAATAATTTTTTTATTTTGTTTGGTTATAAATGAATTTGTTTTCGTGATTGTTATTTGATTACTCACTGCATGCATCAAATGTAAAATAATTTTAAATTCATTATTTGTACGGTCAATTATTGTTTATTATAGTGCAGCTTAAGAATACGCCATGGCCCTACCATCCCCGTTATGGAAGATCCAGCCCGGTATACCTCCCGACCCATCCGACCCAAGGACCCCCTCATTAGGGGGGAAGACTGGTATGTCAACTTTAATTTTGGTCAATACATAATAATTAATAAATATTGCAACACTATCACTTGTTGCTCGTTTCTTGTAGGTTCTCCTTGCCTGAGGTTACAAAGGTCGTGTCGGAGAGTTTAAGATCCCATTACCAAGGGGAGGCTATTTGCGCCGGTGATATGGAAGATGGAGATAAAATGGTTTATTGGTCATATTTCCATTTAAGAATACAATCCTTCGGAACCTAATTATTTTATTTGGACTTCGTTAGTATATATGGCACAATAATTATGTGTTTATTTGTTTTATTTGTTATTGTATAGCAACGGTTCGAGTATGAAATGGACTTGGCTCAGGAAGTCTTCAATACATGGCACAGCAAATTCAGCGACCTCCATAAGGGCCTGGTCTACCGGGAGAAAAAGACCCCAAGGAACAAAGAAATCCCCCATTTGTCAATGGAAATCCGGACGAGGATGTGGGCTTTACGAGAGGCAGAGGCCTATAAGCGTCGAGTCGAGGCATACACGGCGAATCGGAACAAAGCCCCGGACAAGAACAAGCACTACGGTGGCGCGATGTTCGCCGGTAAATACTTGCGTAAACTGGTAAGCCTCCCATGATCTTTTACTTTGACGATTTTCATCAATACAAATTCTAATGTTATATCTGTAATGTTTCTAAATATATTCCTAGGCTAGTGACGGGATCCATCCATCACGTGCGGACGTCATAGAGCATTATCATTGTAAGCAAGACGCCCACGGTAACAAGCAATGGAGTGACCCGAAGGCGGCCAAAGTTTATGTAAGTCATTTTCTTCTAAAGTTAGTTTATTTATTTATATGTTGGAAATGTTGTTGAAAATTGAATGTGTAACTTATGTTTAGAAACGAGCGTGTGGCTCGATAGGATTAATCGCCGTGTGGACGTATATGGTTACTTGTTTATATGTTGGAATTGTTGTTGAAAATTGAATGTGTAACTTATGTTTAGAAACGAGCGTGTGGCTCGATAAGATTAATCGGCGTATGACCTTATATAGTTACTTGATTATATGTTGGAATTGGTGTTGAAAATTGAACGTGTAATTTTTGTTTATAAACAAGCGTGTAGCTCGATAGGATAAAGGTGCGTGTGGCCGTATATTGTTACTTGATTGTATGAATTATCATTGGTGTTGGATGTTGGATTGTTTAACTTGTGTTTAGAAACGAGCGTGTGGCTCGATAGGATTAATCGGCGTGTGGCCATATATTGTTACTTGATTGTATGTGTTGGAATTGGTGTTGGAAGTTGGATTGTTTAACTTATGTTTAGAAACGAGTGTGTGGCTCGATAGGATTAATCAGCGTGTAGCCGTATATTGTCACTTGATTGTATGCATTATCATTGGTGTTGGATGTTGGATTGTCTAACTTGTGCTTAGAAATGAGCGTGTCGCTCGATAGGATTAATCGGCAAGTGGCCGTATATTGTTACTTGATTGTATATGTTGCAAATGTTCGTTGTGGTAAAGTGGGCATGTGACCCCTTATTCTACAAGTTGAGTTTATATTATCATTTGCAGGTTAATGTTTCGTATTATGAATTTGGGATAGTCCATATTACAGAGGGAACTCTACCGAAAGTTCTATGTAACTCTCCCTATATTACCTTAGTTGTGGCATCTATTGATAATGTGTTTTGATAACAAACAACATGACCACTTTGCTTTACGTTTAGTTGTGGTTACTAATTATCATTAGTATTGATCATTTGTAGAATGAATATCTTGAGCAAGTAGCTGCAGCAGGCGTGGAGCCCAATTCTGTGGAAGCCAACACGGAGTTCTACAATGTCGCTGGTGGGTTCTCTGTCAAGAATCAGTCTGTCTACGGCCTGGGATCCTCGACAGGCATGTTCTATGAAAGGCCGGCCCGCTATGCACGCTACAATGGCCAGGAATCTTCTTCCTCATCCACCACCGCTACCCCATCTGCTTATGCTTCCATGGTGGCTGAAACACAGTCTTTTAGGAGTCAACTCTCCCAATACCAGTAGAAGTTCAGCCAACTTGAAGGAAGATTGTCCCAAGTAGAACAAAATCAACAGCAGCAGGGGACGTCATCCAGTGGTCAATTCTCTCCCTCCAACTTCATTAATGACCCCCCTTCTCCGTTGTGTTTGTGAGGAAAACTTTAAAAACTAACTGTCGGATATGTAATATATTTTGCGACCGTTGACTATATATATATATATATATATATATATATATATATATATATATATATATATATATATATATATATATATATATATATACACTACTGTTTGGGACCGTTCATTTATATATATATATTACTATTTGCGACTGTTCATTTTGTGACCGTTTGACACTTATACTTCAAATATATTCTTTAAAAATTATATTAGCGAAACCCTTAACAAAAATTTTTCCAAAAAAAAATTGAAATGGGCGACCGTTAATTTGAACGGTCGCTAGCTAACGACCGTTAATGAACGGTCACAATCTCTGGCGACCGTTAATAAACGGTCACAAAGGCGGACGACCGTTCATTGAACGGTCGATAGCTAGCGACTGTCCAATGAACGGTTATCCGCCTTTGTGACCATTTATTAACGGTCGCTAATTAGCGACCGTCCAAATGAACGGTCGCCCGCCTTTAGAAACGACCATTGAGATGCGACCGTCCCCAATGGTCGCAAATGAACGGTCGCCCGCCCTCTCGAGCGACCGTTCAAGGTGATTTGAGACCGTTCAGAACGGTCTTATTTTTGTTACCCTGTTGTAGTGAGAGGCGAACTGCAGTATGTGAGATCTCTTTATCGATGGAGAGATGTTGGGCTAGGGTTTCTATTAGCTTGGTTTAAGCTGCGCATAATTCACTGCCTGTACACATGAAGATTTCAATTGCCCGCCTCTTGAAAGCACAGGCGCCATTATGAAAAAAAATTGAAAATATGGAGTGCTAATCTAAAATAAACCTCACAACCCTTTTTATGGTCTTCCACCTTTTTAATATGTTTTAGACCACTAAAAGCGTCTAAATTTTCATTTCCCACTTAATATAAGCTCGACCCTTTTCAAAAGCGCTACACGAAAGCGTCTACACGAAAACGTCTATATTTCCTATATTTTCTAGTAGTACTTGTAAGCATCTGTTGAGCATCTCACAATCCTTGATATATAAGTGCTATTAACGTTCTAGTGTTGATTAAGTGCATAATTTTTATACAACTCTGTCCACCCCCATCTAGGGTTATTTTAGCATGGGTTTTAAAGGGCGTAATAACTAGAAAAAGAGTCTAGGGACTGCAAGTATTGGACTTCAGCAGACCAAATAAAGATTTAGGTCGTTGAGAGCACCATGGTGTATGCTATCGATAAAGGAGTAATGAATGTCTTCATCAATAAAGACTTTGAGTAGATCATCGGGCATTTGCTGAGAAGATTAGCAATCCTGTGGGAGTGCCAAAACATCCTAGCACCGTTCTTTTGTGCTTTAACGCACTCAAACGCAACGCAAAATCAATTAAACCTAATGCATGGTTAACGCAAAATAACGCAACTTATCACAATCTACTATTCACCTCTACTCACCTTTTTATTATTTCCTACAGCAACCTAACGCAACCCAAACGCAACTTATCGAAACGCAAACGCAACGCAACGCAAATGTAACGTACAAAAGAACGGTGCCTATGTAGCTATGGAAAACTTTTCATTCATTTCGACTTTTGTTATTTTAGAAGACGAATTAAATCTTCCATCAAGGAAGTACCCTCTCTAGTCACAAGAGCAAAATGAACAACTCTTCCCTAATTCCTTTGCTGTCCGTTGCAATGTCGTTGTTCCAGACAAAAAATAGAATCATGACATGTTAATATATAGTATGACTAGACTTTTTCTTCTCTTTCTAATTTTTTTTTTCTGATGAAATGTACAACTATGTTTAAAATGCTTCAATAACACTTCACGAAAATCACAGTATATACAAATGGTCAAAGTTATATAAAGTGCAATAATTATATAATGTATTGTGTACGTATACTTATGGGGGGTATGGTGTATACTTTGGTCATCGATGTAACAACTGAAAATCAAATTAAATGTGGATTTGAAATAGTCCAAAAACATGGAGTTAATTATATTTACCCTACCTGATTTATGTGGTAATAATTTTTGTACACCCGACATTTGGGAAATAATTTTCACCCTACCTGACATTTAGTGAAAGTGATTTTTAGTGTTAGAATCCGGTAACTTGTCATCGGAAATGGAAAAATACAATAATACCCCTATATCACTATCTGAAATTACGATGCTGCCCTTTAATTTGAGAAGGAAAAGACTATGTTGGAGAGTAGAAGACAGACATGGTGGTTTGGGAGGGGTTCGGCTTTCATTTTCTGTATAGGAGGGGGGGCTGGGGAGAGGAATCAGTGGAGTGGTTGGGTTTTAAAATGCCATAACAATTAATACTAAGGGTACAAAAGTCATTTCACATTTAATTGAAAGTCAAAGGAAATAATAACAAGGGCATAAAGGTCACTTCATATTTATTTTTTTACAGCTCACCGGAAAAGTCACTAAAAAATCAATTATAACATACCTGAGGGGCTTTAAATTTATGACCACTTAAATGTCAGGTAGGGTGAAAATTATTTCTCAAATGTCGGGTGTGCAAAAATTATTACCACATAAGTCAGGTAGGGTAAATATAATTAACTCCAAAAACAGGGGTTGAATGACTAGGAGGTACTTATCATTTTATGAAAATGATTTCTAGGACCCCATATTTTGAAAATTAATTTTGAAGTCTCTTTGTTTAGGTGCTAATAATTATTACGACCCATTATTTTAATAAAAACTTATTAAAAGGGGTTGTAACTTTTAATATTTATAGAAAAAAGGTTTTAAACAGGGACCTTTTATGTAAAATTATGATTTTTTTGATATTTTTATTAAAACAGGTTAAAAATAAACATTTTTAACTCTTTATGATAATTTTATTGGTATTAGTTATCACAATGTTCTACTTATACCTCAAAAATTGTATTTTCTGTGATTGTAGGCTCACCAAGCTTAGGAAAAAAAGTTAAGCTTAACTAGAATTTTGACTGATATCTTAACGTAGTTGTGTTGGATCGTCAAACTATTGAAGTTATCATAAGCAAGTACAATTTTTGAGGTATAAGTATGTAGTTAATTGTGATAACTAATACCATTAAAGTTATCATAAAGAGTTAAGAATGTTTATTTTAACCTGTTTTAATAAAAATCTCAAAAAGCCCTATTTTGCATAAAAGGTCCTTATTTTAAACCCTTTTTAATAAATATAAAAAGTTACTACCCCTTTTAATAGGTTTCTATTAAAATAATGGGTCCTGAAAATTATTAGCACATAAACAAAGAGACTTCAAAATTAGTTTTCAAAATATGGGGTCCTAGAAATCATTTTCACAAAAAGATAGGTACCTCCAAGTAATTTTTTACCAAAAACAGCAACATTTCAAATATCCAATGCAAGGACTTTTATTTTTTGGGATCTATGTGAAAGTATAATTTGGGTCGTATTCAGCTCTCATAATTTATATATTACTTAAAAAATATTACATAGTTTCTAATATTTATCTTTGATTGCTAATTTTTAATATGTTAATTTATTAAGAAATCACATCATTGCAACTCGATCATGATAATACTTTGGGAAATTTCTTCAACTTTTGCCAATTTCAAATATTCAACCACTTTAAAAATTATTTTAAATGATAGACTTATTTTGAAAACTTTAAAAATTATTCCAAGTTTTCAAGCACTTTAAAAACTATTCTTAGTTGTCAGACATTTTAGATATTATTTCAAGTGAGTCGACTATGAGATTGATAGGAAGAGTCAAATGAAATTGAGAGATGATGAAAGTTTTGCGAGCAATATTTAAACAACGATATAAGAAGAAGCTCACAAGATGAAATACTTTTCAAAATAAGTGTACCACTTGGAATAGGTTTAAAAGTGATTGGCAACTTGAAATAGGTAGGTAAAACTTGAAGCCTATCAAATATAATTTCCTTAATACTTTTTATTACTAAGTTACGTTAAAGATAATAATTTCATATAATATAATATTAAATATTAAAATATTAATAATCAAAATATTAATAATCAAAAATTTTAAAATTTAGTTGACATATAAACTAATTGACTGAAAATATTGAAAGGAGGGAATAGTACATTCCACAAGTCCTGTATCCAATCTACCCAGAAAAATTTAAACAAAAGAGGATTACATATGATTAGTAGGTAAGGACTCATTGTTCTACGATATCTAGGACTTACTTTTGTTTTTTCATGGTATTTAATGTATTATTTTAATGTTTAATTCCTGATATAATATATTTGTAAATATATTTTTTATTTAGGGTAAATTTGGCCACTCACTGAATCTAACCACCATTCAATTTTTATAAGCAGAAGGGGGAAGATATCAAACTACTCATAAGAAGTAATACCCATCAACCCCCCACAATTCTATCTAATAGGAAACTTTTACTTCCACCGATTCTTAAACCTTGGTGGGAAGGTTGAATGATGGAAGTGATAATTGTCATTTCATTATTACGTCTTTGGTAATATATTTATAAAGATGACATCAATATATTCCAAAAAATTACTCGGAAGTACCTCAATATGTGGGGAAACTATTTTTCGGTACCCCAACTTTTCAAAACTCATTTTGAGGTACCCTTACTTTTTGGGTTATTAATTATTTGGTGCTTTCCGGTCATCAATTTTATTAAGTGACCGAAATACCCCTATTCTTCTTCTTTAAGGCTATTTCTTAAAAAATGGAAGAACAAGGGTATTTCGGTCACTTAACCAAATTTATGACCGAAAAAACACCTAATAATTTCGTACCCAAAAAATAAGGGTACCCCAAAATGAGTTTTGAAAAGTTGGGATACCTGAAAAGGATTTTATCAAAAGTTAGGGTACCTTCAAGTAATTTTTTGAATATATTCATTGTCAAAGTATTTTAATGAAAGATGAATGATATTATGTTTTTTTTTTGTATTATAATATAATAATAAATATTGAACAATTTGCGGTGAAATTTTATACAATTTGATTGCATGTATATGACAAAAGAAAAATAATAAGAAACATATGGCCAAACTAAAAATGATTCTCCCAATTAGTTTCTTTGTATGATAAACTCATATATAACTTTGTGAAAAAGTGATATATAGCATAATTTCAAACTCAAATTATGGATAAAAAAGCATAATTTGAAACTCATATCCAAATTTATTATCCTAAAAGTCTAACTATGGTCCTGTTTAGCAACTAAATTTTTTGGAGTAAAAAGAGCTTTTTGAAGCTAATTAACATTTTTGGCCAGACAAAATAGTTGATATATTTTGTGAACGCCTATACATAACTAATGGAATTTTTAGAGTATCCCCATCACCTGATAAAATGATCTTGTCAGTATCGGTAGAAATGATCTTTCCCTCATGCTCGGCTATAGCGAGAACCCCTGAATCTAATAAATAACTTTTTTGAGTTAGTAGTTAGAACTCAAAAATTTTATCAAACATTGTTACTACAAACAGCTAAATCAAACAACTAATTCAAACATTTAACTACTAACAACTAATACAAACAACTAACAGCTAATCGCTAACCGTTGATTGCCAAGCATAGCTTATCTATACCCTTATAAATGTGGAAATCGCTGCTACCCTGACTTAATGTAGTAATCTACAGTGAAAAGGGCATATTCGTCATTCAACCAATTATGCACAGGGATGTCTGTAATTGCATTCTTATAACTATATATATAGGGTGTGGAAGGCATGCATTGCAATCTTACCCTAAGACTTCGTTCTTTTATACGGATGGTGTGTTATGGTGTGGTAATGGCGTGGGGTGATGAGTTATGGTGAGAGTTGTGGTAGGTGGGGTAGGTGAGGAAAAAAAATGTGAAAAGTAGAATAGAAAAGTGAAGAGAGAGAAAAATGAAGAGATATATTGGTAATGATTGTGGTGAAGTGTGGTATAAATTAAAGAGTGCGGTGCGGTGTAGTACCGCACCACAACCTACCGCATAAAAAAACGAAACCTAAATTAAATAGTTTAGGCCATGTGCGGTTGGTAAGATACTAAAATGGTGCAGTGTGAGGAAATTGTGAAAAGTGCAGTAATGTGTGGAATGATCTCGTAAAATTTGTACAAAGTGTGATGATGTGGTAAGTGAGGAAAGAAACTGTGAAAAGTAGAGGAGAAAAATAAGTGACATATAAGCAATAACTAAAAAATTACTCTGAGGAACCCTAACTTTTGGTGAAATGTTTTTCTGATACCCCAACTTTTCAAAACTAATTTTGAGGTACCCTTACTTTTTGGGTTAGTAATTATTTGGTGTTTTTCTGATCATTAATTTTATTAAGTGACCGAAATACCCTTGTTCTTCCCTTCCTGAAGAAATATCTTTGAAGAAAAATAAGGGTATTTCGGTCACTTAATAAAATTAATGATCGGAAAAGCACCATTGAAAAATAGTTTCCCAAATATTGGGGTACCTCCGAGTAATTTGCATATGTATTGTGGTAAAGTATGGTGTGGTATGATAAAATGTGTAGAAAAATACTGAGTAATACAATGAGTTTTGGTACACACTGCATCTACCGCACAAAAGAATAGGGTCTTAGATAGACTGGTTAACTAAGACCATGTTCTTTTATGCGGTATTTTGCGAAATGGTGTGGTGAGGTGTGGTGGAATTGTGGTCGGTATGGTAGAATTGTGGTGGGTTATTGGTATGTGGGGTAGGTGAGGAGAGAGAATGTAAAAAGTAGAGGAGAAAAGTGAGGAGAGAGAAAAATGACGAGAGAGAAAAGTAATGATTTGCGGTAAAATGTGGCGGTAGTGGCAAACTGCGGTAAGCTATGGCACCGTAGTTTGCCAACCGCAGAAAAGAACAGGGCCTAAGCCAATTTTTTGTAACGTCCACGTACTATCCACTCTTGTATGAAAAAACAATATTTAAGTAGACATCTTGTATTAGTTTACTACATTTATTCCAACTTAAGTTTAAAAAAAATATTGCTTAGCTTATGGACATTAATTAAAAATTTTGCAATTCATCAGACACTCAGACTCAGAAGGATCATAGTGTTCGTCCATATATATTTTTTTTGGGCAATGTTGGTCCAATTCACATATATTACAAACACTAATGATCGGAGACAATAATTGTGAGACTAAAGTAAACGATAGACTTAAGCAAAAGATTACGACATAATGTGTCTGACATCAACAACGTATAATAATATATGCATACTAGTATCTGTTGTTCAAGAACCCTCCATGGACCCTGTCATTATGTTTCAAGTTATGTAAAAAAAATGCTAGGTAGTACTTGGACTTTTTCCATCGTGTTCACATTAAAATTTCGTGGTCATTTACACAATGAATATAACGTGACAATAGTGGCGTATGTAATGCGCTAAGAAGTTCTGACACATTTATTTTTTTGAGGGGTTGCTGGTTTATTTGTCCTTGTTCACACAAGTTACTTGACTATCTTCAAACTTTTTTTCCGGTTCACACGTCCGTGCGTGCGCGCACACACATATATATATATGTGTATATTAAAAGTCTACCATAATTGAATTTATTTTCAACTATAGTAGTTGAAAATTTTATATCATTTATTTATCAAAATTAAATCATATTTTTTAAAAAGATTTATATCCTCCTAAACATGATTAATTATTGTAATAAATTACTTTGATCAACCTACATTGATTTTGAATTTTTATGGTAACATTAATGGTATTTTTACTTTTCAACAACTATAGTTGAAAAAAGTCAATTATGATAGAATTTCATTTAAAATATTCAATTTTGTAAAAAATTATAATTTAACATATAGACTTACTTATTGTAACAAGGCCTATGGTGACTATATATATTAATTTTAATTTTTAATGGTCAAATTAAGAGTGATTATACATTTCATCTACCATAGTTGAAAAAATTTTCAACTATGGTAAAATCACACACACACACACATATATATAAATATAAATATATATATATATATATATATATATATATATATATATATATATATATAAATATAAGCGTTTGGCTCAATTGATATCCGTTGTAGTGTGGTATTTCACAGGTCTCAAACTTGATTCTTGAGAGCAATAACAGACGTACATGTCAGGTTCCCCCCATCCCCTATGGGCTTAAGGACCTACTAGACTTTCGCTGAGATAGGGGGCCTATGAATTATATAAAGGAGAATTGGATTATAATAATCCTAACTTTACAACTTGGATAGCGATAATCCCTATTTTCAGTCTATATTCTGGTGATAAAGTGTTATACAAAGTTTTGAATCAAACACAACACAAAATCTATGATATTTAGGGTATACTCTTGATTATGTCCCACTATAATACAATTGTTTTTTTGGACCACCAAAAAACAATATATATATATATATATATATATATATATATATATATATATATATATATATAAGAAAATTGGATTATAATAATCCCAACTTTTGCAAATTGGATGACGATAATCCTTACTTTCGGTTTGTATTCTGGTGGTTAAAAAAAAGATAAAATTGGATTTAAGTGGGACGCCGACGAATTGAGACGTGGTGACTCGGTGGTTTTCTGACATGGCACCATGGTCATGTGTTTGACCGCGTTAACTTTAATTTTGGGTGCCACATCAGATTGAAAGCACATACCCTCTTTTGTTTTCTTTTTTTCCTAATTCCAACTTGGATTAAAATTTACCCCCTCCGCTTTGTTTCTCTCTCCTCTTTTCCCTTTCCCATTATTTCTCTCTCTCTCTCTTCCTTTTTATTTCGAACCCACAACAAACAGAGAGAGAGAGAGAGAGAAAGAGAGAGAGAGAGAGAGAGAGAGAGAGAGAGAGAGGGAGAGGAGAGGGATCAGAGTAGGGGTGCTAACCAATGGAGGGCGGCGACAGGCTGAGCGAAGGACGACGAAGGTGGTGGTTGTGGATGGGGGTATCGCAGGCGGCTCAAAGGTGACGACCTGAACCACCAGAGACGGTGGTGGTCTCGATTGATGTAAATCAGCCTAGGCCCACTCCCTTGAGCCCATTCAAGAAGACCCAAGTGAAACACAAGCAAAAGGATAGGTTCCTTCAAGGAAGAAGTCCAGCTATCCCCATTCCCAATAAAGGAGAGTCTGTTCAAAGTAGAGGCCCAAAGGCCGATCCATATCACATGCTCCTGGTTCCAAGAGGATGTTCAAACATCCTAGAGGGTCCAAGCCCAAGCAAGAAACGTCAAAAGTGAAGGCAAGCACACGTCCAAGGCCCAGTTTCAAAGCCCAAAGTGAATTTCACATTTTGATCATTTCAGTTTTTGAATTTCACGGTTTTGGTCTTTTGGATGTAAACTTCACATTTCTAGCTTTTAATTGTTTTTAGTGTGATATATATTATCGTCAAAGTATTTTGAGTCATGTAAGATGCCAAGTTAAAAAAACTTGAGCATCAAGTCATAGGAGTCTAGATTAGTCTAGAATGTTCTAAGATGTTCTAGAATGTTCTAGAAGGAGTGTGTGTCTGTGTTAGGCGTGTGATATAGTTGGATTTGGCGCCAAGATTAGTTTCTATCCTAGATAAGGTTGGCTAATTTTGTAACTAGTCCAAATTGGATTAGGAAAGCCCAAGTCCTATTAGGATAAGATTGTTATAATCAACTCCCCTTAGGATAATGAGTCCTAATCCAAGGTGGAGAAGGTTGATATTAGGCATCTAGATATATGATTCCTTGGCTTGCACACCAAGTAGGAGAATCCTAGTCTTATTGACTAGCTTGCACGCCAAGTTTTAGTGTCCCAGTCCATATGGAACTGTAGTAGTATAAATAGCTAGGCTTGTAGCCTTTCTAAGGCACCCCGTTTTCAAATATGAATACAATCAAGCTTTTAGCTTACCCCTTGAGTGTTTCGTGAGAACCTCGTTGATCTCTTCTATTGTATCTTGGTTTGGCAACCAAGTGGTTTAGGAAGAGCTTGAACCTTGAACCTAGAAGGTGTTTCTGTAACTAGGTCAAAGGTCAAGTTAGCCCTAGAGTTTTCTTTCTTGTGGTGTTTCTGTATCAAGATAGATCCCTTGAACTATCTTGCTACTTTTATCTGTCTATCAATCATAGTTAGATAATCTTAACCCTAGGCCATCAACTCCCTCTCAATTCCCTCTCAAACGTCCCTCTCTCTCTCTCTCTCTCTCACAAAATATCTCCAACAAACTCTCTCTCTCCTCTAACTAATTCCCTACTTTCTCTCCATTCAATCCTTCCCCCTCACAAAGGCCTCACGCCAAACTACCTCCATCTCTCTCTCTCTCATCCTCACGTCACTCTCTCTCTCAAGTCTATCCCAGAATCAATCTTTCATACACCTTTCTCCCACAAAAAACCTCATGTCAAAACAGCCTTCCATAGATCCTGGTTTGTCACGTGATTCACCCTTTTCTCTTCCATATTCACGTGAAGCATCCCCTCTTCCGAGATTGGTTGCACGTGTTATTGATGTGTAATCGATCAAGATCCAATCTTTGATCCCATTATGCATCAAAAACTGGTATCAGAGCTTAGGTTCTCACAGAGTGCAACCCGAAACTCCTCAAACAGCCCAAACACACTTCCCCTTCAGTCCCAAATTTTTGAAACCTTCAACCGATCATATCTATGGCGTCTGGAAGCAAAAGCAATGATGGTGATGCTACTACAGAGCAACTGATGCAAGAGAAAGTTGATTTGGAAGGAAAGGTGGCTTACCTTTCAAAACAGCTCGAAAGATACATGCATCTACAACAATATGAACTTAGAGATTCATCCAAGGAGGGCTCCTACAAGAGCCCTAGCGAAGCCAAGCAATCTGTGAGCTCAACTAGGAAGCCACGTCGACCTAGATTGATCCAAGAAAAGAAAGACTCGACTTCAAAATTGATATTCCTGAATTCGATGGTAATCTTGATCCTGAAATCTTTCCTGATTGGATTCAAACTGTTGAAAGAGTCTTTGATCTTAAAGACGTGCCTGATAATAAGAAAGTCAAATATATTGCTCTTAAACTGCGAAAGCATTTTAGCATCTGGTGAACTAACTTACAGAAGAAGAGACAACATGTCGGGAAAGAAAAGATCAGAACTTGGGAAAAGATGAAGAAGAAATTGCACACTAAGTTTCTTCCTATGAGCTACTTCAAAGATAACTACTTCAAACTGCAACAACTTTCCCAAGGAGTCAAAATCGTGGAGGAATATACTAAGGAATTTGAACACCAACTCAGGAGGTGTTATCTGAAAGAAGATAAACCTCAAACTCTTGTGAGGTATCTTGCCGGTTTGAACGAAAGCATAAGGTATGTGGTGGAAGTTCAACCTTATGAAACTCTTGATGAATTGACTCCTTTGGCTAACAAAGTGGAACAACGAAGAAAGCGAAGAGGCAAAGAGTCGACAAACAGAAATCCTAGCTCACAAAGAACCTCATACTCGCCTTAAACTTACACTCCACAAAAGAGCCAAACCCCATCCTAAACGTCCGCCACAAAAATGTCTAACCCTACACCCCAAACCGTCCTAAAACCTATACATGCCACGCCTATGGACAAGTGAATATGTTTCAGGCGTCAAAGGCTCGGTCATATTGCTTCTGAATGCCCTAACAAGAGAGCCATCATGCTTATGGAGTTTCAAAACGCTCTCTTTGAACCTGAACCAGAGGACGTAGAAGAAGAAACCCATCGCCAACCCCAACGAATCTGAAGAAGAGGTCGTAGAAGAACCAGATCAAGAAGAGATGCTGGTTATGAGGAGAGTTCTCAATAGCTCTCCAGTTCCTAAAGATCTGCAAAAACGAGAAGCCATCTTCCATTCTCGTTGTACTGTGCAAGGGAAAGTTTGTTCTTTGATTGTTGATGGTGGAAGCTGTACCAACGGGGCTTCAATTACTATGGTGAACAAGCTTCAACTCCCTATAAGCCCTCACCCATCGCCATACACTGTTAAATGGCTCAATCAGGGTAAAGGCATAAAGATGAATCAACGCTATTTGGTGAGTGTTTCTATTGGAAAGTCTTATCAAGATTCAATATGGTGCGATGTAATACCTATGGATGCATGTCATAATCTGCTTGGAAGACCGTGGTTATTTGACAGGAGTGTTACACATGCGGAAGAGCTAATACCTACACATTGATGGTGAAAAGCAAGAAGGTGACCTTAGCTCCCCTAAAGGTAGAGCTGGGAAAAGTTAACTCGACACGATTACCGACGTAAACCGAACACGAATTTAAACGGGTTTGGGTACAAATTTTTAACCCGTTTAATTAAACGGGTTGACACGATAAACACGCTTAATTAAATGGGTTAGGTTCAGGTTGAAATTCTCGACACAAAAAAAATACCTATTTAACCCGTTTAATAAACGGGTAATTGGATCAACCCGTTTACCTACTAATCTGTTTACCCAATTAACCTATTTAGGTCGAAACTCAAAAGTCAATGCATGTTATATATATATATATATATATATATATATATATATATATATATATATAATTTAAAGAAAGAAAAGTAAAAAAGGTTAGATTTATCATTTGGGAAAGAGAATAAGGGGAATTGAGAATAAGGGGAATTCGGGGGGAATGAACAAATTTATGGCCAAAATAAAAGGGCAAATCATTTATTAGACCCCAATTGCTTCTACTTTCCCATTTCAATTCCAGAAGAAAGGAAAGACTGAAAGAAGATCCATTTTGCTCCATTCTAACAGCTCCAAGCCTCCAAAATTCAAACTTTCAAAGCAAATTCCTCCCTATAAATACCTTCTTCTCTATTATGTCTTCATCTAACTCATTGGCCATTCTGTACCTCCAAAGTTGTAGCTGTTGGTGGTTCAGTTTCTCAGTAAATTCAGGTTCTATTCAATTAGGTTTTCTTTCTTTAGGTACTTATCTGCTTTCTACTGCTGTTTCTTTCCCAAATTTACTTCGGTTACTATTCGATTAGGCCTAAACTGAATTCAACCATGGCGTGAATTCTTAACATATTTCTATTGCTTCTATTATTGCTTTACCACTATCATATTTGCATAGTGATGTTGTTATTGCTTCTGTTCTGAACATATTTCCTCTTCATATATTAAGAACAGAGGCAATAACTTGTCTTATTTGTTATTGCTCTTCATATATTAAGCAGGCGATAAATTTGTCATTCTTTGTTATTGCATAGTGATGGTGAAATAAGAGCAGTTAATGCGTGTTTTGTCTAATTATTGCCTTTTTAAATTGATCTTATTTGATACAATTCATACTATATATTAATTCATTGTTTTATGTGTTTTTTCCCTAATATTTTTTTTTATTGTAGAAATATGGATGCAAAGGGATCTGATTCAATCCCCATTCAAATAGATTGTGATGAACAGAGGGATGCTGAAAATGAACCTACTAGAGAGGGAATGAAGCCTACCATAACTCGTTGTAAAGCATACAAACCACAGATTAATGGTAAGCCTTTAAAACGTCAAAGGAAGTTAACTTCTACTGTTTGGGAGCATTATGAATTTCTTGAACCAGATGTGGATGGAAATTTGTACTGTAAGTGCAAAAAATGTGGCAAAATGTATCATGGGGATAGTAAGTATGGGACTGGGAATCTAAAACGTCATTTGTTACATTGCAAGAAAAAGTATGTTAGAGACATTGGGCAATTACTTTTACACACTTAGTCAAAATCCTTGGGAAGTAGGCGTCCAGAATTTCAACTTGAAATATTCCGAGAGTTGTTGGCTTTGTGTGTGGTGAAACATGATCTTCCTTTCCAGTTTGCTGAATATGATGGTGTGAAAAATTTATTTCACCTATTTGAATACTGAAGTTAAGTGTTTTTCAAGGAAAACGACTAGGCGTGATGTGATGAAATTATATGAAACGGAAAAGGAGAATATGAGGGCATTTTTACAGTCTTTCCCGGGAAAAGTTTCATTTACTTCTGATTGTTGGATTTCTTTGAACACTGATGGTTTCATCTCTTTAACTGCCCATTATATTGATGAACAATGGTGTTTGAATAAGAAAATTTTGAACTTCTCTTATTTGCCTCCTCCCCACAATGGAGTTGCACTAGCTGAAAAGGTTTTATTGATGCTTAAAGATTGGGGGTTAGATAAGAAAGTCATGTCTTTGACTTTGGATAATGTTACTTGCAATAATGTTTGTGTTGACATGCTTAAAGAACAACTCAAGCTTGTTAGTAGTGGTGACTATTTCCATGTTCGTTGTTGTGCCCAAATTCTCAATTTGATTGTGAAAGATGGTTTAAAAGATGTGGATGAGTGCGTTTTTAAGCTTAGGGAGAGTGTGAAGTACTTTAAGGGTTCTCAAGTGAGAAAGCAAAGGTTTCTTAATGCTTGAAATATATGTGATGTTGTTTATTCTAAGGGATTGAGACAAGATATTCCAACTAGGTGGAATTCCACGTTTCTCATGATTGAAAGTGCTCTCCATTATAAGAAAGTGTTCTCCCATTTGGAAGTGGTTGATAGTAACTTTGTTCATTGCCCTCGACTTGATGAATTGTCAAAAATCCAAAAGATTTGTGATTTTCTTAAAGTCTTCTATGATGTCATTTGTATTTTTTCGGGACAAAATACCCTACTACCAACCTTTATTTTCCTAATGTGGTGAGAGTGAGACTAGTGTTGAAAGAGAAGATGGAAAACGGAGACTCTTTCATTAGAAGTATTGCATCAAGGATGTTTATGAAATTTGAGAAATATTGGGCTCAGGTTAGCTCTATCATGGCAATTGCTGGGATTTTAGATCCTTGCTACAAGTTTTAATTTGTGGAATGGGCGTATCGGAGGATCTATGGTGAGGATTCCTACAGGGTTGAGGAGTCTTCATTGACAAACAAGATGTTTTCTTTGTATGAAGAGTATGCAAAGGCTTCTCAAATGTCTAAACAAAATGCCCAGACTTCTTCTAGCAATGTTCAAGTATTTGAGACAGTGGAAAATGGCATGAACTCATATTTTCAGGTATTATATTTTAATTGATTTTCTTATCAAATTAATTACCTTTTTTTCCTTTATTTGAAGTTTATAATGGCTTTTTATTTTTACAGGACTTTGATGAGTTCTCTGATTATATATCTGTATCTAGTGCAAAGTCTGAATTGGAGTTGTATTTGGAAGAGCCCAAACTTCCTCGTACTGAAGGTTTTGATGTTTTGGGCTTTTGGAAGTCGAATCAATTTCGATTCCCCATATTATCCCAAATGGCTAGAGATGTGTTGACAATCCCTTTGTCAACAATTGCTTCTGAATCTGCTTTTAGTGTTGGTGGTCGGGTGCTTGATGCTTATAGTTCTCTCAAGTTGGAAACTGTAGAAGCCGTGATTTGCCTAAGGGATTGGGTGTTTGATCAACGTTTCTTCCATCAACCTTTATTTTTCTTTTGTATTTCCATCATATGTTACTAATATTTTACGTGAATCCAACAATTTTGGTTTTTTAGTATGATTTAGTATCTTTAATACTTTGCTTTTTTATTTAACTAACTACTTCCTGTTATTATAATTCTGTAATTTTTGTTGTTTTGTGTCATTACATCAGCTCCTATGTCAATGGAAGCAAATGATAGCTTGACTGAGTTGTGTCGAGATGTCATGAAATTGAATATGAATGATGACGATGACGAGAGCGACAAAGCATCCTTAGCTGAAGGTGGTGAACTTGGAAATGGAAAAGGACAAAATTCAAATATGATGAATTAGTCACTAAGTTACTTTTTAATTATTAGTTTTCAGAATTTCCTTTTGCAATTGTAAGAATTAGGTTTGTCATTTAACTCTTGTAATAATTTTACGTCCTTTTTCCAGCTTTCAATAAGTAATGTCAGTGATTCCTTTGCAATTTAGTGGAAAAGGATCTAACTAATGTAAGCGATTAATTTGGGGCCTTTCTCCACTTTAATTATTTCACTTTTGCTTAAACAGGTTAGTAATTCATAGGTAAATTGAAGAGTCTCGGGTTCCGTTCTCGTCCCTCGTAACATTTGCCAAGCGAGCCGCCTCAACCTCAGTTAATCTCGAAGTGCAATTCCCGGTGAAGCCCGGAAACGCACGTGTAGTCTCGGCCATCCATTGGATGGGAACCGAGACCTTCTAAGGAGGTCGCTTGTGCCCCGACCCCCGGAGGCCCGAGGTCGTACCGTCCCAAGATGGTGAAGAATACCTTGACGGGTCCGGGTTACTTTTGGATCATATGAGTGGAGCTACGGGTCCTCATCGGGGCCTACTTCGGGCCTTTAAAAGGGTTCGGAGTCATTCGTAAAGAATATGCGGAAAAGGGTCAACGTGGGTTGTCGGAATGGACACGCCTTCATGCTTTGGGTCTTAACTCCAATATAACTCCGATGAATCTCAAATTTTGGGAGCATAAAGTACACACCTAGAGCTTTCCATCGATATCTTACGAGCCTAAACCGGAGTCCGGATGAAGAAGTTATGCACATCTGAAGTCAGCAGGAAAAACTGCCAACATCACGATCGCGCTTATCCGATCGCACGTGCCGTTCTTCCAGAAGGCGCTGCACGATCGTGCCATACGATAGCACGATCGTGCCATTTTCGAACGACGACCAGTTTTTTGGGTCTATTTTGAGTTACACGATCGTGCCGTGAAATAGCACGATCGTGCCATGCTCGACGGGTTATGTATTTTTCCCCTTTCCTATAGATACCCCCTCCCTTGGTATTATTTGTAGTTTTTGATATTTGAATGTAATGCTAAGCATTGTTAGGGTTCCTCCCTTGCTTTCTCTCAAACCTTGTTATCTTTATCCAATCAACTTTGGTGGTGATTCAAGTCATTCCTTTAGTGATTATTTAGTGGATTACCTTTGATAATCATGGTGGGATGTTAGGCCTAGAGTTGTGGACTCTTCTTGCTCAAGGTCATATCTTTCCTTTGGGTGTTCTTGGTGATTATCGATTCCTTTCGTTCACTCAAGCTAATCCATCATTCCCACCACGACGGTAACGCTCCATCTGGTATCAGAGCTTTGGTTTTTCAATTGCTTGAGTTCTTCATTGTTCTTGCTAGTGTTATTTCTAATAGTAGGTTTTGTGAGTTGTATGCAAATATTGGTGTTCCCAATCCCCTGTGCTACCCAAGTGTGTTGGGAATTATTGTATTGTGGTTGTATTTGTTAGATTTGTAGCTATTTGGTGCATTGAAACGAAGTTGGAAAATAGTGCACGCAAGGTGTTCGATGAAATGTCTGAGTGAAAAAAACACAAAAAACCCTTAGCCAAACACTTGCCAACTACAAAAGAACCTTCAAACTCCACAAAATACCCCAAACACTAACCATCCCTCGCCTTTTTCCTAGCATGGCCGACGGAGCTCGCCACGAACGAGAGGAATCGAGCCACCCGGGTAGCCCTCAAATTCAAGCTATCGAGAGCCGACTCGCCACCCATGACGAACGGTTCTCCACCATCGATCGCAACCTTAATGCCATTATGGCGCGGTTGGACCACCTCACCTAAGAGCGTCTAGGTCCACCCCGAGATGAACGTCAAAGGCGTGGCCAAGCCCTATTCGTCCTCCTCCTACGTTCGAGTCGAGTGACCATGATAGAGGTTCCCCACGTCGCCGTCCACATGGGCAAGTACATGATAGGCCCCCTTGTGATGACTTCCAGGACGTCAAAATCGACATTCCCGAATTCAATGGTTCTAGTGATCCTGACGAGTACCTTGAGTGGATCCAAATGATGGATAGGATCTTTAAGACCAAAGAATACAATGATGAGAAGGCCTATAAGATCGCTAGCCTAAAACTCACCAAAGCCGCATCGCTTTGGTTTGAGAATGTGAAAGCACAAAGGGCACAGGAAGGTCGAACGAGGATCACCACTTGGACACGGCTTAAACAGTTGATGAACCGTCGTTTCTTGCTCGCCACCTACCAAAAGGATGTATTGAAGAAGGTCTACGCCCTAACCCAGGGCAAGCGATCCGTGAGTGACTACATTAAAGAGTTCAAGTAACTCCGCATCAAAAGCGATCTTCAAGAACCCGAGGCGCAAACAATGATGCGTTTCTTGAATGGATTGGGCTCCTCGGTTGCCAAGAAAGTAGAGGTTCAACCATACTACTCCATGGATGACTTGTGCAGCTTGGCCCTTCGGGTTGAGCGTCGAAAGAAAGAAAAGGCTACTTCCAAACCGGCACCAAGAGCCTTCTTTCCACCACCCAGCCGACCTCCTCCATATTCGGGTACCCCAAAACCTAATGAGACACCCAAGTTCCCTTCAAAACCTCGCACGGATAAGGGAAAGGGACTTGTTGTGGCGTCTCCAACGGACCCCTCTCGTCGGATGGAGGGAAGAAAATGCTTTAAATGCCACGGTTATGGTCACTACCAGGCGGATTGTCTGAACCGACGGACCTTGACACTCAAGGAGGTTCAGGACATTGATGAGGAATTGCAAGCAGCCTGGGATGAGTCCGAAGTGATCGTTGAGGATGCGGTCACTAGTGATGATGATGCCGCCCCCACACCCCACGTACATGGTGACGCTCTAGTCTTGAGGCGGGTTTTAGACACTCAGGAAGCCCCTCTCGACAAGGCCCAACGGGAGATGATCTTTCAATCTTGGTGCTTCGTGGGAGGCATGGTGTACAACCTTATTATTGATGGAGGGAGTTGCACCAACGTCGCTTCAACGTATATGGTCGAGAAGCTTGGATTGCCTCTATTACCTCACCCTCGAACTTACTCTCTCAAGTGGCTCAACGACCAAGATGGCATCAAGGTAACTAAACAAGTCCTGGTGAATTTGTCTTTTGGTACTAACTACGATGATAATGTTATTTGTGATGTTGTTCCTATGAGTGCTTGCCACATATTGTTGGGACGTCCTTGGCAATTCGACAAGCAAACGGTGCACAACGGGTCGAAAAACACCTACACTTTTACTCATAGGGGCAAGAGGGTTAAGCTACTCCCGCTAGTTCCACGTGAAATTATCTCTCCAAAACCCGGGGTGGGAAGTGAGGAACCCAAACACATGAGCGAAACACGGGTCGAGCGAGCTCTAAGAAAGGGGAAGGCCGTTTTCGCCTTACTCCTCTTAGAAGCAAACGAAAGTGAGGTAGAGAAACCCTTGCACCCTCTTGTCGCCCCTCTCGTTGCCAAGTTCGGAGACGTCTTCCCTGATGATCTACCACCGGGTCTTCCACCTATTCGGGGAATCGAGCACCAGATCGACCTTATGCCCGGAGCGCCACTTCCCAACAGAGCGGCTTATCGCTGCAACCCGCAGGAAACCAAGGAGCTACAACGCCAAGTGGACGAACTTGTGTCGAGGGGCTTCGTTAGGGAAAGCATGAGCCCTTGTTCCGTCCCGGCTCTCTTGGTTCCCAAAAAGGATGGCACCTACCGGATGTGTGTCGACAGTCGAGCCATCAACAACATCACCATCAAGTATCGGTACCCCATACCGAGGCTCGGTGACATGCTCGACGAGTTGCACGGATCTTGTATTTTTTCCAAGATCGACCTCCGGAGCGGTCACCATCAGATTCGCATGCGAGAAGGGGACGAGTGGAATACGGCGTTCAAGACCAAGGGAGGCTTGTTCGAGTGGCTTGTCATGCCATTTGGTCTCTCTAACGGCCCTAGCACGTTCATGCGACTCATGAACGAGGTCTTGAGGCCATTCATAGGAAATTCGTGGTGGTTTATTTCGACGACATCCTTGTGTAATCCAAGAATGAAGCTGAGCACCTCTCGCATTTGGAGTCTGTTTTCCGGGTTCTACGACAGCAAAAGCTATTTGGCAAGCTCGAGAAGTGCGAATTTTGCACCCCCCAAGTCACATTTCTTGGGTACATAGTCTCTGATCGAGGTATTTCCGTGGATCCTTCGAAAGTGGATACTTGTTCGGTTGTAATTTTTGTGGTTTTATAAGTTAAGGTTGTCGGTCCACAGGGATGGGTGTCAGGCTTGATTTAGGTAATCGGTTTGTGTAAAGGGGTTTTTCTCAATGCGGAAAGCAATAAATTATGTAAATGAAATCAATAAAACTAACCTAGACATGAATCAAAGAAAGCAATTAAAAGCATGAAATCAAATAAAGCAATTAAACAAGGAATGGAAATCTAGAATGAACAATGATATTAGAGACAAGAAATTATACCTTTGATGACCAAAATCTTCTAACCTTCAATCTACCTTTGCAATTTCCCCCGAACAAACAAGAAATTGTGGATTGGATTACCAAGGATCTCCCAAATTCTCACTAGGAAGTAGAATTGGAATTCCTTGACCCTCCTCCCCACTAAAAGATGGATTTGATGTGGCTAACCCTAGAAAGCTTTTGGAATCAACAACAATGGAGAATAGAGAGAAAGAGAGAGAGAGGAAGAGAGAGAGAAAGCTTGTAAAACTTCAATGAGAATGCTTGAAAAAAGAGTTTAATAACAATTGCAAGAAAACTTAAAGAAAGCTTGAAGAACAATGGAGAAAACTTGAAGAACAATTAAAGAAAGCAATTAAAGAAAGCAATTAAATCTAATCTACTCCTAAAACTACCTAGGCTAATTGATAAAACTTGGATTAATACAAGTGGGTATTTATAGAAGAAGGAAAAATACAACCCTAAACCCTAGAAGCAAATCGCAGCACGCGCGTTTGTTTTTCTGTAGACAGAGTGGCTCGGGCGAGCCATTGGGATGGCTCGGGCGAGCAAGCCTACTGTCCGGCTCTCCTGGTTTGTGTCTTTGTTGCCCCAGAAGCCTGGCTCGGGCGAGCCACTGTTCTGGGCAGCTTTTCCCTGCCGACTTCAAACGCGCATAACTTCTTCATCCGAACTCTATTTTAGGTCCGTAAGATATCGATGGAAAGCTCTCGGTGTGTACTTTAAGCACCCAAAATTTCAGACTAATCGGAGTTGTAACAAAGGAGTTATGACCCAAAGAGTGAAGGCACACGTATTTCAAACCTTTGAGTTTGTACCGTTCCCTTGTTTTGCGCCAATCTTGATATGGAATTTCCGGCTTCGATTTCTCCTCGGCTCTCGGCTCGGGTTGACTTGGTTTGACTCGGATCTCGGCTCGGATTGACTTGGTTTGACTCAGCTCGGGATTCCCTAAAAACCTTCAATTAAGCCCAAACTTCTTCTAACTCCTTATTTTCCTACAAAACACTAAATCATTATATCTAATATATAAATAGGGGTTAAAACAAGCAAATATACCCTATAAAAGGAAGAAATTCAGTTTGGAACGAGACCGAGCACCACTCCAACACAAGGGTTTGCTCGCCCCGAGCAAACTAAAAACAAAGAAAAGGACTAAAATGAAAAACTAAAAACCTAACTCACTTTCGCAGGAATCTCGGATGCATTTAGCACATGCATTAAGCCCTTTAAACCCCCCAGGTAGCCCGAGTGGACGAGGTAGGTCTCGTGAGGGTTTATAGCAACTATACCCACAAAAGCCACAAGAAAAGAAAAAGGGGAAAGAAAAAGAAGTGAAAACCGAAAAACAAAACAAAACAAAAGCAAAGAAGATATTCCCGTCCCCAATCATGCACCTAGTTCCCCAACCCGCCTCAACAATCAATTGGAAGAAGCAAGTATAAATAAATTAAGACACGAAGGTTGGAAAACTGCCAATCTTTGAGATTTTGAACCAAAACACTTCCTGATGAGCAAAACACCTCGTGCATATGTGCAAGTGGGCTCTAGTCGGTCCTTCCTATCCTAAACCAAACAATTAGAGTTGTTCTCATGCTCAAGCTCGGGATTATCAATCCTACTTCACTCTTGGTTTTTTCTTTCAACCTCTCTTTTCTTTCTTTTTCTTACTTTGCTCTCTTTTCTTTTTTTACTTTTCTCTTTCTTACCATTCTTTTACTCAACTCTTTTTTCCTTTTTCTTGCTTCGCTCTTTTCTTTCTTTTTCAAAACCTACGCTATTTTATTTCCACTTAATCCGTTTTGTGTCTTTTAGAGCGTTTGTGTCGGGTTTTGCGGGATTTAAGCACCGGCCTTCGCAAAGGGTTACCCTCCCTGCTGGGTTTTTCCATACGTGAGTCATTGCACTTAAGGGGCATAGAGTGCCGATCCACCCAAACCAACCCATGACGGTAGGCCCGACAGTAATTATTTAATGCATTAATTAAGAGCTTAAGCAATTGAACAACTAAAACCATCTAACTTAGGTAAGAATTCACAGTCAAAGCGTATAAGATTTGAGGATTCCGCTTTCCCATTCCATGTAGAGGTCTAATAGAGATAAGTCATGGCAAAAATCCTTCCTAAGGCCCATCATTATTCATACCAACCGCTTCTAACTGATCGAATCAACTGATTAGACAACTATCTACACAACTATGAACGGAAACATCTTCAAAAAGAAAAACAACTTTTGGGTTTTTCACAACATTTCTCCCTTTTTTTTTCTTTCACACAAAATTTTTTAGATTTTAGACACAAACTACGAAAGACAAAAACAAAAGACTCAACAACTAGGTGGTCTACCCATGACAAATGGAAAATAGCACCCCCCCACTCCAACACAAGACATCACAATGTCTCCATTGTGAGAAGAGTGTCACAAGTAAGGTAGAAAACCAAGAAAAACATATATACAAAACACTTATCACGTAAAAGCGGTGGCGACCCGAGCCCACACGGCTCCAACAACAGAATATTCCCAACAATCACACTCAAGGGGTTCACCACCCAAAAAGAAAATCAAGCATGCATCATGGATCATCGATATATACACATAAAGAGAGGGTGGAAAAAGGTTACCTCATAATCATCAATAAAAGCACTCAATCCACGTTCCAAAGAACATCACACATAGGTCAGAAATAAACAAGAAAAACATACTATGTATGATGGTTCACATGCAAGATCAAAAAGAAAAACAAACTATACAAGAAACTAAGGGCTAATGAACTAAGAAACTAAACTAAAATATTTACAAAACGACTTTTTTTTTAATTTTCTTAGACTCGAAAACCGGAATGCATACTACCCTCCCACTCCAACACAAAGAGGTTGTCGTGTCCTCAAAATGGAAAAAGAAATAGGTAAGCAAGCACCCCAAAATAAAAGAAAAAGACACACACAAAAAAGAAAATAAAAGAAGAAAAGAAAACCGACTCATTAAATATACACAAAAGGTGAGGAAGGATATTACCTAGAAGGTGTTTTATCAAGAAATCATTCCTTCTCACCTCACGATATCGGGCACCAAGTAAGAACCATTCAACGCCCAGAGTAACAAATCATGCATCCTCTCATGCATCTCAGAATGGTGGTTGTAAGAGCACACTCGCAATAGCACATCAACAAACATTAGTGCTTTTAACAGTTTATCAAATGCCTTAGAAAAGTCATAGAAATGATGAAATGCATGAATATACAAGACTTTCCTAGGCATAGTGAAAGAAGACATGACAAATGGATCCTCCCATTGACTCATTAATGGAGATTGGGTATACAAATCAACAGGAGGGAACAATACAACACAATCTTGAACATGCTCATGCAAATGTTTGGATGTCAACAATGATTCAAACTCAATTTCCATGCAATTTTCATCAATCATAAATTCCAAATCACCACTCTCATCCACATAATATTCACAATCATCAATGGGTGATAAGGAAAAAGCAGGGTTAGACCACATCATAACACTCCCAAAATCACAAACAGGCACATCTTCATCACTCACTAGAAGAACTATCAACATCAAAAGACAAAGGTGCATCATCCAAAGCAACATCAAAAGTGAAAGTGGAAGGTTCAGGGTCATAACTCATCGTGAATGACTCATAAAGGATGTCATCATAAAAAGCATCATCATTAACAACCAAGTTCAAACAATCATGATCAATCCCTAAAGAATTATGCTCATCATCACAAGTATGCACATAAATAGGCTCACATACAAGGGTAGCTAATGCCTCACTAATGCAATGATCCTCAATGAAAGTGAACAAATCGGTATCAAGCACACATTCAATCACAACAGATTCAATTTCACTCTCAACAAGATCATGCTCAATTGCATCACAAGCATCATGGCATTCGATAAACTCAACTTTTTCTTCACACAAAGGCATGGACAATGGTGTGGACAATGGTTCATCTTTAAGCATGCTTTCATCAATTTCTACATCATCACACACAAAATCATCATGTTCCTCATGCTCACTAGGTGGGACTAAAGCTAAGGAATTGCTAAGTAGTCCAAGGCATGGTCCGTTATAATAGTCATCATCCTCATCATGCACAACTGAATCAATATGCATTTCAAGACTCACAGACGATGAATGACCTTTTTCATCATTCGAATCAACCAATTGTGCAAGATAAGTTTCTACCCTAGGTTTAAGCACATGCTCAAATTCATGCATGCATTTATTCACCATATCTTGTAAACCACCTATTTCAGCACCAATTTTATCTAGTCTACAAGATTCAGAAGCATGAGACGGAGATTCACAATGCACACACAAATGACGAGACTCAACATCATCACATGGAGAAAGATCTTAACGTTTCTCATAGTGCAATTGAGCATGAAGAGCACACGGATTGCCAAAACAAGAACCCGATGAATAAAAAGTCTCCCCAAATTGACGAGTATCCTTGTACAACCAATCAAATAATTCCCAAGCCCGATACTCATTTTCAACATTGAAATCAAAGTAATTCAGAAGAGAACGGGTCTCAAAATTCAATCCCTCATTAGTAACAACTAACACTTCCCAATTAGAATAAATATAACCATGAGGGGCCCAATAAGCAAGATAATCATTTAATCTATCACGATAATCACAAAATAATTCTTGCTCATTTTGAGGGAAGCTAAAACATGCCATCTTTTTTTTCTCTATATTTTTTTCGATTTTTTTTCTCTTTTTTTTATATTCAATTTTTTTGCTACATTTTTCTAGCATAATCGAGAAAGCAATAAACTATGTACACACAAACCAATAGCCTAATCTACCAAATAACGCCATCCCCAGCAACGGCGCCATTGTTCGGTTGTAATTTTTGTGGTTTTATAAGTTAAGATTGTCGGTCCACAGGGATGGGTGTTAGGCTTGATTGAGGTAATCGGTTTGTGTAAAGGGGTTTTTCTCAATGCGGAAAGCAATAAATTATGTAAATGAAAGCAATAAAACTAACCTAGACATGAATCAAAGAAAGCAATTAAAAGCATGAAATCAAATAAATCAATTAAACAAGGAATGGAAATCTAGAATGAACAATGAAATTAGAGACAAGAAATTATACCTTTGATGACCAAAATCTTCTAACCTTCAATCTACCTTTGCAATTTCCCCCGAACAAACAAGAAATTGTGGATTGGATTACCAAGGATCTCCCAAATTCTCACTAGGAAGTAGAATTGGAATTCCTTGACCCTCCTCCCCACTAAAAGATGGATTTGATGTGGCTAACCCTAGAAAGCTTTTGGAATCAACAACAATGGAGAATAGAGAGAAAGAGAGAGAGAGGAAGAGAGAGAGAAAGCTTGTAAAACTTCAATGAGAATGCTTGAAAAAAGAGTTTAATAACAATTGCAAGAAAACTTAAAGAAAGCTTGAAGAACAATGGAGAAAACTTGAAGAACAATTAAAGAAAGCAATTAAAGAAAGCAATTAAATCTAATCTACTCCTAAAACTACCTAGGCTAATTGATAAAACTTGGATTAATACAAGTGGGTATTTATAGAAGAAGGAAAAATACAACCCTAAACCCTAAGAGTGAAGGCACACGTATTTCAAACCTTTGAGTTTGTACCGTTCCCCTGTTTTGCGCCAATCTTGATGTGGAATTTCCGGCTTCGGTTTCGCCTCGGCTCTCGGCTCGGGATGACTTAGTTTCACTCGGATCTCGGCTCGGATTGACTTGGTTTGACTCGGGAAATAGCTCGGGATTCCCTAAAAACCTTCAATTAAGCCCAAACTTCTTCTAACTCCTTACTTTCCTACAAAACACTAAATCATTATATCTAATATATAAATAGGGGTTTAAACAAGCAAATATACCCTATAAAAGAGAAGAAATTCAGTTCGGAACGAGACCGAACAATACTATACGCTCATGGCCTTCTCCCTCTACTATCACGGAAGTGAGAAGCTTCCACGGCCTTGCTTCGTTCTACCGCCGATTCATCAAAGGATTTAGCACCCTCACCGCCGCAATCACCTAGTGTATGAAGAAGGGCACCTTTGAGTGGACCCGAGCAGCCCAAGGGCTTAAGGCTCGACTTTGTAAAGCTCCGGTACTTGCTCTCCCGGATTTTTCACAAGTCTTCGAGGTGGATTGTGACGCAAGTGGAGTGGGCATTGGAGTCGTGCTCATGCAAAATCAGCGCCCCATTTCCTACGTCAGCGAGAAGCTCAGTGGGTCACGGAAGAACTACTCTACCTACGGCCAGGAGTTCTATGCCCTTGTTCGTGCCCTTGACCATTGGTCCCACTACTTGAGGCCTAACCAATTCGTGCTTCATTCCGACCATGAGGCTCTCAAGTACCTAAACGGTCAACACAAGCTCAACACACGTCATGCGAAGTGGGTGGAGTATCTACAAAGTTTTAACTTCGTGGCTAAACACAAGAAGGGGAGTGTCAATGTGGTTGCCGATGCACTTTCTAGGAGGCATTCCCTTCTTTCGGTAGTTGAAGCGAGGGTTCTTGGATTCCAACACATGCGGGAGTTTTACAAGGAAGATGAGGACTTCCAAGCATACCTCGATGGTGGCAGTGGTTCCTACGTACTCCAAGACGGGTTCCTTTCAAGGGGAACAAATTGTGTGTCCCCAAGTGTCCGTTGAGGAAGCTATTGGTGCAAGAAGTTCACGGAGGTGGTCTAGCCGGTCATTTCAGCATCAACAAGACCCTTGACATGCTAAAGGAGCATTTTTATTGGCCTAGAGTGGGAGGGGACGTACACGATGTGGTCTCCAAATGTGTTACGTGCCCACATGCCAAAAGCAAGTTTCACCAAGGGCTATATACCCCTCTTCCCGTTCCGAATGGCCCGTGGGAAGGTTTGAGCATGGACTTCATCGTTGCTCTTCCCCGAACCGTGCGTGGCAAGGACTCCGTCCTCGTCGTCGTTGACCGTTTCTCCAAGATGGCGCATTTCGTCGCTTGTGAGAAAACCGACGACGCCATTCACATCGCTAATCTCTTCTTCCGGGAGATAGTGAGGTTGCACGGTGTTCCAAGGACCATTGTTTCCGATCGTGATACGAAGTTCATGAGTCATTTTGGGAGATGTCTATGGAAACTCCTTGGGACAAAGCTCCTATTCAGCACGTCGCACCACCCTCAAACGGATGGTCAAACCGAGGTCACAAACAAGACCCTCACTACCTTGCTTCGGGGTCTTGTGAGCAAGAGTCTACGAGATTGGGATGCTAAGCTTTGTCATGCCGAGTTCGCGTACAATCGGGCTCCTTCGTTCCCTACGGCTCGCTCGCCTTTTGAAACTTGCTACGGGGTGAATCCTATCACTCCCATCGACCTCCTTCCTCTACCTTTGGAGGCAAGGGCGAGTTTTGAGGCAAGCGTGAAGGCCGCCGAGATTCAAAAGCTTCACCGCCAGATCCGAGAGAAGATTGAGAGAACTAATGAGCTATACAAGTCCCGAGTCAACAAACACCGCCGGAACATCAATTTTAAACCCGGGGACTTGGTTTGGCTCCACTTGAGGAAGGAACGGTTTCCTTCGCGGAGGAAAAGCAAGCTCATGCCTAGAAGTGAGGGACCGTTCAAGGTGTTGGAGAAAATAAACGATAACGCCTACAAGCTCGATCGTCCTGGCGATATGGGAGTCTCCTCCACGTTCAACATTGGCGATCTTTTACCCTACATCGAGGATGTTGAACCCGATGCGGATTTGAGGGCAAATCCTCTTCAAGAAGGGGAGGATGAAGAGTCTCGGGTTCCATTCTCGTCCCTCGTAACATTTGCCAAGCGAGCCGCTTCAACCTCAGTGAATCTCGAAGTGCAATTCCCGGTGAAGCCCGGAAGCGCACGGGTAGTCTCGGCCATCCATTGGATGGGAACCGAGACCTTCTAAGGAGGTCGCTTGTGCCCCGACCCCCGGAGGCCCGAGGTCGTACCGTCCCAAGATGGTGAACAATACCTTGACGGGTCCGGGTTACTTTTGGATCATAGGAGTGGAGCTACGAGTCCTCATCGGGGCCTACTTCGGGCCTTTAAAAGGGTTCGGAGTCATTCGTAAAGAATATGCGGAAAAGGGTCAACGTGGGTTGTCGGAATGGACACGCCTTCATGCTTTGGGTCTTAACTCCAATATAACTCCGATGGATGTCAAATTTTGGGAGCATAAAGTACACACCTAGAGCTTTCCATCAATATCTTACGAGCCTAAACCGGAGTCCGGATGAAGAAGTTATGCACATCTGAAGTCAGCAGGAAAAACTGCCAACATCACGATCGCGCCGTCTGACTGCACGATCGTGCCGTTCTTCCAGAAGGCGCTGCACGATCGTGCCATACGATAGCACGATCGTGCCATTTTCGAACGACGACCATTTTTTTGGGTCTATTTTGAGTTACACGATCGTGCCGTGGAATAGCACGATCGTGCCATTCTCGACGGGTTATGTTTTCTTCCCCTTTCCTATATATACCCCTTCCCTTGGTATTATTTGTAGTTTTTGATATTTGAATGTAATGCTAAGCATTGTTAGGGTTCCTCCCTTGCTTTCTCTCAAACCTTGTTATCTTTATCCAATCAACTTTGGTGGTGATTCAAGTCATTCCTTTAGTGATTATTTAGTGGATTACCTTTGATAATCATGGTGGGATGTTAGGCCTAGAGTTGTGGAGTCTCCTTGTTCAAGGCCCTTGTTCTTGGTGATTATCGATTCCTTTCGTTCACTCAAGCTAATCCATCATTCCCACCACGACGGTAACGCTCCATAAATGGGTAACCTGATTTTGACCCATTTAGTTAAACAGGTAAACAAGTTACAATCAGGTTAACCCGTTTAATATTTAAACGGTAAAAGGTTTTAACTTTCAACCTGTTTAATAAACGGGTTAGGTTCAGGTTAAGGGATTTTCAACACGTTTATGTTTGACACGAACACGAACACGACACGACCTGACCTATTAGCCAGCTCTACCTAAAGGCATCACAATCGGCTCCAAGGAATGAATCAAAGCTCATCTCTGTCATGATCACTGAATGACCTGAGTTTAGTGAACACAAGGAGGTCATTCCCACAAACCCTAGCCACGAAAACTTTGAAAAGGAGCTCCCTTTCGTTGTCCAACACGAGAACTCAACTTAAGAGGGCTCATCAAAGTCCAAGCAACGTGAGACCTATTCTGCAAGGGATCACGTGAACCTTAATACTGTTCCAAGGGTTCAAAATTCAGCTGATGGTCACGCCAAGGGCATAAACAAGAAAGAAATTTTCCATCCAAGCGCCTTAGTGATTGCAAAGAAGAAGGGAACCAAGATGGTTCAGATTCAAGGAGGGACTACTACTATTGAAATCAAAGGAAGTCTCCATGTATGGTTAGTCACACCTTATTATCTCACTAATGTTCTCTTTTCTGTTATAAGACTTATGAATCAGGTTTGGAAGTCCTTCATCAGCAAGTGTGTCAATGATACATTCATACATAGCAAGAGTGACAAAGATCGAATCTTTCAGTCCTCTGAAGAGTCCATGGTTCACGTGAAGGTCTTGATTCACGTGGAGATTACTGAAGAGTCCATGGTTCCCGGGAAGGTTCTGATTCACGTGGAAATTACTGTTGGGCCAATTGAAGTCTTTGAGCTTGAACCCCCAAGTTTGAGGAATAACTTCTTTCAACATGGAGGGAATGATGTAAATCAGCCCACGCCCACTCCCTTAAGCCCATTCAAGAAGACCCAAGTGAATGGTCCTTAAAGGAAGAAGTCCAGCTAACCCCGGCCCAATAAAGGAGAGTCTGTTCAAAGTAGAGGCCCAAAGGCCGACCCACATCACATGCTTCTAGTTCCAAGAGGATGTTCAAACATCCTAGAGGGTCCAAGCCCAAGCAACAAACGTCCAAAGTGAAGGCAAGCACACGTCCAAGGCCCAGTTTCAAAGCCCAAAGTGAATTTCACATTTTGATCATTTCAGTTTTGAATTTCACGGTATTGGTATTTTGGATGTAAACTTCACATTTTTAGTATTTAATTGTTTTTAGTGTGATTTCTATTATCGTCATAGTATTTGAGTCATGTAAGATGCCAAGTAAGTTATATAAACCTTAGCATCAAGTCATAGGAGTCTAGATTAGTCTAGAATGTGCTAGGATATTCTAGAATGTTCTAGAACGAGTGTATGTTTGTGTTAGGCGTGTGATATAGTTGGATTTGGCTCCAAGACTAGTTTCTATACTAGATAAGGTTTGCTTATTTTGTAACTAATCCAAATTGGATTAGGAAAGCCAAGTCCTATTAGGATAAGATTGTTATAATCAACTCCCCTTAGGATAATGAGTCCTAATCCAAGGTGGAGAAGGTTGATATTAGGTGTCTAGATATAGGATTCCTTGGCTTGCACGCCAAGTATGAGAATCCTAGTCTTATTGACTGGCTTGCACGCCAAGTCTGAGTGTCCTAGTCCATATAGGACTGTAATAGTATAAATAGCTAGGCTTGTAGTCTTTCAAAAGCATCCCGTTTTGAAATATGAATACAATCATGCTTTTAGCTTACCCCTTGAGTGTTTCATGATAACCTCGTTGATCTCTTCTATTGTATCTTGGTTTGGCAACCAAGTGGTTTAGGAAGTGCTTAAACCCGGAACCTAGAAGGTTTTTCTGTAACTGGGTTAAAGGTCAAGTTAGCTCTAGGATTTTCTTTCTTGTGGTGTTTCTGTATCAAGATAGATCCCTTGAACTATCTTGCTACTTTTATCTGTCTATCAATCATAGTTAGATAATCTAAACCCTAGGCTATCAACTCCCTCTCAAACGTCCCTCTCTCTGTCTCTCTCACAAAATATCTCCAACAAACTTTCTCTCTCCTCTAACTAATTCCCTACTTTTTCTCCATTCAATCCTTCCCCCTCACAAAGGCCTCACACCAAACTACCTCCATCTCTCTCTCTCATCCTCACGTCACTCTCTCTTTCAAGTCCACCTAAGAATCAAACTTTCATAGTCTTTTCTCCCAAAAAAGACCTCACGTCAAAACAACCTTCCATAGATCGTGATTCACCCTTTCTCTCTCATATTCACGTGAAGCGTCCCGTCTTCCTAGATTGGTTACGCGTGTCATTGATGTGTAATCGATCAATATCCAGCATTTGATTCCATTATACATCATCGGTGGTCGAGTCGCGAACAGAGGAGGGAGAAAAGGATTTGGGGCTCGATTTAAGTAGTGGTGTTGGGCGATTTTCGGCAATTTAGATTGAATTCGATAAGTAAAAACTCAAATTGGTGAATTATAGTGGTAGGTGTGAATGTTTGAATTGATTTTGGATGGGTACTTGGAGCGTTACTGGAGCGGTTCCCGATACGCGGTGGATTGAATAATAGACTTAGCTTGAGTATTTCTTGAAGAGAAAATAAGAGAAGACCACTTGAGCAAACATAATCAATAAAATAGAGAGAGAATGAAGCAAGTTCTCAAACACCCATGCTTGAATGATCATAATAATAACCAAGAACTTGCATAATAATCAAAATCAACCAACATAAAGCTTGCACACCAAAGGGATTGGATATGACCTTGGATAAAGGAGAATCCACCACCAAAGCCTAACACCCCACCATGACCATCCTAAAGGAGAACTTCACCAAATGATCAATTAAGGAATGACTTGCTAACACCACCATTAACAATGGATAAAGTGAAACAAGATTTTGAGAGAAAAGGGAGCAAACCCTAACAATGCCTTAACAATTCATTCAATATCATAATCTGCCTAGAAAAGGGTGCTAAACATGGTATTTATACTAAGCAGGAAATTGGGTTAAAAACAGAACAAAAATACGAATCAGCGCGTTCGTCGCAGAAGCATGGCGCGGGCGAGTCAGCTCCCTGTCCGCCATGACCTATCGCTGGCCAAGAGGGGCCGCGGGCGCGACCTAGGACGTCGCAGGCACGACGTCCGTCTGACTCGGGTGTGGCTCCTGGCGACTCGGTGACGGCCACCATCTGTCACAGGCGTCGCGGGCGTGACGTGGAGGCTTGCGGGCGCGACCTGTCTGACAGAGGCAAGGCGCGGGCGAGACATCTGGCGGCGCGGGCGCGGCCAGCGACTGTTTGTTCTACCGCTTCTGCCTTGGACTTCAATGTTCTCGGGACTGCACCCGAACCCCGATTCTTCGCTGCTTCTCGTCCCGAGACGACTCGACATGATCCTGAGGGTCACGGGATTGTAGGGGCAAAACCCAAACCTTCCCAATCTCCAACGTCGGACGATTCGCCTGAACCATTTCAACTCGGTACTCATCAATCCACCCCTAGAAAAGGTCTAACGATTCTTGAACTTGCCCGGAGGAGCGGGTTTAGTGTAGAAATGTTGGGTTGGGATTTCTTCCTTCTTGCCATCTTCCACGAGCCCGGTTTTGGTAGCTCGGCCTCGAACCCGGTATGGTTCATGCTCCCCCTCTTGAAGAAGAGTTGTCCTCAACTCTTGGGGGTTAAAACCGGAGTACACTTCATCATTGGACTCCATGAAGTTTCGAACTTCCCCATTGCCACGAATAATCATACTTGACGACCCCCAATCTTCAAATCCAACAATGTACCCGTCATCCATATGCAAGAATATAGAAGAAGGCTTGTTTTGTGGAGGTGAGGGGTTAAGGGGCGGTAGAGGAAATTTATGTTGTGCTTGGGAACTCTCAACCTGACTAGGCTCGCTACAAGGCAAAGACAAAGCAAGAGGTAGTTCATCCTTGCCAAGAGCACGCTCTTCCCGTGTTTCGCTCATTATGAGAAGGTTCCTCAACTCACGAACCCTCCCGGTTTTGGAAGTTTTGGTTTCTTGGGGAGAAATGGGAAGTAACTTGACTTTCTTGCCTTTATGGGTGAATGTATACGTGTTGTTCAACTCATTGTGCACCGTTTTCTTGTCATATTTCCATGGTCGACCCAATAAAATGTGACAAGTGCTCATAGGAACAACATCACAAACAAGGGAATCATCATAGTTAGATCCGAAAGAACAATGCACTAAGACTTGCTTAGTTACCTTGATGTCATTGTGATCGTTGAGCCAATGAAGTGAATAGGGTCGAGGGTGTGGCAATAGAGGCAAGCCAAGCTTCTCAACCATAGCGGCAGATGCGACATTAGTGCAACTCCCTCCATCGATAATAAGGTTGCACACCTTGCCTCCCACGAAGCACCGAGATTGAAATATCATTTCCCGTTGGGCCTTGTCGAGAGGGGGTTCTCGAGTGTGTAAAACCCGCCTCAAGACAAGGGAGTCACCATGTACATGGGGTGTGGGGGCGGCATCATCATCATCACTAGTATTTGCATCTTCAACCAACACTTCGGATTCCTCTTGAGCATTTCGAAGCTCTTCATTGATGTCATGGACCTCTTGGATTGTCAAAGTCCGACGGTTTGGACAATCGGCTTGAAATGGCCATAACCATGACACTTAACGCACTTTCGGCCTTCTGTCCGTCGAGGAGGTTCCGTTGGAGTTTCCGAAGCAAGTCCCTTTCCTCTGTCAATTCTTGGAGTCGGTGTGGACTTGGGTGTTTCGCTAGACTTCGGAGTGCTTGAATCCGGAGGGGCCGATTAGAACGTGAGTAGACGGGTCTAGACAAGGGCTTGGTGACGGACCTCTCCATTCTTCTTCGCTCAACTCGGAGAGTCAAACTACACAATTCATCCATCGAATAGTGTGGTTGGACCTCAACCCTTTTAGTAATCGTGGAGTCCAAACCATTCAAGAAACGCATCATGGTTTGATCTTCCAACTTTTGAAGGCCACTTTTAATAACAAGTTGCTCGAATTCCAAAATGTAATCTCCGACGGATCGTTTGCCTTAGGTAAGAGCATACATTTTCCTCAAGACATCCTGCCGGTAGGTGTTTCGCAAGAAGCGGCGATTCATCACTTGCTTGAGCCGTGTCCAAGTAGAAATCCTTGCCTTTCCTTCACGAACCCGTTGTACCTTCATATTCTCAAACCAAAGCGAAGCGGCCTTGGTGAATTTCAAGCTCGCGATTTTATAAGCCTTTTCATCATCATACTCCTTGATCTCGAAGATCCTATCCATCAATTGGATCCATTCGATGTAGTCATCCGGATCATTGGAACCATTGAATTCAGGGATATCGATCTTGACATCTCGAAAATTCATCACGAGGTGGCCGATCATGTACTTCCCGACGAATTCGACGTCGAGGGGAGCCTCTAGCATCGTCAATCGACTCGAAATTGGGAGGAGGACGGATAGGGCTCGGTGTACGCCTTGGACGTTCAACTCGAGGTGGAGCTTGTCGCTCGAGGGCGAGGTTGTCGAACCACCCCGTGAGTGCTTCCATGTTGTGCTCAATGGTTGAGAGTCGATTGTTGAAGGCGGTAGTAAGTCAGTTCTCGAGAGCCCGAATGTGAGGGCTACTCCGGGGGCTTGATTCCTCTCGTTCGGAATTAACTTCTCCGTCCATAATGAGGGAAAAGGTGAGGGACGGTATGTGTTTGGGAATATTATGTGGAGTTTGGGGGTTTTTTGTTGTTGGCTTGTGTTAGGCTAAGGGTTCTTTGTGTTTTTCTCACTTGGGCCTTTTATCGAACATCTTGCGAGCACAAATTTTTCAGCTCTTCCTCAAAGCTCCAATATGCATCAAAATCAACAAACACAATAACAATAACAATCTCCAACACACTTGGAGGCACAAGGAATGGGGAACACCAATATTTCAATCAAAACCAACAAAAGCCATCAATAGAAATCTCTACTTGCAAGAACAAAAATGAAAACTCAAGCAAGAACAAACATTAGCTCTGATACCAAATGGAGCGTGACGCGGTGGGTGTATTGATGAAATTAGCTTGAGTCTTGTTGTTGTAGAAGAGAGGAGAGAATGAAGCAACTTCTCAAACACCCATGCTTGAATCATCATAATAATAACCAAGAACTTGCATAATAACCAAAATCAACCAACATAAAGCTTGCACACCAAAGGGATTGGATATGACCTTGGATAAAGGAGAATCCACCACCAAATCCTAACACCCCACCATGACCATCCTAAAGGAGAACTCCACCAAATGATCAATAAAGGAATGACTTGCTAACATCACCATTAACAATGGATAAAGTAAAACAAGATTTTGAGAGAAAAGGGAGCAAACCCTAACAATGCCTTAGCAATTCATTCAATATCATAATCTGCCTAGAAAAGGGTGTTAAACATGGTATTTATACTAAGCAGGAAATTAGGTTAAAAACAGAACAAAAATATGAATCACCGCGTTCATCGCAGAAGCATGGCGCGGGCGAGCCACAGGGTGGCGCGGGCGAGTCAGCTCCCTGTCCGCCATGGCCTATCGCTGGCAAAGAGGGGTCGCGGGCGCGACCTAGGATCTCGCGGGCGCGATGTCCGTCTGACTTGGGCATGGCTCCAGGCGACTTGGTCGCGGCCACCATCTGTCGCGGGCGCGACATGGAGGCTCGCAGGCGCAACCTCTCTGACAAAGGCGAGGCGCGGGCGAGACGTCTGGCGGCGCGGGCGTGGCCAGCGACTGTTTGTTCTGCCGCTTCTACCTTGGACTTCAATGTTCTCGGGACTACACCCGAACCCCGATTCTTCACTGCTTCTCGTCCCGAGACGACTCGGCATGATCCCGAGGGCCACGGGGATGGATGGGCAAAACCCGAACCTTCCCAATCTCCAACGTCGGACGATTCACCTTAACCATTTCAACCCGGTACTCATCAATCCACACCTAGAAAAGGTGTAACGATTCTTGAACTTGCCTAGAGGAGCGGGTTTAGTGTAGAAATGTTGGGTTGGGATTTCTTCCTTCTTGCCATCTTCCACGAGCCTGGTTTTGGTAGCTCGGCCCCGAACCCGGTATGGTTCAGTTACCGTCGCGTGAAGGGGATGAAGGAAGCTTGAGTTGATGATAGCAAATCAAAGGGAAAATAGCTTGAACACCATTGGGATTGGATGTGACCTTGAAGCAAGGAAAGTCCACAACCTTAGGCCTAACACCCCACTGTGATTATCTAGGATAATCCACCAATAATCACTAAAGGAATGACTTGCTAACACCACCATTAACAATGGATAAAGTAAGAACAAGATTTGAGAGAGAATTTGGGAGTAAACCTTAACCTTTTCATTTCAATGCCAACCAAAGTTGTGTACTCTTACATATGAGGGAGTATATGAAGGGGATGGGGAAAATGAAGATGCCAAATATTACCATATTACCATTACAACTCATTAAATTAAAAGGGAAAACAAAATAAAAAGAATGAAAATGAGAAGAAATGCCGTAGCTGTTAAATGGCACGATCGTGCCATACGAGGTGCACGATCGTGCAACTCAAAATAGCCCCAAAAATAGCCGTCCTTCGAAAATAGCACGATCATGCTATCTTACAGCACGATCGTGCAGCGCCTTCCAGAAGAACTAAACGATCGTGCGACATGATGGCACGATCGTAACTCGCATAACATCTTCATTCGAACTCCGTATTATACTTATAATATATCGTTGGAAAGATCTTGGTGTGTACTTTAAGATCCTAAAATTTAAAGCCAATAGGAGTTGTATTGAAGGAATTATGGTCGAAAGTGTGAAGACAGATGCATTTCTAGCCTTTGAACGCCATCCACCTTGCAAGTTATTAACTTGGGTCACTTCCGAGCCTTGACACCACCTCGCCCTTCATTCCCGTGACGGTCCAGCTTGATTTCGAGGCCTCTGGGGTCGTGGACAAGTTGTGAGCCTCTCCATGCTCCAACAATGGTCAGCTCGCCGAAGCCACGCTAGCTTGATACTTACAACCCCACCCTTGGAGAAGGTGTAATGCTTCTTGAAAGTGAGCGGGCGATCGGGTTTAGTGCGGAAATTCCGGGTCGGAATTTCATCCATCCTATCTAGTACCTCAAGCCCGGCTAAGGGAGCCCAGACCCGAACCCGATACGGTTCAGTACTGATTTGGAATTGAGATTGAGGAAAGATATGGGTGTGAATATTTCTCAACATAGTATCTCAATTATGTGGGTGGAATCTGCATGTAGTACGAACTAGAGTTGCAAAAATCAGGAAATGAAAGGTGAATTATTTTGGGTTAATACTTGGTATCCCAATTAGGGTGGTAATTGGTGTGTTGTTGGCCATTTTGGGCGTTTAGGGGACAAAGGTGAGAACCCATACTCACTAACAATCTTTGGGCATTTAGGGGACACATATCTTTCTTTTTCTAGATTCTCAACAACCTTAGAAACCTGCTTCCAGAACCGAGAATCATCATCATCATCTGAGTTACTAGGATCTCCACCATGTGTTTTACTTCCAATTACACATTTAGAGGATGACTTATTAGGACTACATGAAACCAAATTCAAACCCCTTTACCAAGCTGATTTGTTATCTCAACCATCATAGGGCGATAATCTTTCTTTCAAGATTTATCCTCCCCCATTAGTGCAGTATTACAAATCAATCACCCAGAAAATGAAACTGCAAATTAGGGAAATCCGAGTTGAAATTAGAGCCAAAAAACGTAAATGATTAATTAGAATGGATGTTTACATATCTTAAAACAGCAAAACAGGGAAAAAATTGAGTTGAAAGTAGTTTAACAAAGGCCAGAAACATAAACCCTATAATGAATGAGCAGTGAAAATGTATTTGAGCACAAAATTAATGAGTAATGGAGTTATTATAATATTCCAAAAGAGGATGCCAATCAGAGACAAAATTTGAGAAAAAAGAGAGCTTTAGTTGGTGAGCACACAAGACTAACACGATGGTTGTATTTGTAGTCCGGACACCCCTAAAAATAATGGAAGATGAAGCAAAAGGATTGTATTTGTAATTGTGTTGTTGTGCTTGTGATTTTGGTTCTAGCTTTTCAGTAGCATCTGGCGATGGAGATGCCTCAGAATTCATAAGAAAAAGGTCATTTTTTCATAGGAGGAAGAAAAAACAGAGTAAAGTGGGAGCTTGGGTTTCTATAGAGAGAGAGAGAGAGAGAGAGAGAGAGAGAGAGGGCACAGAAGAGAGAGAAATGAGGGGTTGGGTGCAAACTTGGAAAAAGAAAAAAGAAAATATGTGTGTGTGTGTGTGTGGAGACCGTATCTAATGAGAACTAGCCTTTCAATAAGAACGAAAGAACTATTAATCACAACTGTTGGATTAAAAATGTGGGGTCAGGATTAGATTTTTTTTTCTTTTAATTCTCTTATTAAAACCCTTCAACGCCTATCTGAAATATTGAAATTGCTTGATTAAATAAATAGTATGGCACTTACAGTTCTTTTCAATTCTGTCGAAAGGGGTTAACATTGTATCAATCATTCCATCTGTGAATTAATACCTCGTTGTTCCCATTTCTTTCTTCTTCTTCTTCTTCTTCTTCTTCTTCTCTTTTTTTTTTTTTTTTTGGCCTAAACTCACAGCTGGCAGTATATTGTGTGAATCAATTTCATTGACGGATGGCTTTGGTGCTCTACGTATTTAGGCCTCTCAAATTCATGGGTAACCTCAATTTATCAAAATAATCAGTTTTTGAATAAATTTACAAAAATTACCAAAGCTAAAAAAATAAAAGATAATAATTTTGATATATTAATGTAAATTTGCCAAAAGTTATCAAAAGTTATCAAAAATTATCAAACATTACCAAAAATAACCAAAAATTAACTTTTACCTTACCTTTGTTTACCCATAAATTTTGCACACTAGTTCAATAATTGATAGTTAATCAACAATCACAACACTGATATCATGCAAATGAGATTATTCACCCTATTAATTAAAATATTGTTTAATTTGGTTCCCTGAAATTGGTAATCCATCAGTCAAAGCACATTGCGACATAAATTGTGCCCCAATTTTTACTTCAACTTACAATCACCATCATGGTATTTTCTACAGACCTTTGTTGAGGCGAGTCCGTGAAGTGATTGGTTAGGGTTAGGGTTAGGGTTTAGGTAAAGGGGGACCGAACAATCGGTTTTTGTCAAAGAACAATACCATAACGTTTCAGTATTTATTAAAACAAATTAAAGAAACCCAAAAAATTTTGCAAACCAAAAATCCTCAAATCAATTAGTTATGATAAGATCTTCATATGAAAGGCCGCTAAAATTTCCACTGAGTAGGCGCACATAGTTCATTGACATGGTCAAATCTGGATGGTTGGATTAGAAATAAAAGGTTTAGATTAATAGTTCTTTAGTTCTCATTAGATACAATCACTATGTGTGTATGCATATATATATATATATATATATATATATATATATAGATATATAGATATATAGGGAAATTGGATTCTAATAATCCCTACTATCACAAATTGTATGGCAATAATCCCTACTATCATTTTGGATTCTGGTGGTCCAAAAAAAAAAATTGTATTGTAGTGGTACCAAATCCATCACCACATTCTTTTTATTTTTTCCATGCCTACCCCATATTGTTTTTGTTTTTTTGGTTCCTACCCCTAGATAGGTAACAAAGTGTAGTTACTAAAACATTTTTAAAAATCATTTTTTTGAGATTCCAAGCAATTATTATGATTTTTTAAAAGGAATAAAATTGAAAAAATCATAAAAAATTGAAAAAAATTGGGAGAAATGCTGTAAATTCATTAAAAATCGTGGTAAAGTGTTATACAAAGTTTTGAATCAAATGCAACACAAAATCTATGATATTTAGCGTATACACTCGATTTTGTCTCACTACAATACAATTTTTTTTTGGACCACCAGAATCCAAAATGATAGTAGGGATTATTGCCATACAATTTGTGATAGTAGGGATTATTAGAATCCAATATATATATATATATATATATATATATATATATATATATATATATATATATATATATATATATATATTTTGCATAAGCAAACAGATTATATATAACAATCATCAATGTAGTTTACAAATAGTGAGGGCAGGATCCCTCAACAATCACATACAGAGTACTGTGTCAACTAGACTTATATATTTTTTCCTAGATTTTGCTGCCAGAAGGACCTTGTTCATTACATCATTTTTCACCAAATTTACTATCACCTGAGGGGTAGCATTACGCGTTTTGTGGACTCGATTGTTTCTTTCTGTCCAGATGTGGTAGACATATGCTGTGAGGATAGCACAATTCAGATGATTTTCTTGGCTCGTTTTTCGGAGTTCACTCAAATGGTGTTTCCATTCTTGGGTGGTTGATAGTTTGCCTAGATCCCAATGTCTCATAGCTTGCCTCACCTCCTTCCCAAAATCGCAACCAATGAAAAGGTGTGGTCGATTGTTTCAGTCTCCAAATCGCAGTAGGGGCAAAGCGGGGTACTTGTAGGTTGCCAACGGATTGTTCTAGCTCGTACATGTAGCTTACCATGTAACAGGACCCAAGTGATGAAGGAATGGCGTGGGATTGATAGAGGATTCCAAATGATTGAAGCCCAACCTTCCTCATTCATAATCCCGAGGCTCCATATATACCCCGATGTTGTATCGTAATCCCCATTAGCTGTAGCCTCTCTCCCATTCCAGCGCCATCGGTACCCAGGGTCACAACCCCATTTGAAGTATTCTTTAATAAGGCAAAGATGCTTGAAGTAGGTGCAGACATCATAAGGGGGTTGATAGTCCCACCAGGATGACCCTCGAATGTATTTGGCATGAATCCATTTGACCCATAAATTATCCTCTTTTCTCTTAATCGCCCAAGTCAGCCGGGCAATGTTGGCATTGTTCCAGGATATAAGGTCTCGGAGACCTAGCGCTCCCGAGTGCTTTGGTCTACAGACAATTTCCCAGGCCACCATAGGGGCTTTTTTTTATAATGGGAGGAAGAGCCCCACAGAAAATTACGACAAAAGCGAGTAATTTCTTCGACGGCGTGCTTAGGAATTACGATAATTCTAGCCCAGAAACTATATATCCCCATCAATACAGAGTTAATTAGAGTGACCCTGCCAGTATAAGAGATGTGACTGCTTTCCCATGTTTTGATTCTCGAGAGAATCTTCTCCACAAGAATATTGGCATCATTTTTTGTGAGATTACTGGAGGAGATAGGAATTCCTAGATATTTGAAAGGAAGCGTACCTTCTCGGAATCCTGTTTCTTCTATAAGAGCAGTTGCAACGTCATTGGGAACGCCCCCTATGACCACTTCAGATTTCCCATTATTAGCAATTAGACATGTGGCTGCCGAGAAGTGGTCAAAAGCCTTCTTAATGGTTTGAATAGAGAGTCTATTAGCCGAGGAGAACAAGATCAGGTCATCCGCAAAAACAAGATGAGTGAGTTGCAGTCGTCTGCAGAGTGGATGGTACTTGAAACCCTCTTGCTTGCTGACATAATACTGAATAGATCTGGACAGGTATTCCATTGTCAGAACAAAGAGGAGTGGCGACATCGGATCACCTTGCCTTAGTCCTCTCTTCCCGTTGAAGGTGGGAGAGGTGATGCCATTCGAACAAATGGTGAATGTTGGAGTTGTGACACAAGCCATTATGCAGTTGACAAGCCACCCCGGGAATCGATAAGCATGAAGTGCTTCTTCAATGAAGGTCCAACGCACCGAGTCAAAGGATTTTTGAAGATCGATTTTCATTAAGCATCTAGGAGCTATGGTCGATCGAGTGTAACCCCTTACTATCTCTTGGCAAAGTAGTACATTGTGAAGGAGCTGTCGACCGGGTACAAAAGCCCCTTGGCTTGGGTTGATTAGGTCAGGGAGGACCTCTCGAATCCGTGATGCAATGATTTTGGTGATTCCCTTATAAAAGGTGTTACAACAGGCAATTGGTCGAAACTCAGTGACTTTGTTGGGGTTTGGCACCTTTGGGATAAGTACCAAATTAGTTGCATTTATTTGTCGTAGGAGCTTCCCTGTGAGGAAAAATTCTTGAGTTGCAGATGAGACAAGCGCTCCTATTTGATTCCAGCAACTTTTATAAAATTCACTGGAATACCCATCAGGTCCGGACGTTTTGTCATTGGGGATGGAGAAGATGGAATCCTTGATGTCCTTGTCTGTGATTGGCCTACTGATCTTGATTTGTTGCGTACATGTAAGCCTGGGGCCCATAGTGATTATGTCTTCCTGCAAGTCTGTTTGCTGACGGTCTGTGTTGCCAAGCAGGTTTTTATAGAACAAACTGAGTTGATCGTTGACCTCCTGTAGACCTGTGAATTTAGTTCCGTCAATGGTTTCAATTTCACGAACGTACTGCTGGGAACGTTTCTGTCTCATCTTGGCAAAGAATAATTTTGAGCAGCTGTCTCCCATATCATCCAAAGCCAATTTACTTTGTTGTCGTTTCAGAAGAAGAGACGAATGTAGGATGTCATAGTAGACGCGTCTCTGCTGTTTCTCCTCTTGTTGAAGCGTTATGTCTTGCGGGGTTTGGTTGAGCATATCCTGGAGGTTGGTTAGCTTATCTCTTGTCGCGACTTCTTGTGTGTAAATATCGTAGAACCGATCTTTATGTAGAGCTCGCAGCTTCGAGCGAAGCTGATGGAGGTATTGTGTTAATTGGAACATTTTGTGACCATCCTGAATTTCCATTAGCGTCTCCTTTATCAGTTTGTTGAACCGATCGTCTTTTGTCCACATATCGCAGAACTTAAAGGGTTTTTTCTGCTTCTTCATCTCCATGAAGTTGATTGTGATGACTGAATGGTCAGTCCACATGCCCTGAAGTTAACTTGCATCAAGTCTGTAATTAGGTACCATTGAGCATTCACAAGAAGTCGGTCTATCCTAGAGCGAACATGGCCATTTGTCCAGGTGTAGTACGTTCCTGAATATGGTGGCTCGTGGAGGCAACATTGTTGAATGCAATGTGTCATCAGCTGGGTCATGAAAGCTTCGACTTTGGCTCCTCCAATTATGTCTTCTTCCGATATTATCGCATTAAAATCACCTAATACCGCCCAAGGACCTTCCATTTCATCTGCAATCTCCCGAAGTGCTTCCCGGAGAGGTTCTCTTTCATTGATGTCGTTGTGCCCATAGACCCAAGTTATGTGAAAGGTGGTATTGTTTTGAACAACCGTAATTTGGGTATGAATGTGTTAAGCGGAACTCTCCAAAATTTCTACTTCATATTCCCGAGGGTTCCAAGCAATCCAAATGCGTACTTTCTGACAATGCTGAATGTTTGTGGTCGAGTTCCAGTGTTTGAACACGTTGTTGTGGAACTTATTAATGTTTCTCTGGGGGATTTTTGTTTCATATAGTCCGATAAGACCCGCCCCCTGTTGATGCAAGAAGACCCGTAGGTCTTCTTGCTTCCCCGGGCTGTTAAGCCCTCTGATGTTCCAACTGATGATGTTCTTCATTAGGACTTTGTGTTGGAGTTTGGGCATTGCCATCTAGTGTCGATGTCGGCATTGTTGTTTCCCCTTCGTTCTGCAGTACCTCAAATCTGTTGGAGTTTGTCGTTTTGTTGGGCTGTGTTGCTGGTCTCCATACCAGAGATTTCTTTGGCCTGCTGAACCCTTATGCATCAGATTTTTGCTTGGCTTGACCTGCCATAGGCTCTGCTTTTTTACTGTTTTCGATTTTCTTCTTGCATTGATTCTCTTCATGTCCTGATTTGTGACAGTATTTGCACTGAAGCTTCTTCTTACAATTAGCTTCTTCATGGCCAAACATTTTACAATGTGCACACTTTATTGGTTTCCGATCGTATTGAATGCGTTGCCTCTTTAGTGTGTCATTGTGATCCATGTAGTCCACATATTCAGGGAATGCATCTGTGAGTTGCATTTCTATGAGGATCCTCGCATATCCCAACTTGACCCGTTCTTTGGTTTGTCTATCCGTCTTAATAGGCACCCCTAGGACACTTGCTATTTTGCTTAGGCCTTCATTGCTCCAGTATTTGAAGGGAAGATCAGGCATGGTTACCCAAATAGGTAATGAAGCAATCGAGCCAATGTCCATGTCGAGATTTTCGTTCCATTCCCGGACGATGAGAGGCTTGCTGTCAAAGAAGTGAAATCCTTGGGTGAGAGCCTTGTCTTTGTCTTCGTTTGACTTAAATCGCACCATGTACATTCCCTTTTTGACGACTGATATTTGTTCAATATCCAATTGTCGCCAAATTCTACGAAGAAAGCCATTCATGACTTCATGTGGCGGGTTTGCACCAAGAACACAACAGATGACAGAGTTGTTCCAGTACTCAATGGATTCCATCACATCTTCTCTGTCTAGTTTGGTGCATGTCATTGCTTTCACTTTAATGGGTTCTACATATTGCAATTGCATCCCATCATCCTGATTAAATAGAGAAACAAAAGAACTCCTCCTTGGTTCCTTGTGAAAGGATTCTAGGATAAGTTCTTCGGCTGATTTTACCCCAGTTGCTGTTTGAACGACAGTAGTGTGATTCTCATGCTCCTTTTTGTCACCATTCTTTGGAGTCCCTTTTGGTTTGCTCGTTTTTACCACCGGAGTAGGATTCCGTCCAGCAGTTTGTGTATGTATGGTCATGACCATAATGGATCGGTCTACTGAGTTAATCCCAGCAAGCTACACTCGGCTGCTCCTAGAAGCGATCCCCGAATAGCTTAAATCAGGGGTTCATTCCAGTATAGTTCGAACCCAGAAATGCCTAGAACAGAAAACCAGTTCTAGGATTTGGCTTCAATGACCGAGCCCAGAATTGCAGATCAATGACTTCAATGACAGAAACCACAAGTTGTAGATCAAGAAACAAACAACCCAATCTATATTTTGCAGATCGAGATCACGAGCCTCCTTTCCAGTCGAGGCAACTATTTCCTAATCGATTAAATCAGTTCAAGAACTTAGAACTGCAAAAACCCAGCCCCAAATTCCATCTGATTTAGCTCGGTTCAGGCATCAAGTTCTAAACCCAGAGTAGTAATCAAAGAAAATCCCAGATTTTCGAGTGATAGCAACAGCAGAACAACTCTCTCAACTCCAAATCATGCAATCAATTCCTATCTAACCAAATCGATTTTCTAAACACTGACCTGTAGATCAGTATTAGCGATTTGAGTGACGGAATTGATTTGGATTTCTCCGCCGTATCCGACGTGGAGGGTGTAGGCCGGAGTCGAGCGCCTTGCCTTGAATCCGCCCAATCTGCTATCTCTCTCCCTTCGAACTCAATCCCGATCTGGAATCATTGAGCTTTGTTCATTTGGATGGACGATGATTGAGAGTAGCTAAATCCCGGTGTCCGACAGTCGGAACCGGCAGGAGCGCCGGCGGGGATGGACCCGTAGCCCTGTTCCTTTGTTCGCCGATCGTCTCGCCTTCTCTCTCTCACTCTAAGAATCCAAATTATATATATATATATATATATATATATATATATATATATATATATATATATATATATATATATATATATATAATTATTGAATAAAGATAATACGAACTTTTGGGGTATTGGACGATAATAATGCCAACGGTTTTATTGAACACCAGTAGTACCAACTATAGACCTATTTTTCGGCAATAGTTTAACACTGAGTTGGCAGTTGTTTAACTTGGCAAAAAGACGACATGTCGCCAAATTGTCTGAGTCGTAGGCTGGAACAAGTTTGTTTTATTTTATTTTTTAAAACAAGGTAAGTAAAGGGTTGTAGTTAAAGGTTTCTTCTCACAAGAAACCTTCCCACCCGATCATCATACAATATTTTATTGAACTCTCTATCCTCTATCTGATTCCACAACTCGGCTACTGGGAGATAATGTCCCTTTTTTGAAAGTCGGTCAATTGCTACATTTGGTTCTGTATAAATTTGTGAAATGGTGCTCCATTGAAACTTTGAAAGCAGGTTGGGAATATCTTTAATCAGACATTTGATCTACCAGGGGATAGCAAAATTACCTTGAACAATTTGAATTACTACTAAGTTATCACCTTCAACAAATATGTGCGAGAAGTCAGTCTTTATTGCTTCGATTAATCCATCCCGGAGAGCTCTTGCTTTAGCTACGATAATTGGAGAGTCCCCATAGTTTCGGGATCCTGCTTTTATTAAGACTCCCCTCCAATCTTGAAGAAAGAAACCTCCCGCCACTGAGTTTTGGTTGCGCGATCCGTCGAAGTTTAATTTGATGTTGCCCCTTAGGGCTGCCGGCTTGCCACCTCAAGATTTTGTTGGAAGACAACCTCTTGATTGTGTTGTACCTAGCCTCCATCCCATTCATCTATAATGTATTTCGAATCCTCCATTCAACCGCATTTTTCCTTGCTTGAATTAGATTCCCGAGGGGGTTGTGGATGATGTTCTGAAAGACTGTATCATTTCGATTTTTCCATAAAGTCCATAGTAGAAAAGCTCCACGTTTGACCAACGTTTCTCCCCCGTCCTTACGGCAGGAAGTGAGTAGTTGCTTAATAGTGTGGGTCGACAAATAGATAGGATCAAAAGCGAGTCATTGATGTTATTTTCCAGATCCCAAACTCGTTTAGCAAAAGGGCAACCCTTGGTCATTAGATTTGATGCCTTCCTGACATGAGGGGCATATGGGATCCAGATTGATACCCCTGTGGAGAAGATTCCCTCTAGTAGGAAGAGCATTTCGAAGACTTTGCCAGAGGAAAATATTTATTTTCGGTGGTAAATATAGTCTCCAAATCCATTTAAATCCCCATTTCTGTATCCACTCATCGCAGTGTTGTACCTTCCTAATGGCTATTTTTGTGAAAAAAATCCCCCGATCCTATCAGTCCCCAACACATTTCATCCCTATAGTTTGCCTAAGGGATTGGAATGCCCAAACTTTTTTGGGTCACACTATTATCCTGAATCAGTTCCTTGAGTTTTCCTGAATTCCAGGTCTTATCCTGCCAAATAAATTATCTATCGTAATATCAACCATTTCCTCTGAGGTTTGTTTGTCACACCATCTGTCTGTCCATAATTTAATGGTCTTTTCGTTTCCTAAAATCCATTTTGCTCATTTCTTGCCAATTAATTAAGCAATATTGACCAATTTAGCTAAAACACAATTATAGTTTTATTGTTACATTATTATTTAGCTAAGTTGGTTAATGTTACTTAGTTGATAAAAAATGTGGTTGTTAACGTTTTTTTCAACTTGCTATAGCCTCTAGATCATATAATTAGGTGACACATCATCATTTCAGTAAGTCAGAAACCTACCAATTAGGTAATGTACAATTGTTGAAAAATAGATCCATAGTTGGTATTACTAATATCCAACAAAATTGTTGGAATTATTATCGACCAATGCTTATAAACTTCACATTATTGTTGCCCAATCAGGGGCGGAGCCAGATAGTTTCGTTGGGGTGGGCCATAATATGACAATTTTTTATTTAAGAATGTCATTTGATATGCAAAAGAATAAGGGGTTTTGGCCACAAATAATCCGTATTGAGGGGCTTGTGACTGAGAATAATCCAAAGTGACCTTTCGGCCACTGACAGTAAATACCTTTTCACTATTTTCTCATAGCAGTCCAGAGTCGATTTCCGGCACCGGAAAGCTGACGTGGCGACCGGAAAGTATGTTTATTCATACTTCAAAAAGGAAATTTCCGGTCACCACGTCAGCTTTCCGGTGCCGGAAATTGATTCTGGACTGCTATGAGAAAATAATGAAAAAATACAGACTGCCAATGGCCGAAAAGTCACTTTGGATTATTCCCAGTCACAAGCCCCTCGGATTATTTGTGGCCAAAAACCCAATAAATAATAAGTAAAATATTAATTAGGCAATGGGACTTCAAAACGAATAAATTTGTCTTATTAATAATATTATGAACGTAGTTCATATAATTAACATCATTTTTCAGCAAACATTTATTCATTGATATTGTTTTGTAACAATAATTGTGGGTAAATAAAACGTTTTAAAAATAGTCAAAATCTACAAGATAAGATACAATATAGAATCTTTGTAAAAGAATAGTAAGTAAATATATATGAAATAAAATTGGTAGTATTGTATGAAGATAAAATATAGAAAAATAGTTTGTTACGAAAATATGAAAGCTGAACAAAAACGAACATATTGATATAGAAGAGAGGGGCTTTGCTCATTGTTAAAACAATAAAATATGTCTGCAGTGAGAATCGTACAGGCGACCAACTGCATGAAGAAGGAAGTGGGAAGCTTGAAAGCCTAGTGACCATTCAGCTACAGCAATTTTACAACATGCTTCTGCAAAATTTAATACATAATCAGAACCATAGCCTAGGCATGGCCCTCCCCAACCCCCCTTGTATCTGCCCCTGTGTCCAATAATCTCTCTCTCTCTCTCTCTCTCTCTCTCTCTCTCTCTCTCTATCTCTCTCTCTCTCTCTCTCTCTCTCTTATATATATATATATATATATATAATGATCCAATATGTTTGCAATTTAACTTTCTTTAACTCCTCACCTTTACTACTAAATACATTTTCTTCCAAAATATATTTTTGGATTATTGGACGCCAATGATACCAACTTTGGGGGTATTGGATATTAATAATACAAACTATTTTCTTGGACGCTAGTAGTACGAACTATTGACCTATTTTCCTCCAACAGTACACGGCCGAGTTATAATTTTAACTCATCGGAAAGATGATGTGGCTCCATGATGTGTGACGAGGAAGACAGAGGTTGGGTACAAAATGTTGACGTGAATACTAACATGTCTTACATGTCACATATTATGGAGCCACATCATCTTTTCGAAGAGTTAAAATCATTACAATTCGACGGTGTACTGTTAGAGGGAAATAGGTCAAAAGTTCATACTACTAGTGTTCAAGAAAATAGTTGGTATTATTAATATCCAATACCCCAAAATTGGTATTATTGATGTCCAAAAACCCTATATTTTTTGAGACTCAAATTTTGATGGAAATTCCCCTACCAATTTGTTTTACATAAACTTTTGTTGATTGTTTAGTTTAACGAACTTTGACCCAAAATTATTTTATGAATGTGTTTTTGGATCACAATAATTCCAACTTTAAATAAAATAATGGTTGGTTAACATAAGAATAAAAGAAAATAAATTGAAGATAAAAATTAGGGAGGTATACTAAAAACACATCGGTAGGGAAATCTTGATCCATTTAAATATTAAAAATCATATTTTTGGTTAGAAATATATGCAGTAGCAAACGTGTAGCTATGAAAGCTAAGTTGCGAAACACATGAGTTATTGTGTAATTACTTTAAAATTCAGGAGATATATATTTAAAAAATCTTTTTTTTTTATTTTTTGGAAAATATGACAGCTAGCGAGATGGCGAGAAAAGAAGAAAGTTAAACCATCCATTTCTTATTACCAAGAGTTGTTAGGTTGTATGTTGGCCTAACTTATGCTCTGGAAACCTTCTTTATGGGGACTAGGTTGAAACTTATAAGTATCTGCTTCTTACAAGAATCCAACTGTAAATTCTCTAATTTGCTTGTGAGGGTTGTCAAAGCAAAGTAATTTCCATATAATCTATTAGATTTCTAATCTGGTCCACTGCTTCTCATTGGCATGCTTTAGAGCCATCTCCAATGCAAAAACTCTGTTTAAAGCGAGGTCTCCATCACAATTGGCAAAGCTTGGTTTTCTGAGCAGCATCTTCGTCCAACCTAATCCAAGTTGTCCATGAATTTAAAATTACTCTCTCAGGATTTATTCATGGTGATTGTGACTATCGAGGATTGGTCTGCATCTAATGTCCATCTATATTATATGCATTGAGAGTTCTCGTTGCAACATCCATGTCGTAGTGTTGTAGAAAGTGGCTTGGAGCTGGAGATATTGCATTGACTCCTATTGAAAAATATAGGATTAACCTTTATGCAGAAGCGAAAGGATTTTTATGTCGTTATCTCCCACGAACACCCTTGAACCCTGACACTTAGTTTGTTTGCTCGACATGGAGAGATAAATAGATTTATAGAAGGGACGCTACAAATTGTCATTATAATCAAAGTGGTTACTAGGCTACTAGCCTAACTTTATATATATATAGGCGACCATTTCCTTAGGTTAAACCCTATCGGGTATTAGTGCCCAATAGGTGTGGTCGTACATAAGGCCCAAATTTCAACATTCCTACTTGACCACACAAACCGTTTTCCTCCATGAGTCTCCCCACGCTTCATACATGTAATAGGGTGTGCGAACCCAAATAAAAAGAACGGTAGTGTTATATTAAGCCACCATCTAACTAACATAAAACTTTTACATGTTACAAGTTACAACACATGTCATATCACATGAAACAATCTCCTAAATCATCCTAGCATCACTATCGACGTACCTATTGGGTTTTTAGTGATCTATTTCCTAAACAGATACAGATTAATAGGCGGAATATTCATAACAATTACAAAATAATTATTCATCTAGGAAAGAGTACAACTGCAGAGGCGTAGTATTATACCCGATTGCTAATCCAACTGAAGAAGAAGCTGATCTTTGAGATTCCAATGCAGAAATCCTCTACTCTAGGTCCACGCATCACTCCAGGAACTCGATTAATAGATCGACCCGATTAAGACTGATCTCAATATGAGATGTATGTGTTTAGGGTATTTTGTATATTGTTCAGGAAACAATAAAGATAACTGTTAAACTAGGAGAGAGAGGAACTCATGAAGTCACCTTGGTATCTCTCTAGAAGTCTCAATCAATTGATTGAATAAATCTTTCAGAGAGACTCCCTTTTATATTATTGGATGGCTTACAAAACCCTAATAACTAACTTCTCTTAAAACAACGTTTAAGGCCCAACCCGGTATGTGTTCATCCAACATGGTCCATGTTGTGTTGATTTCTCCAAGAAATCAACTTCTAACACTTTCCAAAATAGTACCTTATGATTTTGGACAACTTACATTATTCCAGAATACTCACTTGTGTGAACCAGTTGATGTATTTTGGCCTACGTCACTCTAGACATTTCAAACCCCTACCATGGAATCTGGAAGCAACAGTGAAGAAGGTGGAGACCCTACTGAACAATGGAAATAAGAGAAAGTAGAACTTGAAGGAAGAATCGCTTATCTTTCTGATCAACTGAAGCGATACATGAATCTGCAATTCAGAACGTTATGGGGACCTGAAGAAGAAGAGGTCGTCCCCAGCAGTCCTAGCGAAACTGAGCACTCTGCTAGCTCAACCCGGAGGTCACGTCAATCTAGGCCTGCACCAACAGAAGAAAGACTCGACTTTAAGGTTGACATTCCTGAATTCGATGGTAATCTTGATCCTGAAATCTTTCTTGATTGGATTCAAACTGTCGAACGAGTCTTTGATTTGAAAGATATTGCTGATGATAAGAAAATCAAGTGCATTGCTCTTAAACTGTGGAAGCATGCTAGTATTTGGTGGACTAACCTACAGAAGAAGCGACAGCATGCCGGGAAAGGAAAGATTCGTACTTGGGAAAAGATGATGAAGAAACTCCACTCCAAGTTTCTTCCTGTGAGTTATTTCAAGGACAATTACTTCAAACTACAACAACTGTCCCAGGGATCTAAATCTGTTGAAGAGTATACTAAGGCGGGTGAACACCTACTCTGGAGGTGTGATATGAAAGAAGATGAACCTCAAACTCTTGTGAAGTATCTTGCTGGCTTAAACGAAAACATAAGGTATGTTGTGGAACTTCAACCTTTTGAAACTCTTGATGAACTGAGAACTTTGGCTAACAAAGTGGAACATCAAAAGAAGAGAAGAGGCAAAGAAGCATCAACTAGAAACCCGAACCCTCAAAGGGCCAACTACTCGCCTCAAACTTACACTCCACAAAAGAGCCAAACCCAATCCCATCCGTCCGCCACAAAAACGCCTCACCCTACGCCCCAAACCGTAACAAGACCACCACAGGTCACGCCAATTGATAAGAAGAGGTGCTTCAGGTGGCAAGGGCTCGGTCATATTGCTTCAGAGTGCCCTAATAAGAGAGCCATCACTCTTGTGGAATTCCAAGACGCTCTCTTTGAACCTGAACCAACGGATGTAGAAGACGAACCCCACGCCACCCACAACGAATCTGAAGAAGAGGTCGTGGAAGAACCAGATCAGGGCGAGATGCTGGTTATGAGGAGAGTCTTGAATAGCTCTCCAGTTCCTGAAGATCTGCAGCAACGGGAAGCTATCTTCCATTCCCGCTGTACTATGCAAGGTAAAGTTTGTTCTTTAATCGTCGATGGTGGAAGTTGTACTAACGCAGTTTCAACAACTATGGTGAACAAGCTACAACTCCCTACAAGCCCTTACCCTTCGCCATACACTGTTCAATGGCTCAACAAGGGTAAAGGATTGAAAGTGAATCTACACTGTTTGGTAAGCTTTTCGATTGGAAAGTCTTATCAAGATTCAATATGGTGCGATGTACTACCTATGGATGCTTGTCATATTCTGCTTGGGAGACCATGGCTATTTGACAAGGACGTCACGCACAATGGAAGAGAAAACACCTATTCTCTTATGGTGAAAAACAAAAAGGTGACCTTAGCTCCTCTAAAAACATCGAAGCTCAAAGAAGGTGACCCAAAGCTCATCTCTTTCATGGTCACTGGACGCCCTGAGTTCAGTGAGTCCAAGAAGTTCACCCCGAAAGATACTAGCCACGAAAATACGACAGAAGAGCTCCCTCTGGTCGTCCATCACGTGAGCTCAGTGGCTAAGACTACACTAAACTCCATTCAACGCGAGGTCCAGTATGTGGAATATCACGTGAACCCTACTGTTGCTCTAGGGGTTCGAAGTCTAACAGTTTACAACGCCAAGGGTACAATTGAAAAGCAAATTGTTCATCCAAGTGCCCTAGTGACTCCAAGGAAGAAGGGAACCAACATGATTCAAATTCAATTAGGGATTACTGTTGTTCAAATTCCAAGAAGTCTCCTTGTATGGTTAGACACACCCTGTAATCTAATCTATGTACTTTCTATTATTAAGAGACTCATGAATCAGGTTCTAAAGTCCTTCATCAGCAAGTGTGTCGCGGACACCTTTATGTATAGCAAGAGTGAGAAAGATCGAATCTTCCACATCATCACAGTCCACGTGAAACCTCTTACTCTCGTGGAAATTGTTGAAGTAACCTTGGTTCATGTTAAGGTCCTGATTCACATGAAGCTTACAGTTGAGGCCACTGAAGTCTTTGAATTTGACCCTCCAAGTTTGAGGACAAACTTCTTCCAACAAGGGGGGAATGATGTATTTTGGCCCACGCCAAAAACATTCCAAGAGGCCCAAATCAATTTCCAAGAAACAAGGCAAGCTGTGGAAGAAAAGATAAGCATAGAGGCCCATATGCCCATTCATATGGTATGCTCCTTATGGCAAGAGGATGTCCAAACATCCTAATACCTGCAAAGTCACGCCAACCAGCCCAAGAACAAGGCCCAAGTCACCTCCAAGAGGAGTTTCAATCTTAGTTTTAATTCTTTTGGATGTAACTTTATCTTTAGTTTATATTTTGGTGTGTTTTAATTTTTAATTAGGAGTACATAAATCTCGAACATTCTAAATTATTCTAGAATGTTCTAGAAGTGTGTTAGGCGTGTGGTAGGAATAGAGTAGGCGCCAAGCTTAGCTAATTCTAGATTAGGATGACTTATTTTGTAACTAATCCATCTCGGATTAGGAAAGCCAATTCTAATTAGGATAAGTAGTTGTAACCATCTCCCCTTAGGATAAGGAATCCTAATCCAAGAGGAGATTGGAATAGTTATGCATCTAGGATTAGTAATCCTTGGCTTGCACGCCAAGTAAGGATTCCTAGGGGAGTTAGAACTCTCCTAGTATATATAGCCTAGGCTTGTAATCGTTTCAATCATTCCAGTTTAGAAATATGAATCAAGCTTTGAGTTTACCCCCTCGAGTGTTTGGATAAACTCTCAACCCCTTCTTCTATTGTATCTTGGTTTGGCACTCAAGTGGTTAGGAAGAGCTTGAGCCTAGGCTGCGGTCTAGATCAAGTTAGCCCTAGGTTGTCCTTCTTGTGGATTCAAGTAAGAAACCTAGATCTATCCCTATTATCTTTCTATCTTTATAGAAAATAATCTCTACCCTCCCATCTCCCTCAATCCAACGCCACACCCCTCTCTCACCTCCCCTAATTCGTCCACCCTCACGTCCACTCTCCCCCAATCACCATCCAAGAATTCATCCCTTTCCCGTTCAAGATTCAACCTTTCTTGAATCTTGAAACCACAAAAGCCCTCACGGCAAAATTCCTCCTTATTCTCTCTCATCCTCACGTGAACCACCCTAACCCTAGACCTAATTTCACATGAAGCCTCCCACTCTTACATTGGTTGCACGTCTCCCCTATGATGTGTAATTGATCAACCTTACTCTTGATCCCATTATACATCACCAGTAAGACCAAATAATATAGTTGTTCAAACATATTTAGTACGTTATCGAATATAGAGGTCTCTAGCAAGACATATAATCACTATATTATTTTTGCTTAAACTCTAAGTATATCGAACATTGTCGAGACACTCCTAATAGTACCATATCCCTTTATGCCTGATATATCATTTGATTATACTCCAAATACAATGGTCTGGGTTGATATGGTGAAGTAGATTGATTCTCCTTAAACACTGATGATACTAGATCTTCGCATAATAACTTTCTTAATGTGTTCTTCAGGATTGAATCATTCCATAGCCCTTGGAGTGCACATTAAAGTAGCTACATCAGACTTTGATTTCATCATGTAGTTCTATGTCAAAGGGTCTTACTCATTTTAGACACTATGGTATATGGGGTTGCACAACGACAAAGAAGACAATCAATTGTCATTCCGCTAGGTCGGCATATCACACACAGTTTGAAATATATGTCAATCCATGTTTCCCACTAACTTGGAGCGTGTCATTCTTCTATGCCATGTGAATCTTAAGCCTATATTTCCTTATTTATCATTCATACAACTCATAGAGTAAGACAATACAACATTACATATATCTAGTATTATGTGGTTTAGTCTCATATGCCCACTACGCAAGCGTCAGGAAGATCACCTGTTTGACTAGGTCGAATGTGTCCATATTCATAATTTGTTTGAACATATAACACAAACAACATCTTTGTTTTGTAAAAATCAAACAAACGTGTCAATCATTACAACAAGATTTATCACAAAAGACAAAATCTTGTTCCCTAGTCAACTCAGTAGAACACTTTTAGAGAGAATTAAAGCATGTTCTATTGTTAACCTACTAGACTTATCAAGGTACCATTTCAACTGGTATTGTGAGTAATTGTTAATCTTCAATTTTCTCACTTGAAAAATGAAGAACTATAGTACTCACAATATTAAAAGAAAATTAGATTTTCTTGACTTTTGAAATTCAAGTAACTCTATGTCTAAGGATGTTCAAAGCAAAATCTAAAAAAATAGATCTTAAGTCATGTGTACAACGTAATATATACTTTGGGCTTCTCATGACGACATAGTGGGAAACGTTGCTCAACTTCCCATAACTTTTGTGGCAATGATCAATGCTTAGGATTAAAACCATCTCAAACTTGGTGTTAATGAGCTTAAGCACCATAACCAAAAGATATTGCAAGGTCTCCTATATCTCAACGCAATATAAGGAGCAACATAGGACAATTTTGGTTATAGTTACCCAAGACAAACCAGGGTTTGCTCAATTTCTTTACCACAAAGGTAAAAGACAACAACTAGCTCATTACTTTGACATCTTTATATCAATCCAATCATTTGATTTATGAAGGAACGTTGTCCCTCTAGTCACTTGTTTGGCATACTGTAGGACCCCGAAAAATCCCCGCCCAGGGAATAGTTTCTAATGTGCTACATATGTTGATTGGGAGCCGACTAAGGTTGCTTAATCCTTAAATAAGGATATTTTTATTTTATAAAACATTCTCGAGGTGAGAAACTTTTATTCATTTACGAACCTATTTTTATTATTAATATATTCGCAGTTGGGCTAGATTATTTTATCAATGAACCAATAATGATTCACATCTAAACCCGGGCAAAAATAAAGTCACGTGGGCCACGAGAACCCATGATAGGCCGTTGGGCCTATGGCGAAGTTACTACTGGGCCTACGTGTATTCAACCGACAAAAAAATGAATAAAACCCAACAGAGGCGGCTGGGACTATAATGGATTCTAAGTTCATTTTTTTGTTGGGATGGCCGAGAGTTGAAGAAAAATTATTGGTTCATCTCTAAATAATTTTATGCAACGAAAGGATATATTAGATAATAAAATAGGTTATAAAAGAAGAGTCGCCAGCTAGCCGATTTAAGGAAATCGACGATCCAAAAAAAGAAAGAAAGAAGACTCCAGTCTGCGAACCTGAATTCCAAATCGGGGGGTATGGTTACGAATTCGAGAATTATAGAATTCTCGAATCCGCCTATTTAAAACGGACTCTACCAAAATCGAACTTGGAATGAAATGAGCGGGGAGAAGTTTAATAAATTTTACAATATTATATTATGAACATGCAAGGTTAAAAAATGATATTTATACAAAATAATGTACAATAAGATGATTCGAAAATAAATTTCATGATTGAAACACAAAAGATGAACAAACCTTACTTTAAGTCTCAAAGCGATAGAAGGATGATCGGGCTCCTTATAGCGAACACTTTGAAAATGACGTTGGTTGAGAACCTTGGATGGAGTGAGGGTTATTTGAAGGTGGGGCAGGGTTCAAGTTATGGATAATAGAGAGAATTTGATGGAAGAATTTGAGAGAGTGGATGAAAATGACAGATGATGAGTGTTGATGATGATCGTTGATGGAATGAGTGGAGGGATGTGGGGGTATTTATAGGTAAGGAAGGGAGGTGATGACATGGAATGGAATAAACATGATCCTCCAATCATGTTCCTTTAATATCATAATACCCCCATTAAAGTTATTTGATTATGGAATAAGAGGAGATTAGGGGAGTGCATGATTGTGGGGATCGCATGGATTGCACGGATGCATGGATTAAGGGGATGTGTTTGAATGTTATCTCACACGGATTGATGACATGGAATGATTTTTTTTTTTGGTATTTTTGGGGTTTTTTTTGGTATTCTTGGCTTTTGACTTTTACATGCTAATTTATTGCATATGTACAATTTATCTAAAATATCCAGTACAAAATTCGGTGTCTACAGAGAGCCCTCACTTTGATCGAGTTCAAATAGGACGATGGTCAAAGTAACCTATGGTATTGATTGTCTTTCTTTCTTTTCTGGATGAATGATGTCGGTGCTCTTTTAATGGCGATCAGAAAATGGATGTCAGCGCTCTTTTAATGGCGGCTGGAAGATGATGTCGATGCACTTTTAATGGTGACTGGAAGGTGGATGATGTACGTCGGTGCTCTTTTAATGGCGACTGGAAGATGGATGATGTTGGTGCTCTTTTAACGACGATCGGTGGGTGGATGTCAGCGCTCTTTTAATGGCAGTTGGAAGATGATGTCCCGGTTTTCCCTGTGTCGGTGATGGTTCCCTACATAGAAACCAAAACAGAATGTTAGATCATTATGAACAATGGTTGGAGATATAGAGAATTACCTGTCTGATAGATTGATCGGAGTTGATCCAAACTTCCTTTCTTCGATGCTACTGTCGGTGATGCCCAACGAATTTTCCCGAGGTGGATCGGATTCTCTCGATGTTGATGATGCCTAACGGATTTTCCGAGGTGGATCGGATTTTCCCGATGTTGATGATGTCCAACGGCTTTTCTCGAGGAGGATAAGATTTTCCCGATGTTGATGGTGCTCAACGGATTTTCCCGAGGTGGATCGGATTATTCCGAAGTAAATGATGCCCAACGGATTTTCCCGAGGCGAAACGGATTTTCCTGATGTTGATAATGCCCAACGAAATTTCCCGAGGCGGATCGGATTTTCCCGAAGCAGATGACGCTCAACGTATTTTCCCGAGGTGGATCAGATTTTCCCGATGTTGGTGGTGCCGTACGGATTTTCCCGAGGCAGATGATGCTCAATGGATTTTCTCGAGGCGGATCGGATTTTCCCGTTGGTATTGGTGACATCCATGGCAACTTTTGTTGCTTTGGCAGACTAAAAGATCGTCATAAGGATGAGCTTTGGACGATGGTCCGCTTGAACTAGATAGAACTTATTCAGAGTGTGATTAGAGCTTCCTCTATTTTTTTTTTCTTAATGATTTAGCAGCCGAGCTTGAGTCTATAAGAGATGAATTTCTTTGATTCCCCCCCCCCCTTTTCCAATGAGTATGTATGTCGTTGGTATACTAGACTCTAAACTCTTATGTACTTATGCATGATTGTTGACTTTATGCATACCTCTTGATGCAATGCAATGACTAGGAGAATATATACATGAACGATATTTTATAATCCATGTGACTCAATATGCAAATAGCCCCCAGTACCAAGACGAGAATGATGATTCTCTAAGTGTCAGAGAAACTCGTCATGCAATTTCAGGACAGGGCAAGATAGGCGAGGCTAAGGCTTATGACGAGGCTTGATGATGAAGGCATTGTCCTGGATGACTTATCTTGTCCTCTTACTTCCTCATACCATTTTTGAGATTGGTAGAGCCTCGCTGTAGGTGTTTAGACCCGATTTCGCGTCTAAATACCGCCTAAATCCGTAGGCTTTTGACTTGTCTCGTAGCTCGTTTTAATAACTTTTAATGCGTTTTGTTTATTTTTGTAGTTTCCGAAGGTTTTACTCAAAACGATGCTAAATGGGCTATTTTTGCACCAATCTTGGGAATCCCGAGATTCCCTAAGATTCCCCGAGCCCTGGTCGTGTCAAAGGCAGCGGAGACGGAAGGGCCGAACATGTCGGAAGCACGGAAACGCAAGTATCGGGTCGAAGAGCACCGAAGGGTAGCCCCCGCCACCAACTTCGTAGCGGGTGCTACGCCCTAAAGAAAACTGTGGCCGAGATAGTCCGTGGCCGCGGTCACCTTGAACCGTAGCCACGGTAAGATGGAGCCAAATGCCTGAGGAAGGAGAGTTGCAACCCAAGATGGACCGTGGTCACGGTCAACCTGACCGTAGCCACGGTGAGATCACTGTCCTGCCCAAGGAAGAGGTTGGCCGAATAAGACCGTGGCCATGGCGGCGCGAAGGAGCGAAGAGTTGCCAACCCTAAATCGCCTACACCGTGCCCACGGTGCCTGGGTACCGTGCCACCAGATCGCTGCGAAGATGAATTTTTCACGCCTTACGCAAGATCGCGGGCCACGGTCACCTGATCGCGTTTCACGGTCCCCTGCGGGACACGTTTTGTCTGTAGCGTTAAACGATGAGTTTTGAGTAACAACCTGAGTTACTATATATTGTTTTAAGTCATTTTAGCAGGGAGAGAATCTTTTAATCAGCTTTTACCTAGCTTTTATGATACTTTAGCCTTCTTTTATCACATTTTAAGCTTTGGATTAGAGAGTTAGTGAAGATCTTTGTTGAGTTTATTGATTCTTGTATTGGATTCTCTCATGTTTTATTTCAAGTTTGAATATTATTATCATATTTGGAGCATTGGAGCATTTATTATTCAGAGTTTTTTCCTTTTTGTCATCAATCAATGAGCATTTCTTAACCTTTCTCTCTTTTATTTCATAGGTTTATCTATTAATCTCTGTTTTTGCTATTGTTGTTATTGTTGATTTTGTTGATTGTTTGTTATTATCTTGTCTACCTTTTTGAGCATGATTAGAATTGTTAATGTTAGTATCATGTTAGTTAGGATGTTTAGTGGCTAGAACCCTAATGGGTTAGGGAGATATTAAGGGTGTGAATGGGTGATTAGGTTTGGGTTAGCAATTTTAGTAAGTAACTAGTTAGGAAATCAACTTCCCAACCCTATCCTTCCCTCAAGTGGGATGTAATTGGGTGCGAAAGCATCCCGAATACATCCAATGCTTGTTGGAAGCTAGGAATTGGGATAGTTACTGTTCTAGTTCGCGAAAGCGAATAGAAACTAACTATGAAATTTCGTTTCATCGACTCCCCGGGTCTGTCTATGGATTATGGGGAAGTCAATCCGAACTATCCTTGAAAGAGGAAGCCCGGTGGGTATTTTCCAACGGAGTTACCATTTGATTTCCCCTTCTCGTTACTCTCTTGCTGCGAAACCCATTTCCTTATCCCCGTTTGCATCCCGAAAGTCTCCCGACACCCATTGTCTCACCTTTTTGACCGAACCTAGTGTGTTTGTGCTGTTTTTACCCCAAAAATCTACCACCCTTTCTTGATCCTAAACAATACCTAGAGTCAAGTAATTGCTGTGAAGGCCCCTAGCTCCCTGTGGAAGAACGATATTACCGAGGTCTGACAAACCGCTGTACAACAGTAGGTTATGTGAAAGTTAGAGGAGCCCCCCCCCCCTAGTTCAAATGAACTCTTCTCTTGAGTTGGATGTTGTTTGCAAATTAGCCTTTGATGTGGTTGATTTCTTGTCCTTGACGGATAAGCCTTGCTCAAGTGTGCTGAGAATGGGCCTCGAAATATCGGATCTCACACTAGTACTAATGATCTAGTAAAAAAGCTCTGATGATATAGGAGGATGAAAAGGGTTGGCAAAAGGAAGGGTAACTCTAATGATGGTCAGACGTGTTCATGAGGCACTTAGTTAAAAAGAAGATGAAGGCGGGCTGATGGTCGAATCTAGGTATGACACATGACTATGTTTTAGGGAAGGTTAGGCAGTCGCCAAGGGTTAGGTCACCTCATAGAAGAAGAGGTGAGGGAATGGTTGAGAGATATTCGTGTAATAGGAGGAGAAGTGGTTGGCTATTCGGATATGAAAGTGATCCAAGTCTAACAGAAAGAAGATTGAGGAATGATAGCGGAGATGTGAAAGAACTTCAAAATCCAGGGTTTACTCTCCTTTTGCCTAGCCTGCCCTAACGGATTTTCAGGCTAGCCTCTCTTATTCTCTCACTCTCCTTTTGCCTAGCCTCGGATTCCAGGCTAGCCTCTCTTGTTCTCTCTCTCTCTCTCTCTCTCTCTCTCTCTCTCTCTCTCTCTCTCTCTCTCTCTCCTTTTGCCTAACTTGGGGTTCCGAGCTAGCCCTTCTAATTTTTTTTTTCTCTCAAAGACCAAATTTTGTGACAAAGGATGCTTATTTAAGGCAAATTGTAGGGGCCGGGCCTCAAAGAGGTTTTCCTATGTATCTGATATAGAATCAAACCAGTCGTAGTTCATAAGGTGCGACTTCAAAGGATTGGTGCCTCGAGGAGGGCTTGGTAGGGTAGGTTTGAGGATGGCTATGAAGGCCCAAAGGTTTAGCGAGGTTTATGGATGCAAAAAGGTGTGATGACGATGTAAAGGCCTGGGGCGTAAGGCTTGAGAGAAATTTGGAAGGTTTATGAATGGTTTTTCGGTGTGCGTGACTATTAGCTCCGTCTCCGGTTTCTCACCCTCCTTTCTTCTTTTTTTTTTCTTTATCTATCTTTTTTTTCGCTTTCTTAGTCCTTTTTTTTTTGTTGGTATGCTTCGAGATATGGACGTCCCAAAAGGGGTTTACTCTCCTAGCACAGGTTTCTCCATATGCAAACAAGGTGCTTAAGGGACATGAGTGTTGTAACACTCATGTCAACCCATGTTGGTGGACCAACTAGGAACTCTATCTTTTCTTTTCTTTTTTTTTCAACTCTCTTCTTCATGAATTGACTCATGTTCGCCTTGATATTATTAGTCACAACACACCTTTTGGCTTTGGGGTAGGTATGGAGTGGTTATAAAGAGAATGACCAGATTGGTCAAGGCTAGGGTTTTCAAACAGTGACTGTTATGGGTGATGCAAAGACGGATGACTTGGTGAAGAGGAATTTGGGATGGAGATATATGTGATAAGTAGGGACAGATGTTGTGGACGAATGTGAAGGTGATAGATGATATGGATGCTGATGTGGGTGGTGAGATAGTAGCCCCCTGACGTAGGCACATTTTGTTCAAGCTGCTAGTCTAGGAGCATAGAGATGTCCACGTTCGAGAGATTGGTGGTTTTGGTCTTCTCTCCTTTTGCCCAGCCTACTTGATGAATGCAGATTGACCTCTCTCTTTTTTGTTTTTTTTTTGTTTTTTATTTTAAACCCTGGATTTGTAGGATGATAAACGTGATGAGGGTGATGATAGATTGATATGTCAAACTTGGATGTTAAGGCTAATGAATAGGTGAAGGAACTTTTCGACTCAAGTTAAGTGTACAAGCACGAGATTCTCAAACAATCATTATCAAATAGATGCATCTTATTGAATTCAAAAGATAAGCATATCAGAGACCGACTCAATGCCTCACCAAACTGACTCTAAAACAGAATGCTCAAAGGAGCTGAGACCCTAGCTGACTTCAAATTCCTCGTCCCGCAACGTTGCCTTTCTCTATTGACTACTCCTGTAGGGTCGTCGCTGTAGCCGGTTTTTTGTGCTGCTTTTGGCAGAGGCAATTCACCCGTCCGGATCATACCCTCAATCTTATTCTTTGAAGTCCAGCACATCTCGGTGTCATGTCTCTTACACATGTGATAGTTTCAAAATGCATTGTAATCCCATCTTGGGTACTTTGTTTTTGGCTCTGATCTTGGTAAAGGCACCTCAATCAAGTCTTTTCTTAAGGGACGAGCCAAAGCATCGGCATAGGTAATGTCGAGTGGGGTGTACTAGTCGTACTTTGGTTGTATTCCTGATTGAATTATATTAGTCTCAACGCTCTTAAAAGGGAGGCTGGGCGAACCAGTAGCCCACCTATTAGGATTGAAATTCTTCCACCCCTAGGCGGCGACCTTCTCATTGTTCATGGTCTCGAGTTGGACGCAAAGGTCCTTCAAGTAGTCGAAGTCCTTGATCACATGGTATCCCAAATGCCAAGCCAGGCTACCCTTAAGACTTTGTTTAAAGGTGGATAAATATAAGCGTAGTGGTATCATCTCATTTACGTGAGATAACTTGATGTGCCACCTTTCGAAGTAATCCAGGAAGGACTCGTCTTCCCTTTGCTTCAAGGTTGTTAAGTCATCCACTGTGGCCTGCTTCTTCTGGATACGGTTGTAGTGATTGATAAAAGCCTTAAATAGCTCATCCCAATCAGCCATGACCTGAGGTGACAGGGCATAGTACCATACTTTGGCTTCACCATCTAGGATGGATGGGAAGATTGTAGAGTACAAGTCACATCAATCATGTTGAGAGGTGTCAGTCGCATAGACTCCTGGATGTGGTGGGTAGGATAGTCAGAGGCTTGAACTTGATATTAAGTACCTCAACTTTGTTCGGCAACGTTCATTACTGGATGTTTAGGCACAGTTACATCAGTGTACTTGTCAGCAAAGGCTAGAACAATGCTCATAATCTTGGTAAGACTCTGAAGAGTTTGTCCCAAGGTCTTGACAACAGGATTTTCAGTGACTTTGGAAACTTCTAAGACTGCCTTAAATTTTCCTATAAACGACCCTGTTAACGCCCCGGCCCCTCCTGGGGCACGGACGTTATCGATAACTGCTTCAAGGATTGCTGACTGGCCCCACAAATCACCACGAGTCTTTCAAGCGTGCTTCATCCTCGCTCACACACTTTCTGGGAAAACTTCCCAGGAGGTCACCCATCATGAGACTACTCCCAGCCAAACACGTTTAATTGAGGAGTTCCCAACGGATGAGTAACCATAAAAGAAGGTGCACCTTGGTGATATGAGTAGTTATTTCAATCCTTTTAAGCCACACTTTCACCATATACTCATGGTATTACAGACCTTGAGCCCCCTGCCTCATCCCTTGCAGGTATCTTGACAAGTTCGGGCTCAGATTCACACCCATGGATTTCCACCACATCATCATCTCCTTCAGTATTTAGGCCTAACTTCTCATTAATCTTGGTTGGTTGTAACAGGCCATCCATCACCTCTTGTTGCTCATGGAACCTTTTTCCAATTTTCTTCTATTGTTCGAGGGAGTTTACAAAGACTAGACCCTGCATCTTAGTGTATAGCTCCTCTAGATGTTTCGAGATGTTTGCTTCGGCGCCTTGGACAGGGATCTCCTGGAATCGTTCCTCAGCCATGATATGAGCTCTGACTTGGGTGATAGACGGGTTGTAGTTCGGATTTGGAACCAAGCCGGTGCGTGGATCTCTAATGCAAGCCTAGAGTCGAGATCCTATCTTGCTTGTATGGAAATTTGTTAGTGACTCGGTAATTGACTTTGACACTTTCTACCCGATGCATGCATGTCCTAGAAGACTTATATGAGACCCTAATAGACTCGACACCTTCATGCTGACACTCAAAAGACTCACCCACTTTTGGGAGTCTATGACCTAACTCTATATGGAACTAACCACAGAACATTTATGTGGACTAGAACAATGCCTCTATACTAAGGTCGACTCTTTACAACAAAAAAGGAGGAAACACATATTCACATAACATACAATATGAGGGGTATCCTAAACCAAGGCTCTATATTCATGGATTACTAAGTTTGGAATTGGATGAGGTACCACATGTTCTCGCCTCGGTGCACTTCACCTATATAAGGTTTATAGGTAAAGTTTGTGAGGTGTTGCTCGTCGGACTTCAAGGAAGCCTTGGAGTATAACATGGGTGAGAGGAGAGACCAAATGCTTGGCGATGTAGAGTGCATCACACAAGTACTGACAGCCCGCTTTCGGGTAAAATCCTAGGTTACCTAAACCATCACTTTTGTGCTCCCGTGTCAAAAGACCCGGAGAGTAGCCTGATATGCAAAATGCCTAAAAGAATAATATCGCGAAATAAATCAACTTTCTCCCTTTTACAATTTCAAATCAACTCGATTTTTTCAAGTTTAACCCTCTTTTTAAGTTTAAGTCCCCAGTGAAGTCACCAATCTGTAGGACCCCGAAAAATCTCCGCCAGGGAATAGTTTCGAACGTGCTACATATGTTGTGATTAGGAGCCTACTAAGATTGCTTTATCCTTAAATAAGGATATTTTTGTTTTATAAAACATTTTCGATGTGAGAGAATTTTATTCATTTACGAACCTATTTTTGTTATTAATATATTCGTAGTTGCAAAAGATTATTTTATCAATGAACCAATAACGATTCACATCCAAACCCGGGCCAAAAGAAAGTCACATGGGCCACCAGAACTCGTCATAGGTCGTTGGGCCTATGGCGAAGTTACTGCTGGGCCTACGTGTATTTAGCCCACAGAAAAATGAATAAAACCCAGCAGAGGCTGTTGGGCCTATGATAGATTCTAAGTTCATTTTTTTGTTGGGATGGCTGAGAGTCGGAGTAAAATTATTGGTCCATCTCTAAATAATTCTATGCAACGAAAGGATATATTATATAATAAAACAGCTTATAGAAAAAGAGTCGTCAGCCGATTGAAGGAAATTGACAAACCAAAAAAATAAAGAAAGAAGACTGCAGTCTGGGAACTCGAATTCCAAATTCGGGGGTAAGGTTACGAATTCGAGAATTACAGAATTCTCGAATCCGCCTATTTAAAAACAGATTCTACTAAAATCGAACTTGGAATGAAATGAGCGGGGAGAAGTTTAATAAATTTTACAATATTCTATTATGAACATGCAAGGTTAAAATAGTATATTTTTATAAAATAATGTACAAGTGAGATTATTCGAAAATAAATTTCTTGATTGAAACACAAAAGATGAACAAACTTCACTTTAAGGGTCCATTTGGACCTAGGAAAACAGGATGGAAAAAAATATCATGGACAAAAAATTAGGAGGAAAAAATTTAGGGGATAAAGTAAATTTCTTTCTCTTGTTTGGTTCAAGTAAAATTTTGAAGGAAAAAAATTGATTTTCTATTCAACTTTCTTTTCCTTGTTTGGTTTGAAGAAAAATGTATGGAAAAATATTTTTTACATGAAACTTTTAGACGTTAAGCTTCATTTTTCTAGATTATATGATGTGATTTGGAGAGAGAGAGAGAGAGAGAGAGAGAGAGAGAGAGAGAGAGAGAGAGAAGAGGTAGAGAGAAAGAGAGAGTTACAAAGTTAGAGACAGAAAGAGAGAGAAGTGGCCTAAAGAAGAGAGAAAGAGAGAGAGTTACAAAGTTAGAGAGAGACAAAGTTATAGATAGAAAGAGAAGAGATTTAGAGAGAGAGAGAGAGAGAGAGAGAGAGAGAGAGAGAATCAAGGGAGCCACGAGAGATGATGAAGAGAAAGGTTGGCTTTGATCCAAAATTTTTCTCCCAACTTTCCTTTAATTTTTTACGGGAAAATTTTTTATTCTTTGTGACCCCAAATTTTCCATGCAATTTTCGAAGTTTTTTTTCCATTCCTTTTTCTTCAATCCAAACAAAGGAAAGATTTTCATTTTCCAAAATAATTTTTTTTTCCATGTTGTTTTCCTAGGTCCAAACGGACCCTAAGTCTCAAAGTGATAGAAGGATGATCGGGCTCCTTATAGTGAACACTTTGAATATGACGTCGGTTGAGAACCTTGGACGGAGTGAGAGTTATTTGAAGGTGGGGAAGGGTGAAATTTATGGATGATAGAGAGAATTTGATGGAAGAATTTGAGAGAGTGGATGAAAATGATATATGATGAGTGTTGATGATGATCGTTGATGGAATGAGTAGAGGGATGTAGGGGTATTTATAGGTTAGAAAGGGAGATGATGGAATGGAAGGGAATAAACATGATCCACCAATCATGCTCCTTTAATATCATAAATCCCCCATTAAAGTTATTTGATTACGGGATAAAATTACGGGATAAGAGGAGATTAGGGGAGTGCATGATTGTGAGGATTGTATGGATGCATCCATTAGGGGATGTGTTTGAATGCTATCTCACACGGATTGATGACATGACATGGATACATGGATGTGTTTGAATGCTCATACGGATTGATGACATGGAATGATTTTTTTTTTTTTGTATTTTTGAGGGTTTTTTTGTATTCTTGGATTTTGATTTTTGCATACTAATTTATTGCATATGTACAATTTATCTAAAATATCTGGTACAAAATGCGGTATCTACACATACAAGCAACAATATCTTAGAATCAATGAGTAAGTCCACAATGCAGTGATTCCATCAAATTCAGGGATAATGATTAGGAAGATAGGTTGAGATATGAATACTTTAAGGTGTCTTCTTCATAAAGTCACATAGTCTATCCATTAATATCTCATCATGTGAGAATAAATCTCTCATGTCAAGTGTGGTTTAATTAAAAGGGATTTATCATGCAATATCTTAATTCACTTATCCACTTATTTGTCTTTGAAAAAATAACGACCTCTACCAAAGAGCAAGTAGTTGGATGTCTCCCCCATTCTTTTAAGATGATTAGAGATCTTGATGTACAGATGGAGATAGAATATATTCCTCCTACTAACCCTTTGATTAGTGGTGTCCCGAAATGTGTGTACACACTGTTGGGAATGTCCCGACAATGTTTGATATATATAGAGTTTAAACCAAAATAATATAGTGATTATATATCTTGCTAGAGACCTTTATAATTGGAAATTAAATATGTTTAATTACAACTATATTATTTGGTCCTATTGGGTCACACAAGTCAGTGCCCTGGAACAATTTATGTAACCTAAGTAATATCGTATTATGTTTAGAAATGTTCGGAATTGATTTCTATGAGAAGTCAACCCAACACGGACCGAATTGGGCTCACCATGGACCGTGGTGATCCAACACGGACCGTGTTGGGGTCACCACGGACCGTGGTGACTATGAACGACTTAATGTGCATTCAGGAAGCCAACACGGACCATGTTAGGCCTCAGACTGCGCTGTCGCGTAAATCAGTTATTTAGGGTTTTAATAACCCTTTCCTCAAGCTCTTTAAACACTATAAAAGGGAGTCTCTCTGAGAGATTAAGATCGAGGGAACTGCTTGAGACTTTTAGAGAGATACCAGGGTGATTTCTTGAGTTTCTCTCTCTCATAGTTTGCAGTTATTGTTTCATGAAACAAACTACATCATACCGAAACATATACATCTTAGATTGAGATTTGTCTCGATCGGGTCGATCTAGCAATCGAGTTCCCGGAGTGCTGCGTGGACCTACGGTAGAGGATTTCTTCGTTGGAATCTCAAAGGTCAACCTCTACATCAGTCGGATTAACGATCAGGTATATTACTAAGTTTCTGCAAATTGTTTATTTCCTGAGTGATTAATTGTTTTGTAATTGTTATGAATATTCCGCCAATTAATCTGTATTTGTTTAGGAAATAGATTACCTAAAACCCAACACATACTAGTCCAACATTCAAGGATGAAATCAAATGAGAACATACCTCATTTCACATTCTAAATAATGATCTTTCTCTATTTCATCAAAACTCAGAAGCATGTATAGTATGATTACACCATCTAGGATTGTAGGAATCCTCCCACTATCTCTTTGACATAGATGAATCATACTGCTTCTTGGTGACTAATGTTCTGCTTGGGAGAAGATTTTTTTTTTTTTTTGAGTTTGGGGGGGGGGAGTTAGGTGGAGTTAACAAGGGTTCTTACTCCCCCATACCCCTGCTTGGGAAGGGGGGAGAGAGAGAGAGAGAGAGAGAGAGAGAGAGAGAGAGAGAGAGAGAGGGTAAGGGGTAGGAGGAGTGTAACTGACCCTCCTTTACTCCTTTTAATTTTTATTTTCTAACATCTTAATTTGGGGTGTAAACAAGTGTTTAATTGAATCATAACATATATAAAATAGAAAATGATCATATTACCCTTAACCCTAATTGAATCATAACACAGATACACATCCTTCTCTCCATCTGTCTCATCTTTGGCTCCATCTCTCTCTCATCTTTGGCTCCATCTCTCTCTCTCTCTTACACACACATACATCTTTCTTTCTCTTACACACACATCCAATTCTGAAATGATTTAATTTTAGAACAATCTCGTGGCACTGTTTTGATGGACCTGGTCAAATTCTTGACAACGACATGTTAAAAAACAATTGTTTCGCATTGAGTTCTTGCGTAATAGTTAGTACTCCAAGCTGAACTGGAAGTGTACAACGTGGTTCACACTATTGACGTTGACTTGGACTTGAGATATTTATTGTGATATTTTGTTAAATACAGTATGAAATATTCTTTTATATACTTCATATTACTCCTAAATTATATGATGCCATGACGTGCATGTAAGTGTGACTAAATTTGAAATAATTCAAATATGAGCTTTTCAAAACATAACGATCTAGAAAATGTTAAGAAACGACTTAAATAGAAATGACGAAGCGAAAGAAATTGTTAATTTTAGTCATTATTTTGTTGTTTGTTGTCTATTTGTTGTACTTTTTTCTGTGATTTTCGCAGTGCAATGTTGTCTCTTTAGTCTTTTTTTACTTTCAATAATCACAAAACAAAAGAGTTAAGTAGATAAGCCTAAATTTAAAATAAACATTGAAATGTATTTAACAATCTTTTTTTTTTTGAGAAAAAAAAAAGATTCTTTTAACATGAAAATGTTGTTATTAGACTCCTAAAAATTATAAGATTCTTTTATGAAATTATCTACGGCCTAACATGTCGTGACATTTGGGTTTTGCCAATGTGTATTGAACGCTAGACATGCTTATTGTCTATCAGTTTATATGATGTATTTAAAATACTTAATTTGAGGAAATAATAAAGATCATAATTCTGAAACTGTTTAAGTGAAATTTTGTTTAGGGTTCAGGGTTTATCAATTTTTGATCCCGAGGCCCCCTTTGCTTTTTGGTTTACAGACAGTGTTCCAGGAGATGAGGGGGGTGCGGTTGTATTCAGAGGTTCCAGACCAAAGGAAGTTTCTGCAGATTTTGGTTACATGGTCGATCACTTGTTGGGGGGTGATAAAGATGGATGCCCAGAAGGTGTAGAGGCTCATCAGTACATTATTTATAAGAGTCTCTCCCTGCATATGAGATGTTACTAGAGCGCCAGACCATTATAGTCTTTGTGAGCTTATCAACCAGTTCAAGCAATCTAATTTGCTCAATTTCCCTTCGGTAATTGCCATACCAAGATAGGAGATTGGAAAATTACCCTCTTGGAAATCGTGATATTGAGGATTTCTTGTTTCTGTTGGGCCGTGATTCCGGAAACCATGGCCGTTGACTTGCTTTGATTCGCAACAAGACCGGAAGTGCTCTGAAAGTGCTCGAGGGCTTCCATAATATGCCTGATGGAATGGTTGTTTGCAGCTGAGACAATGAGCATATCATCTGCGAAGACGAGGTGCGTTAGATTCAAGCTTTTACACCTGGGGAAGTACTTGAAACCCGGTTGGCAGCTGGCGTGAGCGAGACATCGAGATAGGTAATCCATGATAAGAACAAAGAGAAGGGGCGAGATGGGGTCTCCTTGCCTTATACCTCTACCCCCTTTGAAATACCCGAATTGATCCCCATTGAGCTGGAGGGTAAAAGAAGTGGTAGTGATGCATTCTCTGATCCATTTAATGAAAATGGGGGGGGGGGGGGGGAACTTGTAGCTTGTAAGAAGTTCCATTATGAAATCCCAGTGGACAGTGTCGAAGGCTTTCCGTAGATCAATTTTAAGCATGCATCTGGAAGCCTTTGACTGCCTATTGAAACCTCTCGCTAGTTCTTGGCATATAAGAATATTGTGAAGCATCTCACGTCCATGGACAAAAGCGGATTGACTCTCATTGATGATATTAGGAAGTATATGTTTAAGTCGAGCAGCCAAGAGTTTCGTAATGCATTTATACACTACTGTGCAGCAGGATATGGGTCTGAAATCAGATGTATTGTCTGGTGCTTCTACCTTTGGGATGAGGACCAATGTGGTAGAGTTAAAGGCTTTGAGGAGTTTACCGCTCTGAAAAAATTCAAGAATTGCCTCAGTGAATTGAGGACCAATAGGGTTCCAAGACTCCTTGAAAAAACCACTTGAGTAGCCATCGGGGCCTGGGGATTTGTGGTTTGGGATGGAGAACAAGGCATCTTTCACGTCCTGTGCCGTGAAAGGTTGGGTCAACTGAACTTGTTGGTCGACTGTTAGAAGTCTGCCATGCTGAATAATGTTTGGATTGATTGGAGCCCGAGAGAGAGATGAAGTACCAAGCATTTTTGTAGTATTGGAGAATGATATTGGCCACCTCAGTATATCCCTCTACACAATGGTCGTTGTTGTCTTTGATGCTATAAATACATTGTTGTTGTCTCCTTTGTTTCATTATGCTGAAAAAGAAGATTGTACATGCATCTCCCATTGTTTCCTTCTCGATCTTTGCTTGCTGTGAGATAAGATGGCGAGCCGAGTCAAGGATATTGGAATAGTGATTCCTTGCAATGTTTTCCTCATGTTGTTTTTCCACATTTGCTGGATCTGCATCCAGCCTGGTTTGGGCTTGCTCAAGTTGATGGCGGGCAATTTCTTTCTGCTGATAAATGTCGTGGAAATTGTTTTTGTGGAGCTCCTTTAATTTTGGTTTGGCAGCTTGGAGGGTACGCCTGAGCTGATATTGATGTGTACCATAGCTTCCGTTGGTGATAACATCCTGTACAATTTTTTGGAAATGCTTATCCTTCACCCACATGTCACAGAACCGGAAAGTAGCTTTATGCGTGGGAGGTTCAGCGTTTCTGATTAGCATCGGCTTGTGATCGGAGAGCCCATTCATAAGATATTCAGAAAGAGAAGTGCTCATATGGGAGTACCAATCATCATTAAAAAATACCTTGTCAATTCTGGATTGTACGTGGTGATTGGTCCAAGAAAAGGTTGACCCTGCACAAATTTGTTCCAGCAGGTGACAATCCTCTATGCACTGTTTGAAATCAGCAATTTCAGTAGCACTAATTGGAGTGCCATTAATTCTGTCTTCAGTGTGTAGTACAGAATTGAAATCACAACACACGCACCAAGGTCCATCAATATTGGTGCGGGTTTGCCTTATTCCTTGCCAAAGGTCCATTCTTTCTTGAATTGTATGAAGGCCATACACAAAGGTGATGTAAAAAATAGCTTTTGAGTGTTTGGCTAAGACTTTACAGTGCATAAATTGAATATGCTTGGTAATGACTTGGATGTTATACCTTATGGGCTTCCAGAGAATTAGGATCCTTCCTCTATCTTGCAGTTCAAAGTTTGATTCCATCTTCCAGGATCTGAATATACCGCGTGCAAGCTGAATTGCTTTATTTTCCTTAACCTTTGTTTCGATTAAACAGGCAAGGTCACTATGACCTGTGACAGGAAGAGTGAAACGTCTTCCTGTTTCTTGGGGTCATTAAGACCCCTGATGTTCCATGTGACTATGATCATGTGGGGCTGCGCCCAGAGGTTGGAGTTGGAACCTCATCTGCATTCTCTGAATCAGAAGAGTCAGCTAGAGCTTCATATTGGTTGGCCGTTTCAGGGACATTGGCTTTATTTTGTTGAGCTGACCTTTTCAGGGGATTGTTGGATGTGTTCCTTTGAGTTGATGGGACCTTGATGAATCCATCTTCCTCGACCACCTTTTCTTGTACTCTGATTCTCCATTCTTGTTTGGTGCTGGTAGGCTTCCTGGTTGAAAGTCTGCTGACTCTTTGACCAGGATTGGTTGTTGTGTCAGCGATTTTCCTTTTGCAATCTGCCTCCATGTGGCCTAGCATATGGCAATGTGTACACTTTGTTGGCTTCCAATCATATTCGACCGATTGCGCTATCACAACCTCTTTTTCATTCACATATTTGATCTCTTGCGGAAATGAGCTGTCAAGCTGAACTTCCACAAGGACACGGGCATAAGTGAGGTTTCGTCGATCCTTTGTAGCTTTATCTGTCCTGATTGGAACCCCAATTAAGCTGGCTAACCTGCTTAGATTAGGAGTGCTCCAATATTGGATATCAAGATGTGGGAGTTTAATCCATATAGGGAGGGATTTGATTGCATCTATATCAATGGAGTGGGAAGGGTTCCATGATTTAACAAGAAAAGGTTTGTTATCGAAAAAAAAATCCCCTTTTTGACAAACTCTTCCATCTGTTCCTCTTTGTTGAATCGCACAAGGAAAAGTCCCTTCCTCACAGCAGCAATCTTGCTCAGATCAAAATGTGACCATATTCTCTTTATAAATCCTTCTATAAATGGGAAAGGGGGATTTAATCCAACAACACAACAGAGAACAGATGTTTTCCAAAAATCAATTTCTGCCTGTACCGAATCTTTTTCAATTTTCGCAATCGGCGTACCTTGAATGATTGAAGCTTCCACATATTCTAAATTGTTTTCCTCATCTGGGTCAAGAAGGGAGGCATAGGTTGTTACCCGATTTTTCTGTTCTGGGATTGACTCGACAGCAGTTCCTTTGCCAGATTCAGTTGAATTACCTTGATTCGTTGCAGGTAAAGAAACCGTGTTGTTGCTCGGTGATCCCTTTGTCGGAGATTTGCTATTCGACGCCCGTTTGCTTGATTTCCTGGTCTTCGCCATGGCTAAGGCAGAGGAGCCCTAGACTCAGGATATTGCAAAACAGGTTTATAATTGTCTCTCTAAAGTGATGAGTAGACTCAAAACCATAAACCGGAGATCCGATTAGATATGGCCGGAAATCGTTGAGAGATGTGCTCTCAAGTTAGAGAGAGAAAACAATTTATTATTATTATTATTATTATTATTATTATTATTATTATTATATATATATATATATGGAAATCGGATTCTAATAATCCCTACTTTTGTAAATTGGTTGGCAATAATTCTACTTTCAATTTATATTCTGGTGGTCCAAAAAAAAAATTGTATTGTAATGGTACCAAATCCATCACCACATTCTTTTTATTTTTTTCATGTCTACCCCACATTGTTTTTATTTTTTTCGTGCCTGCCCCCAGATAGGTAATGCAGTGTAGTTGCTAAAACATTTTTTAAATTATTAGTTTGAGATTCCGAGAAATTATTATGATTTTTTAAAAGGAATAAATTTGAAAAAATCATATAAAATTGAAAAAAATTGGGAGGAATGTTGTGAATTCATTAAAAATCGTGGTAAATTGATATACAAAGTTTTGAATCAAATGCAACATAGAATCTATGATATTTAGGTATACTAGATTATGTCCCACTACAATACAATTTTTTTTTTTTTTACCACAAGAATACAAATTGAAAGTAGGGATTATTGTCATCCAATTTGCAAAAGTAGGGATTATTAGAATCCAATTTTCCTATATATATATATATAGTATATAGGATAATTGGATTCTAATAATCCCTACTTTCACCTATTGGACAATGGTGGACTGTACTTTCACTTTGTATTCTGGTGGTCCAAAAAAAATAAAATTGGATTGTAGTGGGATATTTTCGAGTGAATCATAGATTTTGTGTTGCATTTGATTCAAAACTTAGTATATCACTTTATAATGATTTTTAATGAATTTACAGCGTTTCTCCCATTTTTTTCATTTTTTTTACTATTTTTTACGATTTTTTCACTTTTATTATTTTTAAAAAATCATAATAATTATTCGGAGTCTCAAAAAAATAATTTAAAAAATGTTTTAGAAACTACAATTCATTAACTTTCTAGGGGCTGGAACGAAAAAAACAAAAACAATATAGTGTAGAAATGAAAAAAATAAGAAGAATGTAGAGGTGGATTTGGTACCACTACAATCCAATTTTATTTATTTTTGGACCACCAGAATACAAAGTGAAAGTACAGTCCACCATTGTCCAATTGGTGAAAGTAGGGATTATTAGAATCCAATTATCCTATATATATATATAGGATAATACAAATTGAAAGTAGCGATTATTGCCATCCAATTTACAAAAGTAGAGATTATTAGAATCCAATTTTCCTATATACATATATACATATATATATATATATATATATATATATATATATATATATATATATATATATATATAAACAATCCTCAAAAATATTTTAATACAAATGTTATGTTATCGTTTCTAAGCATAAATATTAATAGCATAACACAAATAAGCTAGTAGCTCAATGGCATTATGGTAGCTTACCATGTTAGAGGGTATTCGATCAATCAATTCTCATGACTTGTAAGACTTTTGTGTAGAGATAAGCAAGACTATGAACCAAGCTTTTCGTCTTGAATTTAAGTTTCTGCCAACCCGACCAGTGGGTCATCAAATCCAATTGGTGTATCTATGAGATAGTAGTCCAATTTAGATAACGCAAAATTTACCATTGTGTAAATGTTTGGAATATATATATATCTATCTCTATATATATATATATATATCTATATTTATATATATATATATATATATATAGGAACGGATTCAGTAGGAAGGAATTTTAGGTAAGAAGGTAGGAAGAGAGAGAGAATCATAGTCATCTAAATCAGATATGTGATCGCTATTCCATGCTTAAATACTGCCACAGGTGCAAAACAAATTTTTTTTAAAAAAAGGCAATTGTATTTATGTAGCGGATTTTGTGGAATTTTGGATACCAATTGTAACACCCCGAGTATATGTTAAGTGTGGCTTAAAAGAATTGAAATGATTACTTAAATCACCAAGGTGCACCTTTTTCTATGGTAGCTCATTCGTGGGGAACTCCTCAGTTAAGCGTGCTTGGTTGGGAGTAGTCTTAGGATGGGTGACCTCCTCGGACGTTTTCCCAGACAGCGTGTGAGCGAGGACGAAGCACGCTGGAAAGACTTGTGGTGATTTGTGAGGCCAGTCATCGATCCTTGAAGTGGTTATCGGTAATGTCTATGGCCCGGAAGGGGCCGGGGCGTCACACCAATTTTCATTTCTTCCATTTTGGTACTCGAAAGCTTTTGCAGGCGTGATTAGAGTGATTTGGAGAAAGATGGTGGGAACTATAGTGTAGAGGTGAACGTGTTAGGGTTTCCGTCGGGAATTTCGTCCAAGTTGCGCATCCAGCTGCCAGAAGTAACAAAATCCCAATGAAATTGTGTGATATGACGTACGACGAAGTCAACTTACAGTCACGATTTTCAATGTCTGAAATTGTGGTAGGTGCCGGGTGACCATTCGAACGTTGACCAAAAAAAGAGGTGGTTCAAGATGGCCGCGCGCAAAGGGACAAGACCGGTGCAACCTGACGAGGTGTTCGACGATGAAAAAGGCATGTGGGAGTTGATGCGCAAAACCGCAATTGATGTAGCAGAAGGGGTGGTGCGTACTGCGGCGGGTGGCGTAATTCGACAAACCTACTAGAGAAGGTGGAAGCACAAGGGAGTGCCACCTCATTTGCTCTGCTGATGTCTTAGTCAAGTATAATCTTTGCAACCGCAGACCGATTGGAAAGTATATGAGCTCCTTGTGGGCGATCTTTTTACCCTTGTCCGTTGTCCGCACATATCGATCAGCACCACAAAAGTTGCAACTATCAAGCATGGAGTTCTCCTTCCAAAACAACATACACCCCTTTGGACACTCGTCGATCCTCTCATGCGGAAGTTCTAAAGCTTTAAGTAACTTCTTCGACGAGTGGTACGTGTCCGTCATTTCATTAACAGGGGGGCAAATGTCTTTCATGAGGGCTAGCAGACTGTCTACGGCTTTGTTAGGGAGATTATACTCACATTTTATGTTAACAAGCCGAGACACTCACGAACTGTGACAGTTCGCAACCCTCATACAAAGGTCGTTTGGACGCTTCTAACATTTCAAGAAATTTTTGCCCTCCATCTGTCGGCTCATTCTCTATTGTTTCGAACACGTTGGACGATAAATCTCCGATGGCATCCATGAGCATTTCTTGCATTGGGTCTAACACATCAGTCCTCGACGACCCTTCAATTTGGTTCGACGTTTGGTTGAGGACCGTGGCAACGGGAGGCACGTACACCTCACCTTGACTCGTCCACACAAAATAATGTGGTACGAACCCATTTTTGTACAAGTGCACCTTAACATTGTCCTCACGTTGGTGTTTCATGTTTTTACACTTTGAACATGGACACCTAAGTACTTTATCCGATTGGAAGCTAATGGTTTGTTTAGCAACCGGCAAAAATTCTTCTTTCACCCTTCTAACAAACTCTTTGCTAAGATACCCCTCCTCATCGATTCTCTCATACATCCATTTCCTAGTATTTTACATTTTGTTCAAATCTGCAAAGTTGACCGAATTAGATTTCAAAGTTGTCAATTTGTGCATGTCAACACACTAATTTGCTAGGTGAGCTCACTTACTTATAACAACCAAAAGCATCCAAACTCAACACTTTTCTATGACATCTACAACTAAGCTATATATGTCAATAGTCAAGAGGATAATGTTATTACCCGATGAGAGTGTCATTGTTCCTGATAATTTATGGCTGAAAAAAACTTTCATGAGTCTTACCAACTCTCCTTTTATTTATGGTTCCCAGTAGCAAGATCTCGGTGAAATTGCACGAGGTCTATAATGCTATGGGAGTTAGAAGCATCTCAGATTCAATACAATGCAGTGTTTCCATTGTGCAACCTGGTGTGCAACAAGACAAGGCGGGAATGAGAGAGAAGCTTATAGTAAAAGGTCTAATAGAAATTGTGTTTCCATTAGACCTTTTACTATCAGCTTCTCTATCATTCCCGCTGTCTTGTTACCCACCTGTTTGCACATTGGAAACACAACATTGTACCGAATCAGACGCTCTAACTCCTACAAAGACTATAGACCTCGCGATATCACCGCGAGATCGCTACTTTAAGGAAACCAGACAAATAAATGAAACTTCGATGCGACGCATGAAAGTATTTTTCACCATAAATTATCAGTAACAACCACACTCTCATGGACACTAACAGAACCCACACTCGACCACTTTTAATGACATCTACAACTAACATACTAGAACTATAAATTACCCTACTTTCTAATAACTACCAAAAGCATCCAAACTCAACACTTTTCTATGACATCTACAACTAAGCTATATATGTCAATAATCAAGAGGATAATGTTATTACCCGATGAGAGTGTGATTGTTCCTGATAATTTATGGCTGAAAAAAAACTTTCATGAGTCGTACCGACTCTCCTTATTATTACGGTTCCCGAAAAATAAGCAATCTCGGTGAAATTATCACGAGATTGCGCTACTGGGAACGCATAAATAAATTGGAGACTCGATGCGACTCATGAAAGCATTTTTCAGCCATAAATTATAAGGAAAAACCACACTCTCATGGATACTAACAGAACCCACACTCGACCACTTTTTATGACATCTACAACTAACAAACTAGAACTATAAATTACCCTACTTTCTACTCTAAACTACCATGACAACTAACCTATTTACTAACACTAAACCGGTTGTTGAGTACTTAAGCTAGCAAAGGGATGTGACATAGTTATTTATAACTCATGTCTTCATTTGGGGTTATGAATAATTAAGATAGCAATTAGGTTGGATCTGAAACAAATTTACGCTAACAACTTCAGTTAACTTAATTAGGCATGTCTCTAAATGTCAATTCACCCTTGTTGTGATGAACAAGTTATGCGAGTTATATGCGAGAAATACCTTTGCTTGTGACGTATAAAATGTCGATCGTTGTGCATTTAGCATCCCAACCTCCTTTAAAACGAACACCCAGGAAATCAAGATTGAGTTCCTGGGTGTTCATTTTATTAGTGATTGGTATGCTACAAAACTCAACGATCGACATTTGTTTTGCCGCAAACGGTGGATTTCTGATGTATAACTCCGACGAATTGTTCATCACAACAAGGGTCAATTGACATTTAGAGGCTTGCCTTTAATTAAGTTATCCAACAAAGTTGTTAGTCGCGTAAATTCATTCCTAATCAAACATAATAACTAACTCATTTACTAATAACTACCAAAATCATCCCAACTGAACACTCTTTTCTAATAGTGGTAGATTTCCATGTCGTAGATTCAAATGAATTTTAAGCGTGCTAAAACAATTATATACAACATAACTAACTAAACATTCTTTACACATGTATTAACCTAATCCATACTAATTTACGCATGCTCATAATTTATACACATAAACATACAATTAACAATTTTCATAACTAAAACAATAAATATTTCAAAACATTACTAACTAATACAAGTAACATACAATTAATACAAAAATTCAATAATAAAACACAATTAACACAACAATATACACATAAACATACCATTAAACTAATTGACAAATTTCACCACATACCTAACCTAATTTACATATAATACTTAAACAGTAATATAACTAACCTAATTAACATACAATTTCACAACATATCATTAAACTAATACAACTAACACAAAAATTAACTGAATAAATACTAATTATTCACTCAAATTATTCACAAATACTAACCTAATTAATGCATGCTCATAATTTATACAAATAAATATATAATTAACAAAATTGACAAATTTCAAATATTTTACCGGAGAGCGGAACGGTGGCGGCGGTGGCGGCAGCGAGCGGCACGGCGGCGACGACGGCAACGGCGGCAGCGGCAATGGCGACAGGCGACGGCGAAGACGGGACCAAAAAAGTGGCGGTTCCGGGTCCGATTTGCTAGCAAGAGGGAGGGCTTACGTTGTTATTAACCACCAAAAACTTAGAAGAATTGATAAGGAGGGAGAAGAGGAGGACTTACCGTCGTCGGTTCCGGCGGAATGTGGCGGCAGGCGGCGGTTTCCGGTCCAATTCGCCGGCTAGCAAGAAGAGGGAGAAGAGTGAACGGGTTTTGAGAGAATTGAAGTTGCGCAATTGAATGAGAGTGGAGCCGTTAGACGGTATAAAAAGGCGAACGACCGTTCATAAGCATCGCTCAATTGAACGGATCGCTGGCCGTACAAAGAAACGGTCGTTCAGAGGAACGACCGTTCAATTTAACGGTCGCTACTTAGCGACCGTTCAATTGAACGGTCGTTCCTGTGAACGACCGTTTCTTTGTACGGTCGTTACCTAGCGACCGTTCATTAACGGTCGTTTATGAACGGTCGGCCGCCTCTTTCTTGCGACCGTTTATTAAACGGTCGCTTGAAACGGTCTTATTTGGCCTGCCATCTTGTAGTGATGGGCAACGCAACCGCAATTGGCGAAGTATGTCTGTGCGGAGGTGTCTACGTTTCCCAACATGGAAGCGACAAGCAAGACACCCATGCACACACAGATGTTGATGCGACGTTACGCGTTGAAGCCGATGTAGCAGTTGCTGCTGCCAGGAAGGCAAAAAGGAAGGTCGTGTTGGTTGAGGAGCCCCTGGCATTACGTGTGACAATGAATAACATTGGCATCCTATGCACACATTAGTATCAAACGTCGTTCTTACTGCAACCACATCCAGTGCATAATCAATACACCACCCATACCTCATCCCCCATGCCACTCAACCCGACTTGATGTGCCATCAAAATCAAAGAATAACATCTCATATTCAACTTAGAAAAAAAAAACATGCTGAATCATAGCTGTCGTCTACCATTGATTAGATACGTAAGAAAAATCTGCGTTGTCCGCTGTGGAAATGTCAGCTAGCATCTGCGAATGATTATCGTTGACATTGCTCTAAACTCCTTTCACAACGATATCTTATTTTTTTTGGCAAAAATATTCGTAATTTTAATGCAGATTATTGTTTCCGTTTTCACGCCTAACTAACTGCTTATGTTTGTTTTTTTTTTTTGGCGAAAACCACTAGCTATTTTATTCGAATGATAGTGGTTTCTGGTATTAGTTGCACATGTGTGCGCGTTTAATCAAATCTGCTGGATCTGAATTGGATGTCTATGATTCTCTCTTCTTACCTTTCTACGTAAAATTCTTTTTTACTACATTCGTTACACACCCAAGATTATTGAATGTCTTTATTATATAAACACACAGAATTATTATTATTATTATTATTATTATTATTATTATTATTATTATTATTATTATTATATATTAGCTGTGTGTGTGTGGGGCGGGGGAGGGGGAATAGCCGCCTTTAGGGCTAATAATCCTGTGTGTGTGTATCCAACCATGTTTGTTAGGTAATGCGTTCTTTTGTAAATTAAAATATGATAAATTTATCCTACTTATTCCACTTTTCTTTATTTTTTTTACATTTTGCATACTATTCGTATTTTCTTACCTAACTTACATAATATATACTTAAAAAATCATATATTTAATAAATGATGTAACTAATATGACTTGTCATACTTATTAAAATTATAAAATATGTATTCAAGCATTCATATCTTTAATTGATATGACTAAACGTTCCAAATACTGTTGTATCCACCAACACGTACTGAATATTTCAACCTTGCCCATATCTTACAGTAGAGAAGAACAGAACCTATATCTATTAGCTAATTAATGAGGTGTCAAAATCATAGAAATATAGACAATATACTCCGTATTAGTTTAATCCGCAAAGCCAAAATTCCGAAAGGTTAGGAAGAAATTGTTGGTAACAGAGCAATTGTTAAATTAAAAAGAAAATCTAAAAAAAATATTATAAGGTTGTTAATTATATGAGCAATAATTGAAATAATGCGCAGAGTTGGGTAGTATTTATGAAGGAAATTTGGAGTTATGTGGAGAATAATTGGAAGGATCATCAAACCCCAACGCAACCCAAACCCCATCGTCATCCACATATATGATTAACATTGGATTTGACCGCACCAATTATTAGGATCCCTTATTCTACTTCACCTTCAGCCACTCCATCATCATCATCTTACTATCTTAATTATTTCTATTTTTATTTTAATTTCTTTTCTTTTAAAGATTACTATAGTTAGGGACATTCAATATTGCAGATAAATTTATTTTCATATATACTAGCTGCTGTAGCACCATTCCCTTTCATACTTAAGCTACAGTAGTATTTGTGTAAATGAATGTTATAAATTCTTAACAAATGATATTTTTTTATTTATATTTTGAAAACAATGGTTAAAAGTATATTATTATTATCAATTTGTAATTTTATGTATGATTAATATCAATGGGTGAACACTTATCCTTCTTTTAAAAAAGATATTATTAACGTATGCTTTGTTTAGTGATAACTTAGCTTGTATATATAAAATCTAAAACCTAAAATATTATATATATTATATATGATTGTGTAAAAATTTTAAATTACATACTGTTCACAATAGACAAGTTAGTTATTCAATATATTTCTTAAATATTTCTTTTTTTACCAAGTATGACAATACAAAACAGATGTAGAGAGCATTTTATTAATTATTCCCCCGTTCCATATTAATTGTCATAATTTTTATTTTACGGTCTCCAATGTCACTCTTTGATTGATAATTTCATACATAATATATTATTATTAATGACAATATTATACTTTTATGATAGTATTTTTTGTTACAAATGTAATTGTGTTAATTTTATATAGCAACTCATTGTATATATATTAAGAAATTTATGGTCAAAAATTTTAAAATTTGACTATATAATTTTCAAAGAAGATAATTAATATGGAATGAAAAGAGTATTAGATTACTTAGCAGCCATGGAATTGCAAATTTTAGGTGTCTGCATATATATGAGCTCAACTTGTGGGGGGGGGGGGGGGCTTTTTCCATAAGTAAACAGTAAACATATAATGGGAATATATGAATCGCACACGTGTCTAGAAATCTCCTGGTTGTTAATTTAGGCATTAAGCCGGGGACATTATTCTAGATGTAACGCCCTGGAAATTTAAATCTAACATAACGATCAAGGTCAAGTATTAAATTGCAGCGGAAAGATTTTCAACTTATTAATCAAACTGGGCGTTACTGCCGTACCTCTTTCGAGATACAAGGCAAGCGAAAGGTTCTAACAAAGGTGACTAATTAGTCCACAATCTAAACAAGTCTTAATATTATCTTACTTAAACAAAATAAAACGACAATTTATTCTTGACTCATCTAACTTCTCTTCCTCACTTCTACGCCCCTTTATATCCCAAGTTACTCATGCACTAAAACAAAACATTTCACAAATGAGGAAACCTCAAGAATACTACTCCTACGCATTTATAAACATTTGCGTAAACATTTGAACACATTTTAAAGGGGAGGGGTTACAATTCGAAAACTTATGTGAAAACAGAATAATAATTTCCTTCCAACCAATTTTAATAGCGGGCGGGGTTCCACATTACCCCTCGGAGTCAAAGACTCATGAGAACATGATTCGAGTCCCCATGACTCGCATAAACAACATAATTCGACCGATCACAAGACAACTCATTTTCTTTCTTGTCTTTTCTTTTCTTTTCTTTCTGAGTCCCACGACTCAATAACAACATAATTCGGTGATCAATGCACAACTCATTTTCTTTCTTGTCTTTTCTTTTCTTTTCTTCGAGTCTCACGGACTGCAATATATATATATATACCTATTCGATCGACGCCTAAATTCACATCCATAACACCAAGCATCACTGATCTCTTGACCGCTTTTAACTCGTATCCGTTAGTTAAGTCCGGTTATCAAGATCCAATTCCTTTCATGTCATAAACAACTTTCCACAAAACTTTTAATGAAAACCATCAAACAAGTTCAATCCAAAACAGTACTAAAACCATCATAAATCCAAAACTCCAAAACGATAACATTTCAACAAATCAAATTTTTAACACTTTAATAAGATCCCTTCGGGGAATGCATATCAATATAAAATGCTTAAGGGCATTCACAGGGAATAGGATATAGTATTACCTGCTACGACACTTCAATCAACAAGCAGATACGGAGCTCTACGATTCGATTCCTCGCTCAGCCTAGTAAAAGGGTCTAAAATCAACACGTGCTCTAACGATTTCTTTAACATCCTAACTACCCTTCCCAAATTATAGGTTATTTCATTTAATCACAAATCACAAAATTTCTTTCATAAAACTTAACCAAGAATTTATACTCAACCATATTGCATGAAATCAAATAATAACTAGATACTTTATTTCATATCTTGCATGGCACTATTCACTATATTTACTAGTATGCCACTAGACATGCATTTCACCACACTAGGTTACTCTTATCACATTTAATTAATAACAACACATATTTAGGGTTCTTAAACATATTCCTAGGTCTCAAGAATAACCTTGAAATTATTTTACACTTGGCACTTAGAACATGTAGAAACATAAAGCTTTACATCTATGTACCTACTACTTAACCCAACTTTTGATTAATAAAACTAATACGCTTCTCAAGAGGTTTTCTAATAAATAAGGACTCTATAAAAGAAATAAACTTAATAACCTTTATTTCACATAATAACCTCGTAAAACAATAAGCATTATTTTCAACCACAACTTTACGTCACAATAACTCTTAGTATTTAAGGATCATAAAATACGATAAATATTTGTATTACTCTTCAAAGGTAACTATATATAAGTACCTTAGTAATAAAAATAACTTTCAACACCAATAATCATAGTAATAAAATCTGGAAATTCAAAATAACTTTTAAAAGAGAGTAACTATATGAACCTTATTATAAGGGCTTAATATTTGATGAAATAGTTTTTGTAAACTTAATACCTCCACTTTGAAATTTCAATAATAACTAAGAAGTTCCATAATGTTAAACTTACCCCCATAATAATCGCAAAATAACAAGAAGCACTTTAATCAACAAGGTAATATAAAACCCTATTAGTATTATTTAAAATAACGTCAAGATAACACCACACTTAGTAGTAACACTTTTTGAAATATTAATATAAATTAGTAACATTTCACATTCACTACTTTAATAAATATTACTTTGTAACGTTTCCTTTCAAAAATAACCATAAGCTTAGTAATTACATATTTAGTAAAATAGTTTTAGGGTTTAACTAATAAAACCTCATAATATAACTTTCAAACTTTACCAAGGCCTAACAAAATATTTTTAACTTAACATTAGCGTAATAATAATAATAACTTTAAACATGACTTATAATATAATAATACTTGTAATATTATACTTTCAAAATACCTTGAGAATAATAAAATGAATCAAACTTTTAAGAAAATACTATTACTAGTAATATTGTAATAACATTAACTTAATACTATGAGAACATAGGATATAAAATAAACTAAACTTTGTAATAATCACAACATATAATATAGCAATACATTTGATAAACTTGACATTAACATACTAATAATCATACATGATTAATATTATAACATATAACATCAAGGTTTAATATAACCATTTATATTTAGCCATTTTAACTTGTAAAAACACACTAACCACACCCTAATATTACACATTAACCAACTAACATGTATTTATTTATTATTAACAGTATAAACACAAGCTCACTACACTAATAACACATTAGCAATATTAAAACATGATTAAACTAACCCTAACACATAATACCCATATTAGTTTATAGAGAGAGAAAGAGAGAGAGGGCACAAACAATGGGTCCAAGCTAGAAGAGGTGGGACCGGGGTGGCTCGGGGCGGCGGCTAGACGTCGGTGTGAACTCCGGCGGGTCCTGGGTGGCGGCGGAGGTCGGCGTTGGCGGCGAATGCAGGTGCAACTAGGGCACGAGAGAAAAAGGAAGGAAAGGAAGAGGGGAAGCTCGGTGGTGTTCGGGGTGGTGGTGATCGGTCGGCGAGAAGCTGGTGGTTGCGTGGGTGGTGGAAGGTGGCGCTTGGTGGTTGTTGTGGTGCGTCGGGCAGGAGCGAGGGTGGTGGTGAGGGTGGTGCGTCGGGGTGAAAAGAAAGAGCTGGGGGTCGGTTTCCTGGCGTCGGTCGGTGGAAAGCGGACAGGGCGGCGGTAGCTGGGTGGTGGTCGGAGGAATGAGGGGAGGAAGGAGGGTGGTGAGATGGTGGCTGGTGGTGTCGCGCGTCGGGCAAGAAGCAACAGCAGCAGTAGTTGTAGTAAAAGAAGAGGAAGAAGGGAGGAAAGAGAAAGAGAAAAGAAAGAGAGAGAAAGAGAGATACGGGAGAGAGAAGGAAAAGATGAATGGGGAGGGGACACATGGCGACCAGGGATTGGGTGGCTGAGGGTTTGCAAAGGTAGTGGGGGAAGAAAATTGTTTTGGTCACCAGTTTGTGGGGTACCAGTTAGGGTGGTATTTTTCCGGGGTTTTACACTAGAGCTTATCAGTAAATTTAATCCTAACAAGCAGTTAATGAGTGTTGGTCACCAGTTTCATAATTTTATTTGTTTAGGGAATTCTTTTCAATTTTACTCGTTTATTTAAAATTACCAGCAATTAATTTTAACAACGTTAACTATAGTTTTTTCCATAATAATAATGATACTCTGTCATTCTTATTTTGTCTTATCATATTTAATCTATAGTATAATATTATATAGTATGATACAGACAAAAATAAAAAGATATATTAATTAATAATTTATAAGTATATGTATCAACAATATAATTTAAATTTGAAACAACAAAAAAAATACTATTATATAAAAAAATAATATCGGTCGATTTTGAATTGTATTTTATGAAAAATGTTATTGTAATTCAATATGGACCATATGGTTTGACATTTTTAAAGTTCAGACTATTAAATCAATCATAAATCAAATTTGAGATGATTTAAATATAATGTCCCAATTATATAAACTGTTACAAGTAAAAGAAAGACATTAAAAATTGTAAAAAAAAAAAGTCAATAGTATAAGTAAAATGGTAATGATGGAGTCAATCAAAAGAAATTACTAACAGTCTGTTTGGTTATTAGAGGGGGAGGGGATGGTATTAGAGGGGAGGGAAGGGAAGGGGAGGGAAGGGGAGGGGATATATTTCTATCTTGTTTGGATTATAAGTGGAGGGGAATGAGGGGTAAGAAATGTTAATCGTTGTGTTTGGATTAGAAAAGGGAGAGAAGGAGGGGAAGAGGAGAAAAATCAAGTAGTTTATAATATTAATAAAATTATTTTTTTTTTTTAATTATAATGAGTTCCCTTATCCTACGTTAAGGGTTAATAAAAAGGGGTTAATGGAGGGGAACGGAGGGTGTTTTGCATTTTGGACCCCGAATTTTAAGGGTATTCACATTCTGAACCCTTGGTTTTCAACATTAACATTTTGGACCTTAAAGTTTGTAGGCTGAAAAAAAAGGACCCTAAAGTTTGTTAAGTGAATAAAAAGCTCGTTTCCCGTTTTTCTTTTTCTTTCCATGTTTGAATTTCTCTCCCAATTGGCATCAAACTTCAAGACTAAGGTTAAAACCGATATTAAAGTTATAATAAACCTCTTTTATTCATGTTGGAGTTACTTAAAACCATGTACTCAGGGGTCTAAGTAGCCTTGACACGAATAAGAGACGTGTATTATAGCTTCAATATTAGTTTTAACCATAGTCCTAAAGTTTGACGTCAATCGGGAGATAAATTCAAACATGGGAGGAAAATAAAAAATGAGACAAGAGCCTTTTTCTTCAGTGCACAAACTTTAAGGTCCTTTTTTATTCAGCCTACAAACTTTAGGGTCCAAAATGCTAATGTTGAAAACCAAGGGTTCAGAATGTAAATACCCCTAAAATTCGGGCCCCAAAATGGAGGTGAACGGTTCCCCTCCCCTCCCCTCCCCTCTTATTTATTTATCCAAACAAGGGTAAGGGAGGTTATTCATCTCCTTTCCCCTCCCTTCCCCTCCTATAACCCCAAAACAAAGAGGCCCTAAGATTTGATTTTGTGAGGATATACTTCTTTCGTAATAATACAATATGATATTAATAAATAAAGACAAATTATTGTTATTATTGTGGTTGGCTGTGAAAAGCTAACATCAATGGATATTGTGAATAGGAGAATTATATATGTGCTGTCAAGAAAAGTTGTCGTTATAGAATAGAAATTTCTTCTTCACAAGAAAAATCAATATAATTTCCTTGTGTTGAATGATTGTGAAATTATTTGATACTTGCTTGTTTATTAGGCAACGATGGATGTCACATCACCCTTCATTTCATCTCAACTAACGAGTTAAGCAAATCGAAGTCCGACTCTATACACCATTGGGCCTTGAAAACCTCATCAACACATGAAATAGGAACAACACATGAACGCTCAGTTCTTTGATTATATTATTTTTCATATTTGGATCGATAAGTTAGGATAAATTAGGATATTTTTTTGAAGAATTATATTTTTAGAGTGGATGTTTTTTTGTGTAATTGCGTTAGGTTTGGATAAGTTAGAATAAGTCAGGATAAGTTGGGAGAGTCATATTCAACCTGACTAAAGAACATGGCCTAAGGTACTCTTTAATTTACCCCTTATTTAGCATTGTCATAAAAGGATTCATGTCATCTTTCGTGCAAGTTGGAATATCTGTGGACATTCACATATTAAGCTAAGATTTTTCGACGTACATAATACGAAGTTCTATCTTATTTGTCAATAATGATAATAACATTTCTTTTAACATAAATGTTATGTACTATGGGGATGTTACACAAAAATAATACACCAACAACTTCCCGACAGTCACTAATTGGTTGATGTGTGTGGTGGAAATACAGCATGGACGGTGGTTTCTTGACGTGTACTGTGTGGCACAAGCCTCCAAGTCCGCGCAGGATTTCCACTGATTTCTGCAACAAATTTCAGTGAACAACCACTTGGAAGTGACCATGTTTGAGTATAAAACCATTCATGTGGCTTCAACTATCAGCTTAAGATTTTGGTTGAGATGGTTTCATATGGTATTAGAGTCAGACAAATAAACAAGAGGTCTCAGGTTCAAATCTCAACACCCCTCGTGTTAGAGTATAAAACCATTCATGAGGCTTTAACCATCAGCGTAAGCTTTTGGTTGAGATAATTTCACATGCCAACATACTATTTTTTTCTAACGTGCATGGACGATGTGCGTGGATGGTGGTTTGTTGACGTGTATAGACGGTAGTTTGTTAACAACCCATCGTACATAACATTTATGTCCAAAGAAAAGTTGGTATTATTACTGACCAATAAGGTGCAACTTCTCATTATTTACATCCAAAAATCCAATTAAATTAGCTAAATTATCATAGGGTATTTCCTTTCATGATTCGTCATTGTCATATATTCTTTCTCCATTAGTCATTAGATTTTTCTTCTTCTAATATGATATGAGTTTAGTATCAGCGTGGCTTTCTTTTAGACTAAACTCCGACATCGGCCCTCTATAACCTACCACATGGATGTTCGAAACATAACTCTGCATAAGGTTGCTTTTTCATCTTAGCGATCATCTTGTTGCGTATGTGTGGAGACTAAATTATCTTTGGACTCTAGAAATTGGCTTGGTTAGTGTAGCAAGGTCATAGGAAAATTTAGGTTGCACTTAATTAGCAATAAAAGGACATGTGAATTGGGGTTGGGCAAAGAAATTGATTGAAGTCAACCCAGTCTAGGCCTTGCAAATGTCCTCTCAAGGGAGGTTGCAAAACATCAGGGGTACTATTTGTCTGCCTATGCAGTAGTGGACATCAACCTAGATTCACTATGCTATTTATCCAGCAGAACACAAGATTTGGTTGTGTGCATAACTCTTAGTTGAGTGATTCCTTGGAGAAAGGCCCTAGGAACATTTCGAACTATGATGGATAAGCTTTCTAGTAAGCTCTTGCATGCTCCTGTTGGAGATCAAATGATCCAAGAAATATTTCAATACAGTGAGTTGAAAAAACCCTAGAGGGGGGTGAATAGGGCCATTGAAATTGTACACACTCAACTGAGGACGTTAATGACAAACCTTAACTTACCATTAAGGCTTCAAGCACAGTGTAACAAAAGTACTTATATTCTTGAATGCAAACCAGAAAACGTTACGCTGAGGTGGTTACAAACAGTCTCACTGTTCTACAACCGATGCCCTTAGGACAATTATAGTGGAGCTAGTGTCCCAACTCAGTTCGCTAGTGTCCTAAAAAGTTGTCATAGTAGCGATTTTATAGAAAAGTTTCCACCAACCACGTTGGTGATTATCACTCACAAAAACTACAACATTTAGTTTCTGTTACACTAACAGCTCACACGTCGAGAACTTCAGCTACAATCCACCAGAGATCTTTTACTAGTTACACACTCACCAATATCAATTAGTGACACACTTAGAAGTCACTCACTGATTTCTTACAGCTTTTCCTCGATTTCCTCGTATAGAATCGAATAGCTACTCCATGATACAATGGGATAATTTATAGCCTCAGGCTTCTTCAACGACTACTTGACTTTTATGGAGATTTCATGGAGATATGACTATCAACGATTTCTTGTTATTCAATGAACGATTTCCTCCCTTAGATAACTTTGCCTGTAATCCGCTTGATTTGGTTCGTCTTTATTCTTGATTTTCTTTCCTTAAGCATCCTTTTTTACTGCCTTCCTAAATAACATGGATAACAAAAGTAGTTTGTTTACAAAATCTCAGATAGGAATCAAATCTGAAAGATATGACACATAAACTTCCCTTACTTGCTTTTTGTAATTTTGTTTTTCATATGAAAAACTCCACCCGAAGTCCTTGTTAAAGCTCCGCTTAAGGTCCTTGGTGAATGCAAAGGTAATGTCCTTGATCCTAGTCCTAACAATCTCCCCTTTTTTTTATGAAAGACAAAATTCACTAATAATTATACTCCTTCTCCCCCTTTTTGACTTTTATCAAAATGTCTATAGGAAACTCCCCCTTAATATAATAACTGTCAGAAATAATCTACAACAACTCAATGAACTTATTAGTACTAAGAGAGGGTGCTCTCGCTCAATTCGTGCCAAGAATAACCAATAACACTGCCATTTGAATAGATCCACTGATGTATATTTGATAGCCATATACATCAAGGTCATCAAGGAAGACATCAAATACACATCATGGGAACCAAATACAAACTTATATGGAAGAAGAGCTTCAATCACACTCAATAATGAATGACTTCATCAAGTGCAATTCGATACTTTGCTCTATAACTCAAGACCTATGAAGTTATTGGGAAAGTCATCTCAGAGCCAAGGATAGATCATTCAAAGAGCTTTCTAATGATTTTTGAATCTTGAATATTGGAGAAGAATTGAGCAAGATATCAATGTTTCTTTCTAGCTATGTACATTTTGATTCTTTATGATGTAATATTTGTAATAGATAATGTAAGCTAGAAATCCTTGGTATCTTGATGTAGTGCACGTCCAAGGGGCCTAGGAATCCTTTAAATAGACCCTTTGGGAGGCCTTTGTAATCATTCAATCATTCACAAAATAATACAAAGTAAAGACATCATGCTTTTGTGTTCTCTCTAGCTTTGCTAGAATTGTTCTTCTTGAGGGAGAATCGCCAAATCTCTTCTTCTATTCCTTGCTTGGCTAGCTTGGTTCGTGATAGGAAGAGTTGAAGATCTTCTTGAAGTGGTGTGTCTACATCTTCAAGAGTTCTCAAGCCATATCCAATTCTATCGTTCGTTCATCTCAATCATCATTGGTACATTCCATTGAATCTTTTTTATTTCTATCTTGTTTCATTCATTCTTTTGATCCTTAAGAACTTAGAGAAGAAGATTTTTATCTTTGTTCATAAAGATCCTGATTTTCGTTTGTAATGAGATCTCTTTGATCCCATTATACATCAAAATTGGTATCAGAGCTTAGGAGATTGATTCTCTTAGTTCTTGCACCATCTTTCTACAATCTTTCCATCAGAAATCCATCCTCCACAATCCTCCATTACACGTCCCCCACAAAACTCCACAAAGAACCCCTAAAACCCAAACACAATATAGCCTAAACACATACCATCTCTCGTTCCCTACACCCTAGCCACAAACCGTGAGTTTCTTTTTGATCTTTTTGTATCAAGATTGATGGCTAGTACAAGCTCTCCAACGAAGTCACCTACAACGTCCCAAGAGGATGTAGAATTGATGAAACAAAAGATCACCTATCTCACCGATCAATGGAAGAGATACATGCATCTTCAACATAGGGTGATCCGTGAGGATGTTGAATCTCAAGATGAAGTAGAGGACATTCAAAGTGGACGTCTAAGAAGAGAGGATAGGTTTGATTTCAAGGTGGAAATACCGGAGTTTGAAGGGAGTCTTGATCCGGAGGTTTTCTTGGATTGGATGCAAACCGTGGAGAGAGTCTTTGAAAGACGTGAATGATGATAAGATGGTCAAGTATGTGCCTTAAAGTTATGAAAACATGCAAGCATTTGGTGGACAAACTTGCAAAAGAAGCGAGAAGCCAAAGGAAAGGATAAAGTGCGTTCTTGGGATAAAATGAAGAAGAAGCTTCAAGAGAAGTTCTTACCACCTAGCTACCTACGTGACAACTACTACAAGCTACAAAAGTTGATCCAAGGAGGAAGAAGCGTAGAGGAGTACACCAAAGAATTCGAGCATTTGCTTTGGAGGTGTGACCTTAAAGAGGACGAGCCACAAACTTTGGTACGTTATCTTATTGGTCTTGATGATTGGATTAGACACATTGTTGAGTTGCAACCACACAAAACCTTGGATGAATTGAGTTATTTATCCCTTAAAGTTGAAAGGCAAAGGAGAAATAAGGGTAAAGAAGTCTTGAACAAGTACCAAACTCCACAAAAATCATCCTACCTTACACGCCCATTCCCTACACAACAAAGACTACCCATATCTTCCAAATCACCCTACATCAAAAGCACCACAAATCAGCCCCAAACCACCCCCAAACCCACTATCCCCGAACCAAAAACCCTTGCCCCAAGGAGGTGTTTTCGTTGCCAAGGTTTAGGTCACTATGCTTCGGAGTTTCCTAACAAGAGGGTAGTATCTTTGGTTGAATACCAAACGCCATTGTATGTTCAACCCGAAAGAGATCATGATGTGTCTGAGGAAGAAAATAGAGAATAATGTAGAAGAAGAGGAATATGTAGAGGAGCCGGATGATGGAGATTTACTTGTTGTAAGAAGAGCCTTGAATGTAGCTCATGTGTCGAATGACCAAGTACAAAGGGAGGCTATCTTTCACTCTCGTTGTACCATCAAAGGAAAAGTATGCTCATTGATCATAGATGGAGGAAGTTGCACCAATGTTGCCTCTACAACAATGGTCAAAAATTTGCAATTGGAGGTTAGCCCTCATCCCACACCTTACACTATACAATGGCTAAGCCAAGGCCAAGGCATTCGTGTGGACCAAAGGGTCTTGGTAAGTCTTTCAATTGGAAAGAGTTATAAAGATTCATTATGGTGTGATAGTATTCCTATGGATGCTTGTCATATTTTGTTGGGAAGACCATGGTTGTTTGATAGGAGTGTCATACATGATGGGAGAGCCAACACTTATACTCTCACCCTCAATCGAAAGAAGATCACTTTGACACCTCTAGCACCATCTTCTATCTCTCGACCTAAGGAGAATGAAAGTAACATTGTGAAGTTTATGAAGGCGGAATATCATAAGTATGAAGAGCATAAGAGTCTTATTCTTGCAAACTTGGAGGAAAGCAAAACGCCCCCAAGCAACAATCCATTCTTGAATTCTCTTTTGGAGCAATTCTCTCATATGTTCCCTAAGGAGATGCCTCATGGGTTACCACCAAAACGAGAAATTCAACACAAAATAGATCATAAAGGAGTCGATGCTTTATCAAGGAGGTATATGTTGGTTCATATACTTGAATCTAGAGTGCTTGGACTTGAGCATATCAAAGCGTTGTATGAAGAAGATGATGATTTTAAAGAAATATATGAGGTATGTAAGAAGCATCATCAACAACTCTTTCATATTGAGCATGGATTTCTTTATAAGGGAAATCAACTATGTATTCCAAACGGTAATACTCGTGAAGTCTTGATCTTGGAAGTACATGGAGGATCTTTGTTTGATCATTTGGGTATTAAGAAGACGTATTTCAAGATGAAAGAGTATTATTTTTGGCCTAGTATGATCAAGGATATTGAGTATGTAATCAAACGTTGCAATGCTTGTGATCTTTCTAAAGCTCATGAAGATATCAACTTGAATCTCATGGTTGAAGTGCCAAGGATTCAAAGAAGTCAAGAGGCTATAGTCGTTGATGATCATTCAAACATGGATTGTTTCATACTATGTCATATTACTTATGATGAAGGCAAAGTTGTGAAACTATACTTTGAAGTTGTGAAGTTACATGGGATTTCTACATCCATGGTGAATAATCGAGAATCAAAGTCAAATAATGTCAATGGGTTATTTCGAAGAAGTTGATGAAGTTTAGTAAAGGAGTCTATGATGACTTCAAAGCCTTTAAGAAGAGAGTTTGTAATCTCTTGCGAAGAAGCAAGGCGAACAAGAGAGTTGATGCTCAAAGTTTGAGGAAAAACTTTTTCCACCGGGGGAGTATGATGTATATTTGATATCCATATACATCAAGGTCATCAAGGAAGACATCAAATACACATCATGGGAACCAAATACAAACTTATATGGAAGAAGAGCTTCAATCACTCTCAATAATGAATGACTTCATCAAGTGCAATTCGATACTTTGCTCTATAACTCAAGATCTATGAAGCTATTGGGAAAGTCATCTTGGAGCCAAAGATAGATCATTCAAAGAGCTTTCTAATGGTTTTTGAATCTTTAATATTGGAGAAGAATTGAGAAAGATATCAATGTTTCTTTCCAGCTATGTACATTTTGATTCTTTATGATGTAATATTTGTAATAGATGATGTAAGCTAGAAATCCTTGTTATCTTGATGTAGTGCACATCCAACGGGCCTAGGAATCCTATAAATAGACCCTTTGGGAGCCCTTTGTAATCATTCAATCATTCACAAAATAATACAAAGTAAAGACATCATGCTTTTGTGTTATCTCTAGCTTTGCTAGAATCGTTCTTCTTGAGGGAAGAATCGCCTAATCTCTTCTTCTATTCCTTTCTTGGCTAGCTTGGTTGGTGATAGGAAGAGTTGAATATCTTCTTGAAGTGGTGTGTCTATATCTTCAAGAGTTCTCAAGCCATATCCAATTCTATCGTTCGTTCATCTCAATCATCATTGGTACATTCCATTGAATCTTTTTTATTTCTATCTTGTTTCATTCATTCGTTTGATCCTTAAGAACTTAGAGAAGAAGATTCTTATCTTTGTTCATAAAGATCCTGATTTTCGTGTGTAATGAGATCTCTTTGATCCCATTATACATCATCCACTATGTTATTTTATGACACGCAAGGGACATGAGGTTGTGTTCGCCTTCTGATTAGTCGCCATGGACATTGGGATTTACAATAAAAGTTGTTATTGATGCATATAATGTCCTTAATTGCGCCAAGTTTCCTAGAGCGTCCAAACTTTTAAGGTTTCACTATTTCCTTGGTTGGATAGCGTACCTGCAAAAATTTAAAAGAACCTTCCGCAAGCCATAATTGACATAAAATTTAGGTCCTGGACTACGAGTAACAACCATCTTAGGAGCTCTTGTTCCTTTCAGAACCGAAACTATTACAATTCTAGAACGATAATGGTTAGACTAGTGAGATTTACCAGATTGACTCTCGTATTTGGGATGAGACGACTGAGTTCGGTATCTTGTGCCAAGGTAGTTGTGTTGTCCTTAGTGTCGTGAGTAGAATTTGTACCTTGGTCCTTTCTATCAAGGTTACTATAACGTCCTTAGTCCCTTGTTCTGGCTGAGAGCTTCAGAGAGACAAAATGTCCTTGAAGACAGTTTTGCTTCTTTTTGGGAAAATGTCCCAATCCTTCCTTATTGAAGGAGGCATATTGAGGTCCAAGCAATTCACCAAAGTTTTCTTGTCCCTTCGTTAGCTTAACTAGAGACTTAGTGATACTGTCGAGGTTGGCCTTGAGGTATAGTCTTTTAGCCTCGAGAATGTTAATCTTGGAGGTAAGATCATTGCAAAGACTTTTTCAATTTATCTTCAGAATCTTCGAGACCCTTAATAGTCCTTTTTAAAGAGTTAATTTATCCAAGTGTTTAGTCTCACCTTCAACAATCTTTAGAAAACCACTTGTCAAGTACTCTTTACGCCAAGTAAGGAGCTCATTAAGTGTTACCTCCCCTGATCCATCTTCGTCTTTGTCTTGGTTTGTCATCATTAACTACAACAACTTCCTCGTTATCATCTGTGTCTTTTACCATCAGACAATGACTAGCAACTTCCTCATTATCACTCTAGTTGCCATCATTGTCTCTCTAAGTGGCCATCAAGGCTATGTGACTCCTCTTTTCTTTGTTCTTTTTGCTGTAGGGACAGTCCTTGATCAAGTGATCTGGATCACCACAAACAAAGCAAGAAAGTAAGTTAGTTTCATTATTTGAGGAATGCTTACGTCTTTGGTTAGCCCATTGGGATGAGGATCCTCTGGAGTTATGACTTTTCTTTCATGGTTTCTTGAGTACCTTGGCCATCAAATCCAACTTCCCGTTCTTATCATCTTTGTTTAACTTGTCATTTGAAGCATTGATGCCCTTATAGGGTACTTCTTTCTTTTCATCTTGCTTTTCTTGAAGATGTATCTTATGAGTAAGGATATTTCCAATGAGATCATCCAATTGGAGACTTTTCAAATCCGAAGCTTCCTCGATTGTAGTGACTTTCAGTCCCCATTTCGTTTTGGATAGGCATCTGAGGACCTTCCTCACTTTTTCAACATTTTGATATATTTTTCCTAATGCCTTGAGGTAGTTGATGATACTTGTGAATCTTTTGTACATATCTTTGATAGACTCGTTCTCTTCCATCTTGAAATCCTTGTATTGTTGAACAAGGATATCAATCTTTGACTCCTTGACTTGGTTGATCCCTTCATAGATGGTCACTAAGGTATCCAACACTTACTTGGCTGTATGACTGTATCACATCCAAAAACAAATTCAAACTCATTAAAGTCAAGTGCACAATAGAGGATGTATAAGGCTTTAGCATTTTTATTTTCCTTTTTTACTTTCCTTGGGAATATATTTAGATCTAGATTTGGGTTTAGTGATTTCTCTCACTATGATCATAGGGACAAAATCTCCATTCTCAATTTTGTTCCACTGATCATAGTCTTGATCCAAGATAAATGCTTGCATAAGCTTCTTCTAGCGGGAAAAGTTTGATCCTTGGAATAATGGTGGTGTACTCGAGCAATGACCTTGCCCTATATCACCATCGTTGATCCCTGCCATGATCTTTTCCACATAGCGGTTAGTCTTTTCTTAACTGGACCTGCTCTAATATCACTTGAAAGAAACCTAGAAAGGGGGGGGGGGGGAGTGAATGCATAGGATTAGTTACAAACGTTAACTTACCATTAAGGCTTTAAGCACAGTGTAATAAAAGTACTTATATTATTGAATGAATCTAGAAAACATTTGGTTACAAATAGTCTCATTGTTCTAGAGTTGATGCCCTTAAGATAGTTACAGTGGAGCTAGTGTTCTAACTAAGTTGGCCAGTGTCCCAACTAAGTTGTCCTAGTACTGATTTAGAGGAAAGTTTCCACCAACCAAGTTGGTGATTATCACTTATAGAAATACAACACTTACTTTCTATTACGCTAAGAGCTCACTCGATGAGCACCTCGGCTATAATCTAGCAAAGGTCCTTCACTTGTTACACACTCACCAATTGGTTACATATTCAGAAAATCACTAATTGATTTCCTACAACTTTTCTCTTGATTTCCTCACATAAAATCGAATAGTTGCTCCATAACATAGTGGGATAATTAATAATCGTAGGCTTCTTCAATGCCTATTGACTTTTATGGAGAATTCACATATAGACTTGGTCATCAACGGTTTCTTGCTCTTCAATCAATGATTTTTTCCCTTAGATAACTCTGCCTTTAACCCATTTGATTTAATTGTCTTTATTCTTGATTTTCTTTCCTTAGGGTCCATTTGGACCTAAGAAAATAGGATGAAAAAAAAATTAGGAGGAAAATTTTTTTGCGGTAAAATGAATTTCTTTCTCTTGTTTGGTTTAAGAAAAATATTGAAGAAAAAAAAATGATTTTCTATTCAACTTTTTTTTCCTTGTCTGTTTTGTGGAAAAATGCATGGAAAAATAAAATTTGCATGAAAACTTGTAAATGTCAAGCTTTATTTTTCTAGATTATATGATGTGATTTGGAGGGGGCCGGGGAGAAAGAAATAGAGAGAGAGAGAGTTAGAAAGAGAGAGAGAGAGAGAGAGAGAGAGAGAGAGAGGGAAGAGACTTAGTGAGAGAGAGACAGAGAAGAAACTTAGAGAGAGAGAGAGATGAGACTTATAGAGAGAAAGAAGAGACTTAGAGAGAAAGAGAAAGAAGAGACTTAGAGAGAGAGAGAGAGAGAGAGAGAGAGAGAAGAGAGTTAGAGAGATACAGACATAAGAGCGTTAGAGAGAGAGAGAGAGAGAGAGAGAGAGAGAGAGAGAGAGATAATCAAGTGAGTCAAGAGAGATGAACAAGACGAATGTTGGCTTTTAGATCCAAAATTTTTTTCTCAACTTTCCTTTCATTTTTGAAGGGAAAATTTTTGTTCTTTATTTCCCTAAATTTTCCATATAGTTTTCCTACTATTGTTTTTTCCATTCATTTTTCTTCAATCCAAACAAAGAAAAAATTATCATTTTCCAAATTGTTTTTTCCATTCATTTTTCTTCAATTCAAATTATTTTTTATTTTTTTGGTATGTGCATTTAGGTTGATTTAGATGCGTTCGAATAGAATAAATGTATCATTGAGTTGTGAAATTATAAATATATAATTGTTAATTTTCCTATAGTGATGTATCACTTTTATTTTGAATTGTTTTGGTGTTTTCATGATATGATGTATCTTATATGTATAAGCATATATTTTCAAATTTTTGATATATCTTTGCTAGTTTAAAGTAATACATTATTTCTCTGTCTTTCAGGATTTGAGAATTGGATTGAATTTAATACAAATAAGTTCTATAATATATGGTATGCATGACGCTAGATGCAAATTTTTGCACCTTATAAAGAATGTGTCTTAGGGATTAAAATATTGATTCAAAATTTTTGAAGTAGGAGGGAATTAGAAAAAGTATAGGTAGGAGGTAAAAATTTGTCGGCAAATAAAAAAATGACATGTGGAAAATAAATTAATTTTTATTTGGCCAGTCACAAATTGCCACGTGTCAAGTTGACTTCGACGGGCCCATTTGGTCAAAATTAAATTCCGACCAATCACAATATGACACGTGTTAGAGATGATGTAGAAAATCATAATTATTTCTTTATTTAAAATTAAAGGAATAATTAATCAACTTTGACCCAAGCCCAAAGCCCAACTCAAACCCTAAGAGCTAGGTCTCCAAAGCCTATTAATAGGGGTCATCCCCCTTCATTTTGGAACCCATCGGCGACATTCGACATTATGCACTCCAGAGGCTTCAGAAGATCAAACTGTCAGCAACCTCCGACTACCAAGCGCCAAAGATTGAAGTCTATAAAAACTCAAGATCAAGTCTTCAATCCTCTACCGCGTCAAGATCAAGAACTGCAATAGAGTTCTTCGGCAAGACTTGCAAAGCCTTCAGAAGACCGAACTACAAGCGACCTCCAGCTATCAAGCGCCAAGGACCAATGCCTGCTAGTTCAACAACTTCTGTTCTTCACATCAAAGACTGCATTTGTCTTCTTCGTCTGGTTTGTCGATCGAGACCAAGCACTCAAGCCCTCGCATCCACGAACTTGAAGAACTACAACACAGTCAACTTGCAAACAATCAACCTTCGAGCAGCCTCCAGCTACCAAGCACTAAGGAGATCTACATTTAAGACCTTCTGCTCAAGAACTGCTACATAGTTCTTAAGCTAGTCCTGCATTCGAGATCGAGATCAAGCGTCCGCGCCCTCCGCTTACCCAAATTCCAGGAGATCAAATCAGAGGATTACTTTAGGAAAATTGGAATCTAATAAACCAAACTTTATGTCCATTTTGATCTGCCAAACCAAACTTAACTTTTTGTTAATGGCAAACTGGACTTAACATAATATTTTTCTTAGTGAACCTCCACAAATTTTCGGTTACTGGAAAAATGACATGAAAGTTTTTTTTTGCTGATGTGGAGTGTTTTAAAGGCAAAAAATAAAAGGAAAATGAAGATGGCTTCCTCTCCCTTTTCTCCTTGTCAAACTTAGTTTTGAGCCTCACATTTTCTTGATCCAGACACTCAAAGTTTTGACTCTCATCCCTCATTCTCTGTAATTCATTTCCCATTCTTGTGACTTCAGACAATAGCTGCTCGAATCTTTCTTCCAACACATTGTTCATTTCAATTAGGTTCATTTTAATCAGCAAAAAAACCTCCATGTCATTTTTCCGGTAACCGGAAATTAGTGGAGGTTCACTAAGAAAAATATTATGTTAAGTACAGTTTGCCATTAACAAAAAGTTAAGTTTGGTTTGTTAGATCAAAATGGACATAAAGTTTGGTTTATTAGATTCCAATTTTCCATTACTTTATTGTATTTAATATAGAGATTGTACTCACATACATTCAAATATTAATACAAATTAGTTTGTTTCTCAATTTCATATCTTTATTTATTTTGGACTCGAAATTTGTGTTTACAACATCATAACTGATTTTTTTTTTGTTTTTGGTTAGGATTTCGAAATTGTGTTGGATGCTTGCTTTTGCTTAGGCCTTGTTCTTTGGTAAGGTAATTAAAATTTTACCTTAGATTATTTTATCATCCAAATTACTGAAGTATACTTTTAAATAATTTATATTTAAATTTTTTTATTCAAATCACATCATTTATTTAGAAATAAAAAAAATGTGATATAACATTTACTTATCTTCACTGCTTAACAAATCTAATCTAAACTAAGTTTACCTTAACTTAGCTTCTTAACTTACTTTATCATACTTGTAATCAAAGAGAACAAAGCCAATGAAAGAAATTTGGTGTTGTCATAAAAACCCTAAAAATATTAACAATATCAAACAATTACTGAAAATAATTAGAACTTAACTGATATTTTTTGTGTTTCAGCTTAGATTCCACACTTACAGAAAAGTTCTGTGTCCAAAATGTCCAAAAAAAGTAAAAGAAATCCATCCGCACCTCTCAACCTTCAGGACTATACAGAGTACTCGGCTCCACCCCTCCCTGTTAGGGTGTCTATGGTTAAACGATCTGATGATAAATATGAATCGGTCAACCAAATTCGGATAATGAAAATCATAATCCATATCCGATATTAAAATTTCGGTTAACTAGACTTTTGGTTAACTGAATTTTTACATAATAAAATTTGCGATTTTTATCCGACCTGAAACTTTCGGTTCAGGTCAGATAACTGTATATCTATAAATTATAAAACATTTGTATGATCATAGTTACTGTCTTTTCTATTTTCATTGGCTCAAAGTGATAAAATTAATATATTTTGTTCGATTTCTAAGCAAATGTGTATTAATTTACCAAAAGAAAAATATTTCATGGATTTAAAGTTGTAATTTAATTATTGTTGGATTTTCGAATCAGTTAACCAATCTGTCAACTTCAAAAATTATCCACTAATTATTATCCATTTTTTCTGATCGAATATTAAAATTTTTGGTTCGAATCACAGATTATAGATTTTTTAGGCACCCCTACTCGGGGCCTCTTATTTTCTTTTTGTTTTTCAAATTATAAATATTGCTTGTGTGGTTAAACCACCTATATAAGGTCCAACATGAGATAATCTAGCTTTATATATGAGTACAGCTGGTATTTAATTTATTTTTCAATGATGAATTATTGTGGGGTACAATTTTTTAGTACACATCATGGACGGAGAGGTTGGAAGGAAGAAAATAATAATAATAAAGAAACAAGAGAAATACTTGGTGGTTGGCTATATAAGCCCTCTATGGCAACCCAGTTCCTTCCCCCCTCCTCTTCTTTTTTCCTCCTCTTTTGAGCATAATGCTGCCTCCATTCTCTTTCCCTTCTGACATTCTGCTCTCTCATCATCTCATCTCATATCATCTCCTGTTTCTGCTTCTGGTACGTTCTGATTTTAGAATCAATAGCTGTTGAATTTGAACTACCATTTTGTTCAACACTTTCTGCAACACCACAAATCTTCTAATACCAGTTATAAATCATCATTCTTTGTGAAAATATAGTTATGATCAAACCAGTTTAAGTGTTATAATTTCTGTAATGATGGCAATACTTTGCTTCTCAGACTACTCTGGTTTAGCAATCTGTGAGTAACTGGTTGAATGAGGGGTTGTCATTTTTTTTGCCAAAAATTTTAGGGACTGGAAGGGTAAAAGAGCTATCCAGTATCCACCACGTGTTTTGGTTTACAGTGATTTTTTTAAGGTTTTATTTGGGTGGATGTAATAAGTTTATGATTTGATGAAAAGAAAAGAAAATATAGACCTTTCAAATAATTGGGGTTACTGTCCCTTAAGATACTTACACAACTTTATGACATCAACTTGGAATTGAATTCACTTCTTCTGTGGTAACATTTACTCAAAATTAAAGGTTGCCCAAAACATAACCTTAATGTCTTGGTAACATGGTGTTTGTCTGATTTTCAGACTCAGCCTTGCACATTAATTAATTAAAATGGAGTACGAAGACTGCTATGTGAAATCTGCCAAATACGATTGCCTCCTTTTCGGTAAGTCCCTGAAAATGATCCTCTTAAATACATGTCAATGTCGCAAGAACATGTATTAGGCAGACTCACTCAAAATCTCAATGATATGTAACTTTTTTACTGTGACTGTAAAAATTTGTCACATCATTTGAATCACAAATTTCATTGCTTGGATGGATCTGCAGATTTGGATGATACTTTATATCCTCTGAGCTCCGGGCTGGCAAAAGCAGTCCTCAAAAATATTCAAGGTGACGTCTCCATCAAGCTTTTGTTTTTTTCTTACAAACGTATGACATATGCAGCTGTTCTTTTCTAATAATATAATATCGATTTTATAACTTGGGTAATTGTTGTATTTTCATAATAATAATAATGTTTCCTTTTCTTAACCTAATTTTGTTTCATTTCCACAGATTACATGGTTGAGAAGTTGGTCATAGAAAGGAGCAAGATTGATGCTTTGAGCAACTTGCTGTACAAAAACTATGGGACTACTATGGCTGGTCTAAGAGTAGGTTTCTACATATACGTCACGTTTCCGTGTTTACTTGAACTATAGAAAGTCTTGAATGATATATGAATTATTGTCATGTTTTATGAGGTCTGATTGTTAACATCTTGCTTGCAGGCAATTGGCTATGATTTTGATTATGATGAATACCACAGGTGACCAAGTCTCCCCTTTTTCCTCATCTTTTCTTTATAATATAGGTTTATGTCACTATAAAATTGTAAGCTTAATTTGTTTGTTTGCTTGCACGGGAAATTGACCTGAAATTTCTTGCACATTTCCAGCTATGTTCACGGGAGACTGCCGTATGACAATCTCAAGCCGGACCCTGTTCTCAGAAGCCTTTTGCTTAGCCTTCCTATTCGCAAAGTCGTAAGTTTCTGTCCTAATTCAGTAACCCCGTTAATAACCAAAATACTAGAATTATATTCTAAAATTCTGAACATTGTATTGTGTGGGGTGTTTGAATTGTGTTACAGATATTCACAAACGCTGACAGGGTCCATGCTGCCAAGGCCCTGAGCAAGCTTGGACTAGAAGATTGTTTCGAGGGCATCATTTGCTTTGAAACACTAAACCCAACACACAAAAACACAGTTTCTGATGATGAAGATGATTCAGATTTTGTAGGATCTTGCCAGGCCTCCAGTAACACTGGTGGCACAAAAACCTTCGACATAATTGATCATTTCTCTAAGAATAATGATGCCTCAACATTGCCAAAGACACCTGTTGTATGCAAACCATCAGAAAGTGCAATTGAGAAGGCTCTTAACATTGCCAATTTGGAGGCTCAGAGAACGGTAAAAGTCCTCCCTGTCTGCTGCATTACTATTACTTAGGGTTCTCCGGTTGTCCACAACTTTGACCATTAAAATGTTAACCAATTCTAATGATTGGAATTTACTTTTTTTTGGGTCTTTTTCAGATATTCTTTGACGATAGCCTTCGAAATATACAAGCTGGCAAACGTGTCGGCCTCCACACCGTGCTGGTAAGCCAATTCAAATCAATCGTTTTGCCTACTTCTCTTACCAAAACTACTTATATGCTTTGTCATTGTCATAAATAATTTGTCAAAAAGCCACCCATATACATAAACAGGAAAAGTGATACACAAGGACTTTTTAAAAGAGTTCATAGTAATCAAGCAGGGTTTGGGAGCCTATTATATAATAAAAAAGAACAGAGGTGCTTGGCTATACAGTTTTTTTTGTAGCTTTTAGCTTTTAATTAATGGTAAAAAGCTACTCGAGGTGTTTGGTATGTAACTTTTTATTTTAGTTTTTTTGGACCCAATAAGCTAGTTTCCAAAAAATTACTTGATAAAACTTTTTGAGTTAGTTTTCATAAAAAGCTACTTTACCAAACATTTTTCCTATAATGAGCTAATAATCTAAACAGGTAAAGTCAAACAACTAATCAAACAACTATCAGCTAACAGCTACCGGCTACTAGCTGTATGCCAAACAGGAACCGTAACTTGGTGAAAATCGATTTGAGCATGTTGATAATAATGCAGGTTGGCACTTCACATAGGCCCAAAGGGGCTGATTATGCCTTGGAGAGCATTCACAACATAAGGGAAGCCTTGCCAGAGCTATGGGAAGCTAATGTTCGATCCGAAGTTAGTTATTCCGGGAAAATTGCTAGAGAGACTTCAGTCACTGCTTAATTTTCTCGTGTTTTTCTTGTTCATAGGAATTAATGTAAGGAGTAAAAATAAATTTAAGAGAAGAATTATGGGCTTATGAGATATCATGTTCATATTGTATACAAAATCACCTGGATCTCTATAAAGTATAATTAGGTGCTTTCCAGCCCTTTCAGAAATCGTAATATGGTTTTCATGCCATTTTCCAACCAAAAAAAAAAAAACCTTTTTCAATGTGACCCATCAGATTTTTATTAAACCCATTCCATTTGTACGATATGTTAAGATTTTTATTTCAAAATTACTCAAGTTTTTTACTATACAATTTGCTTTTAAACTAATGTTTTAGGAAATGATTTAGTTTCTGTTAGGGGTATCAAGGTGTTGTTAGCGAACAAACAATAATAACGGTGAAAAACAAATAAAAATTAAACACAAGGAATTAATGTGGAAAAATCCAAACTGGGAAAAAATCACGAACAATGCACTATCAGAGGATTATAACAGTGTTTTAGAGATTCTCAGACTTCCACAATCTCTCACAGCCTTGTTAGAGTTACAACCTGAGAACTCAACAGTCACAACTGAACCTAACACAACTCCCTCAGGAACACAGAGATTACAGGTCAATCTCTTGTGGTTAGATGAAACACTCTAAATTGCGATACACATAAACTTAATACCTAGGCTCTATTTATAGTACAAGGCCAACACAATTTTAGGATTAATAGAGCCGTTGCAGCAAAGGAATTACAAAAAAAGAAGTGGCTAACAAATTAACAATTTTATTCCCACTCAAACTCTTCTACCTTGCTCCCCAAGAGACAGAGACCAACCCAGATTGGTCTCGACATTCAACCCAACAATCTCCCACTTGAAGTCCAATTGTAAATGTAGTCTTCAACAAGCATCATCAATCACCACTTCAACACCTCCTCGAATCTTTTAGTGCATCCATCTCGATCTTGTTCAACAAAGATCAACAGAGGTCTATGTTGACCTCCCACCAACTCCTCTTTTATCAACAGACTCCCACATGAACTGATTACGCCCCTGCAACTTCGACATACGTATCATCGTCATCAACTTAGGGGAATTTTGGATTGGAATTTTACTAAGTGTTGAACTTGTCGAACTCTCATGCAGGTTAGATGCATTCCTCGGCTGACCATCCGTTCCCGTAGCCTCGACTGGAAACTTCCTTGTTTCTGGTGCCTTTCTCTCATCAGAGAAGCTAACACGCCTTTGACGAGCATGAACATGCTTGTTAGAATTATCAATGGTAGTATATAGCTTTCTTTCCTTCCTACCATTTGCAATTATCAGAGATCCTTTCGTTACCCTCCAATAACCATCCCCAAATCTCGTCGTGAACCCCTCCTCATCCAGTTGACCAACAGATACAAGGTTCTTGGCCAGATCCGGGATATACCGAACATTCTTCAACCTCCAAGTCCCATCCTTAGAAGTTTTAACGTTCACATCACCTCTTCCTAGTACCTTTAGGTTGTGATTGTTTGCAAGCCTAACCTTGGATACGACTGTAGTGATTGATGAAGGCTTTGAACAGTTCATTCCAGTCAGCCTTGGTTTGAGGTGGTAAAGCATGATACCACACCTTGGCTTCGCCATGTAGAGTGGATGGGAAAACAGTAGAGTATAAGTTGGCGTCAATTCGGTTTAGTTGTGCTAGCCTCATGAACTCTTCAATGTGATGAATTGGATTCTTAGAGGGTTTGAACCTGAAGTTTGGTACCTCAACTTTATCAGCAACCTTCAGAATTGGTTTAATAGGTAACGACACTTCCAAATATTTGTCAGCAAAGGCCGGTACAGTGCTCATTGCTTTGGTAAGGCTTTCTAATTTTTGCTCGAGGGCCTTAACAGCAGGATCCTTCATGAGTTTAGATGCCTCAGGAGTAGCGACCTTGGTTTTGGATATCCCAATTCCTCCAGAATCTGAAGATGTCTTGATGATTTCCGGCTCGGACTCATATCCCTGTATTTCTTCATCGTCTTCCTCATCATTCAACCCTAGTTTGGTATTGATCTTAGTAATGGCTTGCAGTATACCATCCATCACTTGTTGCTGCTCATTTAGCCTTTTGCCCACTTTCTGCTCTTGCTCCAAAGTATTGGCAAATACCAGACCTTGCATTTTGGTGTAGAGTTAATCCAAATGCTTCGTGATGTTGGCTTCAGTACTCTGGACTGGGATCTCTTGGAATTGCTCTCCAGACATGATGCTGTCATTGGTGGCAGACGGATCGTAGCAAGGATTTGGAACCAAACGGCCTGTTCGTGGATCTCGAATGCGGGCTCGGAGTCGATCACCAATGATACCTGCATGGAAATTCAAAGTTAGGACACTCGATGACATTCTCCGACACGTTCTACCCGATGCATGTATGACCTAGATGACCTATATGATCCTTGACACATGTATGCTGACACCGCGGACTCACCCACTTTTTTGGGAGTGTATGGCCTAACTTTATATGGACCTAAGAGCAGAACACTATAAAGGGTCGAATAAAGTCAACATAGCGAGCGGGTCATAAGTTGGCAGACTATAGTCAGTGTTTCTCAATTCGGATGGGCCCAATCCACTGGCCGACCGTTTTAAGGAGAATCCGTAACTTGGCCCAACAACTCAGACAGCTCAAACCTTATTGGCTATTATGCGGACTAGAATAATGTTCAACAAGACCGACAACCCTCTCTTTTTTTCTTTCTTTTTTTTTTACTCAGGAAAAAAAATGGATATTGTAAAGGACTGGATAAAGTCAGCAATAAGCGAGCATAATTAATTTATGGGCTTTAATTGACAAATCCAATATGGTTGGGCCTAACAACGGGCCGACCATAAATATGATGGATTTATTAATTAAATCGATAAATTAAATTACTCAAGCCTAGTGACTATTAAGCAGTCTAAGATGCTATCAATTAATTTTGTTAGACTTTTAATTAATTTTTTGGGACCTTTGTTAAGAGAATTTCATAGAGAGCCATCTAATATCATCAAAGGTGAGTCAATTTTTATTTATCAATTAAGATATTTAACTTTCAAACATAAATGGGCCCTTCCACTTGGGCTAACCAAAATGCCTTTGAGTTAATTATATAAACTAATAAATAATCATTTTCTCAACCCAATGAATTTTATACGGACTAGAACAAAATCTCAAAACTAGGGTCTACTCTTTACAAAAAGACAAGAAAAGGGGAGGATACACATAGCACATAGCATACATATGAAGGGGTACCCTAAACCAAGGCTCTAAATTCATGGACTTTTAGGGTTGGGTATATAGCCTACCGCATGCTTTCGCCCCGGTTCTGCATACCATAAGGTAAACAGTTAGGGTATTTCTCAAAAAACTTCGAGGAAGCTCTCGGAGTGTGACATCGGGAGAGGAGCGACCAAATGCTTACAGATATTGAGTTCATCCCCATAGTAGTGGCCTCCCGCTCTCAAGGGAAATCCTAGGTAACCTAAACCGTCGACTTTGTGCTAACGTGTCAAAAGACCCGATTAGTGGCCCGGTATGCAAGGGATGCCTAAAAGAATAATAAAAACGCGAAATAAATTAACTTCTCCCTTTTACACTTTTCAAATCAATTTGATTTTTTCAAGTTTTACCCTCTTTTTAAAGTTTAAGTCTCCAGTGGAGTCACCAATCTGTAGGACCCCGGAAAAGGTGACCCTTTTCCGCAATGCGCTACTCTTGTGAACGGGAGCCGACTAAGGTTTCTTAACCCTTAAATAAGGATATTTTTAATTTTCTTAACCCCGGAAAAGGTGATAACTTTATTTATTTACAAACTCGTTTTTTTTTATTATTTTAAATTATCTGTAATTACACAAATTAATTTAACAATAATTTAATCCCAGCCCAATTAACAAACCAGGGCCCAAGAAGCGAGCGAACCACCAGAATTTGCCAAAGCTTGCCTAGGGTTTGGCGAATTTTGAGCCGGTCCTCTTGCTTCCAGGCCCAGGGAGATAAATGGTGGAAATTATTAAAACCCTCCTAGGTTTTGATAAATTCTGGCCATTTTCTCCTCGGACCAAACCCATTTTTGAGCCAAAAATCAAATTATTTTCTCAAATTAATTTTGTGTAATAAACTGAATACTTTAAAATAATTTAAACGAATTTATAAAATTGTCTAAAGAGTCACCAACCAATTTAAGGAAACCGACAAACCATAAAATAAAAGAAAGACTCCGGTCTACAAACCTGATTTCTAGGTTCGGGGGAAAGGTTACGAATTCGAGAGTTATAAGAACTCTCGAATCCGCCTGTTATAAAAACAGACTCTACTAAAATCAATATTGAGAAGAAAGAGAGCGGGGAGAAGTTTGATTAATTTAGCAGAATTATTATTCAAATCATGCAATATAAAACAAATGCGGTTTTATTTTACAAAATATGTACAAGTAAGGAATTAAATAAAGGATTACATGATTAAATACAATAATTTAAACAAAAGAATCAAACCTTGCTTTGGTTGTAGCGGCGATGGAATCGATCCCTTGAGTTGCCCCTTGTTTTGAAACCCGGATTAGGAAATGTGGATGGCTTAAGAAAAGTGTAGTGTGGATGGTTGTATGGTAGTGAAGAATGTGATTATGTGATTATGGAGATGAAGAGAATTTGAGATAATGAGAGAAAATGAGAGTAGAATAGATGATAGTTGTTGATGATTGTTGATGAAATGAAGGTGGAATGGAGGGGGTATTTATAGGTGGAGGAGTATGGCTTTTGGAGGGAAATGGAGGGGAGCATACCCCAGAAATCAAGCCATTGAAGATCAAAGCCTAGGCAGGGTATATGGGGTCAAGGGGCAAAGTCAACCACGTGGGCAAAAATCAGGTGATTGCAATTGCATGCATGAAGAAATTTTTGGCGCTAAAATCACCAAAGCTTAGGCGGGGTATAACGATTTCGTCACACGGATCGCTGACCTGGCGTAAAACGACGTCGCGTATAAACTCAATCAAACCCTAGGCGGGGTTTGATTATTTCTGGGTCGATCAAACCCTAGGCGGGTTTTATGCGTTCTGGGCCGAGGCATGCGCCTGGCCTGCTTCTTCTGTGTGGGCTGATGAATAAAAATAAAACCCCTTTGGGTTTTAACAATTATTCCGGCTTGATTTATTTTCTTTGGGCTTCGTTTGTTGATCTTTTGAGCCTGTTGACCCGTTTCACTTTGGCCCATCCGTCTCGTATATTTTTGATGAGTTGGGTTTATATCGGTACAAATTCCGGTGTCTACAATGGTGTTTCTGATTTGCATGACACTTCCTTACCTTTTTCTCAATCAACGGAGTCTGAGGTGAGTGAGACTTTTGAGTTAGATACTAGGAATGAGGGTGATTTTCATCATGAGTCAGTCGAAATTATTAATAAGGAACCTAGCGAGAAAATTAATATTGAATTGAATTTTTCAAACAAGGATCCTGATAATATTGTACTCTCTGATTCCAGTAATATATTTCATGTTTCTATTCCTTTTTCACTACCTTCAGTTTCACTAGAAATTAATGAGGAATCCATACCTGATGAAAAGACCTTTGATGTTCAAGTTAATATCTTTGACGAGGTTAATTCTTGTGAAACTAACAATATTATTGATGAATTATCCTTAGGTAATTTTAGAGGTTATGACCCCTCCCTTGATCCTTATTGGATATACCTAGAGGAAATTCCTAAAAAATTCTTGTGGACCACATATTATGAATCTTTTGATTTTTCTAGCAAATTTGATTGATTACTGAGAACTATACTAATGCTTTATTTTATAACTTTTCAGTTGATCTCTAACCTGCTAGCTTGCAAACCGCATGAAGAGGAGTTTGACAAGCTACTAAGGGCGTTGACGTCATCCGGAACGAAGACCCGGATCTTGACCTTTTTATCGAGTTTATTTTAATTTTTCTTGAACTCTTATTTCCTCTTTAGTTTTTCTCAATTTAATTTTTGATTTTAATTTGAGTATTTGGATATTTAAACTTTAAGAACCCTAATATTATTAGTATCGTATGGTAACTTTAGGTGAAATAAAAGATTAAAAGAAGGCGACGCACGAGAAAAACGCAAGCGACATTGCCCAGGTACAAAACGCTGCCAGCGCCCCACAATACGCTGCCCGCGTCTCACACAGAGCATCCGAAAGTTGCAAAAATCAAAACGCTGGCCGCGCCTGAAAGCGCTCCCAGCGTTTCCTATTCTCGCTCGAATTGTTTCTCTTCTCAATAATAATCTTGAAATCCCTAATTTTCCTTCTTTCTTTTTCTTTTAACCCTTTTATTTATTTTTCTTTTACTTTCCTCGACCCCTTTATTAACTATCTTTCTCCCATACTCCAACCTAAATAATTTTTCAATATGAAAATTTCCGAATTTTTTTCAATTTCTACCCCTACCTGTGTTCAAGCAACTTTAACGTACGATTCTTAATTTATTCTTCAACTTCATTATTACCTGCTAGTATTTGTGGTGTGTTTTTTGCATATTTCATACTTGAATATGTTTCTCAAATTCACCATGTTCATGCTCATAGTTTGGTGCGCACCTTGCTTGAGTAGTTTTTGATACTAGTTAGTATTTTTAGGTTGTTTAATTTGAAAAGTTGGTACCTTTGTCGTTTTCACACATGATTTAGAGTTGGATTTGTTGAGTATCTATTTTGGAAATATGTGAAGTTGGTTAAACTTAGTTCTTGAGTAGTTAAGGTTGAAATCTTGAATCTTGAATGTTAGTTAATTAAATATACAAGCATGGGGGGAGTCCTAATGACTTTAAGTTTGTTATAGGTTTGTTATAAATTGTTAACAACCTTCCCTCTTTTACCTGTGTCCTTTGCATTGAGGACAATGCTATGTTTAAGCATGGGGGGTGTACATATTATTTTTCGTATTGTTCTTTCAAATTGTTCTTTTCTTAGTTTAGTTTTCATTTTTTTTCCTTTTGTGAGTTTTCGTTAATTTCCTTTTCTTTTTCTTTATTTTGAGTCTTTGTTTTAGAGTGTTTTATTTAAATTTTTTTTCTTTCTAGTTTTTAGATTAGGTAAACCTGCATTCACCTAGGTTGCATTAGTTAGATCATATTAGATTCTCTTTTCCTTTCTTTATTTTCTTTTTTCTTTTTCTTTTCCTAGTTTTGCATCCACCACTATTAGAAAAATCCAAAAAAATCAGTAAAAAGAAAAGACCAAAAAAAAAGGATTAGGATTAGTCTGTCCGGAACACCTTCGGTGATGATTTGTAAACCAATTAGATTTTTAGTTTATCCTGCTTTACCTTGAAAAGTTTGGTTGAGAACTTAAAAGTTTTTGAAAACTGTTTTCTTCAAATCTTCTGATTTTGAGTCAAGTTATGAAAGATGTGTTTAACTGTTTTGACTATCTTAGTATTTGAAAATATGCGTGCCGCAAATCTTTGGGCTAGGTTTAGTTGATTGAGCCCTATCCCGTGAGTCCACATAGCCTAAAATTATGGATTGATCATTTTTATCAATTCTTTTATTTCCTGAGTGACTCCACCATTAGTTGCACCTCTAGAACTTGTTTTGCATCTTGTTTAAAATTGCATCCTTGCATTGCACGCTGTGACAATATGATTGAGGCATTCTTTTCTATATTAATTAAACTACATGGCCAAATAGCCTCCCTAATGTTATTACCGTTGTTTAGCCCCGCCTAGCCTTTCATTACCTTTCTTTTTGTGATGAAACCCTAACAATACAAGCCTTGGCCTGTAATAATTCCTACCCTTTGCCTTGCTTGGATTAGTGAGAGTTCATTATTCCGGGAGCGAAAAATTGGTTTGGCGCTGTTATGGATGGAGTGAGATATTGGGATGTTATTTTGATGATTGATTGAATTGGGGCACATTAAATTTCCCAATTATTTGAATTAGTCATTCGGTTATAATGTTCTTTTGATGTATTGATGTTGAAGCTATATTTTTATATTTCTTCTCCCTTGATCACCCATGAAAAATAGAAGTAGAAAAATAGAATGAAAAAAAAAGAATTCAAAAGAAAAGGGTGATTAGGGAGATTCAATTTAAAGTTATGAAAACTTTTGACCTGGTTGTAAAGTTAGATGAGGTAATTGATATCAATGAGGGAGAAAAATGAGTTCATTGCATAAATTAAGCAAGAAGGCGAGTTAAGAATGATATTTTATTGAGAATCAATCCAAGCATGGCTCTTTAACTCCTCATACCTAAATATTACCACTTCTTTCCCCTAACCTAAGCCTCGTTACAACCCTAAAAGTCCTCTTGTTTGTACTTGTGTATTTGCATATTAGTAGTGGAGAACGAGATTCTTACCAAGCCTATGGTAGGTTGTTTCTTTTGGTCTGAGTATAAGAAAAACCAACATTCATTCAATTTGAGTGTTTGAGCGTTCAATTTTTATCCTAAAGTGAGGTTTGCTCTTTTGACTGGCCTACGTCCATAACCAACCGCGCATATTTGCATTTATCTTAAGACTGTTGGCGGTTTTTCGCATCTGAAGTACTTGTTCTCTTCCTTTGGTTTCGAAAAATTCATTCTATCTATTTCTCACTGATTTTGTTCTCTCCCTGATTAATCTTGGTATTGCTTGATGGGCTGATGTGTTTGATTGGTTAGCCTGAAAGGGGGGTTTAATTGTATTTGTAACCGTAACGCTAATTGTCTTTGTATTTTTTTTGTCTTTTTCGTTTTTATTTCTTTAGTCTTTTACCTTTTTAATTGGAGTCTTTCTTCTCTCCTTACTGTTCTTAAGTCAGACTTGCTTGAGGACAAGCAAGAGCTAAGCATGGGGGGATTTGATAAGTGAATTTTATATAGATATTTTTAGGTATTTTTAGATAATTAACTTATATATTTTAGTCGATTTTGTATTATAATTTAGTCTTTTTATATTAAATCTTGTAATATTCTTCACTTGGTCGGAATTTAGTTTGTTTTGCCGATCTTAATAAAATTCCCCTAAAAACCAAGAAAATTGAGGAAAAAGGAGAAGAAATTTAAGAATGAAATTTAAGAAGAGGAATTAAAAAGAAAGAGAATGAGAAGTGGAAGAAGAATGGAGAAAGGTTGGCCCAACACATACAATATCTCGACCCAGCTAAGCAATTTACTTCATCACACTAGCAACATCCACGGCCCAAGTCCAATTGAGGCGGAGAAACAAGGCGCAGCCAGCATTTTGAAAATGCAGCCAGCGCCTTGTCCAGAAACTTCAGAAGCCGAGAAAGAGCAAAACGCAGCCAGCGTTTTGAAAACGCAACCAGCGTTTCTTCAGCCGCAGCCAATGCCCATTCGCGGAAGATTCTCACTTTTTGGACAAAACGCAGCCAGCGTTTTGTGCCCTAGCCCAGCCCTATAAAAGGGATTTATATTCGCCGTTTGAAACAATCCAACATTTTAGTATATGTTTTATTTTCCTAGTTTTCTCCCTTCGGGGAGAAATTAAGCGAACAATATTTTAATTTATTTCACACGGCGTTTAGATTAGGGTTCTTGATTATTTTCCTCCCTTCGGGGAGCCGCTCTAGTAATTTAGGAACAAAATAGGAGGAGAAGGAGATCGATTTGGGTGACATAAAGAGATCGAATTCAACGACTCGGATGTTCAGTTTAATTTCTATTCTCTTTATATTTTGTTATTCAGTTTTTATTATCGATTTCTTAGTTTTTAGTATGAGTAGCTAAATTTCCTTTGTTTGGGGGATAAACTGGATGTCTTTTGATTGAATTTGAATACAGTCTCGGTGTTAGGTTATCCTTTTATTCGTTTAATCTGCGTGTATTGTATGTCATGGTAATTTTACAACAGAACGACAGTTTGAGTCTTTACTTGGTTTTAGATTCTCGACAACAGAACGACAGTTTAAGTCTGGAATTGGAATGCGTAGATTGAATAGGTTTAGAAAATAGTTAGACAACATGATTCTTGCCTAGGGTCAATTTATAATCAGTTCTTTATCTTTGATTGGATTAAATAGTTAGAAATTTAATCACTGTAACTCACCTAAGATCGAAGTGATAAGGCCTAGAAAGATTATAGACCCCGAATTATCTTGTTACCTGCACCGGGATTGTTGATAATTTGATTGATTGACTAGAGTAGACTCCCCTGAACACCTTTAATTATTTGGTTGAATCCTTTAATTTCCTGCTTTCTTAGTTAATTATCTGAGCCGTTACAACAACCTTTTGATCGACCAAGCATCCTTTGTAGTGAACTAGTTTAGTGCGTAGTTGAACACAAGTCCCTGAGAGAGAACGATATTTTATTACTACACAGACCCGTACACTTGCGGTACACAGAGACACCTATACATTTTAGGTCTATCAAAATGAGTGTGGAAAAAAGGGTACAAGGGTGGTAGAAAGAGGCTTTTGTGGAGTTTTTTAGGTAGTAGAAAGGTAGCCTTTTTGTGGAGCTTTTAGGGATTTTATGGAGAGATAATGGAAGGTAGAATAAGAATGGAGATAAGAGGTTTAAAAGAGTGGAGAAATGGAGATAATAATTATAGGAAAAGTGATGGAAAAGAATAGGAAAAAGGTAGGAAAAGGGGGATCATTTTGTGGTGTTTTTTGGATAGTTTTGTGATGTTTTTGGGAGGTTTTATGGGTGTTTTATCTAAGGACAAGGGAGGATAGGATGAGAGTATGGATTAGCGGATTAAAGAAGATGGAGGAATGGAGATTATGATGGTAAGAATGTGGTGGAGAGGTGATAGAAAGGTGTAGGAAAAAGGGTTTTTTATTTTATTTTATTTTTTTAAAATGGGTCTTGTGGTGTTTTTAGGATAGTTTGTGTGGGGCTTTTGTGGGTTTTCTATGAGATGAGGTAGGATGAAGGTTTAGAGGTTTAGGGAAGGATGGAAATGGAGATTATTGAGGTAAAGAAAGGATAGAAAGACGAAAGAAAGTGGTGGAAAGATTATAGGAAAGATGGTAAAGTGATGATACTAGAATAGAGATGATGATAAAAATGGGAGAATGAGAGAAATGAGAGTGTAGGAGGGAGAAGGGATGAATGAGTGAATGATTGAGTGAGTTTAGCTTTGACAAGAGGGAGTATTTATAGGCTTAGGAGAGGGTAGAGATTCATGTACATACAATCACATTCATGCTTCCATGCACTCGGTGGTCAATTAGCACATAACACTAGGCAAAAAGGGGGATGTCCTAGGGTGGACGGTAGCACGTGGATGAATGTATTTGGTTGTGAGTAGCCTCAAGGCCGACCGACAACCAATTGAGGGAGGATGAACCTTGCTCTCATTCATGTATTCTTGGATGGTGAGGGTTTGAATGGAATGCATTCGAAGTCAGCATATTCATACTGGACGGTGGAAGCTTGTTTGTGCAAAGGTTATGTGTTTTTGTGAGGTATTGAACTTAAGACCTCATGGAAGCATTTGGCATGTGAACTTTACTTAGATTTTGCATGGCTTGCATGGCTAAATGAAGCTTAATTGCTTACATAAAGATTGTGCATGCAATAGGCTAGGAAATTTACTTGTAATGGCGCATGTATGCTCATCCGAACTTGAGCATGTTGAGTGCATGTGAGGAACTATCTTGGCTCGGCTTTGACTTGGCTTTGGTTTCCCTAATTTCTCTATTTTTCAGCTAAAAATACATAAAAATGAAATAATAAAAATTACATTAAAAGTATATACAATCTATGCTAAAATCCGGTGTCTGAATTAGCTTATCGACCGACTTCTTCTTCTTTATTTCTGCTTCATTTTATATAGATATGCTATATATTTATGTATCAAATCCCGGTGTCTACAAATGTCTGGCCATCAAGCTCTTCCCAATCCTCCTATTCCATCTTTTCTGGCTTTTCACCCATCGCAAGATGCAACTTTTGCTGGCGGAGCAAATCCTCAAGGCGCATTCTCCACATATGTAGTCTTTCCCATCAAACACCAGAATCTTCACAATTACGCCCGCGATTGCTTCTCAGTCTGCAGATCAACAACACTCCAACCAAAGCTCTGATACCACTTGTTAGGATTCTCTGGGTGTTGTTAGCGGACAAACAATAATAAGGGCGAAAAATGAAAATTCAACACAAGGAATTAATGTGGAAAAACCCAAACCGGGAAAAAACCACGAATGATGCACTATTAGAGGATTACAACAATGTTTCAGAGATTCGCAGATCTCAACAATCTCTCACAGCCTTCCTAGAGTTACAACTTGATAACTCAACACTCACAGCTGAGCCTCACACAACTCCCTCAGGAACACAGAGATTACAGGTCAATCTCTTGTGTTCAAATGAAACACTCTAAATTGCGATATAAATAAACCTAATACCTAGGCTCTATTTGTATTACAAGGCTAGCACAATTTTTGGATTAATAGAGTCTCTACAGCAAAGGAATTACAAAAAAAGAAGTGGCTAACAAATTAACAATTTGATTCCCACTCAACCTCTTCTACCTTGCTCCCCAAGAGACAAAGAACAACCCAAATTGGTCTCCACATTCAACCCAACAGTTTCCAATTATTATGTCGATTTTCTTAAAATTATGTAGACCCAATCTGGTTATAGCTGGAGTTAAAGCTACGCTTTGAGCTTATTCCTTCTTATAAATAGTGCACTTCATCTTTTTGTGTGTCAAAGTTCAAGGACTATCGAGGGCAAATCTTGGACCCTGTTTAAAGTCCTGTGGCATTAAGAGGTTCCTTTTTTTTAAGGGTTGGTCTTTGTTGTATTCTTAAGCACCTTCAAGTTGCAATTGTTTTTTTTTTTTTAAAAAAAAAGGTGCCTTTTTTGGGACAGGTAGACCTTGAGATCTTAGTAGTGTTGTATTAACGAATTTCTTATAGTGTTTGGACCAAATTGTTTCAAATAATGACTATAAGGTACCTTCTGTTTTGTGAAAACTATATATTTTAAGAGACTTATATTTCTTGAATATATTTAATGGTACCTTATGTTTTGTAGAAACAGTTTTCAAGTCTAATTCTTTTTGCATAATGCTATTTAAGGGGCTATAATACTTCTAATATTTATAGAAAATGACTTATCTAGGGACCTTTTTGTAAATTTTGTTTATTTTATAAAACAAGCTAAAATAAATACTCTTAACACTTTATTATAACTTTATTGATGTACTATCCATTTTTTTTATTGCAGTTTCATTTCCAATGGAGGACGCCACTAAGTTCAATTGAAGAGTCTCGGGTTCGGTTCTCGTCCCTCGTGACATTTGCCAAACGACCCACCTCATCTACGGTAAATCTCGAAGTGCAGTTCCCGGTGAAACCCGGAAACACAAGGGTAGTCTCGGCCATCCATTGGATGGGAACCGAGACCTTCTAAGGAGGCCCGCTTGTGTCCTGACCGCGGAGGCGTGAGACCGTATCGGACCGTCCCGAGATGTTGAACAATGTGGTGACGGGGTTCAGGTTACTTTTGGAAGCTGTACAAACATGCACAGGCTGTTTTAGGGATAGATTATGGTCGCGCCTGAGTCACGTTGTGTCACGCTCGAGTTGCCTCCCTTCCCCAAGAGGTCGTGCCCGCGATCTATCACGTCGCGCCCGCGAAGGCTGCTTTTGCTGCCCAATTGATTTTTGGACAGAGCATAGTCGCGCTCGAGAAGCGTCATGTCGTGCCCGCGACACCTTGCTGGCCAAGCTTATTGCGCCCGCGACACACCATTAACGCCCGCTACACTGCTCGGTTGCCTATTGCTGCCTTGGCGTTTTTGCTTGGTCGCGCCTGTGACCTGTCATGTCGCGCCCGCGACGATCCACTTTTCTGCTGTATTTTCTGTGACCAAAACGACTGTGTTTTGGGTGTTGCTGTTTTGTATAAATACCCATTTGCTCTATTTTTCTAGGCAGTTTTTAAATGATATTAAATGCCATTGCTTGAGAGCCCTCTAAGCCTCTCCCCCAAAATTTTTGTTTACTTTGTCCAATCTTTGTTTGGTGGTGTTCAAGTCATTTTTTTAGTGATTAATGGTGGTTTAGCCTAATTAGTCATGGTGGAATGTTAGGCGAAGGTTGCGGACTCTCCTAGCCATGGTCATATGCAAACCCTATCGTGCCCAAGCTCCGTTTTCCTTTGATTTTCTTCCAAAAACTCAAGCATCATTCATCCCACTACGACGGTAACGCTCCATCTGGTATCAGAGCTTTGGTTTTTCAATTGCGAGTTATTCTTCATTGTTCTTGCTAGTGTTGTTTCTAGTAGTGGGTTTTGTGGATCGTATGAAAATATTGGTGTTCCCCAACCCCATTGCTATCATAGTTTGTTGGAAATTATTGTATTGTGGATGTATTTGTTGGATTGGTAGTTATTTGGTGCATTCAAAAGAAGTTGGAAAATAATGCACGTAAGGTGTTCGATGAAACGTATGAGTGAAAAAAACACAAAGAACCCTTAACCAAACACTTGCCAACTACAAAAGAACCCTCAAACTCCACAAAATACCCCAAACACAAACCGTCCCTCACCCTTTTCCAGGTATGGCCGACGAAGCTCGCTCCGAACGAAAGGAATTGAGCCACCGGGGTAGTCCTCAAATTCAAGCTCTCGAGGACCGACTCTCCACCACCTTTGGCAATCGGTTCTCCTCCATCGAGCGGACTCTTCAAGACCTTGTGGGCCAAATGAACAACATAACCATGAACTTCCAAGGTCCACCTCGAATTGAACGTCAGAGGCGCACTCAAAGCCCTATCCGTCCTCCTCCTACCTTTGAGTCGAGTGATGATGATAGAGGCTCCCCACGTCGCCGTCCACGTCGGGAGGTGCATGATAGCCCCCCTCGTGATGACTTCCTGGACGTCAAAATTGGTATGCCCAAATTCAATGGTTCCAATGATCCTGACGAGTACCTTGAGTGGATCCAAATTATGGATAGGATCTTTGAGACCAAAGAATACAATGATGAGAAGACCTTTAAGGTTGCTAGCCTGAAACTCACTAAAGCCGCCTCTCTTTGGTTTGAGAATGTGAAAGCGCAAAGGGCTCGGGAAGGTCGAACGAGAATCACCACTTGGACACGGCTTAAGCAGTTGATTAACCGTCGTTTCTTACCCGCCACATACAAACAGGTTGTTTCGAGGAAAGTCTATGCCCTAACCCAGGGCAAGCAGTCTGTGAGCGACTACATTCAGGAGTTCGAGTAACTCCTCATCAAAAGCGACCTTCAAGAACCCGAGGAGCAAACAATGATGCATTTCTTGAATGGATTGGACTCCTCGGTTGCCAAGAAAGTTGAAGTTCAACCATACTACTCCATGGATGACTTGTGCAACTTGGCCCTTCGGGTTGAACGACGGAAGAAAGAAAAGACTACTTCCAAACTGGCACCAAGAGCCTTCTACCCACCGCCTAGCCGACCTCCTCCATATTCGGGTACCCCGAAACCCAGTGAGACATCCAAGTTTCCTTCAACACCTCACACGGATAAAGGAAAGGGACTTGTTGTGACGTCTCCAACGGATCCCTCTCGCCGGATGGAGGGTAGGAAATGCTTTAAATGCCACGGCTATGGTCATTATTAGGCGGATTGTCCGAACCGACGGACCCTGACTCTCAAGGAGGTTCAGGATATTGATGAGGAACTGCAAGCAGCCTGAGATGATTCTGAAGTGATTGTTGAGGATGCGGTCACTAGTGAAGATGATGATGCCGCCCCCACACCTTACGTGCATGGTGACGCCCTTGTCTTGAGGCGGGTTTTACATACTCAGGAAGCCCCTCTCGACAAGGCCCAACGGGAGACGATCTTTCAATCTCTGTGCTTCGTGGGAGGCAAGGTGTGCAACCTTATTATCTATGGAGGGAGTTCCACCAACGTTGCTTCAACATATATGGTCGAGAAGCTTGGATTGCCGCTATTACCTAACCCTCGACCTTATTCTCTCAAGTGGCTCAATGACCAAGATGGAATCAAGGTAACCAAACAAGTCCTCGTGAATTTGCCTTTTGGTGCTAACTACGATGATTATGTTATTTGTGATGTTGTTCCTATGAGTGCTTGCCACATGTTGTTTGGACGTCCTTGGCAATTAGACAAGCAAACGGTGCACAACGGGTGGAAAAACACCCACACTTTTACTCATAGGGGCAAGGGGGTTAAGCTACTCCCGTTAGCTCCACATGAAGTCATCTCTCCAAAACCCGGGGTGGGAAGTGGGGGTCCTAAACACATGAGCGAAACACGGGTTGAGCGAGCTCTAAGCAAGGGGAAGGCCGTTTTTGCCTTACTCCTCTCAGAAGCAAACAAAAGTCAGGAAGAGAAACCCCTACACCCTCTTGTCGCCCCCTTTGTTGCCAAGTTCAGTGACGTCTTTCCCGATGATCTACCACTAGGTCTTCCACCCATTCGGGGAATCGAGCACCAAATCGACCTTAAGCTCGGAGCACCCCTTCCCAAAAAAGCAACTTACTGATGCAACCCGCAGGAAACCAAGGAGCTGCAACGGCAAGTGGACAAACTCGTTTCTAGGGGCTTTGTTTGGGAAAGCATGAGCCCTTGTTCTGTCCCGACCCTCCTGGTTCCCAAGAAAGATAGCACCTACCGGATGTGTGTCGATAGTCTAGCGATGAACAACATCACCGTCAAGTATCGGTACCCCATACCGAGACTAGACGATATGCTTGACGAGTTGCATGGTGCAAGCGTCTTTTCCAGAATCGACCTTCGGAGTGGATATCATCATATTCGCATGCGGGAAGGAAATGAATGGAAGACGAATTTCAAAACTAAGGGTGGGTTGTACGAGTAGCTCGTCATGCCATTCGGTTTCTCCAACGCCTCTAGCACGTTCATGCGACTCATGAACGAAGTTTTGAGACCGTTCATCGGCAAGTTCGTGGTGGTTTACTTCAACGACATCCTTATTTACTCCAAGAGTGAAGCGGAGCACCTTTCACATTCGGAGTCTGTTCTCCGGATTCTACGACAACAGAAGCTCTTTGGCAAGCTCGAGAAGTGCGAATTTTGCACCCCCCCAAGTCACATTTCTTGGTTACATCTTTTTCGACCAAGGCATTTCCATGGATCCCTCGAAAGTAGAAGCCATTCATTCTTGGCCTGCTCCCTCTACTATCATGGAGGTGAGGAGCTTCCACGGCCTTGCTTCGTTCTATCGCCGGTTCATCCAAGGGTTTAGCACCCTCACCGCCCCAAGGGGCCTTTGAGAAGCTTAAGGCTCGACTTTGTGAAGCTCCAGTGCTAGCTCTCCCAGATTTTTCAAAAGTCTTCGAGGTGGATTGTGACGCGAGTGGAGTGGGCATTGGGGTCGCCCTCATGCAAAATTAACGCCCCATCGCTTACTTCAGCGAGAAGCTCACTGGGTCACGGAAGAACTACTCTACCTACGACAAGGAGTTCTATGCCCTTGTTCGTGCCCTTGACCATTGGTCCCACTACTTGAGACCTAACCAATTCGTGCTTCATTCCGACCACAAGGCTCTCAAGTATCTAAATGGCCAACACAAGCTCAACACGCGTCATGCAAAGTGGGTGGAGTACCTTCAAAGTTTTAACTTCGTGGCTAAACACAAGAAGGGGAGCGTCAATGTGGTTGCCGACACACTTTCTAGGAGGCATTGCCTTCTTTCGGTAGTTGAAGTGAGGGTTCTTGGGTTCCAATACATGCGAGAGTTTTACAAGGAAGATGAGGACTCCAAGGGACACCTCGATGGTGGCAATGGTTTCTATGTGCTCCAAGACGGGTTCCTTTTCATGGGGAACAAGTTATGTGTGCCCAAGTGTCCATTGAGGAAGCTATTGGTGCGAGAAGTTCACGGAGGTGGTCTAGCCGGTCATTTCGGCATCAACAAGACCCTTGACATGCTGAAGGATTATTTTATTTGGCCTAGAATGGGAGGAGACATACACGATGTGATTTCCAAGAGTATCACGTACCATCATGTCCAAAGCCAGTTTCACCAAGGGCTTTATACTCCTCTTCCCGTTCCGAAAAACCCATGGGAAACTTTGAGCATGGACTTCATCGTTACCATCATGTCCAAAGCCAGTTGCACGGTGTTCCAAGGACCATTGTTTCCGATCGTGATGCGAAGTTCATGAGTCATTTTTGGAGATCTCTATGGAAACTCCTCGGAACGAAGCTCCTTTTCACCATGTCGCACCGCCCTTAAACGGATGGTCAAACCGAGGCCACAAACAAGACCCTCATTACTTTGCTTCGGGGTCTTGTGAGCAAGAGTCTGCAGGATTGGGATGCTAAGCTTTGTCATGCCAAGTTCGCGTACAACCGGGCTCCTTCATTCGCCATGGATCGCTCGCCTTTTGAAACTTGCTACGGGGTGAATCCTATCACTCCCATCGACGTCCTTCCTCCACCTTTGGAGGCAAGGGCGAGTTTTGAGGGAAGCGAGAAGGCCGCCGAGATTCAGAATCTTCATCGCCAAATCCGGGAGTAGATCGAGAAGACTAATGAACTCTACAAGTCCCGAGTCAATAAGTACCGCTGAAACATCACCTTCAAACCCGGGGACTTGGTTTGGCTCCATTTGAGGAAGGAACGGTTTCCTTCGCGGAGGAAAAGCAAGCTCATGCCAAGATGTGAGGGATCGTTCAAGGTGTTGGAGAAAATAAACGATAACGCCTACAAGCTCGATCTTCCCAGAGATATGGGGGTCTCCTCCATGTTCAACGTTGGCGATCTTTCACCCTACATCGAGGATGTTGAACCCGATGTAGATTTGAGGACAAATCTTCTTCAAGAAGGGAAGGATAAAGAGTCCCGGGTTCCTTTCTCGTCCCTCGTGACATTTTCCAAACGAGCCGCCTCATCTACGGTAAATCTCGAAGTGCAATTCCCGGTGAAACTTGGAAACACAAGGGTAGTCTCGCCTATCCATTGGATGGGAACCGAGACCTTCTAAGGAGGCCCGCTTGTGTCCCGACCCCGGAGGCCCGAGATCGTATCGGACCGTCCCGACATGTTGAACAATGTGGTGACGAGCTTCAGGTTACTTTTGTGATGTATGCTAGCTCACAAAGATCAAAGTGTTGAACAAGAATGCATCATAGAACCACACACACAACTGAATGCTTGTATCAACAATAGCTAATGGGAAGCAATTAGCTGGAATAGAAGACAACCCAATATAGACAATAAAGGATAGGCTTGCTTACATATGTTACAGACACACCTTCAATTGCAATCAAGGGCAAAGGACTCTCCCATTCATACTCCTACAGACACACCAAAGCATGGATGATCAAGCACAGCTGACACTTGCTGGATTCTTGCCAAAATCCAGTGACAGGAGTTGATTTAACCAAGGATTGAGAGTTATATGTTACTCACAAACATTTAGAGGTTCTAAGACATTCAAGAATACTATTGAATAAACACTGATGATCATTTCATTGCTGGAAACTCAGAATATAAAGACTACTAACAATTTGATTAGCAGCTGCTCATCATAAGCTAATCTGCCTAATCTCCTTGACTTAATCTAACTTATAATACTTAAGATAAATACATCTGGTTACCTCCTAATCTAACTAATATGATCCGGCTTACAAGTTGCAAGAAAATAAAAGGAAAAATACAAACTAAACTCTGATTGGACCAAATGCCAAAAGAATGGCAAAATGGACCAATTAGAGGCTTTCCTGCCTAAGGGGGTAAACTTTAAGTTACTGAGGTAATTCTCGCGCTAAAGTTAACCTGGATGTAATCTCAACATGTTAAGATTGAGCTAGAAAGACCAAAATAACCCCTATGGACAGATAACAAAAGACTTAGCCTCATAACTGAGGTTCTGGAAAAACTGATAACAAACAACCCTGCTGGGATTGCTTGTTCTGAGGCTTGTAACATGCTGATGCCATGCTCGAACATGCTGGGACTTGGCTTGGACTTAAAAATGGCATGACATAGAACAAAAATCTCCTAAGGGAACCTTGGCTGATTCTTCCTCAATCAACAAATATGACATTGAGAAAGACTATTGCTTGGACTGTTGTTGTTGGGAACTGGATTTGGTCTGAATGACCAATGCTGATGGGCTGAAGGTGCCAAGACTTCTTTCACAAGTGTTTAACAAGCTAAGATGGATGTTGGTGATCAATTGGTGACTGCTGAAAATGCTGTGAACTTCCTGCTGGATGGCTGAACTGCTGAGTGACATGATGCTTCTGCTGGGATTAGGAAGCATGTTGTTTCTGCTGGAGATGGTTCCTTAGCTACTGAGTTTGTTGAATTAACATGGTATCCTCCCTGTGCTACTGTTGAAAGTGCTGGCGAAGTTCCTTTATATTCCTCCTTTGCTGATGAGCCTGTTGCTGCTTGCTGTTCTTCATAATGGCCTCCACACTACAAGAAAATGTGTTGTTCCCTACACTTATTTGCCCACACATAACTAAGTATGACAGCTTAAATAGCTAATTTTGTTGTCCCCACACTTATATGTGCCTTAGTTAAATAGTATCTTTTAGCATCAAATATTAAGTGTGGGGAAGGGTTTAACTATTGTAGGTACATAATAAGTTATTTACAAAATTAACTTTCTTTTTTTTTCCCAATGTTAGATACTCCCTCCATTTTTATTTATCTGTCGCCTAAGAAATTATGTTAAAAAATTTGACCATTAGCATCTTAATTTGTATACTGATTAATCATACAAAATTAATGTCATTAGATTCGTAATGAAAAATACTATTAAAAAAGTATAATATTATATTTTTTTAATAAAAATTTTATGTTAGAAATTATTGATTAAAGATTGACATTGAAAACCGTAAATGAAAAATTAAAAAGAACGGAGGGAGTAACTAATACTCTCTCCATTTTTTTTTTTATCTGTCACCTAGGAAATTATGTATAAAAATTTTGATCGTTAATATCTTAATTTGTATAATAATTCATTATACAAAATTGATGTCATTAGATTTATAATTAAAAAATTACTGTTAAAAAAGTATAATATTATATTTTTTATAAAATTTTTATATTAAAAATTATTGATTAAAGATTGACACTGAAAATCATAAATTTCAGATAAAAAAGAACGGAAGGAAAGTAATAAAATTAAAATGAAAAAAACAACCATGATCACGCAGATTTTATTTCCAAATTAGATGGATCGATCCCCATATCCCTGAAAACTTGCTCCTACATAAAATTCACATCAAGCAACTATCTACACTCGATTATCAGTGGGCGAAATGAGCTTGTTGCCGCAGCGGCTAATGTTCTAGTTCCGGTTCCGGACTTCCGGTGGTAGTCGTCGGCTCACAATAGGCTAAATCAACAAGGTTTGTATCTCCGTCCCTGTCTCTCTATATCTCCATGGTTCAATTGGTCTGATAAACCCTAATTTCATTTCTATGAATACAAATATGAATTGGTGGAAATTTCTTGACCTAAAATCAAATCAAAATCAAGTGTTCTGGTAAACTCTGTGATATTATGTACTTCTCGCACTTCAATTTTGCTTATTTATTTGGGGTGATTGTGAACATATCTTGATGAAATTATGGTTATTTAACTTTTCCGCTTGTTATAATTAACAACTTCAAACAAAGCCAGTTCAATGGAGTTTGAAAGAATTGATCAATTGTTGTTCACATATTTCTTGTGGTATATCTTTAGTTTGTATCCTACTGTATTAGGAAGAAATGCCTCTCAAAATATTCCTTTGCTACTTATTATAGACTTGTAGATAGTGAATGGTTTATAGTATTTTTAATTTTTTTTAAAAAAGTAACTAGCCTTTCAATACTGTTAGGTTGCTACAAATGGTCGACACTCGACACTATAGTGCTGCTTAGCTGGGGCTTCTCTTGGGATGTATTTCAATCAGGACTCATCCATTCTTGTTCAGATATCTTGGGATTTAGAGCTCTTTCATTCTATGGTTTCTTCTGGTTACTCAATTTTTTTACTCTTTATTTTGTTAATTGTTTTGGGGTGGATTGGGAGGGTGCCTAAGTAATCAATGCCTCGCCTTTGCCTTTTCTTTGTTGGCCGACAGTCATGTTGATATTTTTTTGACTTGTGCGACATACATGTTGCCAGAGCATTGCTTTTACAGTCTTATGGAGGGGAGATCTTTGTTTTCATCAACTCAGCTCACTAGTGCTTTCTTTGGGTTGTTTTTTTTTTTTTTTTTTGGTGGTTATCTGCCATGTTTCTGGGTTAAGCTCTTATCCTATTTAAATGTGTCTGCTTTGAATACAAGTAAGCATTCACCTTCCCTAGCAAATTTGACTGCATTATGTTAAGAGTGCAACAGATACATGCACAAATGCATATATTACAGAAGAAACTATTGTAACAAGAATTTCTATGTATAGTTACAATTAGTGGTTGACCATTTAAGCATTTCACTAATCAAACTAATTTAAAGTGTACTGGATATAAGAGGCTAGACTTTGCTTTCGTAACCACATCTAGGTTTTATGTTTTGTTGTATTGATGAGTTAATTAGCTCCATATAAAGTACATAATATGTATGTTAATATAATATAATTTCTGCTACAAATCACTGCCTCGTTCACTATTGGTTGTCAGAAATAGCATATATAATTGGTCTTTCCTTCTTGGCGGCCTGACTCATAGGATTGTGGGTCTTGTGGCAACCTTACTAACTGTTAGTAGCATAGTGATGGCAGATACATATGCTTTCGTTGGTGGCAAGATAAATTGTTGTGAAATTCTTACAGTAACATTGATTAGACTATTAATCCCTAGTAATTTATTTTCTATAGTCTCTGGCAGATTCCAACTTGTGTTCCTTTGTACATTGTAAACTGCTTTTATGTAGTTACTACTGTATTCATGGACCTCCTTTCTTTTTCCCGGTGAAATGCTTGACTGTATCAAGCTTATGGCCTTACTTTGTCCTATGACTTTCACCCTTTAATTTGTTCCATGAAATACAACTTAGTGATGATTACATTATGATTTTTGAATGCCTTCCCATTCATCTTAGTCTTCTTTTTAAAGAATTTCCTTACTGCCTCTCTGTATATTGGGTATGGACCGACAAAAACTAAGCATAGGTTTAGTCTAGTTCAGAAAGTCCATTTCATCTTGTTATTCTTGGAGATTTGATATTAAGTACATATTTCAAATATAATTTTCTTGATTATTTCAAATTATATGCTACATCTCTAACTAAGCATTCATATACGTCTAATGTGTAGGGAATTGCAGAAAGTAGATCGAAGTCAAACATGACACATGTGATAGTAAATATTGAAATCTAACTTGCACATTTTAAAAAAAGTATTCATTAATTAGTTTTAGATTATTTTGTGTATTCCGGCTTGTGGCACGTGTCTAGTATAAGTTTTTTTTTTTTGGTAGGTGTGGTCGGTGAGTTGTGATGTATTCTGGCTTATAGCAGTTGAATTTGTTTTAGATTACTTTGTGTATTTTTTTTAAAAGATATATGGTATTAATCTTAGGGATGATGCTTTAATTAGGGAAATATTGTCATACTTTTTTTTGTCTAACAATTCTTTAACATATTTATATTCATGTAAAGCTACCTCGTGTCTAGGTAGAAAGAGTTGTTGATATTGTACTTAGATGTCACCCTATGGATGTCCAAAGATACCGAACTCCATCGAAAAAAAAGAGGAGTTATGATCTACCTAATAGGAGTCATATACACTTGAATTATTCATCTCCCCCTTTTGTTAGTGAGATTTACTTTTCATGATGTCTTTAGTATATGTATAGTCTGTGAATGTGCTTGCAGGCGACGAAACTTTGTAGAAATAAAGTTCATTCAAATGTGTTGAAGGATGTTCTTCAGCCAAAGCTTGACAGGGCTTTAATTGTAAGTATACTGTATGCTCTATAAATATATCTCATTTATGATTTTTTGTTACTATGTAAAAATTAATGTAATATGGTCTAATCATTGCTCTAATTGTTTGTTTTGACATTGTTAGGTAGCTAACAACAATGTGGAACAAGAGGTAGACAATGGTCTTCTTGAAGAGTGATTGTGTTGAGTTTTCCGATTATCACAAATCTAGTTGACTCAGACAAATTTATGGATACAATATGAATTATTTGTTTGTAAGAATTTGTAATGACAAATATTTGTTTTGAATTTGTTCGGTTACAACTTTAGATTACTTTGTAGTTGACTTAATTAGTTGGTACAAATCAACGGTTACGTGATACACATTTTAAGATTTTAATACAATGTTGAAGTGCTCTTTTTAAAGATCAACAACCTTTATACTTTGAGAAATATATATATATATATTTTTTTTGAGAAGATTAAAGCTTCATTAATCAAAACCAAAGTACAAAACAACTCGGGCATACCCGAGGGGTCACATTCAACAACCCAAAAACAAAATCCCATAAAAGAACCCATAAGAACAAAATCCAACTAAGCCTCGAAAGACTTAATACAACCTCAAATTAACATCAGTTTTGATGAACAAACATAAAACCACCGGAGAGTGTTTCAAATTCTGATGTAACCTTCTATTCCTCTCGCTCCAAAGATGATATATGATGGTTACCAAAACTAACCTCTGTTTCTTGCTACCAAATCCAGCTGCTTTCCAATTCTGAGAATTCCAAGCGTCCCAAACAGGGAGACAAGGAAAAAAAGAAGACCAAACCAAGTCTCAAACTTGAGAAGAGAAAGAGCATTCAAAAAGAATATGAGCATTAGATTTACAATTCCTTTCACATAACAAGCACCGATTGGCAATACTTGTCCCAAATCTTTGAAGACGATCCTGAGTCAATAATCTGCCATTTATAGCAATCTAAGCAATGAAAGAGCACTTTGGAATCCTCGGACTACACCAGATTAGGTTGTGCCAATGTACTCTTTGATTGTGAGCTTTAATGAAATCATAACCCAACTTGACTTTATACTGTTTGCCATCAGAAATAAGCTTCTTGAAGAGAGGAAGGAGGGTATCCCTAGCCTTAATAAGCCTTCTCCAATACCAACTTGCATTCTGTTTAAGCTCACAATCAAGAATAGAGCTCTTCTTAATATAGATGTGGTGAATCCAACGAACCCAAAGAGATTCTTTGTTGCAAAACAATTGCCACAACAGATTACCTAAAGCAGCCACATTCTAGGCCTGAGCATCTCTAATATTAAGGCCACCCTCCAATTTATAAAGATAGCAAACATCCCAAGAGATTGGGGGGGGGGGGGGGGTTTAGTATCAGAACCCCAAAGAAAGTTGCGACAGATTTTCACAATAGAAGCAATGACATTCTTCGAGATTATAAATATTTGTGCCCAATATGTGTGAATGGACATCAAGATGCTATTTACGATTCGTTCTACGGATAAGTCGCTTCCGATTGCGACGAATATTCTGCTAGCCATTTTATCATGGAGAATGGCGCAATCATGTATGTTCAACCTAAAAGGTTTAATTGGAACACCAAGATATTTGAAAGGTAAGCTACCCTCCTTGAATCCCACTTCCGTCAGTATAAGATTCTTCATGTCATTGGGAACATTAACAAACACAACATCTGACTTAGCTTTATTCGGGCACAGACCAGAAACACTAGAGAAGTGTTCAAAAGCAACGTTTAGAATTTCAACACTAGAGATATCCCCATAGAAAAACATCAATAGGTCATCCGCAAAGCAAAGATGAGTGAGTTTGAGCAGAGCACATAATGGATGATACCTGAAATCAGAATCTTGAACTGCATCCTGGATGGATCTATTCAAATACTCCATGACAATGACAAATAAGAGAGGTGAAATGGGATCACCCTGCCTTAGACCTCTTCCACTTTTGAAAAAACCGAAGGAAGCACCATTAAAACCCACTGAGAATGAAGCAAAAGTGACGCAAGTCATAATCCATTCCACAAAAACCCAAGGAAAATTCAAAGCCAACAATAGATTTCGAATAAAGTCCCAATCCACAGTGTCATAAGCCTTTTGTATATACTTTGAGAAACATATATATATATATATATATATATATATATTGTGTTCCCTATATTAAACTTCAAGTTAGCATTAAATAATAAAATAATTATTAAAAAATGTCAACACTAATAAGTTCCCGCCAAAAATTAGTTGGGTTTTAAAAAGTTGTTATTTGTTAATAGTTCGCCACACTTATATGTGCAAGTAAATTTAGGTTTATAGTTTTCAAATAAAGGAGCTTGCCCACATATACATGCGTGTGTAAATACCCACACATACAAGTGCAACGAATCAATGTATTCGCTTTACATATATGTGTGGCCAGAATAAGTGCTTACCACACATAGTAAGTGTGGCTAAATTTTCCCCACAGTTTCAAACAACACACTTAGCTAAGTGTGGGGAGTAGCCTTAGCTGCATTTATATGTGTGGCTAACAACCATTTTAAGTGTCGCTGAACACATCTTTTCTTGTAGTGCCATCATTCTCCCCAGGTTGAGGAAAGTTTGTCCTCAAACTTGGTAGGTCTTCATCTGATGGATAGTATGGTCGAAGATCTGCTACATTGAATGTTGCTGAACCTCCATACTTTTCAGAAAGATCCAATCTATAGGCGTTGTCTCCAATTTTCTTAACCACTTCAAATGGTCCATCTGCTCTTGGTAGCAACTTGCTTTTTCTCTTGCTGGGGAACTTGTCCTTCCTTAAGTGGATCCAAACTAAATCTCCAGGCTGGAAAGTGACCTTCTTCCTATGCTTGTTGGCTGATGCAGACACCTGCTCATTATACTTGGCTATTTTCTCCTTCACTTGCTGATGAAGCTCCCTGATTTGATCTGTTCTTTTACCTGCTTCAAAACTAAATTTGACAGAAGTAGTTAGTGGAACTAAATCCAAAGGGGAAATTGGATTTTTACCATAGACTACTGGGAATGGAGAGTAGCCTGTGGCTTTGGATTGTGCCTTGTTGTAAGCAAACTCAGCATGGGGCAAGAGAGTGTCCCATCCTCCTGCTTTATTTTTGTGAATAAGTGCTCTCAATAGGACTCCAAGTGTTCTATTAGTAACCTCTGTTTGGCCATCAGTCTGTGGGTAGCAAGTAGTGCTGTACTTGAGCTGTGTGCCTAAATTCTTCCACAAAGTAACCCAAAAATGTCTCAAAAACTTTGTATCCTTGTCAGAAACAATAGTCTTTGGCACTCCATTTAATCTCACAATCTCCTGGAAGAACAATTCTGCAACTCTTGTGGCATCAAAGGTGGTGTGGCATGGCATGAAATGTGCCATCTTTGAAAATCTATTGACCACTACCATCACTGAATCCTTACCTTTTTGAGTCCTTGGCAAACCTACAATATAATCAAGGCTGACATCTTCCCAAGGGCTGCTGGGAACTGGAAATGGTGTGTATAAACCTTGAGGTAGGCTGTGTGACTTAGCCAACACATGAAGCATCACATTCTACTTCAAAAACTTTGCTGGAGCTGGGTAGTGCTAGAACTGGGGCTGAAGTGAGCCTCTCCTTGACTTCTTCAAAGGCTTTCTGGGCTGCTGTTGTCCAAATAAAGGACTTTCCCTTCACCACTTCAGCCATTGATGCTAAAATGGTGCTGAAGGTTTTGACAAACCTCCTGTAAAATGAAGCCAGGCCATGGAAGCTCCTGACTTGCTGAATAGAAGTGGGCACAGGCCACTCCCTAATAGCTTGAATTTTCTCCTCATCAACTTGGATACCTGCTGCTGTGACAATGTACCACCAGAAGTTCACTTGGGATGTAAAGAAGTGACACTTCTTGAGATTTCCATACAACTGCTCCCTGCTTAGAATATCTAAGACCTCCTGCAAATGCTTGACATGTTCTTGTTCAAACCTGCTATAGACAAGAATATCATCAAATTACACAACAACAATCTTGCCTATGAGTGGCTTCAGGATCTGGTTCATGAGTCTCATGAATGTAGATGTGGCATTAGTGAGGCCAAAAGGCATGACCAACCACTCAAACAAACCTCCCTTGGTCTTGAATGCTGTCTTCCACTCATCTCCCTCATAGATCCTTATCTGGTAATATCCACTCCTCAAATCAATCTTGGAAAAGACTGCTGACCCATGTAACTCATCCAATATATCTTAAAGCCTAGTTATAGATGCTTCTCCACGCCCAACGAGATGCGCCAACCTGTGACTCCCATCTTTCTTAGGCACTAACAAGGCTGGAACTGCACATGGACTTAGACTTTCCCCAATCATTCCCTTCTCCACTAACTCATTCACCTGCCTTTGTATCTCATTGGTATCTTATGGGGTCATCCTATAAGCTGGCTTATTAGGCAACAGTGATCCATGCACTAGGTCAATTTTGTGCTGGATATCCCTTTTAGGTGGCAAACCAGGTGGCATTTCATCAGGAAACACATGCTGAAATTGCTGAAGTAAGGGTAGGAATAGAGGGTGGTCATTTTGTGGGGCTGAGGGTTCTTGAAGGTTTAAAAGGATCAAGTCTCTTTGTGTGTTAAATTCATGCTGATCAAATAAAAGCAACGCATCAAGACTAGGTTCAAGACATAGGTTCTTGGATTTCTTGGTTAACTGTGAGGGTTTCACGGGGGTAAGAATGATCTTTCTGTGGTTCATGGTAAGGGTATATGTATTATCTTTACCACAATGACTCACTGATCTATCATATAACCAAGGTCGACCCAGAAGCAAATGACATGCATCCATTGGTAATATATCACACCAGACATAATCCTTATACGATTGACCAATTGAAAAACTAATAAGGGATCTGGTAGAAATTTGGATACCTTTCCCTGAGCTGAGCCATTGAATGGTATAAGGAGTTGGATGCTGCATTGGTACAACTTCCACTATCAACTATCACAGAACATACCTTTCCTCCAATGGTACACCTTGTATGAAAGATATTCTCCCTCTATTCTTCTGCTTCTTCTACTGTTGAGCTACTCAGGACTCTCCTGATCACCAACATTTCTCCTTCATACGGACTCTCTTCTATGGCATCATCATAAACTGGATCATATCCAGGATCCTCATTATCCTGTTCTTCTTCCTACACATGCTCAGAGTCGATAAACAAGGCTGCTTGGTACTCAGCAAGAGTAACCATCCTCTTGTTTGGACATTCTGAGGCAATGTGCCCATGCCCTTGACACCTAAAGCATCTTCTTTCTGGGTAGGATTTGTTGGTAGGGACTGGGGTCTTTGTGGGGGATTTTGTGGCTGAATTTGAGGTGGTCTTGGGGCTGGATATCTGGCTTGAGGTGGGGTTGGGGGTGGATAGGTTCTTTGTGGGGGATCGTAAGGCTTGCAGTAGGGATATGGCTTAGCTGGGGCATAAGGCTTGGTTGGGTATCTGCTGCTATACTCCTTCACTCTGGCTTTCTTTTGTTGTTCCACCTTATGAGCCAAAGAACTTAGCTCATCAAGTGAATCATAAACTTGCAACTCAACAATATTCTTAATACTGTCATTCAAACCTGCAAGGTACCTAACATACGTTTGCACCTCATTCTCCTACAAATTACACTTCCAAAGCAAGTGCTCAAATTATTTCGTATATTCCTCCACAGATTTGTTTCCCTGCACCAAATGTTGTAGCTTAGAGTGGTTCTCCTTCATATAGTTGTCTGGAAGGAACTTCTCTTTCAGTTACTGTCTCATCTTAACCCAAGTGCTCACCCTATCTTCACCAATCTCCATTCTTCTTCTCTGCAGATTAGTCCACCAAGTAGAAGCATACTTTTTCAATTTTAAGGCTACTAACTTCACCTTATTCTCTTCTGAAACTTCTTTCAAGTCAAAAACCCTCTCCACAGTATGTAACCAATCTAAGAAAACATCAGGATCTAGCTCCCCTGCATATTCAGGTATATCAATCTTGAAATCTAGCTTCTCTATCTTCTTGTCTTACCTCCTTTCCTCCCTTTCACTCTCACTGTTTTCCTCTGGTTCACTGATCCTAGGTGATCTTCTAACATATCTCCTCCTCCTCCTGTGTGTAGGCCTAGGACCTCAACCTCCTCTTCCTGTCCTACTGAAAGGATTCTCACCTTCTCCTTCCTCCAATTCTTCATCAGTCTCCTTATTAAGCTCAATTCTATGCAATCTCATATAATACTGCAGTTGTTCACTCAAGAATTTCATTTTTTTCTCCCTTTCTTCTTTTTCTTTCAAGGTCTGTTCTAAGAATTCCTGGGGTGTTTTACAAGTTCCGGCCATTTCAACTATCACAAACAACACACTCCAAGATAGAACACAGCTCTGGTACCAAGATGATGATGCAAGGTCACAGAGATGAGAGTTTGACCTCACAGTACACCACATAGGACTTCACACACAATGCTAATGATGTAAAACAAAGCTAATTGGAAACAATTAGCTGGAATAGATGACAACCCAACAAGGAATTGAAAGGATAGACTTGTATTCACTCCGATACAGGCACACCACATAATAAACACAATGGCATAGGACTTAGTTACCTCAACAGATACAGACACACCACCACTGGATCAAGTAAGCTCTACACACACCACTAGGAATGCCAACTCCTAGATACTGAAGTAAATTCATCCCAAATGAGATTTTGCTGACACTCACAAACGAGAGGCTCAACTAAGGCACTCAAAATGCTATTGAAATTATCACTGATTAGTTTGCAAGCTGCTGAATACATCTCTATACATAGCTAATCCCAAATCATTTTGATTAGAGGCACTTAATTAAAGTAACCTGCTAATCTCCCTGATAATCTAGTTACTGAACTAAACCAAATACATTACAGTACAACTTATACTAACTAATACAATCCGGAAACAACTGAAAATACAAAGAAAAACAAAGTTGGCTTCTAATTGGACCAAAACCCCAATGGTTGGCAATTTTGACCAATCAAGGCCTTTCCTAGTTGGGAGGTAATAAGCGTTCTTGGGTTCCAACCAAGGTTGTTAGAATCGGGATCCTAGTTAAGATCGATGGGCGTAGTTAAGATCGAAATCGTAGAATCAGATCGTGGATCGTAAGATTCTAATACAATAAGAAAATATCAAATAAAGTTCTACGATTATTAAAATCTTAACATTTTATTCACTAGTAATGAAGCAATACGTTAAATTGTATATCAGTTGATAACAACAATACAAAATTTAAATTGTTATGACAAAATTTTAAAGATGATATTGTGTACAAACATTATCAAATTCAGGTAGGATCGTGGATCGAATCGCATGATCATAGAATCGTATTGCGATTCTAACATATAATATTCAGGCAAAACCAGGATCGTACGATCCTTACTACTTTAAGATCCTAGTAAGAGTTGGATCGATGAAAGATTTTTGGATCGTATACTCGTAGAATCGTTGATCCGGATCGGGATTTTAATAACTATGGTTCCAACACATGCTGGAGATTTACAAGGAAGATGAGGACTTCAAGGGACACCTCGATGGTGGCAATGGTTTCTATGTGCTCCAAGACGGGTTGCTTTTCAAGGGGAACAAGTTGTGTGTCCCCAAGTGTCCATTGAGGAAGCTATTTGTGCGAGAAGTTCACGGAGGTGGTCTAGCCGGTCATTTCGGCATCCACAACACCCTTGACATGCTAAAGGAGCATTTTTATTGGCCTAGAATGGGAGGAGATGTACACGATGTGATTTCCAAGTGTATCACCTACCATCATTCCAAAAGCCAGTTTCACCAAGGGCTTTATACTCCTCTTCCCGTTCCAAATGGCCCGTGGGAAGATTTGAGCATGGACTTCATCTTTACTTTTCCCCGAACCGTGCGTGGCAAGGACTCAATCCACGTCGTCGTTGACCGTTTCTCGAAGATGGTGCATTTCGTCGCTTGTGACAAAACCGACGACGCCGCTCACATCGCTAATCTCTTCTTCCAGGAGATAGTGAGGTTGCACGGTGTTCCAAGGACCATTGTTTCTGATCGTGATGCGAAGTTCATGAGTCATTTTTGGAGATCTCTACGGAAACTCCTTGGAACGAAGCTCCTTTTCAGCACGTCACACCACCCTCAAACGGATGGTCAAACCGAGGTCACAAATAAGACCCTCATTACTTTATTTTGGAGTCTTGCGAGCAAGAGTCTGTGAGATTGGGATGCTAAGCTTTGACATGCCGAGTTCGCGTACAACTGGGCTCCTTCATTCGCCACGGGTCGCTCGCCTTTTAAAACTTGCTACGGGGTAAATCCTATCACTCCCATCGACCTCCTTCCTCCACCTTTGGATGCAAGGGCGAGTTTTGAGGCAAGCGAGAAGCCCGCCGAGATTCAAAAGATTCATCGCCAGATCCGGGAGAAGATCGAGAGGACTAATGAACTCTACAAGTCCCGAGTCAATAAGTACTGCCGGAGCATCACCTTCAAACCCGAGGACTTGGTTTGGCTCCACTTGAGGAAGGAACGGTTTCCTTCGCGGAGGAAAAGCAAGCTCATGCTAAGAAGTGAGAGACCGTTCAAGGTGTTGGAGAAAATAAACGATAACGCCTACAAGCTCGATTTTCCCAGAGATATGGGGGTCTCCTCCACGTTCAACGTTGGCGATCTTTCACCCTCCATTGAGGGTGTTGAACCCGATGCGGATTTGAAGGCAAATCCTTTTCAAGAAGGGGAGGATGAAGAGTCCCGGGTTCCGTTCTCGTCCCTCGTGACATTTGCTAAATGAGCCGCCTCACCTACGGTAAATCTCGAAGTGCAACTCCCGGTGAAACCCGAAAATACAAGGGTAGTCTCGGCCGTCTATTGGATGGGAACTGAGACCTTCTAAGGAGGCCCGCTTGTGTCCCGACCCCGGAGGCCCGAGACCATATCGGACCGTCCCGACATGTTGAACAATGTGGTGACAGGGTTCAGGTTACTTTTGTGATGTATGCTAGCTCACAAAGATCATAGTGTTGAACAAGAATGCATCATAAAACCACACACACAACTGAATGCTTGTATCAACAATAGCTAATGGAAAGCAATTAGCTGGAATAGTGATAAATCGTTTTTATATAGAGTTTTTAGGGCTTAAATCATGTCAGTTTCATGCTTTTTATATCCGATATCTCGTATTTTTATAGCAATTTCTGTGATTTATACGCTTGATCGCGAGTTTGGTATGTTTTGAAGGAATTGGTGGAATTAAATCGAAAAGCATGAAAAATTGGAGAAAGAATAACAAAAATCAAAGAAATAAAAAAAAAGAAGTTGAAGAAGGAAAGAAGAAGAAAGAAAGAACGGTCCAAATGACACGGCCCAAAAACCAGCTGAGGCGGAAAGGCAAGGCGCAGGCAGCGTTTTTAAAACGCAGCCAGCGCCTTGTCTAGAGAGTTTGGCAACCGAGGAGAAAGAAAACGCAGCTCGCGTTTTGGACGCGCATCCAGCGCCCACTCACGGAGAATTTGGGCAAAACGCAGCCAGCGTTTCTAAAACGCAGGCCGCGATTTGTTCCCTAATCCATCCCTATAAAAGGGGTTTGACGTCCGCTGTTTCAAGAGAGCTGGGCCAGCGAGCGATTTTCATCAGTTCTAGCATTAGTTTTCGGAGAGATTTTTAGATAGCTTTTAGAGTAGACTTAGATCAATTTATTTACAGTTAATTCCAAAAGATTGCTATTAGATTAGATTATTGTTAGTGATCGAAGAACACGAAAGAGATCGATTCCGGTGACATGAAGATATCAATTCCGCCGATTCGAACACGGTTTATTTCTATTCTTCTTTAATGCTTTCTCGATTTTATTTAGATTTTGCGATGTTTACTTTTAGAATTATGAGTAGCTAATTTTGTTTGTTTGGGGGATAAACTCGATGTCAACTGATTGAATTTGAGTACAGTCTCGGTGTTAGGTTATCCTTTTATTCGTTTAATCTGCGTGCAATGTATGTCATGGTAATTTGGCAATAGAACGACAGTTTGAGTATGTACCTGGTTTTAGATTCTTGACAGTAGAACGACAGTTTGATTCTTGAATCGGATTGCGTAAACTGAATAGGTTAGAAAATAGTTAGACATAATGATTCTTGCCTAAGGTCAATTTATAATCAGTTCTTATCTTTAATTAGTCTAAATAGTTAGAAATAATGTTTAGGTTAATCATTGTAACTCACCTAAGATCGAAAGATCGAAGTGATAAGGCCTAGAAACATTATAGACCTCGAATCATCTTGTTACATGCACCGGGCTTGTTGATGATTTAATTAATTGGTTAAACCCTAAAAATTCCTGTTTTCCTAGTTTAGTTTAGAAAACCTTACCACAAACCCCTTGGATCGACCAAGAATTATTTGTAGCGAACTAGTTCAGTGCGTGGTTGAACGCGAATCCCTGAGAGAGAACGATATTTTATTACTACACAGACCCGTACACTTGCGTTACACAGACACCTATATGTTTTAGGTCTGTCAAATAGAAGATAGCCCAATACAGACAATAAATGATAGGCTTGCTTACATCTGTTACAGACACACCTTCAGTTGCAATCAAGGGCAAATGACTGTCCCATTCATACTCCTACAGACACACCAGAGCATGGATGATCAAGCACAGCTGATATTTGCTGGATTCTTGCCAAAATCCAGTGACAGGAGCTGATTTAACCAAGGATTGAGAGTTATATGTTACTCACAAACATTCAGAGGTTCTAAGACATTCGAGAATACTATTGAATAAACACTAATGATCATTTCATTGCTGGAAACTCAGAATATAAAGACTACTAACAGTTTGATTAGCAGGTGCTTATCATAAGCTAATATGCCTAATCTCCCTGACTTAATCTAACTTACAATGCTTAAGATAAATACATATGGTTACCTCCTAATCTAACTAATATGATCCGGCTTACAAGTTGCAAGAAAATAAAAGGAAAAATACAAACTAAACTCTGATTGGACCAAATGCCAAAAGAGTGGCAAAATGGACCAATTTGAGGCTTCCCTGCCTAAGGGGGTAAACTTTAGTTAGTGAGGTAATTCTCGCACTAAAGTTAACCTGGATGTAATCTCAACATGTTACGATTGAGCTAGAAAGACCAAAAGAACCCCTATGGACAGATAACAAAAGACTTACCCTCAGAACTGAGGTTTTGGAAAAACTGATAATAAACAACCCTGCTGGGATTGCTTGTTCTGAGGCTTGTAACTTGCTGATGGCATGCTCGAACATGCTGGGAATTGGCTTGGACTTGAAAATGGCATGACATAGAACAAAAAACTCCTAGGGAACCTTGGTTGATTCTTCCTCAATCAATTGATATGACATTGAGAAAGACTGCTGCTTGGACTGTTGTTGTTGGGAACTGGATTTGGTCTGAATGACAAATGCTCATGGGCTGAATGGCTGAAGGTGCGAAGACTTGTTTCACAATTGTGTAACAAACTTGGATGGATGCTGGTGATGGATTGGTGGCTGCTAAAAATGTTGTGAACTTCTTGCTGGACGGCTGAACTACTGAGTGACATGCTGCTTCTGCTGGGATTAGGAAGCATGCTGTTTCTGCGGGAAATGCTTCCTTAGCTGCTGAGATTGGTGAATCAACATGGTCACCTCCTTGTGCTGCTGCTGAAAGTGCTGAAGAAGTTCCTTTGGATTCCTCCTTTGTTGATGAAGTTGTTGTTGCATGCTATTTTCATGATGGTCTCCACCATTTTGGAAGCTGTACAAGCATGCACAGGCTGTTTTGGGGCAGAAAATGGTCGCCCCCGAGTCACATTGTGTCACGCCCGAGTTGCCTCCCTGCCCCAGGAGGTCGCGCCCGCGACCTGTCACGTCGCGCCCGCGACGGTTGCTTTTGCTGCCTAGCTGATTTTTTGACAGAGTATAGTCGCGCCCGAGAAGCATCCTGTCGCGCCCGTGACACCCTGCTGGCCCAGCTTGTCGTTCCCGCGACACACATTTAACGCCCGCTACGCTGCTCGGTTGCCTATTGCTGCCCTGGCGTTTTTGCTCGGTCGCACCCGTGACGGTCCACTTTTCTGCCGTATTTTCTGAAACCAAAACGACTGTGTTTTGGGTGTTGTTGTTTTGTTAAATACTCATTTGCTTGATTTTTCTGGGCAGTTTTTGAATGATCTTGAATGCCATTGCTTGAGAGCTCTCTAAGCCTCTCCCCCAAAATTCTTGTTTACTTTATCCAATCTTTATTTGGTGGTGTTTAAGTCATTTCTTTAGTAATTAATGGTGGTTTAGCCTAATTAGTCATGGTGGAATGTTAGGCCAAGGTTGTGGACTCTCCTAGCCAAGGTCATATGCAAACCCCATCGTGCCCAAGCTCCGTTTTCTTTTGATTTTCTTTCGAAAACTCAAGCATCTTTCATCCCACCACGATGGTAACCTTCCATCAATTCTAAGCTAAACCCATCTATCTTTCTTTTTTTCATATCTATTTTTTCTTTGGATAACAAACCGCGCAGTGTCATATTTGAAGAAAGAGATTGTTAAAGAATCCAACACACATGACTGGACAAAGCTTGTTAAACAAAAACCTTTCTCCCTGACTTTCCTGGGAGCCTGGGCTTTTATTCCGAAGGTCTAGTGCTCATGTGCCCTTCCGGCACCCCCCTTTGAGGGGCAAGGGCAACGGTCCTTATCCACATCAACTGCAGCTAATTCCGCCAATAAAAAATTTATGTACAAGATATTGGCACACAACTAGGATAGTTGATCATTTAACTTCGAATTATGCTGAATAAAGTCCGTTTTTTCTAAATAAAATATGTTTGAGAAACCTCAAGCTCCGCCCTCCTTACTCACCTCTCTCTAGAAAAAGCCCTGGTCGATCATATGCTCAACCCTTGCAATTCATCAGCTACACACGTCACTTTCAATTCCATCTTTTTGCTAGGCACGGGCGACTTCGAGTTCCAACGAGAAAGTGACATCTAGTATTTCAACGTTCCGGTAAGAAGGCTTATTTGGAAGTGACTTTTAAGGGTCCACGTATGGTATCACAATCTACTAATTATTTTATACTAGTGTTTAGACCCGTGCGTTGCACGGGGCGCAAGTAAACCATATTATTGAAAACATTACCAATGTTATATTTAAAAGAATAAAGAAAAAGACAATAATGAAAAATAAAAAATAGTTTTCTTATTTAGAAGAATAAAAAAAATTAGTGTATAAGAAAAAAAAAGGAAAAGAAAGAAGATTCACCAATGCAAACATACACATTAATTCACACATTAATATTACATATTTTTTTTAAAAAAATTAAATAAAATCAATTATAAATTTCCCAAAATGTCATCGTTAAAATCCTCATGTTTAGATCCTCACCTTTTATACCCAGAAATATATATATATATATATATATATATATATATATATATATATATATATATATATATATATATATATATATATGTATGTATATATATATATATATATATATATGTACACATATATATATACATATATACATATATATATATATATATATACACACACACACATATGTTTGGTACTTGAAAGCATATTTTCAAAACTTAGGGATCTAAAACCAGTTTCTACAAAATAGGACATGTAGACTTTGACATCTAAGTACGTCTTACTGTATTGGGGGATTTGTCATAGAGTTTGGACTGATTTTTTTATTTTTTATAAATAATGACTCTATGGTACTTCCTATTTTGTGAAAATCATATATTTTAAAGGACTTATATTTCTAGAATATATTAAATGATACCTTTTATTTTGTGGAATCAGTTTTCAAGTCCTATTCTTTTTGCATAATGTTATTTTAAGGGGCAAAGACTTCTAATATTGTTAATAGAGAAGGGCATATCCAAGGTCCTTTTTGCAAATTTTGTTTATTTTATAAAACAAGCTATAATAAATACTGTTAACTCTTTATTACGACTTTAATGATAATAATTATCACAATCTACTAATTATTTTATATGGCTCTGACACCAAATGGAAGATGATCGACACTAATATAACTTATTGTAACTGATTTGTACGAAAATATAAAAATATTTTGCTTTTAAGCGATTGTTAGAGACTACTAATAAAATACTAAAAAAATGCAACGGTTAAATTGCAATTCGCAAAACAAAATTGACAGCCATAATAGTTTTCCAATATGTATAGTACTTGAAAGCTTATTTTCAAAATTTGGGGATCTAAAAATAGTTTCTCGAAAATGTAGGATACCTTTTGGTTCATAATTCATTTTTTTTACTTTTTACTAATGGTGAATTTGTTTGTTAGCTATTGTGAAATAATGACCGGGCTTTGTGTGGCAACAAGGCTCTCATGCTGATTTATATTTGAACCAAATTTGAACCACACCACAAACAAGCACACAATATTTGAATGTTGTTATCACTTAGCGTTTAGACTGCCGAAAATATGGTTGGAAAAAAATCTCATGGAAAAAAATTGGGAGAAAATTTGACACCACAAACAAGCACACAATATTTGAATGTTGATTTGACTTTTTTATATTTGACTTTGAACCCGCTTAATTTTATTTCTGGATTCGCCACTGCATAGTATTACATCTAAGTTTGACAACTTTCCTAATTAATTTTGCTAGACTGCATCGTACCATAACCAATTGGAATCTACATTAAAGTAGTTGCATCAAGTGTTTGTTTCAATCCATAGTTTAGGTGCAACGGTATTGTTAAGGAAGACACCATTACCTTCGGGACTCGCACAATGTCAAGAAAGAGATGTAACTCTCATTTCCTAACAATCAAGAAAGCGTATATAATATGAAATATATGTCAAAGTAGAACTTTCACCAAGTGAAACATATGATTCCTATACACCATGTGAATTATTAGTATAGGTTTATGGAGCATATGCGTGGAGGGAGAAAAGAAGCTTCAGTAAAAATTCACTAATCAACCAAGAATAATAGCCTTGTACACCATAAGATTGGATATGACCCTTGGATAAAGGAAGAAATCCACAACCAATGGCCTAACATTCCACCATGATTAGCTAAAAGTAGTCCACCACTAATCAATAAAGAAATGACTTGTAACACAACCAATAATTAATTGGATAAAGTAAACAAGATTTGAGGAGGAATTAGGGGTATTCCCAATATCATTAACATAATACTCAAAGTCTGCCTTGAAAACATTGAAAATAGAGTATTTATACAATGGGGAAATTAGGCCTTAAACATAGTCGTTTTAAGCAAAACATACGTGTAATCCAGGTCGGTCACGGGCATGACAGGTCGAAGTTGGTAGGGCGATTTGGCGGTAGCACGATGTAGCGGGCGGTACACTTTCTGTCGTGGGCGCGACACACCAGACGTAGCGAGCGCGACGGCGTGGCATCACGGGTGTCACAGCGTTCAGTCCAACTTCCCTACATTGGCGTTCATGGCGTCGCGGGCGCGACGGTTTGAGAATTCCTTCCCCTGAGTTTTGCTGTCATGGTCGCGGGCGCTATGATTAATATAGCAGTCGCTACGAGTAATGTAGCGGGCGCAACTGCCTGCCGTGCATGTTTTCTCACCCAACTCTTTCCACCTTGCATGTTATTATCCGGTACCACAACCGAACCCCGTTACCACATATTTCAACTTCTTGGGACGGCTTGGTCCGATCTCGAGGCCTCCGTGGTCGGTGGATCGTGTGAGCCTTCTTAGAAGGGCTCGGAGCCCATCCATTGGATGGCCGAGACCAACCTTGAATTTCCGGGTTTCGCCATGCATTGAAGTTCAAGGTTTTATGTAGCGGAGACGGCTCGCTTGGCAAATGTGATGAGGGATGAGAACGGTACCCGGGACTCTTCATCCTCCCCTTCTTGAAGAGGATTTGCCCTCAAATCTGCATCAGGTTCATCTTCCTCAATATACGGTGAAAAATCCCCAATGTTGTAGGTAGAGGAGATCTCCATATCCCCGGAAAATCGAGTTTATATACATTGTTGTTTATCTTCTCCAATGTCTTGAACGGTCCCTCACTTCGTGACATAAGTTTACTTCTCCTCCTAGAAGGGAACCATTCCTTCCTTAAGTGAAGCCAAACCAAATCTTCGGGTTTGAATGTGATTTCCCGTCAAACTTGTTGGCCCGACATTTGTAAAGCTTATTAGTTCGCTCAATCTTGTCATGAATTTGCTAGTGAAGCTTTTGAATCTCGGTGGCCTTCTCGCTAGCTTCATAACTTGCTCTCGACTCTAATGGAAGAGGAATGAGCTCGATGAGAGTGATAGGATTGACCCCGTAGTAAGTTTCGAAGGGAGAATGTTCCGTAACGACGGAAGGAGCCCGGTTGTAGGCAAATTCGGCGTAGCAAAGCTTGGAATCCCGATCCCGTAGACTCTTACTCACAAGACCCCGTAGTAAGGTAATGAGATTCTTGTTGGTCACTTCAGTTTGACCATCAATTTTTTGGTGATGTGATGTGGTAAAGAGTAGCTTGGTTCCCAAGAGCTTCCATAAAGACCGCAAAAAATGATTCACAAATTTCATATCACGATCCGAGACAATAGTCAGTGGAACACCGTGAAACCTCGCTATCTCTCGAAAGAATATAGTTATGATGTGAGTGGCGTCATCGATCTTTTCACAAGCAATGAAATGCGCTATTTTGGAGAAGTTGTCCATAACCATGAGTATTACATCTTTACCACGGGCCATTCGGAACAGGAAGGGGAGTATAAAGCCATTGGTGGAACTGACTTTGGGCATGGTGGCAAGAAATACACTTGGATATCACGTCTTGCACATCGGCTCCCATTCTTGGCCAATAAAAATGCTCTTTTAACATGTCGGTGGTCTTGTTGATATGTGTTAATGTGGTGGGCACGCACAATTTGTTTCCCTTGAAAAGGAACCCATCTTGTAGCACGTAGGAGCCATCACCACCATCGAGGTATAATTTGAAGTCCTCATCCTCCTTGTAAAATTCCTGCATGTGTTGAACCCAAGGACCCTCGCTTTAACTACCAAAAGAAGAGAATGTCTCCTAGAAAGTGCATCGGCAACCACGTTGACACTCCCCTTCTTATGTTTCGCCACAAAGTTGAAGCTTTAAAGAAACTCAACCCACTTGGGATGGGGAGTGTTAATCTTGTGTTGTCCATTCAAATACTTAAGAGCCTCATGATTGGAATGAAGGGCAAACTAGCTAGGCCTCAAGTAGTGAGACCAGTGATCGAGGGCACGAACAAGGGCAAAGAACTCCTTGTCATAGGTAGAATAATTCTTCCTCGACCCACTAAGCTTTTCGCTGAAATAGGCGATGGGGCATTGGTTTTGCTTCAAGACGGCCCCAATGCCAATTCCACTCGCGTCGCAATCAACCTCAAAAACCTGCGCGAAGTCCGGGGGAGCAAGTATTGGAGCTTCACACAATTTTGCCTTAAGCCTCTAGAAGGTTGTTTGCGCCGCCTTGGTTCACTCGAAGGTTCCCTTTTTCATACATTCGGTGATAGAAGCGGTAAGGGTGCTAAAACCTCGAATGAACCGGCCATAAAAGGAGGCTAGACCGTGGAAACTTCACACCTCCGTAAGGGTGGAGGGAATAGGCCAAGATCGAATCGTTTCCACCTTCGAGGGATCCATCCAGATACCCCGATCGGATACAATAGACCCAAGAAAAGTGACTTGGAGTGTGAAGAACTCACACTTCTCGAGCTTCCCAAATAACTTATGCTGCCATAAAACCCGGAAGACGAACTCCGAGTGTAAAAGGTGCTCGGTTTCACTCTTGGAATAGATAAGGATGTCATCAAAATATACCACCACAAACTAGCCAATGAATGATCTCGAAACATCGTTCTTAGGTCGCATGAATGTGCTAGGGGCGTTGGAGAGGCCAAAGGGCATAACAAGCTACTAATATAACCCCCCTTTGGTTTTGAAAGTCGTCTTCCATTCATCTCCTTCCCGCATACGACGAATCTGATGATAACCACTCCGGAGGTCGATATTGGAAAATATATGCGATCCATGCAACTCGTCGAGCATATCGTCAAGCCTCAGTGTGGGATACCGATACTTGATGGTGATGTTGTTGATATCCTGACTATCGACGCACATCTGGTAAGTTCCATCATTCTTAGGAACCAAAAGAGCCGGGGCGGAGCAAGGGCTCATACTCTCCGACACATAACCCCGAGAAATGAGCACACACACTTGCCGTTGAAGTTCCTTGGTCTCTTAGGATTGCAACGATATGCCGCTTTGTTGCGGAGAGGAGCTCCGAGAATAAGATTGATTTGGTGCTTAATGTCTCACGTGGGCGGAAGGCCCGGTGGTAACTCTTCGGGAAAGACGTCACTGAACTTGGCAACGAGGGGAGCTACAAGAGGGTGTATGGGTTTCACTTCCTTACTTTTGTTTGCCTCTAAGAGGAGTAAGGCAAAGACGACCTTCCCCTTGCTTAGGGCTTGCTCAACCCGTGTTTCACTCATGTGTTTGGGCTCTTCACTTCCTACCCTGGGTTTTGGAGGAATAATTTCATGTGGAGCTAGTGGCAATAGCTTAACCATCTTACCCCCATGGGTGAAAGAATAGGTGTTTTTCAACCAATTATGCATAGTTTGCTTGTTGAATTTCCAAGAACGCCCCAATATATATGACAAGTACTCAGAGAATCGACATCACAAACAATAGAAACATCATAGTTAGCACCAAAGATAAATTCACTAGGACTTGTTTGGTTACCTTGATGTCATCTTGGTCGTTGAGCCACTTGAGTGAATAAGGCCGAGGGTGAGGTAATAACGGTAATCCAAGCTTCTCGCACATATAAGTAGATGCAACGTTGGTATAACTCCCTCCATCAATAATAAGATTGCAAACATTGCCCCCGACGAAACACCGTAATTGAAAAATTGTCTCTCGTTGGGCATTCTCAAGAGAGGTTTCATGAGATTGCAAAACCATCCTCAAACTAAGGGGTTTTTTGCATTTTGGACCCGGAATTTTAGGGTTATTTACATTCTGAACCCTTGGTTTTCAACATTAACATTTTGGACCCTAAAGTTTGTAGGTTGAATAAAAAAGGACCTTAAAATTTATGGACTGAAGAAAAAGGCCCCTGTCTCATTTTTATTTTCCTCCCATGTTTGAATTTATCTCCCGATTGACGTCAAACTTTAGGACTATGGTTAAAACCAATATTGAAGCTATAATACACCTCTCTTATTCGTGTCGAGGCTACTTAGACCCCTGAGAACATGGTTTTAAGTAACTCCAACATGAATAAAAGAGGTTTATTATAACTTTAATATCGGTTTTAACCTTAGTCTTGAAGTTTGATGTCAATCGGGACAGAAATTCAAACATGGAAAGAAAAAGAAAAACGGGAAACGAGCTTTTTTTTCACCTCACAAACTTTATGGTGCTTTTTTTTTTCAGCCTACAAACTTTAAGGTTCAAAATGTAAATACCCCTAAAATTCGGGGTCCAAAATGCAAAAAAGCCCAAAACAAGTGCACCACCATGCGCGGGTGGTATGGGAACGACCTTCTCCTCTTCACTAGCATCCTCTTCTTCAACTACCACTTCGGGTTCATCTTGAGCCATTTGAGGCTCGATCCTTATCGATCTCATGGACGTCCTGAAGAGTCAAGGTACGACGGTTCGACAATCCACTTGAAATGGCCATACCCTTGACATTTGAAACACTTCTTGCCTTCTATCCGCCGAGGAAGAATCGTTGGAGAAGGCATAACAATTCCCTTTTCCTTGTCAGTTCTAGGGGCCGAAGTGAATTTAGGGGTCTCCATAGGCTTTGGGGATCCAGAATAGGGAATAGATCGACTAGAAGCTTGGAAGAAGGCCTTCACTAAAGGCTTCGAAGTGACCTTTTCCTTCCTTAGTCTCTCGACCCGGAGAGCTAGACTACATAACTCATCCATAGAGTGATAAGGTTGAATTTCGATTTCTTCGCAATGACGGTGTCCAACCTGGTCAAGAACCGCAAGAACCGTATCATGGTTTGCTCTTCGGGTTCTTGTAGATTGCTCTTGATAAGGAGTTGCTCGAACTCTTGTACGTAATCGTCCACACTTCGTTTGCACTAGGTGAGTGCATATAACTTTCGCATGACGTCTTGTTTGTAGGTGTTGGGCAAGAACCGGCGATCCATCAAATGTTTAAGCCGTGCCCATGAAGTGATCTTTGCCCGACCTTCCCTAGCCCGTTGAGCTTTGATGTTCTCAAACCAAAGTGAGGCGGCTTTGGTGAGTTTCATGCTAGCGATCTTAAAGCCTTCTCATCGTTGTACTCCTTGGTCTCAATGATCCTCTCCATAAGTTGTACCCATTCGAGATAATCGTCGGGATCATTAGAACCATTAAACTCTGGAATATCAATCTTGACATCATGAAACTCGTCGCAAGGGGGCCTATCAAGCACTTCCCGGCGTCGACATCGTCGAATGGAGTCTCTATCGTCGTCACTCAACTCAAAGGAGGGAGGAGGACAGATAGGACTTCGGGTATGATCCGATGCTGGTCATGGCGTCGATCCTGAAAGTTGATGGCTATGTTGTTTACTTGGGTCACGAGGGCCTCAAGAGTTCGCTCGAGGGAAGAGACTCGTGACTCCATACCCGTGTCGTAATGGTTGCGATGATGGTTTGGTTCCTCTAGATTGGAACTAAATTCGTCGTCCATATCGAAGAAAGGGTGAAAGACGGATTGTGTCTAGGTAATTTTGTGGAGTTTAGGGGTTTTCTTGTAGTTGGCTAGTGTTTGGCTTGTGGTTCTTTGTGATTAATCCTCATAGACATTTCATCGAACACCTTCTGTGCGCCATTTTCCAACTTCACCTCAAAGCTCCAATATGCATCAAAATCAACAAACACAACACAATACTCCACACACTTGGAGGCACAAGGGATGGGGAACATCAATGTTTGCAGACAACACACTAAAATCCAACAATAGGAAAGTCTACTACCAAATAAACAAATGTGGAATCAAATCAAAACTCAAGCTAGTCCAAACCTTGGCTCCGATACTAAATGGAGCATATGCGTGGAGGGCAAGAAGAAGCTTGAGTAAAAATTCACTAATCAACCAAGAATAATAGCCTTGTACACCATAAGATTGGATATGACCCTTGGATAAATGAAAAAAACCACCACCAATGGCCTAGCATTCCACCATGATTAGCTAAAGATAATCCACCACTAATAAAAAAAGAAATGACTTATAACACAACCAATAATCAATAAGATAAAGTAAACAAGATTTGAGGATGAATTAGGGGTATTCCCAATATCATTAACATAATACTCAAAGTCTGCATGGAAAACAGTGAAAATAGAGTATTTATACAAAGTGAAAATTAGGCGTTAAACACAGTCGTTTTAAGCAAAACACACGCGTAATTCAAGTCGGTCACAGGCGCGACTGGCCGAAGTTGGTAGGGCGATTCGGCGGTAGCGCGATGTAGCGGGCGCTACACTTCCTGTCGCGGGCGCGACACACCGGACGTAGCAGGTGCGACGGCGTGGCGTCACGGGTGTCACAACGTTGTGTCCAACTTCCCTACATTAGCCCTCATGGCATCGCAAGCGCTACAAAGAGGGTCGCGGGCGCGACAGTCTGGGAATTCCTTCCCCTGGGTTTTGCTGCCATGGTCGCGACCGCTAAGGGTGATGTAGCAAGCGCGACCGCCTATTGTGCATATTTTCTTCATCCAACTCTTTCCACCTTGTATGTTATTATCTGGGACAACATTCGAACCCCATTACCACCTATTTCAACTTCTCGAGACGACCCGGTCCGGTTTCATGGCCTCCGTGGTTCGTGGATCGCGCGAGCCTCCTTAGAAGGCCTTAGAGCCCATCCATTGGTTTCCTGTGACTCTTCAATTTAACTTAAAACCAACTCTAGATACTAGAATTTTTTAACTTAGGTAAAAAGGGTTGAATAGGTTTATTCCTTACAAGGTAAATTGATAAGGAAGGATCAACCTTTTGTTAGAAACCTCCTATTTCAGGATCAATAGTGTGACGTCCTGGAAATTCAATTATTAAAAATCAAACATTGACTAATGTTAACAGCGAAAGTCCTTTTTTTTCTTTTTATTTTGGTGTTACTACCGTATCCCCAAATGAATACAAGGTAAGAAAGGAAAAACTAAAAATGATAACTGTTACTTTAACTTAACAACATAAATAAAACTTTCAAATTCTAGAGAAAACACTAACTTTGTTTCTAATACATAAATTGAACTTTTATTCGAAAACTTCTAACTTCACGTCCACACATCTAGAACCCATTCCCATCACTTAATTTATAACCTGAAAACCTAACTAATGTATGCAAGGTCCTAAGATCAGAGTATTGACCTCACAGTACACCACATTAACACATATCACACACAATCTGACCTCACAATATAGAATCAAACACCAAAACACCCAAAACAGACCTCACACAGAAAATCAATTACAACCTCCTCCAAAACAGAGTATAAACACCAATGAACAAATGGATGAATGGTTGATGATGAAATGACGATCGGATGAACAAAATTACAATCAAATAGTAACCGAAGATAGTCTTGAAGCTCGAGCTGATACAGGCACACCACAGCTAGAACTTCAAGGGCAATGGACTGGATGACCTCAATGGATACAGGCACACCACCACTGAGATTACCAAGCTCTACACCCACCACAAGGATTGCCAAGTCCTTGCTACTGTAGTAGAATTAACCAGAGATGAGAGTTTAACGTCACTCACAAACAAGAGGCTCAATCAAGGCACTCAAAATGCTATTAATTTCACTGATAGATGATCCTCAAAAGCTGCTGATTACAATGTATATAAAGCTAGGGTTGAGTTGGATGATTAAGGGTTTCCCCTTGCTCAAGAAACTCTCTAATTACGCATTAAGCTACTTAACTAACTTAGCAAGCTAATTAAGCCTCATTACATACTAGATAACATCAAAATAAAATGAAATAAAATGAAATAAAAGCTAACAAACGCGTTTTCTTTATTCCAAACGGTTATATCACCTCACAAGCTGGAAATGGCCTCAACAGCTTGGAAGTGAGTCTTCATGGAGGACCTCAATGCAGGATCACCTCACAGAACTGGAATATCCTCAACAGTTCCAGAAGTGATGTCTTCATGGAGGACCTCAGAACTGGCAAATATCTTCACTGAGCTGGAAAGTCCTCAACAACTCTAGAATGAAGTCTTCAAGGCACTGGTGAGGACCTCAATCGAAAGATATGGAATTGAGAAATAACCTCACTGGCTGGCTACTGCTGTTGATGCTGATGTTGTTGCTGTTGTACGACCTCATGACTTGCTGGACCATCATGAAACACTCTTGGATGTTAGCGTTTGATGTTGTTGATGATGGCATCCATGCTGATATTGGTGAGGTCGTTGCTACTCCTGATGCTGGTTCTGATGGACTTGGAATGTCAGATGGAGGACCACCATCACTAACATTTAAAAACATAAGGAGGACTCAATAATGTTTAGCCCTAACCGTCTAAACAAGTTAAAATTCATTTCAATTCATTTGGGGGGAGAAGTGAACAAGTCAAATCATTTTACAAACTGATTTTCCCAACAATCCATAACCATCTTTGATGTATTTTGGCCCACGCCAAAAACATCAAAGAAGGCCGATTACCTTTGCAAGGAGATAACACGAGCTATGATGGAAAGATTGAGCATAAACGCCCATAGGCCCATTCCTATTGTGTGCTCCCTATGGCAAGAGAATGTTCAAACATCCTAAGAGACTCCAAGTCACACGTCAAAGGCCTAAGTTCAAGCCTAAAGTGAATTTCACATTTCTGACCATTTCAAGATGAATTTCACATTTGGGACCATTTCAGTTTGAATTTCAAAGTTTTGGCCTTTTGATGTATTTCTTTACATTTCTAGAGTTTTATTTACATTTCCAGTTGTGTGAGGTGCCAAGTAATATATATAAACTTGGGCACCACATCGTAGGAGTCTAGATTAATCTAGAATAGTCTAGAATGTTCTAGAATGATTTAGAAGGTGTGTGGTGTCATAGATGGCGTCTAGTAGTAGTAATAGTAGGAGTCTTTGGCTTGTATGAAAAGCAATAAGAGTCCTAGTAGGAAAAGATGGCTTACACGCCAATCTTGACAGTCCTAGGAGGTTTAGGACTTTAGTAGTATAAATGGCTAGGCTTGTAGCCTCTCAAAGGCATTCTAGTTTTGGATTAAGAATCAAGCTTTGAGCTTAGCGCCCGCCCCTGAGTGTTTGGATAAACCTCGTTTGATCTCTTCTATTGCATCTTGGTATTGCAACCAAGTGGTGAGGAAGAGCTTGTCTCTGAAACCTAGAAGGTGTTTCTTTAACTAGGTGGAAGAACAAGTAGCCCTTGGGTTTTATCTTGAAGGTGTTTCTGTAACAAGTATCATCCCTTGATCTATCTTTGTTTTTATATTTTACCTTTTGTTTGATTCATTAACCCAAAATCCAAAAAAAAAGTCTTTCTAGTTTGATTAAAACCAAAACCCAAAAAGAAGTCTTTTCTTTTGATGAATCCCAAAATAAAAAAAATCCAAGTTCCCTATTTTTTCTCTCATCCACGTCAATCTCCATCTCTCTCTCCCAATGCCAACTCTCGCTCCCATAAACCCTTATCCCATCTTCCTCTCCCAAACGTCCCTCTTAAATCCTCTCTCTTAAATCTCCCTCTCTCAAGGCCTCTCAAATCTCCCTCTCTCAAGGCCTCTCAAATCCTCTCTCTCAAGGCCTCACGCCAAGAATCCTCTCTCTCTCTCTCACGTCACCCTCCCTTTCTCTTCCTTCAACCTCTCAAAGATTCAATCTTTCTCATTCCTCCTCTCACAAAAGACCTCACGTCGCAAAAGCTTCCCACAGAGCTTGGTTCTCACATGAACCATCCCATCTCTCTCTCTTATTCACGTGAAGCATCCCATATTAAGATTGGTTACACGTCTCTTCTATGATGTGTAATTGATCAAGCCTTAGTTTGATCCCATTATACATCATAACTTTGGTATCAGAGCTTAGGTTGTCTTGTGCAACCCCAAACACATCCCCATCAACCCCATGTTCCCAAACACATCCCAAACGCTCCCAAACACGTTTTTTCTCACTCATCCACCAACATGGCTCATGAGATTTTCCTTATAAGGAGAGTTCTTAGTAACTCAATTATTCCTGAAGATCAACAACAACGAGAGACCATCTTTCTCTCTCGATGTACTATCAAGGGAAAAGTATGTTCTTTAATCGTAGATGGAGGAAGCAACACCAATGTGGCTTCAACTACTATGGTGGACAAACTCCAACTAGAAACGAGTCCTCATCCAAAGCCATACACCATCCAGTTGCTCAATCAGGGCGAAGCTTTACAAGTAACTCAACGGTGTTTGGTAAGCTTTTCCAATGGCAAATTTTATAAGGATTCTCTATGGTGTGATGTTTTGCCTATGGATGCTTGTCATATTCTGCTTGGAAGACCGTGGCTATTTGACAGGAGTGTCATGCATGATGGAAGGGATAATACATATACCTTCAAGTTTTTAAACAAGAAGATAACCCTAGCTCCACTGAAAACAGCCCCACCATCCCAACCCAAAGAGAGTGATCCCAATCTCCCCACTTGTAAGACCACTAAACGTCCTGAGTTTAGTGAGCATAAGGAGATCGTTCCCTCGATCCTAAACACAAATCCTAGCCACAAAAATCCCACAAAAGAACCCCCTCTCGCCAACTCTCACGAGATCCCAAACGAGCAAACATCAACAATGCCCTCTCAACGTGAGATCCAGCATGAGAGTGATCACGTGAGCCCTAGTGCTGTTCCAGAGGTTCAAAGCAAGATGAAGATCTTCAAGTAAAGGGTATGATCAGGGAAAATCTCAGTCCATGCGCCATCCCTACCCTTGTGGTTACAAAGGCAGTTGGAAACCAACGTATGCGCATCAACAAGAGTCCTAACCAATACAGGTTTCCTAGAATTGAAGATCTAATGGACGAGCTAGATGGTACCCAAGTCGTTTCAAAGACTGGTCCAAGAAGTGGGTACCTTGATCAAGATCGAATCAAAGAAAGAGATACTACTGTCAAAACCAAAGGAGATCTCCATGAAAGGTTAGTCAAGCTTTTTAATCTAACTGATGCTCTCACACTCTTTATGAGATTGATGACTCGGGTTTTGAAGTCCCTTATTGGCAAGTGTGCTACCTACTTTGGTGACATACTTGTGAATAGCAAGAGTGAGAAAGATCAAAATTTTCATCTCCCATCTGTTTTGGAGATTTTAGCTCACGAGAAGATATGTTGGAATTTGTCCAAGTGTCACTTCTTCAACAACATAGTCTCTCTTGGCTATACTCTTTCGTCCGAAGTAATCAAGGTTGATGAAGGAAGATCAAAGCAATCAAGGAGTGGCCTACTCCTATCAGTATTCATGACATCAGGAGCTCCCACAGCTTGGCTTTTTCCTATTGGAGGTTTGTGATGAAATTCAGAACTATTTTATCTCCTATGACCAAGCTATTTTCATGGACACCAACAACACAACAGGTGTTCGACAATGTCAAAGAGCAACTCTGCAACACACCTATCTTAGCCCTACCTAGCTGTGATAAGAAGTTTAAAGTTGACTTTGATGCTTTTGGAGTTGATATTGAAGCTGTTCTAAGTGTTCTATCTCAAGAGGGCCGTCCCTTATCCTATCACAGTGAGAAGTTCAGTGATCCTAGATTCATGGAAGATAATGGAGACCAACCCCATTCACACATTAAGAAGATCTATTCCATTCAATTGAGTTCAAGATAAATTCTTGGCAACTAGGGAAGAATGATAGAGATCTGCCCAGCCTTGGTCTAACCTTTAAGGACCCAAGGTTCATGGAAGGAAAGGGGGATTCACATAGCCTTGGGCTCACCTATGGAGACCCAAGATTCATGAATAATGATGGAGGGTCAAACCCAATGAATAAGGCCCAACTCCGATCTACTGAGGAGACCGTAGTTCACGTGAAGGATCATGCTCTTCGTCTCCCATTTGTTGTGGAGGCCTTCGTTAACGTGAAGAAGAATGATGGGCCAACTGAAGTTTTTGAAAAGGTTGAGAAAGATGATCCTCCAAGTTTGAGGACAAACTTTTTTCAACAAGGGGGGAATGATGTATTTTGGCCCACGCCAAAAACATCAAAGAAGGCCCATTACCTTTGCAAGGAGATAACACGAGCTATGAAGGAAAGATTGAGCATAGAGGCCCATAGGCCCATTCATATTGCGTGCTCCCTATGGCAAAAGGATGTTCAAACATCCTAAGAGACTCCAAGTCACACGTCAAAGGCCCAAGTTCATGCCCAAAGTAAATTTCACATTTCTGACCATTTCAAGATGAATTTCACATCTGGGACCATTTCAGTTTGAATTTCACAGTTTTGGCCTTTTGATGTATTTCTTTACATTTCTAGAGTTTTATTTACATTTCCAGTTGTGTGAGGTGCCAAGTAATATATATAAACTTGGGCACCACATCGTAGGAGTCTAGATTAATCTAGAATAGTCTAGAATGTTCTAGAATGATCTAGAAGGTGTGTGGTGTCATAGATGGCGTCTAGTAGTAGTAATAGTAGGAGTCTTTGGCTTGTATGAAAAGCAATAAGAGTCCTAGTAGGAAAAGATGGCTTACACGCCAATCTTGACAGTCCTAGGAGGTTTAGGACTTTAGTAGTATAAATGGCTAGGCTTGTAGCCTCTCAAAGGCATTCTAGTTTTGGATTAAGAATCAAGCTTTGAGCTTAGCGCCCCCCCCTGAGTGTTTGGATAAACCTCGTTTGATCTCTTCTATTGCATCTTGGTATTGCAACCAAGTGGTGAGGAAGAGCTTGTCTCTGAAACCTAGAAGGTGTTTCTTTAACTAGGTGGAAGAACAAGTAGCCCTTGGGTTTTATCTTGAAGGTGTTTCTGTAACAAGTATCATCCCTTGATCTATATTTGGTTTTATCTTTTACCTTTTGTTTGATTCATTAAACCCAAAATCCAAAAACAAGTCTTTCTTGTTTGACTAAAACCAAAACCCAAAAACAAGTCTTTTCTTTTGATGAATCCCAAAATCCGAAAAAATCCAAGTTCCCTCTTTTTTCTCTCATCCACGTCAATCTCCATCTCTCTCTCCAAACGCCAACTCTCGCTCCCGCAAACCTTAATCTCATCTTCCTCTCCCAAACGTCCCTCTCAAATCCTCTCTCGTAAATCTCCCTCTCTCAAAGGGCTTACACCAAGAATCCTCTCTCTCTCTCTCTCTCTCTCACGTCAACCTCCCTCTCTCTCCTTTCAACCTCTCAAAGATTCAATCTTTCTCATTCCTCCTCTCACAAAAGAACACACGTCCCAAAAGCTTCCCACAGATCCTGGTTTCCCACGTGAACCATCCCATCTCTCTCTCTTATTCACGTGAAGCATCCTATATTCAGATTGGTTTCACGTCTCCCGTATGATGTGTAATTGATCAAGCCTTACTTTGATCCCATTATACATCAATCTTTCACGAAATTATTAAGCAGGCAGAGCTTGCTTATTTGTCCCTCGAAGTCCAACACTTCGCATCTAATCATTTCACAATATCATCCCAATCTCTAAATGAATTCGTGGACACTTTTTCTCTTCGTTCAGACTTCTAAACATCCGCGTGACGAGGGATGTGTGCTGGGGTTTACTTTTAAAAAAGCTCTTTAAAGATTTTCTACACATTTCATGAATAATAGTTGTAAAATGATCTTGCCATTACTTGATGCATACCATGAATCATTAAACTAAACTTTTAAGAGTGAAGATTCACTTGTCTCAACTCCTTTAAGATTAATTCAATTTGTTCACAAGATGTTAGGCTTGGAAGAAAGTAATTTATGCAACCATTATTTAGAAAAATAAAAAATCACCCTAAAGTTGCAATGGTATATTTTAAAACTATGTTAGACACAGTTTAGGCAATCCCGATGTATTTTAGTTCGGAAAGGAGTCATCACGCGACTTTTTTAAGGACAAAGCCAAGAAAACCAAAAAAGAAAGAAAGAAAGACTCTGCCTACGAAACCAAGAAGTGGATTTGGAGGTAAGGCTACGAACTCGAAAGATAGGAACGTTTTGAGTTCGCCTCTCAGAAAAGGAAACACTCTACTAAAAGTTATAGAATGTGCTTTTAATAATGGGAAATTGGAATTAAATAAATCAACCTATAGGTGTTCTAGGATCTAACGAATCAACCTTTCACTTTAATTTTCGACGAACTGAACTTAACACTTTATTTTTTCTAACAAACCACCACCGAGTCCAACTCGTCAGAATCGTGACGTGGCGGTGGCGATGACTATGTGGCATATGATTAAGCAACAACAAAAAGGAAGAAAAACTAAGGCTTTTTTTTACTGACATGGCTTGTATATTCATTATTTTCCACCTTTTTTAAATGGCCACCTCACTTCTCTCTCTCTTCTCTCAATCTCTTCCCTCCCTCTATGTGAACAAAACTTTATTAATTTCCCCCTCTCAGTCTCCCCAACGTTCACAATCCCCACCCCCGCTCATTCCTTCATACTAATCCCTTCCTCTGTTCTCCCCTCTTCACCATTGCCAAAACTCAACTATCTCTCTCTATCTATAGCTTTCTCTCTTTCATTTGTTCAACTCAAACAACAAAAACCCAAAAAAGGGGGAAAAGCAGAAAAAAGAAACGTCCATGGCGGAGGAGACCAAGAAGTCGATATCAGCCCCCGTTCTTGGCAGGCTGCGGGGATGTGAGTGTGGACCAGTGCTTCTCAACCGCCATGATAGCTCCGCCGCTGTTCTTTTGCCGGAGGAGAGTACGATGCCAGTAGTTCTAGCTCTTCATATCAGATGGGTGACTCTAATCGAAGAGGCGAGTGAAGTGACTCGTCCGAGTAGGTCTTAGACTTGGATTTGGGCTTCGTTTTGGATTCGGGTTGCAAGTCTTGGGTGGAGACCGGGAGTGAGACGAAGAGGGGTGCTAGACGCGACGATGTTTTAGCAGTGATTCTTGGTGATGGTGATGGAGGTGTTCTACATAGTAAGTGTGTAATAATATAGAGGGAAATCCAAAGAGAGAAAGAGAGGGGAGAGGAAGAAGTAAAGGGGGAGTCCAAGCAGATCGAAAGATGGAAGAATGATGAATGAATTATGGAAAGTGAGAGGAGAGAGTTTGGGGGAGGGGGGCTCTGGCTGTAAAAGCTTGAAAGGGATTGGTATTAAGTTTGGGTGAGAGGGAAAGAGAGAGAAAAATGAAAACAATGAGTTGGCAAGTCAAGTCAACAAAATTTAACATCAATTTTTTTTTCCTTTTTTCAGTTGCTTAAACATATGCAACAAAGTCATCGCCACCGCCACATTATAACTCCGACGAGTTGGACTCGATGGTGGTTTGTTTGAAATAATAAGGTGTTAAATTCAGTTCGTCGAAAATTAAAGTTGAAGGTTGGTTCGTTAAATCCTAGCACACCTATATGTTGGTTTATTTAATTCCAATTTCCCTTTAATAAAGTTTGCAAGGAAATTAAGTTGAAGCTTTACATGATTATTTCATTGAAGATGCAAAAAAGAATTAATAAATTACAACATACACACTTTATTTACATAAGAAAAAAATCACACAAAAGCTTATATGTGAAGAAGCCTCGACTAGCCTTGAAGTTGCTCCTTTGAATGCTTTGAATCACCCTCTTGAAGATGCCAAAGTAGTGCCAAAAGTATGGATGTAAAGATTATGAAAAAAAGATGAAAAGGTGGATGAAAATGGTTCTTTTCCTGGTGTTTTTGGGGAGTATAAATGTAGGTTTTTTTGTGGAGTTTTTAAGGATTTATGAAGGGATAATGGAGATTGCAAATTTAAGGGAGCAGAAAGATGAAGATTATGATGGTGAGAGTATGGTAGAGATTAGGGATGAAGATGATAGAATAGAGATTAGAGAAAGATTATGAGATAATGAGAAGTGAGAGAGTTAAGAATGAGTGAAGGATTGAGTGAATGAAGGTGTGTTCTTCACTTCGACTTTGGGGAGGTATTTATAGGCTAGGAGGGACCTTAAGGTTCATGTATATGCATGAATTCATCCAATTGCGCAATCAAAGACATTAAGCCCGATCGAACTTCATGGTGGAGAGAGGCTATGCATCTGGTGGTCGGCAGCTTGTGTGGATGAACCTGTGTGTGAACACTCTTAAAGTTCGATCAGACTTTAGAGAGGGAAGGAATGAATCTAGCTTTGTCCATGCACCTTTGGTCGGTAGTAGTCTGAATATAGTATACTCGAGAGTGGCTTGGTCACACTTTGGATGGTGGGGCTTTTATTTGATCTTAAAAGAGTGTTTTTGTGAGGTTTCGAATTTGAGACTTTAGGTAAACTCTTTCATGTTCTTTACGTAGCCTTTGCATGGCTATCATAAAACCTCTTTTCTTACGTAAAAGTTGTGCATGCAATTGACTAGATTTTTCACATGTGATAATGCATGTGTTTTTGTACTACTTGTGCATGTAGAGTGCGTGCGTACGAGCAAGCTTCCTGGCTCGGCTTCTTTTGTTTATTTCCATCTGTATTTATATGCTCAAATACCTGGTGTCTACATATAGCTTTGATTTAATCCTAAATAGGGTGAGAATTAAAGTAGTATTGATTTTATGGACATCGGTTGGGGATATGACTTTGGAGTGCAAAGCCTGGGCGACGCTTAGAAACTAGAGTCTTGTGCCTGAATGTTAACAATGTGCGCCTTCTGTGAGTGATCTCAAGCGAGAATGACGCCCTAGTTGAGGTGATGAATGATCTCAGGCGAGAATGACGCCCTACTTGAAGTGATGACTGATCTCATGTGATAATGATGCCCTACTTCCCTTCTTGAAATGATTACTGATCTCAGGCGAGAATGACGCCCTACATGAAATGATGACCGATATCAGGTGAGAATGACGCCCTACTTGAAATGATGACTTATCTCAAGCGAGAATAACGCCCTACTTGAAGTGGAGACTTCATCAAATGTGATGTAGATGGCTCTAGGTTTAAGTTTGATGTTTGATGGTAATTTGATGCCGAGAGATTTCACTGGGCGCGACGCCTATGGCTTTGAGGTCGAGACTTCACCGAACGCAATGTCAATGGATCGTGTTTTGGTTTTGAATTTGATGGAAATTTGACGCCGAGAGACTTTACCGGGCGCAATGCCGATGGTTTTGAGGTTGAGCTTCACCGAACGCGATGTCGATGGCTCTACGTTTAAGTTTAAGTTTGATGGTTGCAATTTGATGCTGAGAGACTTTACCGGGCGCAATGTCGATGTCTCTGCAATACATATTACATGCACCTGGAGCATACACTTCGAGTAAGTATGAGTGAACAATTATGCTGTTGGGAGTGAACAAAAGATAGGTATGAGTGAACAATTTTTCTATTGAGAGTGAACAACAGGAAGATATGAGTGAACAGTCATGCTATTGAGAATGAACCATGATCGAATCTGAAGCACATGCTCTAGGAGCATGTAATAAATTGTAATATCTCTGAGGTCGAGACTTCATCGAACGCGATGCCGATGGCTTTGATTTTGATTTTGATAATGGCAATTTGATGCTGAGAGACTTCACCGGGCGTGATTTCAATTGCTCTTATTTTCTATAAAATACAAGCAATCTTTTTGTCTGTTTTATGAAATTTAAATTTTGATCCAAATAACTTACCTCGGATTGCGTATGCATGATCAATGGAAAATGCATTCTATTTGGGACTTGAACCTTCAATTTTAAGAAGGCGACCCATGTTTTATTGGGGTACAACATCTGAGTTTCCCTTGAGAGTATGCACATTCGACCTAGGTAATGGGCATGAAGAAGAAAACAAACTTCCCTCCCTTCTAGGCCGACCAGCCTTCAAGGAGAAGAGAATCTTTTCTTTTCGTACCATTCAGCTTTCGAAGGCCACACAGGAGATCATCTAAACACAATTATGGTGATCTTATTATAGGTCAATTGGCCTTTAGCTTTAGCCAATGTGGTGCTGACATGTGGCTGCGTTGGCCAACTCACTTTTCCTATAAACGGTGAGCTTGGGTTTTGGCATTCACCACTACTTCCATCCGAGCTTTACTTTTTCTTTCTTCTTATTCTCTCTCTAGAATTTCTTTTGGGTATTTGGGTTTTATTGAAAAGCAATGGCTTCTTGGTGGAGAGGACTCACGGTAGAAGAATCTTTGGACGAGCCGTGGTTGAACATTTTTGGGACACCACCAACTCGTTTCACCCTCCTGTAGGTGAGATGATGCTCACTCCTATTGATTTTGTGATGATCACAGGCCTCAGCTAGGCCGGAAGCTACTGGAATTTCGGAATGGCGTTTTGCGGTGCACCTATCTGGTGGCCGTCTTGAAGAGTCTGGATTTTGAGAACCTTCCTCTTCCTCAGCGACAATGCCTCTTTTTGGTGCATTTTATCAATGCCACCCTTTTTGCGAATCGTTGGGACACGATTACGCTTTCCTCGATCCACCACCTTTTGAATTATGGTGAGGTGACGAGGTTTAATTAGGCAGCTGCTAGTTATGCCCATTTGGTGAGAGGGATGCGGGTCGCCTGTTGTCTCTTGTCATACTTTCGGGAGTATGGTTGTTGTATCCACAGAGAGTTGTGTTCTAGGCAATAAAAGCTGACTCAAGTGTTTCAAGTTAGGTTGATTAACCAAGGGTGATGGTGATGATCATGATGAAGCTACAAACTACGAAAGCGATAAAAGAAGTTTAGGCAGAAAAATCCATATTCAACAACTAACCAATTTAAACAACCTAATCTACCACCTCTATACAAGCAAAAGAGGGGTAGATTGCACTATTAAATTACGCCAAAGCCATCTTTCAAGGGTCAGTGACTCATGAAAGCCCTCTCTCAAGGGTTAGAGACTTCGCACAAGCCCTCTATCAAGGGTCAGGGGCTATATTAACTATTCTAACTACCAATTCCCATAGTGTTAGTCTAATTAAACTATAAGGAGGACAACCCTAAACCTAGTCAGAATTCAACATTCTCATGTCAAAACCCTAACCATTTTCTCTACCCATACTAGCAAATTGACCTCACCTCTATGCATAAATAAATTGCCTAAGAAATACAAATGAAAACTCTATCGAGCATTTCATCGAACACATGGTGAGCACGAGAAAACCTCTAACTACAAGCACGAATTTTGATAGATTAGGCCTAAACAAGATTAACTAGCCATCAAACAATTCAATCACAATCCAAACAACATAAAACTAACCACTAATTATTATAGGATTGCAAGTAAAACAAAGATCGAAATGAAATTAACAAGAACATAACAACGTATAAGAGAAAGAGAAAGAGATAGAAAACTTAGTCTTGAAATTGAAAGTGGAATTGAATACATAATCTAATCCTAAATTCTTTGGGAGAAATCTAAACCTAGAACTAGTGGCTTAGGGAGAAACCTCCCTTCAAGCCTAGAGAGAAAACTAGAAATTGAAAAGAACGTCTGATTGAAAATCTCTATTTTGTAATTAATAAAACTGCTTAAAACAAAAGACTACAATCTGGCACAGCTGCCGGTGCCGGCCTGCACAATCAGGTATGCCAAACTAGAAATTCCAATTTTTCCTAAGTTTCTTTTGCAGCTTATTTCCAATCGTTTTCCTCTATTCCCTTCATCATTTGCACTTGAATCGCCTAAAAAATAAGACAATTAAATAAATTAGTCTCAATTAACAAATATGTACAAAAAATAATATCAAAGTTATACTAAATAACTTAGATAAGTTCAATTAGACAATAAAAATCGAGGTAAAAAGTTGTAAAACCAAGGTTCAACAATTCCCCTATGCTTAAACCTTGGTTGTCCCCAGCAAGAATAATCATGAATTACTAGGGAGAAATAGAAAACCTCTAGAGGAGCCTCCCCCTTTTTGGACAATGGTAAAATATGGTAGTCAAGAGCAAAGGCATACCATAGGTTGTTTGGGAAGGCCAAAATTTAGATAAAAACAAAGTGTTTCAATTCATTTCAAAGATCACAAAATCAACTGGCAAAACAATCACTCAATCTTGACCCTATATGCAATTCAAGTTCATTAAAGTAATTGGTGAACTAGTTGGGATCTGTAGCACCTTGCTTTAAGGCTTGTATAACACTCTCTCTCATGTGTTTCAAATGAGTTTTGTATTCACTCAATACATTCAACCATGCATGTAAACCACCACAGGCTTGACAAGACTCTTAATTCTCTACCGCTGTAGACAAAATGCACAAGTGTCAACATGAGGACTTTCAAGGGTTGTAATGGGGCTTTGGTTCAAGAGGGAACTCATTTAGGAAATGTGGAGCTAAATAGCCAAGACCCTATAGAGCAACAACAATTCCAAACACATGAAACTCAACACCTCGTACATCCCACTTTATTTAAGCACAAAACACAATCCCATCGAAGAATAATTAGGAAAGAGTCTATATAATCTAAAGCTCATCATGCTAATCACATATTATTCAAGCAACTTTTTTTTCATACTCTCTCCCTTTTCATTTTTTTTCCTTCTTTTCTTTTGTTTTCTCTTTTTTTGAATTCTTTTTCTTTATTTTTTCTTTGTGAATAACATGGATACAATAAAAAGCAACTCATTTCCCAATAGAAAATAAAACCTTAGAAGAAGAGAGGGAATAAATAATCATTGAGAACGACATTCCTCTCAAGCATACCAACCAACAAAGCCACCAACAAACATAGACTACATAACGCCCCCAACAGAATTGTTGCTCCACTAACTTGGCTAAAGGGTACGAAATTACAAAGGCCAAGGGTATAGTGAGAGGATGAATAAAGGCTCACAAGAGCCGATCATACACCGAAGCATACATTTCACAGTGCGATAAGATAATACTATAAAAAATATAGCAAACACCATGAGTATCCTCTTAAATTTAGCCAATGCGATAGAAAAATTAAGAGAATGATCAAAGAACGCATACCACACAATTTTTCTAGACATATCCCCTAAGTATGGACAAGAAGGATCACATAAGAGGTTAGAGTCTCTATAACAACCAAGGGAAGCAAGGCACGCATGCTCGGGTGAGAGGGCTGAATAAAGTGAAGGAGAAAAGATCTCTTGAAGGGGATACATGGATACATTCTTCGCGTAATCAAAGCATATAGGAGGATCCTCAAGCAAAAACCTCTTAATATTTTCATCAAACACACATCCCGCTTCACAATCATCATCCAGCTCCTCAAAATTATTAGAGGTGAATAAGGAAAATGTAGGATGATACCACATAATGACACTTTCAATGTTAGATGAAGACGCATCAATATCATCAACAATCTCTGCCTCATCAGATAAGGAATCTATAAATGAAGGGGACGAGACTGCTACTATCAAGAATGCATCATCTAAAACATCATCAAAAGCAAAAGTGCAGCATTCAGGATCATAACCCGTAGAAAATGATTCATTTTTACACAAAGATGCACCATTATGAGCAAGGTCCGTATCATGAGATAAAGACTCACATGCTAATGAAGGAGAAAAAGAGTCATTATCATAATCCTTCCAATTACACAAAGGGTTACTTACGTGAATTTCGGGGCACAGAGGAGAAGACTCAAATACATCCAACAAACAATCCTTAGGTGAAGAAAGTTCTAGCCTATGGTCACTCTCATATAAATCAAGTGTATTGCTCTTCAATTGATGCATGAACAAACCCAAGTCGGAACCAATCGATTTATGACCATTTGCTGCTCTCGACAAACCATCATCATGATTGTTTATTATATTTTCAATAAGGGGAACAAGAATTCACGAATTATTCCTCATAGAATGATCTAGCATGAAAAGCACATGGGTCACAAAAGAAGTACCTGAAGAACAACAAGCCTCCTCAAACTCACGAGTTTCCCAAATCAACCATTCAAGCATTTCCAAGCCTCACACTCACTTTTAGCATGAAAACCAAAGTAATCCAAAAGAGCATGAGTCTCAAAATTTACACCCTTATCAAGAATACACAATATTTCCTACATTGTATAAGTAATACCACATTGAGCACGATAAGCAAGATGGTCATATAATCAATTCCAATAAGTACAAAACAATTCTTGCTCATATTGAGGGAAGTGGAGAAGATTCATTTATTTGGATTTGCACAAGTTTTTTAATTTTACTTTTTTATGTTACCTAACAAGAATCCTAAAGCAAGCTTGAAGCAAAGGAAGCAACAACTCCCCGGCAACGACTCCAAAATTGTTCTCGTACTTTTGGAAGTGCGGTTATCGTATCTAGAGGGAGTTGTGTTCTAGGCAATAAAAGCATACTCAAGTGTTTCAAGTTAGGTTGATTAACCAAGGATGGTGATGGTGATGATGAAGCTACAAACTACGTAATTGATAAAAGATGTTTAGGTATCAAAAATCAATATTCAACAACTAACCAATTTGAACGACCTAATCTACCAATTCTATACAAGCAAAAGTGGGGTAGATTGCACAGTTAAATTATGCCAAAGTCATCTCTCGAGGGTCAGTGACTCGCCAAAGCCCTCTCTTGAGGGTTAGAGACTTACGCAAGCCCTCTCTCAGGGGTCAGGGGCTATATTAACTATTCTAACCACCTATTATCATAGAGTTAGTCTAATTAAACTATAAGAGGGACAACCCTAAACCCAGCCGGAATTCAACATTCTCATATCAAAACCCTAACCATTTTCTCTATCCATACTAGCAAATTGACCTCACCTCTCAGCATAAATTAATTGCCTAACAAATACAAATGAAAACTCTCTCGAGCATTTTATCGAACACATGGTGGGCACTAGGAAACCTCTAACTACAAGCGCGAATTCGGATAGATAAAGCCTAAACAATTAAGATTAACTAGCCATCAAACAATTCAATCACAACCCAAAGAACATAAAACTAACCACTAATTAACATAGGATTGCAAGTAAAAGAAAGAACGAAACGAAATTAACAAGAACATAAATATGCATAAGAGAAAAAGATAGAAAAACTTAGTTTAGAAATCGAAAGCGGAATTGAATATCCTTATTGAATACGTAATCTAATCCTAAATTCTTTGGGAGAAATCTAAACCTAGAACTAGAGGCTTAGGGAGAAACCTCCCTTTTAAGCCTAGAGAGATAACTAGAAACTTAAAAGAACGTCTGATTGAAAAACTCTATTTTCTAATTAAGAAAACTGCTTAAAACAAAAGATTGCAATCTGGCACAGCTGTCCATGTCGACCTGCACACCCAGGTGTGCCAAATTGGAAATTTCAATTTTGCCTTGGCTTCTTTAGCTTCTTATTTCCAATCTTTTTCCTCTATTGCCATCATCATTTGCACTCGAATTGCCTAAAATAAGACAATTAAATAAATTAGTCTCAATTAGCAAAGAAGTACAAAACAAATACTATCAAACATATACTAATAAGTTAGATAAGTTCAATTAGACAATAAAAACCGAGGTAAAAAAGTGGTAAAACCAAGGTTCAACACCGTCCTATTGGCTCTAACACAGTTGGTTGCCTGAGGACCACTGAAGCAAAGCTGCTCAACCTGGGAAGCAGTCTCTTGCGAGTTTTAGAGGTATGCTCCAAGACGTTTCTTTAAAAAATTTGTTGTGTGCAAAATTACTTTTTAATCTCACTAAGGCTTTTCCTGTAGTGCAGGTGTTGGCCGATTGAGTACTTGCTTCCTGTAGTTGGTGGGACCAACTACCCTAATCGGAGCATTCCCACCGCTCGATGATGGTCGGACTCTAAATTGTACCGTCGTCTGAAGTATCATTTTAATGACCTGAATAGTCTTAGAAGAATTATTGATTCTCATTGACCGGTAACGCTTCTTTCTTGTTTTCTCCAACTCTTTTCTTGGACTTTTAGAAGTAACAATAAGTTTGACAGGAGGATATTGTTCGGTCTCCATGGGATGGATTTCAATTGGAAGGCCTACATTTTGATCTACATTTGGCGAGACAAGCGAGCCGGTCTCGGCTGCTGGAGGGCCTTTCTGATCTGGTTTTCTATTTAGGGGTGCGATTCTTCTTCCAGCACACAGAAGAATGGCCTCCAAGGGTACCTGTGGATCATCTTGAGCTCATCTTTGACAAGTAGGCCCTGACTGGAGCTGAAATGGCCTGACTCATGGCTGGAGAGCCATCTGAGAATTTCATCGTTCCTACCGATGACCTGGAAGAAGTAGCGGCCCACCACAGGGAACTCTTGACTTTTGCTTAGGTACGATTCTCACTTCTTCCATTTGTAACTGGCATTGTGTTCTTTTTTTTTGCTGATGATTCACCTTTCTGTAGTTGGGAGGATATTATAATCTTCTCCTAGATCAGCATGCAGAAGGTCCAGAGTATGTGGAGGGTGAAGACATGAGTTATTGCAGTTCTTTGATTCCAACACGGTAGTCACACATCCTGAGTTTATCCCTGCAGGTTCTCATGACTTCTTTTTTCTAATACAGCAAACATATGCCCGTATTTGTATCCTGTTGAGAGAGGGCATCACTGCTCTGGAGTTCATTGATCAAAACTTCATGAATGGCCAGTATGGAGGCCCTATGCCGGTTTCTGAGGACCATGCTAGTGAAGCGTACTCCCATGCGAGCTTGTCGCGTTCTGGGAATACATACTTCGAGGCGGCCTCCTCGCTATTCTTCTGTGGAGAGAGACTAGAAGGAGAGCTCATTTTGGCGATACAAGAGAAGGACCATCCCTTGGAGGGACCAAGACTTGATGAGAAGGCGCCACGCTCCTCGGGCTAGCTTTCCTAGGTCTTTGGGAGGTAGAAGGAGATCTCCTAACATACTTGAGTTCATGGTGGAGGATTGTTCGGAATCTAGTGGATTCTAGGGCTCAATGGAAAGGACCCATGGACGCCTCAATATGGTTCCCTATAGCCAGTCCCTTGGCTATAGTCAGGACTATCCAGGCTCGGCTCCTTATGACGTGCCTTCGAGTCAATTCTTGCACGATCTTCTGGTACTCAGCACGAATCTCAGCCCAGCTCTTTTACAGACGCATCGTTTAGAAGAATCTTCGGCAGCAATAGCTCAAGGGGGAATTGTTAAGCATCATTGGCAAGGCTTCTCTTTTATTTTATTCTAACAGTGTTAACTATGCAATGTATGCGAATGATTATATGCTCGTAGAAATGTAAGCAAGTAGATTCTTTTATTAATGCACGTAACTTGAGTACTAATGCACAGTACATGCCAGTTCCCAAGTTTATTATTACATAGGTTAATCTCAAGCTGTTATAAATAAAGGTACCAAAATCATTAAAACAAAAATATAACACTTAACTCATCTAATGCAAACTTACAAATGTACCTTTTTTTACAACAATGGTAATTACACATTTAAGCCAGCCGTGTCAACAATGCATCCCCATGCGCGTACATAGAGTGTCGCGGATTCACCCCCTGTAGGCCGATCGACTTTCAATCGTCGGAGGCGAGGGTGGCTCGTTTGAATGTACGTTTTTGAGGCGTGATAAATTCCCTCTAAAGGCCGATCGGACTTTACACGTAGAGGATGTATTTGCGCAAACTCTCAAGGCCTTAACAAAAACTATTTAAGCGTAACCTTGTTGCCATACACTGCTGAATTTTGTCTGTTTCTCTTTTCATCAATCATGGCCTTCAAAAGAAAACTAGCACATGGTTGAACACCTTAACCAAAGTCGAGAAACAACTTCTCGCATGCTATAACCTTACCCTTATCTTGAGCCTAAAACTAGTCAAGATCAATTGGGATTTCCTAAAGGCTGCTTTCACATTTTGGGATCCCAAATTTCATGTCTTCCGCTTTTCATGGAACGAGCTATGCCCTCTCCTCGAAGAATGGACTTGCATCTTTGGGTTCGATCTCTATGCTCCTCCTACAACTCCTTCACTTGACCATAATCATCAGGAGAAGTTTGAAGAATTGACGAATTTCAACCATCGAGCTTTGGGGCACATCCTTGTGGATAACATAGTCGATCGACAAGTATTGGTTGAATCCTTTCAATCTCCCGAGGGACGTAGACTCAGACCGGCATCAAGGGTTCGAGGTTTGGTATTTTGTATTCTCGCTAAATTTTTAATCTATCACACTGGTTCAGGATTTGCTCCTCTTTCTCTTATTCATAATGCGGATGAAATGGCCCGAGGCTACAACCCAGATCCCATGATGATCGCGGACACTCTCCTTGGTCTTGACTCATGGAATACCAAACAAATCTTTCTGGGAAGTCTTCTTGCTCTTCTAGTAAGTGTCGACACCTTTTCATTTTATTCATCCTTTTTTCATCATCATATATATATATATATATATATATATATATATATATATATATATATATATATATATATATATATATATATATATATATATATATATTATGATTTTGCATGGAATAACTGATCAATCCATGTGGAATCATTTGTCGATAATTCTCCCGGTTTTATTTTCTTTTTCTTCGAGCAACCCGGATTTTAATCTTCTTCCTTTCCTTTCTTTCGTAGATCTGGCTTATGGAGCACCTTAGCATGATCTTCAACCGGGACGTTATATTCTCTCCTTTTACCTAACTTGCTCCGAGGGTTTTCAAGTTAGTCACTCATTTTTCCTTTTTCTCTTCTTATTTTTTTCTTTTTTATACTCTCCTTTTGCCCGATTTGTCTCAAAGAGATTTTCAAATCGACCCCTCTATAGTTATTCACTCTTTTTCCTTTTTCTTTTTTTCCCGTTTCTTCTTTTCCTTTTTTCTTTTTCTCTTAGAAGCAAGTGGCCTGTTGGCAGTTCGCTTGCTTGCTTTTATAAGACAATACAAGCTTAAGTGGCTAAGGACATACCGAGCCTTAGTAGCTTAAACATAATATCTTTTGAGTTGATCCTAATTCACAGGCTAAATGACTTCCTCTATTTCTGGCCTTGCCAATTGAGCAGCACCTCCCGGAGAGATATAGATAATGATGTAAGGGCCCTTCCAATTTGGAGCGAACTTTTCTCGAGGGTCTTGGCATGTCCCTCTCATCACTTGGAACACCAAGTCTCCTTCCTACTTATTGAGTGCTTGAGAAATTCGATTCTGGTAGAGTTGAATGTTGTGCAGGGCATGGAGCCTCCGTTCATCTAGCAAAGTGAACTCTTCATACTTAGCTCGAGCACATTCAACTTCAGGGATCTGACTTTCAGCGATAGGGATGGGATAACAATTTTCACAGACAGAACTACCTCCATTCCATACACCAAAGAATATGGCGTAGCCCCAGTTGCAGTTCGAATCGAAGTACGATATCCCCATAAGGCAAAGGGGAGTTTGTCAGGCTAGTCCTTGTAGGTGACAACCATCCTCATGATAATTTTCACCAGAGCTTGATTTACAGCTTCAACTACACCATTAGTCTGTGGTTGATACTGGGAAGCATGATGATGTTGGATCTTGTATTTGGACAGAAGAGTTGCAAACTCACCCATAAAATGCCTCCCATTGAAACTAATCGTTTCATGTTGCACCTCATATCTACAGATGATATTTTTCAACACGAATTTAGCTACATGCTTTGAAGTGATTTTTGCAAATGAAGTAGCCTCTACCCACTAAGTGAAGTATTCAAAAACCACTAATAGGTATTCATGTCCTCTGGTACCTTTGGGAGAAATCTTCACAACAATGTCAATACGCTTGATAAGTCATTTTTTATAGTGTTTTTAGGGCTCAAAACATATTTATTTCATGCTTTTTATATCCGAAATCCCGTATTTTTATATCGATTTGTGTGATTTCTTCCCAACAATGTCAATACCTTTGGGAGATTGGTACCTTTTGCAGGAAACATTGGAAATACATCAAAAAGCATGGAAATCTAAGGAAAAATGGGAAAATACAAAAAAGAAAATAAAAAAAGAGTTGAAGAAGAAGAAGAAATGGGAAGAAGAAGTGGCCCAAATAAGCCAGGGCCCGGCCCAGCTTGGACGGAGCAACAAAGCGCGGCCAGCGGTTGCAAAACGCGGCCAGTGCCTCATCCAGAGGCTTCAGCAGCCAAGTAAATACGCAAACGCTACCAATGCTTTCTGGGCGCTGCCAGCGCTAAGACACGAAGAACTCCCTCTTTGCACTAAACACTGCCAACGTTTTCAAAACGCTGCCAACGTTTTATGCCCTAATCTGGCACTATAAAAGGGGTGCACGCCTGCCGTTTAAGGGATCGCTTTTAGTTGTATTTTTCTCCAGTTAAAAGAGAGACTTTCTAGAGAGCTTTTAAGGTAGATTTTAGATAGTTTCTTTCCAGTTAATTCTCAAACATTGTTTAGATTATTGTTTGTGATCGAAGAACACGAAAGACATCGATTCGGGTGACACGAAGAGATCGATTCCGCCAATTTTAACACCGATTATTTCTATTTTACTTCATGCTTTCTAGTTATTGTTTAGCTATTACGATGTTTACTTTTGGCAATATGAGTAGCTAATTTCCCTTGTTTGGGGGATAAACTCGATGTCCTTTGGTTGATTTTGAATGCAGTCTCGGTGTTAGGTTATCCTTTTATTCGTGTAATCTGCGTATATTGTATGTCATAGCAAAATCTAGCTAACTGCACTTTACTTGGTATTAGATTCTTGATAATATAACGAAAATTTAAGTCTTGAATTGGAAAAGCGTATATTGAATAGGTTAGAAAATAGTTAAAAATAATGATTCTTGCCTAGAGTCGATTTATAACCAGTTCTTTATATTTGATTGGATTAAATAATTAGAAATAATGTTTAGTTTAATCACTGCAACTCACTTCGGATCGAAAGATCGATGTGAAAAGGCCTAGAAGGATTATAGACTCCGAATTATCTTGTTAGCTGCACCGGGACTGTTGATATTTTTGACAGACTGACTAGAGTGGACTCCCCTGAACACCTTTAATCATCCATTAAAAACCCTAAAAGTTACTACTTTCTTAGTTTAGTTTCCTTAATTATTACCGCAAACCTTGGATCGACCTAGCATTCTTTATAGCGAACTAGTTCAGTGCGTGGTTTTTGGTCTTATATGTCTTGGTGACAGACCTCTGAAAATTTGTGAGTGTCCTATAACTCTCAATCTTGGTTCAATCAGTTCCTGTCACTGGAAATTGGCAAAATCCAGCAAGTGTAAATTGAGCTTGATCATCCATGCTTTAGTGTATCTGTAGAGGCATGTGTGTGAGAGTCCATTGCCCTTGATTGTAGTTTTGGTGTGTCTGTATCAACTGTAAGCAAGCCTATCCCTTTTATTCTGTTGTTGGGTTGTCTTCTATTCCAGCTTGTTACTTTCTATCAGTTGTTGTAAAGTTCAAGCATCCAGCTGTGTGTATGTGTGGCTGTATGGTGTGTTCTAGCTCAACACTCTGATCTTAGTGAGTTAGCATACATCATCTTGGTATCAGAGCCTTGTGTTCTATCTTGGAGTGTGTTTACTTGTTTTAGTTAAAATGGTCGGAACTAGTAAAACACCACAGGAAGTCTTAGAACAAACTCTAAAAGAAAAGGAAGAAGTAGAATAGAAAATGAAGTTCTTAAGTGAGCAGTTCAATTACTATATAAGATTGCATAGGCATGAGTGGAATAGGGAGACTGATGATGAAATGGAGGAAGGAGAAGGTGAGAATCCTTTTAGTAGGACAGGGAGAGGAGGTCGAGGTCCTAGACCTACACCCAGGAGAAGGAGAAGGATAATAAGATCACCTAGAGTCAGTGAGCCTGAGGAAAACAGTGAGAGTGAAAGAGAAGTAAGAAGAGAAGATAGGAGGGTTGAGAAACTTGATTTCAAGATTGATATACCTGAATATGCAGGAGAGCTAGATCCTGATGTTTTCCTAGATTGGTTGAAGACAGTGGAAAGAGTCTTTGACTTGAAAGAGGTCTCAGAAGAAAACAAGGTGAAGTTAGTAGCCTTAAAATTAAAAAAATATGTTTCTACTTGGTGGACTAATCTGCAGAGAAGAAGAATGAAGATTCGGGAGGCTAGAGTGAGTACATGGATTGAGATGAGGCAGAAGTTGAAGGAGAAGTTCCTTCCAGACAATTAGATGAAGGAGAACTACAACAAGTTACAGCATTTTGTGTAGGGGAACAAGTTAGTAGAAGAGTACACAAAGAAGTTTGAGCACTTGCTTTGGAAGTGTAATATGCAAGAGAATGAGGTGCAAACCTATATCAGGTACCTTGCAGGCTTAAATGAAGGGCGTCAAGAATATTGTGGAGCTACAGATTTATGATTCACTTGATGAGTTAAGCTCTTTAGCTCATAAAGTGGAGCAGTAGCAGAAGAAATCTAGAGCCAAGGACTTCAGCAGCAGCAGATACCCAACTAAGCCATACACCCCAGCCAGGGCAAATCCCTACAAACCCTACAATCCCCCACAAAGAGCCTATCCACCCCCACCCTCACCTCAAACCAGAAATCTAGTCCCAAGACCCCCACAAAATCAGCCACAAAATCCCCCATAAAGAACCCCAGCCCCTATCAGCAGGCCTTATACAGAAAGGAGGTGTTCCAGGTGTCAAGCACTAGGGCACATTGCCTCAGAATGTCCAAACAAGAGAATGGTTACTCTTGCTGAGTACCAGCAACTTTATTTGTTAATCCTGAAAATGTGCAGGGAGAATAACAGGAATATGCAGAGCATGAACATGACCCTATCTATGATGATGAGGTTATAGAAGAAGGTCCAGATGAGGGAGAAATGCTTGTTATCAGATGAGTTCTAAGCAGCTCTTCAGTAGAGAAAGTAAAAGAGCAGAGGGAGAATATCTTTCATACAAGATGCACTATTGGAGGGAAGGTATGCTCAGTGATTGTGGATAGTGGAAGCTGTACCAATGTAGCATCCAGCACCATGGTGAAAAAGCTAAGCCTGACAACCAAGCACCACCCAGCTCCATATACCATCCAGTGGCTCAGTTCAGGCAAAGGTATCAAAGTTTCTGCTAGATGCCTTGTTGTTTTTTCAATTGGTCAATCATACAAAGATGAGGTTTGGTGTGATGTCTTACCTATGGATGCATGTCTTTTGGGTCCACCTTGGTTGTATGATAGATCAGTATACCACTGTGGGAGAGCTAATACATACACCCTGACCCTAAACCACAGATAGATTGTCCTAACCCCCATAAAACCCTCATAGTTAACCAAAAAAACCAAAACCCTGTGTCTTGAACCTAGTCTTGATGTGTTGCTTTTATCTGATCATCATTAGTTTAGCAGACAGAAGGACTTGATTCTTTTAGACCTTGAAGAACCCTCAGCACCACAAAATGACCACCCTTTATTCCTACCTTTACTTCAGCTGTTTCAGCATGTGTTTCCTGATGAAATGCCACCTGGTTTGCCACCTAAAAGAGATATCCAGCACAAAATTGACTTAGTGCCTGGATCAGTGATACCTAATAAGCCAGCTTATAGGATGACACCAGCAGATACCAATGAGATTCAGAGACAGGTGGATGAGTTGTTGGAAAAGGGAATGATTAGGGAGAGTTTGAGTCCATGTGCAGTCCCAGCCTTGTTAGTACCTAAGAAAGATGGGAGTCAAAGAATGTGTATTGATTGTAGGGCTATTAACAAGATCACAATCAAGTATAGGTACCCTATACCTAGACTTGAAGACATGTTGGATGCGTTACATGGGTCAGCAGTCTTTTCTAAGATTGATTTGAGGAGTGGATACTACCAGATAAGGATCTGTGAAGGAGATGAGTGGAAAACAGCATTTAAGACCAAGGGAGGTTTGTTTGAATGGTTGGTCATGCCTTTTGGTCTGACTAATGCCCCATCTACATTCATGAGACTCATGAATCAGGTCCTTAAGCCACTCATAGGCAAGAATGGTGTGGTATACTTTGATGATATTCTTGTCTATAGCAGGTCTGAGCAAGAACATGTCAAGCATTTGAAGGAGGTTTTAACCATTTTGAGCAGGGAGGAGTTATTTGGGAATCTCAAGAAGTGTCACTTCTTTACATCCCAAGTGAACTTCTTGGGGTACATTGTCACAGCAGTAGGTATTCAGGTTGATAATGAGAAGATTCAAGCAATCAGGGAGTGGCTTGTGCCCACTTCTATTCTTCAAGTCAGGAGCTTCCATGGCCTGACTTCATTTTACAGGAGATTTGTCAAGAATTTCAGCACCATCCTGGCACCAATGACTGAAGTAGTGAAAGGGAAGTCCTTTATTTGGACAACAGCAGCCCAGAAAGCCTTTGAAGAAGTCAAAGAAAGGCTTACTTCACCACCAGTCCTAGCACTACCCAGCTTCAGCAAACTTTTTGAAGTAGAATGTGATGCTTCAGGAGTTGGCATAGGAGCAGTATTGACCCAAGAGGGCAAGCCAGTTACCTATTTCAGTGAAAAGCTAAATGATGCCAAAAGGAAGTACAGCACCTATGACAAAGAGTTCTATGCCATCATCAGACCTCTTCAGCACTGGAGGCACTACCTTATTGGAGCAGAATTCATACTTCACAGTGATCATGATCGAGGCCTTGAAGTTCATTCAAGGGCAGCACAAGCTCAACACCAGGCATGCTGCTTGGGTCGAGTATATGCAGCAATTTCACTTCATGATCCATCACAAGTCAGGAGTGCTAAACAAGGGAGCAGATGCATTGAGTAGAAGGTACATGTTGCTTCATATGCTTGATTCTAGAATTATTGGTTTTGAGCATTTGAAAGCTTTGTATCAGGAGGATGGATACTTTAAGCAGGTGTATCAGAAGTGTCAGCAGCAATCCCAGGGTCTGTACCACATAGATCAGGGATATTTGTTCAAAGGAAGCAGATTGTGTGTCCCTAAAAGCAGTTTCAGGGAGTTGTTGATCACAGAAGTCCATGGAGGAAGTTTAGCAGGGCATTTTGGAGTTGAGAAAACATTGTTGATGTTGAGAGAGCATTACAGTTGGCCAAAGATGAGGAAAGATGTTGAGCATCTATTGAAGAGGTGCAATGTCTGTTAATTGGCAAAATCCCACAGCCAACCTTAAGGCTTGTACACACCATTGCCAATTCCCAGCAGCCCTTGTGAAGATGTAAGCCTTGATTTTATTGTAGGTTTGCCAAGAACTCAGAGAGGGAAGGATTCAATCATGGTAGTGGTTAATAGAATCTCAAATATGGACCATTTCATCCCATGCCACACCACCTTAGATGCCACCAAAGTTGCTGAATTATTCTTCCAAGAAATTGTTAGATTGCATGAAGTGCCAAGAACAATGGTATCTGACAGGGATACCAAGTTTTTGAGCCATTTTTGGGTCACTCTATGGAAGAAACTGGGCACCCAGCTCAAATACAGCACCACTTACCACCCACAAACTGATGGCCAGACAGAGGTTACTAATAGAACACTTGGCGTCCTATTGAGAGCACTGATCCACAAAAATAAAGCAGGATGGGATACCCTATTGCCCCTGGCTGAATTTACTTACAACAAAGCACCATCCAAGGCCACAGGCTACTCTCCATTCCAAGTAGTCTATGGTAAAAATTCAATTTCCCCTTTGGATTTAGTTCCACTAACTACTTCTGTCAAATTTAGTTTTGAAGCAGGTAAAAGGGCAGATCAAATCAAGGAGCTTCATCAGCAAGTGAAGAAAAGAATTGTCAAGTATACTGAACAGGTGTGTACTTCACCAAACAAGCACAGGAAGAAGGTGACCTTCGAGCCAGGAGACTTAGTTTGGATCCACCTCAGGAAGGACAGGTTCCCCAGCAAAAGAAAAGGCAAGTTGTTGCCAAGAGCAGATGGCCCCTTTGAAGTGCTTGAAAGAATTGGAAATAATGCCTACAGATTGGATCTATCTGAAGAGTATGGAGGCTCAGCAACATTCAATGTAACAGATCTTCGACCATACTATCCAACAGATGAAGACCTCTCAAGTTTGAGGACAAAATTTCCTCAACCCGGGGAGGATGATGGAGACAATCATACAGAACAGTCAACAACAAAAACTCCATCAGCAAAGGAGGCCTCCAAGAGATCTTCCCCAGCCATTGCAACAATTACAGCAGCAGCAGCAACACAAGGAGGAGGAGTACTTGTTGTTTCACACATCTCAGCGGCTAGGATAGCCTATCCAGTAGAAACAGCATGCTTCCTAACCCCAGCAAAGACAGCAAGTCACCCAGTAGAAATCTCAGCAGTTCGAACTTCCAACAAGAGGTTCTCAGCATCTACAGCAGCCACCACACCACCAACAGCATCCATCCAGGCTTGCTACACCATTGTAAAGCAAGTTCTAGCATCTACAGCCACTCAGCCCATCAAACTTGGTCATCCAGACCAATTCCAATTCCCAGCAACAACAGTCCAAACAACTGACTTTCTCAATATTGTATCTCTGGATTGAGGAAGTTTCAGCTAATGTTCCCTAGGAGTTTCTTGTTCCTTGTCATGCCCTTTTCAAGTCCAAGCCAAGTTCCAGCATGATCAAGCATGGCACAAAAAAGATTCAGAAGGCAAAACAACCAATCCCAGCAGGGTTGTTTTTATCAGTTTTTCCAGAACCCCAGTTCTGGGGCTATATGTTTTGTTTTCTATCCATAGGGGTTGTTTTGGTCTTTCCAGCATATTATTAACTTGTTGAGATTATTTCTAGGTTATTAGTTGCGCGGGAATTACCATAGTACATCAAGTTTTACCCCCTTAGCTTGGAAAGCTTCTCATTGGTCCATTTTGCCACTCTTTTGGCATTTGGTCCAATCAGAGTTTAGCTCAGTATTTTCCTTTTGTTTTCTTACAGTTTATACTCGAGATCATTAGGATATAATCAGCTGTATTTGTTTCAAGCTTTGTAGCTTAGGATAATTCAGGGAGATTAGACAGAATGCTTATGCTTAAGCATCTGTTAATCAAACTGTTAGTTCCCTTTATATTCTGAAGTTTCCTATCAATGAAGACACCTCAGTGTTCATTTCAATAGCATTCTTGAGTGTCTTAGTACCTCTGAAAATTTGTGAGTGTCCTATAACTCTCAATCTTGGTTCAATCAGTTCCTGTCACTGGAAATTGGCAAAATCCAGCAAGTGTAAACTGAGCTTGATCATCCATGCTTTGGTGTATCTGTAGAGGCATGTGTGTGAGAGTCCATTGCCCTTGATTGCAGTTGTGGTGTGTCTGTATCAACTGTAAGCAAGCATATCCCTTTTATTCTATTGTTGGGTTGTCTTCTATTCCAGCTTGTTACTTTCTATCAGTTGTTGTAAAGTTTAAGCATCCAGCTGTATGTATGTGTGACTGTATGGTGTGTTCTAGCTCAACACTCTGATCTTAGTAAGTTAGTATACATCACTCTTGCTTTCAATTCTAAATTGCTTGGGGACAAGCAAGAGCTAAGCATGGGGGACTTTCATATGTCATTTTTATATAGTGTTTTTAGGGCTCAAAACATATTTATTTCATGCTTTTTATATCCGAAATCCCGTATTTTTATATCAATTTCTAAGATTTCTTCACTTAGTTGCGAGATTGGTACTTTTTACAGGAAACATTGGAAATACATCAAAAAGCATGGAAATCTAAAGAAAAATGGGAAAATTCAAAGAAAATAAAAAATGAGTTGAAGAAGAAGAAGAAATGGGAACAAGAAACGGCCCAAATAAGCCAAGGCCCGGCCTAGCTTGGACGGAGCAACAAAGCGTGGCCAGCGTTTGCAAAACGCGGCCAGGGCCTCATCCAGAGGCTTCAGTAGCTGTTTAGACTCAATTTTGTGTCTAAATGCCACCTTAACTCTTAGACTTTTGACTCGTTTCATGCTTAATTTCATGTCTTTTACTGCGTTTTTGGTTATTTTGTAGGTTTTCGTGTTTTTACTAAAGCCGAGTCAAAGGCGAAGAAGGGAGCAAGGCCGTACATATCGAGCATCGCAAAGATAGAGTTTTGCTGAGTTTCGCTAAGTTTTGCAAAGAGAACAGCCGCTACATTCAGGGTAGCGGGCGTTACCCACCTCATTTGCACGCTATCGCACGCACCAAGGCCTTAACCCCCGCCACCCTTGGCGTAGCGGGCGCTACGCCTAGCATGTCACGCCTGTGCAAGGAAGCAAGTCCCCTAAAGACACCGTACCTACGGTCAGTAGAGACCGCGCCTACGATCGTGCGGAGAAGAGAAGAATCACCAAGATCTTTCGCATGACCGTACCTACGGTCTCCTGCGGATTATGTCAATTCTGTTATTTGAAATGCCGCGTTTTGTTTAACTTCTTTTGCTTGTATAAATACTCCCCTTGACGATTAGCTGAGAGAGGCAATTATCTTAGAGTTATCCAGCATTATAGCTATCAATTAGAGTGAGATTAGAGAGATTACTTAGTGTTTAGTGGGTGATTAGTGTTGGTTTATTGCAATTGTACTGGATTCCATTGAAGTTCTGAAGATTATTTTCTATTTTGGAGCTTGGATTCTTATCTACTCTTAATCATCCTTCCATTATTATCATCTAATGAGCATTTCTTGATCCCTATTCTCTTTACTTTGCTTATTATCATTTTAATCTCTGTTTTTGTTATTGAAATGTTTTGTGTTTGTTGTTCTTAGAATATTGTCCTTAATTTCTAGCTTGTTTGTTTAGATCATGAATGTTGGAGTTGTTTATGTTGTTAGAATGATAATTGAGATGATTAGAGGCTAGAACCTTTTGGTTTAGGGAGAAATTAAGGATGTGAGTGGTTAATTTGGCTTGGGTTAGCAATTGTAGGAGGTAATTTGTAGTGGAGTCAATTTCCCATTCCTATTCTTCCCTCAAGTGGGATGTATTTGGAAAGAAAGTTCTTGAATACATCCAACACTTGCGTTGGAAGATAGGAAATGGGATAGTTAATGCTCACCCACGACAGTGGAAGGAGGTTAACTAGAGAGTCTCGTTCTTTTAAGCCTCCGAGTCCGTGGTGGGCTTTGAGGAAGTTAATCCGGATTATCCTTGAAAAAGAAAATCTGGTGGGTTTATTTTAACGGGATTGTCACTTGATTCTTCTACTTGGTTGCTTCCTAACTGCGGAACCCTCGTTCTTATTGCCAATTACATTCTGAAATCTCCCGACACCAATTTTTCCATATCGACCGGACGTAGTTGTGTTTGTGTTTTGTTTCCGCTCTTCGTCATCTTAAAAACCCTCTAGTTATCTTGTGATATTGAACCTCACCTAGAGTCAAGTTGCCCTAGCCAATGCCCCTAGCTCCTCGAGAAGAACGATATAAAACCAGGGTACAAAAACCACGTTACACAAAATGGCGCTGTTTCCGGGGAGCAAGCGCACCTAGCTTAGCTTAGCTTCTTGGTTTTTAGGTTGTTTAAGATCATTTTCTTTGCTAGAGATTTGGTACCCTTAGTTGTTAAGAATTTGATTCTCCTATTATTCTTTTATGTATGCAGACTCGATCTCGACGAGGCCGAACGCCTAAAACTCCACCGATTTCGAATCCGGAAAGTATTATTCGCTAAGCGAGTGCTAGCTCGAGACAAGGAAGGCGACAAAGGGAGCAAGAGAGGATTGAAATTCCAATGTCTGACGGAGAACCAGATCCACCTCTTACCTTAGCCTCATATTCATTACCATATTCGAGTACGGGAGGCGACCCTATCATAATACCGACATTACCACCAAATGCATCATTCGAGTTTAAACCATATTTTCTTGAGATATTTGAGAACACTCCATACAATGGAGGTGAACATGAGAACCCCATCGATCACATCAATAGGTTCGAGCAACGTATTGGTTTCGTGCAAATGAATGGAGTTTCTACGGAATATATGAAGTTGAAGTTTTTCTCTCTCACCTTGAAAGGAAAGGCATTATTGTGGCTCAACACTTGTCCACCGGGTACTAATTCTTTATGGGATGCCCTCAGTCGTGATTTTCTTCAAAGGTTCTTTCCAAATGATGAAACATGTCGATTGAGGCACGATATTATGATTTTCAAACAAGAATCCAGTGAAACCTTATTTGAAGCATGGGGGAGGTTCAAAGGCCTCCAACGGAGATGTCCTCATCACAATCTAGAAGATTGGCTACTTTTACATCATTTCTATTCAGGATTATGTAGTTCTTTGCGAGAGTCTATCGATCATGCCTCCGGTGGCATGTTTCTCAAGAAGACAGCGGAAGAGGCAAATGTATTTCTTCATGAGCTATCTCAAAACTCTCCACACTGGGGAGGAGGCCGTGGTTCAAGAGAAGGAGCCGCTTCTTTGGAGAGCAACCCTATAATCAAATTTCTTATGAATGTCGTATTGGAGATGCAACAAAAGAAGGCCTTAGAGGAAACTATAAGGCAAGTTAAAGCCGCTCAAGAGATACCAACGCTTATTCCGGATGCTAGAGTTGTCATATGTGATTATTATGGAGGACCACATCCTTTGCAACAATGTGGTAAATGCTCATCCGAGCAAGTTCAAGCAGTTTACCCTAACCTATTCCACTCAAAATCCAGTTCGTCCTCGTGGAAACTATGCCTATAACCAACAAGTCCCACATAACCAAAACCCACCTCCCGGATATCAAAACCAAAACCGTCAACCATACCCACAAAACCCTCACCATGGTCAATCATCCCAAACATCCAAACCACCACAAGAAGAATATTACATTGAGGAGTGGTAGGGAGATTGAGAGTCCTAAACTGGTGGATAAGGGTGTTTTGGGAGAAAAAGAAGGTGATGTGGTGGATATTACAAACGAGGAGGATTTGGCAGAAAAAGAGGAGAGTCAGATTGTTTTTGTGGAGAAAGATGAGGAAATTTGTGAGGAGGAGCAAGGAGAAGTTAGTCTTGAGAATGAGTTGATTGAGAAAGAAAGAGAAGAGAAGGAGAGAGTAAGAAAAGGGAAGGGAGTTGTGATAGAAGAGGAGCCAATTCAAGTTATTGAGAAGCCGAAATTACCTCCGGTTCCTTTTCCCGAGCGGTTGGTCTAACCAAAGTCGGATGCTAAATTTTCAAAGTTCATAGAGATGCTCGAGAAACTTCAAGTGAATATCCCATTCCTAGATGCTATTTCCGAGGTTCCATCCTTTAAGAAGCATTTGATGGAACTTCTCACTAGCAAGCGGAGAATCCAAGAGAAGTCTACTATCCACTTGACGGCTGATTGTAGTGCTATTATTGACAAAAAAACCCCAGAGAAACTCGCTGACCTCGGGAGTTTTTCTATTCCTTGCACTATGGTGACATGAGGATTGGTCGTGCTCTTTGTGATTTAGGGGCTAGTGTGAGTGCCGTCCCCTATTCAATATGCCAGAAGTTGAATCTTGATGATTTGACTCCCACAACAATCAATCTTCAATTGGCCGATCGTTCCGTGCGTAGACCATTGGGTATATTGGAGGATATTCTGGTCCAAGTAGGCAGATTTTTGATACCATGTGATTTCGTAATTCTAGAGATGGATGAAGATTCCAACATACCTATTATCTTGGGAAGGTCATTCCTTGCTACGGCAAGTGCAATGATAGATGTGAAACATGGTAGTATGTCATTGAATGTGGGAAATGAGAGCATTATTTTCAACCTCGAGGGGTCCTTGAAAAATCCTTCGCATGGGGATTCGTGTTATGTTATCGATGTAATGGAGGTGCTAGTCGACGAATATATTGAAGAATCTCATTTACTTGAGTCTACATGTGATGATCCTTTGGGAGCATGTCTTCTAGAATCCTTTCAATTTGAGACCGACAGCACCGACATGACGTTTCTCACCAACCTTCTTTATTCGTCACCAACACATGAGGAGATTACTATTGATGAGCCTCATATTGAGTGTATGGAAATTCAAGAAGTTATCTACAAGGGTATGTCTTCTGCCCAAGCTAAATCCTCTACCCATTCTTTACTTAAACCTTTACCCCCTTCCTTACAATATGCTTTCTTAGATGATGAAAAGTCTTGCCCTGTTATTGTGAATGCTAAGTTGCATGAATATGATTTGTCTAAGTTACTTGATTTATTGAGAAAGCATAGGGGTGCATTGGGTTATAAAATTGAGGATTTAAAGGGTTTGTCTCCATCCATATGCATGCATTCTATTGATTTGTTAAAAGATGCCAAACCAACTAGGCAACCACAACGTAGGTTGAACCCTAACATGCAAGAAGTGGTAAAGAAAGAAGTAGTTAAGCTCTTAGCCACTAGGATCATCATCCCCATCGCAAATAGCGAATGGGTAAGCCCGGTTCAATGTGTGCCTAAGAAAGGTGGGATGACAGTTATTGAGAATGAAAAGAATGAGATAGTTAGTACCCGAACCGTCACCGAATGGCGGATGTGCATTGACTACCGCCAATTGAACAAAGTGACCAAGAAAGACCATTTTCTTCTCCCCTTCATAGACCAAATATTAGAGAGGTTGGCGGGTCATTCATATTTATGTTTTTTAGATGCGTACTCAGGTTTTTTCCAAATTTCAATTCATCTCGCGCATCAAGAAAAGACTACTTTTACTTGTCCATATGGTATAGACGTATGCCTTTTGGTTTGTGCAACGCATCCTGATGTATATTTGCCTAGCTATATACATCAAGGTCTAGCTACAAGGACCTTAATCCAGTTTGAAGCTACAAATGTCGTCTTGGGTTTATCAAGGTAGAAGGCGTAAAGGACCTTGAAGGTACTCTAAGCTTAGTCCTCACACTTCTAAGCTTATATGGAGTTACTCTAACATTTGGAGGACATCAATGAGCTTAAATCATTCTCAAGTCCTTATTGAAAAGTCATCTCTCGCGGCAGCAAAAGACTCCATCAAGTACAGTTCGATAGTTTGCTCTATAATTCTGGATCCATACGTCTATTGAGGAAATCATCAGAAGACAGATTGGAGATCTTTCAATAAGCTTTCCAATGGTTTTTGAATCATTAAAAACGGACAAGTATTGAAGGAGTTATAGCAATTTCTTTCTAGAGTTGTATTTTAGAGTTTATGATGTCATAAGTAGGATATATGATGTAATAGTTGATTCTTGGTTTCTTGAACCCTAGGTACACGTCCAAGGGGTCCTAGAGTAGTATAAATAGACCCCCTAGGGTGCCATTGTATTCATTCATTCATTCATATATCAAAATACAATCAAACACATAATGTGTTGTTCTCTCTAGCTTTGTGCTAGTCTCTTCGTTTCTCTTGAGGGAGGACGGAAACTATCCCCTTCTTCTATCCAAGATTGGCGTCCTTGGTGGTGATAGGAAGGATTTGAAGCATTCTTGAAGGTGGTGTGGCTGTATCCTCCAAGATTCTTCAAAGAGCCATTATCATTCTATCATTCTAGTGAGTTTCGTTTGATTCATTGGAATTCTTTCAATTGCATTTTCATTGTTTCTATCTTTCATTTACACATCTAAAGTGCTAAATCATAAGATAGATTCATCAATCCATTTGTTTTCAACATTCCTACATTCGTCCATTCGTTCGTTCATTCATCATTCATTCGTTCATCATTTCCATTCATTTGGTAACCATCTTTCATAGTTCTTTCCATCTTTTTCATCCATTTCTATTCCATTTTTGGTTCTTTGGAACTTTGAGAAGGGAGATTCCTATCTTCGCTTTTAAAGATCCTTAGATTGTGTGTAATGTGATCAACCCTTGGTCCATTATGCATCAAATTTGGTATCAGAGCTTAGGAGTTTGATTCTCTTAGTTCTTGAACCATCTTTCTACAAAACTTTCCATCACAAAAACATTCCTACCATCTCTCCATCACACGCCACCCTAGAGTTCTTCCAAGAACTCATCAAGAATTCATCAAGAACTCATAAAGAACCATTAGCTCCACAAAAAAACCCATAGCCCAAACACAAACCGAACCCAAACACAACCACCTCTCATCCCCACGTGCTAACCCCAAACCCATGAGTTTTTTGTGATCTTTTTGTATCAAGATTCATATTCTATGGCTTGCAAAAGATCTAGCATGAGTTCTCAACGTGAATTACAATGCTTGGAGCAACAAATTGATGATCTCACCGAACAAATGGAAGAATTTGGGATCCTTCCAAAAGGATCAAGAAGGGCTTGTTCACGTGACTACATCAACAAGCTTGAAAGAATGAAGCAAGGGAGCAAGGATGTGGTCGAATATACAATAGAATTCAGGCGGCTATTATGGAAATATGCTCTTGAGGAGGATGATCAACGAGTTGTGGTATGTTACTTCCTTGGTCTTAATGATTACATTCGACGTGTTGTTGTAAATCAACCTTTCACAAACTTGGAAGAGTTAAGTTCTTTAGCTTTTTATGTTGAAGTAAAGAGTAAAGAACTCTTGGATAAAACCCGTACACACACAAAAACTCCACAAAATCAGCCCCCATCCCATCTCACATCTACTAACCAAAGCACCTCAAAACAGCCCATAAACCTCCCCATTCCCATTCTCCAAGACGAGGAAATCATTGACCAAAGTACAAGTCTATCTTGCCAAAGTTTTGATCATGTTGTAAGTGCAAGTCAAACGTCATCTTATGAGCAACCAGAATTTGAAAGTGAATCATTTGATGTATTTCACGTGTATGAGGATGCTAATGAAGTATGTGATAACCTTGGCATGAATGAGGAAGCTAATGTAGTTTGTAGCATGCCTAAAGAAGAGTTTAAGGTGTATGACAATCCCTTGTATGAGGAGAATCATGATGAGTTTCGAGTATATGTCAACCCATTGTATGAGGAGGAAGGCGTGAATGAAGAAGAGCAACGTGATAAGATGTGTTCATTGTTCCAAGAAGGAGAAAGTAGTGTCATCTATGAGGATCTTGACGCTAGCACTGGCATCGATAAGGACAATGGCAATGATATTGGCCTTACTACAACAAGGGTCCAAACATTGCAAATGGAGAGCTATTCACATGGTCATTCACTTCATGACAAGGACATTCATTTTGATCCAAGAAGTTTAGTAAGTCTTTGTTTTTACAATATTTGTAAAGATTCATTGTATTGTAATATTACTTCTATGGATTCTTGTAATACTTTGTTGGAAGAAACAAAGTTGTATGATAGAAGTATCAAGCTCCAAGAGGCGTCCTTATTACCACCTTGTGTTTCACGACTCAAGGAGGGTCAAAGCATTCTTATGACACTTATGGAGAATAAGTATCATGAATTCGAAGAACCAAGGAGTCTAATTCTTACACCAATGGAGGTTGGAAACCGTGAGCCTACAAAGGATCAAGATCCTATGCCATCACTTGTTCTCATTTGTGAATATTTGGATAAAAGACAAGCACCATCGACAAGTGACCTCTCTCACTTATCTCTTTGGGATCAAGCTCAATTCGTGGATAACTACATCAACGGTTTTGGTTCTCATAGTATACAACATATTTTGAAAGAGTATGTACCATTGCAATGTAAAGAGATTGTATTTGTATACTTTGATAACATTTTTGTATGTAGAAGATGTAGAAAGGAGCATGTAAATCCTTTGGAGTATGCTTCATATGATAAGGAGATCAAGCCATCATTATACTTTGAGATGAAGTACTTGATTCGTTCATCAAAATCAAGTCACTTGGAGGAAGCAAGTCCTTTGACTAAAGGACGTTTTCTAACGAGGAGATACATGTTTGATTCAAAATTACTCGAGCTTGGATATATCAAGGAGTTATATGAAGATGATGATGATTTTAAAGAAGTATTCAAGGTATGTAAGAAGCATCATCAACAACCCTTTCATATTAATCATGGATTTCTTTTCAAAGGGATCAATTGTATTCCAAGGAGTGGCATTCGTGACTTCTTAATCATGGAAGTGCATGGAAGTTCTTTTGATCATCCGGTCTTCTCAATACGTATTACAAGATGAAGGAGTATTATTTCGCCTAGCATGATCGTTGACATTGAGCAAACGTTACAATGTTGTGATATTTGCAATCCTTCTATACTATATGGAGATGAAAGCTTGAATTCTAAGGTTGAAGTACCATGGATTCAAGGAAGTCGTACTATTGTCTTCATCATGAGTTACAAGCTTGTGAATCTATACTTTGAAGTTGAGAAGTTATATGAGGTTTCTACATTCTCTATGAAGAAACGAGATTTGAAGTTCCATGATGTCATTGGATTAGTCATGAGAAAATTTGGAAGAAAGTGGAAGTTCAAGTCAAGCATCAAAGGAATCTATGATGATTTCAAGGCATTCAAGAAGAGAAGTTGTAAACTCATAAGAAGGAACAAGAGAAGTGATGTCAATAACACATATGGGAAGACATCTTATAAAGAAGGAAAGGAAACAAGGAAGAAGAAGTGTTATGTACTGGTTTAGAAGAATTTTTGTCCAAGTTTGAGGACAAACTTTTTCAACTGGGGGAGAATGATGTATATTTGCCTAGCTATATACATCAAGGTCTAGCTACAAGGACCTTAATCCAGTTTGAAGCTACAAATGTCGTCTTGGGTTTATCAAGGTAGAAGGCGTAAAGGACCTTGAAGGTACTCTAAGCTTAGTCCTCACACTTCTAAGCTTATATGGAGTTACTCTCACATTTGGAGGACATCAATGAGCTTAAATCATTCTCAAGTCCTTATTGAAAAGTCATCTCTCGCGGCAGCAAAAGACTCCATTAAGTACAGTTCGATATTTTGCTCTATAATTCTGGATCCATACGTCTATTGAGGAAATCATCAAAAGACAGATTAAAGATCTTTCAATAAGCTTTCCAATGGTTTTTGAATCATTGAAAACGGACAAGTATTGAAGGCGTTATAGCAATTTCTTTCTAGAGTTGTATTTTAGAGTTTATGATGTCATAAGTAGGATATATGATGTAATAGTTGATTCTTGGTTTCTTGAACCCTAGGTACACGTCCAAGGGGTCCTAGAGTAATATAAATAGACCCCCTAGGGTGCCATTGTATTCATTCATTCATTCATATATCAAAATACAATCAAACACATGATGTGTTGTTCTCTCTAGCTTTGTGCTAGTCTCTTCGTTTCTCTTGAGGGAGGACGGAAACTATCCCCTTCTTCTATCCAAGATTGGCGTCCTTGGTGGTGATAGGAAGGATTTGAAGCATTCTTGAAGGTGGTGTGGCTGTATCCTCCAAGATTCTTCAAAGAGCCATTATCATTCTATCATTCTAGTGAGTTTCGTTTGATTCATTAGAATTCTTTCAATTGCATTTTCATTGTTTCTATCTTTCATTTACACATCTAAAGTGCTAAATCATAAGATAGATTCATCAATCCATTTGTTTTCAACATTCCTACATTCGTCCATTCGTTCGTTCATTCATCATTCATTCGTTCATCATTTCCATTCATTTGGTAACCATCTTTCATAGTTCTTTCCATCTTTTTCATCCATTTCTATTCCATATTTGGTTCTTTGGAACTTTGAGAAGGGAGATTCCTATCTTCGCTTTTAAAGATCCTTAGATTGTGTGTAATGTTATCAACCCTTGGTCCATTATGCATCACATCCGGTACATTTCAACGATGCATGATGGCCATTTTTAGTGATTACATTGAACATTGTATGGAAGTCTTCATGGATGACTTTTCTGCTTATGGTGATTCCTTTGATGATTGTTTGGATAATTTAGAGAAAGTTCTCATTCGTTGTGAGGAAGTTGATTTAGTGTTGAACTGGGAAAAATGCCATTTCATGGTAGAAGAAGGTATTGTTTTGGGACATTTGATTTCTTCGAGGGGCATCGAGGTTGACAAGGCAAAAGTTGAAGTGATAGAGCGCCTACCACCCCCCGTTTCTGTTAAAGGGGTGCGTAGTTTCCTTGGCCATGCCGGTTTTTACCGCCGGTTCGTCAAGGACTTTTCAAAAATCGCTCGTCCTTTAACCGATCTCTTGTGCAAAGATGCCTCATTCTCCTTTACTGATAAATGTCTTGAGTCCTTTTACAGGTTAAAGCAAGCATTGATATCCGCGCCGGTTGTTCAACCCCCGGATTGGACCTTGCCTTTCGAAATCATGGCCGATGCAAGTGACTTTGCGATTGGATCAAGTTTGGTTCAAGCCAAAGAGAGGAAGTCGCGGGTCATTTACTATGCAAGCCATGCACTCGATAGTGCGTAGAAAAACTATACAACCACGGAGAAGGAGCTCTTGGCTATCATCTTTGCTCTAAACAAGTTTCGGCAACACCTCATGTTTTCCAAAGTTGTTGTATACACGGACCATGCTGCGATCAAGTTCTTAATGGGGAAGAAAGAAACAAAACCAAGACTTATTCGTTGGGTTTTACATATGCAAGAGTTTGACTTGGAGATTCGTGATAAGGCTAGAACCAAGAATGTGGTGGTCGACCATTTGTCGAGAATCCTTGTTGATTTAGAGGATACTCAACCCATCGAGGACTCTTTCCCATATGAACATCTTATGTCTGTCAAGCATTCTCTCCCATGGTACGCCGATATCATCAATTACTTGTCTAGCGAGGTGGTTCCTCAAAATTTAACCCCTCACCAAAAGAAAAAGTTCTTTCATGATGTGAAGCATTTCTTTTGGGATGATCCAATCTTGTTCCATTTGTGTAATGACGGATTGTATAGAAGATGCCTACCCGAGAGTAAGGTTGGTGATAGAGTTCTCATCTTCAATTCAAGGCTTAAACTCTTTTCGGGAAAGTTGAGATCAAGATGGTCGGGGCCTTTCGAAATTGTTAAGATCCTTCCTGCTGGGGTTGTTGAACTTAAGAATGCCAAGGGGGAATGTTTTAAAGTCAACTCTTCAACGATCAAGCCATACATTATGGGAGAGGAATATGCGGGGACGGTGGTAGTGTTCCTAGCTGACTTTGACAGTTGAAAGAAGGTTTAGGTTGAGCTTGGACCTAAAACAAGCAATCGGGAGATACAAGCTACCCCCTTTTTCTTTAGTGCTTTCATTTATCTTTTGCATTTTTATTTCTTTTTCATGCTAATGATTTTGTTTTGACCATGTTTCAGTTTAAGAAAGAGAGAAAAGAAAAAAAAAAGAATGAAAGATAAGAAGAAGAAAATTTTTGAGAAAAAATAGAAAAATATTCCAGAGTGAGAAGCAAAAATTTGTGAAGAGAGTGATTCTTTTTAGTTTTTGAGAGTTGAGAGTTGTTTTCGAATGTTTATGAGTATGAAGAAAAGAGAGATTAATAATGAGAGTAGAAATCCTAGGACTTGATTTTATTTTCAAAGAAAATAGAGTTTTACAAGTGTTGAGCAAGACTAGGTAGCAGGCGCTAACTCCCACGTAGCACCCGCTACGCATGCCTAGGCCGAGAAAAAATGTCGACGCACTCAAGAGGTCGTGCCCGCCACCGACTGTGTAGCGCCCGCGACATACCCCAGACAGCTTCACCCGAGAGAGACCGCACCTGCGGTCTATCTGGACCGCACCTACGATCTATCTGGACCGCACCTACGGTCATGCTATGCTGATTGTCCCAAGGTTTGCTCCCGAGAGAGACCGCACCTACGGTATCCACCGTTGCACCTACGGTCCCAGGATGACAATTTTTCCCAGCTTTTCTCCCGAAGGAGACCGCACCTGCGGTCCATCAGACCGTACCTACGGTCCTTTGAAGAGTTACGATTTTTTCGGGCCTTTTAATTCTATTCTCCCTCATTTTTCTTCATTTCTTGTTCTTCCCACACGCTCAAACGGCACTCTCTCTCTCTCTAAACCCTAATACTCAAGCTCTAAACCTCTCAATCCTTCACAAATCTTCTTTCTCTACTCTCTCAAATTGCGATTTCTTGCTCAAATTGCGCCACTCTCACCCATTGCTCATCCTTTTGAAGCTTTTCAAGAGAAATTTCTTGGTGGAATTCGTCCTTGGGGTTCGAAATTGGCAAAGCAACACACCTAAGTTCTTCCTTCAGGTATTTCTTGCATCTTGGTGTGTCAATTTCGTTATTTGTTGATTTTGGGTGTTGTTTGTGGGTGTCCTTGTTCAGATCTAGGGTTTTAGCTCTTACTTATTAGAATGGGAAAGTCAAAAAGGACCTGTTCTAGCAAGTCTCCTCCATCAACACCTCCTGTGTCGTCACCCTTGAAATGCGGAAGGCTCAACCAGCTTCACTCATCAGACGTTGCACTCGTACCAAGGTCACCTTCCGTGGAGGGTCGCACAAGCCTCGTTTCGACAAGCTACAAGAGCGAAAAATCTACGCTCCAGATGTTTGTGATGCCGGGACTGTCAATGCCCTATTCTATCAATCAAGCTTTGCCCTTTTCACTCAGACACTTGGTTGGGACGCATTTCTCAACATCAAAGAGCCGATTATAGACCAACCAATGCTCGAATTTATGAGTTCAATTCAAGTCTTCACTGACGGATATCCCGAGGCCACCTTTAATTATAAAGTGGATAATAGAGAGACAGATTGTTTTGTTCAAGAATTTTGTCAAGCCCTGGAGCCACCAGAAGATTGGTTATATTTTTGGGAGTGTGAGGACTTTGACGAACAAGAAGCGTGTAAAAACTTGACATGTTGGAGGAGAGCATCTGTTGACTCGGAAGAAGGATGCAAGAAGTTTCACGGTCCTGAAGAATCTAAAGCACGAGATTTTTGTAATCTTGCTAACCGGTTATTTCACTTGGTGATTGACAATTCAGTGTTTAGGCGAGACGAGGAACGCTCAAGTGTTCGCAAGGAAGACCTGTTCATAATCTACAACACCTTGAAAGGGCGTCGGGTAAACATAGTCTCGTGAATTTTGTATTGGCTACGTGAGATGAGTAGGATGGACAACCCCGCCAACATGGGGATGGGTCATATAATATGTCATTTTCTCCGGAAACAAGGCTTTGGTGACTACCTTTGGAAGTGGAAGCCATACTACGTACCCAACCCTATTTATAAACATTTGTTGACAAAATTGGATGACATCACCAAGCGCCAATCACACATTGTTTGCCAACACGGATATGACGACAAGAGAATCTTTGTATGTCTTGACCCCACTCATGCTGAACAGTGGCTTGATGTTGCAAATCAGGATAACTAGTCGTGCGGACAATTTCAAGGTTGGCCAAGAAGAGTTGGTGGTGCACCCATTCACGTTTCTCATTTCTTGGATGAATTTGAGGAGAGCGATCATGAGGAAGCTCCCGAAAGCTCGGCACAACATGCTGATTTGGGTCAAGCCATCTCCACGATCAAGAGCATGGGTGTTGAAATTCGTGAGCAAAATAAGCTTCTTCGTTCGCAATTGAAGTTGCTCAAAGATCAACAAAAGGAGATCGTGAATTTGCGTCAACATCTGCAGCTCATGAAGAGTACTTCCGACAACAAAACCACTTTATGTGGGATTGGGGTTTTCATCACTACTCTGTTGCGGGTCATATCCCAGCACCCCCCGGTTATGAAAATCCCTACAATCCATTTTTCTTTCAATACTAACCCCATCCTCCTTCGGGAGGATCCAACTACTGAATTGGTTGTAAGAATCCTCACCCCCATTTGATTTCTTTTATTGTCTTTCCATGCTTTCTTGCATGTAATATAAGTGTGGGGGGTGCTTTGTCGGGGTTTTGGTGGGGAAGCATGATTTTGTGGGTTTTGGCATATGCTTTTGGCTTGTATGAATGTTAGCTCCAAGGAAGTTTGGTTCGTCTTTGTGACAAGTTATCCTTTACTTTTGGATGGATTTGTTGGGTTGAGTTTGTAAGGTTTACATGTCATGTGTTTGAATGTAGAACCGAATTTTGGCATGTACTTCACCCTTATTTCCCGCCTCAAAGAGTGAGACTCGGGGATAAGGTATATCATTGGCAATGTATATATTGTTCATAGCTTTTCTTTTCAGCTCTTTAGTGTCTAGTTCGTTGTTTTTCCTTTTGTTTTACAAATCTTGCATGCGATTTTGTTAAATTTACGTCGTCTCTTCACCCTAATATTATTTTTCTATTGGTTGACGACTCTGGATCATGGCTTGTGCGGATTAAATTTAGAAGAGCTTGAGGTAATATCTTTCTACCCTTCTCTTTACTTGATGACTATTATGATCCGTCGCATGCTTGATCTTTCTTTTTGGTGGCGCGCCCCTATGTGTGAATGTGTTGGGTATATCTTGCTGTTGGAGCCGTGTAGGCTCGAGTCGCCACCATTTGTTTGCTACTTGTTTTGTAAATATGTGTTTTTATCTAGCTTTTCTACCCTTTTTCTGTGACACCTTCTTACAATGAGGACATTGAGAAGCTTCAAGTGTGGGGGAGGAGACATTTCATGCTCAAGGGTAGACAACCTAGATCTTTTATTTTGTTTTTCTTAGTTTTGCCTAAAATTTGAAAATTTTTGTGTGAAAAAGGAGAAAAAAGGGAGTGAAAAACCTTAAAGTTTTTCGTTTTCGTTTTCGTTTTTGTTTTGCTTTGTTTCTTGGATTTCGTTGTCAAAGTTGGGAAGTCATTCTTAATCTTCCTTAAAAGTAGCCGGTCTGAGCATTTTTCGACCCTATCTTGGGTGATTGTCATGACTCACCTATTTTAGATTCCCTTCATTGACTGTCTAGCGAGATCCCCGATTCTTTTCACGTTCTGATTGAAATTGGGAGATTCTCGGGATTCTTATCCGAGCTTAGTTTCTAAAAAGTAAGAAAGAAAGAAAAAAAAAGAGAGAAAAGCAAAAGAAAAAGAAAAAGAAAAAGAAAAAAAGAAGCAAAGTCAAATAATTTAATTAAGTGGGGCGTGTCGGTTGAACGACTGATGTATGCTAACTCACTAAGATCAGAGTGTTGAGCTAGAACACACCATACAGTCACACAAACACACAGCTGGATACTTGAACTTTGCAATAACTGATAGAAAGCAACAAGCTGGAACAGAAGACGACCCAACAACAGAATAAAAGGGATAGACTTGCTTACAGTTGATACAGATACACCATAACTGCAATCAAGGGCAAGGGACTCTCACATACATGCCTCTACAGATACACCAAAGCATGGATGATCAAGCTCAGTTTACACTTGTTGGATTTGCCAATTTCCAGTGACAGGAACTGATTGAACCAAGGCTGAGAGTTATAGGACACTCACAAACTTTCAGAGGTACTAAGACACTCGAGAATACTATTGAATACAACACTGAGATGCCCTTCATTGATAGAAAACTTCAGAATATAAAGAAAGCTAATCAGTTTGATTAGCAGTTGCTTAAGTATAAGCATCCTGCCTAATCTCCCTGGAATATCCTAAGCTACAAAGTCTGAAACTAATACATGTCATTACATCCTAATGATCTCGAGTACAAACTATAAGAAAACAAAACGAAAATACTAAGCTATTCTCTGATTGGACCAAATGCCAAAAGGGTGGCAAAATGGACCAATAGGGAGCTTTCCCCTCCTAAGGGGTAAAATCTAAGTTACTGAGGTAATTCCCGCGCCAATGCTAACCTGGAAGTAATCTCAACAGGTTAATATCATGCTGGAAAGACCAAAACAACCCCTGTGAACAAAAATCAAAACACATAGCCCCAGAACTGGGGTTCTGGAAAAACTGATAAACAACCCTGCTGGGATTGGTTGTTCTGTCCTCTGAATCTTACTCGTGCCATGCTTGATCATGCTGGGACTTGGCTTGGGCTGGAAAAGGACATGGCAAGGAACAAAAAAGTCCTATGAAACATTGGCTGAAACTTCCTCAATCAAGAGATACAACATTGAGAAAGTCAGCTGCTTGGACTGTTGCTGCTGGGAACTAGAATTGGTCTGGATAACCAATGCTGATGGGCTGAGTGGCTGCAAATGCTAGGGCTTGCTTTACAATAGTGTAACAAGCCTGGATGGATGCTGTTGGTGGTGTGGTGGCTGCTGGTGATGCTAAGAACCTCCTGCTGGAATTTCGGACTATTGAGAAGTCTGCTGAGTGGCTTGCTGTATGTGCTGGGCTTTGAAAGCCTGTTGTTTCTGCAGGAAGGGCTGGTCTAGCTGTTGAGCTGTGTGAAACAGCAAGTGCTCCTCCTCCTTGTGTTGCTGCTATTGTTGGTGAAGATCCCTTGGATGCCTCCTTTGTTGATGAAGCTGCTGCTGCTGATTGTTCTCCTTGATGGTCTCCATCATCCTCCCCAGGTTGAGGAAAGTTTGTCCTCAAACTTGGAAGGTCTTCATCTGCTGGATAGTATGGTCGAAGATCGGCTACATTGAATGTTGCTGAGCCTCCATACTCTTCAGATAGATCCAGTCTGTAGGCATTATCTCCAATTCTTTCAAGCACTTCAAAGGGGCCATCTGCTCTTGGCAACAGCTTGCCTTTTCTTTTGCTGGGGAACTTGTCCTTCCTGAGGTGGATCCAAACTAAGTCTCCTGGCTGGAAGGTCACCTTCTTCCTGTGCTTGTTTGCTGAAGTAGACACCTGTTCAGTATATTTGGCAATTTTCTCCTTCACTTGCTGATGAAGCTCCTTTATTTGATCTGCTCTTTTACCTGCTTCAAAACTAAATTTGACAGAAGTAGTTAGTGGAACTAAATCCAAAGGGGAAATTGGAATTTTACCATAGACTACTTGGAATGGAGAGTAGCCTGTGGCCTTAGATGGAGCTTTGTTGTAAGCAAACTCAGCATGGGGCAATAGAGTATCCCATCCTGCTTTATTTTTGTGGATCAGTGCTCTCAATAGGACTCCAAGTGTTCTATTAGTAACCTCTGTCTGGCCATCAGTTTGTGGGTGGCAAGTGGTGCTGTACTTGAGCTGGGTGCCCAGTTTCTTCCATAAAGTGACCCAAAAATGGCTCAAAAACTTGGTATCCCTGTCAGATACCATTGTTCTTGGCACTCCATGCAATCTAACAATTTTTTGGAAGAATAATTCAGCAGTTTTGGTGGCATCAAAGGTGGTGTGGCAGGGTATGAAATGTGCCATCTTTGAGAACCTATCAACCACCACCATGATTGAATCCTTCCCTCTCTGTGTTCTTAGCAAACCTACAATGAAATCAAGGCTTACATCTTCCCAAGGGCTGCTGAGGACTTGCAATGGTGTGTACAAGCCTTGGGGTAGGCTGTGTGACTTTGCCAACTGACAGATATTGCACCTCTTCAATAGATGCTCCACATCCTTCCTCATCTTTGGCCAACTGTAATGCTCTCTTAACATCAACAATGTTTTCTCAACTCCAAAATGTCCTGCTAAGCATCCTCCATGAACTTATGTGATCAACAATTCCCTGAAACTGCTCTTAGGGACACACAACCTGCTTCCTTTGAACAAATATCCCTGGTCTATGTGGTACAGACCACAGGATTCTTCGACACTTCGTACACACCTTGAAATCTCCATCCTCTTGATACAAAGCTTTCAAATGCTCAAAACCAATAATTCTATAATCAAGCATGTGAAGCAACATGTACCTTCTACTCAATGCATCTGCTCCTTTGTTTAGCACTCCTGATTTATGGTGGATCATGAAGTGAAACTGCTGCATATACTCTACCCAAGCAGCATGCCTGGTGTTGAGCTTGTGCTGCCCTTGAATGAACTTCAAGGCCTCATGATCACTGTGAAGTATGAACTATGCTCCAGCAAGGTAGTGCCTCCAGTGCTAAAGAGCGCTGATGATGGCATAGAACTCTTTGTCATAGGTGTTGTATTTCTTCTTGGAATCATTTAGCTTTTCACTGAAATAGGCAACTAGCTTGCCCTCCTGAGTCAATACTTCTCCAATGCCAACTCTTGATGCATCATATTCTACTTCAAAAACTTTGCTGAAGCTGGGTAGTGCTAGTACTAGTGCTGAAGTGAGCCTCTCCTTGACTTCTTCAAAGGCTTTCTGGGCTGCTGATGTCCAAATAAAGGACTGCCCTTTCATCACTTCAGTCATTGGTGCCAAAATAGTGCTGAAATTCTTGACAAATCTCCTGTAAAATGAAGCCAGGCCATGAAAGCTCCTGACTTGATGAATCGAAGTGGGCACAGGCCACTCCTTGATTGCTTGAATCTTCTCATTATCAACCTGAATACCTGCTGCTGTAATAATGTACCCCAAGAAGTTCACTTGGGATGTAAAGAAGTGACACTTCTTTAAATTTCCAAATAACTCCTCCCTGCTTAAAATGGTTAAAAACTCCTGTAAATGCTTTACATGCTCTTGCTCAGACCTGCTATAGACAAGAATATCATCAAAGTATACCACAACACTCTTGCCTATGAGTGGCTTAAGGACCTGTTTCATGAGTCTCATGAATGTAGATGGGGCATTAGTCAGGCCAAAAGGCATGACCAACCATTCAAACAACCCTCCCTTGGTCTTAAATGTTGTTTCCCACTCATCTCCCTCATAGATCCTTATCTGATAGTATCCACTCCTCAAATCAATCTCAGAAAAGACTGCTGACCCATGTAACTCATCCAACATGTCCTCGAGTCTAGGTATAGGGTACCTATACTTGATTGTGATCTTGTTAATAGCCCTACAATCGATACACATTCTTTGACTTCCATCTTTCTTAGGCACTAACAAGGCTGGGACTGCACATAGACTTAAACTCTCCCTAATCATTCCCTTCTCCAATAACTCATCCACCTGCCTCTGAATCTCATTGGTATCTGCTGGTGTCATCCTATAAGCTGGCTTATTACGTAACATTGATCCAGGCACTAAATCAATTTTGTGCTGGATATCCCGTTTAGGTGGCAAACCAGGTGGCATTTCATCAGGAAATACATGCTGAAACTGCTGAAGTAAGGGTAGGAATAAAGGGTGGTCATTTCGTGGTGTTGAGGGTTCTTCAAGGTCTAAAAGGATCAAGTCCTTCTGTGTGCTAAACTCATGATGATCAGATAAAAGCAACACATCAAGACTAGGTTCAAGACACAAGGTTTTGGCTTTTTTGGTTAACTTTGAGGGTTTCATGGGGTTAGGACAATCTTTTTGTGGTTTAGGGTCAGGGTATAGGTATTATCTCTTCCACAGTGGTTTACTGATCTATCATACAACCAAGGTCGACCCAAAAGCAAATGACAGGCATCCATAGGTAAGACATCACACCAGACCTCATCTTTGTATGATTGACCAATTGAAAAAGCAACAAGGCATCTAGTAGAAACTTTGATACCTTTGCCTGAACTGAGCCACTGGATGGTATATGGGGCTGGGTGGGGCTTGGTTGCCAGGCTTAGCTTCTTCACCATAGTGCTGGATGCTGCATTGGTACAACTTCCACTGTCCACAATCACTGAGCATACTTTCCCTCTAATAGTGCATCTTGTATGAAAGATATTCTCCCTCTGCTCTTACACTTCTCTCTTCTTTGAGCTACTTAGAACTCTTCTGATCACAAGCATTTCTCCCTCATCTGGACCTTCTTCTATAACCTTATCATCATAGATAGGGTCATGTTCATGCTCTGCATACTCCTGTTCTTCTTCCTGCACATTTTCAGGATCAATAAACAAAGCTGCTTGGTACTCAGCAAGAGTAACCATTCTCTTGTTTGGACATTCTGAGGCAATGTGCCCTAGTCGTTGACATCTGAAACACCTTCTCTCTGTATAAGACCTGCTGATAGGGGCTGGGGTTCTTTGTGGGGAATTTTTTGGCTGATTTTGTGGGGGTCTTGGGGCTGGATTTCTGATTTGAGGTGGAGTGGGGGTGGATAGGTCTTTTGTAGGGCATTATAAGGTTTGTAAGGGCTTGGCTTGGCTGGTGCATAAGGTTTAGCTGGGTATTTGCTGCTGCTGTAATCCTTTGCTCTAGACTTCTTCTGTTGTTCCACTTTGTGAGCTAGAGAACTTAGCTCATCAAGGGAATCATAGACCTGTAGCTCTACAATATTCTTGATGCCTTCATTCAAGCCTGCAAGATACCTGATATAGGTTTGCACTTCATTTTCTTGCATATTACACTTCCAAAGCAAGTGCTCAAACTCCTTTGTATACTCTTCCACTGACTTGTTCCCCTGCACAAAATGCTGCAACTTGTTGTAGTTCTCCTTCATGTAATTGTCTCGAAGGAACTTCTCCTTCAACTTCTGCCTCATCTCAAGCCAGGTACTCACCCTAGCCTCTCCAATCTCCATTCTCCTTCTCTGTAGATTAGTCCACCAAGTAGAAGCATATTTTTTAACTTTAAGGCTACTAACTTCACCTAGTTTTCTTCTGAGACCTCCTTCAAATCAAAGACTCTTTCTACTGTCTGTAACCAATCTAGGAAAACATCAGGGTCTTGTTCTCCAGCATACTCAGGTATATTAATCTTGAAATCAAGTTTCTCAATCCTCCTATCTCCCCTCCGTACTTCTCTTGCACTCTCACTGTTTTCCTCAAGCTCACTGACTCTATGTGATCTTATTATCCTTCTCCTACTCCTGGGTGTAGGTCTAGGACCTCGACCTCCTCTCCCTGTCCTACTGAAAGGATTCTCACCTTCTCCTTCCTCCATCTCATCATCAGTCTCCTTATTCAACTGATGCATATGCAATCTCATATAGTAATTCAACTACTCACTCAAAAATTTCATTTTCTGTTCTACTTCTTCCTTCTCTTTCAAGGTTTGTTCTAAGACTTCCTGTGGTGTTTTACTAGTTCCGGCCATTTTACTAAAATAAAAAAACACACTCCAAGATAGATTACAATGCTCTGATACCAAGATGATGCATGCTAACTCAATAAGATCAGAGTGTTGAGCTAGAACACACCATACAGTCACACAAACACACAGCTTGATACTTGAACTTTGTAATAACTGATAGAAAGCAACAAGTTGGAATAGAAGACAACCCAACAACAGACTAAAAGGGATAGACTTGCTTACAGTTGATACAGATACACCACAACTGCAATCAAGGGCAAGGGACTCTCACATACATGCCTCTACAGATACACCAAAGCATGGATGATTAAGCTCAGTTTACACTTGCTGGATTTGCCAATTTCCAGTAGCAGGAACTGATTGAACCAAGGCTGAGAGTTATAGGACACTCACAGACTTTCAGAGGTACTAAGACACTCGAGAATACTATTGATTAGCATATAAAGAAAGCTAATCAGTTTGATTAGCAGTTGCTGAAGTATAAGCATCCTGCCTAATCTCCCTGGAATATCCTAAGTTACAAAGTCTGAAACTAATACATGTCATTACATCCTAATGATCTCGAGTACAAACTATAAGAAAACAAAACGAAAATACTAAGCTATTCTCTGATTGGACCAAATGCCAAAAGGGTGGCAAAATGGACCAATAGGGAGCTTTCCCCTCCTAAGGGGTAAAATCTAAGTTACTGAGGTAATTCCCGCGCCAATGCTAACCTGGAAGTAATCTCAACAGGTTAATATCATGCTGGAAAGACCAAAACAACCCCTGTGAACAAAAATCAAAACACATAGCCCCAGAACTGGGGTTCTGGAAAAACTGCTAAACAACCCTGCTGGGATTGGTTGTTCTGTCCTCTGAATCTTACTCGTGCCATGCTTGATCATGCTGGGACTTGGCTTGGGCTGGAAAAGGACATGGCAAGGAACAAAAAACTCCTAGGAAACATTGGCTGAAACTTCCTCAATCAAGAGATACAACATTGAGAAAGTCAGCTGCTTGATTCTTCTTTGGAGCTGGAATTGGTCTGGATGACCAATGCTGATGGGCTGAGTGGCTGCAAATGCCAGGGCTTGCTTTACAATGGTGTAACAAGCCTGGATGGATGTTGTTGGTGGTGTGGTAGCTGTTGGTGATGCTAAGAACCTCCTATTGGAATTTTCGACTATTGAGAAGTCTGCTGAGTGGCTTGGTGTATGTGCTGGGCTTTGAAAGCCTGTTGTTTCGGCTGGAAGGGTTGGTCTAGCTGCTGAGCTGTGTAAAACAGCAAGTGCTCCTCCTCCTTGTGCTGCTGCTATTGTTGGTGAAGATCCCTTGGAAGCCTCCTTTGTTGATGAAGCTGCTGCTGCTGATTGTTCTCCTTGATGGTCTCCATCAACGACACTAACCATCATACAGTTAGTCAACCTACACGGGACCGATATCAGTGGTACGGCGCTGATACCCCTTAAACCTTTTCCTATATTGCTTTGCGACGGAGAGGTGAACGGAAAAGACTGTGCTGGGAGGGTAAACCCCATTTTGGGCCGTTCAAATTCCCGAAAATAAGACTAACACCGACCATAAAAGAAAAAAGAGAAAAACAAAGAAAAGGCAATTTTTTTGGCAAAGTCAACCTCAAAAATAAGAAAGAAAGTTAAAGTGTTTTTTAAGTGCGGGGCATTTCCTTGCATCACCTGCGGCCCTCACCAAGCCAAGGGCGACCAAATGCGAGGGAGGGAAAATCTTTGTAGTTTTTGTTCGTTTTTTAGCTTGGGTGTGAGTCTTTGGAGTCAACCGGAGTCAGTTAGAACCCACTAGCACTTACGCACATGGGGTTTTGCTTGGTATGAGGTGTAGGGGATCGAAAACTTTTAAGATTGACAATCGTCTGGGTTGAGTGTTTGTGAGATGCTCATAATTGTTCTTTTTAGAGGATTAATATCGTTTCCTAACTGAGATTGCTTGATTCTTTGAAGCGAAGCTATGTTCCTTTTCTTTCTTTGATTTTGTTTTTCACTTTCCTTCTCTCCTTTTTCTTTGGCTTTTGTGGGTATAGCCGCTACAAACCCTCACGAGTCCATCTCATCCACCCGGGATGCCGGGGGGTTCAAAGGGCTTGGTGCATACGCTAAATGCACTCATTTCTCTCCCACGACAGAGGAGTTTGTGTTAGTTTAGGTAGTGTTTGTTTTGTTTTGCTCGGGACGAGCAAAAGTTTAAGTGTGGGGGTGTTTGGACTCAATTTTGTGTCCAAATTCCGCCTTAATTCTTAGGCTTTTGACTCGTTTCATTCTTAATTTCATGTCTTTACTACGTTTTTAGTTAGTTTGTAGGTTTTCGTGTTTTTACTAAAAACGTAGCAAAAAGGGGCTATTTTGGAACAATTTTGGGAATCCCAAGATTCCCCGGGCCAAAGTCGAGTCAAAGGCGAAGAAGGGAGCCAGGCCGGACATATCGAGCATCGCAAAGATAGAGTTTTGCTGAGTTTTGCAAAGATAACACCCGCTACGTTCAGGATAGCGGGCGTTACCCACCTCATTTGCACGATATCGCACGCACCAAGACTGTAGCCCTAGCCACCCTTGGCGTAGCGGGTGCTACGCCCAGCATGTTGGCTGACCCGAGAAGGTCCGTACCTATGGTCCTGGAGACGGCACATACGGTGGCTATCACGCCTGTGCAGGAAACTAAGTCCCCTAAAGACACCGTACCTACGGTCAGTAGAGACCGCGTCTGCGGTCGTGCGGAGAAGAGAGGAATCGTCAAGATCTTTCGCATGACCGTACCTACGGTCCTGGGGACCGTACCTACGGTCTCCTGTGGATTATGCCGATTCTGTTATTTGAAATGCTGCGTTTTGTTTAACTTCTTTTACTTGTATAAATACTCCCCTTGACGATTAGTTAAGAGAGGCAATTATCTTAGAGTTATCCAGCATTATAGCTATCAATTAGAGTGAGATTAGAGAGATTACTTAGTGTTTAGTGGGTGACTAGTGTTGGTTTATTGCAATTGTACTGGACTCCATTGAACTTCTATTGAAGATCTGAAGATTATATTCTATTTTGGAGCTTGGATTCTTATCTACTCTTGATCATCCTTCCAATATCATCATCTAATGAGCATTTCTTATCCCTATTCTCTTTACTTTACTTATTATCATTTTAATCTCTGTTTTTGTTATTGAATTGTTTTGTGCTTGTTGTTCTTAGAATATTGTCCTTAATTTCTAGCTTGTTTTTTTAGATCATGAATGTTGGAGTTGTTTATGTTGTTAGAATGATAATTGAGATGATTAGAGGCTAGAACCTTTTGGGTTAGGGAGAAATTAAGGATGTGAGTTGTTAATTTGGCTTGGGTTAGCAATTCTAGGAGGTAATTTGTAGTTGAGTCAATTTCCCATTCCTATTCTTTCCTCAAGTGGGATGTATTTGGGAACGAAAGTTCTTGAATACATCCAACACTTGCGTTGGAAGATAGGAAATGGGATAGTTAATGCTCACCCATAAAAGTGGAAGGAGGTTAACTAGAGAGTCTCGTTCTTTTAACCCTCCGGGTCCATGGTGGGCTTTGAGGAAGTTAATCCGGATTATCCTTGAAAAAGGAAATCCGGTAGGTTTATTTTAACGGGATTGTCACTTGATTCTTCTACTTTGTTGCTTCCTAGCTGCGGAACCCTCGATCTTATTGCCAATAACATTCTGAAATCTCCCGACACCCATTTTTCCATATCGACCGGACATAGTTGTGTTTGTGTTTTGTTTCCGCTGTTCGTCATCTTAAAACCCTCTAGTTATCTTGTGATCTTGAACCTCACCTAGAGTCAAGTTACCATAGCCAAGGTCCCTAGCTCCTCGAGAAGAATGATATAAAACCAGGGTACAAAACCACGTTACAGCAGCCGAGTAAAAACGCAAACGCTACCAGTACCTTTTGGGCGCTGCCAGCGCCAAGACACGGAGAGCTCCCTCTTTATGCTAAACGCTACCATCGTTTTATTCCCTAATCCGGCACTATAAAAGGAGTTCACGCCTGCCATTTGAGGGATCGCTTTTAGTTGTATTTTTCTCCAGTTAAAAGAGAGATTTTCTAGAGAGCTTTCATTGTAGATTTTAGATAGTTTCTTTCCAGTTAATTCTCAAACATTGTTTAGATTATTGTTTGTGATCAAAGGACACGAAAGAGATGGATTCAGGTGACACGAAGAAATCGATTCCGCTAATTCGAACACCGGTTATTTCTATTTTACTTCATGCTTTCTAGTTATTGTTTAGCTTTTGCGACGTTTACTATTAGCAATATGAGTAGCTAATTTCCCTTGTTTGAGGGATAAAATCGATGTCCTTTGGTTGATTTTGAATGCAGTCTCGGTGTTATGTTATCCTTTTATTCGTTTAATCTGCGTATAATGTATGATAGTAAATCTGGCTAACCGCTTTTTACTTGGTATTAGATTCTTGATAATATGACGAAAGTTTAAGTCTTGAATTTGAAAAGCGTAGATTGAATAGGTTAGAAAATAGTTAGAAATAATGATTCTTGCTTAGGGTCAATTTATAATCAGTTCGTTATCTTTGATTGCATTAAATAGTTAGAAATAATGTTTAGGTTAATCATTGCAACTCACTTCAGGTCGAAAGATCGATGTGAAAAGGCCTAGAAAGATTATAGACTCTGAATTATCTTGTTACCTACACGCGACTGTTGATAATTTGACTGATTGACTAGAGTGGACTCCCCTGAACACCTTTAATCATCCGTTAAAAACCCAAAAAATTACTACTTTCTTAGTTTAGTTTCCTAAATTATTACCAAAAACCTTGGATTGACCTAGCATTCTTTGTAGCGAACTAGTTCAGTGCCTGGTTGAACGCAAATCCCTGAGAGAGAACGATATTTTTATTACTACATAGACCCGTACACTTGCGGTACACTGATACCTTGTACGTTTTAGGTCTATCAACCCCCTACTGAAAATGGCCTAGGCGAGGCCAAGGTGGTCAAGTAAGATGATGGTTGATGCTTTAGATCGACATACTCCTAACACTTCAGGCACTTCCTCACAAATTGGAGACAATCTGATTCCATTGTCGACCAAAAATATCCTGCCCACCTTCACCCCCATGGGTCGACTTCATCAGTTCACTAGCCTTAACTTCATCCACACCGCCATCAAGGGTTCGAGGTTTGGTATTTTGTATTCTCGCTAAATTTTAATCTATCACACGGGTTCGGGATTTGCTCCTCTTTCTCTTATTCATATTGCGGATGAAATGGCCCGAGGCTACAACCCGGATCCCATGATGATCGCGGAGACCCTCCTTTGTCTTGACTCATGGAATACCAAACAAATCTTTCGGGGAAGTCTTCTTGCTCTTCAAGTAAGTGTCGACACATTTTCGTTTTATTCATCATTTTTTCATCATCATTTCCTTATATATATTTTTTTTATGATTTTGCATGGAATCGCTGATCGATCTTTGTGGAATCATTTGTCGATAATTCTCCCGGTTTTATTTCCTTTTCTCGTGCAACCCGGATTTTAATCTTCTTCCCTTCCTTTCTTTCTTTCGTAGATCTGCCTTATGGAGCACCTTAGCATGATCTACTCCCCTATTACGACATTTGTCGATAATTCTCCCGGTTTTATTTCCTTTTTTTTGTGCAACCTGGATTTTAATCTTCTTCCCTTCCTTTCTTTCGTAGATCTGGCTTATGAAGCACCTTAGCATGATCTACTCCCCTATTACGACATCGGAGTTGGCTAACTTTTGCCAATGCAAGAGAAAATATGACACCCTTAGAAGCTTCGAGGAATGGATCTCCTTCTTGAAAAATCACAAGGAGATTCAATGGTGGATCCAATGGTGGAAAGTGTCATGCTTTTCTAGCCAATCTCGCAAGGCCACCTGTATCATTCTTTTGGGCCTCACGGAGCTTACCTATTATTTCCTTGATCGGGTTATGAGGCAAATGGACCATCTCCAAGATATTCCACTTTCTCCTTACGAAATTCCCAACTCACTCACCTTCAAGGGTCGGTTATTGAATCGTGGCTAAAATATTGGAAGAACGCTCTGGAGTGGAGGCCCCTTCTTCTCATCGTGTTATCACCTCTTCGGCGGATGCTTATCGAAGTTGGCTAACCACCACCGTTATGGCAAGCCATTGGCATAGCAGAAAGTAATATCGCTCACCTCCCCAGGAAGCCCCAAGTTTAAAGAGCATCGTACTTCAAGGCATCACTATCAAGGATCAGGGGTCCAACTCTACTAGACAGGAAATTATTAACCCCGAGGGAAGAAAACCTAGTAAGTTCTAGTATCGACAAGTGAGCACTAGTGGGTCCTAGGACTCCAACTCAAACAAGGATCGACCCGACACAGCTGACAAGAAAGATGGCGGGAAAGAGATGATATAGATGTAGGAATAGAAAGGAAATGAGTATGCTATGTATTTTCATTATTTGATGCTTTCACCTGTTGAAATTAGTAAAAATAAAATGTAACAAAAAAATGTACTTCTTTTATTGATATTAGAAGCAATATATGTTGCATTTTATTTTACAAGAATTACACATGGTCTTTTTTTCTCGATCTTCCGCCATCTTCAAAAGAACATCTTCAACCAGGACGTTTTATTCTCTCCATTTACCTAACTTGCTCTGAGGGGTTTTTAAGTTAGTCACTCTTTTTTCCTTTTTCTTTTCTTCTTATTTTTTTCTTTTTGGTACTCTCCTTTTGCCCGATTTGTCTCAAAGAGATTTTCAAATCGACCCCTCTATAGTTTTTCACTCTTTTTTCTTTTCCTTTTTTCCCGTTTTTTCTTTTCCTTTTTTTTTCTTTTTCTCTCAGAAGCAAATGGCACTACAAGAATGCTCACTTGCGCCACCAAAGTGGCCACGGGAAGCAAGTTTTGGTGGACAGATTTTACATCTGTGTTTGTAATCCATAGATCCAAAGTATGTTTGCCATGAAAGTAATTCTTTAGTGGCCAATTAAGAAGATTGTCCCTTATTAACCAAGGAATAAAAGTTAATCGTGGCTAGTTTGTGAATTTGGACATGACAAAAACATTTTGTGGCCAGTAGTCGTGGCTAGTTTGTGAATTTGGCCATTACAAAAATATATTGTGGCCAATAGTCGTGGCTAGTTTGTGAATTTGGCCATGATAAAAATATCTTGTGGCCAATAGTCATGGCTAGTTTGAAAATTTTACCATGATAAAAATATATTGTGGCCAATAGTCATGTCTAGTTTGAAAATTTGGCCATGATAAAAATATATCGTGCGTGTTTGTGAATTTGGTCATGATAAAAATATTATGTGGCCAATAGTCATGGCTAATTTGAAAATTTGGCCATTATAAAAATATATTGTGGCCAATGGTCATGACTAGTTTGAAAATTTGGTCTTGATAAAAATGTATTGTGGCTAGTTTGTAGATTTGGCCATGAAAAAAATATTTGGTGGCCAATTGTTTATATTTGCCATTGAAAAATCATTTTGGTGGCTCGAAGGTTCAACTTCATATGCTCCTACAAAATATATTTGGTGGCCAAACTTGATGAGTATTAGTAGTGATTAGTAATGATAGTGAATACTGGATATTGTAATAAGATGAAATATACTTTTTTCTTGCTAGTGATTTACAATGGCGCCAATAAGTTACTAGAAAAGTCGTGGCTAGAGATTCTGTATACTATGAACAGTATTGGTGTAACACCCCGGGTATATGGTTAAGTGTGGGCTTAAAAGGATTGAAATGAAACTTATATCACCAAGATGCACCTTCTTTCATGGTAGCTTATCCGTTGGGAATTCCTCAGTTAAGCGTGCTTGGGTGGGAGTAGTCTCAGGATGGGTGTCCTCTTGGGAAGTTTTCCCAGGCAACGTGTGAGCAAGGACAAAGCACGCTCGAAAGACTCGCGGTGATTCGTGGGACTAGCCAATAATCCTTGAATCAGTTATCAATAAATGTCCGCGGCCCGGAGGAGCCGAGGCGTTACAATTGGTTACACACATAGTCATATATAGACGATTATTAGCAAATTAAAATAATATTTTTTATTGATAATTGTTTTTTTATAAAATTTAGCCAAGGATGATGGCGTGGCTAATATAATTTAGTGGCCACTATGTTATTTGTGGCTAATATACTTATTAGCCACAAAAGATATTGTGGCAAATCGAAATAAATAACTCAAGTTGGACAATACTTAGCCACTAAATGTTTAGTGGCAAGTGCTATGATAGCTCACCATGCAATGGATATTTCTGTTGTCATTTTATTAGCCACGAGGCCATTCGCCATGACAAGATTTTTACTTTAGGCACGAGTAATTCTGTGGCGCAAGTGAGTCATTCTTGTAGTGTGGCCTGTTGGCAGTTCGGTTGCTTGCTTTTATAAGACAATACATGCTTAAGTGGCTAAGGACATACCGAGCCTTAGTAGCTTAAAACATAATATCTTTTGATTTGATCCTAATTCACAGGCTAAATGACTTCCTCTATTTCTGGCGTTGCCAATCGAGCTGCACCTCCCAGAGAGATAGAGATAATGACGTAAGGACCCTTCCAATTTGGAGCGAAATTTTCTCGAGGGTCTTGACGTGTCCCTCTCATCTCTTGTAACGCTAATTCTCCTTCCTTCTTATTGAATGCTTGAGAAATTCGACTCATGTAAAGCTGAATGTTGTGTAGGGCACGGAGCCGTCGTTCATCCAGCAAAGTGAACTCTTCATACTTAGCTCGAGCACATTCAGCTTCAGGGATCTGACTTTCAGCGATAGGCTAGGGACAACAATTTTCACAGATAGAACTACCTCTGCTCCCTACACCAAAGAGTATGGTGTAGCCCCAGTTGCAGTTCGAATCGAAGTACGATATCCCCATAAGGCAAAGGGGAGTTTGTCAGGGCAGTCCTTGTAGGTGACAACCATCCTCTTAATAATTTTCACAAGAGCTTGATTTATAGCTTCAACTACACCATTAGAGTGCAGTAGATACGGGGAAGCATGATGATGTCGGATCTTGTATTTGGACAGAAGAGTTGCAAACTCACCCATAAAATGGCTCCCATTGACACTAATCGTTTCATGTGGCACCTCATATCTACAGATAATATTTTTCAACACGAATTTAGCTACATTCTTTGAAGTGATTTTTTCATATGAAGTAGCCTCTGCCCACTAAGTGAAGTATTCAACAACCACTAATACGTATTCATGTCCTTTGGTACCTTTGGGAGAAATCTTCTCAACAATTTCAATAATCCCTAGTGAAAATGGCCAAGGCGAGGCCAAAGTGGTCAAGTAAAATGATGGTTGATACCTCAGATCGACATACTCCTGACACTTCGGGCACTTCCTCATAAATTCGAGACAATTTGATTCCATTGTCGACCAAAAATATCATGCCCACATTCACCCCCATGGGTCGACTTCATCAGTTCACTAGCCTTAATTTCATCTACATACTGAAGATTAATCCCTATTGCAGTCTTCTTATATAAACGTTCTTGAATGATGCAATACTGCGCGACCATCAACCGGATAGCCCTCCGTGCTCGACTTCCCTCATTTGATAAGTATGCACCATTCTTTCCGAAAAGTGTAGATGTCGAAGAACCAGACATCGGGGTTGATAGAGCTCACCACTAAGGATCGATGATGGACAGGCTCGAATTTTCTCTCCATAACCATCATTAGGGATTGGTATTTTTCTATCATAGCTACCATAGATGATAATTTGGTCAATGCATCAGCCAATTCGTTGTGACTTCGAGGTAGATACTTGAATTTGATATGATTGAATCAACATGCCAAATTGGACAGGTGTTGTTGATATAATGTCAGGGATTCACTTTTCACCTTCCAGATATTTGTTGCTTGGTTGTCGATCCGACTTGAATCTCTGAATACTCATAGTCGATTAATACCCATTTCCAGAGCAGTATGCATCCTTAAGATACAGGCTTCATACCCAGCAGTGCTATTGGTGGCATCGAAATCCAGATTGGTTGCTAAAGGAAAATGTAAACCTTCAAGAGAGATTAGTAGAGCCCCGACTCCACATCCTATTTGATTCGCAGCACCATCAAAGTGTAGCTTCTAAACTTCCTCCTTTATTTGAAAAACTTGCTCATCACAGAACTCCAAGCCCACAGTGTCAAAATCTTCTTCTGGAAGATCAACTAGAAAATCGAAAACTGCTCAACCCTTTATAGACTTTTGATGTTGGAAATCGAGTTCGAACTCAAATAACATAACCACCCATAGAGCAATCCGACTTTTGATGGTAGGCTATTCCATGACATATATTACTTGATTGCATGCTACTATCTCATAAACAGTGTGTGAGAGCATGTAGTAGGGAAGTTTCCTAGTATACCTTACCAATATTAAAGCCATCTTCTGAATTTTAGAATATCAAGACTCGCACCCTGAGAACTTCTTGTTGATATAGTATATAGCCTTCTCTAACCAATCAATTTTCTGCCCCACCATGCCACCCACGGCATTCTGATTGATAGTGAGATATAACAACAAAGGCATCCCTGGAATAGGTGGAACAAGCACTAGTGGATTGGTCAAGTCTGCTTTGACCTTGTCGAATGCTTCTTGGTATTGGTTGTCCCATTCAATCTTCACACCCTTCTTTAGCTTCTTGAACAACGGCTCACACGTCATAGTGAGCTTGAATATGAACATGCTCAAATATTGGACCCGCCCCATTAAATCATGAATTTCCTTCTCCATTCTAGGCGAAGGCATCTCCTGAATAGCCTTGATCTTGGATGGATCAACATCGATTCCCCGTTGACTTATGATATATCCTAATAACTTCCCTGAAGTTACTCCAAATGCAGACTTCTGTGAGTTGAACCTCATGTTGTACTTGTGAAGTCTAAGGAAGAACTTACGTAAGTTGGGAATGTGATCTTCTCGCCTCTTAGATTTAACGGTCATATCATCCACATACACTTCTACCTCCTTGTGAATCATGTCATGGAGTAATGTGGTTACAGTGCGTTGGTAATTAGCAACATCATTCTTCAGTCCAAAAGGCATAACAACAAAGTAAAAGGCTCCCCACAGGGTGATGAATAATGTTTTCTCCATATCTTCTTCGGCCATCTTGATTTGATTGTAGCTAGCATACCGATCTATAAATGACAAGAGCTTGTGTCTACAAGTGCGATCAACTAGGACATCAATGTGTGGCGAAGGAAAGCAATCCTTCGAGTTGGCTTTATTTAAATCCCTGAAATCGACACACACCGAAACCTTTCCCTCCTTCTTTGGTACCGAGACAATATTAGCTACCCATTTCGGGAACTCCACGATTCTGATGAATTTAGCTTCTAACTACTTCTGAATCTCGTCATGGATTTTATCTGACCATTCATTTTTGATTCGGCGCCGTCATTTTTGAGCTGGTTTGGCATCAGGATAAAGCTGTATTGCATGCTCAGCGATCTCCTTGTCAATCCCAGGCATATCCTCATAAGACCAAGTGAAGATGTCGACAAACTCCTTCAACAACTCGGAAAACTCCTGTTGCTCCTCTGGGTTAATGATTTGCCAATTTTCAATTCCCGGGGAGTTTTAGGCGTCCCCACATTGATGGTGATGGTTTCTTCAACTGCTACCATAAGATTCTCACGTTCGCCCATAACTTGTGTTAATTCATTAAAGTCTTTTAAAGGTTCTGCATCGAATTCATAATTATTAGCAAAACAATTTAGGGGAAGGGAATGAGAATGAGGATACTCAGAAAGGTTCACTTCATTGTATACAGAAATGGATACAGACTCATCAGACATGGGGCTAATCCCAGCTGACTCAGAAAGGAAAGAGAATGAGGAGACTAATGCTTGACTCAGACTAGACCTTACAAGGTTCTCCTAACAATAGGATATATTTATTCTCAGCAGAATCGACCGGGGCACTTCACGGCGACCCCCTTCAGTAGAGATCATGGTGCTTGGATCAAATTCAGGATTGGACAGTACAACAACCACCGGATCAGCTTCCTTCTCTTCTTCGGTTTCAGTGCTTCTTAGTCGATATAAGTCTTGATGGGCTGAAGCTCTCCTAATGCGTCATTCAAGGCATCCTATTGTTGCTCTATTTGTTGATCTTGATGCTCAATATGTTCTCGGATCCTTGTATCTTGTCGGATAGTTATTCACATGATTAGATCGTGCACCTTATCGAGTAGATCATCTAGACGTGGAGTTAGGTTTTCACGATCGTTGCTACACTCTTCGTCCCTTGCCCATATGCCATTAACAGTAAATGTTGTCAAGTCATCGTTGGGGAATGTAAGTGTTCCCTCGTCTGTGATATATTCAGAAGAATAAAAAGTACCATCTCCCACAAAAATGGCATAGTTTGGGAGAAGATTGCTTTTGTTATGGGGCTTTATCAGTGCCTTAGGTAAAGGTAACTCAATAGAGTGAATCATCTTCTCAATGAGCATGTAGCATCGCTCAGTGTCATGACCCCTCATGCAGTGAAATTTGTAGAACATGGTGTCATTTCACCCAGGACCTTTCTCTACAAGCTACGGCCAAGGTCTTGGCAGTTGGATCTTATTTGTTTTTAGCAATCGATCCAATGCCTAAGCGTAAGTCATGTCAAGCGGAATATAAGTCTCACACTTCAAATGTGATGGCCATGGGAAAGGACTACTGTTCACGTTCTTGATAACATTAGCTTCAGTCACCTTGGGAGAATTAATGGTTCTCCTTCCCACGTTAGTACCCTTCCATCCTTAGGATGCAACATTCCTTTCTTTGCATGCCTCTAGCTTAGGGCATAACTTCTTCATATACTCAAAACTCTCCACTACATGGAAGTCCAATTGTTACGCAAGACTTGATTTCAGACCACGAACAAAGGTATCCAGATGCATTTCAGTAGGGATGATGCTAGTCACTTGAGACAGCTTGGCATGCCACCTCTTATAACACGTCAGAAATGGTTCATCATCTCCCTGGCAGATTGCCATGACATCAGATAAAGTCACCTTGTCTTTTTGGATTTTGCTGTAATGCTCAATGAAAGCTTTTCGCAAGGTAGTCTAATCTCCCAAAACTTCCAAAGGGAGGGTATAGTACTTGGCTAATGCTTCATCATTCAGCGAAGATAGAAAAACTTGCTTGTAATATTCGATACTGATGCCTCAGAGTGGCATTACCCGATTAAACTTCCATACGTGATGAATTGGATTCTCGGACGGACTAAACTCCTTGAGCGGTATATCCATTTTTCACGAGACATTGGTGTTAGCCTTGGCATGAGGTTCAAACTCAACAAACTGGTTAGCGAATGTGGGCGTTTGACTCCTAGCATTCTTAAATCCATTCAATTGTGCCTTCCTCTCCTGGATGACGGGGTCATCCTACAGCTTCATCTCAGTCTTAATTGGAACAGCTTGAGGGGTAGCTACTGGTGGTGGTAGCTTTAGTGTTGGGTCATCTGTCACATGAATGACCACTCTCGTTTAGGGACCATCCCTTAACTTGCCTTTATCTTTATCAGCGGTTGACACCTGGTTTGGGACAACATTCTCAGGGTTCTCTTCTTCATCATCACCCATACCTACATACACAATGATATGCTGTAGAGCTTCTAAGACCCCATTCAAGGTCTCTTGTTACTGTTCAATTCAATTGTTTTACTGTTCGACGAGTGCTCGCTGCCAAGCAATGTGCTCCTCAACTTTCCTCTCTAGTTGCGAGGTAGCAAAGGTGATCGACCCATCCACCTTTTTGAACTTTTCCTTCAAGTACTTAGCCAACGCAAAGTTGACCTGATCATCGTTGTTGTCCTCACTTACAGACATGTTGAACTCTAGATGGCGAGAAGCTTTGGGTTTAGGCGTTGGTGGGATGTAATTCGGGTTGCGGACTAAACGGCCTAACGGTCCTGGGCTCCAAGCTACACTTTGGTCTCCTATTATTACTGAGTAAAACAAATATACAACTTAGAGATTGACCTTAACATTATCAAAACCCAACCCTGTGGATGTATGATCTAAGCGACCTACATGGGATGACCTAAAATGCATCACCTACATGCTGACACGAGGAAAAGACTCACCTGGGGTACGGGTTTGCATGACCTAACTTTACATGACCTTAAAACAATAAAACATTATAAAGGACCGAATAAAGTCAAATATAGCGAATCAACATAAGTCAGGAAGCGCAAGTGAGAGTTTTTCAATTCAGATGGGCTCAAACCACAAGTCGACCATTTTAAGGAGAATCCGTCACTTGAATAAATTACTTGGGTTGACTCAAGCTATGCTGGCTATTACGCGAACTAAAATAATGCTCAACATGACTGACGGTCTATTCTTTCTATATTTTTTTATTTATTTATTTGAGGAAAGTAGATATTGTAAAGGACTGAATAAAGTCAACAATAAGTGAGTTATAACTAATTTATGGACTTAGTTGCCAAATCCAGTATGGTTGGGCCCAACAATAGGTCGGTCATATGTGTGATGGATTCAATAATTGATTCGATAAATTAATTTACTCAAGCCTAGTGACTATTACGCAGTCTAAGACATTACTCACTAACTTTGTTTGACTTTAGTTAGGTTTTAGACCTTTTGTTAGGAGAGTATTGTAAAGGACCATATAGGATCATCAAAGGCGAGTCGAGTTTACTTTATGAACGATGATAATCAACCTTTATACATAAATGGGCCCAACCACTAGGTTAACCATAATATTCGAGGTTAATTGGCCTAGTTTGTAAACATGTCCCTTCTCAACCTAATGATCCTTACATTGACTAAAATAATACCTCTAAACTAGGTTAGACTCTTTACATCAAATAAAAAACACATATTCACATAGCGTACAACATGAAAGAGGTATCCTAAACTAAGGTTCTAGGTACAACAGGTTTATTGGCTGGATAAAGGCTTATCTGCTCATGTCTAGCCCCAGTGCATTCTCGTTGTATAATTTCAACTTGAATGTGTAGGGGGTTGCTCTTAGAGGCTCGAGTGAAGACCTCATAGAGTGATGCATGAGTGGATGTGGTGACTAAGGCTCAAATCGGTGTAAATGCACCATTCCGAGTATAGCCGGTCCAGCATCCCATGAGTTATATTTTTGGGTTAAAAAGAAACTCCTAAACCGCCACTTTTAGTGCACCCAAGCCAAAATACATGATAAAGGAGTAGCCTGGTATATGCAATGCTTTATGCCTAAAAGGAATGACTTAATAATGCAAGGTTAAAATTTATTTTCCTTTCAAAAATTTTAAACCACACCAAACCCTTTTCAAGTTTTACCCACTTTAGAAAACTCCCCCGTGAAGTCGCCAACAATCCTGTGAACACTTTTTCTCGTCGTTCAGACTTCTAAATGTCCGTGGGATGGGGGATTTGTGATGGAGTTTACTTTTTTAAAAAATCTTTAAGGATTTTCTGCACATTTCATGAATAATAGTTGTAAAATCACTTTCCCTTTACTTGATGCATCCCATGAATCATTAAACTAAACTATTAAGAGTGAACATCCACTTGTCCCAACACCTTTAAGATTAATTCAATTTGTTCACAAGATGTTAGGCTCGGAAGAAAGTAATTTATGCAACCAATATTTAGAAATATACAAAATCACCCTAAAGTTGCATCAGTACATTGTAAACTCATGTTAGACATAGTTTAGGCAATACCGATGTGTTTTAGTTCGAAAAGAAGTCACCACCCGACTTTTTTAACTAAGGAAAAAGCCAAGAAAAAGAAAGACTCCGCCTATGAAACCAAGAAGTGGATTCGGGGGTAAGGCTACGAACTTGAAAGGTAGGAACCTTTTGAGTACACCTCTCACAAAAGGAAAGACCCTGCTAAAAGTTATGAAATGTGTTTTTAATAAAGTTTGGAAGGAAATTAAATTGAAGCTTTACATGATTATTTCATTAAACATGCAAAAAAAATTAAAGAATTACAACATACATACATTATTTACATAAAAAAGAAAACACACAAAAGCTTACATGATGCCTTTTTTGAAGAAGCCTTGCCTAGCATTGAAGTAGCTCCTTTGAATGCTATGAATCATCCTCTTGAAGATGCCAAAATAGTGCCAAAAGTATGGATGTGAAGATTATGAAAAAAAGATGAAAAGGTGGATGAAAAGGGTTCTTTTTGTGGTGTTTTTGGGGAGTATAAATGTAGGCTTTTTTGTGGAGTACGTTTTTAAGGATTTATGAAGGGATAATGGAGGTTATATAGAGATGGAGCTTGGAGATTTAAGGGAGTAGAAAGATGAAGATTATGATGGTGAGAGTATGGTAGAAATTAGGGATGAAGATGATAAATAGAGATTAGAGAAAGATTATGAAAGAATGAGATCTAGAGAATGAGAAGTGAGAGAGTAGAGAATGAGTGAAGGATTGAATGAATGAAGGTGTATTCTTGGCTTTGACTTTCGGGTGGTATTTAATTTATAGGCTAGGGGGGACCTTGAGGTTCATGTACATGCATAATTTCATCCAATTGCGCAGTCAAAGACTTTAAGTCTGATCTGACTTCAAGGTGGAGATAGAGCCAATCCATCTGGTTGTCCGTAGCTTGTGTGAATGAACCTGGGTGTGGACACTATTAATGGCCGACCAGACTTTAGAGAGGGGAGGAATGAATCTAGCTTTGTCCATGCACCTTTGGTCGGTAGTAGTGTGAATATAGTATACTCGAGAATGGCTTGTCCACACTTTGGACGGTGGGGCCTTTATTTGAGCAAAAAGTATTTTTGTGAGGTTTTCGAACTTGAGACTTTAGGTAACCTCTTGCATGTTCTTTACGTAGCCTTTGCATGGCTTGCATGAAGCTCTTTTCTTACATAAAAGTTATGCATGCAATTGACTAGGTTTTTTGCATGTGATAATGCATGTGTTTTGGTACAAACTTGTGCATGTAGAGTGCATGTGAGCAAGCTTCTTGACTCGGCTTCTTCTGTTTATTTGTTTATTTCCTTTTATATTTTTATGCTCAAATACCCGGTGTCTACAGAATCTCAATCTCAATCACACGGATGGTCATCCATTTCATACATGTGCAAACATTTAACCCTGGTGAAGTAGCACTTATCAGGCATCCTTGATCTTTTTACAACTCTCCTGCAGGTTACCAAATCCTGGTCTTTGCGGACGTTGCCAGAACTCGCATTTATGTCACATTTGAATTATTAGTCAAGTTTAATACTTCACACTTTTCAAGTCTCGGTCAACCAACCCAATTTCCAAAAAAATTGCAAAATCACACATAAAGGACTGTCTACATCTAACCAACTCAAAAGAATATAATTCAACATCCAAAATAGATAGTCAATTTTCACATAAAATCCCCTTTCGGACTGCAATTTACAAAACATATTCAAAATCGATCAAACACGTAAAGTGCATCTCAATGGGGATTAAGACATAGACATTACCTGGGGGTCTTCACTTCACTTCACTTCAACAACTGCACTTGAGCTCACTAGACGAGTCGTCTTAACCCGAACCTATAAACGAATAATTTCTAATTAAAACTTGTTAAAGAAAGTTAGTAACACACACTTCTAACCTTAAAATTCTCCAAAAAGACATCCACTAACCCTTAACTTCCAAATACATACCAACCTAACTTTTCTCAAGTTATTTCCATAAGTAATCAACATAAGCTCTATTCTTTTACTTCTCCACAACTACACAGATTTTCATCCCACTTCGGAAATCATCACTCAATCTCTCGACCTTGTATACACGTGACCTATATCTTTCTTGAAGCCTAAAATAGTCCTCTACAACTTCTTTTGATGACAAAACCTAAAACATACTCCAATTGGTTCAAAAGTTATAAAATTTGCAATTGGTTTTGATTTATGACTTTCTCTAAATTTGAAAAGGTTAGAATTTGATAAATTGAGATGGTTCTGGTTTGAAAAGAAGATTTGGTTTTGATTTGAAGAGAAGATGTACTTTTCTTTTATTTTCGTATATAGGACTTCTGAAAGTTGGTTGGGTGGTATTTTATACCATCTATGAGTATTGAAATGATTTTCGGACTAGGTGTGTCGCACTAGGTATTAATGGACTATTTGGCAAGTCGAGTGACAACCTCTAAAACGATGCAAAACGGGTCGATATATAAAATATATAGACATTAGAAATTTCCCAAGAAACTAACTATCTCAAGGGGGAACCGACCCCGAAAGAAAGTAAAAGTACACTATGTCGATGTTGTTGGTATTTTATGTAACGCCCCGACCCCTCCCGGGTCGCGGACATTACCGATAACTGCTTCAAGGATCGCTGCCTTGCCCCACAAATCACCACGAGTCTTTCCACCGTGCTTCGTCCTCGCTCACACGCTACCAAGGAAAACTTCCCAGGAGGTCATCCATCCTTGGACTACTCCCAGCCAAGCACGCTTAAGTGAGGAGTTCCCAACAGATGAGCTACCATAAAAGAAGGTGTACCTTGGTGATATAAGTAGTCATTTCAATCCTTTTTAAGCCACACTTTAACTACATACTCGGGGTATTACAGTCACCCCCACTTAAGCGCACAACGTCCTCGTTGTGCCACAACCAAATCAAGAATCTTTGCCCCACTAGGAGGCTGCCCATGGATCTCCCGTCCACTGGCGCAGCTCACGGTCGTGGGTCGGCTCTGATACCATCTGTAACGCCCGCCTTCCGCGGACATTACCAATAATCGCCAAGGATCGATCGCCCCACAAATCACCACGAGTCTTTCCAGCGTGCTTCGTCCTCGCTCACACGCTGCCCAGGAAAACTTCCCAAGAGGTCACCCATCCTTGGACTACTCCCAACCAAGCACGCTTAAGTGAGGAGTTCCCAACAGATGAGCTACCATAAAAGAAGGTGTACCTTGGTGATATAAGTAGTCATTTCAATCCTTTTTAAGTAACACTTTAACCACATACTCGGGGTATTACATTTTATTACAAGGAAGAAACTTATACTCGGTTGTTTGATTTACTAGAAGCAGTTTTATATCTTGGTTATGGGTAACTTGAAAAGAGAACTTGAATAATTGTTGTTACGTATTTCAATGTGTCAGTTTTTCTTCAGGTACCGGAAGTATTACGTTTTTCTTAAATTTTTGGAAAGGCTTTGAAATAGTTGAATGTTGTTTCCCTCAAAAGTTATTTATTTTATGAATGATAATCAAATGCATTGAAATCAAGTTTTCGAAATGTCTTGTGGTTCAAATAAAAGACTAATCTTATTATATAGTGTATATATATTTAAAGTTTAAATATTTTGGTTGCGTTCTTTACTGAGGTTGGTACTTTGAATTTTGTTTAAATTGTTAGTTTGGTATGTTGATTGATGAGTATGCATGTGTGAATTACTTGTTTGGTTATACAAATTTTAGAACGCGGATTTATTATTGGGTTGAATGTCACATGTCACAACACCAAAGAACTTAAGGCATTCCTTTGATAGCTTTTTGACCATTTTTACGGTTAGAAAGATCCTCCCACTACCATTAGCTGACCTTGAAGATAGTTGGTTATGCACTTAACTCGCATGAGACATGTAGAGGTTTGGATAGAAAACTTATACCTAGTTGCCTACTTGATGGGTTATTAAGTGGCTATGAAATGCAATTAATTACGTACGCACTTGGTTAAAGATAGGAGTAGGGTGACTTTCTATTCTAGGATGTTTGAATCTTAATGGTTATTTCAAGATACAAGTTACCCAATTACTTGCGCTTTGCTCAACCCCCTCCCCCTTTCTATTCTCCTTCCCTTCCAGGTTCATTTGGAAGATGAAAAGCTAGCAACTTGTTTAAGATTGCATTTTTTTACCGTGATCCTTAGCCTTGGTATAAATGATTACTTGTTTACTTACTTCTACGAATGTATTGTACATATACAGAAGGTACAAGTTTTTTAGTCTGAGTTCTGATATGAAGCATTAGGAGGTTAATAGTATGTTTTGTTGTATCTATGTGTTTATTCATGGTTTCAAATTTCTAAGGAAGTTTGTTTTTATGTTTTGAATGATTGTCCCTTTTGTATTCTTTGATTTTTATTTTTTTATTTTTGTTTACATATATTGTATGCATCTATTAAAACTTGCATATAGTTGAATTAGGCACATTTCCTTTCAGTTTTTCTTTTTTTCCTTTCCTTCCTTTTTTTCCCTTACATTGATATAGTTATATTAGAGTCAAAGTGCTTCAATCATACTCAGTTAATCTCTTTCTCTCCCTTCTCCTTAGTATAAATAGGAAACTAGAGGCTAAAAGGATAGGGAAAAACTCAAGAAAGAGAAGCATCCAAAGGCCCATATTAACCCAATAGATATAAAGGTAATCCAACGGTTTAGATCATCCTTACACACATTTTTAGCTGCTAAAAATTCAATGAAATCAACCTAAAGTAGGTTAAAATGAGCTAATGGGAAGGGAACGACCAATTGGTTTAGCTACAATACAAAATAGATAATACACAAGCACAAATTAAGGTATGTAGTGTACAAGCTTGTACTCTTATTTGATTATTTCCCAAGGTAATCTAATTCCTTCTTTTTGATAGGAAACCTTTAGCCCAAGTTGTTCTAGAAGTTCGACATTGACAAAATATAGCCCATGGTGAAATCACCAAGATTCGCTCAAAGTGAAAAGTCCCATACTTAGCCGATTTGGCATCAAAAGTTGAACCAAGTTTGCATACATGAAAATTAACACGGAACCAACTTAATTATCCTTCTCTAAGGATACTTAGACCCCTATAAACCTGAATAGGCCTCAGAGTATCCCAAATGCTAACTAGGAAGTTGAAATGAACCTTGATCATTTGAGCTCAATACTTTGATTCTAAGTAGGGCCACCTTGATGATCAACTTGATAAAAACGCTCTCTCACATGGATGATGAAGGACTGAAGCATGGATCAAAACTATTAGCTTGTGTGATTGAAGTGCATTTTTGGATCTTGAGATGACAGTGGAATACATTTTATCACAAGAGACCACAAGTCGAATTAATAAACTATCATTTTTATAGTCTCATGCTTTCCTTATGCATGCATATTCCATCATGCATGTCTATAACTTAGCATCATATGTCTCCTATGTAAGACTGCACTCTGCCTTTGCATGACTGGTTAAATGATAGAGACATTATTTTCTTTTATCCACAAGCTTAAAAAACCTAACTACGTATTTATCCACCTCTTGGATTCCCTAGGGCCTTTGATTCATCATTAGGAACTGTTTAAAGCAAGGTTATTGATGTGAGGGAGATATTAAAGATGCTTGCATCGGCTATAAATGGTTATTGTATGAGATAAAGTTTACAATTTTTCTTTTGTACTTCATTCCCCTAGAAAAACACGGAGTTAAAAGCGGAAATAAACATTGAAAAACTAACCCATGACTTGAAACCCGAAGCAAAAAATTGAACCGGACCTGAATCGACACCCAAATGGATGACCTGATCTTGGCTTGAACCAGAAGAAAAACCAACCCAAAACTTTTTTGAACCACAACCCGAAAGTGACCTGATTAAGACTCACACCTAAATGACCCCAAATCGAACCAGAATCTAACCTACAGAACCTTGCTTGAACCAACTTGGATAAGATTGACTCGCCCTAAGTCAACCCCAACCTGAACATTGCCTGAACTGAATCTGACTAGAACCGAAATTGGTTTGTCCGATGCCAACCTGAATGATATAAACCCAACCTGAGCCCAAGCCGATTCACCTATTTACTAGGTCAAAAGGGAATTCCTAGTTTTCCAATCCTATTCTAAAGAGAAGTCATCCATACTTCTCCATACTCTACTTCGCTACCCTTACACACAGTTTTCATCCATTTCCACTTCGAAGATTTAGTAGATGAAGAGGTAGTGCGAAGGCTAATGAAGGAAAATCATTCAACCCATACTTTGAGACGTAGTTGGAATTTTCTATAGTCTATCTCTAATTTGTTTTCATAGTTTACATGCTAGTTTAGTATTTATTGCTTTAATAACTTAGTGGCTTATATAAACAGCTTATGTCAGATTATATACAAACTTTCTTTTAAGTTGATTTATGATTAATGAAAATAAAGTTTTTTTTATATATGGTTATATGTTAAGCTAAGCTATTTCTCTCTTAAGTGTTTATTGTTTGCATGAATGCCTAGCTAGTTATTAGAGCATTATCTAGGCATTAGATGAAGTAACAAAAGTGGAAATCTAATGTTGGAACTATAAATTATAACAAGTGTTGGTCATGAAAGCTGATGCGCGCATTAGTCTTAGGATGAAGATAATTAGTGCTTCAACTAGAAGTCGGTTGGATAAGTAAGGGACTTGTGAGTCAAGGTTCGGGTTGAATGCCCCTTTTTAGAGCTGCCTCATATTTTCTTGATTTTTATTCTAATTTACTATAAGACGCAAAAAGCAAGAACAAGTTTCATTAGAAATATCTTCTTTCTCTTTATGAAACCCACAATATGTTTTATATATCTATCACCCATCTGAATTACTTCTTAAATAATAAGCCAAATTGACAATTTTTGCATTATTCTCTTGTATAGTGTTTATATGTCATGTATAAAGTCTATTCATTCTTTTGTTGATTTTATTTTCTTACCTCTTAACTATTAATTCGTTTACCAATTGCATGTGTGGCCTAAATTTGGTTAACTATTTGTTTCTCATTGTTTGTTTTAATCCTTTCTTAGTTGAATGTCATGTTTGACTACTATTTGCCTAAATACTCGTCCTTCTCACTTGTTTCCTTGTGGGATTAACCCGACTTACCACTGACATAATCTACACTACGCGCTTGCGATTAAATAAAGTTTATGTAAGTTGTGAGAGCATATTGATTAAATATTAGTAGTTGCATTCAAGTTAACTAAAGGAGTTGGTACTAACCTAGAATCTCAAAGTCTTTTTGGCACAATTCTTGGTTAATTTACATGGTCATCTAGACTCGCATGAAGGACATGAAATTTAATGGAGGTGCTTGGAAGGATAGGATTAATGTAATCTGGTGAAGTGGTCAGTGACTTGATAGTAGGACGCCTTGTTTTGCCTTTTATATGTGTTTTGTTATGTTCTCCTTGCGTTTGTGTTTTAAGTAGAATTTAATTAGCCACTTAACTAATCGTTGCTTGGAGTACTCAAGTATAAAGTTATCTTTCTCTCTAATTCACTCGTTGTCTTGGTTTCCTAAGTAGTTTTTCGAATGATTTTCAAACTGATTTTGTTTTTAGTTATCAAAAGGTTTTGTTTTGGGTCCACTAGGAATCAACATCTTCATGCACCCTCTTTCACATGAAGAATACAACCTACATCTACTCCCCCCCCCCCCCAAATGGCAGGCCTTACATTAGCAAGACTACACCCAGAATTGTGTTTATTATATTTATAATGTTCATGAAAATGTGTTGAAAATTATTATAAAACAAATTGTAATGTGATAAAAAAAAATCAAATGAAAAGTAACAAATAAGAACAAACATAAGCAGCATGGTAACTTTATGTTGTGCCATTTATTTGCTCATTAAAATATGTATAAAATGATCATAAAACATAAAAAAAATGATTAAAAAAATACAATTTTAAAATAGGAGTGGTTAATTCAAATAGTTGAGATCAAGGTGAGACTACACAGTATTGTGCTCGTGTTCTTATCATGCATTTTTTATCAAGTACATTGTGTTCATTTGAGATAAAAATATAAAAAAAAGTAATATTGTGTTGGAGTATTTCAAGAGTTAAGAGGTATAAAAGTATAAGATATAAGCATAGGATCGACCGGGAGGTCGGAAATGAGCTTAATAAGAAAAAGGGGCTCAACACGGATCGTGTCTAGTCTGACACAACCCGTGTTGGTGTCCAGAGAGCACAAATTCTGTGCACTGGATCAACACGGGTCATGTTGAGTTCAACATGGACCGTGTTGATCTAACACGGGTCGTGTTGATTTCAGTCGAGATTGATTTTGAAATCCCTTGATTTATGCCTCGTGGTCAAATCCTTTTGAGCACGTTTTGGGATGAGATTTTACTGAGAAATCAGTCTTGATTTCTCATCATTATGAGTCAACCATATCCCATGGATTAAGCTCTTGATTTTTGGCAAGTTTGACTAGCTTGTTGGCTCCTAATATCACTATAAAAGGTGGATGAATTGTTCATTCATCCACACCCTCAATCTTCTTCTATTGTATTCTAGAGAGTTTCAACATACTCCTAAGATGTTGACCTGCGGTAACATTCTTGAGAGTTCATGAGAAATCTTGAACTTTGCTTACAAGAAGTTAAGTTTTACCTTTGAGTCTATTCACGGTCTAGTGAATAAGTCTTAAGGGGAGACGGGCTTGCCCTCGACTCCTAGCCACCCAAGTGATCCCCCATCTTCCATGTGACCGTGTTTCTCCATCTCATTGTTTTATCCAACATATTGTGAGAGTGTCATATTAGGAGAGGCACTTGCAACTAAGAGTCATCAACTCCCTCCAAGTTTAAGAATAGAAGATGATTTATATAATTAGGATGTTGAAAGTATTAAATACTCTAAGATCTTATATACAGTAAATTCAATGCTAGTTAAAAAAATAGTGTGGTTAAATCCGCGAGTTAAAGATTACTAAGTAATGTTCACCTTAAAATTTGAATCCGAATGAGCTATATTAACATATTATTGCATCTTGTCTCAAATTTCAAAATGTGAAAACAATTGGCTACTATGCCTCTGCTATGTCTGTCTTAAATGAATAATACAATATGGCAATTCTTCATCAAGTACACAAGTAATGGATAAAGCTTGATCCATTTTATTAATTGTTTTTCTATCATCCAAGGTCACAAACAATTGGGAGGTATGGAAGAGATGTTAGTGAGGTTGATGGAGAAGAAGGGTAAAGGCTGGAAGAAGAAGAATAGGAGGAAGAGGAGGAGGAGTATAAGTTGTCATTTGAAGACGGGTTTCTCACCATTATAGGCACCAGATCTTCAAGTAAACCCTGGGGTGCAAACGTCCCTTTTTGTTCACTAACCTTTGTACCTGTGTCGGTCAAGGTTTGTTTAATCATAGTTTGACCACCACTTGGTGAACTTGGTGTGTGTATCTTGGGCTTTGAGCTCACCCCTTCTTGATAATTGAAACTTGTTTTCTTGACTTTCTTTGATAGTTGACTTTCTTGTTGTGGTTGGCTATGGAAAAAATATGGATAGGCAAAATGAAGATGGAGCCCTTCGTAAGTGATGATAAGTGTTTCAGGGTCTTCCATTGACCTTTCAACTTGCTTTTTTGCGTTGCATTTAGGATTTGTACACTTGTAATAGCTTCTGGAAATTGAACAAAGTAAAGAAAAAATATTCAAACTGTTAATATACATGTATGCTCCATGACAAGATCGTATCATTTGAGTGTACCAAAGAAATAAACATTTTATATCATTGATGTTGGAAACAAATATTCCATGTCATTAATTAGTGCATTTTTAGGTTTTATGATTATGCCAGTTATTTAACGACTACGAATTTACAAATAATAAATTATCATCATATGTGCAATCATGCATGGCTTCCAATATATTGTACATAAGACTGTAGTTGACCTTACATTTCCATAATAGGCCTTGTATTCTAATATTTGTTTGTGTACCCTTGAATAACCCTTCTGTTTCATCCAAGGACACCCTTATTTTTGAGGTTATATCTGGACCTCCTAATTTTCACACTCATCTACAATCTTAGAATATCCAGTCATCGCTCCAAATGATTTTGTCTGCTTCCATTTATTCAGATCAAATGCTTAACTCTACGCAATTTATCCCTTACTATCTCACACTTCATATCATCTATGCACACCGAGACAACGCCGCTATCATTTTTAATAGCTTTCCTCTTCCTCCTCTTGGTAATTCATCAACTTTTAACGCAATTCCCTACCCTTTTCTATGTCACACTCAACATTACCTAACACAACCTTTTTTAAAAAAAAATAATTAAATTTAACCTTTGAGGTTGGGTCATTCTGTAATGAGGTTAACAAACCCTTTTAAGCTATGCCACACACAATCACATGATAGCTTCTTCCTTTCTTTGGATCATACATTGATATTAAAAATCAAAATTTTGGTTTCCACATGCTAGGCGAAAAATCAAAACATGATGCTTGTCCTTATCCTTGTCTCCAATGAGCTTCCTCGTTTTGTTAATCAGATTGACGATGAAATAAAAGCATAAAAAAATATCACAAAACTTAATTAGGCAAACTCTAAGAAACCCGTCTGGCAAATTTTATTTAGTTAACATTTACCACATACAAATAATCCATATAAGCTATAGATAAAATACAAACCATATAATTTTTCCTAATAATATTATATCAAAAAAGTTTGACGATTAAAGTGGAAGTTGTTAAATGTTTATAATATCAACTTTGCATATACTCCATCAAAAATAATTTCGGAAAATATGCCAAAAAATATAAATTGGATAACTTAAAGTTGTTAAAAAAATGACTTTAATTAAGATACATGATTTGGAAAACTCATAGATAAAAATAAAGGGCGTGGCCTGTCAAAATTCAAGCCTAAATAATTTCTTAAATATTTTTAATGTGAACTTTACAAACGATAGGACAAGGTGCAAACATATTTTCCATATTTCCATTTGGAAATCTAGGGACGATTATAGGTACTTGTTTAAAAATTCATACCACATATTACTAGAAACGATAGAATAAGATAAAAAGTGTTATTTTAAAGTCTTGTTCGGTGAAATTAGCAGTTTAGATAATAAATAGTAATTAATATATATGCCCAATTGTGGTTTAGGTAATAGATAACATTTAAATTAGCTAATAGAGGATATTTGTTAAAATGAAAGTTGTGTTTGGCAAATGTAGCTAGCTAACTCGTGATTTGACATTGGACATGGATAATTTTAACAAATAAAGTTTTTGAAAGGTGTTCTATGACAAAAAAAATGAAATGTTGCTTCAATTTCTAAATATTAACTCTATGAACATTTTAAAAAAGTAATATGTGAAACACTAAACACTCATTAAAACGCTACTTTACCCGACACTAATGTTTCTCCAGTTATAGTTTTGACTTTTTCAAATTGCTAAACACTACCCCCAAATACTAACACCAAAGACAGTCTTATTACCTACTCCTTTCATTCCTCAATAAACTGTAATTTTAACTAATTTTTTATTTTCACAATATTTATTACTTTACTATTAAATAAAATATTAACACTGTTTTTTCAAATTATCTCTTCCATATGTCATTTCTAATATAACTATTGCTAAAATAAAAATAATTTAAATAATACATCAACCAATCATTGTTTTTCTAAAATCTTAACGGAGAGTAAAAATGATAATTATTAGAAAATGGAGTATTTAAATTTCTATTGATATACTACCTCCGCTGTTTTTATTTGACTTTTTAACTAACCTTTATTGTTTCATATTATTTGTCACTTACAATTCCAGTAATATATTAATTACTATTTTTCTTATTTTACTCCTAACATTCATTGAATAATACACTAAAAATTAACTTTAATTAAGGATATCCATGTAATTTTCTTATTAACTACTCCATCCTTCCATATCATTTGTCATTTTAGACATGATTTAGAAAACTAAGAAAACATCCACTCTACATTAATTTACCTCATTGAAAATATGAAAATGGTGAAAAAAAGGTGAATAAAAAAGGAAAAGGTGAATAAAAAGGAAAATTTGAAGAAAAAATGTAATTAATAAAATTAATTTGATAAATTAATAATTAATATATTATTAAAATTATAAAATGACAGATATTATAGAAAAATAGAAAATTAGTTAATATAACAGATAATATAAAAAGAATGAAGTATCGTGTAATTTTCCATAACATTGATTTTCCAGATCACTTCTAAAGGACGGGAGTACTACTAGAGAGAGTAATCGAAGTTTCCGATTCATGTGTGATGTCTCCATCCATATTTTTAAACTGTAAGTCCTGCTTCTTTGCATTAAATGCGTTCGATTGCATTCAATTTGGTGTTGTCCACATAACTTAATGCTAATATTGTTAGTATTTGTTACGTCTTCCCAAAAGCTGGTGAGGCATCTCAGAGTTGAGACTCTTCACTAAAAATATTCTCTCTCCTTTCAACAAGATTTTCACTGATCTCATTGATATATGCCTAAAACAAAAAGTGTTTCATACATCTAATGAGTAAGAGAGAAATATCTAAATTTAAAAAAAACTATGAATGTTGGATCTCATAATTTTTATTTCTGTCAAAAAAAAAATACTTTGAGATTGTGAGTTTGTCTCTCTTTGCTTTCTTTAATTAGTTTGGGAGTCAAATTACACATTCTTCTTTTCAAATTTTATATTATTACCATTATTTTTTATTTGTTAAATTACCTAATTTTTCCGTGTCTTTTTATTTATCAATTTAATCAATTTTTACAATTCCAATAATTATAATTAATATCCTTTTGATCCCTAATAAATAAGCTTTTTACCTTATATTTTTCAAGAGTATTTTTAATAATTTGTAAACTTTTTACTTCATTGCCTACATTTATTGGTTTGATGAATTAGTTATTGTAATAATTACTCCCTTGGTCACATTTTATTTGTCATTTTGGAGAATAGTAGAGAAGGCAATACAACACAAATCTTATGTAGAAGTACATTAAAATGAAAAAATCTTCCTCAATTATTGTTATGTTATTAGTTCCAAAGTCATTCATTAAGGGTAAAAAAATTGTACAATTATTATTGAAAATGTATGAGAGACAAATAATTAGGGGAAAAAGTTAGTTTGGTAAATATATAATTACCGACAAAGGAAATAATTAGGGATGGAAGTAATATACAAATATAAATTGGGACAACATATTTTAAAGATGGTCATCAACAAACTTTACACATGGGAGGAGAATAAGTTAAGGTAAAATTTCTAAAAATAAATATAGCATTTCAACCACACTACTTTTATACATGGTAACTTTTTTACTTTTACCAAAATTTAAATATTGATAGGAAATTTGAAAGATAGTTCTTCTAGCATAATTAAGTAATGGTTACTTATTCTTGTAGAATAAGAGAAATGATGAGTCAAATTTTGCTTAATCAATGAAGAACTCACGTCATACACTTTTTTTTTTTTTTAAGGGAAATGATAAAAGTCTTGTGCAAGACACATATTTTGTGTCTTGTCATTATAGAAAACCTATATATTTGTGAATTAAATTGGAAAAAAGTTACATGATTGACTTCTATAACTATAATAATATATATAAATTGTATAAAATCACACTTTTATCTATATTTTTAAAAATTTACAAAAAAGCGTCTAAAATATGCCCAACGGATGGGGTTCATTCGTTAGGGTGTCAATTTTAATTGTTGGCGTAGCCAACACATTCCAAGCTTCTTATAATTGATAATTAATAGTATCTTGGGGCAAGACACATTCCATTCGTTAGGGTTAAAAACGATAATAAGTATTGATTTTATAAGGGAGAAGACATTTAAGGAGTGTCTTGGGGCAAGACACTTATCATCACCCTTTTTTTAATTAGCGGGACTAATCCTAATTTATTCAATCGAAAATAGTATCATAAGACACCTAGAAAATGGCTGACCTAGAATTGAAAAAGAAAGGCCACGAGAACGAACGTCACAAAAGACCCCAAGCATAGTCCATCATACACCTTACAAATTGGGTTAAAGTTTGGCTCATTGTTGCAAATGGTCTAATATATTTATTTATTTATGGTATGATAAAAAATATATGTTTATTTTAATTGACTTCATTGTGAAAATGTAAGTTGTTTGTAATATATTTGCTTTTTTTCAAACTTAAATGGATTTAGTGTTAGTTCTACTTAGGATCGGGTAAGGAACAATTGAAACATCTTCTATTTTGAAAAACATAAATAAAAAAAGCTAGTATAGTTTTTTTTCACTATAGAATACTTTCATACAAAAGGAAGGACTCACCTAGAGGCCCTGACGATTTTGCCCATTTGGGCAAGGTTATTAGCTATGGTGTTCGAAAACACCAAGAATGGAGGGGAAATAGTGGAAAGAAAAAAAAATAAAAAAAGAAGGCATACCAAGTATGTTGCAATATTCTTGGAGCATTCTTGAAATAGATGAGAGAAAAAAGGTATGAGAAGGAGAGAGATAGAGAGATTAGGAGAGAGAAAAATATTAAGGGTGTGTTTGGTTGGAATGAAAATCACTTTCTAGAAAATGATTTTCCAATTTTCCGGTGTTTGGTGACTAGAAAATGGAGAAAATCATTTTCCAAGAAAATGATTTTTCCCCCACCCCTTTGTAAATTATTTTCTTGATTCCAACCTAAGAAAAATCATTTTCTCCCTCTCCCCCTTCTCTCTCTCTCCACCATACTCTCTCACGCACCAATTTAAATATTTCTTCTCTCTCTCTTTCTCTCTCTCTCTCATACACCCGTTTTAATATCTTCTCTCTCGTTTTTCTCTCTTCCACCACTCTCTCTCATTCACCCATTTTAATATTTTTCTCTCAGCTTTCTCTTTCTCTCTCTCTTGTTTTTCTCTCTCCGCCTCTTTATCTCATACACCTGTTTTGATATTTCTCTCTCTCTCTCTCTCCACCACTCTATCTTACACCTGCCTTAGTCTCCCTCTCCACCACTCTCTCTCATGCATCATTTTTAATATCTCTCTCTCTCTCTGTCTCTCTCTCTACTGCTCTCTCTACACGCATTTTAATTTCTGTCTCCTTATTGTCAAACACGTGATAATCGTTTTCTAGGAAAATGATTTTCCTATGTACCGAACACGGGAAAATATCAAATGAAAATTCATTTTCTAAGAAAATCATTTTCCAAGGAAAATAATTTTACTAAAAAACAGTTTTCCTTTGCACCAAACACACCCTAAATAAAATTTATGTTGTTTTATCATGTCTCTTTTTGTTCTATATTAATAATTATATATTATTCATCCCTCACCCCATTTCTCAACTCATTCTTCACTGTTAACAATACACATTCCCCACTACATATTAAAATAATATTAAATCTACTATTTATATATTTGATGTTATTCATTTTCATACATGTCATTGTAGATAAGCTAAAAGGTTAGCAATATAGTTTTTCAGTCTGACTAGCTAATACCTATCTGCTTTATTTTTTGTTAGTTGGCAAAACGGCAATACCTATCTACTTTTGCTTCTATAAATAACGTTCAAAAAAAAAAAAGAACGTACAAAAAACTTGAACGAAGGGTACCTCAACGTCCTTCTCCTAGTCTAGCTAGTTTTAAGATGCTCACTCGTTTTGTTTATGTTGTTCGTACGCGCCCCCTCCTAGTCGAAGCCCAGCGTATATGTACAGTGTACACTATTATTAATTTGGGACCATGAAATTAATTAATATATAGACAACTTTGTTGTATCGTTTTGTGATTCAGTTGAGTGGCCAATGGTCTAATTGTCTGTTCCCTCCTCAAATAAAGACTTTTTTTTTTGTTTCAATTGTTATACGATTTCAATATTTATTGGGTTATTGGATTCTAATAATACGAACTTTGGGCCATATAAGACTTAATAATACGAACTTTCGATTTGATTCTTAATAATACGAACTTTGACCCTCTGTTGGATACAGTAACACGTCACCGAGTTATTGATTATTTGACTCGCCGGAAAGATGAGTTGGCAGGCAAGACATGTGTTCTTCCTTGTTTGACATTGCCAACCCTTCATTTGACCCTAAAAAAATGTCATGTCAGCCCTCTTCTTCATCTTCCTCCTTTCTCTCTCCTCTGTCTCTCTCTATCTCGATTTCAAGCTAGCCTCCCCCCCCCCCCCTTCAGTGGCTGCCACAAAAATGCCATGTTCAATGTCAAATCGAGATAACCAATTACACCCACATCAAAAATAAGCAAGATTTCAACTTTTACTCTCCTCTCAATAAGAGGCAAAATTGATCTAAATCAGACACCTTCCCAGAAAAACGAACAAGAAAAAAGCTCAGGTTCAATGTCAAATCGAGTAATTACGATGAAATCCCCAACCCTAACCAATTTCTGAATTCTGAATTCTGAACTCCAATTTATGGAGGTTAAGCAAAACTGAACATACGGAATCACAACCAAAATTCCAGTTAAACATCACGCTGCCTGAAATCGAAACTAGCACCCGGCACAGATCCCTCAAACCAAAACAAATTAACACAACCCAATTCAATATCTCACCAAACCCACCAATAATCAACCCAAAATCCCCACAAAACAATCGAATTGACTCAAATCAGATCTCGACACATGCAAAAACCCTAACAATCTAAAACCCCCCCAAAAGGGGAAAAAAGCGAAACCCCCCCTCAATTCGGAAACCCTAACCCCAATCGAAAACTGAACAAAAGTATATAATCCAATCAGACTAAAAAAAATCCTAACAATCCAAACCCCCCCCCCCCCCCAAAAGGGGGGGGGGCTAGCTTGAAATCGAGATAGAGAGAGACAGAGGAGAGAGAAAGAGAAAGAGGGAGGAAGATGAAGAACAGGGCTGACATGGCATTTTTTTAGGGTCAAATGATGAGTTGGCAAGGTCAAACAAGGAAGAACACATGCCTTGCCTGCCAACTCATCTTTCCGGCGAGTCAAATAATCAATAAGTCGGTGGCGTGTTACTGTATCCAACAGGGGGCAAAGTTCGTATTATTAAGAATCAAATCGAAAGTTCGTATTATTAAGTCTTATATGGCCCAAAGTTCGTATTATTAGAATCCAATAACCCATATTTATTTATGTCGGTTAAGGGATTAATTAAATTTTCAAAAAATATCAATATTTTTATAAAATTCATTATAAATTTATTAATGTTATTGTAACATTCGTCAATATTTTTAAAATTTATCAATTTTTTTATACAAATATATCATGTGTAAAAATTTTCTATTTTAATATATGTGATGGACCTACTTAGATCCACCACAATAAGCTTTAATTTACGCAAAACATAAATACAGGTAATATGGAAAAGAGAGATGGAGGCTTAGTAAAGTTGGTTAGTATTCAAGTGAAACACTTTTGTAGTCTCAACTGATCAATGCCATCTACTATATAAGTATTTTTGTTAGATTTATCACATGACGCCTTGGTTTTTTCTTTACTCAGTCCATCTCTTTTCAAATGTTATTTTGACAGAGAGGATAAATACTGAAGCAATTATCAAGAATGTTAAATATATATATATATATATATATAGCCTGGTTATTGTATAGATTATCATTATACAAATTTATGATATAATTAGAAGTAAGAAAAATTAATTAAATAGACAAATAAATATACATGGAGAGAGAGTAAATACCTGGGGTTGGGACTGTTTTTTATAAATTTTTGCCCATATTTCCTCCACTTGTAGCCATCATCAGCCATTCCAATTCCGGTTGTGTTAATTTTTAACGTGTACTTGTTCTCATTTTTGTTCAAACCCTTGTCTAACGGAGATATCCTGTATCAACAAATGACAACATGGTATAAAATTACATACAATATATGTTTTATTAAACAAATAAGTTAATTTTCTTTTACAATTCTATGATATACAACTCATATATAGAACATATATATTGATCCCAAAACATGGGCTCTGTAGAATTGGTAATACATTACTACGGTTACAAGGTTTTTGCTTTATATGTAAGCCGAATCGAATTAATCCCAATTTTATCCATGGGTTTAGCCTTTGTTCTTATGATTTGATCTAGCAAGTATTAAATAATTTGTCATTGATTTTGTTTTTCTTTTTAAAGCCCGTCTTTCATTTGGTTTTTACAGGTTTAGTTTTTATAAGATTTGTAACCAAATTAAACTACTAAGCGTTCTAAACCAATTTGTTTTATTTCTGCTAGTAAGCAGTAGCAGATCAATTTTAAAAATCTAATTTCTTTTATTCATGAAATTGATTAGATGCTTGTCTATACTTCCGCTATTGTTAATTTATTTCATGCTCCCCTTCCCATTTTATTTATCACCTAAATTTATTTATTAGTCAAAATTTTGAAAATTTTGGCCATTGACTCTTAATATATAAATTTATTATTATTAGATTCAAATCAAAAATAATATTGTAAGAGTATAATAATAATTGTAATTTTTTGATAAAATATTATAAAAAAATCATCAATAGAAAATAGACATTGAAAATCGTGATACTACTAATATATAACAAATAATATGAGAAGGAGAAAGTAGTATAATTCAACCGCTTATATTTTTAAAATTTTTATTCCACAAATACGCACTCTCACTAATCATGGATTTATTAATGAAATGGAATTTTGAAACTTGAAAATCGTGATGACATAAAGAATGAGTTGATACCTCTATTTGTTAAAGTGGATATAATACGCACGTAAATACATAAAAGTAAATACTTCGTCCGTTCCAAAATATTTGTCCATTTAACTAAACTTGAACCGTTGATTACTCATAAATTACAATGAGTTACAACATGAAATTACCGCTATTAGAAAAATACTTAACTAAAAATTAGAATGGTGATAATTTCATATTTTAACTCATTATAATTTGTAAGTTATTAACGGTCAAAGTTTAGTCAAATAGACAAATATTTTGGGACGGAGGTAGTACTCCGTAAATAAAGTGTTTATAAAGAGCAAATATGTTTTTATTTTTAGTTTTTTTTTTTTGAAACTAAGAGCAAATATGTTTTTAAGGACGTCATCAAACAAAAAGAATGTTCTTTTTGACCTAGCTAGCTTAATAAAATCCTTAACATATGTTTAGTTCATGATGCATCCGTCCAAAAGGGCAAGGTTAAGAATGTTTGTCATCAAATTAGAATTCAACTATGCCATTATAAAATCTTTATTAGTGTTGCGGTGTTGCGTTGCGTAATGAAAAAGAGTCGTATAAAAATAATTTTGTTTATATATCGTGGTTTTATGTATGTTACTGCTTTATTAGTGAATATTCAACAAATATTCTTAACAAAATTTAAATCAAACATGAACAATTTTTCATCCTTTTAGTCCTATTATATTCCACTAATAAGTTGCATATTATCGTATCCTTCATAATAAGTCTTTCTTTAAGAATTAGTTCATGACGGTCCTACTTTTTAATTCGACAAAAATTAATTTCATATTTAATATCTAAACTAAACCTTCTAGTTTGAAATCAATAATAATTCTTCATTTACAATTAATTAATAATAATTATAAATTTCTAATATGCCCAATCATAATCTGAATCATCAACATGGATATGGCCCCTCAAAGGAAAATGATTCTCAAAACTTTATCTCAATATATACTCCCTCTAGGCCAATGAAAAGTTGAGCGGTCTCTCCAGTTTCAGGTTGACTATGTCATAAGCATTTGTTGCCTCTACGGTTGTCTCATAAATTCAAGGTCATTTTCGCTTTTTGTTCACAATGATTATTGCACCTTAATTTCCTTTGTATCTATGATTTTCTAAAAACTTGGCTAATCTATGAATTTGATAAAGAGCTTGAAGAGGGACAATGAGGCCACTAAAATTTCGGATAAAACTGAGCTAGCTCGACAAAGTTTTACGATTGTTATAAGAGGACTTAAGCCCTCATAGCTTTATAAACATAGGATAGGATATGATTACACTATTTTCAACTAAAAAGGTTGAACTTACCCAGTTAATATGATTTGTTGTTTTATTAAATTATTAATTTATTATTGTAAAGAAAGACTTATTATTGAGGCTTTTTCACCCTAAATATAATATGTACTTTTGCCATCTTAATTGACAATAACTCAAACTTACTTGTTATTTATTAACAGTGCAAACTTTTAATATATTTTGTATAACTAAACCTTTTACCTATTTTAAACTCCTAAAATTTGATGTTGCTCCCAAAATTCAAACAAAAAATAGTTCAAAAGTATAGTTATGGAAAATAAATTGAAAGTTTTGATCATTGATGGACAAAATGTTAATTGGGTTTATTCTCAATCAAAATCCCCAAAATATAAATTATTAGGGATTAAAAACGCTATTATTGATTGAGACTTTATTAAAAAAGGGATGACTCCAAATTTAAATGAATAAAATTCTTCTTATACATCACCCAATGGATGGTGCATAAGAAAATGGAAGAAACAAATTTAGGCTTGTTTAAAAGCAGTAGAAGCATTTTTTATTTTTATTTTTTTGTGTTTTGTGAGGGTGGCCGGGTGGGAAAACTATTACAATAGATAGTTCGAACTTTTATATAGGTAGATAGACTCAATACATAAAAAAAAATTCATTCATTTTTTTCTACAGTTCCATATTTTTATTTATAGGACTCCCAAAAAGAAAAAGTAAATAGATCCGAGACTATCTAACAAATGGTACGTGTAACCTAAAATAAAAAATAGTTCTGGAACTATGGAAAAAAAACTTTATGACATATGATAAAACTAATACCGTAATTATTTAAATAATGTGATATTTCCAAATAAAATCGTACATCTTAAAAGAAAATTTTGATGAAAGAAAAATTAACAAATAATTTTTTCGAGATAATTACATTTACCCTACCTGACATATGTCGTAATAATTTTTGCACATCCGACATTTGAGAAATAATTTTCACCCTACCTGACATTTAGTGAAAGTGTTTTTTTATGTCAAATTCCGGTAACTTGTCATCGGAGATATGAAAGTACAATAATACCCCTATATAATTATGTGAAAGTACCAAACTGCCCTTAAGATTGTGATTGAAATGACAATACTGACCCTTCAATTGTTTTGTGTGGGAAAAGGGGGAAAATACTGCCGATCTAAAAAAGAAATATATCACTCCACTCTTCTCACTGTCGTCTTCTATAAGGGTAAATAGGCAATTTTGTTTTTAATTGAAAATACTATGAATTAATAGCAAGGGTAAACATGTCACTTCCTATTCATTTTTTAATACTTGCCGGAAAATCCCACAAAAACCATTATAATATATCCTAGGTGGTTTAAATTTACGACCACTTAAATGTCAGGTAGGGTGAAAATTATTTCTCAAATGTCGGGTGTGCAAAAATTATTACCACATATGTCAGATAGGGTAAATGTAATTATCTCTAATTTTCTCCCTAAAGAATAGCTATCCGGCCTAGTTATCATATGACCATTATTATTTTTTTGTTGGAGGGAAATGACCAGTATTATTGGAAAATGAAAATAACATAATGATTAGCACAAGCCACTAATATAATGCGTTACCTTATTTCATTAGTATAAAAATATTGCGTTATAAATTAAAATTTAAAAAACTGACATTAATAAAGCATATAATAATATATGTAAATTGTATAAAAGTTATATTCTTATCTATAATTTTTTAATTATTTTTAAAAGAATGTTTAAATGATATTTGATATACATGATTGATACAATTAAAGGGTCATTTATATTCATTGACGTAGATAACAAGCCCTCATCTCTTTGTAATTGATAACCATAAATAAATTAGTTCCAAATTTCGTAATAAATACTATAAACATTGAAAAAATATACATTATCAAAACTCGTGTCACTATCTATTAAAAAGATCTTTGTTAAAAATGTTATATTATTTGTCAATCATGACAATCACCATAAATGTGTCAAGTTTTATGGGTTTTTTGCATTTTGGACCCCGAAATATAGGGGTATTTATTTTCTGGTCCCATAGTTTTCATTGTTTATTTTTTGGACCCTAAAGCTTATAGGTTGAATAAAAAAGGACCTTAAAGTTTATAGGTTGAAAAAAAAGGCTCGTTGACTGTTTTTCTTTTTCTTTTCATGTTTGAATTATCTCCCGATTAGCGTCAAACTTCAAGAGTAAGGTCAAAACTGATATTGAAGCCATAATATACCTCTCTTATTCAAGTCGGAACGAATTAGACCCTAAAGTATCCAGGGTCTAAGTAGTTCTGACATGAATAAGAAACGTGCATTACAACTTTAATATTAGTTTTAACTTTAGTCCAGAAGTTTGGCGCTAATCGGGAGATAAATTCAAACATAGGAAGAAAAAGAAAAATAGTACAGGGGCCCTTTTTCCAACTTACAAAATTTAAGGTCCTTTTTTTATTCAATCCATAAATTTTAGGGTCCAAAAAATAAACAATAAAAACATTGGGACCAGAAAATAAATACCCCTATACTTCGGGGTCCAAAATGCAAAAAACCCCAAGTTTTATCTTGACCGTTGGTTGTTTTTTAACATGAAATTATAGTTAAAATATTTTTTTATTTTAGTTTATTTAAAAAAATTTAATATATACTTTTCAAAATTATGCTTATTTAGTATGTTAAAACTTAGAGTCAAGATATTTAATTTTTTTTTAAAATTTTCAATTAACAAATATATTTTATAATATTTTACTAAATAATAAAATGAATGGTAAAAACAAATTAAATTTATACATATATCAATGAAATTTATTTTCATAATATAGTTGTCATAATTGACAATCACTATAAATTTTTGCTATTATATATTTATGTCTAATCAATTTTTATTTAATTGCTTGGTCCTTCTCTCTCCTCGCTAGATGATCGTATGACCCACTATTATGGTATTTGTTGCAAATAAGGTGCGGGTGGGACGACCCATGATTCTTTTGTACAAATAAGTGATTTTGGCCAGATAAAATATAAATGAAATAAATTTTACTTCCTCCTTCCTAAATTATATGACGCTTAAGATATAATTTATAAAACTAAAAAACTTTCCCTTTACATTAAATTTCATCTTTGAAAATGAGAAAAAGGTGAATAAAATGATGAATAAAAAAAATTGAAAAAAAGATGTAATTAATAAGGTTAATTTGATAAATTAGTAATTAATGTGGTATTGGAAATATAAGGTGACAAATATTATGAGAAAAAAGAAAATTAGTTAAAGTGGGTAGTATTCAATTTCTTTTATAATGAAACAATAATGTCCTCAATTAAAATGAATGTTAACCATTATTGGAATATATTTATATTTTTCAAAAAAAAAAAGGCCATCAATCAAATACAAAGCTATGTAAGGTATTTAAGCTATAATATAGATAGTATAGCTTAAATACCTTATACAGTTTTGTATTTGATTGATTGCCTTTTGGCCATTATTGGAATATATTTATATTTTTCCAAACAAAAAAAAATGAATGTTAGCCAGTTATCCTACCTATCTAAATTGCTTGGAATGTATCATTAATTTGAGGGTTGCTACAGAACGTAAATTATATAAAACTTATTTTTTATCTATAATTTTTGTAAATATAAAATTATGTATAAAATATACATTCTCTAATATGATTAATATATTATTTATATTTTCCCACATAGCTGGCAAGTTTTATAATAATCTCATATTTTACAAATTGGATGATGATAATCTTTACTTTCAGTTTGTATTCTGGTGGTCCAAAAAAATAAAATTGGATTGTAGTGGGATATCATCGAGAATATACCCTCAATATCATAGATTTTGTGTTGCATTTGATTCAAAACTTTGTATAACACTGTACCATAATTTTTAATGAATTTACGTCGTTTCTCCTAAATTTTTTTCAATTTTTTCACTATTTTTAATGATTTTTTTAAAATTTTATTCATTTTAAAAAATCGTAATAATTACTCGGAGTATCAAAAAAATAATTAAAAAAATGTTTTAAAAACTACAATTCATTACCTTTTTAGGGGCAAAAACGAAAAAAGTAAAAACAATATGGGGTAGGAATGAAAAAATTAAAAAGAATGTGGAGGCGAATTTGGTACCACTACAATATAATTTTTTTTTTGGACCACCAGAATACAAACTTAAAGTAGAGATTATCGTTATCCAATTTGCAAAATATGAGATTGTTATAATCTAATTTTCATATATATATATATATATATATATAAATAAAGTATAGATAATTCAAAATATTTTAAAAGTTTCTTGATTCAGACACATATCTTTGTCCTTTTTCATCAATGGTATAAACTAGGTTTTCTTTTTGTTGGGGGGTTAGGGGGAGGACTTTTTTGCATTTGTTTAACTTGAAAATTGTGACATTTATTAATTTTCGTTGTTGCATTTTTAAAGTTATTTTCCTACCCTGCAATTCAATCATGTGTGTTGTACAAATTTTTTGAGGTTCACGAATTCTTGTGTGAAACAATATTACAACAAGTTATCATAAGATCATTTTACAAATAATTATTTTTCTTTTTAATTTATTATGTTGCTTAATAGATACTCCCTCCGTTCCATATTAATTGTCATAATTTTGAATTTCACGGTCTCCAATATCATTTTTTAATTGATAATTTCTTCCATAATATGTTATTAACAATTGCAATATTATACTTTTATGATAGTATTTTTTGTTACGAATCTAATGATGCTAATTTTATATAGCAACTCATTGTATATAATGAGGAATTTATGGTCAAAATTTTTGAAGTTTGACTGCACGATTTTCAAAGACGACAGTTAACATGGAACGGAGGGAATATATAAGATGATCTTACAAAAACTTATTGTAACATTGTCTTATGCTGAGCTTACTAGTTTAGGATTTCAAAATGAAGATGATGTCACCATTTTTCACTTTAAAAATATGTGGAAAAAATTATATTGATCAATACAAATTTGCATTATTTAAGAATATATATAAGTTGTCTTCAAATGCTCCTAAACATCGACATTTTTTTGTCAATTTTATATAATTTAATTATATCACACGTATCACATGAGAGCAACATGGGAAAACACCCCTAGTTTATCACCCCCTTTCTCCGGGACCTGGCCTTTTAAAATTTCTCTGTTAATTTGTCATATTTGCTGATGGAGCCGTATTTTTCTGACTTTGTTTCTGCCAGAAATAAATCAAATAATAATAATAATAATAGTAGATGACATGGAATATTTATTGATTTCCGGTAGCATTTTGTCTGATAACTTAAAATAAGTAATGAGTATCACTACTGAGGTCTGGGAATTTTTAGGAAGTGGAGAGAGAAAATCAAACCTGGGATGAAGATGGTGTTTGAGAAGAGTGTTAGTCTGGCCGGTAGTGTGCGAGACTGAAAGAGCATTTTGGATGTCGACTAGGGTGGGCCCTGAATACACGGTTGAGGTGAGTCGGCGTTTAAGAGGATTCATGTCGTCTCTGATATCGAAAGCTGTAACTGTAAACCAGGAGGAGGAGGAGGAGGAGGAGGAGGAGTTGTAGTCATTTAAAAGCTGCTGATACTCATTAGCTGTCGCAGTAGCTTCTTCCATCACTAAATATATAAATGTGATCTCCGTGCCAATTATGATTTGTGGTGAACTACGTGTTTAGGCACTGTTCATGTAGGCTTGGCTTCATATATATGCCAACCACTCCAGGTCTTATATGTATGTACGTGGTTTCCAGACTGGGACTGGGGGAGAGTAATATTAAATGACAATTCAACCTCAAATTTACTATTATGTGGGGAGAGAGGGAGAGAGGGAGAGAGAGGGACAGACACAGTCGGCAACAAATAAAATCACCACCTACTTCTAATGTCAACTTCATCTTATATGCTATCTGCTACATATATATACAAGGATTCCCACCCACAAAAAAAAAAAAAAATGATTTGAGGTGTCTAGGTGAGATTACTATTACTTTTCATTTCTTTTTCTTTTAATCAAGTATACCGCTAACTATTGATATAATATGTTAATCAAGATTATTAAATTTCATTAATATTAAATTATTATCCATTACACATTTAATAATAATTTTTTATATATGTTATGCATAGGGATGATAATAGGTCAGAATCGAATCGGAGTTGGAAACTCCCGATTTTGATTAACCGTCGAAGGTAACATTGATATCAAAGTCGAGCAATTAATTGAATGTTATTTGGATCTTCAAGTCCGATTATAATCCAAGTTGACCATCTTTGATGTCGACTTAACTTCGAAATCAATTAAACTTAAGTAGATTCCAAGCTTCGACGAGGTAGGCAAAAAAAAATTTAGGGTTTCAGACTAATACAGTCCTTTACCTTTTATGTTTTTTTGATTTTTTTAAAAAAATTATTTTACTTGTCTACTCTATTTTGATTTAATTGGCTTGATTGGGTTGAAAGTGGACTCCTCTGAATCCGCTTTAGTTATATTCAGAGTCTAGTTTTTTTAAATAGGGTTGAACTTCCTCTAATATTCAAATCAGAAATTTTTTGTTTTGAATCAAGTCTTGTTCGCCTGGATTTCCTATTTGACTGTGAACCTCATTTATGCCCATTTAGAATTAGTAACTCAAGTTTGCAAATTAAGATTGACTCCAAAAGAATTAGGACTATTGACTCCAAAAATGGCTACAAAATTAATATAATTTGATAAATAATTTAATATACTTCCTTCATTTTTCATATCATTTTAAATTAATTTTTGTTTTATTTTTTTTTGATGAAGTTTTATTTTTTATTTATATATCATTTTATAATTTGGATGATATATTAATTACTATTGTTTTTGTCTTTAATTACACATAACATTTATTGAATTAAACATCAAATGTTAACTTTAATTAAATATATTCAAATAATTTTTCTATCAACAACTCCATTTACTTTTAAAATTTTAAGTTTAAGCCAATCCCCTAAAATGACAGGTAAAAGAAATGGAGTAAGTAATCTATAATTATGATTTAGAAAGTTTGATACCGAATTTCAACGAAAACGAATTTGGACTATATATATATATATATATATATATATATATATATATATATATTATAACATATTTAGTTTGACATTTTAATAGCAAATCTGCAATATTCTGATTGAACTATAATGCTTAGCATTTGTATTTATTAGAATTCTACAGATAAATACAAAAAGAAACGGTGAAAACTAAAGATATGACCCCTCCCAAGAAAATGTCAACGCAAACGAAACATGAATGAAATTAATCAATTAAACTAGTGCACTGACTAATACCTGAATTTGTAGTTAAAAAAGAATGAAATGGGCTTGGTCAACCACTAAATTAAAACCATTATTAGGATCATAGAAAAGTACAAATGGTTAGTGACAAATTAGGAGGTGAAATGGAGAATATTCATTCCCGATAGAGCCAAGCTAAATTGAAGTCTTATAATTAGATGACGCTTTCGGAGCAGTTGCTGCTAATCCCCCATGGAGCAGGTGCTCTCTATCCACTGCAACTCTCTTCAATTTTTCATTCTCTCCCCCTTTCCTTCTACTTTTTTTCCCCCTTTTGTTAAACAACCTTTTCTTAATTATATCGTATTTCAATTCTAATAAACCAACATACACTACTAAGTATTTGTATTACCAACTATCTTTTTCCAACTAATTTAAAATGGTTGGTAAAATCAACCATTTTAGCAACCATTTCATATTTTTTAATTTTTTAACTATTTTTCAAATTTTATGTGAGAAAAAGTGTTGGAAATTCCAACCACTTTTGCTAAAATGGTTGAAATTTTTTCCTATCATAACATTTCCTACTATTTGAAAATGGTTGGGAAAACGGTGGGATTACTAACCGTTTTCCCATTCATTTTCAAACAGTAGAAAAACGATTGGTAGGAAAAATTTTTCCACCAGTTTAGCAAAAGTTGTTGGAATTTCCAACCATTTTTCTCAATTAAAAGTATAAAAATAGTTGAAAAATTAGAAAAATATGAAATGGTTGCTAAAACGGAAGATTTTTTCCAACCATTTTAAATTAGTTGGAAAAGGTGGTTGATAATACACATGTTTTTAGTAGTGATAAAAGTTGTTGCTCCCACACCTTTCACCGTGCTTGCAAAATTAATGTCCTACAATAATATATATATATATATATATATATATATATATATATATATATATTTGAAAAAAGCTAATTTGATACGAAATTACCAATCTGAAACCGACACCAAGTTAAATGGATTTTGGTATATATTTTTAGCCCTTTTAACTAAATGGGTTAATAGGGTAAACCCGTTTAGTTAAATGTCCCTAAGCAAGGCAAGACTCACAAAGAAAATGGAAAACAAAGAAAAGAAAGAAAAGATAAAGAAACGGGACAAAAGACTCAAGTTAAAAGAAAAAGTTTCAAAAGAAATAAAAATTTTATTTACAAATCTCATCAGGAAAACATCAATAAGAAATTCAATTAATCAAACTTAATCAAGGATAGCTCAAGTATGAAAGAAAGTCTATACACAAGCTAAGAGAAGAGAAACCTTGGAAAGATTTACAAAAACTATACTTATCAAGTTCAAACCAATCACCTCTCTAGTCTCAAATGAAGCAAGCAAACACATAATAAGAATGAAACTAGGTAATTAGAGATCAATCTAACTTTAGGGAATGTGGAAACACTCCTCTCGTGTGTTTAAATATGAATCAATCAATGAAGGTGCACTCAATATTCAATCCAAAGTAACATCCTACCATAAGCTTGCAAATAATCTCAATTCTCTACCGCCAATATGCAATGCACAGTGATAATCAATTAATAGGACTTATAAATGGGTTGTAATAGGGCTAAGATTAAGGGTAAGAAGTGAAATATAATTCGGGAAAGTGAAGCTAAAAATCCTAAACTTGGAACATAAACCTCATTGAATTATTCAATTAAGAACTCTCACCACTTATATTCACAAATAAAAATCCCAAATCAAGTGGAAACCGTATCACAATATAGAAAAAAAATGACAATCTGTAGGACCGGGAAAATTCCCGTTCGGAGAATAGTTTCGAATGCGTTACTTGTTGAGAAAAACATTGAGATGGAATAAAGAACCACGGAAGAACGGGGATCACTTGGGTGGCTAGGGGTCGAGGGAAAGCCCGTCTCCCCTTAAGACTTATTCACTAGACCGTGAAAAGACTCAAGGGTAAAACCTAACTTCTTATAAGCAAAGTTACAAGATTTCTCAAAAGGACTCAAAGAGTTGTTGCAGTCAACACCTTAAGAATGTGTTGAATACTCTCTAGAAAGGAAGAAGAAGATGGATGAGGGTGTGGATGAATGTTGGAATTCGTCCACCTTATATAGAACCTTTGGAGTCATAAGGATGACAAACCTTCCAATTGCATTGGGCATAATCCAAAGGATTTGGGTTGAATGATATTAATGAGAAATCATGACTGATTTCTCAGTCAATATCATCCAAAAACATGACCAAATTCATTTCAACACGAGGCATAAATCAAGGGATTTGAAATTCAATCCCGACTGTGATCAACACGGGTTGTGTTAGATCAACACGGACCGTGTTGATCCAGTGCACAGTTTTTGTGCTCTCTGGAAGTCAACACGGGTCGTGTCATACTGAACACGATCCGTGTTGAGTCTCTTTTCTTAGATAAGCTTGTATTCGTCCTATCCGGGCGATCTTATGCTTATAACTTATATTTTATGCCTCTTAATTCTTGAAATACTCCAACAATCCCCCGCCATTTCAAGAGTACCACTTGAAATAGCCCGGGATCCCTCACTTAGGTAAAGATACCCCCGCCATACATGGCAACTTCTAGAAAGATTCAACACCCGAGAAATTGAGGAGTTGTTATGCGTCATGAAAGTGTCTCACGACTTGAACCTTCACTTAGTGTATGTAAATACAATTAGTTTGAATGCATAAGTAGACAAGTCCTTGAACTATTACATTCTTATTTAATTAATTGAATACATATCACACACACAACCCAAAACCTTGCTTAAAAACAAAAACACTATTTTACAACCGGCCATGTATCCCATACCCTCCACGAGAACCATCAAGCCCAGCCCTAGGCTATCTGAAGCGGCCCACTTCACGTACTCGCATAGGCAGACTTTTACGCCCCGTAATAGAGCGCCCCATCTCATCGATTCAAAGTCTGTTAATGAGTCATAGACTCAAACCTTTTGAACATTACGGTTCTTGAGCATCATCTTATAATTGGGATGAATTAAACTTGAAGAAACTTTGATGCTCCCATTATCAAGAGGTATCAAACGTGAGCTGAAGCTTCGTTGATGATAATTATTTGATTGCGGTAACTCCCATACCTCTTGATGAGTTTATCACCAATTCCTTGTTCAATCCTTGGGTGAAAGGATTGGCCAAGTTCTCACTTGACTTAACATAGCTTACCACTATATTTCCATCCTTAATGAGTTGATGGACATAGGCGTGTCGTAACCCAATGTGCCTTAAATTGCCATTGTAGACACGATTATATATTCTTGCAATTGTGGCACTATTGTGACAATAAAGGGTTGTTGGAGGCATGAGCTTTCTCCATAACGGAATCTCCAACAACAAGTTTCGTAGTCATTCCACCTCTTTACAAGCGGCGGCCAGCGCTACGAACTCGGAAGCCATGGTAGAATCTGAAATGCATGCTTGTTTCTTAGTACCCCATGAAACAGCACATCCACCAAGAAGAAACACCCAACCGGAAGTTGAGGTATAATCATCCCTATCACTTATCCAACTTGCATCGGAGTATCCTTCTAAGACCGAAGGTTCTCCCTTAAACCGCAAGCTATAGTTTTGGGTAAGTTTTAAATATCCCAAAACCCTCTTAATGGCTCGCCAATGTTCTTTGCTTGGGTTGCTAGTGAATCTACTAAGCTTCCCTACCGCAAAGGCTATGTCCGGCCTTGTACAAGTCATAGCATACATTAAGCTACCTATGACTTTAGCGTACTCCAATTGGGCAATAGACCTACCATCATTTTTTACTTAGTTTGATGCCTGGATCAAATGGGGTAGTAGCCACATAGGAGCTCTTATGAAACTTCCCTAACACCTTTTCCACATAATGTGATTGTGTTAGACTTATTTCATCATTATTTCGAATGATCTTGATACCAAGTATCACATCCGCTTCTCCCAAGTCCTTCATAGAGAACTTAGTGGATAGAAAACTTTTAATTTTCTCAACTTGTTCCATGTCGGTACCAAATATCAACATGCCATCAACATATAGGCATATAATCACCCCCTTTCTATTCTCAAACTTAGAATAGACACACTTATCTGATTCATTGATTTTAAAGCCAAATCCAAGCACTACTTCATCAAATTTATGATGTCATTGCTTAGGTGCTTGCTTTAAACCATACAAAGATTTTATGAGTTTACATACTTTATTCTCATGACCCCTTTTCAACAAACCCCTCGGGTTGTTCCATATACACCTCCTCTTCTAGTTCTTCATTTAGGAATGCCGTCTTGACATCCATTTGATGGATTACTAGCTTATGGATATTGGCTAAAGCTATAAGTACTCTTATAGTTGCAATCCTAGCCACGGGTGCATAAGTATCAAAGTAATCGATACCATATCTTTGGGTAAAGCCCCTTACTACTAACCGGGCTTTAAACCTTTCTATGGTACCATCTACTTTCTTTTTGCGCTTAAAAATCCATTTTGATGTAATAGGTTTACATCCCGGTGGTAAGTCTACTAAAATCCAAACATTATTTTCTTTAATACAATCTATCTCATCTTGTACCGCTTCCTTCCAAAAGGAAGCATCTTGTGACTCCATAGCCTCTTTGAAAGTTTTAGGATCCTTATCTATGTGAATCTTATGTTGAACAAAATTGCTTAATATATGTTGAATTTCATGCAATTGGTCAAGAACTTTTCTACCTCCAACCATCTTAAAATTATTAAATTGGCTAACGAGAAAGTTCTTACTTGTAGAATCCTCCGACATATATTTCGCTTCGAGCATCTCCCAAAGCTCCTTGGCGGACACAACGTTTTGATAAATGTCGAATAGAGCATCCGTCATCCCATTGAGAATATGGCCTACACAAATGTAGTTGTCGTTCTCCATCTTGAGCCGACGCCTCGCTTGCTCCGCAGTCTCGTCTTTACCCTCCATCGGAAGTCTTGGGTGAGCATATACACCACTTTGAGAGTGGTGAGCATGAAGTGCATCTTCTTTTGCCATCTAAGAAAATCGATCCCTCAAACTTATCCAACTTTTGAAAGTTGTTGGTCATGTCTTTCAAGGAATGAGACATCGTGGATAAGTCATAAGATTGTTCAGAAAAACAATGAGATGGAATAAAGAACCACGGAAGATGGGGGATCACTTGGGTGGCTAGGAGTCGAGGGAAAACCCGTCTCCCCTTAAGACTTATTCATTAGACCGTAAAAAGACTCAAGGGTAAAACGTAACTTCTTGTAAGCAAAGTTACAAGATTTCTCAAAAGGACTCAAAGAGTTGTTGCAGTCAATACCTTAAGAATGTGTTGAATGCTCTCTAGAAAGGAAGAAGATGGATGAGGGTGTGGATGAATGTGGGAATTCATCCACCTTATATAGAGAACCTTTGGAGTCATAAGGAGGTCAAACCTTCCAATTGCATTGGGCATAATCTAAGGGATTTGGGTTGAATGATATTAATGAGAAATCATGACTGATTTCTCAGTCAATATCATCCAAAAACATGACCAAATTCATTTCAACACGAGGCATAAATCAAGGGATTTGAAATTCAATCCCGACTGTGATCAACACGGGTCGTGTTAGATCAACAGGACCGTGTTGAAGTCAACACGACCCGTGTTGATCCAGTGCACATTTTCTGTGCTCTCTGGACGTCAACACGGGTCGTGTCATATTGAACAGGATCCATGTTGAGTCCCTTTTCTTAGATAAGCTTGTATTCGTCCTATCTAGGCGATCCTATGCTTATAATTTATATTTTATGCCTCTTAACTCTTGAAATACTCTAACACTACTTAATGATCGGGAGTTGACTAAGGTTGCTTAATCCTTAAATAAGGATATTTTTATTTTATGAAATTCATTTTCGGGGGGTAACTTTTTATTTATTCAATAATTAATCAATTTTTATTATTCACATGTTTGAAATTACATCAAATTAATTTACAAATAATTTTACATAAAATCTGATTTGAATCAGGGCTAAAACTCAGTAGAGAATACTTAGAAAATTCATAGGCCACATGACCTTTAATAATTCCTATGGTATTTTCTCTTGAGCGAAATCCGGATCGGAAATATGGAATTATGTTAATTATTTTATAAATTCGTTCGACTTAATAAACAATTACGTTAAATAATAAAAAGAGATTATACAAAATAAGAAAGAGTCGCCAACCGATTTAAGGAAACCGACAAACCAAAAATAATAAAAAGCGACTCCGGTCTACGAACCCGAATTCTAAGTCTGGGGGCAAGGTTACGAATTCGAGAATTATAAGAACTCCCGAATCCGCCTGTTTGAAAACAGACTCTACTAAAATCAATATTAAAATGAAATAGAGCGGGGAGAAGTTTAATCAATTTCGCGATGTTATTATTCCAAACATGCAAGATTAAAACATGATGTTTTCTTTACAATAAAATGTATAAGGGAATTAGAGTATAAATTACATGATGAAAAATAATAACGATAAACAAACCTTGTTTAAAGGTGATGGATGAGATGGAAATTGCCTCCCTTGAGTTGACCTTGATTTGTGGCTTCGATGGTAGGATGTAAGTGGTTTAGAGGGATAATATAAGGATGATGATATGGATATGATAAAGATGATTATGAGAGGATTAGAGAGGAAATATGTATGATAGGACTTTGAGAGAATTTTGGTAGAATGAGGATAATATTTGATGATAATTTGGGTAGAGTAATGGAGATAGTTGATGATATGAAGATGAAATGGAGGGGGTATTTATAGGTGAAGGAGATGAAGGATTTGGAGGGAAAATGGAGGGAGCACGTTCCTAAGATCATGCCATGCAAGATCAAGACCCATGCGGGTTTTATGGAGTCAATGGGGGTCAAAGCACGTTGGCTATTATCAAAGGATTGCTGTATGAGAATTTTGGCGCCAGAGATATTAAAACCCAGGCTGGTTTTATTTTCTCCCTCACACGGATCGCTGACGTGGCCGCTTCAAAACGACGCGCCTTGCTGAACATAAAACCCAGGCGGGTTTTGTTGTCTCTAGGCCGGGGCGCGCCTTGGGCCTACTCCTCTTTGTGGGCTGCTTTCTGAACTTTAAAACCCATGTGGGTTTTATTAGATTTAGGTGGGCCGCTTTGATTTCTTGGGCCCATGCTGCTGACCTTATGTGCCCAATGACCCATTTGGTGTTCAACCCAAATGACTTGCTGAACTTGATGAGTCGGGATTACATCGGTGCAAATCCCGGATGTCTACAAAGAGCCCCCACTTTGATCGAGTCCGAGTAGGACGACGGTCAAAGTAGCCTGAGATGCTGTCTGCTTGATGCCTGACTCGAAGATGGATGTTGTCGGTGCTCTTTTATATGGCGACCAGATGATGTTGGTGCTGTTGCCGGAGGCCTTTAGGTGGCAACCGTTGGACGACTGAAGATGCTAATGATGTCGTCGGAGGCCTTTAGATGGAAACCGTTGGACGACTGATGTTGTCGGGGTCGTTGGAGGCCTTTAGGTGGCAACTGTTGTACGACTGATGCTATGGTGTCGTCGGAGGCCTTTAGGTAGCATCCATTGGACGATTGGAGATGATGATGTCGTCGGAGACCTTTAGGTGGAATCCGTTGGATGACTGATGTTGTCCATGGTGTCGTCGCAAACCTTTAGGTGGCAACCGTTGGACAACTTCTGCTGGTGCTGGTGTCGTCGGAAACCTTTAGGTGGCAACCGTTGGACGACTGATGCTGATGATGTCGTCGGAAACCTTTAGGTGGCAACCGTTGGCGATTGCTGTTGGTAATGGTGATGAAGTCGTCGGAGGCCTTTAGGTGGCAACCGTTGGACGGCTGAACCTTTAGGTGGCATCCGTTGGACGACTGCTGCTGGTGATGCCGATGATGTCGTCGGAGGCCTTTAGGTGGCAACTGTTGGACGACTACTGCTGATGGTGTCGTCAGAAGCCTTTAGGTGGCAACTGTTGAACAACTGCTGCTGATGGTGTCGTCGGAAGCCTTTAGGTGGCAACCGTTGGACGACTGCTGCTGGTGCTCTTTTATGCGGCAGCCGGATGGTGGATGGTCCCATTTAGCGGCGACCTGAAAATCACAATAAAGTGTTAGTTTTTTCTAGAATGTGAGAGGAATTATTGGTTCAGATTTTTACCTGAGAGGATTATGAGCCACGGCACGAGCTTTGGGCCGACAACTTTGGATTGTGTGGGTTGACACTTGGAAACTTCGTCCTGTGTCGTGGTTAATGTCGATGTTCTAGTCTTTCCTAGTGTCGTTATTGATGATTGTTGGCATGTTCAATGTCGAGGGACTCCACCGATCATGATGTCGATGGTCTTGGGGTAGAGTCTTTACCAGTCACGATGCCGATGGTTCTGATGGTGTTGGGGACTTACGCCGATCTCTGCCGGTGACCCTGTCTTTGGTCTTTTTGATGATGACGACATTTTTTATGCCGGCGAGACTTTACTTGACGCGATGTCGGTGGCTCTTATTCTTGAGATTACGTCGAACCCGATGTCGACGACTCTTATTGCTGAGACTGTGCCGATCTCTGCCGGCAGCTCTGGATTTTTTTGATTTGATGATGACAATTTAATGCCGAGGAACTTCAATGAAACTCTGCCGATGGCCCTTATTTTCCTTAAATTTTGCTTCAAGCGCATAGGTGCCAAAATTTTATTGTGGGTAATGGATTCTTGCCTGGTCGTTAATCTGTATTAGTCAAGTGAAGATTCTGTCCTTCATGTCGAACATGTGTCATTCGTGTTTGCATGACTTGACTGGATGCTACTTGTCTAGCAAGAGTTGGATTAGAGATTGTTCTAATCTTGCTCTCAGTGACTAGAAACCATGTCGACCGGTCTGATTGAGATAGCATATGGGCTTAAACAACCCTCAGTGTTGCGTTCTTGAGCAACGATGTGGCACTTCCCTGCTTCTTCTTTTTTTTTTTCCAGATATGCGGGTATGCATGCAACTAGTCTACTAAACTCTTGCACAAACAATGCAATTTTTTTTTTCACATAAAAATTCATGCACTCATGCATTTATGCACAACTATCAACTTTATGTACGACAAACTAACTCGATACATGAGTAACTGACTCGATACACAATAGACTGACTCAATGCATGACAACCTGACTTGATGCATGAGAGACCGACTCAATGTACGACCACTAACTCTTTGAGGCCCTGACACGACTTATAGATGTAATGCGAACCTATTATGCTTAGACAGGATACACACATGATGCTTTTATGCATCTATACATGCAATGCATGCAGACAACCCTCCCGACTTTATATTTAGACAAAAATTTTCTTGGACAATGATTTTCTAAGACAATGTTTTCCTAAAACCATGACTCGCTAAGACAATGCTTTCTAAGGATCAAGGCCACTCGTGGGGAATCCCAGGAACTTTTAGGATGAGTAATGTTTCGATCCACAGGACAGGGAACAATGATGGAGGCAACAGGCTTGAAGGATGCGTTTTTTGAATGATCATCTAGATGACCTTAATTGTTTGCAAATGTATGCTGATGTATGACAAGCCCCCTATTTGGCGTAGACTCTTGATGACATTGTCCTGCTTTGGAGAGCACCTTGGAGATTTACAAGCCCCTAGTTTCGATGTGGATTGACGAGATGATGCATGGGGACCATAGAATAGGAGAAGGCATGGTCCTTAGTCGTGAGTCTCAAACTCTCCTTTTGCCTAACTTGCCCAAAGGGTTTTCAAGTTAGCTCCTCTTTTTTCTTTTCTTTCTTTTCTTTTTTTCTTTTTTTCTTTTTTTTATGAGACCACTATTAGGACGTCAATGAGAATGAAGATGCAGGAACTTGTAGGATAGGGAGTAGGTGTCCTATTAGAAGCTTTCTCCGATAAATGTCTTGACTAATGTCACAAAGGTAGCGCGAGCCCCCTGTTTAGAGTGGTTTGTTTCTGAGTCTGTTCATGATCATGTGGTTGCCAGTTAGCCGTTCATCTGATGTGGACGACTTTCACTCTTGCTGAGAAGTAAGCCACACTTAGGTGTGTTAAGAGTAGGCATTAAGAACATAGCCTCATACTTGCATTAATAACTGAGCTGAAAGTCTTCGGAGGGTGACATGGGATGAAAGGGTTGGAAAAGGTTGGTTGGAAGATGTTTGGTGAAAGAGATGGTTGAAAATGGTTTATCAATGAAGGGGATGTGGAGACACTTAAGAATGACCATGTCTTGAATGGGAGAAGAGATGGTCAAATGGGATAAACATCATCTCTTGGGAAAAGGTTGAAAGGGATGGTAGATGAGAGTTTATTGATGAATGAGATAGGGACACACTCAAGAATGATCGTGTCTTGAAGAGATGGTCAAATGAGATAGACATCATCCCTCGGGAAAAGGTTGGAACATGGTTATTGAATGATGTCCAAGTCCGACGGAAGGAAGATGGAGGGTTGATGATGATGATGAAATCCAGGGTTTCCTCTCCTTTTGCCTAGCCCGCTCGAGTGGGTTTTCAGACTAGTTTCTCTTATTCTCTCACTCTCCTTTTGCCTAACCTGCCCTGACGGGTTTTCAGGCTAGCCTCTCTTATTCTCTCACTCACCTTTTGCCTAGCTCAAGATTCCGAGTTAGCCTCTCTAATTTTTTTCTTCTCTCAAAGACGGACATTTTGAGGACAAAGGATGCTCCTTGTAGCGACGGGGCCTCGAAGAGGTTCTCCTACATATCCGATGTGGAATCAGGCCAGTCATAGTTCATAAGGTGCATCTTTAAAGGATTGGTGCCTCGAGGAGGGCTTGGTGGAGGCTCAAAGGTTATGGATGCAAAAGGTGTGATGACGATGTAAAGGCTTAAGGTGCAAGGCTTGAGAACAATTTGGAAGGTTTATGAACGGTTTTCTCGATGTGCGCGACTATTAGCTCCGTCTTCAGTTTTTCTCCCTTCTCTTTTTGCTTTTCTTTTTCTCTCTTTTTTTTCATTTTTTTTTTGCACTTTCTTGTTCCTTTTTTTTGTTGTTGGCATGGTTTGAGATTTGGACGGCCCAAATGGGGTTTACTCTCCTAGCACAGGTTTTTCCATACGCAAACAAAGTGCTTAAGGGACATGAGCGCCGTATCACTCATGCCGACCCATGTTGGTGGACCAACTAGGAACTCTTTCTTGCCTTTTTCTCTTTTCTTTTCTTTTCTTTTCTTTTCTTTTTGCTTTTTGCTTCTCTTTTTTTTTTTTTTTTTGCTTTATACTCTTTTTTCGACTTTCTTCTCCATGAGATCGAGTCATGTTCGCCTTTCTGGTGTTATTAGTCACAACACACCTTTTGGATTTGGGGTATATACGGATTGGTCATGAGGAGAATGACCGAGTTGGTCAAGGCTAAGGTTTTTTTTTTTTTTTTTTAACGGTGACTGTTATGAGTGATGCAAAGAGCGATGATTTGGTGAATGGGACTTGGGATGGAGAGGTAGATGACAAGGATGGAAGGATAAGAGAAGGTGAATTTGTTAGACTCGGTTTGTATGGATGATGGATGAGAGAACTTTTCAACTCAAGTAAAAAACACAAACACGAAATTTTGTTTGATCAAATAGCAACAAGAGCAACCAAATTCAAGAAATGAATTAAGAACTGACTCTTAACTCTAACAAACTCTGGAAACAAAATGCTACTTCTAAAGCTCCTTGTCCTCGTATGGGGAATCCATGTTATGTCTGGTCCTCTGTGTTGCTTTCGGTGGGGACAGTTTCCCTGGATGGATCATGTGCTCCAAGGTATAACAATTCTCCATGTTGTTCCCTCGGGATCTATGGTAGTTGCAGAATTTCTCGTCATCCAAAAATTCCCTTTATGGTTAGCTCAAGCCTTGACCTTGACACTAGACAAATGAAGAAACACCCATCCCAATGCATGCATGACCTAAATGACCTACATGGACTTCCTAAGATGAAAAACGCCTGTATGCTGACCCGGAAAGACTAACCCAAGACATGGGTTTGAACATGCTAACTGATCTACATGAGACTTCCTAGGATGCAAGACCTCTACATGCTAACTTAAGGAAAAGACTTACTTACGACATAGGTCTACATGTCCTAAGTTCTATTTGGAATTTCCTAAAGTGCAAATGCCTATATGTTGACCCGGAAATATTAACCTATGACATGGGTTTACATTAGACTTCTTAAAAAAAGACAGATATTTACATGACGACTCTAGACACACACTTGTTCATGACATGGATTTTTATGACCTATGAACCTATATGAGACTTTCTAGAGAACGACGAACTCTTACATGATAACTCAAGAAAAAGACTTAACGACTCACCCATGACATGAGTTTGCATGATGTAGACCCCATAGGAGACTTCTATAATGCAGGACATTCATATGTTGACTCTGGAAAAGGACTCACCCATGACATGGGTTTACATGCCCTACGAACCTGTATGAGACCTCCTAAAGAATGCAAGACACTTACATGAAGACACTAACACAAAGATTTATCCTAGACCTTATATGATACTTTCTAAAGAAAAAGACACTCATATCCTGACTTTAAAACAAAGACTCGCCCATGACCTGGGTTTACATTGGACTTTCCAAAAAAAGACAAAAACACATTAACCAAGGAAAAGACTCACTTATGATCTAAACCAAAGACTCACCCATGACCCGAGTTTAGACTTCCCAAAAATAAAACACACATATTGACTTAAGAAAAGACTCACATATGACACAACCTTGTAAGAGACTTTCTAAAGACTAAAAGACATTTACATGAAGACTCTGAAACTAAGACTCATCCATGACCTGGGTTTACTAGACCATATATAACACCTCCTAACGTGTAAGACTGACTTAGGAAACAACAGGTTTGCGTGTAACAACACTTTTTACAACAAGAGCATTATAAAGAGTCGGATAAAGTCAAATATAGCGAGTGGATCATAAATGAAAGGCACAAGTCAGTGTTTCTCAATTCAGATGGGCCCAATCCACAGGCCGACCGTTTTAAGGAGAATCCGTAACTTGACCCAACAACTTAGACAACTCAAGCTATGTTGACTATTATGCGGACAAAACTAACGACTCGATTTTATTTTATCTTTTTATTTTTTTTTTACTCAAGGAAAACAAATATTTTAAAGGACTAGATAAAGCCAACAATAAGCAACTTATAATTAATTTATGGGCTTAATTGACAAATCCAATATGGTTGGGTCTAACAACGGGCCGACCATAAATATGATGGATTTATTAATTAAATCGATAAATTAATTCACTCAAGCTTAGTGACTATTATACAGTCTAAAACGTTATCCATTAACTTTGTTGGACTTTTAATTAGTTTTTGGACCTTCGTTAAAAGAACATCGTAAAGGGTCATGTAATATCATCAAAGGTGAGTCAATTTTTATTTATTAATTAAAATAATCAACTTTCAAACATAAATGGGTCCTTCCACTTGGGCTAACCACAATACCTTTGAGTTAATTATACTAATTAATAAACAATCCTTTTCTCAACCCAATAAATTTTACATGGACTAGAACGAAATTTCTAAACTACGGTCGACTTTTTACAAAAAATAAAGGGGAAGGGGTACACATAGCACATAGCACACAACATGAAGGGGGTACCCTAAACCAAGGTTTTATATTCATGGATTATAATGGTTGGGTTAACATGGCCTACCGCACGTTCTCGCCTCGGTTCACCGTACCCCTAAAATTGTGGGTAAGGAGTGTGAGGTGTTGCTCAACGGACTTCAAGGAAGCCTTTTGAGTATAACATGAGGAGAGGAGAGACCAAATGCTTGGTGATGTATAGAGTTGGGAAAAGCTGACCCGACACGATTACCGACCTGAATCGGACACGATATTAAACGGGTTTAGGTAGAAATTTTCAACCCGTTTAATCAAATGGGTTGACATGGAAAACCCGTTTAATTAAATGGGTTAGGTTCAAGTCAGGATTTTCGTCACGAAAAACACCTACTTAACCCATTTAATTAGGTATGTTAAATGGGTCAAGTCATTTAATCGATAATTGTAACCTAATTATACCGTTTATCAATAAACTTAGATGAAAGTTACAATTAATACTCTTTGAAATATACATAAGACTTTTAATTTTAACTTATATTTATCTTTGACTATGAATTCAAAGACATCTCCTTATATACAACTCGAATTATATTACTACGCAAATTGTTGAGTATCATATGTCATTATTTCGATCCTACAATGAGTTGTTTTGTATAAATGATTGAGTTAATGGTTAAATGGGTAAATTTGTAACTTTATTATAACATGTTTACTTAAATGGGTAAATAGGTCAAAATAAGGTCAACCCGTTTAAAATTTAAACGATAAACGATTTCAATTTCCAACCCGTTTAATAAATGGGTTAGGTTCAGGTCGGAGGATTTTGAACCCGTTTAAGTTTGACACGAACACGAACCCGACTCGACCTGACCTATTAGCCAACTCTAGCGATGTAGGGTGCATCACACAAGTAGTGGTTGCCCGCTCCCGGGGAAGATTCCTAGTTATTACTTAAACCGTCACCTTTGTGCTAACGTGTCAAAAGACCCGATTAGTGGCTCGATATGCAAAGGATGCCTAAACAGAATAATAAAATTGCGAAATAAATCAACTTCTCCCTTTTACAATTTCAAATCAATTCGATTTGTTCAAATTTTACCTTCTTTTTAAGTTCAACTTCTCCCTTTTACCCAGTTTGTCTCGGGAAGCGTGCAACATGACTTTTCCCAGACCCAGCATACCGCCAGGTATATGGGTGGGTCAGGCCCGACCCGGTTTACCTCGGGAAGCGAGCTGACCTAGGGAAACGCGTAGCTGGGCGCCTCCGAAGCCCACCATGCCTGCAGGTATTGTGGTTGCTATTACCTCCTTTTTACCCTAATTTCTACCCCGATTTCACCGAAATCACCCTAGTGTATTTACACTAGGTAATTTTTCTCTTCTCCCTCCATTTCATTCACTTGCATCAACTTACCTTGCATTTTATTTTCTTCTCTTATTCTCTCTCTTCGCACTATTGTATTGAACATGGTTAAATAATAAACTCGGCCAAATCAACGTTCGATGCTTGTAAATGTAAGTCGTACATATTCTTTATCTTGCTCTCTATTTATTTATTCCTCACATTTAATATTGCATTTGTATATAACTAAATAATGTAAATTACACTAATTAATTCTCCACCTCTACTCTTTTTTCTTTAATTAACCAGTTTAGTAGAGTTCGTTCATTGAACGGGTGAATTCGGGAATTTTTATTCTCGAATTCGTAACCTTACCCCAGGATCCGAATCTCATGGTTTGTGGTTTGTGGAGTCATTATTTTTGAGTTTATTAATTCTCGTATAAAAACCAATTGGCGACTCTTTGTTTAATTTTATTATTATTTTTTTCTTTGGCTTTTTTTGAATTTTATTTGGATTTTAGATATTCATGTCCAAACAGAAAATTAAAAATGTATGAAATAAAATCAAAATGTGCAAATAGAGGCACCTTGGGAATCATTCCCGAGCCTCTGACCAACAGAATACCTGGAGGTATTATGCTCGGTCTGTTGGCTCGGGTCTGATCTCCAGCCTTGGAAATCGTTCCCGGGCCTCAGACTAAGAGCATATCTCTAGGTATGCTCCTCAGTCTGTTGGCTCGGGTCTGATCTCCAGTCTTGGGAATCGTTCCCGAAGCCACTGACCAACAGCATGCCTCCAAGTATTCTGCTAGGTCTGTTGGCTCGGGTCTAATCTCGAGCCCCTGACCGGCAACATGCCTCCAGGTATGTGACCCTTGGGTTTGGTTCAGATCCCGAAACACTTTGGTTTGCGTATTTTCTTTTCTTTTTCTCATTTTTATTTTCTAAATGAATGTAATTTCTTCATTTCTAAATAAAATTCAAAAATTGTCATTTGAACATACTAATAAAGGAAAATTAATAAATGGAAAATTCAATTAAATCCCCTTAAAGAAAAAACACCCCTTTTGACTCGTCATACACCGCGTGGGGGATTCTACCGGGTCCCACACTAAGTATAATCAACATACACAATCTAACAACTAAGGTCACACTAAAATAAACCTAAAACAAAGCTCAAACTCTAGAAACCTAAACATATTTTCTATCTAACAAGTTAAGAATACCAAGAGATAACAGTTTAAAAACACAACTAACATCTAAAACATCAAATAAGCTAAAAAGACAAGTATATTAATGAAACTAAAACATAAAATGAATATTAAACTATATATATATATATATATATATATATATATATATATATATATATATATATATATGTATGTATGTATAAAGAAAGCATTAACACTAAAACATGAACTAATTAGCAAACTAAAATCAAACTAATAACTAAATTGCACTAAAAATAAGCAAATAAAGTTAACTTCACTATTAATTTACACTAAACACATAATCACTTACATCGCACATCACTTCCAAAGGCAAGGCCTAATCTGGTGCTTGAATTATCGGGGCTTGAATTATCAGGGCGGTGAGCAAAGCTTAATTTAACCTGTCAAAAGCACTCAAACACTCTTCATTAAAGTCAAAGGGTATGTCTTTGATGAGTAAATGAGTGAGAGGTTTTGCAATTTTCGAAAAATCTTTTATGAACCTCCGGTAAAAACCGATGTGTTCTAGAAAACTCATCACACTCTTTACTGAAGTATATGGTGGTAATTTTTCAATTACCTCTACTTTTGCTCGATCAACTTCAATGCCCTTAGAAGAAATCACATGACCTAGCACAACTCCTTCTTGTTCCATAAAATGACACTTTTCCCAATTTAAAACCAAGTTTACTTCTTCACATCTATTTAGTACTTTTTTAAGATTTCGCAAACAATGATCAAAAGAAGTGTCATAGGAAGAAAAATCATCCATAAAAACCTCCATAATGTCCTCTATAAACTCAGAGAAAATGGTCATCATGCATCTTTGGAATGTGACAGGTGCATTACACAACCCAAAAGGCATTCTCTTATAGTCAAAAGTTCCATATGGACATGTACATGTGGTCTTTTCTTGGTCATTGGGGTGGATAGGGATTTGGAAAAATCTTGAATATCCATCAAGATAACAAAAGTAAGAGTTTTTATCTAATCTTTTAAGCATTTGATCAACAAAGGGGAGCAAGAAATGGTCTTTTCGGGTGGCCTTATTCAATTTCCTATAATCTATACACATGCGCCAACCCATGACAGTCTTTGTGGAAATCAACTCATTATTCTCATTTTTAACCACAGTCATTCCCCCTTTCTTGGGCACAACATGAATCGGGCTTACCCGCTCACTATCGAAGATAGGGTAGATAATTTTGGTTTTCAACAATTTCAAAACTTCTTTCTTTACAACCTCTTTCATGTTAGGGTTAAGTCTCCTGTGACGCTCTATGGAAGGCTTAAAGTTATCCTCCAAGAGAATGCAATGCAAACAAAATGATGGAAGAATACCCCTAAGGTCATATATTGTGTATCCTATAGCCTTTTGATGCAATTTTAAAACTTCTAATAATGAAGCAATTTCAGATTCATTCAAGTTTGCATTCACAATCACAGGATATATAGAGGCCAAGGTGTTGGGAATGTCCCGACAATGTTCGATATACATGGAGTTTAAACCAATATAATATAGTGATTATATGTCTTGCTAGAGACCTCTATAATCGGTAATTAAATATGTTTAATTACAACTATTATTTGTTCCTACTAGCTCACACAAGTCAGTGCCTTAGAACAATGTATGTACCTAAGTAATATCGTATATGTTTAGGAATGTTGAGAGCTGATTTATATGAGAAATCAGCCCAATACGGACCGAATTGGGCTCAACACGGACCATGGTGACTATGGGTCGATTTAATGGACATTCTGGAGGCCAACACGAACCGTGTTGCCTCAACACGGACCGTGTTGGGCCTGAGAATCCGTCGTCAATTAGGTCGGCCATTAGGGTTTTTAATAACCCTTTTCCCAAGTCATCCTAACACTATAAATATGATCTCTCCGAGAGATTTATCGAGTGAACTGTTTTAAGACTCTTAAAGAGATACCAGGGCGACTTCCTTAGTTCCTCTCTCTTTTAGTTTACAGTTATTGTTTCTTGAAACAACCATCTATACCAAAACACATACATCCTAAGATTAAGATCTGTCTTGATCGGGTCAATCTAGCAGTCGAGTTAGTGCTGCGTGGACTTTCAGTAGAGGATTTCTAATTGGAATCTCAAAGGTCAACCTCTGCATCAGCCGGAATAGCAACAAATGTATAATTACTAAAGCCTCACAACCCAACACAAGGAACTCCTACCTCAATGAAGAAGGAAGGGGTTTCATTTCTACCTCGAGAGCTCTTTTCTCGACATGCTTATGCTCCTCTTCGGTCTCAGGATCCTCCTTGACAAACCTCATATGGACTTGTGGGGATGCCTCCAACAACTTAGCATAAATGGCACCTCAGGACACTCGTCCTGCAAAGATTAATGAAACAACAAGCATAGCTCAAGGGGATTACTTGACCGGGCGTTAGACTTAAATTCCTTTACTAATCCTTCAATTGAATCAATGAAATTATAATCATTGGAAACAGAAGGAAAATTACAAGCATTATTCACGTTGAACTCAATCTTATCATTCCCCAGATCAAATATCATTTTGCTATTTTTCACATCCACACAACACCCTGAGATGGCCATGAATGACCTACCAAGAATGATTGGAGTGTGCAAATCTTCATCCATGTCAAGCACAACAAATTCCACAAGCACAAAGCCACCCACCTTGATAGGGACATCTTCAAGGATACCCATAAGGTATTTCATAGAATGATCAACAAGTTCCAAAGACATGAAAGTGGGTTTCAAACAATGAAAGAGGCATCAAATTCACACTAGACCCCAAATCACACAAATCACGGTCAATGAACACATTACCCACAAACATGGAATAGTGAAGCTACCAGGATCCATAAGCTTAGGTGGAAGCCTATTTTGGATCGCGGCACTATGATGGTCACTCAAAGCCATAGTCTCATGCTCCTCTAGCTTTCTTTTATTTAACAAAATTTCTTTCAAAAATTTAGTATAGGTGGCCATTTGAGACAAGGCCTCGGTGAAGGGTATGCTTATTTGAAGTTTCTTAGTGACTTCCAAAAACTCCCCAAATCGTTTGTTAAGTTTTGCCTTAGCCATTCATTATGGGAACGACAAAGGTGGATTATAAATTCTTTGGGAAAGATTTTGGGAATCACTAGGATTGTCCTTATCATTTTGCACATGCACATCAACTAAAGACTTATTGGAGGGAACACAATCCTCCTTATTCACAACAACATTCTCAGCATCATTGACAACATCATTCACCACATGATTTGGCACATCAATCACAACATGCTCAATCCTATGTCCCTCAGGGTCTCCCAATTGTGTCCGACTTCTCAATGTTATGGCCTGCATCGAACAATAGGGTTAGGGACAGGCTGTCCAGGAAGTGATCCTGGAGCGGGGGTCACAGCACTAGCTTGGATGCAATTTGAGTCTCAAGCATTAAGTTATGGGTAGTCAACATGTCAACTCTAGTGGCCAAAGCTTTAATAACCTCATCTTGCTTCTTTTGGTGCTCAAATTGCCTTTGTTGGGATTGAAGTACAACCTCTACCATGGCCTCTAAACTAGGTTTCTGAGAAACTTGAGGTTGGGCTAGTCCTTAGGGTGGTCTTTGAAAACAGGGGGTCACGGGTCTTTGTCCTTGAGGGGCACCCAAACGGTTATTGTTTCGATAAGAAAAATTCAGGTGGAATCTCAAACCGAGGTGGTACACATTTAAGAATTAATCAAAGGGTGGCCTTTGGTTCGGGTTACCAACAAAGTTGGCTTGATCATTCGGGTCAATATTAGCCACCCCATTATGACAATACGAGGTCTCATGCTCAAAAGATTGACAAGATGCACATTGAATTAGATGGGGAGGGAGAGGGGAACAGTCACACTCATTTTCTCCATCTTTAGAGTTATTACATCTAATTTAGTAGATAAACCGGCAATAGCATCAACATCATACTTACCTCTTGTTCTCATGGAACGGGACTTGGACCATTGGTAGCTATTCAACACCATTTGCTCGATGAGTGCATGAAGCTCGTCCACGGTCTTACTCATGATGTTGCGTCCCACCGCCGCCAAGATATTTGCCCTCAAGTTGTCATCAACTCCATTATAGAATGCTTGAATCGCCACCCAAGGCTCAAATCCATGTTGGGGGCATTGCCTCAAAAGGTCTTTGAACCTCTCCCACGCATAGTTGAATCTGCAAGCTTGTTTCTCGCCAACTTGATGAGTAAAACAACGAACTTCCACTTCGTTCTCAATAACATGGTTGAATTTGCATTTATACACATGATTTTAATAATATTTACCAATTAACTCGCTGACTACGAACGTCTGAATCATACAGTAACTTAAGGGTGTGCTAATTCAAAATTTTTAAAAATAATGTAGCAAAGAATAGTTAGGCTTTAGGGTTTAGGGTTATTTAGGGTATAGGGTCTAGGATATGTAGGGTTTAAGGTTTTAGGGTTTAGAGACATTCCTTGATATAATGTTATTTAAAAAATTTATGTTGGCATAAACTTAAGTTAGTTTATGATTTGGACATACATAGTTAGTAATTTAATTTGTTAACTTAATTAAAAGTGCGTGTCTAAGTGCAAATTGAGCTATGTTATTGAGAACCAAGTGCAGAAGTTCTGTGTTTTGTTCGTCACATGGGCGAGATACAAGTTTGTAGGTGGTGTTGGATTAGACATACCAACAACTAAAGTGAGCCCAACACCAAGGATACTCAGCGGATGAAGTTTACTTCTCTTGGTCCAGAGAAGCATGTACGAGTGTGTTTTGCATCTGTAAATATCGGTCAACCACATACACTTGAACGATTGGCTGGTATTTACTGGCTGTAAAACATGTTCGTACATGCTTCCCTGGACAAAGATAAGTAAAGTTCAACCATGGAGTTTCCGTGGTGTTGGACTCACCTGCAAGCTTGTTTCTCGCCCACTTGATGAATAAAACAACAAACTTCCGCACTTCGTTATCAGTAACATGGTTGAATTTGCATTTACACATGATTTTAATAATGTTAACCAATTAACTCACTGACTACGAACATCTTAATCATGAAATAATTTAAGTGTGTGCTAGTTCAAACTTTTTAAAAATAATGTAGCAAGGAATAGTTAGGGTTTAGGGTTATTTGTTATTGATATTTATGGTTTATGGTTTATATAATTTAGGTTTTATATTATATTATTATTGTAAATGCCAATGACAGCGTCCCATCATTCCAGGGCCTGCCCATATAGGTAATACTGAAATGCACGACTCTACCGGTCTGCTCTGCTTCACTAGGGACAGTTGCAAGGTTGACCTGCATGAGATTCAGCAAGGTAGCCGCTGCACACAAAAGTGGTGCAATACGTACGACACAAGGCAAACAACTCCATATGATGGCAACTCAAAGGATTGGCTAGTAGGAGCCATATTTCACACCAAAAAAAGGAAAAATTAAATAAAAATGCACACAAAGCGGGCCTCAAGATCACCTACAATTACTGGTTTAGTAAATCGACCAAAATGCTCACCATTTTCAGTGATTTTTCTCCAGAAGATTGTATTGTGAGCTTCAAGGATCACCTTCAAATGAGATCCAATGTTTGAGATAACCTCACCACGTTAGAAAGTCTTAAGGATCACTTTCAAATATGATCTAACAAGAATTTTACAGACAATGTTGGATGCCAGGCATTATTAAATATTTACTAGTTGTACCAAAATAATATTTACAAGTTAGGGAAGAAGTAAAAGTTACATCAGCCGTCCCTACACAGGCCCAGTCATACATCATACATGAGATAAAAATAAGAGTTTAAATGCTGTTACAGCATAAGCATCGAAAAATACTGCTCAAATTCCTGATCGATTGTTGGCTTGCCTCTTCCCGATTGAGTCTCTGCATGCACAGAACAGGTAAATGTTCAAATACAAGGCCAATACAGTCGTACATCATACATGAGGGAAGACAAAGTTACCTTGATCAACACTCCAACTTTCGGAAGAAAGCACATACAAATTTGGATTCATTCCGCTACTAGATAGAAACTCTTCAAGATCATTGCTTCTCTGTTGGGTACTGCTCGCATTGACGCACTCATTCAGAAAATCTGCATCATCCCAACCGGCATCTAGATGAGGGTACTTCCCTTCGCCTGTGAGCATCATTTCTTCTTCAACATCTCCACTGCCACTCACAAATTTACTTTGAGAGTAGGACTCAGCCGATGATGAATTACACCAGGAAGTCGAAGCCTCCGTATATGATTCAGTCTTTTCAGAATGTGTGTTAGTTTTCGCTCCAGCATATAACTGTGAATCACCAGGAGAGCTATTACTATCTTGGGCAGAGTCCACTTGTGTATCAAGCACATCCATATCAGATGACACATTTTGTGCATCTGCTGGTGTTGTGAATAATGGGTCTTCTGTTGCCTCACAACATTTGTGCTTTGCCACAGGCAGCCTGGACTCTTCTGCTTCCTCGGCAGAAAATTTCCTCTTTCTCAGTTTGGCTGCATCTGGGTTCATTCCTTGATTGATTGAATCCCTGAAATCAAAGGAGGGGAAACCCAAATTGGCTGCTAAACTTGGACAGAATGCAAAACAATGTGTGCGGAACACATTTCAAATCAAATTTTCCTTGCACTTTTTGTTGAATAGTTAGTGAAATGTTTTCCCCTATGAAGTGTCCCACATAATATAGAAAACTATAAAGGCACTATAAATTAAAGAATTCAATGGAATTACTAGTAACTAAGTCCTTGGAATGGACAAACCAATACTAGCCTTAAGCTTAAGAGAGCAGTTGCAGGTCTTAGTCAATAGGCCTCACAACTACCCGATAGGTGAGTGACGCTAAATTAAGAACCGCATGTAGGAAACCCTTCTAGTTCATGATATGACATAGGTGTCTATTAATATTTGTTATGATATGTCTCTATTTAAGACTCATGAAGCTGAGCGTCAAATTAGGAAAGCAATTGACTTTGGCCTGTGTTTTGATGTTCCTAATATGAAGTAGAATTTAATTCTCAACAATATTTGAAGTATGAGGGGCCTAGATTTTGACAAGACTATTAATAGTATTTAAAAAGGCTATAATTATAATGGCATGTTTAAACTAATTACTGGCAGTATGAATGAAGTAACCAGTTCTGTTGATATTGTTAGTTATTGATTCCAGTTCTGTTTATCATGTTTAAACTGGAGAGTATAGAGCATCAAAATTCAGACTGACTCCACCATACCACCACTGAGAATAATGAGATCCACAGTAATGCATTGGTTTTTGAACAAGGAAATAAGCCTGAATACATACATTTTTTGACACTTCGGGATGATGCATCTTCGCAACAGCGAAAAGACAAACGGATGAACAAAACAGAATAATGAGATCCACAGTATCAACCCCCCCCCCCCCCCTCTTTTTCCGAAACCCCACCTCCACAACCACCAAAAAATCTAAGTGAATTTTGATTGAGAACCCTCTAAATTTACATACAAGCTCAGAAAAACCATCCAACAATAGGAGAAATGTCAAGGCAAAATACATGGTTGTGATTTGTCAGGCATTCAATGACAAGACATGTTGTGATTTGTCAGGCTTAATGACAGGACCAACCGATCATAAAGAGCCACAGCATTGGCATTTATAGCACTAAGTACTCAATTAATATCACAACAAACTATCTGATCTCTAGTGAAACACACAGAGGTAAACCAGAAAGAAAAATTCTAAAGCACTACCTGTCATCAAATAATTTACTTTAGGAACATGTTTCAAACTATAAGTAAAACTGAAAAGAATCCCCTATCCTACTGTATCATCTCCCAACCTTTGTTCCTGCCCCAAAAAGCAACGAAGAAAACTGTCACATTGCAACAAGCTAACAACCATGTAAAACCACAGAATCTAAAATCTCAACTGTTCTGCTGATCCAACTTCTACACTTAATAGCTTGAGGTCATTCCACATCACAATACCATGAAACTGTTCAAAAATAATGATAGGATAGAGAGGTTCATGAAGTAATGATGAGGGAACCTCAAATAATACAAGAAATCTAACTGAAAAAGCTTCTCCGATGTATTCAACTTACTTTTTGATATCCAAACAAAGGGAGGACCTTCTACTAAAGTAAATGTCAGCATTAAATCTGCATTGAGCAGATTCAACACGGCAACGGAAGTGAAACAATACTTAATTTAGTGATGCATATGATTGAGAAAATAAGACCAAACCATCAGAGAGGAGAAGAATTAACATGGAAAAATCAGACAGAAATTAACAACACTATAATAATCATAAATTGCAAGCAATCTCAAGAGGCTTCACGATGAGGGGAAAGATCTTATCAACAATAAGCAAATTGACATCAGTTACATATACTGCAATCTCAGAAAGCTCTTAGAAGAAGTGGAATATAAGAAGCAAAAAATTAGTTCCGAACCCCTTAACAAGGGGACAAGAGGTTGCAAGAGGCACCAGAAACCACCCAGACTTGGTTGCAAAACTATTAGTTATGATCAACACAAGAAAAACTACTTGTAGTCCAAGTCTCACTCTCCATGAAAGGAAATAATATACTAGGGATGTGTTTGGTTGATGAAAATCATTTTCAGGAAAATGAGTTTCCCATTTTACCTTGTTTGGTACTGACAAATAGGTAATGTAGCTTTCAGAGAAAATATATTTCCCCTAGTGCAAGGGAAAATGTTTTCAACACACTACGCTAGGAACCTTACACCTTCCCGATTTCATTTCTTGCTCTATACTTGTGTGGACTCTTTTTTCAGCTATAACTAACCAAAACTTATTTGCAAAATTTAATTTCAATAGTTTGCATAATAGGATAGAATACATTGAGAAAACACTTAAATATGGATTTTGATCTCAAAAGTTTTCATTTGATAACATATATTGTCACTTTTATTGACATTTTTCATCGCTTAAAAAACTGAAATGTAAGAGCAAAACTTAAATTCGATGGTTAAGACTAAAATTTTATAATACCATAGGATAGAAAAATAAATAAACATCAATTTTAATCTTCAAATGTTATCGTTTCATAACATATATCACCACTTTTGTCAACATTTTCATCGCTAAAACAAATGGAAATTTAAGAGTGAAATTCAACTTTAATGGTTTATACTTTAGATCAAAATGTTATAATCCCATAGGATATAGTAAGGAAATTTTAAATATGAAGTTTGAGCTCTAAATTTTTCACTAATAACATAATAACATATATCCTCACTTTTTCCAATAGTTTTTTGCTGCTAAAACAAGTTAGTTCATATGTAAAACCAAAATTCAACTACAATGGTTTGGACCAAAATTTTACAATATAATAGAACATACATAAAAAAAAAAAAGGGTTTTTGGATGCTAATATACTGAACTTTTGGGGTATTGGACAATAATGCACTGAACTTTGACCTTGGACAATAATACACTGTACTTTGGGAGGTGTTGAACAATAATGCACTCAATATGATTTTGGCAATGGCTAACAAGGTGGAAATCCTATGTAGCGGGTGGAGGAGATGAATTGGTCCAAAAATATTTATCTTCTCGGTCTATCACGTAAGATTGTCACCAAGTTCGCCACCATTGAAATTGTCTTGAGTGCATTATTGTGCAACACCCCCCAAAGTTCAGTGCATTATTGTCTAAGGTCAAAGTTCAGTGCATTATTGTCCAATACCCCAAAAGTTCAGTATATTAGCGTCCAAAATTCCAAAAAAAAATTAATAAACATGAAAAATTGAGTTTTCTTCATTTGATAACCATATAACATATATTTTCATTTCGCAAGAAGTTATTTACCCTCCTAGCCAACAATGAAAAATCTTAAATAAAAATTATTTTCGAAAAAATCATTTTGCGGGGAAATTGTTTCCCTACCCCTCCTACCAAACACAGCCTTAACTAGAAAATTTGAGTTTGAGTGGAATTGAGACAATAATAAATAATGGTGGCTGCAAACTCAGGGTCATGTATCGTCTAGAAACCTATGCTCTACTTATGAGTTGAGTAACACAAGCAAACACGAACCAAACTTCTCCCCTTACCAATTGGGACATCGGCAGCCATGGGTAGCCATTTTTTTCCGATAATCAAAGCTCCTAATAGATCCAATTAATGAGAGGGTTTCAGGTTTCGACTTGACATAGCTGAAGCTCAATATGAGCTTAATTGACCAACAGATTAGATTACCTATTATCATGAAAATCTATAACCAGCAGTAAAGCTGACCAAATGTTTAGGTTAAGTTTCAACTTCAAAGGAACCCTTGCTAGATGAACAATAACCAAGCAGAGTAAACCAGATCTTAAAGTGATACTCTTCCCCTATTCTAGCTAAAACAGTATCTTAAAAGGCATGAAATTAAATTTAGAAAGAAACTGAATGATACTTGAATTTAGAGAAGCAAAGAGGGAAATCCAGAAATCAGACCTAAAGATTTGGTGAGGTGGGTCGTCATCATATTGATGCAGAACCGGCAAACTCGACATTGTTTGGGCGAGAAGGTATGCTCGCTGGTTCATCATACACTTTGCTTAGGCTGTCGAAAATAGAAGCTGATCAAGATATAGCTGACAGTAATTATTTTAATAATTTTAAGCAAAGTTGGATTCTAGCAACTATTCCCTTAGTTCTATATTAGTTGTCATAATTTGATTTTCACGGTGTCCAATATCACTCTTTGATTGATAATTTCTTACATAATATGTTATTGACAATTGCAATATTATACTTGTATAATAGTATTTTTCATTACCAATCTAATGGTGGTAAATTTATGTAGCAATTCATTGTATATATTGAGAAATTTATCGTCAAAATGTTTGAAGTTTGACTGCACAATTTCCTAAGACGACAATTAATATGAAACGAAGGAAGTAGCAACTAGCAAGCCTTTGATAAGTTCAATTATAAATTTTTGGATTTTATAATCGAGTTAAATTCATTAGAGAAGTGATGTAGCAATAAAGTTATGGGCGTTCTTTTAGTCGCCTTTTCTATTATCACGCCAAAGACGTTTTCTCATATATTTCAATCTTCCTCTCCTCTCACTCTCCCCTCACTCTCCCCTCACTATCTCTAACATTCTCTCTCTAAATTTTTGATTTATTGTTGAAATTTAACCTAAAATGTCAAGAGAAGGTGATAATTCAAATGAAGAGGAAGAGGTTAGTTTGTAAATTTTTAATTTGGGAAAAAAAATAAAAAAAAATTAAATTTTCCGGAACTGGGTCGGTGCCGCGCCTAGATTTGCCGTCTGGCGGCGGCGCCGCGGCCTCGCCGTACAGATCGTGCGGCGACATCATGGTAGGTGCCGCACGATTTGCACGCGGGGCGCCGCCGCGTCGAATTTTATTTAAATTGGAAAATTATTATTTACGTATAAAATATGTTAATATTATTTATTTATTTATTTATAATATTATTATTAAGGTAATCAATGTTGGTAATAATAATTGTTATGTTAATTATGTTAAAATTTTGTTAATTAATATTATTTTAATAAGGTGTTTATAAGTATTGTTATTATTATTATTATAGTATGTTAATTATGTTAATTAATATGGTTATTTTTATTTATAATATTATTATTAAGGTAAACAATGTTGTTAATTGTAATTATTATGTTAATTATGATAAAATTGTGTTAATTAATATTATTAAAATAAGTTGTTTGTAAGTGTTGTTATTAATAATATTAAGTGTTGTTAATATTATTATTTATTTATTTATAATATTATTATTAAGATAAATAATGTTGTTAATTATTATTAATATGTTAATTATGTCAAAATTATTAATATGTTGTTATTATTTATTTATTGATAATATTATTATTATTATGTTAATTAATATTAGAATTGCATGTTAATTATTAATGTTAAAGCTATTGTTATTAGTATTAGGAATTTCTAGTATCCCATTTATTATTAGTATAATAATAATTGTTTCTATTGTTTGTAGGATTTTTTGAAGGACTTTGGCGGGGACGACGTTGATTATTCCACTCATTTTGTAACGCAAAATGTTTTTGAGAGTATTGACGCATTGCAAGAATGGGCTAATGGAGTTGCTACGGGTATAGGTTTTAGGTTTGTACGGGCTTCGTACAAGAGAAAAGATGCGGATAGTCCGTTAAGGTGTTATTTGAAGTGTTGGAGGTACGGTAAATATCGTTGGAAACTGAATGAGCTCGATGATGCGACTCGTCGGAGTACGTCAACGAAGGCGTGTCAATGTAAATTCGCCATTGTTGCGTGGACTCGCAACGAAACGGAATGGCGAGTTCGTGTGTGCGATGGTGACTGGGGGAAGCACAATCATGCCTTCATCGTGTACGAGGAAGGGCATCGTCACGGACATCCATTAACCTCTGAAATGAAAGAACATGTCCGGGATATGACCAACACGGGGTGCACACCAGCGACGATACAAACGTCGCTGAAGATTAGGTTCCCTGCCTCTACGATAAACGTGAAGCAAGTATACAACGAGCGGGCAAAGATGCGCACTGAGGAATTGGATAGTAAGGGCTGCGGGACAATGTCTGCGCATGGCGAAACTCGGCGGGTACGTCTCATTTGTTGATTATGATGACGACGGCGAGCTTCGTCAGGTTTTTTTATGCCATCCTTACTCGTTGAAGTTGCTACGTACGTACCCGAATGTCATTCTCATTGACACAACGTACAAGACAAACAAGGCAAAGTGACCTTTATGTGAGCTGGTAGGCATGACACCAACAAACCGCAACTTCCAGATTGCTTACTCGTTCATACGGGACGAGAAGATGGAATCATATGAGTGGCTAATGTGGAGGATACATGAATTGTTGGGTCCTGATGTAATTCCATCCGTGTTTGTGACGGACAAGCAGGATGCTTTGTTGGGGGCTGTTGCCAGGGTTTACCCAAATGTGCACCAACTTTTGTGCGTGTGGCATATTGCGAATGATGTGGAGAACAAAGTAAACAAACTTATCAGCCCTAAGCTCGGACTCGAGCTTCATTTGAACATCATTTCGAACGGCATTGTACATGCCAAGATTGGAGATTTCAAGGTCAAGTGGAAAGACGTTGTTAACGCGCGTGGATCGGGCAAAACAAACCGATAGTTGATTATCTTATCGACGAGCCGAGTCATAAAGAAAAATTTGTTTGTGCTTGACCGACAATGTACCTCACGGGAACATAGCCACTTCAAGAGTTGAGAGCCGCATTCTTCATCAAGTATTATATCGGCAGCGCTGCAGGCACCTTCGATCGTGTGTTTGCGAAGATTCACCATCACTGGCGAATCAACATACGGAGATTAAGGGAGCTTGAGCGATCAAGGAGCACGCACAGGCAATTAGGTCCATCTCATTTCTTTAAGAATTTGCACGGAAGAGTATCTCATCACGCATTGGACCTTTTGTCGTATGAGCTCAATAAGATGCTGGCGATGAGATATGAAGGAGAGTGCTACTTATGCGATCACCTGGTGTCGAGAACCCACCTCCTCCCGTGCGCGTGTTCTATGATGGAAGTTTACGCATATGGAGAGCCAATTCCGCTGACACGGATAAATATGTTTTGGAGACAACTGACATTGATTGGCGATGGTGAAACTGCATGCTCAAATGATGTTCCATCAGGTACAGACTTAGAACAATTTGAGGAACTCGCTAACCAGGTTCAGGAGAGTGACCCAGCAGTTGTACGACACGTAAACAGTGTCCTCAATGGAAAGTTGAATCCCGACAGTGAGTATATTCATGATCCGCAGACAAGCCCCCCACGCCCCGCGAGACCAAAGACTTCAAAATCAACGCGACGCAACCCCAGTACGTTTGAGTACGGACGACCATCGGGACGGGGTAGCAAGACTACGACGAACTCGTCAAGGAAAAAGGGAACCAGTTCTTCATCAGTTGGGATGGGGTCAACAGGTTTGCATATCTTAATCTTTATAGCATTTGTTTGGTTTTCATAATTACTATATATTGTTGTTTATAACTTAAGATAATATGATGCACAGGTATCAACCGGATGCGTCAAGATCCGTTCCCGTTCAATGACGCTTTGCCACATTTCATTCTGTCATACGTCGTTGGATGGACGGATGTGGAATTTGATGGCAACTGTGGGTTCAGATTCGTAGCCGAGGCAGGTTACGGGGATGAGCATTTGTGGTTAAGTGCTAGGTGGTCAATGGGTACTGAGTTGCAGGCGAGTGAAAATGCATATGTTACTGCGTTTTCTAACAGCAAGGAGATGTTCCTTGAGACCTACACAAGGATTCACGGCCACTTGGCTGGGCCAGCCCCGTATGGACATTGGATGTCGGCTCCAAATGATTTATTTCCAACTGCGACAGTGACGAATATGATGTGGACCTTCTTGTCAACATCTCTTGGTCCACGATCGCAGACAGCTGAGCTATGCATGTCAATATTACCCATAAGAGGAGGGCCTAGACGTACGGCACCTGCGAAATTTCAGGGAATTGTGCGGATGAACAACCACTTCATGCTTATCCATTTACGGGATGACTGCCCTCTACCGCCGATTCATATTGGATGGCGAGTAGCTAGAGACATAACTGTTCAAGGTTGGGATGAGCCTTTCCAGGCTCGTATTGATAGATGGCAGGCTATTAGGGTCGCTCAACGCCAATGATGTTTGTAGTTGTACCCTTGTGTATATATGAATTGCTAATTATATTTATATTTAAACGGATGCAGTTAATTGGAACATGATCGGCAAACATAACACAAATTAACACAAATTAACACAACGCAAAATCAGTTAATTAGTTCAACACAAATTAACACTTAGTTTAGGGTACAATAAAAACAACGAAATTGAAAAACACAATCTACTCCTCCTCCTCATCATCTTTCGGCTCGGGGAACTCGATATGCATCTGATGGCACCAACGTCCGTGCAAGTCGACCATCTCATCGTGATGTATATTTGCCTAGCTATATACATCAAGGTCTAGCTACAAGGACCTTAATCCAGTTTGAAGCTATAAATGTCGTCTTGGGTTTATCAAGGTAGAAGGCGTAAAGGACCTTGAAGGTACTCTAAGCTTAGTCCTCACACTTCTGAGCTTATATGGAGTTACTCTCACATTTGGAGGACATCAATGAGCTTAAATCATTCACAAGTCCTTATTAAGAAGTCATTTCTCACGGCAGCAAAAGACTCCATCAAGTACAGTTCGATATTTTGCTCTATAATTCTAGATCCATACGTCTATTGAGGAAATCATCAAAAGACAGATTGGAGCTCTTTCAATAAGCTTTCCAATGGTTTTTGAATCATTGAAAACGGACAAGTATTGAAGGAGTTATAGCAATTTCTTTCTAGAGTTGTATTTTAGAGTTTATGATGTCATAAATAGGATATATGATGTAATAGTTGATTCTTGGTTTCTTGAACCCTAGGTACACGTCCAAGGGGTCTTAGAGTAGTATAAATAGACCCCCTAGGGTGCCATTGTATTCATTCATTACATCTCACATCAAATACAAATCAAATTTAAACACATTGTGTTTTCTCTCTAGCTTGTGTGCTAGAATTTGTTCTCTTGAGGGAGAGTCTTTTGAAACTTTTCTTCTATTCTAAGATTGGCTATCTTAGATGGTGATAGGAAGAGTTGGAGGATTCTAGGAGTAGTGAATCTGTATCTCCTTAGAAGATCCCAAGCCATTATCATTCAAATCATCGATTCAACACCATTGTAAGTTCAATCATCAGTTCGTTTGAATCTTTGAATGTCAATTGCATTTTCGTTTCATCAAACTTCATTCCAACCAGAATACACTCATAAATCCATCCTTACATTTGCCCATATCATCCACCCTTTCGTTTATCATCTATTATTCATCCAATTACATGTCATTCCATCGTTCTTATGGTTCCTATCTTAGAGAATCAATCTAGATCCGTTCTACATTTCATGTGTAATGTGATCTTTGATCTCATTATACATCAAAATTGGTATCAGAGATTTGTGCATTGATTTCTCTAGTTCTTACATCTTTTATCTTGTTTCATCACGTATACATCCCACCATTATCACGCCGCCCATAAGTTCTTCCAAGAACTCATAAAGAACCATAAACTCCACAAAGAACCTTAGACCAAACTCAAACCTAGCCTAAACACATTCCCCATTTCGTCCCCTACATTCCCCCACTAAACCGTGAGTCTTGCTTGAAGTCTTTCTTCATCAAGATTCATATTCTATGCCTTGCAAAAGATCTTTTCATGAATTCACCAAGTGAATTGAAACGCTTGGAGCAACAAATTGATGATCTTACCAAACAAATGGAAGAATTTGGGATCCTTCAAAAGGGAGGATCAAGAAGCGCTTGTTCACGTAAGGTTTACTCATATGAAGTTGAATATGAAGCATCTTATGAATGGAGTAAACGTTCCAGCAAGAAGAATGGATATAATGTTCAAGAAGAGTTCTTGCCATTCAATCACAAAAGAGATAACATCAACAAACTTGAAAGAATGGAGCAAGGGAGCAAGGACGTGGTTGAATATACCATAGAATTCAGACGGCGACTACCAAAGTATGGCCTTAAGGAGGATGATCCACACGTTTTGGTATGTTACACTCTTGGTCTTAATGATTACATTTGGTGTGTTGTTGTACATCAATCTTATGCAAACTTGAAAGAGTTAAGTTCTTTAGCTCTTGATGTTGAAATTCAAGTAAAGAGTAAAGAACTCTTGGACAAAACCCGTACACAACCAAGACCTACAAAACAGCCCCTCAACCACCTCAACCACCTCACACCTACTATCCAAAGCACCTCAAATCAGCCCATAACCTCCCCATTCATATTGTCCAAGACGAGGAAATCATTGACCAAAGTACAAGTCTATCTTGCCAAAGTTTTGATCATGTTGAAAGTGCGTGTCAAACGTCATCCTATGAGCAACCAGAATTTGAAAGTGAATCATTTGATGTATTTGACGTGTATGAGGATGTTCATGAAGTATGTGATAACCTTGGCATGAATGAGGAAGTTAATGTAGTATGTAGCGTGCCTAAAGATGAGTTTAAAGTGTATGACAATCCATTGTATGAGGAGAATAATGATGAGCTTCGAGTATATGACAACCCATTGTATGAGGAGGAAGGCGTGAATGAAGAAGTTGAATTTGCCGAATGTGATGTTTTTGTTGAAAATGAGCAAGTTCAAGAAGTATGTAGTAGCATGGCTAACGAAGTAAATGAGGTACACATAGAGGAGGATCTTGAGGTAGAGGAAGTAGAAGAATTGAATGGAGAAGAGCTACGTGATAAAATGTGTTCATTGTTCCAAGAAGGAGAAAGTCGTGCCATCATTGACGTTGACATTGATCTTGACCAAGATATTAGCCTCGCTACAACAAATGTCCAAGAATTGCAAATGAAGAGCTATCCACACCATGGCAATGATCTTCATATTGATCCAAGTTTAGTAAGTCTTGATTTTTACAAGATTTGCAAAAATTCATTATATTGTAATATTACTTCTATGGATTCTAGTTATACTTTGTTGGAAGAATCAAAGTTATATGATAGGAGTATCATGCATTAAAGGCTGCCACCAAATCCTATGATTCATCACCGAATGGTCTATGCAAAGGATCAAGCGCAATTCATGGATAACTACATCAACGGCTTTGATTCTCATAGTATACAACATATTTTGAAAGAGTATGTACCATTGCAATGTAAAGAGATTGTATTTGTATACTTTGATAACATTTTTTTTGTAGTAGAAGTAGAAAGGAGTATGTAAATCCTTTGGAGTTAGTCTTGATCATGACGAAGCATGAGGAGCCACAAGGAGAATTGGAGAAGTACTTGGAGAATTGTCCTTACCTCTCGTCCAAGAATGAGCTATCTCAACATACCTCACCAAATGGAGTAATTCAAGTGGACAAAAGGAAAGAAGGAACTATTCAAGAAGGGTCCATACTTGCATCCATATTTGAGGAGATCATACCATCATTATGCTTTGAGATGAAGTACTTGATTCGTTCGTCAAAATCAAGTCACTTGGAGGAAGCAAGTCCTTTGACTAAAGAAGGTTTTCTAATGGGAAGATACTTGTTTGATTCAAGATTACTTGAGCTTGAATATATCAAGGAGTTATATGAAGATGATGATGATTTTAAAGAAGTATTCAAGGTATGTGAGAAGCATCATCAACAACCCTTTCATATTAATCATGGATTTCTTTTCAAAGGGAATCAATTGTGTATTCCAAGGAGTGGGATTCGTGACTTCTTAATCATGGAAGTACATGGAAGTTCTTTTGATCATTTAGGACTTCTCAATACGTATTACAAGATGAAGGAGTATTATTTCTGGCCTAGCATGATCGTTGACATTGAGCAAACGTTACAATGTTGTGATATTTGCAATCCTTCTATACTATATGGAGATGAAAGCTTGAATTCTAAGGTTGAAGTACCATGGATTCAAGGAAGTCTTACTATTGTCTTCATCATGAGTTCTGACTTGTGAATCTATACTTTGAAGTTGAGACGTTATACGAGATTTCTACATTCTCTATGAATAAACGAGATTTGAAGTTCCATGATGTCATTGGATTAGTCATGAGAAAACTTGGAAGAAAGTGGAAGTTCAAGTCAAGCATCAAAGGAATCTATGATGATTTCAAGGCATTCAAGAAGAGAAGTCGTAAACTCATAAGAAGGAACAAGAGAAGTGATGTCAATAACACATATGGGAAGACATCTTATAAAGAAGGAAGGAAAACAAGGAAGAAAAAGTGTTATGTACTGGTTTAGAAGAATTTCTGTCTAAGTTTGAGGACAAACTTTTTCAACCGGGGGAGAATGATGTATATTTGCCTAGCTATATACATCAAGGTCTAGCTACAAGGACCTTAATCCAGTTTGAAGCTACAAATGTCGTCTTGGGTTTATCAAGGTAGAAGGCGTAAAGGACCTTGAAGGTACTCTAAGCTTAGTCCTCACACTTCTGAGCTTATATGGAGTTACTCTCACATTTGGAGGACATCAATGAGCTTAAATCATTCACAAGTCCTTATTAAGAAGTCATTTCTCACGGCAGCAAAAGACTCCATCAAGTACAGTTCGATATTTTGCTCTATAATTCTAGATCCATACGTCTATTGAGAAAATCATCAAAAGACAGATTGGAGCTCTTTCAATAAGCTTTCCAGTGGTTTTTGAATCATTGAAAACGGACAAGTATTGAAGGAGTTATAGCAATTTCTTTCTAGAGTTGTATTTTAGAGTTTATGATGTCATAAATAGGATATATGATGTAATAGTTGATTCTTGGTTTCTTGAACCCTAGGTACACGTCCAAGGGGTCTTAGAGTAGTATAAATAGATCCCCTAGGGTGCCATTGTATTCATTCATTACATCTCATATCAAATACAAATCAAATTTAAACACATTGTATTTTCTCTCTAGCTTGTGTGCTAGAATTAGTTCTCTTGAGGGAGAGTCTTTTGAATCTCTTCTTCTATTCTAAGATTGGCTATCTTAGATGGTGATAGGAAGAGTTGGAGGATTCTAGGAGTGGTGAATCTGTATCTCCTTAGAAGATCCCAAGCCATTATCATTCAAATCATCGATTCAACACCATTGTAAGTTCAATCATCAATTCGTTTGAATCTTTGAATGTCAATTGCATTTTCGTTTCATCAAACTTCATTCCAACCAGAATACACTCATAAATCCATCCTTACATTTGCCCATATCATCCACCCTTTCGTTTATCATCTATTATTCATCCAATTACATGTCATTCCATCGTTCTTATGGTTCCTATCTTAGAGAATCAATCTAGATCCGTTCTACATTTCATGTGTAATGTGATCTTTGATCCCATTATACATCACATCATACCACCCACGATTAATTGTCGCTGTCTCATCGTTCGCTTGGAACTGATGCCTCCCTCGCTGCACTAATGAGGCCCATGTATAGGCCCACTTTTATAAAAATAAAACACAAAATAATGTGGTCAGACCAATCATGATATCCACCATCCCATAAACAAATCAGTTAAACAAAATATTAAATTATGATGAGGGTTTAAGTGTACCTGTTCGTGTGTCGGAAGGTCCTCGACTGTCGATTGGCTGGCAGAGGCGTTGTTATTCAAAAACTTGTGTGAATGTGCCGCATACCAATCGTTGTAAGCGACATCCGCTTCCCACGACACTTGTTTCGTGCGGGGCACATCACGCACTGACAGTTTGTTGTATATCGGAAACCCTGCCTAGTCAATGCTGACGTTAACATCCACAAATTCCACTTTGTAGGGGCCCTTCGCCGGTCGTTCAGCGCTCTTTGGTACTGAAAATCTCCATGGGATATGTTGTAGGTGCCCTAACTGCCGGACGACGCGATCGGGCATGTACAGCTCAGTGATGTTTTATGCATGAATGCCGCCATTGTACAACATCCTGCTGCATGACTTGTACAGGGCAGGACCGTACGGGGCCCAACTCACACGATCCGGCGTCAACGCATCCAAGGAGGCCCTCAACTATCGTAGGCGCTGTCTCGAACTCGGCTGGCGGATGGGGGATCACCTGCTCGCCCGAGGCCCATTAACCGGCTGCTCCGCGTGTGGCCTAAAATCAGGAAAGTACTTGTAGATCCAGGCCTGCAGAAGGGTCAAACACCAGGCCATCTTGGCTGTCCCGGCCCTGCTCGCCATCCTTAACTGGCGGTAAAGGAACGCCAAGGTCACCGTACCCCAAGCAATGCGATCAACGATAACATGAGTGCTAGGCCACGGATGCGGCCTAATTCTATCCCTCGATTTGTCCACGAGGATAGTGTTTCCTAGCATGCTCAACAACCACGCCCGTATCCTATGGGGAATGGGAAAACTGGTCGATAAACTAATCGACCTCAAATGGGAGTCAGCTATGCCACCCTTATCATAAATGCTATCGACCTTCAGCTTCGCCATTCCTTTTTCAAAAATCACGGGCACGTACTGGTTAACCACTTCCCGAGGAAGTCATTCAGGCATCAAGCCATCAACTGCAAGACCTAATATATGTTGCACATCATGCAACATGATCGTCATTTCACCGAAGGGAAGGTGAAATGTGTTTGTGTCGGGTTGCCACCTCTCAACGAACGCCGAGATCAATGTCGTGTCGATGTGGTCGTACATCAACTCCATCAAATTGGTTATTTGGATCCTTCTCAGTGCAGCCTGGCATGCGGGATCCATCCTGTCGTGTACTAACCACAATTCCCTCAACGCATTCTTCTTCGTCACACAATCAAGAACAACACGGGGCGAACGCTCGCGACTCTCCCATATTACCCGAGCAATGTGACCTCCAAAGCTCGGTATTAATGAGGGAATTGCAGGTCCCCCGGGCACGTTACCATCAATCTTCCAGGAGTTGTCGCCGCTTCGCCTCCTCTTCTGATATTCGCTCGACCCGGCTTCACCATGCGTAATCGCTTCCGCCCACCCTGTCGAATTGGGGCAAACTTCCCCGCTGAATCGCTCATCGGCATGAAACTCGCTGGCTCAGAATCGCCCAAAGAGTCATAAAATTGGCGATGGAGGTCGGGATCATCTGCGTCCCGGGCTCCCCTATCTCATCGTCCCCCGACCCCGATGTTTCAGAGCCGCTTGACTCATCCATGGCCTGGTTGAGATGGTCAACGAAACCTCGCGTTGTCTGACTTCCCGTGTCCTCGCCGCCGTCACGCATCACCGCATCCGCATTACCACGACCAAAGACGGCGAGTTGATCGCAGTCACATGGGTCCCGGACTCACCCCCCTCCAACCACTCACAAGTCGATTCGCCCGGTCCAGAAACCCTCGACCCTTGCCCTTCCCTACCATTTTAGATCACCTGCAAAATGAAGACGTACATAACATAATAATCATTTAAGCCGCAAGAATATGCGCAAATGGGTTAACGTGTGTTGGTTAACTAAGTCGTGTCACGGCGGGAGGATCATTTTATTGTCAAGGAGAGTGTGTTGTTTAATCATAATCTATGGTTGAAAAAGACTTTCATCACCGTCTGACTTCTCGTTTATTTGTTTGGTTCCCAAAATTAACGCATTGCCGCCAGCGATGAAGGTATGCGAGTCTGATGCTCTGGGAGTTAGAGCGTCATCAGTTGGTACAATGCAATGTTTCTTATGCGGCTGGTGGGCAACAAGATAAGGCGGATCTGAAAGAGAATCTAGTAGTGAAGGGTCTAATACAAATCGTGTTGGGCTTTCTTGCATGTAAGATTCACAGGTCCATCAAAGCAGTGAATTTGCATCATCGTTCAATGCTTTGATGGACCTATGAATCTTACATGTACGAAAGTCCAACACAATTTGTACCAGACCCTTCACTACTAGCTTCCCTTTCAGATCCGCCTTATCTTGTTGCCCAACCAGGCTGCACAATAGAAATATTGCATTGTACCGAATCTGAGACGCTTCTAACTCCCAGAGCACTGCAGACCTCGCTCAATTTCACTGCTGACAGTGGGCTACTTTTTGGGAACCAAACAAATAAACGAGTCGACATGGCATTGGTTAACCTTCTCAGCCATACATTATCAGGTTACAACACACACTCTCCTTGGACACTAACATGACCCAAAACTCAACCTCTTTTTTTGACGCATACAACTAACATACTATAACTATACATTAACATAATTATTATCCTAACCTACCATCACAAATAACCTATTCACTTACTGATGCATAATGGGACCAAGGAATGATCTCATTACACACAATCTAAGGATCTTTAAAAGCGAAGATAAGAATCCTCTATCTCAAAGTTCCAAAAAACCAAAAATGGCATAGAAATGGATGAAAAGAACTATGAAAGAAAGTTACCAAACAATTGGAAACAATGAACAAAATGAATGATGAACGAACGAACAATGGATGGACGAATGTCAAATGATGAACGTTGATGACGAACAAGTGCTTGGACGTGTAGAATGAAGATCACACGTTTCTTGATGAATGCTTGATGAATTCTTGTTGAATTCTTGATGAAGCACTCGAATTAGATGATAAATGGACGATTGGTAGATGGATAGTTGATGGCTTTTGAAGATTCTTTGAAGGATACAGATTCACCACCTCCAAGAATACTCCAATTCCTTCCTTTCACCACTAAGGATGCCAACCTTAGCTAGAAGAAGGGGATATTTCGAATCCCACAAAGAGAGACGAAAACACCTAGCACAAATGCTAGAGAACACATCATGTGTTTGAAAAATTCAATGTGAATGACTTGAATGAATTGAATGAATTACAAGCACCTAGGAGGGGGTATTTATAGCTACAACCCACCCCTTAGGCGTCACCTAGCTTCAAGAAAAGACCCCTTAAGGGCTTACATCATTCATCCTAATGCTTACATCATAAAGAAAACAATATACTAAACTATATTACAAATATGAATAACTCCTTGGATTCTCATCCAAATTCAAAGATTCTTGAACCATATGAAAGCTCTTGGAATGTAGAATAATCCCTTCTAGGATGACTTCTATGATAGCTTCATGGTCCTTGAATTAAGGAGCAAAAGTATACGTCCGCATGAGTTGATCCCTTCCAAGTAGAGAGATAAAAGAGAGACTTGAACTCTTCTATCTACTAGGTGAGTATTAGATGTCTCCATGGTTGACCTTGATGCATAAGGCCATCAATTATGCATCACTTACGTATCCACTGATTGTTGAGTACCTAAGTTATTAAATGGATGTGACATAACTATTATGTCATCATTTGGAGTTATGAGTACATAAGTTGACAATTAAGTTGGATTATGAATAAATTACCCATACCAACTTTATACGCCAACTCACTTACTAATAACAACCAAAATCATCCAAACTCAACATCCTTTTAACACAACTACATATAAACTATTCGGAATATACCCTAACCCCTAAACTTAACCCTACATCACAATTACAATTTTTTCTAACACAATTGATCACTAATATTAACACATGCTTAATCACTAAATAATATTAACGCATCAAATATTAACAACGAATCACTAATCACTGATATTAATCACTATTAATTGTCATATTAACACATGCTTAACATTAATATTAATATTAACAATATTAATATTAATCTAATTTTCATAACACAATATTAATAATAATAATACAATTAATCACTAATAATTATCATATTAACACATGATTAACAATAATATTAATAATAACAATATTAATAATTATCATATTTAATAATAACAATAATAACTTTAATAAATATAATATTTAATTTTTATTTATTATTTAACAATAATAATATTAATAACAATTATTAACAATAATAATATTAATAACAATTATTAACAATAATAATATTAATAAAAATAACAATAATAATATTAATAAACATAACAATAATAATATCCTATTATTAACATAATTAATATTAATAAAATTGTTATTTTTAAAAGAAATGAAAAAAAATAAAAAAATTGTGCCGGGATGGCTGCCGCGCGAAACGTACGGCGAGCCGCCGTCGTTGCGGCACCCAGATCCCGGCAAGGCCAGGGCCGTGCCGGGAGCTAGGTGCCGCACCGGCGGCGGCTTGTCGTAAATTACCATGCGCCTTTATTTTTTTTCGTTTTTCCGTTGAAATTCAAAACTACAAAACATAAAACCTCAAATTCAAAATACAAATTCGAAACATACCTCAAATTCGTCGATTAAATCCCGGTATGAGGGTGGTTTGTGGTGGTCGATGGTTGAGAGCGTTTTCTAGAGAGATAAACTAGAGAGATAGTGAAGAGTGAAGTTATGAGGTTCAAGGGCGTGGGTTGGAAATATTATGCGAAAGGTGGGCGACAATAGTAAAAAGGGGGGCGACGAAAAGCAAGCAGGTCACTCAATAAATAGGGAAAAATTGTGCATTTGTTATATCAGCCTCATTATATATTAATTATCTTCGTTACAAAATGTCTATCATCTGACTAAATTTCGAACGTTGATTATTCTCAAATTATAATGAGTTACAATATGAAATTACTGTCATTGTAATTTTTACTAATGTATCTTTCTAATGGTGGTAATTTCATTTCGTAATTCATTGTACTTTGTGAGTAGTCAGTCATTGGTCAAAATTTAATCAAATTACAAACATTTTGGGATGGAGATAGTAGAAAATAAACACGTCCAAAAAAAATGAATGAATTTTACGACAAAACTTTATTAGTTTCATTTAAATCTACGGTAAAAAAAAATACATATATATAAGGGTTTTTTGTATTTACCCAAAATGAGAGAGAATTTAACTCGGTGATAGACAACATATATTATCATCAGTATCATTTTCATCCTCAATCATTTTCGACAAACTTAATCAAAATTGATATAATTAATAAAGACACATTTTCCCATTTTTCTAAAGCCAGTAAAAATCCAGGTCTAATAGCTCCATCGTTACATCACTTTCAACTTAGCGACAACAGCATTGTAAGTTTTAAAAAAAATTCTAATACCCCAAAATATGAATTATTTGATTTCAATTTTTTTTACTAGGGTTCAAATTTGTAAAATTGTAATTACCTTATTAAATTGAATAATAGTGTTTAAATTATCTTACAATTACCTTTTTAAATAGCAAATACTAGCTACCTCCGTTTCTAATTATTTGTCATGTTAACTATTTCAGGAAATTAACACATATAGAAAAGGGAAATTGGATTCTAATAATACGAACTTTTGGCCATATAAGACTTAATAATATGAACTTTCGATTTGGTTCTGAATAATATGAACTTTGACCCCCTGTTGCCCCCAATAACACGCCACCGAGTTAAGATTAACTTAACTCGGTGGCGATTCTAGCTGGCAGCCGGAGGGGTTTATTTTGACTTTATTAGGTATCTAGTCAGCATTGACTTCTTCTTTCCTCTCTTCCACATCATCTTTCCCCTTTTTTTCTTTTTTTTTCTCCTCTAACCCCTTTCTCTCTCTCCTCCCCCTCCTCTTCTTTCAGTCAGCCATGGCTGACTACTTTTTCCTCTTCTTCAAATTCATTCCCAAACCCAAACCCAAAACCCCTTCAGAATCCCGACCCCAACACCCTTCCTTCACCAAACTCCCACACAACCGCTCCAAATAATACAAACTCGTTTCCTAATCCGGGTCCCAGATCCAAACCTCCGACGACCGGAGCATCCTCATCGGAGACTCCGGCGTTTCCTACCTCCTCCCCGGAGCTCCGTTCGAGTTCGAGTTCCAGTTCAGCTACTCCGAGATGCCTAGAGCTCGGCCGGTGGTGATGAGGGAGCCGACGTTTTTGCCCTTTGCGCTGCCGTCAATGGACCGGCCGTGGACTCAGGATGATTGTCTCGGATGATATCGACGCTTTGGAATTTGGATTTGGGGGTTCTGGAACTCGATCGGGTGTTCTTCCGTTGCTGGGGTTGTTGCTTCGTCGTTTAGACTTCATTCTTGCCATTCCCATTCATTACTTCCCGTTCTGGAATTTGAATTTGGGGGTTTTGGGATGAACCCTAATTTCCTGTTGGTTGTTTGTTTATGTACACCTTCAACTGCAAAATGCGATTCCCATTCCCACAAAATGCCAGAAATTGAGAGGTTTGAAGAAGGAAGAAGAAGAAGAAGAAGAAGAAGGTGAAGTTGGAGAGAGAAAGAGGGAGGAAGAAGAGTCATTTTCCAAATTACACAATAATTCAACAATTCTTCACCCCGAATTCAACCTTCAACTTTCTATCAAATCAATCCTTCGTTTACTTTACTTCTGGGCAACAAGAGAGAGGGTGGAAGGTGAGAGATTTGGGAGAAGAAAATGGGGGCAGCTGGAGCATCATCTTCAATGTCGGTTGTAACATCGTTGTTGACGGAGGATTCAAAGTACGTTCTTCTCTTGTGTTGGTCCGATATCAATGGTCGCTTGAACGGCTGTCGGAGTTCGTGCGTCGGCATCCTCCTCCGTCATCTGCTACCAGGTGGGTCGAAGAAGTAGGGTTTGAATTGAGGCTAATGAAGAGTTTTTGCTAGACCCAAATTGGGGTTTGAATTGAGGCTACGTTGGTCCTATGATCTTCAGCATTCATGAATCAATTGGGAAGTGATTTGAGGTGAGGAAGATGAGATGAAGATGTAGATCTATATGAATTAGATTTTTTTTTTTCTTTTTGATATCATGAATCAAAATTAGATGATAGAGAAAATTAGGGTTGAATAGAGAGAGAAATATACATGAGAGTAGAGGAAAATTTTTTACAAATAAAATAAAATGATGACATGTCATCCACTTGGCAGTCACACTAACAAAATAAGTCAAACTAAAATTTTTCGGTTGCCACGTTAGACCGCCGCCGAGTCAAGTTAATCATAACTCGGTGGCATGTTATTGGGGGCAACAGGGGGTCAAAGTTCATATAATTTAGAACCAAATCGAAAGTTCATATTATTAAGTCTTATATGGCTAAAAGTTCGTATTATTAGAATCCAATTTCCCTATAGAAAATTAAGTAAAAGAATACTAGAATAGGATATTGCCAAAATCCTAAAGAGACCCAACTCAAAAATAGCTCTTCCACGGTGTTTAATTAATTAAATTAAATACGCTCCTTAATAAAGGGCATACTAGATATTTAGTAAAATTGTAAAATTTACAAATCAAATATTGCTCATTAATAAGGGGTACAATAGATATATAACACTTTACCACGATTTTTAATTACAAATTGGATGACAATAATTCCTACTTTTAATTTGTGCTCTGGTGGTAAAAAAATGTATTGTAGTGGGACATAATCGAGAGTATACCCTAAATATCATACATTTTGTGTTGCATTTGATTCAAAACTTTGTATAACACTTTATCACGATTTTTAATGAATTTACAGCATTTCTCCCAATTTTTTTTCAATTTTTTGTGATTTTTCAATTTTATTCCTTTCAAAAAAAAATCATAATAATTGCTCGGAATCTCAAAAAAATAATTTAAAAAATGTTTTAGCAACTACACTTCATTATCTATCTTGGGGCAAGAACGAAAAAAACAAAAACAATATGGGGTAGACATGAAAAAAAATAAAAAGAATGTGGTGATGGATTTGGTACCACTACAATACAATTTCTTTTTTTTTGGACCACCAGAATACAAATTGAAAGTATAGATTATTGCTATCCATTTTGCAAAATTAGCGATTATTAGAATCCAATTTCCTATATATATACATATATATATATATATATATATATATATATATATATATATATATATATATATATATAGGGTGAGAATAGGAATATATTAGTTTCAATGAGACTATTTGAATATATAAGTTTCAATGAGAGTATTTGTGGACAGTTATAATTACTTCATTTTATTTTTTAAAATGTTTTAATTTACCACATTAATTTCGAGAGTAAGTTATTACTAAAGATGATGATTGAAATTTGTGTACTTTTAAGAGAACATTACTGGAAAGTTATAACTAGTCAATTTTATTTTCTTTTCAAAATTACTCCTTTTGTACCAAAATATTTGTCATCTTTGATTTAGCACGCATTTTAAGGAAAATTAACAAATTAATCTCAATTAGCAATAAAATACCAATAATAGCCTTAGTTTTAAGTACAAAACTACTATTTGTACTTTTCCCTCCCATATTTAAATACTTTTAAAATTCAAACTAAGAGTATTTTAGTAATTTGACACGTTCACTAAAAAAAATCACCATAATATATGACATGGAAGACATGTTAGTGTCCACGTCAACATTTTCTACCCAACCTCCGCCTTCCACGTCACACATCATGGAGCCACATCATCTTTCCGATGAGTTAAAACTATAACAACTCGGTCGTGCACTGTTGTAGGAAAATAAGTCGATAGTTGGTACTACTAGTGTCCAAGAAAATAGTTTGTATTATTAGTCTCCAATACCCCAAAAGTTGATATTATTGGCGTCCAATAATCCTTTTAATAAAATAAAAGTTTCTATTTTAGCAAAGTGGACATAATTTTGGGACATCCAAAAATAGAATAGTGGACAAATAATTTGGGATGGAGGGAGTATTTTGTACATACTAATTAGTATAATCAATTATGATACAATTTTTGGAATTTTTATTTTTGAGAATATTAATTATTATTGTTCTTTTAAAATATGTGTATTATGATTGAAAATATATTTATGAATATAAAGGGGCAAGGATAGGAATATATGAGTTCCAATAAGGGTATTTTTTGAAAGTTATAATTAAATTTTTTTATTTTTTAAATTATTTTACCAAGTTAATTGCTATAGTAAGTTACTACTAAAGATCGTGACTGAAATATGTGTACTTTGAAAATTGGTAGGATGGTTCAAAATCGTGACAGCATTGGGAAGGGATCCACCTACCTCCACTTGCAGAAAGAGACTGAGCAGAAGGGGCAAATTAAAGGTACAACATCAAAAAAAGGAAGATCATATTGATGCCAGACGTTGAATATTGCAGCCGGTTGCAGCTTGCAAGTTCTAGTGTCTAATTTTAAGAAATCTTGTCATGTTAATTTATTTTCTATGCTTTTAGGCTCTGTTCTTTTGTACGGCAGGGTGCATGCGGTGCAATACTATAACTCATCATACCATTCGATATTTTCCCATACTTTACCACAATCATTACCAATATATTTTCTCACTTTTTTCTCTCTACTTTTCACATACTCTCTCCTATCACATTAATCACATTCTCTATAAATGACTAAATGTTACCATGTCATTCCACATCTTACATGCTTTCTACAATTTCACAATACTACACCATTTTCGCATCATACCAATCGTACAAAAGAACATGGTTAGTTTATTTATGTAACTCTATGTATATGCTACCAAAAAGTTTTATACTTTGAAGATGACATTATTAGAAAGTTATAATTAATCAATTTTATTTTCCTTTTAAAATTATTTTATACATATTAATTAGTAGAATAAGTTACGATGCAATTTTTGGAATATTAATTATAATATTTCTTTGAAAATATTTGTATAATGATTGAAACAAGACAATACAATTATGTTAGAAAAAGAACATATTGTAAATGATACTAAATACAATAATAATAATATAAATAATAATAATATAAAATAATATAAAATAATAATAATAATAATAATAATAATATAGTTGTGTATTCATGATAAGTTTTTTTTATATACTTAAATTTTTAAGGGATTATGATAATAATAACAATTACAATGGCTCCAACCCTATATATTTTTAATACTAATGCTAATATTTAGAGTTTGGCAAGTTTTATTTTGATCCAATAGAATCCCTCTTTCATTATTTTTTAATTTTATGCATTACTAATTTTATTCATTGTTACAATATTTAAAAGTTATTTTTTTAGGGAATAATATTTACAAGTTATCAATTCACTTTGTGACATTATTTGATTAAAAATAAAATAGCTTTAAACACTCATACAATTAATGTTTTTTTTTTGCGACTTTTAACATATAATTACTATTATTTATGTTAGTCGAACCCTGTTTCATATGGTGTGAGTTGTATTTATATTAGATTATTTAAATTAATATATTAATTGGAAGATCTTAATATTGGAAAAAGGGAAATTGGATTCTAATAATACGAACTTTTGGCCATATAAGACTTAATAATACTAACTTTTGATTCGGTGATTAATAATACAAACTTTGACCGTTTGTTGCCCCTTAATAGTAAGTCACTGAGTTAAGTTGAACTTAACTCGGTGGCGGTCTGACGTGGCGGCGGAGGCACACGCCTGGTTATTTTGACTTTGCCACATCATCCACGTTGACTTAAAAAAATAATATGAACTTTTACCTATGTTGTTCTGAATGATACAAACTTTTTTCTCTCTCTAAAAATCTCAGATCCCATTTTTAATTCTTCATCTTCTTCAATCTTCCCCCTCCCCCTCCCCATTCCCAGAAAACCCTAGAAAACCAGATCCCTAATTTCTTCTTCCCATCCCTCCTTGAGCCTAATTTCCAACTCCAATTCCAATCACACCCAGATTTCGATTTCCAATCGTCATTTTCAAACCTCCCATTCGCATCTCATTCCCAACAACCCCAATGTCGAGAGAAAGAGAGAATCTTCGATGTAGAACATCAAAACAGAGGCCAATGCCACGATGGCGAAGGCAGATCCGGCGCTTGGTGGAGCTGGGGCCCACGGAAGGACCAGCAGCGACGGGAGCGGTGGCGGAGGGGGTGGTGCTTGGGGCGACGACGGGGGAGGTTGGTGGAGCAGGCGGCGATGATGCCATCGGAGATTTCATTGAGCTGGGAGCTTGGAGTGCCTTGGCGCGACGACGAGGAGGGCGAAAACTGCGGCGATGAGTGCTCTTGCCATTGTTGCTGGTGCAAGAACTAGTTTGAAAATAGAGAAAATGTGGAATTGGGGTTGTTGGGAATGAGATGCAAATGGGAGGTTGAAATTGGCATTTGGAAATCGAAATTTGAGTGTAATTAGAATTGGAGTTGGAAATTAGGCTCAAGGAGGGATGGGATGAAGAAATTAGGGTTCTGGTTTTCTGGGGCTTTTTGGGAATGGGGAGGGGGAGGATGGAAGAAGATGAAGAAGTAAAAATGAGATTTGAGATTTTTAGAGAGAAAAAAAGTTCGTATTATTTAGAGCAACATAGGTAAAAAGTTCGTATTATTTTTTAAGTCAACGTGGATGACGTGGCAAAAAGTCAAAACAACCAAGCGTGTGCCTCCGCCGCCACGTCTGACCGCCACCGAGTTATGTTCAACTTAACTCAGTGACTTACTATTAAGGGGCAACAAAGGGCCAAAGTTTGTATTATTAATCACCAAATCAAAAGTTAGCATTATTAAGTCTTATATGGCCAAAAGTTCGTATTATTAGAATCCAATTTCCCTTGGAAAAAAGTGTAACGAGTATAATTTGTGATCATAACTTCAATTTTTTAATATATTTTGGTGAAATTAGAAAAATACAAATACATTCATTTTATTATATGATATAGACGAGATTTTTAAGAATATGTATTTTCTAATACAATAGGTGTTCTTTAATTTTGCCTCATGCAACGGACGAATTTAAAGAATCGTGATAAATAATTAGGGTTGGAGGTAGTATTATAGCAGTACCCCAAAGGCTCTTTGTAAACTTACTTTGTTTATTAGTTCATTAAATTTATCCCAAAATGATTCATTATACCTGAAATAACCCTGGGGTGAATAGGGTGATTGAACTTTTCTGCCAATCACACACCAATTTCACAAGAAAATTAGTATAGTAATCGTTCAATTGAGATTAAAACAGAGTCACTGAAATAATTCAAATTTGATTCAAAGCAAATAAAGAAACTAACATATGGAATGACTATAGCTCTATCAAACATATTGATCTACAACTTCACAGGAGGATTTGTCAATCTCCTTGATTCAGCCACAACCCTTGACTTCTCACTTCAAGGGCGGATAGCAAATGACTTCAAGCTAAGACTTTCCACTTAGCCAATGCTTTCAGTAGCTCCCTAGATTTATGCTAACCAGGTACAACACAAAATCTCGCCAAGCTTACTTGCTTAATTACTTATCTAATGACTCATTGATTCAATCAGAACTCAAGTACTCCCACTAGGATTAACCTAATTACAATCACAACTCCTCAAACCCTTAGTCTTAGCTACAAGAGAATTATATAAGAAGAATTACAAATTTTGACAAAATGATTCTTGTATTGCTCAGTATATTGAAATAAGACTCGATAGATTCATGTTCGTCTATCTTCGTCATCTATTAATAGCAAAGGAAGAATGTGAACTTTGGAGATCTATTATCTTGGAATGGAGTGTAAAATGGAAATAAGAATCAATTCCTCAGTTCCTTCAATATATGGCGCTTGATAGGACTGGATTTGACTTTCAACAGAGATCTTTATTAGTAGCTTTCTTTCCATACATATATGAGCCTTGATTCTTTCCATATGCTTTGCACGAAAGTCTCAATCTATCCTAGCAGCGCTTCGATTTATTTCCGAAAATAATTGTTCTCAATCTGCACATATAAAGTAAGAATCAATTAGTCACTTAATTAGCTAATCATCTAAGAACTTACCGTATAATGTTCGTTCGAGGCATTGATGCGCAACTCTTCGGTGTCCTGTCAATGTCATTGAAATTTTGGCTTTCTCATTTCAAAACTCATGACTTGTCAAGGGAATTGATATGTGATTGGAGGAGTTTCAATATCATCTCTATTTAGTAATAATTAGATGTGGGAAAAGCTGACTCTACACTATCACGCACCCAAAACCGACACAAAGTCAAGCGGGTTGGTATAGATTTGCGACCTGTTTAATTAATGGGTTGACATGCTAAAGTTGTTTAAATAATTGGGTTAGGTTTGTGTGGAGAATGTTGACACGAAAATAGATACATTTAGCTTGTTTAATGATTGGTTAATGGGTAACATGTTTTCTGTTCACTGTTTATCGTTTAAGGGTTTTTTTTATATATATTTTGGATTTTAGGGGGATATAAAAGTTTGACTTTGGCCTTAAATAATTACTATTATTATATTGATATCATCTTATGGTATTAAATCTCAATAACATGGAAACCAATCAACACCCAATATATTGCACACCTATTTTGTCTCTAAATAGATGAATCGGTCGATAATAAATAAATGGTGGAAACCAACACATTTTACTTTGCCAAGTTCATGATTGTTAAATAATCGATGTGTTAATTAAAGGTAAATGAGTTCCTTGAACTTACCTGGTTTACCCATTTAGTTAAATGAGTTAGATTCAGGTCAACATGTGTATTTAATAAACAGTTCGAGTTGAGAAATTTCAACCCATTTATTAAATTGGTAGGTTGAGGGTTGAGGGTTGAGGGTTTCCAATTCGTTTAACTCTGACACAAACACAACTGGCACGACACGACCTGTTACCCAGTTCCAATAATAATAGTTACTACAGGACATGTGCACTTAAATTATAAAAATTTAACAATAAATTTCTAAATATATGTAACGATCTACTTTATAAAATTATTGTTATTTGATTCATTGTAAAAAAAATAATTTTATCAAAATATAATATTATAATTTTTGTTAAAATATAATATTTAAAATTTAAGATTAAAATGGTATATTATTTATAATGTAAAAAACAATGGAGTAATCTTTATAAGTAAAAATTATAGGTGATCTAAGCTGTTTCTTGAGCATGTAAAATTACTATTATTGGACAAAGAGCTGCAAGCTAGACAGTATGAAGCAATAGGATTGATTCAACGCATCTTGAGGGGGGCCAAGTGGATAGAGCCTAGCGGGCCCCCCCAATCCATGGCATAACCACTTGCCTATGTATGCATGCCCATATATTCAGATGTATGCATGCCCATTGCGATTATTTGTTTCATGTTATCCTCAAAATTTTCTACATTTTTCAGCGTTTCAAAATTTCCATTATAAAATCTGCTACTGACTTGAAATAAATCCTAACTATTTTTTTTTTATGATCCATTCGATATACAATATAATTTTTATTAATTTATAAAAAATTATTTTAGGACTAAATTATAATATTATTGAAAAAAGTTATATTAGCATTATTCACAAACTTTTGTAATATAAATGTATTTTAATACTAATTTGAATTATATGGTTCAAAAAATCTACTGGTTAAAATATATATACATAACTTGCAATTTCTCTCTTTTTTAGATGGAACAATTTCCCTTTCTGTAATCTTTAATTTGAGAAAAACTTAAAATGAATTTATATTATTAACAAACAGGTTCGAAACTCAAAAGTGTGTCTGCTTAATAAAAATATATTAAAGCTTTATCATTTATTTATCTATTATTAACCCTCATATAGTATATATCTTAATCTCATAATAGTTTCACTTTCTAAAAATTGTTGATAAAATAATTCTTATTTAGACCAATGGTAACACTAAAGGGTTGGCAGTGAAATGGCAACTGCTATATCTTCCATGTTCCTCATATCAATAAGGTTCAACCCTTGGTAGAAACAAATTATTTCCCACTAATATATTTTGAAGGAATTTAGGATGACAATAATACGAATTTTGGGGTTACTGACCAATAATAATATAAATAATTTTGTTGGACACTTGTACTTTCAACTATGGATTTATTTTCCAACAAGTTGGTGGTGGCAGGTGTTTTACTCGACAAAAATATGACGCATTTGTCTAATTGTGAAAGCCGGAGGATATAGCAAGTAGAAAAAATGTTGACTGCCAAATGTTATTTGTCAATTAAACAACATTAACCGATTAAGCAACACATATATAGACATACGTTCGAACATTAACGGCACCAAGTACAAATATCATCATTGGGCATTGCTGATTAGTACTAGATTAGAAGCATATAATAGTTCAATATAAACGTGAATTTAGTAAGTTGAACTGCGTGCCTTGAGATTACTATAAAAACTGGTCCAATGAAGGATACAAACAGCAGGAAGGGCAGCGGCTCAGGCTCAGGCTCAGGCTCAGGCTCAGGCTCAGGTAGACGCATGGGATTGATTAACATTTAACATGAGGCAGAGGAAGTGGGGGAAATCTTTATCAGTCAAACTGATCACAAACAAAATTGAAAAATAACAATAGAATGTCATAAGATCCAATACAAACCAATAATTGCAGTAACTATTTCCTGAATCGAAACACAAACACTACAAGTGTCAAAATTTATCATTACCAAACAACAGTAACTAACGCCTCAAATTTCTCAGACTTGTAATCCTCATTTTCTCCAAAATCAACAACATCAAGGGCCACATTCTTCTTCTTTTAACTTCCAACCAATCATCTCCAACAAGTATTTGTCATGCTTGACATAAGATGATAACATTAAAAAAATGCAAAATTAGAGTGTCACGGAAAACTAATATAATTGCACAACGACTGGTGCCTACCTCCTAGCAAAAACTATCATTCTTCGTTGCTGGTTTTTGTTTTATCAATGTCTACGATCAAACTCAACCAACTGAATTGCAGCCCCCAAGTTCACTTCATAGCAGAGATGGCGATGGGTAGAATTTGGACAGATTCCACCTCGACCAAATCCTTTTTTTTAATTTTTTTTCGACTGGACCCGTATCTTACCCAAATCCTTTATAGTACATATTTTCTTATATCACATAATAAAGGAAAATTAGGGTTTTGGGTGATTGATAGAAATTTGGGGTTCGTTTTTGTAGGAAACAATTGAAATTTGGAGTTATTTATATCACATAATTTATAGTACATATTTTCTTAAAAATTATATATAAGTATACAAAGGATTTGGATCCTAACCTAGGCCCATTTTCAGGAGCTTGGATCCATATCCAGCACAGATCCATTGGATCTAAAGTTTTTGGACCCACACCCAAAAAATGGATAAGGGTCCGCAAATCTTGGCCTCGGATCCTTGTCCCAATGCCATCCCTACTTTACCTACTTCTACCCCTAAAAAAGACGTATAACTGAAAACATCACAATGAGAGTACATGAGAAAATTGATCAACATTGATCCAAAAGACACATAACAGTATTCATTGTCCTGTTAATAGTAGGTGCAGTTCATTAATAAAAAATATTTAATTACCAGCTGAAGTTTCTGAACGTGATGCCTGACAATAACCAAATAATCAGAAACAACTAGAGAAGTTTTCATAGAATTGGGAAGAACAAAAAAAAAAAAACTCATAATTTGGTTAAGAAAGCGAACACAAAATCCACATAGAGCCGCATAGCTACATTACCAGCAAATGCCCATTCTCAATTTGAAATACAAAGATGTACTTTTTGCACTCTCGAATCTCACTCCAGGTTCTTTTTGCCATCAAAATTTCAAAATCAATCTTGGGAAAGCAGAAGTTAACTCCTCTTCCAGAATTTACTACATTTGCAGAAATTAAATTAGACAACCCCCACAAAAAAAAAAAAAAAAAAAACTGAAGTTACGCCCCAAATTCTATATCCTATATCAACTACATTAGTCTATAGTCTTTTTTTTTTTTATAGGAAAAAGATATGTATTAATATAATAGGGTAAAAGAAGATATGCTCAGCTTAGTCAGCTAGCATCATACAAAGTTATACACATCCAGAACCAAGCTATCCACAAAATCTATCACCTCAAAAGAGGAAGAGCTAAACTTCCCATTCACCCAAAAGAAGAGAGACTTAACAAAATTATCTTTCAATCTTTGAAGAGGGATTTCAGTTCCCTCAAAAAACCCTTCGGTTCCTTTCTTTCCCGATAACCCAAAAAATCACATGGGGTATAATCAAGGCCTTCTTCTTCTTGGGCTTCCTGCAGTCTGTAGTCTATTAACTACAATCATATTAAACATTGAAGTATATATAACAGAAAAAAATGTCCTATATAACATATTAAACCAGCTGTATTCTCCTTATATTGAGCACTTCAGAAGCGCATTATACAAGAAGATAAGTTAAAAGGATAAAACATATTAAACCTAATTTGGTGCACTGATATTAATACCAATCATAAAAGGCACTATGAATCTGGTAAATATAAAGAGCATGTAGATACCAATATGCATAAAAGAAACAAAGAATCATCATATAGTATCGAACACTGATTCAAAATAAACAGGTTACCAAGTATACTATTGAACATTGATCCAAAGAATTCTGAATTTCCACAAAGATTAGCAATCACACTATTATGCATACCTTTTTGTGCAATGAATTTTTAAAAGACTTGAAGACCTTCATCCTGACTCTTGACAGTGGAAAACCAACTGGAACTTTTCCACAACCATTTTACTAGAAACAGAGCATGCCTGGAAGCAGAATTTTGTGACCTGCTGAGCATCAGTACCCTGTGAATTAGAGAGAAAACAAAAAAAAATTTTAAAAATAAAATCGAGCATTACACAGGCTACATCAGGATTAAGCAGGTAAGCATAAATCAACTCTAAAGACCTCAAGTTTTTCTCTGGTAAAATCAAGGAAGGAAAAAAAATTCAATCTTTGCAAAAAGCAACTAGATCATCCTCTTCATTCAGTCAGAAGCCAATAAACTATTTAGCACACAAAATACAAAAATCAAGGACAATTGAACAAACGTCCACCCACCTACAATGTAAGGGGAGTAATTGATGCCTTCTTTCCAAAGACAACTGAACATCAAAGCCAACAAAGAAGCAAAAATCCGTAAAAATCAGACCATAAAACGCAAAATTCAGCTGAATGACAAAGAATAGGAGAGAAAAATAGGGTGGGGTACCAGAAAGGTAGTGAACAAAGGAGATGTGACAGAGCAGCAAACGATCGCATCAACCCAAAACCACCATCTGGCAGTGTTTGTGAAACAAAGGGAGGAAGATAGAGAGGAATGCAAGAAAATAGAAGAAAGATAGACATTAACACCGAGAGATAGAAGCAGTAGGCATAGAAGATAGAGATGGGCAGCATGGAAGATAAATAGGCCTCCATTCATAGACAGGCAGCCAACCATGCGTAAACAAGCACCTAAGCTGCAAAACAACAACAAAAGGGGCAACACAACTACTCTTTCATTTTATCGTGATGGAATGAACTGATATGAAATGTTTAATTCCATATGAACCTAATCTTCACACAAGTTGAACTTCTAACCAGCATACTTATCAGGAGCATATGCAACATATTATGAATAAGAAACCATAAGTGCATGCACAAGTACAGAATGTATAGGACAGCAGAAAGACATCACTCCTCAGCTGCAGGTTCCTCATCAAACCATCGTGGGGGATCAAAGCCTGAGCCACCTGAAACATGCCAGAATAATGAACATTGTCATTTCAATAAACTAGCTTTAGAAGGCTATATTTTTTATTTAGTAAATCTGGCTATATAGAATATTTTACAGATATTTTGTTCGTGAATTTTAAAAAAAGCAATTTTCTTTATTTCTTAAAAATAAGAGGAAAAAGAATAGATAATTATTTGATTTTTATACTGGTTCTAACTTATAAAACAAATATAAAGCAAGAACCAGTATAAAAATCAACGAGATAATCAATAACATACTTTGTTTCAAACCTGTCCCCCCCTTTTTTTTTGGTAGGAAAAATACAAAAAATACATTAATAATAGGATCAAAAGATCATATGCTCAGCAAGCATCATACACAGTCATGTACAACCAAAATATAAACTATCCACAAAATCTATCACATCCAAAGAGGAAGAGCTGATCTTCCCACTAACCTAAAAGATGAGATTTACTTGATGAAATGTCCTTTCAAGTGCTGAAGGGGAGTTTCAAGTTTCAACTCCCTCAAAAACTCTTTGATTCGTTTCTCTCCAAATACTCCAAAAATTACACTTGGCATAACCGTGGCATTCTTCTTCTTTGATCTCCTAAAAGACACCCTCCCAAGCAAGAAGATGGCTCCTAATTAAATAGGAAATGATCTAAATAACACCTAGGCAACCAAAGGCCAAATCTGAAAGAGACTTAGCAAAGTCACAGTGAAACAATAAATGATGACAATTTCAAGATCCCCCTTGCACATAAATCACCTAATTACCAAAATCCCCACTGTAAATTATCACAAGTCAAGATGCTCCCATGCGTCACTTCCAATCAAAGAACACAACGTTCAAAGGGGCTAAAGACTTCCAAGTGATGGTGGAAGGGAAACCAACAGCCTCCAAAAGATACAATGATGAAGATTGCGAATTAAGAAGTTTTAAATAATCTGAGCTAGCCGAAAAGATCCCTTTCTTACTCAAATCCCTTTTGTATGGTGAGAGGAAGAAGACACTTACCTGCAAGATGAGAAGCAGCAGCAGGAGACAGGAACTTTGATTAAGAGGACTTCAAGTGAGAGGAAGAGGTTGTCAGAGAGGCAAATAGCAGCACAGCAGCACTCGGCAGAGAGAGAGAGAGAAGAAAGAGGGGGGGGGGGGTGTGACAAAGGAGGGGCTAGGCTTTAGTCCAGAACACAGGAAGACAGACGGTTCACATTGAAATTCCTTCTCTTTTCCCTTTTTTCTTATAAAGTCACCTGGAGTGGAACATAAAAAGCACGCTGTTCTTGCACCCCACGCCCTGGAAAAAGAGCAAGAAACTCCCAAAGGCCCATGCTTTTGGAATGTGCTGAGCTTCAGCCTGGAAAAGTGCCCTACACTTTGTTGCGCCTTTGGCGTGCTCTTTTAAACTTGGGTTCACTGGGACAATTGGTGGATGAAATTTGGTGTTTACGTTTGTCGATTGTGCCATTTGGAGTAGAAGTTTTGGGGCTTTTCATTGATTGGTAACAAATGAGCGGCAGCATTGGTGACTCAAAGGTACCCAAATGTGTCGGATAAATAATGGGACTTACATATGAGTTAAAAACCGCTTTGATCCACAAGTCTAAGCGAATGGGTCATTGCTCCAACTCATATGTAAACTCCTCAGATCATCATTTGTCGATCAATGTGGTATACTAACTTACATGTAAATTCCCAACAAGATGTTGATTCGTTGAGAATTTAACTGATGAGAAGGAAACTTACACGAAGTTACCCAATCTCACTTGTGGGATTCATTCAAAACTAACTTGAAATGGTAGGAACAATGAATCATTGTGAAGCTGGGAAAAGAGATAGGTTTTTAGTTGGGGGACGGAAGTTGGCCAAGCAACGAAGGAACACAAAAAAGATATAAATTAATAGAGAGGGGGGTTGTTGTTTGAAAAGAGACAGTGGGGACCGGATTGTACCAATTTCAGTACGCTTTTTCCACCAGTAGAGTTTTTTGTTTTTTGGTAGATGTAAAAGTTTCAATTTTAACTATCATAGTTGGAAATGATTTTCAACTATGATAGAATTTTCCATAGAAGAGATAAAAAGTTTAACGACTCCAACAACAAATAGAAAACATGATAAAATCCCTAATAAACTCAGTCAAACCTTATGTCAACAAATAGAAAACATGCCGGGCTTCAACTAGATAAACCAATTGGGCTTCAAGTTAGGCATGACAGAAAGATTGGAGAAATTGCCCCCATTAAATTCATGACAGAAGGGATCCTGTTTCAAGAACTGCAGAGCGATTTCTTGTTAGAACATTCTGAGTCCTAATATTAGACGAGGCTCGTGAATGTCTGAGGGCCAATGTCAAACAATACTAGGCGCAGAAGATAATAGGCCTGAAGATAGAAGAGTTGAATATATCCACATGAAACACAAACATTTGATGACAATCCACCTCAATAGATGTTCTAGCAAGACAATTTCCAGCAACAGTGCACTCCTCAAAGACAGCGGAGTTCATAGACTATATTGATGAAGATTATACAAAGGGTTTAAACATTCATAAGAGGCTTCCTACCGGCAGGCATACTTTGTTGCTCGACTATACATTCAGGATGATGGCCCAAGAATGCTTTTGTAATCTAACACGTACCCCAAAAACTCTACTCCAAATCAATACCATGCACAGTCACATTTAAATCACAGCCAAAATGTACTTGTAATCACATCTCTTCTAAAGAAACGACTGTGATCATAGTAAACGGCAAAGGAACATGACATGAATAATAATAACAATCAACACTAAGGTGATAAAATTTACCAAGAGGATTGCAACGGCAAAGACGCCAAGCAGTCAAAATTGTGCCCTTGAGAACACCGTATTTCTTGTAGGCAATCATGGAGTACTCGCTGCACGTCGGCACATAACGGCAGCTTTTTGGCAACAATGGCGATATTTCGGCTGCATTAAAATTAAGTTAAGATGGTCAACATAAGCCCATGAAGTGGGCAACTCACGAAATATGTTGTTATGGATTCATCACATATCGATAGGCTGTGTAAATCAATTACAAAAATTGGGAAACATGAACAAAATTGATACTCACCCTTGTAGAACTTGAGCATGGATAAGGCAACCTTAACTCCAACATCGTTCACTTTTTCATCCTCCTGATCGATTTTATTGACAATTGGGGAAATCCGTGGCTGAAATTCATCAAACTGAGATGTCGACTTACCAGTGAATTTGAGGGTTTTCCCACTTACAAAAGCAATCGAACGGCGACGATTACGACGGCTGCTGCTAGGAATTCTGAAGAGGTTGGAATGATTGCCGAAAAGGAAGGAAGGTTTTTGTGATGGAGTGAAAATAGAGGACGAATTAGGAGTACCAGAGAGCAGCACCGCCATGAATGAAGGCAGTTTAGTGAGTGATAATGGAGTAAAGACACCACAGAATGCAAAGGTGGAAGTCGCTCACAATCTTGTGTAGATGTTCTCTGCTGAGGCCGCCAAAATCTACCGACTACTGGGGGGTGGCCAAAATCAAACCGCAGTTTCGATCAACTATATTTGCGGTTTCCGAATTTTATAAACCTAAACCTAAATCGCTTTATGTGGTTAACCGATTTATGGTTAACTGTTTTTGGAAATTAGAAACCGAAACCGCCAGCTAGCCCTATTGATAATATAATTAACCGTCTTTTGGGTTCAATTTATAGTTAACCGCTCTTAACTGCTGGTTCTTAGAAATTTAAAGTAATAGGTAATGAAGAAAAATTAACATTTTGCTTTAAAATTTAAAAATTTGCAACTAAATTAATCAAAACGGTTAATCGTGGTTAACCGTTTCACAAAAATGTAAAACCGAAACCTAAACTGCTTAAACTGGTTTTGTTAACCTAAACTGCAATTTTCAAAAAATCTGAACGGCTAACCGCTTTTACCGGTTTGGTTTATGCGATTTTGTTGTTTGATTTTTGGTTTTGGTTTTTGTTGAACACCCCTACCGACTACCATCAATCAACGCGTCGAGCCGTAGCCAAGAGCCCCTTTCCATATTAATTGTCGTCTTTGTAAATCGTGCAATCAAATTTCAAAATTTTTTACCATAGATTTTCCAATATATACAATTAGTTCTTTTCATTTACTTTCCCCAAAATATTCAAATTTTATTTATAAAATATTTCCAAGCAACAACTAACTTAACTCAAACTTATCATATCCTTTGTTATCTTATGATATACTTAATTTAACTAACCTAGCCTAACAAAAAAACATGGTCAATGTACTCGGAGCACTTGCTCCACAAAATTTTGAGCGAACAATAGTAGAATTTGGAGCACATGCTCCGAGTACATCCAATAAATTACAACACAAGACCTTCAGGCTTCAGTGTATTCTCTTCATTCCATATTAATTATTACTTAGTTGATTGTCATAGTCACCAATATCACTCATTTATTATAGCTACAATATTATATTTCTAATTCTAGGATAGTATTTTTCATTAAAAATCTAATGATAGTGATGTTATATAATAAGTCATTGTATATATTGAGAAGTTTATGATCAAAAATTTTTTAATTTGATTGCACAATTTCCAAAGATGACAATTAATATAAAATAAAGGGAGTACTAATCTTATATCCTTCCTTAAAGATATATACTAGAGTTACTAGTACTTTATTTTTCAAATAAACAACCATGACAATTGTAAACACAAATTTCGAGTCTAAAATAAATAAACACAAGAAATTAGTGAACAAATATAATTGTATTAATTTCAAAGAATTTTGTGTACAATCTCTGTATTAAATACAATTAGGTAGTCCTTTGATTCGATCTCCTGAAACTTGGGTGAGCCGAGGGCGCGAGCGCTTAATCTCGATCTCGAATGCAGGTTTAGCTGAAGAATTCTTGTAGTAGTTCTTGAGCTGAAGGTCTTGAATGTTGATCCTTGCTTGATAGCTGAAGGTCTTGAGCAGTAGTTCTTCAGGTTCTTGGATGCGAGGGCTTGAATGCTTGATCTCGATCGATGAACCAAACGAAGATGACGACTGCAGTCTTTGATGTGAAGAACAGAAGCTGTCGAACTTGCAGACGTTGGTCCTTGGCGCTTGGTAGCTGGAGGTCGCTTGTAGTTCGATCTTCTGTAGGCTAGTTCGATCTTCTGTAGGCTTTGCAGATCTTAGTGAAGAACTCTAAAGCAGTTCTTGATCTTGATGTGGTAGGGCTTGAAGATTCGATCTTGAACTTTTGCAGACTTTGATCCTTGGCGCTTGGTAGCTAGAGACTGCTGGCAGTTTGATCTTTTGAAGCCACTGGAGTGCAGAGTGCAGAATGCCGAATGTCGAACTGTAGTGTGTGTTGAAAATGAGGGAGAAGACCCCTATTTATAGGCTCTGGAGGCCTAGGGTTGCCTAGGGTTTGAGTCTGCTTTGGGCTTGGACCCAAATTAATTAATTATCTCTTTATTTAAAATAAAGAAATAATTATGATTTTCTGCATCATAATTGACATGTGTCGCGATGCTATTGGCCATGATATATTTCCATTTTAAATTTAATTAAATGGACCGCCGTAATTAATTTAACACGTGACAACTAAATAAATTTAAATTATTTTGACACGTGTCATTTTCTGATTTGCCGACAAATTTTTGCCTCCTACAGATGCCCCCTTCGAGAGTCAGTCGCGAACACAAATTTTTGGTTTTTTAAGCGGTTGAGTCTCAAATATTTAAAGACAATAATTTTTTTTTATCACAACTTTTCAGTTTGAATAAAAATTTCATCAGAAATTTAGTCGGATAAATTTTTGGCAGTCGGAGTTGGAGTTGGAGTTGGAATTGGAGTTGGAGTTGGAGTTGGAGTTGGAGTTGGAGTTTGAGTTTGAGTTTGAGTTTGAGTTGGAGATAGTGATGGTGATGGTGATGGAGTTGGAGACTCGACTGAAAATTCTAGTAGTATCCTGAAACTTGGTCAATCAGATACTATATAAACGCACCATTCTCGCCACTTCCATTCATCTGCTGTCCCTCGTCTTCTCTCTGAATCTGCAAACTCACAGGTTTTACAGTATCTTTTTTTTTTCTTTCTTCTTCTTTTTATTTTTTCATATAATTTGACCTTTTTTTTCTTGTTCAATTTTTGTTTGCCATGTTTTCTGTACAGAGAGCTGAGATTAATTGTCATCGTGTGCTTGAAGTTTTCCTTCGTCGTCGTCACAGTCTTGCTTACTCCTTAGCGTGCTGACGTAGAATAGTCTTAGACTATTCTCTTCAGGACTGTCTGGGTCGACAGTGTCGCCATCTCGCTTCCTTGAGCTACTCCTCAGCGTACTGACGTAGAGTAGTCCTAAACTACTCTCTTCAGGACTGTCTGGGTCGACGGTGTCGCCATCTCTGCTTTCGCGGACTACTCCTCAACGTACTGACGTAGAGTAGTCCTAAACTACTCTCTTCAAAACTGTATGGGTCGACAGAGCCGCCATCGCATTTACTCCTCAGGGACGTTCTGATGTATTAGACATCTTTGAGGTGTCTCTTTTCAGAACTGACCTGGGTCGACAGAGTTGTCATCGTGTTTACTCCATGAGGACTTTCTGATGTATTAGACATCTTTGAGGTGTCTCTTTTCAGAACTGACCTGGGTTGATAGAGCTGTCATCGTGTTTACTTCTCGGGGACATTCTGATGTATTGGACATCTTTGAGGTGTCTCTTTTCAGAACTGACCTGGGTCGACAGAGCCGTCATCGTGTTTACTCCTCAGGGACGTTATGATCTATTAGACATCTTTGAGGTGTCTCTTTTCAGAACTGACCTGGGTCGACAGAACCGTCATCGTGTTTACTCCTCGGGGACGTACTGATGTATTAGACATCTTTGAGGTGTCTCTTTCGAATCGACTGGTTGTGAGTCATCACTTGGCCACAAGTGGATTACTCCCTTGGTTGCTGGCGTAGAGTTGTCCTGGACAACTCTCTTAAAAACGACAATACAGTCAGGGTCGACTGGGTCATCACTTCGCCGGAACACTCCTCACCGTACTGACGTAGAGTGGTCATAGACTTACTCTCTTCAGGACTGTCTGGGTCGACATGGTCATCATCTCACTGCGAGTGGATCATTCCTCAGCGTACTCACACCTCACCGTACTGACGCAGAGTAGTCCTAGACTGCTCTCTTCAGGACTGTCTGGGCCGACTGTGTCGTCTTCTCCGCTTTCCTGGGCTACTCCTCCTGGACTTTCCGCTATCTACAGGTTGTGAAGAGAGGGCTTGAATTCTCTATCGAGTCATGGTGAGGCACCAGACTTTCTTCTGAAGGTCCATGATAAGCCAGCTAAACATTTTCTTGGGTGTGAGCGTCATGGAAGGTCACGAGGACATCGCCCACTAGCTTGCCCCCAGTATTGACCTAAATGAGACGTCGATATCACCAGCTTGAAAGAGTTTACTACTTAGCCAAAGGAGTGCGCCACTTTATTTGAAGGACGATGGCGTTGTCTTGGAGCAGAATTCAACCAACACGATTAGGATACCCCCACATTGCATGCTTGAAGGAAGTTGTCAGCCTGAGTATTTCATTGATGGTGCTGACTTGAAGCCAACCACTGACATGAAGATTTTGGCAAGCTAGAGTGCGGCTTGAAAGCCTACAATCATAATGACTTGGAAGTCGGTCTATTTCTTGTACTTTTGACTTGAGAGTCTTTATTGTGATGACGTAAAAGTCTTTAAAATTGGATTTTGACGACTTGGTAATCTTGAATTTGGTTGACTTGGATGTCTTCAATTTTTGATGACTTAGAAGTCGGTGGGTTTGATAAATTAAGAGTCTTGAAGTTTGTTGACTTAAAAGTCTTTGGATTTGCTGACTTGGGAGTCGTATGCATTGTTGACATGAAAATCTCGAACTTTATTGACTTGGGAGTCGTGATTTTTTTTCTTGACTTGTGAGTCCTTGTGTTTTGTTGATTTGAATTTGGTTGACTTGTAAGTCTTCATTTTATCGACTTGTGAGTCAGGAGACTTGTTGATGCGAGATTTGACTGACTTGGAAGTCTTTGTCTTGTTGTTGACTTGGTAGTCAAGGGACCTGGTGACTTAAGAGTCTTGAAATTTATTGATTTGAAAGTCTTGATTTTTTTTCTACTTGGAAATCTTTAAAATTTTGTTGACTTGGAAGTCGGTGAATCTGGTGACTTGAGAGTCTTTTTTTTTAATTGACTTGGGAGTCCTTGACTTGAAAGTCTTCAATTTCGACTTGGGAGTCTTTAACTTTTGAGAGTCTTTGACTTGAAAGTCTTGAACTTTGACTTGTAAGTCTTGAATTTGCTAAATTGTAAGTCCTCAAAGTTTGCTGACTTGAAAGTCTTGGAGTTTGTTGACCAGGAAAGTCATCAAAATTTGATGACCTGGGATGATTTTTTTTTCTTTTGGGTATGACTGCATTTGGATCTAGACCCAAATTGCCTACGTTCCTTAAGGGATAGAATAGCCATAAGGAGCAAGCCAACCGTCGTTCAAATTTAAAGATGGAGAAATAAAAATTTTATTTATTAATTTAACCGTACACAGTTTATACTCTTGTGGGTCAGGAGTATTACAATGATAAAACTGAAAGGAACTAAAGTGCAAATGAACTGAAAATGAAATCTTTTTTTTTTTGGTGAATAGTTTAGGCTCTTGCTCGGGAGCTACGTCTTCATTTCCCTAGATTTTGACTTCGGCAGAAGAAAACGTCTCCTCTCGCTCAAACTCCATGTCGGTGTTGTTTTTGTTTGATGACCGGTGAAGATCACAGTGCGTCTCTTCACTCTAAGAGATCCTTCAGTCTTGACCTCCAACATCGAACAACGCTTCATGCGAGATGGGATGGTGCTTTGAACTTCGTTGATGATTCCAAGGCGACTGAATGCGGAGCTCTTTTCCTGGCCAGCTTGTGAGTTTTCCACCTCTTCAGCTTGTTTGATCTTTGACAATCCAGAAGACTTTGATCCGGAACCACCCCTAATCCTGCTGAAGACCGAGGTTTTGCGCTCTCCTCGACACCCTATCCGCTCAAAGACAGAAGTTTGTCTGTGGGAAGCTGATCGTCCCAACCTATCGAACACGGAGAGCTTTGACTTAGGCTGATGCTCCATTCCTTCGCTATCATCTTCTTCGATCCCTGTAACGACCCGCCCTAAACCCGTATTAATTAAGGCCTTAATCACGGTGTTTAACTATATTACACTGTTAAAAATTTTCTTTCTTTTACGTTAATGTGGTTATTACTGTTATTATTATTATTTATTTTTATGCGCGACAGGTCTCGAGCAAGGCGATGGTTAAACGGGTTGATTTTATGTTATCTCGAATTTAAAGTTATAATTATTATTACGAGTTTATGAATACTTTTACGATAAGTTTTATAATTTATTTTATCATTCTCAATTTTACGCTTGTAACCGAAGAAGGTTATATTAATTTTAATTCCCACTTCGATTACGATTTATGTTATCCAACCTTCCTAATTACATTTATGGTCCAATTTATTTTAATAAGTGTTATCCTACTAATTTATTTTATTTGGTTCAATACTAGTAAATTTTACCCAGTTTATTTCCAAGTAATTTTATTTAACCGTATAGTAAATTATTTTACCAAGTTTATGTTCATTAATTTTATTTAGTCAATACCAATTATTTTACCTAACTATTTTTTTTAATTACATGATTGATTTAGTTTAATTACTAATTAGATGTTAAGTTAATTAAGGGAGTGTATTTATATAAGAGGGGCAATAGACTAAGGTCTTAAATTTCATTTCATAAATCAAATTTACTCAAACTCTACCCTCTCCTTCCTCCCTCTTTCTCCTCTGCCCAGCCGAGCAGCCCTGTCCGGGCGTTTTCCGGCGACCGAACGGTGGCCCAGAGGTGGCCGAGCGCCCCTCTTCCTCCTCTCTTGTGTTTTCTTCTCCAAGTTCTTCTCCAAGTGGTATAATCTTAAACCCTAACTTTATTCTTTATGTTTCAACTCTGAATTTCATTTATAAATTGTGTTGTTCTTGAAGTTCTTCATCTCTTTTATGATTTCTAAGCATGAATTTAAGTTGGGTTAATTAGGGTTTGAGTTTGAGAAGGATGCATGTGTAGTTTAATTGGATTTTGGATGAGTTCTTGCTAAGTTCTTGTTGAATGTTGAAATTCTTGCTTGTATGTGATTTTTGGAGGAGAAATATGATGATTAAGGGACTGATTTGGGTTGTTACTATGTTAATTAAGTGGTTATATACATGGTTGATATGAATTTAGTGTGAAAATGGGTGAAAGTGTGTTAATTTAAGTGTTAATTATAGTTGCATGTGTAATCTATGGTTGCATGTGAGTTTAATGAGCTAATTTGGGTAATCTCTAAGTATTAAAATCTGGAAGAACCATGAGTAATAGTTAATTTGGGCTTTGGTTGTGAATTAGTATAAGTTAGAGGCCAAAATGAGGCACCAAAGTAAGAATCAAAGGCATAAAAGGTTTCTGTCCAAGAATCTGATTTTTACAGAGGATGTAAAATGTGACTGTTGCCCAGATTTTTACTGGAAATGATTGCCCAAGTAATTATCTAACTCTAGGCTTTGGAATTTCGAGAATCCGGTATGTATAGCACGAGATATGAGCGAAACCGTGAAAGGGGTGCAATTATATACGTGTTCTGAGTCAGTATCTTCTTGCTAAGTTTTCGTCCATTTGGCGACTTTATGGGCTTAAGTGATAAGCATAAAAGTTTTAGGTCGTTCTTCAAGCTTTCCGGAAACATAAGGCTTGCATCCATACGATATCGGGAGAGTGAGATATGAGGCTGTGTTCGAGGGCCGTCAACAAAGTTTCTGCCCAGAATTTATTTCTTTAATTCTAACTTTAAGGTTACACTTTGATCTCGTAGGATGCTCTAATGAGGGGTCGACCTTTGTGTTATTGTTAAGATGGATTGAGTAAGTTTTCTAAGTTGATTTAAGCTATGTTGGTGTTTGGGAATTACCTCCTAAAGGTTTAAGGAAATACTAGCAAACCATGGGGTAAAGTGATGAGGTTTTAGGTTCGTGTAAGTGTTGTTGATGGCTAAGTCGTACTTTTAACTTCCTAACAAGTTTATGGGTCTTCCTCGATGTCTAGATAACCAAGGACCATCTCTTCTATGTATTCAATTCACCGGTCATCGGTTCGTAAACTTTCCAAAATTCATAACCATGTCCTTATCTAGTTACCGTCACTTGACAACGTTTCTTTCATGTTTTCATTAATCGAATAGCTTCTCTTCTTAAGCCTTCAAGGACTTCAATTCTATGCTCATCTAAGCTGGTTGTCAAGGATGCTTTATACATCACAAGCTTTCTTTGATCCTATTTAAGTTTCGCCTAAATTTCCAAGCCACATGATTAATTTCAAGTGCTCTGCTTCTGTCCGGGCCTTTTTCCGAGCCCTTCCTTTCTTTTTTAGCCTTTGATCCAGTTGACAAAGTTATAGGTCGTGTTTTTCCCTTTCCGAAAAGTACTCGTTTGCAAAAATCCGAGTTTCCGAGCTCAAGTTATCACCAAATCTTTGATTGATCAAAAACTGAAATTTCTATTTTCTCATTTCCTTTTAAGTTATCAATTTTTAAATACTTTCATCCTAGCTTGTAAATGCAAGGACTTTATTTAAACTCTCCATTTTCTTATGCTCTTATCATAGTTTCCAAGTCGCCCAAACCGTCCCAAGCTCGAGGCACGTCGCTAGACTTTTCTACTACCCAAGGTACGCAAATTGTCCAACGTTTAACTTTTACTTATCATTCAGTATATATATTATTATCATGTCAAAGCATTGACCTAATATCATTTATCACATTATTTTCAAAAGTGGTCCCGCCTTTTTATATGCTAGCTAGTTACGTGATGTACTAGCCTTTTCTTTTAGATGCTCCTGATCAGAGTGTCCTAATGACTTGGCCAGTGTCGACTGCCTAGCTGTCACCCAATCCAAATCTAGATCGATGTGGGCATGCGCGCGTGTGAGGTGCTTTGCATCGATTGTAAGGGATACCACTCGTTTTCAATTATTACAAGTTTAACTCCTTTATGTATATACATATTTATCTGTGCAACAATCCAGTTCATTCATGGTTATTTTTCCCCTTCCCCGTTTTCAAAATGTTTTTAAAACGCCGGCACTAAAAACCGTTTTCGAACGGTTGACGTGTTGGAGGTTTGTGTACTGAGTGTTTCCCCACTTACTTTGCGTCTGTTTTCAATATTTTGTTTTAAGAGGTCCGAGCTCACAGGATAAAGCCAAGGCTAAGCAAAAGTAAATCGTCCCGTTCAAGGTCGTTTCTAAGGTGGTTGCTAGTCGATCCTCAAACGCTTTTATGGGATTTGGAGACTTTTCTTTTCTCATGTTGGGAAATCTTTATATAAATGTTTAAAGGGTTGTTTAAGTTGTATTTCAAAGTTTGGTGATTTTTTTGTATGGGGTTAAGTATATTTTATGTTGGGTTATGTTTGGTGTTTGTGTTTGCCTTGTCACGAGTGGGGACGGCGGTAATACCTCTACCCTGGTGTTCCGCTGCGCTAATCACAGGTTTAATTGAAGGTTTAAATTAATCTTGTGGTTAAGGGTTTTGGGGTGTTACAGTTGTGGTATCAGAGCGGAGTTATAAGAAGAACTTGAGGATTTAGAGTTTTATAGGAATTTGTGATTCGGATTTGAGCAATATGGATGTTATGCGTGACATATGCACCTTTATGGATTGAGATTGGGAATATGTGAAATATATTAGGATGGATGTTGAGCATGAAGCTCCAAGTGAGTATATGAAGTGTACATGTCTTCTTTCAGGAATGAAGTTATGTAAAATTTTGGGATAGCTCAATTTATAGGAGAAGTGCTGTCGAAATTTCTCCAGAATTTAGAGAGCTTTAGTATAAAAATCTAAGGAAGTTTAAGTACAAATTGCAAGTAATCTAATAGTTGATGCAAGTGAAGCGTGCTAAGTACTTTTGAGAATGCGAGGCATGTTGAATTAGTCTCGAAAGGAGAATTTGAGTCATTCAAAGAAAAGTATACAAATCCAATTCCAAGTGGGATTGATGTAGAGGGCAAAGGAAGTGTTAAGTGCCTTATCATGGTGTGTTGTGAAATGTTTAAAAGCGTTTAAATGATATGAGTGATTAGTACGCTCCAATTATAGTAGGTGAAGTCACAGGGATCTTAAGAGAGAACAAGAGTTCCTTTAGTATCAAATGAGGTTCAAGTTAGTTGAGTCTTGGACCTTGTCTTAGTTTTCTTTTGTTTATTTTTTCTCAACGAATTTTAACAATGTTGACAATTACGACAATCTTGCGTTAATGATATATATATAATATAGATGGATCACAATGGTGACCCTCTTCCCAACCCGTTCGCGATGTTCATGGAGACCGAAACCAACATTCAAGTCCATCTCAAAAAGCTGCAAGACGCTTTCGACGCTCATTGTGCGGTTAATCTGCAAGCCCAGTATCGTGATCACGTGAGCGAGCTAGGGCCTTTCCTTCACGAGATGCTGTCTTTGCCCGCTCCTCCGAATGCAGGTCTAGCCCCTCCGCACGTTTTTTTTTCCACCACCATACCCTAACTACTTTGGGTTTTAATTCAAAAAGTTACTCAGGCGTATACCTTTTCCGCCAGTAAGACAGGCAAGCCAGCCTAGGGAAGAGAACTACGCTAATAAGGTAGCCAAGAGAAACCCGACCTCTTCTGCGGGAAGTTCTGACCCCGCGATACTAGGAGAATGATTTAGAGATTTGGGAAAGATTTTTGAAGTAGTTGAGGTACCTGAAGATAAGAAGCTGACAATAGGGACCTCTTATTTGAAAGGAGAAGCTAATATTTGGGGGAAAACTATTAAGGGAGAGTACCAAGGGACAAGCAAAGCTTGGCGGAGAGCTATTAATGAACAACCATTGTGAGGACCAAACCTCTTCTGCTTGGCCTTTATATTTCAAGTTCATTGCTCGAATTCAACCTTTATTCCATGCTCTCATTGTACATCCTCATAGTAAAGTTCACCCCGTCATCGCAATATCAAATCCAAGCTTCTCGTTTCCTATCATTGTTTTTCTCAAGAATCTTTATCAAATCCTATCGTTGTTATCAGTCCAGTACGTTAAGGCATTCAATAACCTGCCTTTATCGACTTGTTACCAATTCGTGATCAATTCCTTCATGACCATTACCTACTCTTGACTGCTATTAACTCATTATTTCTTCAGAGATAGACTTCGTTAGTTTCATATGACCCTTTTTACTCGCTAAGATTTATCTTTTTCAAGTGGTTGTCATGTTCCACCATGAATCTGCATACTATTTCCAAACTTAGCTTCAATAAAAGTCATACTCGGTTCAAGATCAATAACTTATGCTCTATCACTCCAGAAAGTTACTGCAAAATATTCATGCATTCCAAACATTAATTCTCTTAATTCAGAAATCAGAAGACTGATCCTAATATCTTTCCTTTTCAAATCAAGCTCATTTCGATGTACTTACGAATTTCCTTATTCATGAAATCATTGTAATCATCATCTTTATCAAATGTGCTATATTTTGTTGATCCTCGTTTTCTTAATGTATATACATGTGTCGTTGGACTAAAGAATACCTATATCCCTCCATGAAGCTTTAAATCCATCAGTGTGAACCTTTGCTTCGTCGTTAACTTTAGAATTCATGTTTCTACCTCTTATCGATGGCATCTTCCTATTATCATGTTTTTCCTCCGCGCCTGTTAGGACCTTTTATAGGAAATAGATGTCAGGAGGGAAGTTTAATAAAGTAAGGAAAAGCGAAGTGCAAAGGTGTTAGTTTGTATGGAATTTTCGAGATACCTGAGGTAAAGTGGGAAATGTAGAGAAACAGTTGTTCAAGGAGAATACTAGGGACCTTCGAGTCAAGACTTTTTACGATTAAGTTGTTCATAAAGTCAAGAATATAGAACGCTTGGAGAAAGATTAGCTCTTCTTCCAGAGGAATAAAGGTCATATGGATATATCAGAGAAAGAAAACGTTCTTACCATATAATTTATGAAGGGAAGAGAGTGTTCAGATAATTAACAGAAGTAAAACCCAGTGTTTTGGGGTTTTTGAGAGATAGTAATGCCCCTTGACAATGACTTGTCTTAGAAAGCGATGCAAAGAGAAATGAATTCAAGGTTTTATGAATAACCAGCGTAAGGTCTTCGTCACGATGATGACCGTAACCTCAGGATGAGATACGATATCATGAAGACACCTCGGAAGCCAGTTGGGAAGCCGAGGAAGACATGAAGAAAAGCTACCCGCACCTCTTTTAAGGTTTTTCGAACGCGAGTAATCCAACAACAAGTTTCGGGGACGAAACTTCTTTTTAGGGGGGAGGGTGCAACGACCCACCCTAAACCCGTATTAATTAAGGCCTTAATCACGGTTTTTAACTAAATTATACTGTTAAAAATTTTCTTTCTTTTACGTTAATATGGTTATTACTGTTATTATTATTTATTTTTATGCGCGATAGGTCTCGAGCAAGGCGATGGTTAAACGGGTTGATTTTATGTTATCTCGAATTTAAAGTTATAATTATTATTACGAGTTTATGAATACTTTTACGATAAGTTTTATAATTTATTTTATCATTCTCAATTTTACGCTTGTAACCGAAGAAGGTTATATTAATTTTAATTCCCACTTCGATTACGATTTATGTTATCCAACCTTCCTAATTACATTTATGGTCCAATTTATTTTAATAAGTGTTATCCTACTAATTTATTTTATTTGGTTCAATACTAGTAAATTTTACCCAATTTATTTCCAAGTAATTTTATTTAATCGTATACTAAATTATTTTACCAAGTTTATGTTCATTAATTTTATTTAGTCAATACCAATTATTTTACCTAGCTATTTTTTTAATTACATGATTGATTTAGTTTAATTACTAATTAGATGTTAAGTTAATTAAGGGAGTGTATTTATATAAGAGGGGGAATAGACTAAGGTCTTAAATTTCATTTCATAAATCAGATTTACTCAAACTCTACCCTCTCCTTCCTCTCCCTTTCTCCTCTCTGCCCGCCCAGGTGTTTTTCCGGCTGACCGATCGACTGGCCGGCGGCCCAGAGGTGGCCGAGCGCCCCTCTTCCTCCTCTCTTGTGTTTTCTTCTCCAAGTTCTTCTCCAAGTGGTATAATCTTAAACCCTAACTTTATTCTTTATGTTTCAACTCTGAATTTCATTTATAAATTGTGTTGTTCTTGAAGTTCTTCATCTCTTTTATGATTTCTAAGCATGAATTTAAGTTGGGTTAATTAGGGTTTGAGTTTGAGAAGGATGCATGTGTAGTTTAATTAGATTTTGGATGAGTTCTTGCTAAGTTCTTGTTGAATGTTGAAGTTCTTGCTTGTATGTGGTTTTTGGAAGAGAAATATGATGATTAAGGGACTGATTTGGGTTGTTACTATGTTAATTAAGTGGTTATATACATGGTTGATATGAATTTAGTGTGGAAATGGGTGGAAGAGTGTTAATTTAAGTATTAATTATAGTTGCATGTGTAATCTATGGTTGCATGTGAGTTTCATGAGCTTATTTGGGTAATCTCTAAGTATTAAAATCTGGAAGAAGCATGAGTAATAGTTAATTTGGGCTTTGGTTGTGAATTAGTATAAGTTAGAGGCCAAAAGGAGGCACTAAAGTAAGAATCAAAGGCATAAAATGTTTCTGTCCAAGAATCTGATTTTTACAGAGGATGTAAAATGTGAGTGTTGCCCAGATTTTTACTTGAAATGATAGCCCAAGTAATTATCTAACTCTAGGCTTTGGAATTTCGAGAATCCGGTATGTATAGCCCGAGATATGAGGAAAACCGTGAAAGGGGTGCAATTATATACGTGTTCTGAGTCAGTATCTTCTTGCTAAGTTTTCGTCCATTTGGAGACTTTATGGGCTTAAGTGATAAACATAAAAGTTTTAGGTCGTTCTTCAAGCTTTCCGGAAACATAAGGCTTGCATCCATACGATATCGGGAGAGTGAGATATGAGGCTGTGTTCGAGGGCTGTCAACAAAGTTTCTGCCCAGAATTTATTTCCTTAATTCTAACTTTAAGGTTACACTTTGATCTCGTAGGAGGCTCTAATGAGGGGTCGACCTTTGTGTCATTGTTAAGATGGACTGAGTAGGTTTTCTAAGTTGATTTAAGCTATGTTGGTGTTTGGGAATTACCTCCTAAAGGTTTAAGGAAATACTAGCAAACCATGGGGTAAAGTGATGAGGTTTTAGGTTCGTGTAAGTGTTGTTGATGGCTAAGTCGTACTTTTAACTTCCTAACAAGTTTATGGGTCTTCTTAGATGTCTAGATAACCAAGGACCATCTCTTCTATATATTCAATTCACTGGTCATCGGTTCGTAAACTTTTCAAAATTCATAACCATGTCCTTATCTAGTTACCGTCACTTGACAACGTTTCTTTCATGTTTTCATTAATCGAATAGCTTCTCTTCTTAAGCCTTCAAGGACTCCAATTCTATGCTCATCTAAGCTGGTTGTTAAGGATGCTTTATACATCACATGCTTTCTTTGATCCTATTTAAGTTTCGCCATAAGTTTCGTCTAAATTTCCAAGCCACATGATTAATTTCAAGTGCTCCGCTTCTTTCCGGGCCTTTTTCCGAGCCCTTACTTTCTTTTTTTAGCCTTCGGACCAGTTGACAAAGTTATAGGGCGTGTTTTTCCCTTTCCGAAAAGTACTCGTTTGCAAAAATCCGAGTTTCCGAGCTCAAGTTATCACCAAATCTTTGATTGATCAAAAACTGAAATTTCTATTTTCTCATTTCCTTTTAAGTTATCAAGTTTTAAATACTTTCATCCTAGCTTGTAAATGCACGGACTTTATTTAAACTCTCCATTTTCTTATGTTTTTATTATAGTTTCCAAGTTGCCCAAACCGTCCCAAGCTCGAGGCACGTCGCTAGACTTTTCTACTACCCAAGGTACGCAAATTGTCCAACGTTTAACTTTTACTTATCATTCAGTATATATATTATCATCATGTAAAGCATTGACCTAATATCATTTATCACATTATTTTCAAAAGTGGTCCCGCCTTTTTATATGCTAGCTAGTTACGTGATGTACTAGCCTTTTCTTTTAGATGCTCCTGATCAGAGTGTCCTAATGACCTGGCCAGTGTCGACTGCCTAGCAGTCACCCAATCCAAATCTAGATCGATTTGGGCATGCGCCTGTGTGAGGTGCTTTGCATCGATCGTAAGGGATACCACTCGTTTTCAATTATTACAAGTTTAACTCCTTTATGTATATACATATTTATCTGTGCAACAATCCAGTTCATTCATGGTTATTTTTCCCCTTCCCTGTTTTCAAAATGTTTTTAAAACGCCGACACTAAAAACCGTTTTCGAACGGTTGACGTGTTGGAGGTTTGTGTACTGAGTGTTTCCCCACTTACTTTGCGTCTGTTTTCAATGTTTTGTTTTAGGAGGTCCGAGCTCACAGGATAAAGCCAAGGTTAAGCAAAAGTAGATCGTCCCGTTCAAGGTCGTTTCTAAGGTGGTTGCTAGTCGATCCTCAAGCGCTTTTATGGGATTTGGAGACTTTTCTTTTCTCATGTTGGGAAATCTTTATATAAATGTTTAAAGCGTTGTTTAAATTGTATTTCAAAGTTTGGTGATTGTTTTGTATGGGGTTAAGTATATTTTATGTTGGGTTATGTTTGGTGTTTGTGTTTGCCTTGTCCCGAGTGGGGACTACGGTAATACCTCTACCCTGGTATTCTGTTGCGCTAATCACAGGTTTAATTGATGGTTTAAATTAATCTTGTGGTTAAGGGTTTTGGGGTGTTACAATCTCGAAACAGGAGACCATGTTCACAACTGCAACATTGTTAACTTCTCCAAAGAAGTACTTCGGAAAGTATTCCTCCAGTGTGACAAGAACATGAAGGCCTCGCTCAAGCAACTTAGCTGAACTGACTTTATGTTTCTCGATGACTCCCAGCCTCTTCCTCTCCGTTGAAAGTTGCAGGTTGTTTCTTCTCCTATGATGCATTTGGAGTGGTGGTGTTTGGACTTCCCTTTGCCTCCTTGTCTTTCTTCGAGTGGCTATGATCCATTCTTCATCTCCATCAGTAACTTTTAATACATGCTCAGGCTTAGGCTCATCTTGAGAGGCGTGGACTAGCACAGGAAGGGGAACTGGTTCTTGACGTCCAAACTGAATCAGCAAGAATTCATTTCTCTTGGCTGGAATCGGCTGTGCTGAAACATAATTGGCTTCGACGTTGTCATCTAAGTCCAATATTATCTGTCCTTCCTCAGCTAGCTTCATGATCCACTCCTTAAGTGTGACACACTTCTCAAGAGGGTGACTGACTACCCTATGATAGCGACATTATCTTGGGTCCGTGGTTCTTCCCACTTCTTCCGGCCTCTTTGGTTGTGGAAGTTTGATAACTCCCATCTCTTACAGGTTGTCGAGCATTCATGATAAATCGGAGTTTGGAAATGGGCGCTTCCTTTCAGCATCTTTCGAAGAAGTGACTTTGTCCCCTTTGGGTTTAGGTTTAGCAGAGATTCTCACTGGTTCACATATTGAAATGGCCATGGACTCCTCTGTTGAAGTCTTCGGCGACTTGCCATTCTTCTTATACCCACTAGCACCGTTCCTTGATTCGGATGAAGATGAATTCCTTCCCCGTCGACTTGCTATGGTGATCTCCATATCATGTGCCTTGGTCGCCAACTCCTGAAAGGTTTTAGGCTTGACCATCTTGGGGACGTAGAGTAAGTCCCAGCGCATACCTTAAGCGCACATATCGACAGCCGAAGCTTCGGTGAGGCGATCCTTGCATTCAAGATGAAGAGCCCTCCAACGATGGATGTAGTCAAGGACTGGCTCGCCCTCCGACTGTTTTGTGTTTGTCAGTTCTGTCATACAAACAACCCGTTGAGCGCAATAGAACCTGTTGAAAAACTCTTGCTCCATTTCCTCCCAATTGTTGATAGATTCAGGCTCTAAGTCCGTATACCAGTCGAATGCGATCCCTTTCAAAGAACGGACTAACTGTTTCACTAGCCAATCTCCTTCCGTGCCGGCATTGCTACAAGTTTCGATGAAGTTAGTGATGTTCTGCTTAGGATTATCCTTCCCATCAAATTGATCGAACTTTGGGGGTTGATATCCTTGCGGCATTTGAAGGGCGTTGATCCTCTTTGTGTACGGCTTCGTGTACAAGTGAGTCCTGTTTGATCTCTCTTCGAGTTGAGCCCGTACTGCATTTGCCACCAAGTTTTGAATTTGCTCTACAGTCAGTGATTCTGAAACTAAGTTACTCTTCTTGTCTTCCCCATCGCCATCACCCTTCGAAGACTCTTTGTCAGATTCTTCTTTGTCTGAATCTTCGCCGGAGCCCTGATACGGGCGCTTCTCTATCTTCTTCATCAGTTTTGCGATTTGCTCACTTTGTTCGCTGATCTTCTTGTCTTTCTCTTCACTTTCCTTGGTGAGCTTGTTTAACATAGCCTCAAGTTCAGCTATCTTTCCTTCCATGTTGACAGCCTTCACGTCGCTTGAATCGAAGGTCGAATTTGACTTCTTGGAGAAAGAGATGAGAGGCAGAGATGTCCCACCGAGCGTGCCAAATTTGTAAACACAAATTTCGAGTCTAAAATAAATAAACACAAGAAATTAGTGAACAAATATAATTGTATTAATTTCAAAGAATTTTGGGTACAATCTCTGTATTAAATACAATAAGGTAGTCCTCTGATTCGATCTCCTGAAACTTGGGTGAGCCGAGGGCGCGAGCGTTTAATCTCGATCTCGAATGCAGGTTTAGCTGAAGAATTCTTGTAGTATTTCTTGAGCTGAAGGTCTTTGAACGTTGATCCTTGCTTGATAGCTGAAGGTCTTGAGCAGTAGTTCTTCAAGTTCTTGGATGCGAGGGCTTGAATGCTTGATCTCGATCGATGAACCAAACGAAGACGACGACTGCAGTCTTTGATGTGAAGAACAGAAGCTGTCGAACTTGCAGACGTTGGTCCTTGGCGCTTGGTAGCTGGAGGTCGCTTGTAGTTCGATCTTCAGTAGGCTTTGCAGATCTTAGTGAAGAACTCTTAAGCAGTTCTTGATCTTGATGTGGTAGAGGCTTGAAGATTCGATCTTGAACTTTTGCAGACTTTGATCCTTGGCACTTGGTAGCTAGAGAATGCTGGCAGTTTGATCTTTTGAAGCCTCTGGTCTGCAGAATGTCGAATGCCAGACTGCAGTGTGTGTTGAAAATGAGGGAGAAGACCCCTATTTATAGGGTCTGGAGGCCTAGGGTTACCTAGGGTTTGAGTCGGATTTGGGCTTGGGCCCAAATTAATTAATTATCTCTTTATTTAAAATAAAGAAATAGTTATGATTTTCTGCATCATAACTGACACGTGTCGCGATGCTATTGGCCATGATATATTTCCATTTAAAATTTAATTAAATGGATCGCCGTAATTAATTTAACACGTGACAGCTAAATAAATTTAAATTATTTTGACACGTGTCAGTTTCTGATTTGCCGACAAATTTTTGCCTCATACAACAATATTTTTGCGTAATTTATTATAACACGAATTTTAAAGAAATTGATATTTCAATCTATTGAAAAATTACGTTTGTATTCTATGAGTTTTCATTATATTACTAGTAAGACTGCCCATCCCATGAACGTAGTAAATTATTGTATTTTAACTATTTTTATATAAATTACCTAAATGTTTTGGAAGTTATTTTGTATATTTTTTTTATTTGGTATAATTTCAACTTTTGATATTTAAAATCTCTAAAATATTTAAATCAAACATGCATTTACTCATATTTACCTTATTTTACTTACCCGCTTTTATATATCGATTGAAGAAACATGATATAAAATTTCGATTTTAATTTTTCTAGGATGTCAAATATTATATCATATCTTAAAATTTTAGTATGACATTTTATCAAAAATTATAACACGATATTTATTTGAAAGTATTTTTAATTACCAATTTAATAATAATATTTTTATTATATGTTATAAATTACCATATACATTGAAAAGTTGTTATATTACACTTTCTAGAATACCTATCTAGGTGATTATTATATTAAAAATGATTAATTGTTTTAAAATTTTAGCACTTAAAAAATGACATATTTTAGTCATACCTAAATGATCTACCATGCATCGTATAATTTGTGGATATATAATGTAACGTAAATTTATTACTTTCTTCATTATTTTTTATTCATCACTTCGAAAAAAGTGAAGAAAACAATGCAATACAAAATTTTACAAAAAATTACTCGGAGGTACCCCAATATTTGGGGAAACTATTTTTCGGTACCCTAACTTTTCAAAACTCATTTTGAGGTATCCTTACTTTTTGGATTAGTAATTATTTGGTGCTTTTCCGGCCATTAATTTTATTAAGTGACTGAAATACCCTTATTCTTCTTCTTTAAGGGTATTTCTTAAAAAATGGAAGATAAGGGTATTTCGGTCACTTAACCAAATTGATGACCGAAAAAGCACCTAATAATTTCTAACTCAAAAAGTAAGGGTACCCCAAAATGAGTTTTGAAAAGTTGGGGTACCTGAAAAATAGTTCACCAAAAGTTAGGATACCTTCGAGTAATTTATTGGCATAAATTTAGGTAGAATTCATTAAAATGATATCAACATCCTTAGTTATTGCTTAGCTATTGGTTCTAAAGCCATTTATTAAGAATGAAAATAATAAAATTATTGTTAAAAATCTAAAAGAGACAAATAATTGAGGATAAAAAATTAATTAAATGGTATAATAATAAGGGATAGAGGAAGCATTAAATTTATTCCATGACTATGAAAGAAATAATGATATTTTTTTTTGAAACCTAAAATCTATAGCGCGCACTCTTCCTATTTCATCATTTCCAACTTTTAGAAATGCCACTTCCACCGTTTTTGACACAACACCATTATTCCATTAATCCTCCAATCCTCCTCAAAACTCTTGAGCAGTGAGCTTAGAGGTTCCCTCCCCTAGCTACATGCTCCTTTATTTTTTACTGAGAGATAAATACTTAATTAACCTCCATTTTCTCTTTCTCATCTTCCATGTTATTTTTATTAAGGGAAATTCCAAATAGTAGGCCTCAAGTATTGGGTATTCCAAGTTGTCAACCTGTTTTTGACATATTCCAAATGGTAGGCTTAAAAACAAAATTATTCCACCATGTAGGCGCACAGTTAGCAACCGTTGGAATTTTTTTTTAAAAAAAAATAAAAAACTGTGTTTTGAATGTTGGATGGAAATCAATCGACGCTTGCTCTGACACTTACTCAAACTTGAAACCCCAAAACTCTTCTCCATGGAAACTCCCTCCAACCTCTTCTCCTTCCCCTGAAACTTTGTCGTCTCCCTTTGTACCAGGTCGGTCGCGGTGCTCCGTTCTGTACTAGGTGACCACATCGGCTCGGTCTGTCTCAGTCGACGTCTCCCTCTGTCAGTCACCCTCAAAATTAGGATTGACATTCTGCTCTGACAGGTATGAATTATGTAAATTTTGATTTTTTGAATTTAGGGTAGAATATATAAAATTAGTTATTGATATGGTGCATAATTGTGAATAGGAGGAAAAAAAAAATTAGGGCTATAATTCATATTCAGGAACACCATTAGCTATTGATATGGTTTGAATTTGGGGTTTTTTTAGTCAAATTCTTCTCGTTGTTCTTGAGGTGCGATTTTCTGAGAATTTGGGGGTGTTCTTGAATAATTGTGATTGAACAATATCCTCCAATTTTCCTGATATATACTGGTTCTTGATCGAATTCTTTGTATATATATTCAATCTGCTATTCCATTTTTTTCCTTCCTATCCCTCTAACCTAGATCGGGCAGAACCAATTTATTTGGCTTACTCACAAAAACATTACTTTCATAGAAATTTAATTTGGTTCTGCATAAAGAAATGACAAATATAATTTTGTGTATGTGGTATGATTATAGACAAACACATATATATTGCTGAAAAGATTTCTTACCTGATACATGTGTAGATGTAATTTCTTGCAAGCATGCACCAAATCTATAGAGATTAGATGCCTCGTTTTCTAAAGAATATAAATATTACATATTGTTCTATTCCTCTATTTAGTTGACAGATTGACAAACAAAGCTAAACATTAGATCCATGTTTCAGGCTGTAAATATTGACATGAGTGTGAATGATGGATGACAATGGATGTTGTAACAATAATTTTTCTATCGCTTATGTGTAATGTCTATTTTTTTCTATCGTTTAGGTTCAAGTGCAATGACTTCTAGGAGTTCGAATTCCAGGGGCGGTGCGACGATGTCGTTGAGACCACAACATTGCATCAAATGTGGAAAGAAAGCGGAATTGAAGATATCAGAATCAATGGCAAACCCGAATGGAGTATATTTTCAATGTCGAGGTTGTAATTTTTTCAAATGGGCCGGTGAGGAACATGTAATTTCTAATGGAAAAAATGAGGGGAAGATTTGAATGGTATGGTGAGAGCTCAAGTGTTCAAGGCTCCACTGATGGGGATATTGGCATTTTGAAGAAGATGGTTGCAAAACAAACCAAGTATGTGAAGTCAGTAGTGAAGGTTGCAATTGTTATGTACTTTGTGTTGGTGCTTGTGATTGTAAGTACGAGGAACTAATAAGATGACGTGCTTTGTGTAGTTAAATTAGCCATTTTGTATGTTGAATTGTTGTTGTACAATGTGTTATTAAAAATGATATGGATGGAGTGATGTACTTTGTGTTGTTAAAACTCAAAGCCGAGTATTACCTATACTACCTTTGTCTCTTGGATTTTAATCTAGTATTGTGAAGCCAACTTGGCTATAAAAGGGATAGCTTGTTGATTTATTTTGGTATTTTATTATACGTTGATTTACATGTATTATGATATTTTCCTACAACTTGTGTTAACTTCTTTCTTGTCGTTAGGCGTTGACACCTGAAATGACTGAGAAGTTGTGTAAACATTTACAACAAAAAAAAAGTAATGTAGTATACACATGGGCTGGTTCCTATTTACAAAGAAACCCCAACGAGCTGTTGTGCCTCCTTGGATAACCATGTTGCAAAACTTGATGCTGTTAAGACACAACTCCAACTATATAGCTGCTAGAACAGTATAACCAAACATACATTGATTCAAAATTTGTACTACAACTTCCAAGTTCATAACTACATAACAATATAAGCTAAATTAGTCTAAATACATCATATGATAAAAACTACAGCTAAATCATTTAGTTCTCCTTTTTGAGCTCTTACTAACTGTTCTAGCAGATGCGAGGATCAAATCAGTTGTCTTTCTTTTCCTTCAATTTTGTTCAGATTGTCTTGGTTGGGAGGATAGGGGTTGCGATGCTTAAGATGGTTGAGACAATGAAGGACCACCCATGGAAGTCACCACCTGTTGCTGTTGCTTCTTTCCAGCTTATGCCATCTCCTTCCTAGTTGGGCCACCTTTGCAAGTATTCTTGTTGTGACCTGAATAACCACACTTTCTTTGCTCCCCTGGTTCTCTTCTTCTGCTCTTAGATGGTCTTCCAACTTTTCTCGTCAAAGGTGGGGGCTCAAGGTTTGGGTAAGCAAAGTCAGGCCATTGCTTATTGTCAGGAATGGAGTTAATGTTATATGCATAAGCTTTCTTGTACATGGCCACGGAAAACCATTCACTGACATATGACTCAGGTGACTCTCCGTTATGTAGAATAGCCCTAACAACGTGCTTACAAGGTATCCCATTAATTTGCCAAGCTCCACATATACATGTTCTTTTGTTCAAAGATACTGGTAATTGACTTTTATTATCGTGTATCTCCCCTTTGCTAGCAACATATGCTCTACATGATCTAGAATCAGTAGATATTACCTTCAAACGCTTGGCAATGTTAGGACAAATACCACTATCACTCCACGTGCTTGCAATTTCTTGCCTCGTGGTTAGCCTCACCATTGCCAACCTCCTCACACCTTTATACCATGAAACATACAATCACAAGGTTAGAACATACTAACAATTGTCAATCAGCATTTATTACATACCTACAATTGCATACAATTAAAAAAAAAAAACCAAAGCATAATTAACATATATAAATGGCAAACTGATTCACTATACAATTTCAATTCCCCCATTTATTGTGGACTTCTTTCCTATCAAGAAAGCATAACTCACATGCTTTGTTATATACACACACAACAAAATTCCACATTATCCAAAAGCATAACCTATTAGGAATGATTATGCAAGGTTTAACAGAAAGCAAACAAAAATGAACTGAAATGGTTAATTTCATTAAATAGCTACCTAGAAAACACTAGATAACAATATTTACATCGCAAAATTCTTGAAACGCATAACCTACTAGGACTCCTTCATAAGCTTCCCACATATTTTAGTTGAACTAAATATTATAGTATAACCTATCGCAAAATTCTTGAATAGGAAAATTCTTGAATATCATAACCTATCTCAAAAAATATTATAGTATAGAAGGCTACCTTCAAGAACACTAAGGACAGACAAACATCTATCAGCTCCAAGGGTTGAATTGAATGACTCCACAAAGTTGCTTGTATTGTCAGCAGTGCACAACCGATGGTTGAACTTATATCTAATCCACCTTTCATGAGGTCCAATATCATGCAACCACTAAACATCCCCTATCCCTACAACTCGAAGCATCATGTCTGTCACCTTTTTAAAAGTAAACTCTAAGTATGGCTTACAAACTGTCCAAAATAATTTATGGCATAATACTCCAGGAAAATCCTTTTTGAAGTTAGCACACAAAAGTCGACAACAATATCTCCTATTAACCCAAGGCCACTGCTCATCCAATGCCGGATCCAAACCCTTTCAATATCAACGTACGGATTAATAAGCATAGTTTTCAAAATATATGGTAATATACAACATAATAAATGCTAAAAGTTAAGGGTATATGACTTGCCTTTTGCCTGTCTAATATTATAGTCCACATTTCATCACTCAGGGCAGATTGTAGAGCTTGCTTCAAATGGTAGAAGAAGTAACACCAGCTATCAGTGGTCTCGGACTCAACAATAGCATGTGCAAGAGGGAAAATTTGATTATTCCCATCAAGTACTACAGCTGACAGAAGCACACCTCCATAGTGGCCCTTTATATGAGTTCCATCGACCCCTATTAGCCTCCTGCAACCACGTATTGCACCCTTGATCTGTGCAGCAAACGAAATAAATATCTTGCTAAATATGTAAGGTCTCTCTATAACACCACCTTCCTTAAGCCTTTCGAGCTGCCTCCAAGCAATGTGCGCAACACTATCAGGATTCGCACGTTTCACCATCTCAGTGTACGCATGCAAGAAGCTGTATGAAACATCATGGCCCCCTTGAATCACTGTTAAAACTGTTTACTTAGTCTCGTAAATGGATGACTTCTTCATTGTCACCTAATAACGGCTAAACCATATCTCATTAAGAGACTTTCCTGAAATGTCAGGATTGGCTCTTATGCCATCTATCAGAACCTTTGATGCCCATCCAACAGTGACCAAAGGATTGTGACCATCAACTCTTTCACAAGAGTGCACATTATGTATTGTCTTAATTGCCCATGTACGTTTATCAGGAAGAACACTAGCATGCAATTTCCATGCACACCCCTCAGACCTACACATAGTAGTGAATCTCTTGTGGTTAGAAGAAAGCACAACATAGTAATATCTTTCTTGAATGCAATAGGTGGTCAACACGGATTTGAAGTGCTCTTTGTCCACAAAAATCATCCATGGTTTAATTTGTACATCCTCAAATCTCTCTTCCTCGCACAGATCACCATTCCTATAAACACTTCCCATATGATTTTCATCATCAAGATCTTCCCAACCGTCTTGTTCATGAGGGTCATACAAGTCTGTAATTGCCTTCTGGAGCGTAGCGCGGTGTGGTATTGATGATTTAGCTTGAGTTGTAGTTGTTGAGGAGAGGAGAGAAATCCATGATCAATAGAATAAGGGGAGGAAGAGGAACATCTCAATCACCCATGCTTGAACTTCTCAACAATAGCCTTGAACTTGAATATTAACAAGAATAATAACCAATATCAACCAATATCAATAACCTTGAACACCAAATGGGATTGGATATGACCTTGGGTAAAGGTAGCTCACCACCAAAGCCTAACACCCCACCATGACCATTATAAAGGAAACATCCACCAGATGATCAATAAAGAAATGACTAGAAACACCACCAAAAGATTGGATAAAGTAATCTAGATTTTGGGAGAAAACTTAGTGAAACCCTAACCAATGCAATAGCATGTTCATAATCATCAAAGCTGCCTGGAAAAGAGTGCTAAACACAGTATTTATACTAAATAGAAATTAGGTTAAAATTAGAACAAAATTAGCGAAACAGCACGCGCGTCACAGGGGAGTGTTGCGGGCAAGTCGCTAAGCGTCGCGGGCGTGACAGCCCACTATCTGCCACCATCCGTCGCTGGCCAACAGGGGTCACGGGCGCGACCTGGGACGTCGCGGGTGCGACGTCCTTCTGTCACGGGCGTGACAGGCCAAGACTCGGGCGCGACGAGCATCTGTTCTGTTTCCTAGTTAATTCATCCACAGCATCACGGGTGCGAAGTAGAAGGTAACGGGCGTGGCGCCCAGATCAGATGGTGGTCGCGGGCGTGACCATGCTGACTCGGGCGTGACATGCTGCTGTTTGCCGGCGCAACTTCTTCCATGAGTTTTAATGAGCTAGGGCATTTCTGAACCTCGACAATATTTATCCCCGGGTGGCCAGCCCGATCCTTTAGTTCCTGGAGTTGGTGGGACAAACCCGAGCCTTCCCATGCTCCGCCAACGGATGGCTCGTCTCAACCACACTAGCCCGATACTCATCAACCCACCCCTCGAAAAGGTGTAACGGCTCTTGAAAATGTAAGGGTGATCGGTTTTAGTGTGGAACTGCCGGCTTGGGATTTTTCCCTTTTTGCCTTTTTCCCCAAACTCGGCTAAGGAAGCTCGGGCCGGAACCCGACACGGTGCATACTCTCCTTCTTGAAGAAGAGTTGCCCTTAACTCTTGGGGGTTTAAATCGAAGCACTCTTCATCAATTGACTCCATGAAACTTCGAGCATTTCGATCACCACAAATCATCGCGCTAAACATTCCACAAACTTCAAATCCCATAATGTACCCATCGTCCAAATGCAAGAAAGTGGAAGGAGGGTTGTTTTGTGGAGGTGAGGGGTTAAGGGGAGGTAATGGGATTTTATGTGGAGCTTGGGAACTCTCAACCTTACTAGGCTCGCTACAAGGCAAAGACAAAGCAAGAGGTAGCTCGTCCCCGCCAAGAGCACACTCATCCCGTGTTTCGCTCATCATGAGAAGGTTCCTCAACTCACTACCCATCCCGGCTTTTGAAGTTTTGGTTTCTTGGGGAGAAATAGGAAGTAGTTTGACCTTCTTACCTTTATGGGTGAATGTGTAAGTGTTGTTAAACCTATTGTGCACCGTTTTCTTATCGTATTGCCCTGATCGACCCAATAAAATGTGACAAGTGCTCATAGGGACAACATCATAAATAAGGGAATCTTCGTAGTTAGATCCGAAAGAAAAATTCACTAAGACTTGCTTAGTTACCTTGACGCCGTGGTGATCGTTGAGCCAATGTAGTGAATAGGGTCGAGCGTGCGGTAATAGAGGCCAGCCAAGCTTCTCGACCATAGTGGTTGATGCGACGTTCGTGCAACTCCCTCCATCGATGACAAGAGTACACACCTTTTCACCTACGAAGCACCGCGTTTGAAACAACATTTCCCTTTGGGCCCCGTCGAGGGGAGTCTCATGGGTATGTAAAGCTCTCCTCAAAACACATATGTCTCTACGTATGGGGTATATGGGGGCGACATTCTCCTCATCACTAGTAACCGCATCTTCAACCAACACTTCGGGTTCTTCTTGAGCCTTTCGAATCTCATCGTCGATGTCATGGACCTCTTGGAGTGTCAAAGTCCGACGTTTTGGACAATCGGCTTGAAAATGGCCATAACCATGACACTTAAAACACTTTCGGCCTTCCGTCCATCGAGGAGGTTCCGTTGGAGTCTCCAAAGCAAGTCCCTTTCCTTTGTCAATTCTTAGGGTCGGTGTGGACTTGGGTGTCTCGCTAGACTTTGGAGTGCTTGAATCCGGAGGGGGTCGGCTAGAAGGTGAGTAGACGGGTCTAGACAAGGGCTTGGTGACGGACCTCTCCATTCTTCTTCGCTCAACTCAAAGAGCCAAACTGAGCAATTCATCCGTGGAATAGTAGGGTTAAACTTCAACTTTCTTGGCAACCGAGGAATCCAATCTATTTAAGAAACCCATCATGGTTTGCTCTTCCGGCTCTTGAAGGCCACTTTTAATGAGGAGTTGTTCAAACTCCGAAATGTATTCACTGACGAATCGCTTGCCTTGGGTGAGAGCATACGTTTTCCTTAAGACGACCTGCCGGTAGGTGTTTGGCAAGAAGCGACGATTCATCACTTGCTTGAGCCGTGTCCAAGTAGAAATCCTTGCCTTTCCTTCACGAACCCGTTGTACCTTCATATTCTCAAACCAAAACGAAGCGGCCTTGGTGAGTTTCAAGCTTGTGATCTTATAAGCCTTCTCGTCGTCATACTCCTTGGTCTCGAAGATCCTATCCATCAATTGGACCCATTCGATGTAGTCATCCGGATCATTGGACCCATTGAAGTCGGGGATGTCAATCTTGATGTCTTGGAAATCGTCACGAGGAGGCCGATCATGCACTTCCCGACGAATTCGACGTCGAGGTAAGCCTTTAGCATCGTCACTTGACTCAAAGTTAGAAGGAGGACAGATAGGGCTTGGCGCACGCCTCGGACGTTGGAAATGAGGTTGACCCTGGCGTTGTACAGTCAGATTGTTCACTTGTGCCGCAATTTCCCGAAGAGTCCGCTCGATATTGGTGTTATGGTTCTCAAGGGAGGTGAACCGTTCGTCCATCGTGGCGAGTCGGTCCTCAATACCTTGGACTCGAGGGCTCCTCCGGTGGCTAGGCTCTTTTCGATTGGAATTATGTGACCATCCATATCGAGTAAAGGGTATGGGTCGGTATGTGTTTGGGATATTTTGTAGAGTTTGGGTTTTTTTTTTTTGTGGTTGGCTTGTGTTTGGCTAACGGGTCTTTGTGTTTTTCTCACTTGGGCATTTTATCGAACACCTTGCGGGCACAAATTTTCCAACTCTTCCTCAAGCTCCAATATGCATCAAAATCAACAAACACAATAGCAATAACAACTTCTCCAACACACTTGGAGGCACAAGAGATGGAGAACACTAATATTTCAATCAAAATACCAAAATCCAAAAATAGAGAACAAACTAGCAAGAACAATGGAAAAAACTCAAGCTAGAGCAAACCTTGATCTCTGATACAAAATGGAGCATGACGTGGTGGGGTATTGATGATTTAGCTTGAGTTGTAGTTGTTGAGGAGAGGAGAGAAATCCATGATCAATAGAATAAGGGGAGGAAGAGGAACATCTCAGTCACTCATGCTTAAACTTCTCAACAATAGCCTTGAACTTGAATAATAATAAGAATAATAACCAAAATCAACCAATATCAATAACCTTGAACACCAAATGAGATTGGATATGACCTTAGGTAAAGGTAGTCCACCACCAAAGCCTAACACCCCACCATGACATCATAAAGGAAACATCCACCAAATGATCAATAAAGGAATGACTAGAAACACCACCAAAAGATTGGATAAAGTAATCTAGATTTTGGGAGAAAACTTAGGGAAACCCTAACCAATGCAATAACATGTTCATAATCATCAAAGATTCCTAGAAAAGAGTGCTAAACGTAGTATTTATACAAAATAGAAATTAGGTTAAAAACAGAATAAAATTAGCGAAACAGCACGCACGTCGCAGGGGAGTGTCGCGGGCGAGTCGTTGAGCGTCACGGGCATGACAACCCACTGTCCGCCACCATCCGTCGCTAGCCAATAGGGGTCGCGGGCGTGACCTTGGACATTGCGGGCGCCACGTCCATCTGTCACGGGCATGACAGGGCGTGACTCAGGCGCGACGAGGATCTGTTACGTTTCCTGGTTGATTCATCCACAGCGTCGCGTGTGCGAAGTGGAAAGTAACAGGCGCGACGCCCAGGTCAGATGGTGGTTGCGGGCGTGACCATGTTGACTCGGGTGTGACATGCTGCTGTTTGCCGGCACAACTTCTTCCGTGAGTTTTAATGAGCTGGGGCGTTTCCGAACCTCGACAATCTTTAACCCCGGGCGGCCAGCCCGATCCCTTGGTTCCCGGAGTTGTTGGGACAAACCCGAGCCTTCCCATGCTCCGCCAACGGATGGCTCGTCTCAACCACACTATCCCGACACTCATCAACCCACCCCTCGAAAAGGTGTAATGGCTCTTGAAAATGCAAGGGTGATCGGTTTTAGTGTGGAACTGCCGACTCGAGAATTTTCCCTTCTTGTCTTTTTCCGCACACCCGACTAAGGAAGCTCAAGCCCGAACCCGACACGGTGCACCTTCATAGCAATGTCATCATCCGACTATTCATCTACGCTCTCACTATTGGAGTTATTTGCATCATTCTCGCCATCACAAGGTTGAAAGTCATCATTATCGACCTCATCATCAGGAAACTCAGCAACCATAATGTTATTACCTGCAACACAAGTGATATGGCAATGTGATTAAATTTGAATCTTTAAAGTTGTTTTGGGGAAAAAAATAGTTACCTGCTATGGCACTGTCATTTGTTGATGCTCCACTGGTGCTCTTACTCCTTCTACTTGCTGAAGTTGGAATGGAGTTACTTTGGTGATGAGATCCTGATTGACCAACATTATGAGACCCCTTGGACCCCATAGACTCATCCCCCGATTTACCCTTATATACACCCTTCCTAATGGCAGTGCTTCTAGGAATTTTCAACTCACTTAAAGATCTAGCACATGATTTAGAAGGCACGTGATCTTTCATAGTGTTCTGAATGGCATTGGAAGCCATCACTATTGCCTCAGTTTCGTTCCTCGTGATGGAATTAGGGGAAAGTCTTGGACTCCTCCTAACGACAACAAACACTTGAGTCCTCCTTCCTGGTGATGGCGTACAGGCAAGAGAGGGTGTAATCCCCCATCATTATGAGGAGAACCAGGAATGCACTGAACAATTTCAGAAGTACTCCTTCTCACAAGAAGTTTGCTTCTACCACCCAATTCTTGAGGTACCGGTTGTTGTTCAATTCGTATATGCAACGCAGGAGTATAAGACACATTTTATTTTGACAATCCCAAATCATACTTTCTTAAACCTCTAGATAACTCCAACACCGTTCTAGCTTTCTCACCAGAACTAATCCAAATATCAACCTCGCTCCTCCCTCTTTTTCCAACCATAAATACAAATTTCCCAAGTCTTCCTCTTTATTGATATAAACACTCTCCGTGTTCTTTATATAGGAAAGTATTGGAAATTTAGGTAACCAAAACTTCTCAACAACAACTTTCTCCAACTCAGTAAATACATCAAGTAATGTAGACCTATTTGTGTCAGGTACTTCTATCTTTAGCTTTTTACCCTCAAAGTTCATGAGTAACGTACAGCTCCCCATGACTGCAATAAAAAAAGGGACCAAATGTCATAAGAATGTCACTGACAAAGCACAACAGACACAAACCAAATAATTCTAAAAAACTCTAAACAAACATGTTTTTGGCTTTTTTAAGCACTAGGAAAACTGTACACATCAGCCAATTTGGTTTTGACACAGAGCCAACCCAAGTAAACATGTATATCAATGAAGTACTAATATTAACACTGGACAAGATACAATCATTCAGAATGTATATCAATTTGGTTTTGACACAGAGCCAACCCAAGTAAACATGTATATCAATGAAGTACTAATATTCTTTATCAAATAGGGGAAAATAAAATAACACAATTAATTATTCCATTGTTCAAATGGGGGAAAATAAAATAACACAATTAATTGTTAATAAATATGGGCGAAGAATGGGGCAAACAGTAATGTTCAGAGTGTGAATTGATTGTTCAATTTGTATGATTCTGTCCACCACATCAAAAAAAATTTGTAAAGTGCAGGGATATTTTTTTTTTCTTTTGGGAAATTGCAAATTCTTCAATGGTTTGGATAGCAAGTGTTAGGACATCCACAAATGCACTGAATGATGCACGAAGAAATTTGGCTACTCTAGCTTAAGAACAACCAGAAGAATTCGACAAAAAAAAAACCCCAAATTCAAACCATATCAATAGCTAATGGTGTTCCTGAGTATGAATTATAGCCCTAAACTTTTTCCTCCTATGCACAATTATATACCATATCAATAGCTAATTTCATACACTCTACCCTAAATTCAAAAATTCAAAATTTACATAATTTATACCTGTCAGAGCATAATGTGAACCCTAATTTTGAGGGTGACTGACAGAGGGAGAGGTCGATTGAGACAGACCGAGCCGCTGTGGTCACCTAGTACAGAACGAAGCACCGCGATTGACATGGTACAGAGGGAGACGACAAAGTTTCAGGGGAGGGAGAAGAGGTTGGAGGGAGTTTCCATGGAGAAGAGTTTTGGGGTTTCAAGTTTGAGCAAGTTTCAGAGCAAGTGTCGATTGATTTCCATCCAACATTCAAAACACAGTTTTTTATTTTTTTTAAAATTCTAACGGTTGTTTAACTGTGCGCCTACATGGTGGAATAATTTTGTTTTTAAGCCTACTATTTGGAATATGTCAAAAACAGGTTGACAACTTGGAATACCCAATAGTTGAGGCCTACCATTTGGAATTTCTTTTTTATTAATAATCTCCCTAATCTCCTTTTCTAAATGTATAAGTGATGATTTAGATTTTTTTTTTCAAAAAATTAGGGTAACTCTGGGCTAATTGGGTGAAAGTTTTGCGCAGTTGGTCTAATTACTTGATAATACTGATGAATTTGAAGGTTGATTTCCAATTAATGATTGTTTGATGGGTACAAATGGGCATTGATGGATTCTCGTGCTTTTGGATTGTTGTTTCAGAGTTTATTTGCATATCATTTTGGTTGATTTAGGATAGATATTTAATGTATCACAGTTCAAATAATGACCGTAGCAAAAGTAAAGCAATCAACAGAGGATATCGACACAATTTCTAGTGTGAACTTAAGTGTGGCGGAGCTAGAGGGGTGTTAGTGGGGGCCATGGCACCCCCCATACTTCTGTAAACTAGATGTACAGGTACTTGAGAAACAATGCATTGTCATGCCTGTAGTTGGATGGTTGTGTAGGAGATGAGAGTAATGTTTAGGTTTTAGTCATGAGTTCGATTCTCACTTGTTTCAAATTTTGTTCATTTGACCTTTTGTGGCAATTTTGGGGCTCAAATGGCGCCACTATCTCTACTTCCTTTCTTATTTATCAACTTCCTATTATTCTGCAAAATCTCAATTTCTTTTGCCATTTATCAACTTTATATTATTTTTTAACTTTTTTTTATTAACTAGTATTATAATTTACTTCAACCTTGTAATCAACTACTATATATGCACCAAAAAAAATTGTTATATTTTTATCATCATTTTTCCATTATTTTTGAACTATCTTTTCAATTAGATTATAGCTAATTTTAACAACTATAATGTTAGGTTTGTTTCTAATTTCTTACATATATTCTTATTTCTCACTTTATACTACATAAAATACTAAAGTTTTGAATAATTTAGGGCTTAAATTTTTCCATTTTCATCATCATATTTTATTATAAGCTTAAAAATCAATACTTAATTTTTCTAGATTAAGCGTCTATAAATAAGCTTGATAAAAAATTTGATAAACAAGTAACAATGAACTATTTGAAAATTGAACATTGATAAAATGAAAAAAATATCAATAATCCGGCATCCCCAATGAACATTTTCTGGCTCTGCCCCTAATTACTTAACTAAGCAAGAAAAGAATGTAGGATGAACACAAAACAGGATGAGGAAGATGGTGTTGGCGGTGACAACAGAGGGAATGTGAGAACCTGAGAAAACATGTGTCTTGAATAATTAGAAGACTGAGCCTATTTAATAAGGCCCAAATACCAAGCACCCAAGTAGACAGCAAAACACAAATCATTTACCATCACAACATAGTTGCTCACTCCTTTTACTCTATAGTATGATAGTTATCAACTGAAAACAGCAATTGATAAGTGAAACATGTAGTTAATTATATTAAATTTTAAGAAAAGATATGTGCCAATACATATTAATTTTATCTATCAATTTTTAAAATTGTTTAAATATTGTTTTCGAGTAATAAAAATATATTATTTTGATAATGTTTATATTTTATAAGTTTTTATTTGATACATGTAACATCGTTTACTCTATATGAAAAGAGAATATAGGTTTCGTTGTGACCACCTTTGTTTTGCAGGCTGCTTGTGTGCTTGCCTTCTCCTTTCATTAACTTTATATGCAGGCTGCCCATATATGAATATCGGTCCAATTGGAACTGCTTGGTTGTGTGCTTATGTGTTTGGGCCAGCCCATGTATGTACAGGTGTCTTGTACCGTGGCTTTCCACATGCTCTCTTGGTCTCTCCTTTCCTCATCAATTCAATCAATCAAAACAGAATGAAATATCGTCCCGTTTAGATTTCTCCTCGCCCCTCATGTTCAATTGAAACTTCACTTGGACAACTTCTCCCCAAAATCAGAGCAACATTTGTGAGGTAAACCTAATTTCAAACCTAATTTTTGTTGTTTTGTAAGATTATTATATTTGACTTCTTGATTTTGGTTTGCTCTTCTTGCTGTTTTCGCGTAGTTGCTGCTAGAACAATCGTCTAAGGCCATGTTCGGCAACAACGTTTGGAGAAGCTTATAGCATTTTAATTAGTCAAAATGCTATTTTTATCAAATTTTTATTGTTCGGTAGAATAATGTTTACAATTAGCGGATAGAGTTTGCTGAAGCGTTTTATATAAAATCTCAAACGTTATATACATTAACGTTTGAAATTGGGATTTAGCGTTTGATATGGTAATTCACAGTGGTGCCCTCTAATGCTATTGAAATTATAATTATTTCCTTGATTTTTTTTTTAAAAAAAGGGGTGTTTGGTGGGCGCATTATTCTGTTTCCAACTTGCAAGATACATGGGAAACGCCAATACACCCAATAATAATTTGTTATGTACTACTTCATACTCCCTCCGCTCTATTTTATCTGTCATTTACGGTTTTTAGTGTCAATCTTTAATCAATAATTTTTAATATGAAACTTTTATAACAAAAATATAATATTATACTTTTTTAATAGTATTTTTTATTACGAATCTAATGACATCAATTTTGTATGATGAATCATTATACAAATTAAGATATTAACGATCAAAATTTTTAACACAATTTCCTAGGTGACAGATAAAAAAAAATGGAGGGAGTAGTTCACAATTAATGTTGCTGACACCCGATAATAACAACAACCATATTAATAAATAGTTGTAACAGTAATAATAATAATAATCTTCCGTAAAAGAATAGTATTAATATTGATAATGGTCTTTTTGGTCATTTTACATTCATCAGCTAATGTAACAGCTAATTTTACCGAACGTGTTCTTTATAAACAGCTACCTAAACAGCAATCAGCTATCCGCTAAACTACATCTGCTATCCGCTACCCCAACCGTTATCCGCTACTGGATCCGCTGTTTTTGTCGAACAGAACCTAAGGTTGTGTTCGGAAGTAGCGTTTGAGGTAGCGTTTAACGTCTTGACCAAGTCAAAACTCTAATTGCATAAATATTAGTGTTCGGTAAGCTAGAGTTTTGAGGAGTGTTTAGAGTTTTGTGAAACATTAAGGCCCTGTTCGGCAAATTAGCGTTTTAGATAGCGGATAGCGGTTTATGTAGCGTATAGCGGTTTAAGCAGCGGATAGCGCTTTAAATAGCGGATAGTGGATGTTTGTTCAAATAAGAATTGTGTTCGGTAAATTTAGCGGTTCAATTAACAGATTAATGTGAATTGACATAAAAGGGTATCAATAATTTTCAAAGATAAAATTTACAAAGGGTATTTTTGACCGAAAAATATGAAACGCTACTCCAAACGCTAAACGTTAACTTTATTAGCGTTTCATAAAACGCTCCTTAAAACGCTAAACGCTCCTTAGAACGCTAGCTTACCAAACACTAATATTTATATATGCAATTAGAGTTTTGACTTGGTCAAGACGCTAAACGCTATCCCTAACACTGTTGCTGAACACAGCCTAATAAAGTTAACGTTTAGCGTTTAGAGTAGCATTTCATATTTTTTTTGTCAAAAAATACCTTTTGAAAATTTTATCTTTGGAAATTATTGATATCCTATATGTCAATCCACATTAATATGTTAATTCAACCGCTAAATTTACCGAACACAGTTCTCTTTTAGCTATCCTCTACTTAAACCGCTATCTGCTACGTAAACCGCTTTCCGCTACATAAACCTCTATCCGCTATCTAACACACTAAGTTTGCCGAACAGGACCTAAAACCGAACCCTAAAGCAGGTATGATTGTTTTCTTCTTTCTGTCTTCCCTAAATTAAATGCTCCTAAATTTTATGATTTTATGACTTTACTGGGTTTGAATCTCTCAATGCAATTTAGTGGACCCCCTGCTGTTGCTGCCAACTGTCTGACAAAATGCTTGACTAAATTTCACTAATTTACGTTGATGTTCGCTTGTTTGTGTTAACGCTTACTAAGTGTTCGATGAAATGCCTGACTTAACTGAGCCTAACGAAGTCCTGTATGTGAGCCTCCAAATGAAAGACATTAATGGCGAAATGGAGGCAGTAGAGATAGGGAAGAAGGATGGGGAGGTAGTGTACATTTATTTTGTTGTGAACTTTCTTTGGTTTGCTTCCCTGGTGTAGGGCATGCGGCTCGAAGGGCACGGTCCTCTGCGGATTGTCGAATCGATGTAGGGTTGCTTATTGTTTTTATGGTGCACTTTGAAATTTTTTTTTATGCACTAATACTTTTTCTTTACTTTTCACTTTGTGTGGTTCTAATTTAAGTCAACCATATTTTCTTTCAAACGACTTTAGGTAATGTTGATGGACTTTCGCGACTCGGGGCCAAAATCAACTTAGGCTTCCAAACTGGGATCCTTGCGGATCCATCAATCAGGAGAACACTGACGGGGCCCCAGCATCACGAACGATCTGCCAGAATTTGAAACAGATGTCCACCCAGATTCATGGGCCAAAAATCCGCGGGGATCCCAAACTCATCGATCCTGTGATCTGCGAGGATCCAGGCCTATGGGTTAGGGATCCGCAAGGATCTCGGGCCCCTGATGCTAGGTGATTTCTGGTCCAAACATAAGCATAATTGTTTTCCATCATAACCCCGAAAACCATCAAAAGAAAATATTGTTAAACCATAAAAAAACATGCACAAGATGAAAATGAAGTCGCCAGTAAGTTTTTATAAAAACTAACAAAACACAAAAAAAGAAAACTCTATAAACTACGAATTAGAAAAAAAAAGGTTCGGGGGTAAAAGTACAAGTATAGGAGGATTGCTCCTACACCGACCCTCAAAACGACCTTTACTCCATTAGGTTTTGGTTTAGGAAAAGAGAAAAGAAAATTAGTAAAACAAAGTTGTCACAAAAAATCGAAATTAAAGCACACGAAAAGTCATGAATTAACCAAACATCAAAAGGAAATAAAAACAAAAAATACAGCGAGCGGGGCACGGAAGCTACATGGTTACAAATTGATAAATACCTTGAAAAACAGAAGAAAAATTGATTACCGACCCTCCAAGATCTGCGAGGAACCAAGCAAGAATTGTGCCTTAAATAATTGCCCAGTTACTTTTAGAATCCGCAAGGATTTACACCCTGTCCGAACATTTTACTGCCATTACCACTGGCAGAGTCAGACTCAATTAAAATGGTTTTCTCCTAAAATGATCCACGGGGATCTAAACCAAGTTAGGATTTGTGTTTCGCTTGTTTTTTTTTCTAACTGTTGATAATACTTAGAAATGAACCTATACCAGACTCTGAACCCCCCTCAACGCTCGCCGATGATCCCCTTTTATAAGTTGCTCCTATGGAGGTTATCTGCAGTAGACATCCTCTCTCACCTCACAACAAATCCGCGAGGAGTTGCCTTAGTTGGGAGGAGCAATTCATTTGACTAGACTAACTGCCAGCTGACCGGAAATAGTAACCACGCCAATTTCAAAAGAAGAGGATCCGCGAGAGCCTTCTGGACTAAACTGACAGATCCGCCAGGTATTCTTCTGGTATGGAAAAATGTGATCCGCGAGAGTCTCTTGGGCTGGACTGACAGATCCGCCATTGGATCCGCGAGGTTCTCACTTGGGCCAGGCCATTGTATCTGCCAGGAGCTTTTTCGAGGCCACTGAAAATTCTTCTAAATTAAATCAACTTTTCGTGTGCCTATAGTTAGCCCCCACTTTGACTGATCCTGAGTAAGGCGAAAGTCAAAGTAAACATGCTGACTTGAACGCTAACTTGATCGTTGGATATCGTCCAAGCTAAATTATCCAAGGGTAGCTTGAATATTGAAGATCGATCGGAGGTAGTCCCGATGCTGACTTGATTGTTGAAGTTTGTTCAGGCTTGATCATCCAAGGGTAACTTGAATATTGAAAATTGACCGGAGGTAGTCCGCTGCTAGCTTAGTTGTTGGATATCGTCCAGGCTTGGTGCGATCATTCACTTGAAAATACACAGGTTTATGAACATACAACCTATAAAATAAAATAAAAATGCAAATAATAAAATAAAAGCAACTAAAATAAAAATGAAAATAATAAAATAAAAGCGAATAAATAAAATAAAATAAAAACAAAAATAAAACAAAAGAAAATAATGTGAGTAAAAGTATAAATAAATAAATAAATAAAGATGAAGATAATATTAGTAAGGATGGCAATGGGTCTTGGACCCTGCCTAGATCCGCGGACCCAAATCCATTTTTAAGGATATGGGTCCACAAATTTTAGACCCAGAGGATATGGGTAAGGATATGGGTCCAATGGCCAAAAACGGATATGGATCTGGGTCCAATGGCAGGACCCATATCCTTACCCATATCCGCTATGTTATATATAAGTTTTCCTACCTAAGTTATTATTTGTTTTTTACAATAAGTTTGTGTTTGTTATGTTCTAATTTGGAATTGTATGACTACTTTGAATTATTTTTGAGATTGTAAGTTTGACATTTGTAGATTTTAAGCAAAAATTTGCATGATTGGTAATTAATATGCGGTAAAAGTTCAATTTAAATGTCGGTAACAAAGGATATGGGTAACTGGGTAAGGATCTGGGTCCAGCCAAAAATATGGGTAAGGATATCAGTCCTTTCAGAAAAGACCCAAAGGATATGGGTAAAGATATGGGTCCAGTTAAAAATATGGGTAAGGATATGGATCCAGGTGGACCCTGCCCAGATCCTGCCCATTGCCATTCCCAAATATTAGCAATAATGAAGAGGGGTTGAAGAAGTACTTCCCTTTAATGCATCACTCCTTATCCTTATGTTTCAACCATATTTGCATTTCGTGAACATCAACACTTGCATCTTCAAACTTGAACTCCAACAGATCCACGAAGAACCGAGGTATCCAGTTGCGCTTTTGTCCAAATCCGCGAGTGTTTCACACCTTTAGAGTTGCATTTTCTTTCTATGCTTGAGAAACCATTGATGAACTTTGGCAACTAAGTAAGTTTTTGTGAAATTTTCAGAAAATCAGCTAGGAATCCGCGAGGTTTTCTTGCTTGAATTCTACGAAATCCAACCCTTCTTTAACTTCAAAATAAAACACTGGGCTGAGTAAGTACTGTTAAGCCATCCGAGAGGCCCAGATCAGCAAGGAACCAAGTAAATCCCTCATATACTCAAATTTTGAAACTCTGAAAAATCTTTGTTGTACTTAAAATGCCATTGATGAGCTCCACCATTGATAATCTGACAAAATTTGGAATCCAGATCCGCGAGATGCTCAGCTTCTAAGTTGTGTTCTTGCTTTAGAAACCTTTCCTAAAGCCATTCTTGACATTTTGTATCAATCTTCATACAACAACTTCAAACAAACTCCATTTTTGGAAAATCTGATAATTTCAGAACAAAGATCCGCGAGGAGACTTTCGTCAAGATCCGTGAGGAGTTGCATTTTCTCTGCTTCTTCACCAGGTAAGCTTCTCTTAGACCTTCCACTCCAAAGATTCAAAGCTCAAATTTTCAAAGACTCAAACCTTAGGTACATTTCCAGAAAATTGGACAACTTTGTACGAAACTGCTGTACAATCCGCGAGGAACTCAGTAAAATCCACGAGGTACCCAGCTGTGCTTGAACAGTGTTTTTGCTTCGATTCTACGATTTGAGCAATTGTCCGGCTTAGCTCGGTAACTAAGTAAGCTCTTCACTTCCTCTACATTTCGAATTTTGAATCTCTAAATAAGTTGGTCCTCAGATTTGGAAAATCTGACAAATTCTATTTTTGAGGCCTTGCAAAAAGATTCGGCGAGGAGCTTGGGGGAAGTTGAGTTGCTGAGTTGAGCTTCCAAATCGGGGAGGATCTTCTTTCTTCAGGTGAACTCACACACTTGCTTTAACCTCTTTTTTTGGTTCTTAAGGATAGAAACTCAAATTTAAAGGATATAAAATTGATATAATATGTTGAAACTAGGAACCGAAGATTCGCATGGTTCTTGTGCACTTATATTAAATTGCACTTGGAGAAAACTAAATTATAGAATATTGAATCAAAATTTCATATGTGTAGAGACAAAGATCCGCGAGGATTTAAGTGGTTCCCATGAACATGTCTTGCATTTATTTTAGTAGAATGGATTTTCAAATAAAGTACAATATGTGTGGGGAATGAGATTCACATGGATCTTTATGGTTCGTGAGCACGTGCCTTGTATTTTATTTCCAAAAATTTATCCCGATTTTGAAATCAAATTTGCGAGGAACCACATTTCCGAAAAAAAGTCAAATAGCTTGGGTAAGAAATGGAATCTGCAAGGATTCCACTGCTCAGCCCAGATGTTTTCTGGACTGTATTTTTTCAAAACAGTGTGGGTCAGAATTTGGATCTGCGAGGACCTGATTCAACGTCAAATAACATTTAAATCAACTCAATAGAAAAGAAAATCATATCTATAAGCCCACTCTGAAATGTGAGTTAATGGATTGGGCCATCTTGTTTTCAGACTTTGCTTGAGCATTTGAAAGACCCATGTTCAAGTTGAGCCATTCTTGAGTCTTCCCACTTGAAAATTTTATTTCATGAACTTTATTCTTGCTTGTAGTATCCTTCAATCATGTCTACGAAGCCATAAAAGTACCATCCAAAGAAAGCAGCGTGGGCAGCGGGGATTGCTCAAGCAAGCAATATGTCCAAAAACTGGGCAGGTCCTGACCAATGGGATAATCGTGACCTTTGTACTGCCGTACGATGCATATCTCTCACCATGCATCCAAAATCCCGGTATGTTATTTGCGTGTGTTCTTCACTCATCCTATTATCGCACATGTGGCTAAGAGTAGGAGCATATGGATAATAGGCTTTCTTTCCTTTGGCTTGGCCTAGTAAACTCTTGATTGACTCTTTTTGTATGTTTTGTTACCTTGTAGGTTGATAATGTGCAAGCCTGTGGGGCCATCGGGAAAGTAATGAAGTTGTTTGACGAGTTGGAACAACTTGGTTATCCGGCCAAAGAGATAATTCAAGAAGCGGGATTCGGTCCTCTGCTTAATGCTCTACAGGCCATGCGAGACCCTATCGGCAACTGCATTGTACGTGCCCTAAGCGAGCTTTTCTGGGACACGACGAATACTTTTCATTTCCCTATATGTGAAATGACCATCACGCCCTTAGATTTTGTGATGATCACCGGACTATCCTTTGGTGGTGATCCTCTCCAATACTCCAATGCTTTAGGTCATGATCAAAACTAGCAGTTGGAGTTATTGGGTCCCGTAATGTTAGATGTGCACGACAATCGTAGCTTTCGATACTCCATTCTCTTTGAGGAAGTTCAAAAGGAGGAGTTTTGGGGTAATGATTATGAGGATGCTCAGAGATGGAGAGTGATACTATCTCTCTTCATTAGCACCACAATTTTTGCGGACCGTGGAAATCGTGCGTATTTTCACTACTTGGAGAATGTGGCAGATCTTGATAACATTAATAATCTAGCCAGGGGCGCCGCTGCCTACACATGCCTTTTCCATGGACTTTGCTCTGTGGTTCGAGTCCTGAAATCAAAGGTTGACAAGAACAACAGCTACCTTTCGAGCTTGTGGAAAGTCATTGAGGTACATCCCCCTCTCTATCATTGCTTCCTTTAAAAAATGCACACTAGCCTCATTTATATTGTACAGATATGGTTCTATGAGTATTTCGAAGAGTTATCCCCAAAGTCCATCGTCAGACCTGTTTTCCCAATCTCTCTTCGTTGGGGTAATGAAGAATTGCTAGACAGAAAGCGTAGAGTAAGCCACCTGGGGCTTTTCTATTCCCTCATAAAAATCTCGGACAGGTAAGACATCTCGTTTACTCCCTCACCCAACTGTTTCAACATTATATCCTCACCTATCATATGTTCAGGGTGCGCTACATCCTTGGGCTGCCTACGAGGTCACCGAGGATGAACTTCCTGACCTCCATACCTTGCAAGATATCAATTGCCGAAGGATCTTGTTCGAAGGCCCCTTCACTTTCATTTGGTATTGCGGTGAGAGGGTGACCCATCAATGTCTCCACGTATGGCCTCCTCTTGTGCCGGTAGACCCCCCGACGAAAATATTCTATCCTCGCTCCTTGACCCAAGAAGAATTCGACGACAATCTTGCGAGATTTCCAATCAAGGGTTTATTGATTGTTGGTGCCAACTATGAACACTCCATCTGTCCTCGCCTCATGGGGCCTATGGTAATCTCATGAACTATTTTATCTCACTACTACTCTCCAGAAATTGGTTGCTAACTCGATTTACTTGCAGCATACTGAGACTCCCGAAGTTCCCAATCCCCTTTACCCAAGGAACGCAGGAGGAATTACCCGGAACTTCCCTTATCTTCAAGTAGCCAAGGGGTAAGATCTTTTATTTGTGTATAGTAGATGACTTCCCATCCCTGCATCTGATATTGGAAATAAATTGTCTTTCAATGGAATCGTGAACAAACTTTTGAGGCCATTTATGGCCTTTGTGATGAGCTTATGGAGACTAGGAGGCGGTTTCGACGCCGAATGGGCCTTGGACCTCGACGTGGTGGGTACGGCAGTAGAGTGATGTAAATCCATCCACACCATGCCCAACAAAGGAGATCGAATTCATCTACAAGAAGGTAGAACGGGCCATAGAGGAAGGAACTAGCGTGGAGGCCCAAAGGCCATTCCATATGGTGTGCACATTGTTCCAAGAGGACGTCCAAACGTCCTAAGAGCTCTGCAGTCCACGTCAAAAGGCCCAAGTACAAAGCCCAAGATGAATTTCACAGTTTTGGCATTTCCAAGATGAAGTTCATAGTTTTAGCCTTTTCAAATTAAAGTTCACATTTTTAGTGTTTTCTTTATTAGTAGCAAGTTATTTGATGTAATTTTATTATTTTTAGTTATGTGAGATTCCAAGTAATATCTAATAGCTTGGACATCAAGTTAGAAGAGTCTAGAAGGATCTAGAAGAGTCTAGAATAGTCTAGAAGGGTGTAGTAGTCATGTGGGGTGTAGCTTGGACGCCAATATGGATAATCCAAGTCTTGGATGGCTAATTTTGTAACTAATCCATCTTGGATTAGGAAAGCCAAGTCCTAGAAGGATTCATACTATTGTAACTAATCCCCTTAGGATTAGGAAATCGATTCCTAGGAGGATTTGGTTGCTTAGGCGTCAAGTAGATAGTCCTAGTAGGAGAAGGACTTAGTCTAGTATAAATAGCATAGGCTTGTAACATTTGAAACAACCAACTTTGAATTATGAATACAAACAAGCTTTTGCATACCCCTGAGTGTTTCTCAACATCTCATTTGATCTCTTCTATTGTATCTTGAATGTGGCAATTCAAGTGGTGAGGAAGAGCTTGTTTTCTACTCTTAGAAAGTGTTTCTATAACTAAGAGGAAGAGCAAGTAGCCCTAGGGTTTCAACTTGTGGTGTTTCTGTATCAAGTTTGATTTTCTTGAACTATCCAGTTTTATTATCTATCCTGTTGATTTCCTAAGGCTATTTTCAAATCCCCTACATACTCTCTCAAACGTCCCTCTCAAATCTCAATCCCTTGTCCATGTTCTCTCAAATCTCTCTCAAACCTCACGTCACTCTCTCTCTCAAATCTCCCTCCAAACCCTAATCCATACTCTCTCTCTTAAAACTCCACAAAATCCCATCTTTCACGTGAATCTCCCAAACCCTAGCCTTTTCACGCGAATAACCCTAGTCCTAAGATTGGTTGCACGTCTACCCCTTGATGTGTAATTGATCAAACCCTCTTCTTTGATCCAATTATACATTATAGAGGACCTCACCGTGGGGGTGGTAACCATAGCGGAGGCGAGCATCATCATCATGGAGGTGGTCACGGGGGTCAAGGTCTTGATGATGATGATGATGAGGATGGTGACAACGATGACTATGACATGGGCAAAGGAGGTATGCAATTAGGCCCCTATACGAATCAGGGTGCTGGCCCCTCTGGTGGGGGTGGCGAAATGACCTGCTATGACACCTGATACGACACTCAGTATGGCGGATTCACCCCCGATATCCCCGAAAATGTGGATGAGGACTCCACTGATTCTTCTAGTAATGTGGCTTTTATATCTGCTCGAGGGTTAACAAGGACCTGAAACTATGGGAGATATCTCAGTGAAAGTGAAGCTTCGCAGACCTACGAGTCAACCAACACCTCCGCCTTGGAACAACTATTCGGTAACTTGTCTATCTCCCAAGGGTATCCCGAATATTCCCAACAAGACTGGTCTCATGACACTTATTAGACTTCCTCACGAGGCTCCCATTTTGGCTATGTCTGCCGCTGGTGCTCCAGGTTTCTTTGATTCTTCTTCCTCATGTTTCATGTGCAAGGGGGATCCGGTTGAGAAGGAATATAGTGACGACTGGAGTCAGTCCCCAGGTGTGAAGGCTCGTGTTCTGCAAGGCTATTACCTAGGCTCCTATCAAGTTGACGAGTTAGGTAAGTCTACACCTATGAAGCCTCTGATATTTCGGGTACGATTGAGCCCAATGGTGAAGAGTACCATCCCAACCTTGTTCCTTCTCCTTCCTCCTGGGCAGCTGATGAGCGAAACTACTTCACTGGAGAAAACCCCACTCCTTCGCTGACGGGTGCAGACACCGGGATTTTGATACATAAGACAATATAAAAACAAGAGCGGAAGAAATAAAAGAGGTTCGATAAGTACATGCATTTTACATGTATTTGTTCACCTAAAGTCACATGCATGATCACATGTGGTCCATCCTAGCTAAATAATGTGCTCATTTCGTCTAGTATGAATGACAGCTTCCCTAGGTTGGTTGACTTCACACTCCATCGTCCATGCATGCATGGACGAAGCTGGTTCCTCCCCCCTGGAGTAGTGGCTGGTCGGCCTTGGTGACTCCACCACACATGGTCAATTGACCACGTGCCATCGACCATGCTAGGTGAGCTCCCCCTTTCTGCTTTGGTATCATGCACACATCCGGAGACTACGAGGTAGTGTATGTATGTTCATGCATGCTTACTACCACCTTCTACTATAAATACCACCCTCCTCTTCAAGCAAAAGGCACTCAACCCTCACTTCATCTCATTCTCATTCAGTCACCAATTCACTAATCTCTCTCATCATCCATCTCTCTAATCTCTCTTAATCTCCACTTCTTATACTTTCATATTCATCTCTCTTATCATCCTATTCTTCTATAATCTTTCTTACCACCATTATCCTCATAACCTTTTCATCACAAAAATTCTAAACACATATCCTACCCTATCCATCCTAAACTCCACAAAGAACCCTAGCCTAAACACATCAAAAACCACAAAAAGCCTTCTTATTCCCTCTTTCTACTTCTTCTTTTATCATCTTTTTCCCTCTCTTTCTATCATCCCTTTTGGCACTTGGAGAGGAAGGTTTTAAGGCATCAAGGAGGATTCATCAAGCATCAAAAGGCTACGCAAGGTTTTTCCTAACAAAATAGCAATGTAAGCTTTGAAGTGTTCTTCCTTTCTTGTAAATAATTGTGTATTTGTATTCTTTTATCTTTTATATTACATTCTTGTTGCATGATTCAATGAAATAATTCTACAAAGTTCTTATTTATTTCCCTTCTAAACTTTATCAAAAGCACATCTTAAACTTTTAGTAGAGTCTTTCCTTTTGTGAGAGGTGAACTCTTAAAGTTTACTTTTCGAGTTCGTAGCCTTAGCCCCGGATCCATTCTTGGGTTTCGCAGGCAGAGTCTTTCTTTCTTTTTCTTTTGGTTTTGTCTTGGATTTTCCCTTAAAAAGTCAAGCGGCGACTCCCATTTTGCATAAACTATGGTTAACGTGGTTTTACAATGTATCGATGCAACTTTAAGGTTTTCTTTCTTATATTTCTAAATAATAGTTGCATAAATCACTCTCTTCCGAGCCTAACATTTAAATGAGAAAATTGGGTTAAATTTAGAAGAGTTTGGAACAAGTGGATGTTCACTCTTAAAGGTTTAATTCAAGGACTCATAAAATGCATAAGTAAAGGGAAAGTGATTTTACAAAATATTATTCATGAAATATAGGTTTGACTTCCCTTAAAGGGTTTTTCAAAGGTTAAACCCCAGCACGAATCACCGATTCGCATCCCCCCATTCCAACGTGGACGTTCGGAAGCCCGAACGGCGAGGAAAAATGTCCACAGGATTTTTAGCGACTCCACTGGGGAGTTTTTCTAAAGTGGGTAAAACTTGAAAAAAGTTTAGTGTGCTTTAGAATTTTTTGGAAGGAAAATGAATTTTTACTTTATATTATTAAGTCATTATTTTAGGCATAATGCATTTCATATACCGGGGCACTCCCTTGACATGTGACATGTCATAGGAGCACGTAAATCGATGATATTAGGTTTTTTTCTTTTAAACCACAAAAAATAACCCATGGGATGCCGGACCGGCTATACTCAATTGGTGCCTTAACATCGAGAGAGCATTAGTCACCACATCCACTTATGCATCACTCTACGAGGTCTCCACACGAGCCTCCAAGAGCAACACCCCACACATTCAAGTTGCCTTTACAACAACAATGCACCGAGGCGAGTACATGAGCTGTTAAGCCTTATCCAGCAAATAAACCCTTTTGTACATAGAGCCTTGGTTTAGGATACCCCTTTGTTCATATGCATGCTATGTGCTACGTGTTTAAATTCTTTGTAAAGAGTCGACCCAAGTTTAGGAGTGTTGTTCTAGTCCACATAGTAGTCATTGGGCTGAGAAGAGTCATGTTTACCAACTAAGTTATTTAACCTCAAAAATTATGGTTGACCCAGTGGTTGGGCCCATTTATCTATAAAAGGTTAATTATCTTGGTCCATAAAGTAAACTCAACTCGCCTTTGGTGATTCTATATGGCCCTTTACGACATTTTCGTAACAAAGGTCCAATAAACCTGCTTAAAGGTCCAACAAAAGAAAACGGGTAAAATCTTCGACTGTATAATAATCACCAGGTTCGAGTGGATTAATTTACCGAGTTAATTTTTGAATCCATCACATTCATGGCCGGCCCGTGGTTAGGCCCAACCATGTTGGATTTATAAATTAAATCTGTAAGTTAATTATAACTCACCCATTGTTGTTTTTATCCAGTCCTTTATGGTATCCATTTTCCGAAATAAGTAGATTAAAATAAAAATAAAGTAGAAAGGCGTCAGGCGGTCAGTCTTCTTGAACATCATTCTAGTCTGCATAATAATCAGTACGGCTTGAGTTGGTTGTCTAAGTTAAGGATTCTCCTTAAAACAGTTAGCCTGTGGATGGGGCTTATCCGAATTGAGAAACACTGACTTGTACCCCTGTACTTGGTCTTGACTCGCTGTGTTCGGTTTTATCCGGCCTTTTATGATGATCAATGGTCTTTAGGGTCATGTAGAGTTAGGATCATGCAAACCCGTGTCCCGAGTAAGTCACCTTGTCCAGTCAGCATATAGATTGTGCATAATAGGAGGTCCCATGTAGGTCTACTAGGTAATGCATTCATCAGGTCGGGTTTTGGGGTCAATAAAAGGTCAATCTCTGAACTGTATATGGTTTTGCTATAGTCAACATAGGAGACCCGAGTCTAGCTTGGATCCCCGACCCAACAGGTCGCTTGATCCGTAACCCGGTCTTCGTCCCATCAGCACCCAGGTCCAAAACCTCCCGTCGTCTGTAATTCGACATGTCTGCCGAAGAGAACCACAGAGACAACCAAGTCCAAGAGACCTTAGTGAAACTTCTTGAGGAGAAGTTTAAGCAAGTAGAGGGCTCAATCACTTTGGCTGCCTTACACCAAGAGAAGAAAGCCGATGAGCACATCGCTCGGCAGCGAGAACTCATCCAAAGGCAAAATACTCGCATAGAGCAACAGTAGGAGACGTTGAATGGAATTTTAGAGGCTGTGCAACACATCAGCGCACAAATGGGAATGGCGGATAATGATGAAAGTGCCATGGAAATGCTTCCTAACCCTACGGGTGAGAAAGGCAAAGGGAAGATAGGCGAAAGTTCCAATGCAGGAGTGGTCATCGAGGTGTCTGATGACCTAACACCATGGCCGCCACCGTCGGTGACTGTTCCCCAAACTATCCCGATCAAGGGTGAGTTATGCAATGAGCCTATCATCCAAGGCATAAAGGCTCAACTGAACGTGTTCAAGGATTCTGTGAGCCAGATGCCAACCTTCACCAATCAGTTTGTCGAGTTCGAACCGCCCGCTGAGATCAATGCTAATATAGTGGGAAAGATGGACATTCCGCTGAAGAAGTTCTACCCATTTGAGAATCCAACCCATCATGTGTGGGAGTTCAACCGAGTGATGCTGTAGACACCGGAATTCGTACCGGTATAAGACCCGACCCACCAAAAAATACACAAGCCCAAAATAAATCCGGAATAATTGTTAAAACCCAAAGGGGTTTTATTTTTTATCCACAGCCCACACAGAAGAAGCGGGCCAGTTGCGCGCCCCGGCGCAGAACGAATAAAACCCGCCTAGGGTTTGATCCGACCCAGAAATAATTAAACCCCGCCTAGAGTTTGAACAAAGCTGCGCGCGACGTCGTTTTGTGCCAGGTCACCGATCCGTGTGATGAAATTGTTATACCCCGCCTAGGCTTTGGTGATTTTAGCGCCAAAAATTTCTGCATGCATGCAATTGCAATCCCCTTATTTTTTCCCACGTGGTTGACTTTGCCTTTGACTGCTTATACCCGGCCTAGGCTTTGGAGTGAAATGACATGATTTTTGGGGTATGTTCCCCACCATTTCCCTCCAAAAGCCATACTCCTCCACCTATAAATACTCCCTCCATTCCACCTCCATTTCATCAACAACTCCCACCAAAATCATCTCTCACCACCAACAATCATATTCCCACTCTCTCAAATTCTATTCTTAACTCTATCCTTCTATCATCACCATTATCACATAACCATCCATACGACACTTCTCTTAAACCATCCACATTTTTCATCCGGGTTTTAAATCAAGGGGCAACAAAAGGGATCAAGTTCGGCGCCGTCACACCTTAAGCAAGGTTCGATTCTTTTGTTTAAATTATTGTATTTAATCATGTAATTCTTTTTCTTTAATCCCATGCCGGTACATTTATTTTGTAAAATAAAACCACATTCTTTTTATATTGCATGTTTTTGAATAATAATTTCGCAAAATTAATCAAACTTCTCCCTGCTCTCTTTCTTTTCAATATTGGTTTTAGTAGAGTCTGTTTTCATAAACAGGCGGATTCGAGAGTTATTATAAGTCTCGAATTCGTAACCTTACCCCCGAATCTAGAAATCGGGTTTGTAGACCGGAGTCTTTCTTTTATTTTATGGTTCGTCGATTTCCTTAAATCGGCTGGCGACTCTTTAAGTTTTTTTTTTTTATAAATTCGTTTAATCATTTAAAGTATTCGATTTCTTACACAAAATTAATTTAAGAAAATGATTTAATTTTTGTTAAATGATAAAAATGGCTTTGGTTCGTGGAGAAAATGGCCAGAAATTATTAAAACCTAGGAGGGTTTTAATAATTTCCACCAATTTTCTCCTGGGGCCTGGAAGCAAGAGGACCGGCCAAGAATTCGTCAAAGCCTAGGCGGGCTTTGACAAATTCTGATAGTCCGCTCGCTTCTTGGGCCATGGCTTGTCAATTGAGTTGAAATTAAATTATTTGAGATTATTTTTGTGTAATTTCCGGATAATTTAAATAATAAAAAACGAGTTCGTAAATAAATAAAGTTTCATCACCTCGAAAACGAATTTCAAAAATAAAAATATCCTTATTTAAGGATTAAGAAACCTTAGTCAGCTCCCGATCACAAAGGTAGCGCACCACGCGGAAAAATGTTCCATCCCTTTTTCCGGGGTCCTACAGATTGGCGACTCCACTAGGGACTTAAACTTTAAAAAGAGGGTAAAACTTGAAAAAATCAAATTGTTTTGAAAGTGTAAAAGGGAGAAGTTAATTTATTTTGCGACTTTATTATTCTTTTAGGCATCCTTTGCATACCGGGCCACTAATCGGGTCTTTTGACACGTTAGCACAAAGGCGACGGTTTAGGTTACCTAGGATTTCCCTTGAGAGCGGGAGGCCACTACTATGGGTATGAACTCTACATCTCTAAGCATTTGGTCGCTCCTCTCCCGATGTCACACTCCAAGAGCTTCCTTGAAGTTCTTTGAGAAATACACTAACTGTTTATCTTATGGTATGCAGAACCGGGGCGAAGGCATGCGGTAGGCTATATACCCAACCCTAAAAGTCCATGAATTTAGAGCCTTGGTTTAGGATACCCTTCCATGTGTATGCTATGTGCTATGTGTATCCCTCCTTTTTTTCTTTTGTAAAGAGTCGACCCTGGTTTGGAGGTTTTGTTCTAGTCCATATAAAATTCATTGGGTTGAGAAAATGATTATTTATTAATTAATATAATTAACTCAAGGACATTTTGGTTAGCCCAAGTGGAAGGGCCCATTTATGTTTGAAAGTTGATTATCTTGATTAATAAATAAAAATTGACTCACCTTTGATGATATTATATGGCCCTTTATGAAATTCTCTTAATAAAGGTCCAAAAAAAAATTAATTAAAAGTCTAACAAAGTTAATGGATAGCGTCTTAGACTGCATAATAGTCACTAGGCTTGAGTAAATTAATTTATCAGTTTAATTAATAAATCCATCACATTTATGGCCGGCCCGTTGTTAGGCCCAACCATGTCGGATTTGTCAATTAAGCTCATAAATTAATTATGATCGCTTATTGTTGACTTCATCCAGTCCTTTACAATATCCATTTTCCCCGAGTTAAAAAAAAAATGATTAAAAAAAAGAGTATAAAAAGGTGTAAAAAAAAAACTGGATTGTCGGTCCTGTTGAATATTATTCTAGTCCGCATAATAGCCAATAAGGTTTGAGCTGTCTGAGTTGTTGGGCCAAGTTGCGGATTCTCCTTAAAACGGTCGGCCTGTGGATTGGGCCCATCCGAATTGAAAAACACTGACTATAGTCTGCCAACTTATGACCTGCTCGCTATGTTGACTTTATTCGACCCTTTATAATGTTATGCTTTTAGGTCCATATAGAGTTAGGCCATACACTCCCAAAAAGTGGGTGAGTCCGCTGTGTCAGCATACATGTGTCAAGGATCATATAGGTCATCTAGGACATGCATGGATCGAGTAGAACGAGTCAGAGAATGTCATTAAGTGTCTTAACTTTGAAATTCCATGCAGGCATCATTGGTGATCGACTCCGAGCCCGCATTCGGGATCCATGAACAGGTCGTTTGGTTCCAAACCCTCGCTACGATCCGTCTGCAACCAGTGACAACATCATGTCTGGAGAGCAATTCCAAGAGATCCCAGTCTAGAGCACTGAAGCCAACATCACGAAGCATTTGGATGAACTCTACACCAAAATGCAAGGTCTGGTATTTGCCAATACTTTAGAGGAAGAGCAGAAAGTGGGCAAAAGGCTAAATGAGCAGCAACAAGTGATGGATGGTATACTGCAAGCCATTACTAAGATCAATACTAAACTTGGGTTGAATGATGAGGAAGACGATGAAGAAATACAGGGATATGAGTCCGAGCCGGAAATCATCAAGACATCTTCAGATTCTGGAGGAATTGGGGTATCCAAAACCAAGGTCGATACTCCCAAGGCATCTAAACTCATGAAGGATCCTGCTGTTAAGGCCCTCGAGCAAAAATTAGAAAGCCTTACCAAAGCAATGAGCACTGTACCGGCTTTTGCTGACAAATATTTGGAAGTACCATTACCAGTTCAGCCGATTCTGAAGGTTGCTGATAAAGTGGAAGTACCAAACATTAGGTTCAAACCCTCTGAGAACCCAGTTCATCACATCGAAGAGTTCATGAGGCTAGCACCACTAAACCGAATTGACGCCAGCTTATACTCTACTGTTTTCCCATCCACTCTAGATGGTGAAGCCAAGGTGTGGTATCATGCTTTACCACCTCTAACCAAGGCTGATTGGAATGAACTGTTCAAAGCCTTCATCAATCACTACAGTCGTATCCAAAGGAAGCAGGCTACGGTAGATGACTTGACCACCATGAAGCAACGCGATGACGAATCCTTCTTGGATTACTTTGAGCGATGGCACACCAAGCTGTCTCACATCAATGAGACAATTCCTCTTCGCCTGCAGCTGTCTACTTTCAAGCAAGGGCTAAAAAGCAGTTTATCCAAGCACTTAGGATACCACGTCATCCAAGACTTTGACTACTTGAAGGACATCTGTGTCCAACTAGAGGTGATGCATAATGATAAGACTACTTCGCCTGGATGGAAGGGGTCTAGTTCCAACAGGAGGGCCACTAGTGCGTCTAGCTACCCTCCTGAGATCATGGAAACTAACTCTATCCAGCGCAAGGGGCCTTTCATACCAAAGTACGAGACTTACACGCCGTTGGATGTCTCTTACTCACAAGCTCTTGATCGATTGGTCAAGAAGGGTTTTTTGGTCCTACCTTTGCCAAGGGAGGAATTAGCCACAAAAGGAAAGAACTTGGATGAATTCAGCCGGTACCATCGTTGCCGAGGACATGATACTGAGAAATGTTGGTCTCTCAAGAACAAAATAGAGGACATGATAAGGGATGGGACACTGCCCATGCCAAAAGCTGCTCAAAAGCCTAACAATCAAAATAACCCTATGCCCGAGCATACCAATGCTATCTTTCAGGGAGTTTGTAGCTTTGATCCTTCCACTTTGATTGTTGAAACGGGTCAACCCATCCCCAAGGTGCTCGGCTTTCAAGAAGACCTATCCATTCATGGTATTTGGGATAGTGATGATGATGAACAACATGAGTACTCCAAGACAGAATGGATGGAGCCGGATGAGCCAACATCGGATGATGTAGCATTTCTCACTCGATCAGGCCGCCATAACAACAGGAACACCACCACCCCATTGGCTGTCTCTACACCAATGGCTACCACTGACAATCATGTCCCGCCTAAAGATCCTTTCCTTACACAACTCAAGAAGACCAAAGCTGAAGTTACCATATGGCAGCTGATTTGTACCTCACATGCACACAGACAGAAGATGATGGATGCTCTTACTGCATTAACAGTATCTCCCACGACAACTCCCGAATCTTTAGTCGCCCATGTGACTACTCAGCAAGAGGCTATCACCTTTGGGATTGAAGATCTGCCTCAAGGAGGGGCATCTCACAATAAAGCACTATATCTCACAGTGCAATGTTCCAACAAGACTATCCCTCTAGTTTTGGTCGATAATGGCTCAGCTGTGAATGTATGCCCTTGGAGGATGGCACAGAAATTGGGAGTCCAACAACAACACTTGGCTCAAAACGGTGTACAGCTTAGGGCTTATGACAATTCTCCTATAAATTCGGTTGGGTCCATAATATCGCCTATCGCTACAGGCAATATCACTCGGAATGTGGAGTTCGTAGTGCTAGACATTCCAACCTCTTTCAATCTGCTACTAGGGAGGCCATGGCTTCATGAATGCAATGCCATAACATCTACCGTACACCAGAAGGTAAAGATGTTGGTTGACGGACAAGTTATCACAATCTTGGGAGAATCCATCAATGTTGTCTTCACTCCCAAGCAAGCAACCCTTGAGGTAGAACATAGTTCTATGGATGAAGAACTTCACAACTTTGAACTTGTGGCGACTTTGAGCCAGGATGAAGCTTCTTTTGACTTCGATCCCTACTCAAACCCCAAAGTGCATGCAATACTCAGGAAACAAGGACACTTCCCTGGAATGCCGCTAGGAAGGAACCCCAAAAACAAGATTCCTCCCGTGTTCAAGACATTTAAACAGAAAGGAAGATTTGGCTTAGGGTACAAGCCAACTGAAAAGGAAGTTAACCTCGCTAAGGTAGCCATGGTTGAACAAAAGAGGATGGACAATCCACCTACCTTGTTCCAAATGAAGCCCTATCCCCTCACTCTGAATGGGCAGTTCGTTAGGGAAGGTGATGACTTCCCTTATTATGGGTTCCCTGAACCTTACTACCTGAAGAACAAGGGAGTTCAAGTTGTTGGGCTAGAAGTTTTCAATGACTGCGCCATTAATATGGCTACTGTTTTTTATCCCCGCTCGGGACAAACAACCACCATTGGAATGGACTCATCTTGCTGGAAGCAACATATTTGGCATGCTGTTCGGACAAGAAGCTGCTAAGGAAGAACCTGAAGCTGACGCTATTATTGCTGCATTATCCAACCCAAGCTTTGATCCAAGTCTCATGATCACTGAAGAAGAAGAAGTCAAGGCGGTCTCATGGGTCGATGCTGAGAAGAATAACTTTGTTTTATTTGTAGGAGAGTCTGTTCCTATTGACATAGGGTCTAGTCTTAAGAGTCTAGAGTCAAGTGAGTCTGGTATCGAGTCTGTTGGCGATGTACTCATTTCTGCATTCAATAAAATGAACCTTTCTGCTTACTCTGATTCTTCTTTCCCCTCTTCCCTGAACTGCTGCGCTAATAATAATCTGGAATTTAATGAACCCTTAAAAGAATTTTCTAATGAACATGAGCATAAAATGGCGGTGTTGGAAGACACCATCACCATAAATGTGGGCACAGAAGAACAACCTCGGGAGTTGAAGTTAGGTAGTTTACTCACAGCAGATGAACGGGTGGCATTTAAAGAGCTTCTCCAAGAGTTTGTGGATGTATTCGCGTGGTCTTACGAGGACATGCAGGGGATTGACCAGGAAATCACGGAGCACACCATACCTTTACTCCCCGATGCAAAACCAATGCGACAAAAGGCCAGGAGGATCAAACCTGAACGGGCTAAGAAAATTGAAGAAGAGGTGATCAAGCAGCTTAACGCTAAGCTTATCAAAGTAGTCCAATACCCTGAATGGATTGCTAACATTGTCCCGGTACCCAAGAAAGATGGGAAGGTGCGCATCCGTGTGGACTTCCGATACCTTAACAAGGCTAGTCCCAAGGATAGTTTCCCTCTACCTCACATCGATGTATTAGTGGATAACACTTGCGGGCGTTAACTCTTATCCTTTATGGATGGATATGTTGGTTACAATCAAATAAAAATGGCAGAAGAAGATATGGAGAAGACTTCCTTTACCACACCATGGGGTACGTACTGTTACGTTTTCATGCCTTTAGGTCTCAAAAATGCTGGGGCAACATACCAGCGGACCGCCAATACCCTACTCCATGACATGATGCACGTCGAAGTAGAAGTTTATATTGATGACATGATTGTTAAATCCAAGACAAGGGAAGGTCATATTCTAAATCTCCGGAAATTCTTTCTACGGCTTCGCAAGTACAAGATGCGTCTCAACCCAGCAAAGTGCACCTTCGGTGTTACCTCTGGGAAGCTACTAGGCTACGTGGTCAGCCAACGGGACATTGAAGTTGATCCTTCAAAGATCAAGGCTATCCAACAGTTACAACCACCTAAGACAGAAAAGGAGATAAGAGGTTTTTTGTGACGAATCCAGTACATCAACAGGTTTATCTCAAAGCTCACCATGACTTGTGAACCTTTGTTCAAGAAGCTAAAGAAAGGAAGCAAAGTAGAATGGGACGATCGATGTCAAGCTGCTTTTCAGAAAATTAAGGAGTATTTGCAACACCCGCCCGTTCTCATGCCGCCAGTACCAGATGAGCCTCTACTCCTTTACCTTACAGTGACTAGCTTAGCAATAGGGGCTATGCTAGCTCAAAAGGTAAAAGGTCAAGAGAGCGCCATCTACTACTTGAGCAAGAAGTTCCTAGACCATGAAAGTCGATATGCAGACATAGAGAAAATGGCCCTCGCATAAGTTTAGGCCACCAAGAAGTTAAGGCACTATATGCTCTCACACACAGTGTATGTAATAGCTGAGAACAATCCCATAAAATTCATCATGGAGCAACCAACCATCAACAACCGTATTGCTCGATGGGTAGTCATGCTTTCTGAGTTCAATCTTCAGTACTTACCACAGAAGTCAATTAGAGGGCGGGTTGTTTCAGATTTTCTGGCTGCTTCACCATCACAGGAACCTCCAAGCACTCACTTGGAATTCCCAAACGAAGACGTGTTCTTAACTGATGATGTTACTTGGGGAATGTATTTCGATGGAGCTTCCAATCAAATGGGTTGTGGAATAGGAGTACTGTTAATATCTCCAGAAGGTGCACATGTCCCTGTATCTGTAAAATTGGATTTTGATGCCACTAATAATGCGGCGGAGTATGAAGCATGCATCAAAGGCCTACAAGCTGCCTTGGCATTAGGAATACGCCACATGAAGGTCTTTGGAGACTCTAGCCTCATCATTAACCAGGTTAAGATGCGTGGAAAGTTCGAAATGAGTGCCTTTTAGCTTATCAGCAGAAGCTTTTGGGATTGGCTTACCAATTTGAGAAGATCAGTTTCCAATACCTTTCTAGGTATCACAATGAGCTGGCCGATGCCTTGGCCAAGTTGTCTTCAATGATATCAATCCCATCAGGCACGCTCAAACTACCTGTAATTGTAAGGCGACAGTCTAAACCCGCATATGTATGTACCATGGAAACACAAGACAATTTCCTTCGGAAGGGAGAATATCCAGCTGAGTTAGATGCTCGAGGACAACGAGCGGTCAGGGCTTTAGCATCACAATACTGCTTGATCCAAGATCGTTTATATAAGAAGTCACCTACATGCATCAATTTGTTGTGTATCGATGCCAAAGGTACAAAGGAAGTCATGACTACTATACACACAGGAGAGTGTGGGCCTCATATGAACGGTCGCATGCTAGCGAAGAAGATTCAAAGAGCTGGTTACTACTGGACCACTATGGAAGCAGATTGCTTGAATTTTGTTCGGAAATGTCACAAATGTCAGGAATATGCCAATCTGCAGCATCAACCTCCTTCATATCTGACAACACTGACCTCTCCATGGCCATTCTCGGTATGGGGTATTGACATCATTGGCAAAATACACCCAACCGGAACAGGAGGGCATGAATACATTTTGGTCGCTATTGATTACTTCACTAAATGGGTAGAGGCAGACTCTTTTGCCAAACTCACATCTAAGCACGTGGCCAAATTCATCCTTCAGAACATTATATGCTGATATGGAGTACCTCATGAGATCATCAGCGATAATGGGAGCCATTTTTGAAAAGAAGTGGAGGTTTTGCTTACCAATTACAAAATTCACCATCATCGGTCTTCACCTTACCGACCAATCTGGGTCAGAGGCGCCAAGAAAAAAAGCGATGGCAGGAATCATTAAGAAGATGGTCGTGACTTACAAGGATTGGCCTGACAAATTAGCATTTGCCTTATGGGGATACCGAACTCAATTCGAACTACCACATAAGCAACACCCTATTCATTAGTGTATGGGATTGAAGCAGTCCTGCCGATCGAGTTAGCGATCCTGTCGTTACGAATAGTGGCAGAAAGCCAATTCCCAGAAGCAGAATGGGCTAGGGCAAGATTCGAGGAGTTAATGTTGATGGATGAAAGGCGATTAAGAGCATTACATAATGTTCTAGTGTACCAGAATAGGATCACTCGCGCCTTTAATAAAAAGGTGAAAGTCGTTCGCTTCAAGAAGGCGATCTAGTGCTTAAGGAGATGAGGGCACCAATACAAGACCCAACGGGAAAGTTTGCACCTAATTTGAAAGGTCCTTACATGGTTAAGGAGATTCTGCCAGGAGGAGCAGCTCGGCTTGCCACTATGGATGGAGAAGATGTGATTCAACCCACAAATTTGGATCAGCTTAAGAGATATTATGCTTAACAAAACCAAGCAACTAAAAAATCCAATTTTCAGACACTTGGTTAATATTCGGTTTATGCTCATAAAAGAAGGAAAGATAAAGTTGCAAGGACACAATAATTGTAAACAATACTTCTTCTTTTATTAATAATCAAAATGCAAGTACACTGCTTGTAAATAAGAAAATTTTAAAAACGCGTAATTAAATAAAAGTTTATTCTAGCAAAGCAGTTCAGTTCCTTCGCTTCCATCCATCTTCTAGTCTTGTTTCACCTTCACTACGTCGCCAGTAGTCTCATGGTCAATCTCCATGTCTTTAGACTCGATTGGGTCCGTCTCTTTGTTTTTAGGTTTATAGGCTCGCCTATGTGACTTCCGCGTCTCCACCCTCGGACCAAGCCGGTCCTTTGCCGTCATCCTTATCGCCGAATAATGCGCTTCCTATGACCCGGTTCGGAAGGCATAGCAATTCCTTGTATTGTTTGGTGTTATCGGCAACCGTTGGAGGCGATGTCGGCCGCGCAAAATGATTCGTCCCGAGAATGGACGACCACTCTTTAGGAAGTGGGCATAGCTCCTTCAAGGAAAATCGGAAAACGTGCATCTTCGGATCCCAAAAGGCGCTCAACGCTCGGATAAAACCAAGTCTGGCGCAACAATTAGACTTTCATGTGGTCGAGAGTTTTGAGTACTTGAAGAAGTTATGTCCTAAGCTAGAGGCACACAAGGAAAGGGCCGCTGCGTCTCAGAATTGGAAGGGCAACAACGTGGGAAGAAGGACCACCAATGCTCCTAAGGTGGCTGAGACAAGCTTTGTACATAATGTGAATCGTGGTCCGCCTCCGAAGATGACCTACTTCCTATATGATTCATATACCCCACTTGACATGACATATGCCAAAGCTTTGGACCAATTGCTAAAATCAAACAAGATCTAGTTGCCAATACCTAGGCCTGAACCTGAGACTAAGGGACCAGGATGGAACAACAATACTTACTGCAAGTACCACCGGACGAGAAGTCATGACACTGAGCAATGCTGGACGCTTAAGAATCAGATTGAGAAGATGATGCGTTCTGGGGCATTGCCAATGCCTAAAGCTGCAAATAAGCCCAATAACAAAAGCAATCCTCTCCCAAATCATGCTATCTTTATGGGAGAGGGCACTTTTGATCCATCCGAATGTATCACCGACGAAGGAGCACCTGCACTTCTTCCTGAAGATTTGACAGCCTTTACTGTCAACGATATTTGGGTTAGTGATGAAGAGGATGTGTATGAAAAAGGTCCTGATGATGATTTCTGGTCCGATAAGGAAGAAGAGGCTCCGCCTAGTGCTGCATTTTTAACTAGGTCGGAAGGCACAATCAGGCACGGGTTAAACCCCTGGCTCCTACGAGAACGGAAGTGCCTGCTGCTCCTGAAGATCTAACAGCCCTTACTATAAATGGTATATGGGCCAGTGACGACGAAGACGATTATCTCCATGAAGGGTTAACTCAGCAACGCCTAGAAGAACTGAGAGATAGCCTGCAGGATATGGTCATACATTCAGCTGTCCTCCATGAGAAAACGGTTCGGGAGTACCTCGAATTTCAGGATCAACAGATAGATCAACAACGAGAGGCTTTGGACAACCTATTAGAGGAATTTTGCCGCTTTAAGAATGACTCTGATCCACAAGCCCAGAACAAAAGAGTTGGACCCGGTGGTTGCTGTGTTGTCCAACTCTGAATTTGACCCAAGAGCCATGATTTCTGCTGATGGAGACTGCCACAAAGTGACCTGGGTCGATGCTATTAACAATAAATGTACCCTAGTGTTAGGAGAACCTTGTAAGGACCAATTTGAGTCGAGCACTAGTGAGTCTGTAATCGAGTCTGAGTCAGCTGGGATTAGCCCCAAGTTTGATAAGTTTGTATCCGTTTCTGCATTCAATGAAGTAAACGTTTCTAAGTGTCTCTGTTCTTCTTCCTTTCTCCCTAATTATTGTGCTAATAACCATGAATTTGATGTTGAACCTTTGAAAGACTTTAATGAATTAACACAAGCCAAGAACGACCACGAAAATCACATGGCACCTGTTGAAGAAACCACCGCCATCAATGTGGGGACGCCTGAAACTCCCCGGGGACTAAAAATTGGCAAATCATTAACCCTGGAGGAGCAACACGAGTTCACTTTGCTTCTAAAGGAGTTCGTAGACGTCTTCGCTTGGTCTTACGAAGACATGCCTGGATTCGACAGGGAGATCGCTGAACATGCCATTCCGCTCTACCCGGATGCTAAGCCAGTACAGCAACGACCTCGCAGGATTAAGAATGAGTGGTCAGAGAAAATTTACGGTGAGATTAAGAAGCAGTTGGAAGCTAAGTTCATCAGGGCAGTAGAATTTCCTGAGTGGGTGGCTAACATTGTGCCAGTACCGAAGAAAGAAAGAAAGAAAGAAAGGTTCGGATGTGTGTTGATTTTCGAGATCTGAACAAAGCTAGCCCAAAGGATTGTTTTCCTTTGCCCCATATTGACGTCTTGGTCGATCACACTTACGGACACGAGCTTCTATCATTCATGGATGGGTATGCTGGCTAGAACCAGATAAAAATGGCCGAAGAAGATATGGAGAAAACATCATTCATCACTTCGTGGGGAACTTTCTGAAGAGGTCCGGGTTCCTTTCTTCTCTCTGGTGGCCACCGCCAAGCGAACTGCTTCGTCCAATTCGAACCTCGAGTTGCAATTTCCGGTCACTTCGGGAGCTGGGAGGCTAGTCTCGGCCATCCGATGGATGGGCCCCGGGGCTCCATAGGGAGGCCGCCACAACACCGACTCCCGAGGCTCGGGATCGACCGGCCGCCTCGAGACTAGAGCATAGAAGGTATCGGGTGCGAGTGTTTAAAACCCCGGGATTAATAAAGCCTGTGGCACAACCGTGCGTCATCGGGAGCTCGCCGACCGAGCCACACCCGCTCGCCTGAGCAAGGTTTGTGCCGTGTGAATCGGGCGCCAGGGCCTCGCCGCTCGAAGCTTTTGCTCGCCGAGCAACGCTCTCGCCGTCATTTTGCGACAACCACGCAGCAGCCTAAGACCGCCGCCGAGCGTTTCTCCCGCCGCCGAAGCCGACTCACGAGATGCCGCACACGCATCTCGCCGACGATCGACGACAGTGCAAGGCCCGCCGCCCGAGCGCTCCCGCCGCCAGCCGACTTCGCCGGAGAGATGCGCACACGCAACTCGCCGACGATCGACGATGCGTAAGGCCTGACCTTTTTTTCGCTGTTTTGGCTTAATTTTGGGTTTAGTATAAATAGCTCGTTATTATACTTCTCCAGGACTTTTTGACTGATGAATGAATATGCTTATGCATGGAATAGGGTTGCTTCCCTTTCTCTCAAAATCTTGCTTTACTTTATCCATTGATTAATGGTGGTGTTTGCAAGTCTTCTCTTTATTGATCATTTGGTGGATTCTTCCTTTATGATGGTCATGGTGGGATGCTAGGCTTTGGTGGTGGAATCTCCTTTATCCAAAGTCATATCCAAGTCCTTTGGGTGATCAAGCTCTTTTTTGATTGTGAATCAAGTCTCTCAAGCTAGTCCATCAATCTCTCCCACCACGCCACGCTCCACTTTCTGTTACACTGTCATGCCTTTCGGACTGAAGAACGCCGGTGCTACTTACCAATGCACCGCCACTACCCTGCTGCATGATATGATCCACGTAGAAGTTGACGTATACGTGGACGACATGATCATCAAGTCAAAAAAGCGTGTGGATCACATTCCAAACTTACGCAAGTTCTTCCTAAGGCTTCGCAAGTACAACATAAGGTTGAATCAACATAAATGTGAGTTTGGAGTAACTTCGAGAAAGTTGCTGGGTTATATTGTCAGTCAACGCGGAATAGAGGTCGATCCATCCATGATCAAAGCAATTCAAGACATGCCTCCACCTCGGACACAAAAGGAGATTTGTGGTTTCCTAAGGCGGGTGCAGTATCTGAGCAGGTTCATTTCCAAACTCACAATGACCTGTGAACCATTATTCAAGAAGCTAAACAAGGGAGCAAATCGAATGGGATGACCAGTGTCAGGCAACATTTGAGAAGGTTAAGGCCGACTTGACTAATCCACCAGTACTAGTCCCGCCTATCTCCGGAAAACCATTGTTGCTTTACCTCACCATCAGTTCAAGCGCTATGGGTGCTATGCTAGCACAAGAAAGTGATGGTCTTGAGCGAGCTATTTACTACATCAGCAAGAAATTTCTGGGGTGTGAGTCTCGCTACTCGGAAATTGAGAAGATAGCCTTGGCCTTAGTGTGGTCAACAAAGAAGCTTCGCCACTACATGCTCTCACATATTGTATATATGATCGTTGCATGTAATCCGGTCAAGTACATCATGGAAAACCCTACTATCAACAGCAGGATTGCTCGATGGGTAGTCATGTTGTCCGAGTTCGATCTGCACTTTCGACCACAGAAATCCATAAAAGGGCGTGCGATTTCCGATTTTCTGGCTGAGTTTCCTACAGGAAGCCCTAACACTAGGGGCTTGGAGTTTAGTGATTAACAGATATTCCAAGTTGAAGAGGAAACCTAGAAGCTATACTTTGATAGTGCTGCTAATAAAATGGGATGCGAGGCCGGAGCTCTGTTGGTTTCTCCCGAAGACATACACTTTCCTTTGGCAGTCAAACTGGACTTCGAGGCTACCAATAATGTTGTTGAGTATGAAGCTTGCATTTTGGGCATGCAAATGGCCCGGGAGATGGGAATTCAAAGGCTACGAGTGTTTGGGGACTCTAATCTGATCGTAAATCAAGCCACTAGTGTATGGAAGGTGAAGAGCAAATCCTTGGCACTTTACGTACCAACAACATTTGTCCAAACTAGCTGAGAAGTTCAACCATATTGAGTTCAAGTATCTACCGCGAGGTTACAATGAGCTAGCTGATGTGCTAGCCAAGCTTTCAACCATGGTGGCTATGCCCGAAAAGGATCAAGCCCTAGCAGTGACAGTGGAGAGGAGAGATCGTCCTGCTCATCAACAGCTAATGATCGGTTTGGTCAGTACCGATGCATGGTTCTTTGATATTTATGCGTTTCTGAAAGACGGTTCATACCCGCTGAATGTCGAGCATCGAGCCAGGAGGGCTATCCCGCTAGTAGCTGTTTAGACCCAATTTTGTGTCTAAATACCGCCTAAATCCTTAAGCTTTTAACTCGTTTCGTGGTTTAATTTCATAGTTTTTAATGCGTTTTTGGTTATTTTGCAGATTTTGGAGTTTTTACTCAAAATGTAGCAAAACGGGCCTTTTATAGCATTTTTGGTAATTTCCCGAGCCTAGCCGGACCGGAAGCCGAGGCGGAGTCAACCCGGGACGACTTTCCTCACCTTTGGTGTCAATTAGTGAAGTAACACCTGCTACGACCCTCGGATCGGGCGTTACCTGCTTCGAAACGAAGGAAGAAACAAAGGGAAGGAAAGCCAAGGCGTAGCCCCTGCCACGAATGGCGTAGCACCCGCTACCCCCAGAACACATTTGGGGCCGAGTGGGACAATACCCACGGTCCTGGTGACCGTAGCCACGGTGGGCGTATGCAGAGGGTTAGGATGACCGAGCAAGATCGTACCCAGGGTCTTGGGAGACCGTAGCCACGGTGCCGCGAAGGGGAAATCGCCTAGGGACTCTTCGCTGGTCGCGCGCGGCGGTGGTCGCGCGCGACCCCTCTGGGTCAGGTTCTTCACTGAAGCTACCGCCTACTGTTTTCACTTGTTTAAATAGCTCTTTTGCTGCGATTTTGTGGGGACTCAATTGGGGAGATTCGACTTTGGATAGAATTAGATAATTTCCAGCTTTGTATTAGTGACTTTCAGAGAGAGATTAGTAAGAGATTAATCTAGGATTTTGGAGATTTGTGTTTGTTATTGAAGATTTGGGGATTCAAACAATTGAGAGATTGTTGGATCATCTTTTTATTGCTTTCCTTTGTTCATCTACAGCACTTTGATAAGTATTTTCTTCCCTTAACTCTTTTATTAATTACCTTGCTAATTACTTTGCTTGTTCTTAATTGCTTTGCTTGCTATTTCATTGTTCTTGCTTGTTTATGGTTGTTTGATGTTAGAAATCATGTTTAGGTTTGGTTTGGATGTTGTTAGCTTAGTTTTCATCATGATTAGTGGCTAGAAACCCTATGGATTAGGGGGTAATTAAGGGTGTGAATGGGTGATTAGGCTTGGGTTAGCAATATTAGTGAGTAATTAGTTGGGAAATCAATTTCCCACTCCTATCCTTCCCTCAAGTAGGATGTATTTGGGTTTGAAAGCTCCCGAATACATCCAAGACTTGTGTTGGAGGGTGGGAATTCGGATAGTTAGTATTCTATTCACGAAAGCGAGTAGAAGCGAACTAGGAAATTCCGTTTCATTAACCTCCTATGTGTTGATAAGGAGGAAGCTGAGGAATTAACGAAATCCACTCACAGAGGGGAGTGTGGACCGCACATGAATGGCAGAATGTTTGTCAAGAAGATCCAAAGAGCAGGGTATTTCTGGTCGACTATGGAATCCGACTGTATCCAATTTTTCAGAAGATGCCCGAAATGTCAAGAGTATGCTGATCTCAAGCATCAACCGTCCTCTTCTTTGACCACTTTGGCTTCACCTTGGCCATTTTCAATATGGGGAATCGACATTATAGGGAAGATTTCACCACACGGCACAGGAGGACATGAATATGTGTTGGTGGCCGTGGAGTACTTTACCAAATGGGTAGAAGTTGCCTCATACTCAAAAATCATTTCGAAGCATGTGGCCAAGTTCATGCTGAGGAACATCTTTTGTAGATACGGGGTGCCACATGAGGTGATAAGTGACAATGGGAGCCATTTCATGGGCGATTTTGCAGCTCTTTTGGCCAAGTACAAAGTCCGACATCACCATGCTTCTCCCTATCGGCCACAAACCAATGGAGCGGTGGAGGCTGTAAACAAAACTCTGGTGAAAATTATCAAGAAAATGGTTGTCACTTACAAAGACTGACCCGATAAGCTTCCCTTCGCGCTATGGGGATATCGAACGTCAATTCGGACTGCAACTGGAGGTAAGCCATACTCTTTGGTATACGGGGTGGAAGCAGTCTTGCCGGTAGAACTTGTTGTTCCTTCATTAAGAATCATCACTGAAAGTCAAATCCCTGAGGCTGAATGGGCCCGAGCTAGATACGAAGAGTTGGTTTTGTTGGACGAAAGACGACTCCGTGCTTTACATAATATCCACCTTTATCAGAGTCGGATTTCCCGAGCATTCAATAAGAAAGTCAAAGATCAGGATTTAACATAAGGGGATCTAGTATTGCAAGAAATGAGGGCAGCACGTCATGATCCTCGAGGCAAGTTTACCCCAAATTGGAAGGGTCCCTGTGTCATTATTTCTATCACTCCAGGGGGCGCCGCCAGATTAGCCACGCCCGAGGGAGAGGAGCTCACCCAACCTGTGAATTTGGATCAGTTAAAAAGATATTATGTTTAAACCTCTAAGGGTCGGTATCCTTAGCTACTTAGACATGCACTATCCTATAAAAGCAAGCAACTGAACTGTCAACAGGCCACTTGCTTGTGAGAGAAAAAAAAAAGAAAAAAAGAAAAAAAGAAAAGGAAAAGAAGAGGCTGACTTGAAAACCTTTTTGAGGCAGGTCAGGCAAAAGGAGAGTATAAAAAAAAAAGAAAAATGAGAGACTAACTTGAAAATCCTTCAGGACGAGTTAGGTAAAAGGAGAGAATAAAAGTGTTGCAGCTGAAGTTGTGTTTTCGAAGGGCGGAAAGAAGAACATGGCTTGCGTTGATTCTTGTAAAACATAAATGTAATACTTTACTTCTTATGGCAATAAAAGGAGTACATCCTTTAATACATTTTTGTTTTATCGATTTTCTAAAGAAAAAGCATCAAATAATAAAAATACATAGCACACGCATTTCTTTCATCTCATTTCTTTCTCTCCACCCTACTTATTTAGTACTAAGTCTAGTCCTAGATAAGTTGGAATCGGTATAGGCTCATTAGTGCTCATTCGATCGGATTTGCTTGTTTTTCCTTGCTTGGGTGTGTTTCTCCTTTGGAACCTGACCCAGGGTCATTGGCTACGATGATACTTTTCAGCTTCGGGGTATCTCGAAGAGGTGAGCGCGACGTTCTTTCACGCCAATTGATAGTGTCGACAGTAGTAGCAAGCCAGCTACAATAGGCATCCGTCGAAGTAGTGGAGATACGGTTAGGGGCAGGTGCTTCCTTTCCAGCTCGTTTCTGCCAATACTTGAGCCATGATTCAATCACCGACCCTTGGAGATGGGTAAGGTCGGGAATCTCGCACGGAGGCAAGGGAATGTCTTGAGAATGCCCCATTTGCCGCATGACTCAATCAGGGAAGTAATATGTAAGCTCCATAAGGCCAAGCTGAGTGATGTGGGCCTCTAGGACCCGGAAAATTCTCGTTCGGGGAAATGTTTTCGGATGCGCTACTCATGTGATCGGGAGCCGACTAAGGTTGCTAAATCCTTAAATAAGGATATTTTTAATTTTTGAAATTCATTTTCGGGGTGATGAAACTTTATTTATTTATAAACCCGTTTTTTATTATTTAAATTATACGTAATTACACAAATTAATTTAACAATAATTTAATCCCGGCCCACTTAATAAATGCAGGCCCAAGAGAAAACAAAGCGGACCACTGGAATCTGCTAAAACCCGCCTAGGTTTTAGCGGATTCCAGGCTGGGCTACTGGTCTCCTCGGCCCAAAGAGAAATTGGGCTGAAAATGATAAAACCCGCCTAGGTTTTATCATTTTCTGGCCCATTTCTCTCGGAACCCTCATTGGATAAATATTGAACATGAATTAAATTATTTTCTTAAATTATTTTTGTGCAAGAAATCGAATACTTTAAATAATTAAATGAATTTGTAAAATGTTTAAAGAGTTGTTAGCCGATTTAAGGAAATCGACAAACCATAAAATAAGAAAAGAAAGGCTCCGGTCTACGAACCCGATTTCTAGATTCGAGGGTAAGGTTACGAATTTGAGAGTTATAAGAACTCTCGAATCCGCTTGTTATAAAACAGACTCTACTAAAATCAACATTGAAAAGAAAGAGAGCGGGGAGAAGTTTGGTTAATTTCATGGAATTATTATTCAAAACATGCAATATAAAATGCGGTTTTTACTTTACAAAATATGTACAAGTAATCGAATTAAAGAGTGGATTACATGTTGAAAAACCACAATAATAATGACAAAAGCAAACCTTGTTTGATGTGGGTTGCCCGAATGCGACGATTGAATTCCTTGACTTAGCCCCGGTTATGACCTCGGATAGGATGATGAAGATATAGATGATTTGGGTGAATGGTATAGGAGTGGTATGGGGATTAGGAGAGTGGTTATAATTATATTAAGAGATAAGAATTGATATAGTGGAGGAAGTTTAAGAGAGTTTTGGTAGGATGATGATGATAGTTGGTGGTATGAAGGTGAAATGGAGGGGGTATTTATAAGTGAGGGAGCGAGGGATTTAGAGGGAAACCATGGGGAACATACCCCACGAATCATGCCCTCCAAGGATCAAAACCGAGGCGGGTTTTGGGAGGTCAAGGGCAAAGTCAAACACATGGGCAAAGATCAAGGGATTCAATTCCATGCATGCAGATTTTGGCGCCAGACAGCTTAAAACCTAGGCGGGTTTTAGTTGATCATCACACGGATTGGTGACGTGGCTCCAAATGACGTCGCTCCGCCATTCCTCTCAAAACCTAGGCAGGTTTTGAGTTATCTATGGGCCGGGGCGCGCTTATGGGCCTGCTTCTATGTGGGCTGGTCTTCTGAAAATTAAAACCCATGGGTGTTTTAAGCGAATGTAGGCGGCCTGTTGACTTCTCGGGCTCAAGCTACTGACCTTTTTGGGCCCAATGACCGATTTATCATTTGACCCAAATGTTTTGCTGATTTCGATGAGTCGGGATTATACTGGTATAAATTCCGGTATCTACAGAGAGCCCCCACTTTGATCGACTTCGAATAGGACGAAGGTCAAGGTAGTCTGAGGATATGACTTTGGATTGCAAAGCCTGGGATGATGCTTGGAAGCTGAGTCCTGCATCACGGTTGCGGCGCGGCATGCGCCTCTTTTGGGTTGATCTCGAGCAAGAATGATGCTCTACTTGACCTTTGATGAGTCGCTGTTGATCTTGGGAGAGAATGGCGCCTTACTTGAAGGTGTGGGTTGACACTTGGAAGCTTTGTCCTGTGTCGCAGTTGTGGGCGGTATGCGCCTCTTTGGGGATGATCTCGAGAAAAAATGATGCTCTACTTGACTGTTGATGAGTCATTGTTGATCTAGGGCGAGAATGACGCCATACTTGTTATCGGACATGATGTCGATTGTTCATGGAGTTTTCTAGTCTTTCCCAGTGTCGGTCCAAGTCTTTCCCGGTGTCGGTTCTAGTCTTTCCCGGTGTCGGCTCCAGTTTTTCCCGGTGTCGGTTCCAGTCTTTCCCGGTGTCGGCTCTAGTATTTCCCGGTGTCGATTCCAGTCTTTCCCGGTGTTGGCTCCAGTCTTTCCCGGTGTCGGGTCCAGTCTTTCCCGGTGTCGGTTCCAACCTTTCCCGGTGTCGGCTCCAGTCTTTCCTGGTGTCGGCTCCAATCTTTCCCGGTGTCGGTTCCAGTCTTTCCCAGTGTCAGCTCCAGTTTTTCTCGGTGTCAGTTCCAGTCTTTCCTGGTGTCGGTGTTGATGATTGTTGGCATTTTCGATGCCGAAGGACTTCACCAGGCACGTTGTTGATGCCATTGGGGGTCGAGACTTCATCGAGCACGATGCCGATGGCTCGGAGATTGAGACTTCACCGGGCACGATGCCGGTGGCTCAGGATTTAGACTACATCGAAACTCTGCCGATGGCCCTGGGTGATGATGATGACGGCGACATTTTGTACGGTAGGTGGATAGTGGTGGTCCCTTTGTCGGCGACCTGTGAGCTGGCGAATTTTTATGCGACAGCTTGATGATGGTGGTCCCATTGTCGGCGACTGGAGAGCTGGCGACTTTTTATGCGGCGACCTGGTGTCTGTGATAACTCCCTGCACAGAAACCAAAGCAGAATGTCAAACCATTTTGAACAATGGTTAGAGATATAGAGAATTGCCTGTCTAGCAGATTGATGACGATGCCCAAAAGATTTTTCCGAGGCAGATAAGATTTTCCCGAACCAGTCGATGGTGTTAGTGGCTGCCATGGTAAACTAGAAGATCCTTATGAGGATCAGCTTCGGATGATGGATAGAAGTCATCTGGAGTGTGATTATAGATTGCTCTAATCTTGCTTTTAGTGACGGGAAACCATGTCGTCCGGTCTGATTGGGCTTGAACAGCCCTCAATGTTGCGTTCTGGAGCAACGATGTAGCACTTCCTTGCTTCTTCTTCTTTCTCTTCTCTTTTTTTTTATTTTCAGATATGTGGGTATGCATGCAACTAGTCTACCAAACTCTTGCATAGACAATGCAATTTTGTTTTGACACAAGCATTCATGCACCCATGCATTTATGCACGACTATCGACCTTATGCAGGACACACTGACTCGATGCATGACAGACTTGACTCAATGCACAACAGGCTGACTCAATGCATGACAGACTGACTTGTTGCATGACAAACTGACTTGAAACATAACGGACTAACTTGATGCACAACAGACTGACTCAATGCATGACAGACTCACTCAATGCACAATAGACTGACTCAATGCACGACTGACTGACTTGATGCATAACAAACTGACTCAACGTACGACCACTGACTCTTTGAGGCCTTGACACGACTTGTAGATGCAATGCAAACCTATTATACTTAGACATGATACACACATGATGCTTTACACATGCAATGCAGGCAACCCCCGCCTCTATATTTAGACAAAGATTTTCTTAGACAATGCTTACCTAAGACAATACTTTCCTAGGACAAAGTTTTCCTAAAACCATGACTTCCTAAGACAATGCTTTCTAAGTACTAAGGCCACTCGTGGGGAATTTCAGGAAAATTCAGGATGAGTAATGTTTCGATCCACGGGACAGGGAACAAAGATAGAGGCAACAGGCATTGACACAGCCTGTGCTGGAATCTGGCATAGCTTCTGCTCACTTAGCTTGAATTTTTTTCTTCACTTTCTTCTAACCTTCTATTGTTTCACACACTCTTCCTTATCATCACAAATCCATGTATTCTTCATCATAAAATGCGAGATTACCTAAAAACACATAAATATGCACACTTTAGTCACTAATGAACAAAGTGCTCAACATTAAACTTTAAATATACGTAAAGGGCCTTAGAAGGTGAAAATAAGCCAAGTAAAAAAGGCTAAAAACCAGTAAAATTATGGTTTATCAACCCCCCTTCCCCCCCCCCCCCCCATGGTTACCCCTTGCTTGTCCTCAAGCAAGATCATTATGAAGTACTAAAGAAATAGGGGAAGAAGAAAACCAATGTCTCCTAGGGGTGTTCAAAAAATCTGGAACCGGCATAACAAACCGGAAACCGGTAAAATTGTACTGCTTTAAAAATCTGGTGCACCGAACTGGAAAAACCAGATGCTAAACGGGGCGGTTCCGGTTCGGGATATTCAAACTGGCGGTGAACCGGAACCGCACCGATTGAAAATTACAAAACTAATAACAGGTAAAAAAAATGTTAAAATTGTCTTTAAAAAAATTAATTACATGGGTTAATCCAATCCGTGAAATCAAAAATTGAAAATTGATTTGTAAATAAGGGGCGAGATTCTTTGTCGAAGTGAATCAATTTTGATTTTTTTTAATGTTTCCCCTTAATTAGTGACTTTAGGGTTTGTAGTGTAATTGGATTTTTTTTGGTGATAGAACGATGATTTTGTTTAACAATGATGGAAATTAAGACGGTTCCGGTTAACCGGTGAAACTGCACCGTTAAACCCGGTTCACCAGTTTCAAAAAAACCAGGTTATCCAGTTCCGGTTTATGATTTAGAAAGCTATTTCATCCGGTGCACCACTTCAAAACACCGAAACCGCACCGTGAACAGTAATAATGTCTCCCTCCTCGAGTGAAGGGGCGCACTAGACAACCAAAGCAAGTGTATACAAAGGACTCTTTAGCGAGATCGAGAATCAAATCGAAACAAGAATTGTAGCGCAAATAAAGATTGTAAATCCTAGTAAGGAACACAACCAATCTATCCAATCCAAATGCAATAAAGATCCATTCAAATGTTTGCGAACTAGTTGGGATCGGTAGGACCTCACTTTCGGGTATGTGACTCACTCCCCTCATATGTTTGAAAAAGTAATGGTGGTTCTCTCAATACTCTCCCAAAACAAGCACGCTACCATAAGCTTGCCAAATTTCTCAATTCTCCACTACTAAAGACAAACCATGCAAATTTTCCAATCAAGAGGACTTGCAAAAGGGTTGTAATGAGGTTCGGGATAACGGGAAGGAGCGAAAAGTACTTTTGGGAATGTGGAGCTTAAAAGCCAAAGCTAGGGAGCACAATTATTCCCACTAAACAACATCACACCTCCTAACATATGCATAATGCACAACATTACACCAACCTTTCAAGTAGTAAAGGTGTAAAGTTTCTTTCAACAAAATACTATTCATGACTTACCAATGGAAGTAAATTAAAAACTTTATTTAGGAACTAAGCTATTCTTCTTATTTTTTCTCTCTTTTTTTTTTGTTTCTTTGTTACTTTGTTTCTTCTTTTTTTTCTTTTTTGATACCTTTTTCTTTCTCTTTGGATTTTTTTTTCTTTTCCCCTTTTTTCTCTTTTTAAAAGTTACAACCAACAATGGAACTTAGCAAGGCAAGAATAACCATTAACAATAATAACCATCTCCACCCAAACTCCTTTAGAGAACCCACAAACCAATCACCACCAACATCATCTTGGCACCCAACAAGTATTACAATCAAGAAATGTGCTCCACTAAACCAAGGCTTAAGGATAGGGAAGAATGAAAAGGCATACTATATAATGAGCAGGGCTAGTAAAGAGGGAAAGGCTTGAGGGGTTTCAAGGAAGGGAAATATAACGTTCGAGTGGCTATTTGGCTCATGTGGTTTATAAAAAATGAATGCCGCTATCCTTTCGGTAAACATGCATGTGTCAAGTGTGGTTTTGAAGAGAAAGATTGCAAGTTCTAGAGCTGCAAGCATGGGAAAGAAACACACAAGAAAAAGAAGAGACTGCAAAAATGGTAGTCTTGAACACTCAAAAAGTCTTACGGCCGGTTACCCTACCATAACCACTACCGCTAGTTCCTTTGATGTGCTAAGCATTCTTATTTCACAATCATGCGCAAGGACCGTTTAAGACTGGGTTAATCACAAACAAGACAAGCAATTTTAATCGAACCAACAATCAAGTCTCGTTCATCATCCAAACCAAGCTAAAGATTCCTAAATATACACTTGTAGTGGCAATCCAAGTGCACAACCTCTAAGTAATCATCACATGAGAGGTTTTCACAACTAAAGACAATAGTTTTTGCCTTCTTTTCTCTTTTGTTCTAGGGTTTTTTTTGTTCTTTTTTTTTGGAAAGCGAATGAGCTAAGTTATTAACATAAGTGAAAATAAAGGAAGAAGGGAACGAAGGTTACCTCTATTGCTTAGAAGATTACCCAACCTCTTTATTTTCCACTTATGAATGCAAATGCATATGCATGCTAGAGGAAATGCTAAAATGAAAAACTGACCTAGATACATGGTCCTAAGAGAAACAACGAAAAAAAGGAAACCTTGCCTAAAGTCATTTTTTATATGCTAGTGATGATGATGATATTTATGCACAACCATATACAGTCGATTCGCCTCCTCGTGACTTATGTGTCCCCTCCAAAAAATAAAGTAATCCCCCCTCCCCCATGCTTAGAACTTTCATTGTCCTTAATGAAAAGCAAACATAAAAGAGGCAACAACCCACTCAAATCATCCCATAAATCAATGGACCTAAAAAAAATCAATGTCAAGGTGTCATGGTGCACAAATTCCATGGGATGCAATGTTCTTGTAACGCTCATAATGAGTATCATTAACAAAGATAATATCGAATGGGTTAGAGGGATAAGAAGACTCGATCAGTTTGTTGTTGGGGTCATTTGTTAGGAGCCATGGCTATAAAAAGGCGAACTAGGAATGCTTAAACAATCACCAACCAATCTTAATAGAATCACCAGCACTAAATCAGCTAAAAATGACAATAAATGTTGATTAAAAATCCAACAGAATATCACCAACAAGTAAAGCAAAACACCACCAAGAACAACCTCACAAAATTACCAAGAATTCAACGTAGTACCACCAATAATCCAAGCAAATTGCTACCAACAATTTGAGCAAACATTACCAAAAGCACTTTTATAATATCCTTTTAAGATTTCCAGCAAAATAGCACCATAGTACAACAAAATAGTGTCAAGAATTGCACACCTAAATCAGCAAAATATTACCAGGAACCCAAGTTAAACATGCTGGAACAACAAAGTTGGGCAAAAAACACTAATTTGGCACTGAAAGGACACAACAAATCAGCATTATAGCACCAACTATCAAACTTCAAGCTTGGTAGGCTAATAATTAATGAATGACAAACCTAGCAATGTCCAAAAGAAGCAAGGCAACACTAGGACAGCAGGAAATTCAAACCAAACTTGAGCAATTAAGATCACTCAATTTCGATTAGCACCAAAAATACACCAGTCATACTCCAACAACAGTCACAGTCCCACGGAACTTGGACAATTAGTAAACAACTCTGAATGAGCACCACAAACACACCATTCAAACCCTAACAACTCACTGCAATCATCGAGAGTGAACAATGGAGAATTGTAATCGAGGAGAAACTCACCGAAACAGGTTTGCAGATTTCGAAATGAAACTAAAAAGGGAGTAATATGGGCGTTTAATCAGTGTTGGAAATGTTGGGGCAAGCAGCAGGTTGGGGTTAGCGAATGGCGGCTGATAATTGTCAAATGGAGGGTGCGAAGATGGGTGGGTGGTGCTGGTGAGTTGAAGGGGCCACACGAACTGGCTATGGAGTAAGTTTTGTCGATGGTGGCGCTCCAGGTGTGCGCGAGGGGTTGATGGGGCGAAGACCGGGGCGTGCGAAGATGGTGATGCTGGTGCGTCGCTGGTGGCGGTCGAATGGAGGAGAGAGTGTGGTGAATCGGTAGAGGGTATGAGCAAGGGTGATTGCTGGTTGCGATCGCGCTGGGCAGGACATGAAAATGGCGTAGTCGAGGTGGAGCAGTGGTGGTGCACCGACGACAATTATCGGTGATGGTGGCGGCTGGTGAGGATGCGGTGGTTAGACGATGGATGGAGGTTAACACTCTGCTTGGGTGGAGAGTTAAAATGGAGAGTAGGGGTTCATAGGAGTAAAGAAGGGTGAGGGTATGGGAGGGTTCATAAGGGTAAACTACTTACCCCTGCTTGGGAGAACAATTTAGAGAGTTCATAAGAGTAAAATGTTAATTGACATATTTGCCCTTGCATATTATATGTAATTAAATATAATACTCATACATTTGCTCTAATACCTATTCTCTCTGTTCACTCTCTCCACCCCCTCCCCTCCCCCTCTCTCTACCCCTTCCCCCCCTCCGTCTCTCTCTCTCTCTCTCTCTCTCTCTCTCTCTCTCTCCCTCTCTCTCTACCTCTTCCCCCCCCCCCCACTCTCTCTCTCTCTATACTCTCTAAACAACACTTTTCTGTCAATATACTCTACCTCTACCCTCTTTTTTTTTCTCTCTCTCCACCTTCTCAGTCTACTCTCTTTATACCATCTCTCTCTCTCTCCCTCTCTCTCTCTTTCTCTCTCTCTCTCTCTCCCTCTCTCGCTCTCTCTCTCTCTCTCTCAAATGAGAAAGTGAGAGACACAGAGAGAGAGAAAGAGAGATGAGAGAGAGAGAGGCAGAGAGAAAGAGAGATACGAGCGATAGAGGGAGAGAGACAAAGAGAGAGAGAGATGCAAGCGAGAGAGGGAGAGAGACAGATAGACAGACAGAGAGAAAGAGAGAGAGAGGGAGGGAGAGAGAGATGCGAGTGAGAGAGAGAGAAAGAGAGTGGAGAGAGAGATAGAGATTTGGAGACGGAGATAGATGTATATGTCCTATGATTCAATTAGGTTAAGGGCAATATGGTCATTTTTTATTGTATGTATGTTATAATCTAATTGCACTCCTCTTTACACCCCAAATTGGGGTGTTAAAAAAATCAGGGTTGAGATGGGTAAAGGGGGGGTAACCTCACTCCCTCTTACTCTGCCTTACCCTCTCTCACTCTCTTCCCAAGCAGGGGTAAGGAGGAGTAAGTACCCTCTCTAACCCCACTCCCCCCTACCCTCCTCCCAGGCAAGCCCTACGGGTTTGAGAGAGAGTTGGGATTAAATGAGAAGGTTGGAACAATGGCACAGCTAGTGCCTAGGGTGTTATAGGACCTGCAAAGTTCCCGTTCGAGGAATTGGTTTCGGATGCGCTACTTAGGTGATCAGGAGCCGACTAAGATTGCTTAATCTTTAAATAAGGATATTTTTATTTTCGAAATTCGTTTTTGGTGTAATAAAACTTTATTAATTTACAAATCCTTTTATATTATTTAAATACTCGAAATTGCATAAAAATATTTTATTAATGATTGATTACCGGCTCATTACCGAATCCGAGCCAAAAACGAAACAAATGGGCCGCCAGAAAGATTAAAAGTTGCATAGCTTATGATGTTTTCTGGACTAGGCCATGCATTTCCTCAACCCAGAGGAAATGGGTCGAAATTAACAAAAGCCGCATAGCTTTTGTTAATTTCTGTACCTATTTTCTCTTGAATTAGCCTTGGATTAGTGAAAAGTGGTAGTATTAAATCATTTCTAGCTATTTTAATGCAAGGACATGTATTTCAAATAATCAAAAGAATTGTAAAATGAAGAAAGAGTCGCTAGCCGATTTAAGGAAATCAACAAACCAAAAATAGAAAAAAAAAGTTATGACTCCGGTCTACGAAACCCAATTTCTAAGTTCTGGGGTAAGGTTACGAGTTCAAGAATTATAAGAAATCTTGAATCCGCCTGTTAGAGAACAGACTCTACGAAAATCAAATTTGAAATGAAAAGAGCGGGGAGAAGTTTAATGAATTTCACAACGTTAAATTCTCGATCATGCAATATAAAACAAAGAGGTTTTATTTTACAAAAGACATGTACAAATGAAGGAATTAAAGCATAAATTACACAATTTCAATACAATAATAATGAACAACCAACCTCGCTTAAAGGTAATGGATGAGATGAATGTCGACCCATTGACTTGACCTTGGCTTGGAGCTTGAATGGAAGGATGTATATGGTTAGAAAGGTAGTGTAAGAATGATGATATGGATATGATAAGAGTGATTATAAGAGACTTAGAGAGGGAGTATGGATAATGGAATTTTGAGAGAGTTTAGGTGGAGTGATGATAATAGTTTGTGAAAATAGTTGATCAAATGAGGGTGGAATGAAGGGGTATTTATAGGTGGAGGATGGAGGTTTTGGAAGGGAAATGGAGGGAGACATATCCCACCAATCAACTCTTCTTCACCATGCAAAAGGAAAACCCCAGCGGGTTTTATCAGAGTCAAGCAAAGTCAATTCACATGGGCTAATATCATGGGTTTGCATGGGGATGATTCTGGCGCCAACTTTGAAGATTAAAACCCCACCGGGTTTTAATGTTATTCACACGGGTCGCTGACGTGTCTGACAAAAGGCGGGTCGCTACTGAGATTAAAACCCCAGCGGGTTTTGATGATTTCCAAGGTCGGATTCATGGGTTCGCGCTTTCTGGGCCTTCTTGAGGTCTCCTAAAACCCCAACGGGTTTTATTATTATTATTCTGTCGTTTTGTTCTGCTGGGCCCACCTCGCAGATTCCATGGGCTCAATGACACATTTTGGTGCTCGGTCCAAATGCCTTACTGAGTTTCGACGAGTCGGAATTTTGGCGGTGCAAAATCCAGTGTTTACAGAGAGCCCCCACTTTAATCGAGTCCGAATAGGACGAAGGTCAAAGTAGCCTGAGATGCTGACTGCTTAATGTCTGACATTAAGATGGATGCTCTCGGTGCTCTTTTATGTGGCGACCGGAAGACGGATGATGTTGGCGCTGTCGTCGAAGGCCTTTAGGTGGCAACCGTTGGACGACCGAAAATGTCGGTGACGTCGTCGGAGGCCTTTAGGTGGCAACCGTTGGACGATTGAAAATGTTAGTGACGTCGTCGGAGGCCTTTAGGTGTTACCCGTTGGACGACTGAAGATGACGGTGATGTCCTCGGAGGCCTTTAGGTGGCAAGTGCTGGACGACTAAAGATGATGATGTCGTCGGAGGCCTTTAGGTGGAAATCGTTGGACGAATGAAGATGTCGGTGATGTTGTCGGAGGCCTTAAAGTGGCAACCGTTGGACGACTGAAGATGTCGGTGACATCGTCGGAGGCCTTTAGGTGGCACCCATTGGACAAATGAAGATGTCGGTGACGTCGTCGGAGGCCTTTAGGTGGCAACCGTTGGACGACTGAAGATGTTGGTGATGTCGTCGGAGGCCTTTAGGTGGCAACCGTTGGACGACTGAAGATGTTGGTGATGTCGTCGGAGGCCTTTAGGTGGCAACCGTTGGACGTCTGCTGTTGGTGCTCTTTTATGTGGCAACCGGAACATGTATGTTATTGGCACTTTTATGTGGCAACCGTAAGACGGGTGTCAGTGAACTTTTAGCGGCAACTGGAAGATAATGTCCCGGTTTTCCCGATGTTGGTGACGGTTCCCTGCATAGAAACCAAAGCAGAATGTCATATCATTTTGAACAATGACTGGAGAAACAGAGATTTACCTGTCTGGCAGATTTTTCTCAGTTGATCTGAAATGTCGACGATGCCCAATGGATTTTCCTGAAGCGGATCGGATTTTCCCGATGTTGATGGTGCCCACTTTGATTGAGTACTCGATCAAAGTAGAACTGTTTTGATGGACACCAATCGAGATATGACTTTGTGGTGCAAAGCCTGTAGATATGACTTTGGATTGCAAATCCTGGGGTGATGCTTGGAAGCTGAGTCCTATATCACTGTCGCGGGTGGTATGCGCCTCTTTGGGGATGATCTCAAGCAAGAATGATGCTCTACTTGACTGTTGATGAGTTTTTGCGTATCGTGCGCTGATCTCAAGCGAGAATGACGCCCTACCTGAAGTGATCTCAGGCGTCTAATGACATCCTTACTTGAAGGTGTGGGCTGACACTTGGAAACTTCATCCTGTGTCGCGGTTGACGTTGATGTTCTAGTCTTTCCCAATGTCGTTCCAGTCTTTCCCAGTGTCGTTCCAGTCTTTCTCGGTGTCGTTTGTTTGGCATGTTCAATACCGAGGGACTCACCATGTCAATGGCCGTGAGGTAGAGTCTTTACCGGTCACGATGCCGATGGTTCTGATGTTGATTGGGGCCCGACGGATTTTCCCGAGGTGAAGCAGTTGATGATGCCCAACAGATTTTCCTGAGGCGATGCAATTGATGAGGCAGCTGACTATGCTGGTGATGTCCATGGCAACTTTTGTTTCTTTGGTAGACTAGAAGATTGTGATAATGATGAGCTTTGGACGATAGTCCACTTGAACTTGAAAGAACTCATCTAGAGTGTGATTAGAACTTCCTCTAATCTTGTTCTTAATGATTTGTAGCCTAGCTTGAGTCTTTGTGAGAGATAACATTCTTTGATTCTCCCTCTGTTCTCAACAAGCATGCATGCACTTGGTCTCCTAGACTCTAGACTCCTATGTGCTTATGCATGACTGTTGACTATATGCAATGACTAGGAGAATATGTACATGAACTGTAAAACCCCGTAAATTTTATATATTTATATTTACTGATTTTAGTTATTTTATTTTATTTTATTTATTATTATTATTTTTATATGTTAATTTTATGTGTTGTGAAATATATATTTTATTTATTATTATTTATTTAAACACTCGAGCTCGTAGGTTCGGGGGAGTGTACCAAGGGTAATTTAGTCTTTTTACTAACAAGGGCAAAAGGGTCTTTTATTGCATGGTTTTGAAGAGTTTTGCACGTGTAAAATTTTAACTTGGCTTCATAATTAAGGGGGTGGGGGATGTATCTGGTGTTCTACGCAAGGAAAACAAAGAGCATAGCCTAATAACTCCTAGACTCAGTCTGAGTTTAAGTAAAGATTAGGGGGGATGTATTTAGGATTAGAAAAAGTAGTATAAATACTCATCTTCCTCTCACAAAGGAACGCCCCACTCTCACTCACCAATTTTTTTTTCACTCTATCACCCTCTCTCTCCCTCTCACTCTCTCTCTCTTGAAACTCACAACCTTCAACCACCCTACTCCGGCCACTATCGACGTCGGGGACCCCAGAGCACCACCACCAGAGTCTCACCCGCCGCCGCAGCACCCACTGTCGCCTAGTCATTCGTCACTCACGTATTTTTTCCAAAACCGAACTCCCTATTTTTTTTTCTTTTTTTCCTTCATGTGTACCCTATTTTATTGAATACATGTTGTAGATATATCCTACTGCTACTGTGTTCCTTATTACTATTCCCCTTATTATTATTTTTTTATTATTATTATTATCATCATTATTATTACTATTATTATTGTTATTATTATTATTAATTCTATTAAACCCACGTAACCAAACTCCCTGTTTTTCGTGCTCTGTTTTGCTTGATAGGTGTTGCATGTGTGTGTACTGCTGTTGCTTTCCTATGGGTTCATATTACTACAAGCCTTATTATTACTCTTCCAGATTACTACTATTCTTATTACTAATAATCATATTATTAATAACAATATTATTATTATTATTATTATTATTATTATTAGTTTTCGTATTATTATTATGGTTACTATTTTTTGTGGTAAGTCATGATTTATGCGTCAGTTGTTTGGATGGTATTATATGAAATTATATTTTCTTGTTCCGTCAGTTACTATTATTAGTATAAACTATAATCTCATTAAGAAAAATTATGGTTATTGTCTTGTTATTATGAGTATTAGTCTTGATTATTATTTTTGTTAAAAGGGAAGTAAGAATGAGTTGGTAAAGTTATTATTATTATTATTATTATTGTTATTATTATTATAGTTGTTTTTATGTTATAAGGAAGTTGGTGTTGTTTTATGTGGGTCTACTTGCTTTTATAATTAATAGAAACTTGAAATGTTTTAAATTGGGGTAAGATTAGAAGTTGTAAACACTAACTTTCGATAGACCAAAAATAACTTTTAGGATCTATGTTAATTATAGGTTCGGGTTAGGTCGCAAGCGTTCTAGTAAGCTCAAGTGAACGTTGGAGTGAAGATCTGCAGGTAATGTTTATGCCTTAATACCCCACGGGGGTGCCCTTTTATATGTCATTCTTATTGTACTTTTAAACCTGCCTTCTTAAACTTGCATCCCACCAGAGGTTTTTGGGAAATTTTTTTGTCCTAAATTGTTTGTTGTAAACTTTAAGCGGGTTTCGGGTAATCCCCATAGACCAGGATCTGGTATCCTGTAGGGTGTTATCAAGAGATCAGGGGATGCCCTGATATATTCCATCTATTCACTTCCCCGGGGTAAGTTGTGCACATAGTCTCTGGTAGACAAGGGATCTGATGTCCCATTCTGTTTCTGCCTCTTCTAAAGGATCTAGTATCCTATTCTGTCTTTTTTGCAATTTTGAGGGATCTGGTGTCCCGCCCGCTTGGTATTTATTATGTACTCCTCTAAATCAAAATTTCTAGTTTGATGTGTGAAAGAACCCTAGAGGGGGGGTGAATAGGGTTATGAAAATTCTCTGCACAAATAATCAACTTGTAAAGGACGTTAGGTTCTTAATCTAGTTAGATTAAGATTCAATATAATGCAGAAGTATGACAAAGGACAATAAGCATAAACTGACTAACTTCCTTTATTATACTGAAACATAATGAAGCAGAGCAACCTAAGGTGAATGTCCTTAGGTTGTACACAGAATAACCCAAGGTGAAGGACCTTAGGGTTTATAGCAGAGAGCCAAGCGCCTTTCAAGGACGCTTCTTATTTTCTGGAAAACAACACACACCAAATTCAACCTTTGGTATTTTAGCTCGATCGATCCTAAGTCTGTCTAGGAATCGATTACACAAGTATCAATAAAACCTAATTTCGTTAAGGATTGATTACACTCAACCACTAATTTCTCACCGAACACAACTTTTCTACACGAAGAAAAGAACTCAAAACAGAGCACCCTCTGTTTTGGTAACACCCCATTTCTTCACTTGGAACCGTTAATTCAATTCGTGCTTGGTCTTTCCTATTTATGTGTGATTGTTGTTGCTTGTGTCCATTGAAGAAAGGATCCTCCTTGCTCTGATTTGCTTCTACTTTCCTCTGGAAGAAATCTTCCTTCCTTTTTTAGTTTTCCAGATTTGCTTCATTTTGTGCGAGATTTCCGGATTCAAAGATCTTGTTTTTCTTTCCAAACTCTTGCTTGATTGTTTCCTGCAATGCATATAGAGCAATCGAATTAGTCTGGTTAGAGAATGGACAACTAGAATCAGATGACTTAGTTTCCAGAATTAACTTCCCTGTTTCTTTGCTCTTTTTGTCTTTCGTGCTTGACATGAACGTCCTTGAGATGCTTGACGTAAATGTCCTTCAGCCTCTTTCGTATCACAGCTTTTCTAGCTAGATGAATTTTGGCTTTTATTCAAAACCGATCCAGTCACTAAGGTAGCATCCTTGAGGGGGTTCTAACAATCTCCCCCTTGATGAAAGAAAAAATTCATTTACACCACTTCTCCCCCTTTTTGACTTTTATCAAAAAGTCTAGAGAACTCCTCCTTAATGTTTTAATCATCTCCAATAATCTGCAAGACTTAATAAACTTGTTAGTCCTAAGAGAGGGTGCTCCCCCTCAATATGTGCCATAAAAATAATCAATAATACTACTTATTTGAGTAGATCCATTTGTCAAGGTTCTTCATCCTAGGTCGGCCAAGGTCCTTGAGGGGTTCTTATTGCTGATGTAAGTAATGTCCTTGATTACTCCAGGCTCCCTTAAGCATTCACTCTCCTGGATGCTGAATATACCTGCAAAAATTTCTGACACCCTTCCTCAAGCCATAATTGACATTAAATTTAGGTTCTTGATTACTAGTAACAACCATGTTAGGAGGTCTTGTTCCTTTTGGAATAGAAACTTGTAAAATTTTAGAACGATAATGGTTGAAGTAGTGAGATTTACCATATTTGCTTTTGGTAAGAGATGAATGACCTTGATATCTTGTCCCAAGATAGTTGTGTCGTTCTTGGTGCCACGCGTGAAATCTGTGGCCTTGGTACTGCTCATTAAGGTCCTTGTGTCGTCCTTGGTGCCTGGTTCTGATGGCTGGTCCTTGCGAGACAAAATGTCCTTGACGACAGTTTTGCTCCTTAACAGGGGAAGGACTTTTATGTCACTTTCCAAGGTTTTCTTGTTGCTTGGTTTCCTTAGCCAGAGACTCGTGACAATCATCAAGGTAGGTCTTGAGGTCTAGTATTTCAGCTTTGAGAATGCCAACCCTGGAGGTAAGCCCTTCACATAATTTCATCAATTTCTCATTGGACTCTTCCATACCTTTGTTGATTTCTTTTAGTGACCTAATCTCATTTAAATGCTTGGTCTCCCGTCCTGCAAACTTTAAAAGGCATTTTCCCAAGTACTTTTTAGGATAAGTGAGGAGATCATCAACAGTTACCTCCCTTGATTCATCCTTGTCACTGTCCAGATAGTCATCATTGGCTGCACCAACTTCCTCTGTGTCGTTGGTGTTTTTTCTCATGATGCAATGACTAGTAGTTTCCTCATCATCACTCTAAGTGGCCATCAAGGCCATGTGATTTCTCTTTTCTTTGTTCTTTCTGTGATAGGGACAGTCCTTGATCAAGTGATCTGGGTCACCACAAAAAAAACAAGAGAATATGTTAGTTCTATTATCAGATGAGTCATTACCTCTTTGGTTGATTCGTTTGGATGAAGGTCCTCTAGAGGTATGACTTTTCTTGCATGATTTCTTGAGATCCTTGGCCATCAATGCCATGATCTGGTTCTTATCATTGTCTTTGGGATCATAGATGTCCTTATGGGCTACGTCTTCCTTTTCATTTTGCTCTTCCTAGAGACGCATTTCGTGAGCAAGAAGCTTTCCTATGAGGTCATCTAATTGGAGAGTTTCCACATTGTGAACTTCCTCTATTATAGTGACCTTTGATTCCCATTTCTTTCTTGTAAGACATTTGAGGACCTTGTGAACTTTTTATTCATTGGAGTAGGTTTTCCCCAAGGACTTGAGTTTATTGACTATGACAGTGAATCGTTTGTACATGTCCTTGACGGATTCTCCATTCTTCATTTTAAAGGATTCATAGTGCTTGACATAGTTGTCACGCCTTATTCTTTGAACTTGGCTCGTCCCTTCATATGTCGTTACTAAGGTATCCAACACCTGTTTAGCTGTATCACAACCAGAGATAAATTCAAACTCATTAGAATCAAGTCCACAATAAAGGATATGTAATGCTTTAACATTTTTATCCGCCTTTTCTGCCTCTTTGGCAGAATACTTGGATCTATCTTTGGGTTTCGTGATTTCTCTAACAGTGATCATGGGGACGAAGTCTCCATTCTCAATTCTGTCCTAAAGGTCATAGTCTTGATCCATGATGAATGTCTTCATACGCTTCTTCCAGTGTGCAAAGTTTGATCCTCTGAATAAAGGAGGACTGTTTAAGCAACGTCCTTGCCCTATATCACCATCTTCGATCCCTGCCATGATCTTTACCACAGAGCGGTTAGTCTCTGAATCTTCAGTGGACCAAGCTCTGATACCAATTAAAAGAACCCTAGAGGGGGGTGAATAGGGTTATGAAAATTCTCTGCACAATGAACTTGTGAAGGACGTTAGGTTCTTAATCTAGTTAGATTAAGATTCAATATAATACAGAAGTATGATAAAGGACAATAAGCATAAACTGACTAACTTCCTTTATTATACTAAAACAGAATGAAGCAGAGCAACCTAAGGTGAATGTCCTTAGGTTGTACACAGAATAACCCAAGGTGAAGGACCTTAGGGTTTATAGCAGAGAGCCAAGCGCCTTTCAAGGACGCTTCTTATTTTCTGGAAAACAACACACACCAAATTCAACCTTTGGTATTTTAGCTCGATCGATCCTAAGTCCGTCTAGGAATCGATTACACAAGTATCAATCAAACCTAATTTCGTTAAGGATTGATTACACTCAACCACTAATTTCTCACCGAACACAACTTTTCTACACGAAGAAAAGAACTCAAAACAGAGCACCCTCTGTTTTGGTAACACCCGATTTCTTCACTTGGAACCGTTAATTCAATTCGTGCTTGGTCTTTCCTATTTATGTGTGATTGTTGTTCCTTGTGTCCGTTGAAGAAAGATCCTCCTTGCTCTGATTTGCTTCTACTTTCCTCTAGACGAAATCTTCCTTCCTTTTTGAGTTTTCCAGATTTGCTTCATTTTGTGCGAGATTTCCGGATTCAAAGATCTTGTTTTTCTTTCCAAACTCTTGCTCGATTGTTTCCTGCAATGCATATAGAGCAATCGAATTAGTCCGGTTAGAGAATGGACAACGAGAATCAGATGACTTAGTTTCCAGAATTAACTTCCCTGTTTCTTTGCTCTTTTTGTCTTTCGTGCTTGACATAAACGTCCTTGAGATGCTTGACGTAAATGTCCTTCTGTCTCTTGACGTAAATGTCCTTCAGCCTCTTTCGTATCATAGCTTTTCTAGCTAGATGAATTTTGGCTTTTATTCAAAACCGATCCAGTCACTAAGGTAGCATCCTTGAGGGGTTCTAACAATGTAGTGTTATTTCTTTTAACCTTATGTTTCTTATTCGGAAGCAAATGTTTTTGCGAAACCATTTGATTTTTCCCCTCCCTCAAAATGATTGGAATGAATTTCAAATGAGTTTTTACTATTAGGGGTAAACATTATTGAGCTTCGTCTCACGTTTGTAAAATGTTTTGTTTTCAGGTACTGAGTACGATGACGGGAATGGGAATATAGTGTGAGGATGCGATCGTAGAAGTTGCTTTTGAATAAGGAGTTATAGTATCAGACCTTTTAAATTGGAACCTTTTAAGTTGTTACCTTGGTTTAAGTTTGAATAATTGTTTTGAGACTTAATAAGAATCTCCGTTAGTATTGTTGGTAAGTTTTGTCTTGGTAACTTTCATGTTCTGGCCTTGTGTCGCCCTGGAGATACGGCTGTAACGTCCAGTAAATTTGTTACTTCCGCTGTTAAGAATAAGTCAACCTTTGAGTTTTTTTGTTATCTTTCCGGGGCGTTACAAAATGGTATCAGAGCACTAGGTTCGACCTAGTAGCTCTTTAAGTTAAATTAAGTATTCACTTTAGGACTTAGGAAGCTAAGTTCGGAGCGATGAGCGTAGGATGGGAAAATGGGTTATCATTCTCCGTTTAATTATATGATGTTATTGTGACTTACTTATGTCTTTGTTGGCAGAGGATGGAGGATGAAATCCAACATTGTCACCAATTTCCCCTACCTTGTTTCCATAGAGATTTTAAGAGGAAGGTTGGTGATTCCTTATTCGCCCATGCAAACAAACTGTATGACATATTGGACGCGATAACAGGAGACCACATGACCTGTTTGACTGAGGAGGCCAACGTGGTCACTTTATTTCTACTTACCCTTGAGAAGGACCCCGAGTGGGGATACCGTGTGTCTTAGGTGTTGCCTCCACCCCCAGCCGACACCGAGTGTTGTTGGGGTGGGAGAAATCCAATTTTTGATGATGTGCTTGACATGATCAACCATTTGAAGACGATGATTCCGCATGATGAGAATGAGATAGTAATGGATGGGGAGGATCCACCCCCACCCCTAGAAGATGATAACGACATATCTGGTCACGAGAATGAGGTCAAGGAGGACAAAGGACCTTATGATGACTACTTGGTTGATCCAGAAGATAATCCAATTCAAAGATCCTGAACCCGTAGACAAACTAGATGAGGATTCCGATGCTGGGGAGGAATAATTAGGTTTTCTATAGATGATAGTAGTAGATTAAACCCCACCATCCTGAACTTTTAAGTTTTTCGTAAGAGTTTTGATTAATTAGTGTATGCTGACCTTAGTTGGGTACAACTTGACTTTTATCTATGTTGCTATTGCTTTTTGGAGATTATTAGCATCTCGAAATTTTCCAATATGGGGTTAAATTTTTTTTTTGAAAAAAAAATGAAATTTCTCTTTTCCTGATTTAATGACTGATTGTCCTTTTATGTGTTGCTATCTATTATTCTGAGAATTAATTTCAAGTTTCTTTTTTGAGTTATTAGGAGAAAAACCAGTAGAAGTCGTAAACCAATCGTTTCTGACACAGGATGGCTTAAGACAACGGATCGCAAATCAATGGGGGACTTCCCCAACCCATAGCTAACTTAAGACAACGTTATGCACGACTGCACCAAGCGGCCCAGGAGGCAGCCACAGGCACTGGAGGGAAACCACCCCTAACTGGAATAGATCTAATGGCTACCCAGAATGAACAACTCCAATGGATTGCTGAACGGAGTGGTGAGCCTAAAGAAACCAACAACTCCTCCCTGTTCCAGCAATTCAATAGTCTCAACCCGCCTACCTTCACTGGAATAGCTGACCCCAAGGTGTTCGAAGAATGGATCAGAGGAATTGAGAAAATATTCGATGCCATCCAATGTCCAGATGAACTGAAGGTCAATTTTGTTGGGTACCACTTAAAAGATGAGGCTGATTTGTGGTGGATAACTGTGAAGGATAGACAGAACGAGCCAGGGTTCGGATGGAACCAATTTAAGGAGATACTCAAGAATCGCTTCTACCCCATGTCTCTTCAAAAGGCCAAGGAAAAAGAATTCCTGGAGCTAAAACAAGGAGGAAGTAGTGTGCTGAAGTATGCTTCCAAGTTTATGGAATTATCTCGTTTCGCATCTATATGGCCAATGAACAACTGAAGATGGATTGATTTATTAATGGCTTGAAGTTCGAAATCCAAGATCGCATGTCGGCGCGGACTTTCACGTCATATCAAGAAATGCTGGATGTTGCTATCAACGTAGAAAGGGTACTTGATGCTTGGGAATCTCACATAACCCAACAAAACAACAAGAGGAGGGATAGTAGACCCATGACCGTAGCCTTACCTACCGGGATGGACAACAAGAGGAGGGATAGTAGACCCATAACCCAACAAAACAATACCACAGCTAGAACTTCAAGGGCAATGGACTGGATGACCTCAATGGATACAGACACACCACCACTGAGATTACCAAGCTCTACACCCACCACAAGGATTGCCAAATCCTTGCTACTGTAGTAGAATTAACCAGAGATGAGAGTTTAACGTCACTCACAAACAAGAGGCTCAATCAAGGCACTCAAAATGCTATTAATTTCACTGATAGATAATGACCTCAAGTCGATTACAAGCTATATAAAGCTAGGGTGAGCTAGATGATTAATGGTTTCCCTTGCTCAAGAAACTCACTAATTAAGCATTAAACTACTTAACTAACTTAGCAAGCTAATTAAGCCTCATTACAAATTGGATAACTTCAAAATAAAAGGAAATAAAATGAAATAACTCTAACAAGCGTTTTCTTTATTACAAACGGTTATATCACCTCACAAGTCGGAAATGGCCTCAACAAATGAAGGTGAGTCTTCGGAGGACCTCAATGTAGGATCACCTCACGTAATGGAATATCCTCAACAGCCTATGATGTCTTCATAGAGGACCTCAAAACTGGCAAACATCTTCACTGAGCTGGAAAGTCCTCAACAGCTCTAGAGTGAAGTCTTCAAAGGACTGGTGAGGACCTCAATCCAAAGATATCGAATTGAGAAGTAGCCTCACTGGTTGGCTGCTGCTGTTGGTGATGCTGCTGTTGTTGGACGACCTCATGACTTGTTGGACCATCATAAAGCACTCTTGGATGTCAGTGTTTGATGTGGTTGATGATGGCCTCAATGCTGATGTTGGTGAGGTCGTTGCTGCTCCTGATGCTGGTTCAGATGGAGGACCTCCATCATCCTCCCCAGGTTGAGGAAAGTTTGTCCTCAAACTTGGAGGGTCTTCATGCTCTGGAAAGTAAGGCCTCAAATCTGCAACGTTGAATGTTGCACTGCCTCCATAGTCTTCAGAAAGGTCTAACTTGTAAACATTGTCTCCAATCCTCTCAAGCACTTCAAAAGGTCCATCCGCTTCGGTCAACTTCCCTTCCTCTTGCTTGGAAATCTATCCTTCCTTAGATGAATCCACACTAGATCTCCTGGATTGAAAACAATCTTCCTCCTATGCTTGTTTGCTGATGTAGAAACTCGCTCAGAGTACTTGATAATCTTCTCCCTTACTTGTTGATGAAGCTTCTTGATGTCCTCTGCATGTTTACCTGCTTCATAACTAAACCTCACGGAATTTGTTAGTGGAGATAAATCCAATGGAGTTATAGGATTTCTACCATAGACAACCTGGAATGGTGAAAGGCCAGTTGCCTTGGATGATGCTCTATTGAAAGCAAATTCAGCATGAGACAAGAGGGTGTCCCATCCTGTTTTGTTTGTGGATATCAGTGACCTCAATAGTGTTCCAAGTGTCCTGTTTGTGACCTCTGTTTGCCCATCAGTTTGGGGGTGACAAGCTGTGCTATACTTCAATTGGGTCCCCAACTTCTTCCAAAGAGTAACCCAAAAATGACTTAGGAACTTGACATCCCTATCTGACACCATACTCCTGGGAACACCATGGAGTTTCACAACCTCCTGGAAATATAATTCAGCCACCCTCACAGCATCATAGGTGGTATGGCAAGCAATGAAGTGAGCCATTTTACTGAATCTATCCACAACTACCATGATTGAGTCTTTTCCTCCTTGAGTTCTTGGTAGACCAACAACGAACTCTAGGCTGATGTCCTCCCAAGGACTGTTTGGAACTGGCAAAGGTGTGTATAGCCCTTGAGGTAAGCTATGACTCTTTGCAATCTGGCATGTAGCACACCTCCTGACCCAATGCTCAACATCCTTCCTCATTTTAGGCCAACAATAATGTTCCTTCAGCATAAGAAGGGTCTTCTCAATGCCAAAATGTCCTGCCAAGTAATCTCCATGAACTTCAGAGATCAACAACTCTCTAAAACTGCTCCTTAGAATACATAACCTTGCTCTTTTGAAGAGAAATCCCTGGTCTATGTGGTATAGACTTTGAGGATGTCCCTGACATTTCTGGTACAACTCTCCAAAATCTTCATCATTCTCATACAAAACTTTCAACTGTTCAAAACCAAGCACTCTTGCATCCAAAACTTGCAACAACAAATACCTCCTGGACAATGCATCAGCTCCTTTGTTAAGCTTCCCAGATTTATGATGGATCACAAAATGAAATTGCTGCATGAACTCCACCCAAGTAGCATGCCTAGTGTTGAGTTTATGCTGCCCCTGGATGAATTTGAGGGCCTCATGATCACTGTGCAGAATAAATTCAGCTCCAATCAGATAACGCCTCCAATGTTGCAAAGCTCTAATGATAGCATAAAACTCCTTATCATATGTATTGTATTTCCTCTTGGCCTCATTGAGTTTCTCACTGAAATAAGCTACTAGTTTTCCCTCTTGAGTCAACACTGCTCCAATGCCCACGCCTGAGGCATCACATTCCACCTCAAAGACTTTGGCAAAACAAGGTAATGCCAAAACTGGGGCTGAGGTTAGCTGTCTTTTGACCTCCTCAAAAGCTTTCTGTGCTGCTGGTGTCCAAGTAAAGCTCTTCCCCTTCACTAACTCGGTCATGGGAGCTAAAATGGTGCTGAAGTTCCTCACAAACCTCCTGTAGAATGATGCCAAACCATGGAAACTCCTTATCTGCTGGATTGATGTAGGAACAGGCCACTCTCTAATGGCTTTGACCTTCTCCTCATCTACTTGAATTCCTTCTGATGTCACAATATAACCAAGGAATATAACATGGCTGGTGAAGAATTGACACTTCTTGAGGTTCCCATACAGCTGCTCTCTACTCAGAATCTCCATAACACTCCTCAAGTGGTTCACATGATCCTCCTCAGACTGGCTATAAATGAGTATATCATCAAAATACACAACAACACACTTCCCAATCAAAGGCTTCAAAACCTGGTTCATAAGCCTCATAAATGTTGAAGGTGCATTTGTCAAACCAAAAGGCATGACCAACCACTCATACAGACCTCCCTTAGTCTTAAAGGCTGTCTTCCACTCATCTCCCTCATAAATTCGATGCGTAATATCCACTCCTCAAATCAATCTTTGAAAACACAGTTGAGCTATGGAGCTCATCAAGCATATCCTCAAGTCTTGGAATAGGATATCTATACTTAATTGTGATTTTATTGATGGCTCTACAATCAATGCGCATCCTCTGACTTCCATGTTTCTTAGGGACCAATAATGCTGGCACTGCACAAGGACTCAAGCTCTCTCTAATCATTCCTTTCTCCAACAATTCATCAACTTGCCTCTGGATCTCATAGGTTTCAGCAGGGGTCATTCTATAGGCTGGTTTGTTTGGTAAAATAGATCCTGGGATGAGGTCAATTTTATGCTGGATGTCTCTTTTTGGGGGTAAACCTGGTGGCATTTCTTCTGGAAAAACATGTTGGTACTGGTTTAGGATGGGTTGGAATAAAGGATGGCTATTTTGTGGGGCTGGCTCATTTTGTGAGGCTGGTTCTTCATCAAGATCAAGCAAAAGTAACTCCTTCTGTTCACAGAACTCATGATATTCAGCTGGTAAGATCACATCAAGGGATGGTTCAACAATCAGGTTCTTGGTTCTTTTTGTGAGCTGGGATGGTTTAAGTGGGGTGAGGACAATTTTTTTGTGGTTTAGGTTAAGGAAATAAGTATTGGCTCTTCCATCATGGTTAATAGATCTATCAAACAACCAAGGTCTTCCCAACAATAAATGACATGCATCCATAGGTATAACATCACACCACACTTCATCTTTATAAACATAACCAACTGAAAAATTCACAAGGTATCTAGATGAGATTTTGATACCTCTACTTTGACTCAACCACTAGATGGTGTATGGTGCTGGATGAGGACAGGTTTGCAAACTCAGCTTTTGCACCATAGTCTGTGAGGCTGCATTTGTGCAGCTGCCTCCATCAATAATCAAGGAACAGATCTTCCCTTGCACTGTACATCTTGTGTGAAAAATGTTCTCCCTCTGCTCAGCTTCCTCATCAATTGTTGTACTGCTAAGGATCCTCCTGATCACCAACATTTCACCTTCATCAGGTCTGGCCTCAACTTCCTCTTCATCATATACAGGATCTCCTTCAGGTTCATCATACTGTTCCTCCTCAACAACTGACTCAGGTTCAACAAACAGTGCTGCTTGATATTCTGCTAAGGTCACTGCTCTTCTGTTTGGACATTCTGAGGCTAGATGTCCAAGACCTTGACATCTAAAGCACCTCCTCTCAGGGAATGGTCGATTGGTAGGGATTGGGGTTCTTTGTGGGGGATTTTGGGATTGTGTTTGAGGTGGTTTAGAAATTTGGATATCTGGTTGGTGGTTGTGGGGATGGATAGGTTCTTTGAGGTGGGTTATAGGATTTGGTTTGAGGATAGGTTTTGGTTGGGTACTTGCTTCCATACTCCTTCCTTTGGGCCTTCTTCTGCTGTTCCACCTTATGAGCCAAAGAACTCAGCTCATCAAGTGAATTATACACCTGCAGCTCGACCACATTTCTGATGCTTTCATTCAACCCTCCAAGGTACCTCACATAGGTCTGAATTTCATTCTCCTTCATATTGCACTTCCACAGCAGATGTTCAAACTCCTTGGTATACTCCTCAACAGATTTACTACCCTGGACAAAGTGTTGAAGCTTGAAATAATTTTCCTTCATGTAACTTTCAGGTAGAAATTTCTCCTTGAGCTTCTGCCTCATTTCAACCCATGTACTGACTTTAGGCTCATTGATTTCTTCTCTCCTTCTTTGCAAGTTGTTCCACCATGTAGATGCATATTTCCTCAGTTTCAATGCAACCAACTTCACCTTGTTCTCATCAGACAACTCCCTCAATTCAAAAACCCTCTCCACTGTTTGCAACCAATCCAAAAATACATCAGGATCCAACTCACCTCCATATTCTGGAATATCTATTTTGAAATCCAACTTCTCTACTCTTCTTTCTCCCCTCCTTTCTTCCCTCTCACTCCTACTCCTGGATTCACTAACACTACTTCTAGGTGACCTCCTGTTATACCGCCTTCTTCTGTGATATCTAGGTCTTCCTCCTCCCCTTCCAGTTTCACTAAAAGGGTTATCCTCTTCTTCTTCTTCAGACTCCACATCAGTCTCTCTATTGATCTCTCTCCTGTGCAACCTCATATAATATTGCAACTGTTCACCCATAATTTTCATTCTCCCTTCCATTTCCTCCTTCTCCCTCAAGGCTTGTTCTGCTACTTCCTGAGGTGTTTTACTACAGCCCGACATTATAAAATGCACAAATAACACAAACAGACCTTCCTCCAAGATGTTACTCAGCTCTGATACCAATTATGATGTATGCAAGGTCCTAAGATCAGAGTATTGACCTCACAGTACACCACATTAACACATATCACACACAATCTGACCTCACAATATAGAATCAAACACCAAAACACCCAAAACAGACCTCACACAGAAAACCAATTACAACCTCCTCCAAAACAGAGTATGAACACCAATGAACAAATGGATGAATAGATGATGATAAAATGATGGTCGGATGAACAAACTTACAATCAAACAGTAACCAGAGATAGTCTTGAGGCTCGAGCTGATACAGGCACACCACAGCTAGAACTTCAAGGGCAATGGACTGGATGACCTCAATGGATACAGACACACCACCACTGAGATTACCAAGCTCTACACCCACCACAAGGATTGCCAAATCCTTGCTACTGTAGTAGAATTAACCAGAGATGAGAGTTTAACGTCACTCACAAACAAGAGGCTCAATCAAGGCACTCAAAATGCTATTAATTTCACTGATAGATAATGACCTCAAGCTGCCGATTACAAGCTATATAAAGCTAGGGTTGAGCTAGATGATTAATGGTTTCCCCTTGCTCAAGAAACTCACTAATTAAGCATTAAACTACTTAACTAACTTAGCAAGCTAATTAAGCCTCATTACAAATTGGATAACTTCAAAATAAAAGGAAATAAAATGAAATAACTCTAACAAACGCGTTTTCTTTATTACAAACGGTTATATCACCTCACAAGCTGGAAATGGCCTCAACAGCTTGAAGATGAGTCTTCGTGGAGGACCTCAATGCAGGATCACCTCACAGAACTGGAATATCCTTAACAGTTCCAGAAGTGATGTCTTTATAGAGGACCTCAAAACTGGCAAACATCTTCACTGAGCTGGAAAGTCCTCAACAGCTCTAGAGTGAAGTCTTCAAAGCACTGGTGAGGACCTCAATCCAAAGATATGGAATTGAGAAGTAGCCTCACTGGTTGGCTACTGCTGTTGTTGGACGACCTCATAACTTGTTGGACCATCATAAAGCACTCTTGGATGTCAGTGTTTGATGTGGTTGATGATGGCCCCAATGCTGATGTTGGTGAGGTCGTTGCTGCTCCTGATGCTGGTTCAGATGGAGGACCTCCATCAGCTAGTATTGGAGACATTAAGGAACAAGGAGTTGTATGCAAAGTTCAAAAAGTGCGAATTCTGGCTAGAGCGTGTTGCATTCCTGGGGCACGTAGTGTTCAAAGATGGAATAGCAGTAGACCCACAAAAAGTAGAGGCCCTAACCAAGTGGTCAACTCCAAAGAATGCTACAGAAGTAAGGAGTTTCCTAGGATTGGCAGGATATTATAGGAAGTTTGTACAGGATTTTCGAAAATCGCGGAGTCGCTGACCAACCTGACCAGGAAGTTAGTGAAGTTTATTTGGTCGGAAAAGTGCGAGCAAGCCTTCCAAGAATTAAAGCAACGACTTACCTCAGCTCCTATACTAGCAATACCTCAGGGAAATGCAGGATTCGTCATCTATAGTGATGCCTCACAAAATGGTTTAGGATGCGTGCTGATACAGGATGGAAAGGTAATCGCCTATGCATCAAGACAACTGAAGACTCATGAAAGGAACTACCCTACCCATGACTTGGAGTTAGCTGCAATAGTATTCGCACTCAAAATATGGAGACATTACCTTTATGGGGTGCATTGTGAGGTGTTCACCGACCATCAGAGTTTGAAATACCTCTTCACACAAAAGGAGTTAAATCTCCGACAGACCAGATGGCTTGAGTTTCTGAAGGACTAAGACGTCAACTTCCAGTATCATCCCGGAAAAGCCAACGTCGTGGCTGATGCCTTTAGTCGAAGGCCTTACCCTATCTTGAACCAGATAATGACATTACCACGTGAGTTATGTTAAGAGTCCCGAAGATTAGAAATTAATGTGGTAACCCTAGAGAGAAGAGCTGCGTTGAACGTCATGGAGGTGCAACCTACCCTGCTAGAAGAGATAAAGAGCACTCAAGATATGGATGAGCAACTTAGCAAAATAAAGGGGGATGTACTACAAGGGAAGTACCCTGGATTTGTGGTCCACGAGGATGGAACACTGAGATTTCAAAACTGTTTATGTGTACCAAACATAAAAGAGTTGAAGCAGCGAATTTTGGAAGAGGGGCATTATACACCATATTCGGTGCATCCAGGTGGGACTAAACTCTACAAAGACCTCAAACAGGCATTCTGGTGGAGTAATATGGAGCATGAAGTGGCTGAGTATGTGGCCAAGTGTCTTACCTGCCAACGGGTCAAGGCAGAGCACCAACGACCTGCAGGGTTGCTACAGCCATTAGAAATCCCAGAGTGGAAATGGGACTCAATCTCCATGGACTTTGTAGTGGGATTGCCTAGAACAAGGAGAAGGAACAACGCAGTATGGGTAATTGTGGACCGGTTGACCAAATCAGCCCATTTCCTTGCTATGGCCAACACTTGGACGTTAGACCAATTAGCGCAAGCCTATGTAAGAGAAATTGTACGACTACATGGGATCCTGAGCTCCATACTATCAGATCGAGATACCAGATTCCAGTCAGGATTCTAGAAGAAGCTACAAGAAGCTTTTGGCACAAAACTCAACTTCAGTACTGCATTCCACCCAGCCTCAGACGGTCAGACTGAGAGAACCATTCAGACACTGGAAGATATGTTGAGGGCCTGTGCTTTAGACTTCAAGGATTCTTGGGATGAAGAGCTAACTTTAATTGAGTTCTCCTACAACAACAGCTTTCATGCTAGTATTGGAAAGTCACCTTTTGAAGCTTTGTATGGAAGGAGATGCAGGACTCCTTTGTGCTGGCAAGATATTGATGAAGCTCTGACTATTGGGCCTGACTTAATTCAAGCCACGACTCAAAAAGTCCGTACAATCCAAGACAAGATGAAGGCGGCTCAAAGTCGCCAGAAGACTTATGCCGACAAGAGACGAAGACCTTTGGAATTCGAGGAGGGAGAATATGTGTTTCTAAAAGTCTCACCCACTAAGGGAGTCATGAGGTTTGGACAATCAGGAAAGCTGTCTCCAAGGTACATTGGGCCATAGGGGAGGTAGCATACAAGCTACAATTACCAAGGAATTTATCAAGAGTACACAATGTCTTTCATGTATCGCAACTAAGAAAGTACATCTCAGACCCCACTCATGTAATCGAGTCAGAACCCCTACAACTGCGGGAAGACCTAACATATGAGGAACAACAAATTGAGATCATGGACCGCAAAGAGAAGCAACTTCGCAGGAAGACGATTCCTTTGGTAAAAGTACGACGGGCAAATCACACCATAATTGAGGCTACATGGGAACCCGAGGAAGAAATGAGATCCAAATACCCTCACCTATTTAACGTATGAGGTAGATGTTTAAGTTTCGAGTACGAAACTTCCTTAAGGGGGGGAATGATGTAAAACCCCGTAAATTTTATATATTTATATTTACTGATTTTAGTTATTTTATTTTATTTTATTTATTATTATTATTTTTATATGTTAATTTTATGTGTTGTGAAATATATATTTTATTTATTTATTATTATTTATTTAAACACTCGAGCTCGTAGGTCCGGGGGAGTGTACCAAGGGTAATTTAGTTTTTTTTACTAACAAGGGCAAAAGGGTCTTTTATTGCATCGTTTTGAAGAGTTTTGCACGTGTAAAATTTTAACTTGGCTTCATAATTAAGGGGGTGGGGGATGTATCTGGTGTTCTACGCAAGGAAAACAAAGAGCCTAGCCTAATAACTCCTAGACTAAGTCTGAGTTTAAGTAAAGATTAGGGGGGATGTCTTTAGGATTAGAAAAAGTAGTATAAATACTCATCTTCCTCTCACAAAGGAACGCCCCACTCTCATTCACCATTTTTTTTTCACTCTATCACCCTCTCTCTCCCTCTCACTCTCTCTCTCTTGAAACTCACCACCTTCAACCACCCTACTCCGGCCACTATCGACGTCGGGGATCCCAGAGCACCACCACGGGAGTCTCACCCGCCGCCGCAGCACCCACTGTCGCCTAGTCATTCGTCACTCACGTAATTTTTCCAAAACCGAACTCCCTATTTTTTTATTTTTTTTTCCTTCATATGTACCCTATTTTATTGAATACATGTTGTAGATATATCCTACTGCTACTGTGTTCCTTATTACTATTCCCCTTATTATTATTTTTTATTATTATTATCATCATTATTATTACTATTATAATTGTTATTATTATTATTATTAATTCTATTAAACCCACGTAACCAAACTCCCTGTTTTTCGTGCTCTGTTTTGCTTGATAGGTGTTGCATGTGCGTGTACTGCTGTTGCTTTCCTAAGGGTTCATATTACTACAAGCCTTATTATTACTCTTCCATATTACTACTATTCTTATTACTAATAATCATATTATTATTATTACACTCACGTAAATCTCCCTCAACCAAGCTCTCTGTTTTTCATTGAATAGTGTTGTACGTACCTGTACTACTACTTTATGTTTTTATTTCACCTCCTCTATTATTATTATTATTATTATTATTATTATTATTATTATTATTATTATTATTATTATTATTATTATTATTATTATGGTTACTATTTTTTGGGTAAGTCATGATTTATGCGTCAGTTGTTTGGATGGTATTATATGAAATTATATTTTCTTGTTCCATCAGTCACTGTTATTAGTATAAACTATATTCTCTTTAAGAAAAATTATGGTTATTGTCTTGTTATTATGAGTATTAGTCTTGATTATTATTTTTGTTAAAAGGGAAGTAAGAATGAGTTGGTAAAGTTATTATTATTATTATTGTTATTATTATTATAGTTGTTTTTATGTTATAAGGAAGTTGGTGTTGTTTTATGTGAGTCTTACTTGCTTTCATAATTAATAGAAACTTGAAATGTTTTAATTGGGGTAAGATTAGAAGTTGTAAACACTAACTTTCGATAGACCGAAAATAACTTTTAGGATCTATGTTAATTATAGGTTCGGGTTAGGTCGCAAGCGTTCTAGTAAGCTCAAGTGAACGTTGGAGTGAAGATCTGCAGGTAATGTTTATGCCTTAATACCCCACGAGGGTGCCCTTTTATATGTCAGTTTTATTGTACTTTTAAACCTGCCTTCTTAAACTTACATCCCACCAGAGGTTTTTGGGAAATTTTTTTGTCCTAAATTGTTTGTTGTAAACTTTAAGCGGGTTTCGGGTAATCCCCATAGACCAGGATTTGGTATCCTGTAGGGTGTTATCAAGAGATCAGGGGATGCCTGATATATTCCATCTATTCACTTCCCCGGGGTAAGTTGTGCACATAGTCTCTGGTAGACAAGGGATCTGATGTCCCATTCTGTTTCTGTCTCTTCTCAAGGATCTGGTCTCCCATTCTGTCTTTTTTGCTATTTTGAGGGATCTGGTGTCCCGCCTGCTTGGTTTTTATTACGTACTCCTCTAAATCAAAATTTCTAGTTTGATGTGGTGTTATTTCTTTTAACCTTATGTTTCTTATTCGGAAGCAAATGTTTTTGCGAAACCATTTGATTTTTCCCCTCCCTCTAAATGATTGAAATGAATTTCAAATGAGTTTTTACTATTAGGGGTAAACATTATTGAGCTTCGTCTCACGTTTGTAAAATGTTTTATTTTCAGGTACTGAGTACGATGACGGGATTGGGAATATAGTGTGAGGATGCGATCGTAGAAGTTGCTTTTGAATAAGGAGTTATAGTATCAGACCTTTTAAATTGGAAACTTTTAAGTTGTTACCTTGGTTTAAGTTTGAATAATTGTTTTGAGACTTAATAAGAATCTCCGTTAGTATTGTTGGTAAGTTTTGTCTTAGTAACTTTTATGTTCTGGCCTTGTGTCTCCCTGGAGATATGGCAGTAACGTCCAGTAAATTTGTTACTTTTGCTGTTAAGAATAAGTCAACCTTTGAGTTTTTTTTTTGTTATCTTTCCGGGGCGTTACATGAACGATATTTTACAATGCATGTGACTCAATATGCAAACAGCCCCCAATGCCAAGACTAGGACGATGATTCCCTAAGTGTCAGAGTAACTCGACATGCAATTTCAGGATAGGGCTGGATAGGTGAGGCTTGTCACGAGGCATGATGATGAAGGCGTTATCCTGGATGTTTTGTCTTGTCCTCTTGCTTTCTCGAATCATTGTGGCGATAGTTAGAGTCTCACTGCAGGTTTTGTGAGGGTTAGGGGAGCCCCCAATTCAAAAGAACTCTTCTCTTGAGTCGAATGTTGTTTGTAATTAGCCATTGATGCTGCTGAATTTCTTATCCTTGACGAATAGGCCTCGCTCAGATGTGCTGAAAACGGACCTCGAAATGTCGAATCTCGCACTTGCACTAGTGACAGAGTCAAAAAACTCTGGTGGTATGGGAGGAAAAAAAGGGTTGTTAAAAGAAAGGGTAAGTCTGACGATGGTCAGACGGGTCCATGAGGCACTTGGTGAAAAGGAGATGATGGTGGATCGATGGTTGAATCTGGGTATGTCACAATTGAAAGATGACCATGCTTTGGCCAAGGATAGATGGTTGGTAAGGGGGAAGTCACCTCATAGGAGAAGAGGTGAGGGAATGGTTGAGATGGATTTGTGTCACAGGAGGAGAGGTGGTTGGCTATTTGGATGTGAAGGTGATCCAAGACTGGCAGAAAGAAGGTTGAGGAATTATTATGGTAGGGATATGAAAGAGCTTCAAAAATCCAGGGTTTACTCTCCTTTTGCCTAACCTGCCCTGACGAGTTTTCAGGCTAGCCTCTCTTATTCTCTCACTCTCCTTTTGCCTAGTCTGGGATTCCAAGCTAGCCTCTTTTTTCAAAAAACTACTCTGAGGTACCCTAATTTTTGGTGAAATGATTTTCAGGTACCCTAACTTTTCAAAACTAATTTTGAGTTACCCTTACTTTTTGAATTAGTAATTATTTGGTGCTTTTCCGGCCATTAATTTTATTAAGTGACCAAAATGCCCTTGTTCTTCCCTTCTTGAAGAAATACCCTTAAAGAAGAAGAATGAGGGTATTTCGGTCACTTAATAAAATTAATGGCCGGAAAAGCACCAAATAATTACTAACCCAAAAAGTAAGGGTACCTCAAAATTAGTTTTGAAAAGTTGGGGTACCGAAAAATAGTTTCCTCAAATATTGGGGTACCTCCGAGTAATTTTTTTGCTCTGTTTTCACTCAAAGACCAAAATTTTGAGACAAAGGATGCTCCGTTAAGTGAATTGTAATGGTCGGGCCTCAAAGAGGTTCTCCTACGTATCTGATGTGGAATCAGGCCTGTCGTAGTTCATAAGGTGCAGCTCCAAAGGATTGGTGCCTCGAGGAGGGCTTGGTGAGGTAGGCTTGAGGATGATCATGGAGGCTCAAAGGTTATGGATGCAAAGGTGTGATGACTATAGGAAGGCTTGGGGCGCAAGGCTTCAGAACAATTTAGAAGGTTTATGAATGGATTTTCGCTGTGCGTGACTATCAGCTCCGTCTCCAGTTTCTCACCCTCTTCTTTTTTTCTCTCTTTTTTCACCCTCTTCTTTTTTTCTCTCTTTTTTTTCTCTTTTTCTTTTCTCTCTTTTTTTTCTCTCATTTTTTTTTTTTGCACTTTCTGTTCCTTTTTTTTTATTGGCATGCTTCGAGATTTAGACGGCCCAAATAGGGTTTACTCTCCCAGCATAGGTTTTTCCATACGCATACAAAGTGCTTAAGGGACATGAGCGTCGTACCACTCATGCCGACCAATGTTGGTGGACCAACTAGGAACTCTCTCTTTTCTTTTTTTCTCTTTTTCTTTTTGCTTTCTACTCTCTCTTTTTTTTCTCCTTTCTTCGTCATGGGATAAACTCTTGTTCGCCTTTCTGATGATATTAGTCACAACACACCTTTTGTCTTTGGGGTAGACAGGGAGTGGTCATGAAGAGAATGACCGGGTTGGTCAAGGCTAATGTTTTTTTCCAATGGTGACTATTATGAGTAATGCAAAGAGGAATGATTTGGTGAATGGGAACTTGGGATGGAGATGTAGATGATGAGTAGGTACAGATGTTGTGGTTGAATGGGAAGGTAACAGGTGATATGGGTGCTGATGTGGGTGGTGAGATGGTAGCCCACTGTCCTAGGCACATTTTATTTCAGCTGCTAGTCTAGGAGCATAGGGATGTCAACTTTCAAGAGGCTAGTTGTTTTGGTCTTCTCTCCTTTTGCCCAGCCTGCTTGATGAATGCAGACTGACTTCCCTCTTTTTTTGTTTTTTTTCTTTTCCTCTCTTTTCTATAATTTTATTTTAAACCCTGGATTCGTAGGATGAACACTTGATGACTGGAAGGGTATATGAAGGTGAAGATAGATGGATATGTCAGACTTGAATGTTAAGGCTAATGAATGGGTGAAGGAGCTTTTCAACTCAAGTTAAGAGTACAAGCACGAGACAATCAAATAGATGCATCTTATTGAATTTAAAAGACAAGCATATCACAGGCTGACTCAATGCCTCCCTAACTGACTCTGAAACAAAATGCTCAAAGGAATTCAGACCCTAGCTAACTTCAAAGTCCCCTTCCTGTGGTGTTGCCTTTCCCTATTGACTGCTCCTTGAGGGTCATTTCTCTAGTTAGCCTCCTAACTAAATTACATTAGTCTTTAACGCTCCTAGAAAGGTGGCTGGGTGAACCAGTAGCCCTTCTATTAGGACTGGAATTCTTCCATCTTTGGATGGTCACCTTCTCATTGTTCATGGTCTTCAGCTGGACACAGATGTCTTTAAGGTAATCAAAGTCCTTGCTGACATGATATCCCAAATGATGGGATAGGCTGTTTTTGAGACCTTGTTTGAAGGTAGTTAGTTGTAGGCGCAAAGGTATAGTCTCGTTGATGTGAGACAACTTGGTGTGCCATCTTTCGAAATAATTCAGGAAGGACTCGTCTTCCCCCTGCTTCATGGCTGTTAGGTCATCCACTGTGGCATGCTTCTATTGGATACGACTGTAATGATTGATAAAGGCCTTAAACAGCTCATTCAAGTCAGCCTTGATCTAGGATGACAAGGCATGGTACCATACTTCGGCTTCTCCATCTAGGGTGGATGGGAAGACTGTAGGGTACAAGTCAACATCAATCTTGTGAAGAGGTGTCAGTCACATGAACTCCTCGATATGGTGAGTCAGAGTTTCAGATGGCTTGAACTTGATGTTGGGTACTTCAACTTTGTCGGTCGCCTTAATGATTGGGCAAATGCACATCCGTGTACTTGTTAGCAAAGGTCGAAACAGTGCTCATCATCTTGGTAAGACTCTCAAGTTTTTGTTCCAAGGCCTTGACAGCAGGATTTTCAATGACTTTGGGAACTTCTATGACCGCATTGGATTTCCCTTTGAACAACCCTAAGCCCCCTCACTTATGGACTTTTATAACATCATCATCTCCCTCTGCACTTAGACCCAACTTCTCATTGATCTTTGTGATGGCCTGTTGCATGCCATCCATTACTTGTTGTTGCTCATGGAGCCTCTTCTCGATCTTTTGCTCCTGTTCGAAGGAATTTGCAAAGACTAAGCCTTGCATCTTAGTGTAATGATCCTCCAGCTGTTTCGAGATGTTGGCCTCAGCGCTTTAGATAGGGATCTCCATGGTATGATTTCGAGCTCCGGCTTGAATGGTAGACAGGTTGTAGCTTGGATTTGAAACCAACCGGCCGGTACGTAGATCTCTGATGTGGGCCCGGATCCGATCTCCTATCTTGCGTGTCTGGAAATTTGTTAGTGACTCGATAATTACTCTAACACTTACTACCCAATGCATGCATGCCTTAAGAGACCTATATGACCTTAATAGACTCGACATCAATATGCTGACACAAGAGACTCACCCACATTTTGAGAGTGCATGACCTAACTCTATATGGACCTAACGACAGAACATTATAAAGGGCCGAATAAAGTCAAATATAGCGAGCTGGTCATAAGTTGGAAAGTACAAGTCAGGTGTTTCTCAATTCGAATGGGCCCAATCCACAGGTTGACCGTTTTATGGAGAATCTGTAACTTGGCCCAACAACTTAGACAGCTCAAGCTATATTGGCTATTATGCGGACTAGAATATTGCTCGACAAGACTGACGACCCTTTTTTTTTATCTTCTTTTTATTTTTATTTTTTTACTCAAGGAAAACGGATATTGTAAAGGACTGGATAAAGCCAACAATAAGCGAGTTATAATTAATTTATGGGCTTAATTGATAAATCCAATATGGTTAGGCCTAACACGGGCCGGCCATAAATGTGATGGATTTATTAATTAAATCGATAAATTAATTTACTCAGGCTTAGTGACTATTATGCAGTCTAAAACGTCATCCATCAACTTTGTTGGACTTTTAACTATATTATTTTTGGACCTTTGTTAAGAAAATTTCATAAAGGGCCATATAATATCATCTAAGGTGAATCAATTTTCATTTGTTAATTAAAATAGTTAACCCTTGAACATGAATGGGCCCTTCCATTGGGCTAATCATAATGCCTCTTGAGTTAATTATATTAATCAATAAAGAATCCTTTTCTCAACCCAATAAATTTTATATGGACTAAAACGAAACCTCCAAACTAGAGTCGACTTTTTACAAAGAAAGAAAAGGGGGAAACACATAGCATATAGCATACAACATGAGGGGGTACCCTAAACCAAGGCTCTATATTCATGGATTACTATGGTTGGGTTAACATAGCCTACCGCACGATCTCGCCTCAGTTCACTTTGCCCCTAAAAATTTGTGGGTAAGGAGTGTAAGGTGTTACTCGTCGGTCTTCAAGGAAACCTTTTGAGTGTAACATGGGGAGACGAGAGACCAAATGCTTGGCGATGTATGGTGCATCACACAAGTAGTGGTCGCCCGCTCTCAGGGAAGAGTCCTAATTACTACTTAAATCGTCGCATTTGTGCTCCATTGTTAAAAGACCCACCGAGTGGCCCGGTATGCAAAAATGCCTAAAAAGAATAATAAAATTGTGAATAAATAAACTTCTCCCTTTTACAATTTCAAATTAATTCGATTTGTTCAAGTTTTACCCTCTTTTTAAGTTTTAAGTCCCCAGTGGAGTCGCCAATATGTAGGACCTGGAAAATTCCTGTCCGGGGAATCGGTTTCGGATGCGCTACTTTGGTGATCGGGAGCCGATTTAGGTTGCTTAATCCTTAAATAAGGACATTTTTATTTTCAAAATTCGTTTTTGGGGTGATAACTTTATTTATTTACAAATCCTTTTATATTATAAGAAATCTCGAATCCGCCTGTTAGAAAACAAACTCTACTAAAATCAAATTTGAAATGAAAAGAGCGGGGAGAAGTTTAATGAATTTCACAATGTTAAATTCTCGATCATGCAATATAAAACAAAGAGGTTTTATTTTACAAAAGACATGTACAAATGAAGGAATTAAAGCATAAATTACACAATTAAATACAATAATAATGAACAGCAAACCTCGCTTAAAGGTAATGGATGAGATAAACGCCGACCCCTTGACTTGACCTTGGCTTGGAGCTTGAATGGAAGGATGTATATGGTTACAAGGGTAGTGTAAGAATGATGATATGGATATGATAAGAGTAATTATAAGAGAATTAGAGAGGGAGTATGGATAATGGAGTTTTGAGAGAGTTTAGGTGGAGTCATGATAATAGTTGGTGAGAATAGTTGATGAAATGAGGGTGGAATGAAGGGGTATTTATAGGTGGAGGATGGAGGTTTTGGAGGGAAATGGAGGGAGACATATCCCACCAATCAAGTCTTCTTCACCATGCAAAAGGAAACCCCAGCGGGTTTTAATCAGAGTCAAGCAAAGTCAATTCACGTGGGCTAATACCAAGGGATTGCATAGGGATGATTCTGGCGCCAACTTTGAAGATTAAAACCCAGCGGGTTTTAATGTTATTTACACGGATCGCTGACGTGTCTGGCAAAAGGCGGGTCGCTACTGAGGTTAAAACCCCAGCGGGTTTTGATGATTTCCTGGGCCGGATTCATGGGTTCGCGCTTTCTGGGCCTCCTTGAGGTCTCCTAAAACCCCAGCGGGTTTTATTATTATTACGCAGGTCATTTTGTTCTGTTGGGCCCACCTTGTTGGTTCCATGGGCCCAATGACACATTTTGGTGCTGCACCCAAATGCCTTGCTGAGTTTTGGCGAGTCGGAATTTTGGCGGTGCAAAATCTGATGTTTACAGGTGTGCTGCCTCCTGTGCAATCCCACGGCATTTTGCAAAAAAAAAAAAAAGAAATTTGAGCACAGATTGTGTTGGGGTTGTGTTGTCACCTGTGCAACCCCACACCATTTTGCAAAAAAGAAAAAAAATGGGAATTTGGCACAGGTTGTGCCGAAACGGCACAAGGTATGCTAGCATTGTTGTGGTTGAATTTCTTGTGTTTCTCAATTTTAGCCACAAAAACACATAATTCGCCTACATAACTCAACAAATTAACATCAAAATAATTTGTAACAACTCCTCAATCATCTCACAAATACATTTTGATCAACTCTCTAAACCCGTTTTTCATTAAACAACTTATTTCACTCAATTTTTACACCATTTTCTTTTCTTTCATGCTGGGTTTTTTTTTATAAAATCCACACCGCTCAATAAGACAAACATCATCTTCACTCTTTTTTTTTTCTTTTCTTTTTTGAAGAATCTCAATTGGGTATGAGGACCTCAGCGTAATCGTCAATGAGGATCTCAAATGTCAGCACAAGATTATTTTGTTTGAAAGATCAACCGAGCTATCTTAGGGAAGTACAAATCATATCCTAATCTTATTCCTTCCTCTAATTCTGAGATATGATTGTAATAGTCTGCCTTTCCTTTTCAGATATCAAACGAAAAAGGAAGGAAGAATACGGCAAAGAAAGGAATCTCGTGGAAGATAGAGGATCATCTCAGAAAAGGAAACAATCCTGGACAATCGTTGCTCTCAAGGCTATAAATACCATCAAGCTTCATTCATACAAGTATCGATTTCCAAGCAAGCGAAATCGGTTGTAAGAACTTTAAGAGAGAAAGTTCTGAGTGTAGGAGTATTTGAGATAATATTCTGAGAGTAGCCATTCGTGTGTATTTGTGAGATTTTGTAACCAGTGGTGTTCCTGGTCAGGACCTCATAAGGTCGTATAAACATTTGAGTTCAGTGATCTTCTGTCAAGTGAGGTCACTGTGTGAAATCGCCTCGTCTGTGAGGCCTCAAGATCAGAAGACATCTACCCAGTCTTCTGCCTTTGTAAGCTGTGCTGAGGACCTCACAATCCTCTTCCCAGCCGAGTTGTAACCTCCTCCTTAAGCACTTTTATTCAATAGTAAAGAAGTTATTTTCAATATCTAAAAGTGCTATTTAACTTGGTTGTGTTGTTTAAAGTGCAGAATTTTTTCATAACCCTAATCACCCCCCCCCCCCTCTAGGGTTATTTCATTTTTTTTCTTGAAAATCAAAACACTCAATAACACAAGAAAATGAAAGGAAAAACAATAACATAAGCTCAAGAACTTGGGTTGCCTCCCAAGAAGCTCGTTTAAGGTCCCGAGCTCGACCTAAGAAACTCGGATGCTGTCAAGGCTCGTAAGAGCCAATCATACATTGAAGCATGCATCTCACAGTACAGTAAATAAGAGAATACTAGCAAAGTTATATCAAACAACATGAGTATTCTCATAAACTTAGCCAATGCCATAGAAAAATTGAATGAATGATCAAAGAAGGTGTACCACACAAATTCTCTAGGCATCTTCCCAAGGTATGGACAAGAAGGGTCAAACGAGGGTTTAGGACCTCTATAATCTCCTAGAGAACTAAGGCGCGCATGCTTGGGTGAGAGGGTGGAATGGACTAAAGGAAAAAAAAGTCACATAAAGGGGAGATGGGGATACAATATTGGCATAATCAAAGCACATAGGAGGATCCTCAAGCACAACCTCCTCAACAATTTCATCAAACACATGTCCTACTTCACAATCATTATTCGACTCATCAAAATTATCAAAGGTGAATAGGGAAATGTAGGGTTATACCACATAACGACACTCTGAACGTTAGAGGAAAACACAATATAATCAACAAAATTAGACTCATCAGAGGATGTATTTATACATGAAGGGGACGACACTGCTACCGATAAGAATGCATCATCTAAAACATTATCCAAAGTGAAAGTGTAGCATTCAGGATCATAACCCATAGAAAATTATTCATATTCACACAAAGATACATCATTAAGAACAAGGTCTATACCACGAGATGAGGACTCGCAAATTAATGAAGGAGAAAAAGAGTCACAATCATCATCCTCCAGTACACAAAGGGTTACTAGGAGTAGAAAACTCAAATGCATCCAACAAACGATTCTTAGGTGAAGAAAGTTCTACCCTATGGTCACTCTCATACAAATCAAGCGTATCGCTCTTCAATTGATGCACAGACAAACCCAAGTCGGAACCAAATGATTTATGCCCATTTGCTACTCTCGACAAACACTCATCATGATGGTTTATTACATTTTCAACATGGGTCGGAGGAGTAACATCAATGCAAGGGTTGGTTGTATGAACAGATGAATCAAATGGAGCACAACAAGAAGGGAAATACATTGAGAATTGAGGGGAAGGGGTACAAGGAATCACATATTGTTCATCATAGAAAGATCTAGCATGAAAAGCACATGGGTCATCAAAAGAAAAACTCGAAGAACAATAAGCCTCCTCAAACTCACGAGTATCATAAATCAACCATTCAATCAATTCCCAAGCCTCGCACTCACTTTTAGCATGAAAACCAAAGTAATCCAAAAGAGTACGAGTCTCCAAATTCACACCCTCATAAGCAATATACAATACTTCCCACTTTGTACAAGTAAAACCACATTGAGCACAATAAGCAAGATAATCATCTAATCGACTCCAATAAACACAAAACAACTCTTGCTCCTATTGGGGGAAGTGGGAGCATCCTTTTTTTTTTTGGATTTTAAACTTTTCCCTTTTAACTTTCAAAGACCTAACAAGAATTCTCAAGCAAGCTTAAAGCCAAGGAAGCAACAACTCCCCGACAACAACGCCAAAATTATTGTCGTACTTTTGGGAGTACGGTTGTCGTATACACAGGGAGTTGTGTTACAAGCACTCAAAACTAACTCAAGTGTTTCAAGCTAGGTAAATAAACCAGGAATGGTGGTGGCGATGAAACTATGAACTACAAAAAAATAAAAAAAAATAAAAACTACGAGGGTTGCGATATCAATACTCAATAACTAATCAATCTGACAAACCTAACCTACCAATTCTAAACAAGCAATTAAGAGGGATCGATTGCAACATATTGAACGCCAAAGCCCTCTCTCTAGTGTCAGAGACTTTGCCCAAGCCCTCTCTCGAGGGTCAGAGGCTAGCTTAACTATTCTAACTGCTTATTCTCATAGAGATAGCCTAATTAAACAAGGATTAACAACCTAGACCTAGTCAGAATTCAACACTCTCGTGCCAAAATCCTAACCATTTTCTCTACCTGCCCTATCGAGTTGATCTCACCTCTTAGCATAAATCAATTACCTAAGAGATACAAATGAACACTCTCTCGAGCATTTCATCGAACACATGGTGGGCGTGAGAAAACCTCGAATTACAAGCATGAATTTGGGTAGATTAGGACTAAACGAAATCAGTTACTCATCGTACAATTCAATCACAACCCAAAACTATGTATTAATTAACATAGTAACAAAAATCAAAGACAAAATCAATGCAACAACAAACATAAAAGCATGAATATAAAGATAGAAGAGTAGAGAAACTTACTTAGTCTTGAATTGCAATCGAAGAACGAAGTTGATGAATCCTTGCAAAGAGAAGTAAATTAAATCTACAAACTATCCTAAAAGCCTCTAGAGTGACTTGAGAGAAAATTCTCTCCAAACCCTAGAAGAGAAACTAGAAACTAATAATCTGAATGAAAACTACTATATTTTCTAACTTAAAACTGAATCTCGGCACAGGCAGTGCCGAATTTGGCACAGCCTGTGCTAGAATCTGGCATAGCTTGTGCTCACTTGGCTTGAATTTCTTTATGCACTTTCAAACCTTCTACTGTTTTCCGCGCTCTTCCTTAGCATCGCGAATTCATGTATTCTTCATCATAAAAGGCGAGATTACGTAAAAACACAGAAATCCACACACTTTAGTCACTAATGAACAAAGTGATCAAAATTAAACATTGAATATAGATAAAAATGACCTTAGAAGGTAAAAATAAGTCAAGTAAAAAAGGCTAAAAAACCGTAAAATTATGTTTTATCACTACTCTAGTCCGTCTCCAGACTCTAAAGTCTCATCTCCCACCCTCCCTCACATAGTCACCGTCGCTGGGTGCCTGTCCCCCACCTTCGAATTTGCCGGCCAGCCCTTTGCCAGACTGTCTTTCAGTCTTTCTTTGTCTCTTCTCTCAAGTCTCAACTCCACCTCTTGTGATTTTTATTGTAAATTATTCTCTATGTTCTAAATTTCTATTATCATGCATGGTTTTTCTATAATTAATTCTCAATTCATCTTTAATTCTCTAGGTATTCTAATATTCTCAATCCTTTAGTGGCTAAGCTACGGTTTGTATTTTAAATTGATTTGTTATTTGTTAATTAAGTCAAAATAATCAAATTTAAGCTGCTAATTGGATGCATAGCTTACTATTTTTCAATGTGATTTTGGAGATTGTAAATTTTTGGAATTTTGAATACTTATGCTAGCTAATTGAATTATTAAACGTCTAATTTACTCAAGTTATTAATGAATCAATGTGGTTAAATAAGAATTTGGGAGACATGATAGATTTTCATTTGTGTCGATTTTGTAACACCCTCAATGCTTTATTTGTTGATTCTTTTATGTTTTAAGGTTTTGTTGTAATACCTCTATCCATTATTAAATGTCACCAAAATTAACTTTAGGAGTCCAATGTATCTAAAAAAGTTGGATTCAAAAATTCGACTTGTACGAATATACCCTTCCACTTTTAGTAGTAATAACGGAGAATATTATAAAAGATAAAATAAAGTATCTCATCATTAATTTAAGGTAACATGGATGTTTTGATTATTGGAATCGTAAAATTGATAAACAGAAAGAGACAAGGTAACTAGGAAATTTGACACTCATTTGGGGACAAAGGTACTGTGTACCTATTATTATTAAACATTAATTTTTTTTAACAAATTATTGTTGACTCCACTGATTTAAGATCTTGGATCCGCCGCTTATTTATAAGGCGTGTACTAGAAAGACAGCTTACACAAGTAGTTAATCGCATCGCTGAAAGATGTACTCCACAACCAATGACATCTTCAAATGGGATATAGAAAATACAAGTTCAGAGCATCTTATTGAGGTCTAAACCTATTCACGAGGACAGATTAAAAAGGAGTTGTGACTTGGGCAAACAACGCTCTGAAGTCGGTAGTCGGTGTACCAACCCCCTCTGGCTTCGAAGCCAAATCAAATGCCTTAAACTTGGCCTCCTCGTACAGCAAAGCCTGTCAAATGTCAAACAACATAATAGCCCCCAAATTACATCTCTCAATCCACAACTAAAAAGATACCATGATCCTTCATTGTATTGCAAAAGGGATTTTGTTACATATGTATCCCCTGAGGTCAAATGTAATTGCAAAATTACCTATGTTTGTAATTAACTTCCCCGCACATTTGCTACTAAAATAACTCGTACTAATTTTTGGCTGAAACATAACTCTTAAAACTTGAATGGAGCAAAATGTCACTACTTGTGTTTGAATAAATTTTTGTTGACTCCCTTACTAATTGTTGCGCAAACTCATATTTATAAATAGGTTATACGATTATAACAATCCTAACTTAAAACAAAAATGTTGGTTAACCCAAAAATAAAAGAACGGGAATTTCGTAAAATTCAAATCTCAAGATTTCTAGAAGGAAAAAAATATATTCAAATCTTGAAATTGTTTTGGCAGAAAATTAGTATGGGTATGTATATTTAGTAGCAAAAGTGAGGGGTATGAAATTTAAGTTGCAAACATGTGTAACTTTGTAATTAGACTTAATTAATCTCAGGGGATATATGTGAAAAAATCCATTGCAAAAGGCATATACCAACAAGAAGTCAACAACCGTCTACTTCTAAGACCTACAAGCAGCAACTCCTTATTTTAGATTTGGAATCTGAAACACATTCTGTAAGGCAGAAGACAATGCCTAAATGGTAGGGGTAGATATGTATAAATACCTGAATGCAAACTTCTGCAACATCATCCCTCGGAAGTGATTTGTGTTCTGTTTGAAGAATCTCATCATCCTTTCCAACAATCAATTCTCTGTTACCTCCTGGTTTGTCCAGCAAGCCTCCAGCTCTGATACCACACTTTAAACTTATCAACAGAAAATGATTCTGGGTAACTTTGTTTTTAGTCCTCACTCCACATACAACTCAGGTTTAGATTAAACCATTATGATTCAGAAAATACATTCAAATATTGTTTGTTTTTTCTTTTTTAAAAAGCCTTTGACTAAGCAAACTTTCGAAAGTTCATCGTGACTACCTATCAAGGAAGAAAGATCCTGCAAACATCACTCATGGACAGTGCAAGCAGATAGCATTGATTACGCTTCTCAGGTTCCAGAAAGCGGGTGGAGGAATTTTTAATTTTTTTTTTTTTTTTAATCTTGAAAGCACATGATGAATGTGAAAATGCAGTATACCTTATAATTGTATATGGAATTCCTGAATTAGCCAGGTATTCCTCTGCCTTTCTCTTCCAAATCTGTAATGACAATATCAGTACAACCTATGTAGTCATTGGGTATACTTGCAAAAGGAAATCACCCAAAATGAGCTGAATAATATTAGCTTCCAGGTTTAAAAAATAGCCAACATCAACGGTATTTATTTGCCTAGAAGAAAGTATTTTCAACTATGCATGGTTTCTACACTTCCCAAAAGCAACAGTCAACTCGGCTTGTATAACAATATAGATCAGATAATCATCACATTTTGCAGGGATCATATATCAGAGACAACAAGAATTAGCTTGAAGAACGAGTACAATTGTACAACCTAGTCTCAACAAATGTGATGTCCACTAATAAAGCTTATGAAAATAATCACTTAAATTAGTTAAATACTACAAAAGAAATTACTTTTTCAAATCCTCTTTAACAGAAGTAAGCATCATATGGCCAGAAAAGTAGTGATGACTAATGACCACTAGAAGTATGTTTTAATGACCAAAACTATCGACCATTACATTATGGTCTAGCAAATATGGCAATGGGAGCAAGTCAGTTACTATGTGATGAATATTTTTATGAGTGTCATTTTCATTCATTCAACTCAACTTCATGGGAGATAAGGGCAAGACAAATATATGCTGCGCAAGACATTTTTCCATCTCTATTATTTGAGTTTCACGATTGAGGTCATTTCATAAATTTTTATTTGAGCTCCAAAATTTTTCAAAAAGGGCTTTCAGAACAACAGTTGAGAACACCATGCATTTCAAGGGCCAAATAAGAACCACGGTTCAAATTAGTTGATCCATCTATGTCCAATATGTTGGCCTTTTCGCAAATTAGGGACACAAACTTAAAATGCAAATTGCACAGTAGCTTTTGTAGAAACTTAATGAATCTACTTTTGGTTCACGCAACTTCAAGCCTAGTCTTGTCATGATTTTCAAAAAGAGGTATACAAACCAAAGTGTAATATGAGTGGCCATACGAAAATTGAGAAATCTATTTGTGCCCATGTAATCTAAATTAGTGTAAATCAAGAAACTAGTTGTGCACAAAAACCTAGTGTAACATAAAATTAAGAAAGCTATTTTGCCAATCAAAAGCCTAGTGTAAGTCAAAAGCTATAATGATAAAAGGGCCAATACCCATATGCTACCAGCTATGTTACTCCGACTCTTCATTTTCCCTGCTGTATCTGTGTCCGACCCTTGATACCCGGACAAGGATACGACACTCAACACTTCAAATTACAATGAAAATGTATAAAATTTCTTCAAAATAGCCGAGTCCGACACCCGTATCCGAGTCTAATAAGGACATGCGTACCCGAGTCCGAGTAACAAAGGCTACCAGTTGTGCACAAAAAACTCACTTCAACTCATGCAACTAGCCCACTCCTTACTAAGGGATTTTGGATGAGAACCCTCTCACAAAATGACATCCCAAAGTTTTGTGTGACTTTTTAAACCCATCCATTTCGAGCAAGTGAAGAAGCTTACTTCCTTTAAAATTCAAAAGTTTTATAGTAGGATAACCTCAACTGCACTTCAGGGTGTGAACTTTAGAAGGGTGCAACACGACTTCCATGGTAGGTGAGTGAACCCTCATATGTCTAAAGTCAAAGTTCAAGATGTCCTCTTTCTAATGAATCAAATCTCGGCTCACAAATATAAAAAGTCTAAACAACACGAAACTAGCACATGGGCAGAATTCGGACGTTTATGTTCCGAGCTTAGTCTTAATTGTTAATCACTCAAATGATTATTTCTTGCTCAAAGATATTCATTTGTACCTATATCACAAGACTTGTGATAAGGGAGAAGTATTTCTTTCCCAAAGTCATTTTATCCTTTTTGAAATTGAAAACAAAAAAGTGAGGAACATAAACACCTTCAAACCATTAATAAAAAAAGGATAACTAGTTAGGGGAAATGCTATTAATGGCATGAAGACTTTTGTCCAACTAAAGTGCATTCTAGCCTTTTGAAGACAATCTAACATCATTGCAAGTGAGTTTTTCTTTCACCAAATGAAGCATTGACTAATGTATTAACTTAAGGCATGTAATTCGGCGATTAGCCACTTGATCAATAAAATGAGGTGTAATAGTCTTGGGTTTAGCAAGCCATTTCAGTTGCACTTAACCTAAGCTAATTTTCGTTTGTTTGTGATTAGCTAGATCATGAGTTAATATCATAAAAAGTTGGAGAGAATTGTCTCTTACAAGATTGGATACTTTTTTTGACAATATCCCAATAGTGAAGTTGGCTCTCAAGAGTGCCAACAATAAGCGCTAATAAAACTCCTCAACAGCACTTGCTTTGTATCTAGAGAGTCTGGTTGGGATGAACCCTTAGTAGATGGTGGCAAATTATGTATCATTCAAGCCTCCTATCCATCCAAGTATGGATCAACACATGAGTTGCACTTGCATTTTTATTTAAAAAAATTATTAAAAAATAAAACACACACTATAACCGACTCTGTCGATTCGTGTCTGTAACTACTTGTTGCTCTTCCCTACTTTGGGTGAGTTGGTGAGTTTGACATCCGGAAACCTTCATCACCTTACTTTGTTAACTAATAATCACGTATAGACAGGCCCAAGCTTCAAAAAAGAAACATAATAGACTCAGAGGGCCAACTATCACAATCTTAATAGATTATTATCCCTCATCCCTAATGTCCTTCTTTCCCTTATGCTTTGCAACAGAATGCATATATATCCAGAAATTAAGTTTTGGCATTACACATGAGAAACAAAAAGGCTGACTGCAAGTAAAGAATGGATCTTACCAATATATTTCCATTTCCTAGACTGTTCAAAGGATGGTTAGGGTTTGTCCCTCCCATTGACCCCACCAGCACAATCTGCTTAACTCCAGCAGCTTTAGCTGTTTGCAGATACAGTTTCACAAGAAAAAGTAATAAAAATATGTATGAATATGAGGCGAAAAAGTGGCAGTTATAAAGCAAGGAACTCTCACCAACATCTATCTCATTCTTGTGTCCCAGCCAGTCAACCTAACAAGAGGGCAATATTTCCTCAGATGAAGAGAAATAACAATCATAGAAGGCATTACAATGATAACTAAAGCAGTGGCCACCTGCTCTGGATATTGTCCATCTTCAAAGTAAAACTCAGGCCTTTCTTTGGCAGGATTAGAACCAGGTTTCATTTTTGGCACAGCACTTGTGAGAATTATCAGAGCATCAATGCCTTGGATTGCAGGAGTTATGGTATCTGCATGTCTAATGTCACCGACAAAAACATCATCCTCCCCTCCAATTTTTTGCTTACTCTCAGCAGTTCGTACCAAACCTCTCCCATTAAACTGTTCAGATCTTTCCTTCAACTTCTTGTAAACAATTTGGCCTAAACAGGGGGGGGGGGGGGGATACAGCACATTAGAATATAGGGACAAAATAACCAGGTACCTGAAACCAGAACCAAAATAGGCTTGGCTCCCGTCAATTTGTAACTGGATGAATCCTAAAACTTTGGTCATGTGCAGCCACCCATATCCTGATATGATAGATCCAGAACCAAACCCAGTACCCAACACCCGGGTTGCGCTAAATAATTATTAAAAAAATGAACTTGAGCAGCTCACCTGGTCCATTATACCATATGTCCAGACAAGCAAAGCAGCCCAACCGAACAACTTTTTCTCACCCTCCCCCTCACATACTCTCTCAATATAGTGCAAACCCTAATTCTGTCATACTCTTAGAAACAGTGCAACATTTATAAATTTTAACTATATGTGTTTTGTAAGCCTAAAATTTGTTATTTCTTTGAAGTTGGCGTGAAAGACAAAGATCTACACGTTTGTAACTTAGTTATTTGTTTTTAGAAAAGAATTGTGTGCTTTTTTTTGACCTGATACCCAGCTGAGTATCCGGTGCTAGACAGTATCCAGATCCAACTGCATCCAGTACAGGATATAAATGTCAGGATTCAATGCCAATTAGATCCGGTACTAGATCCAGAAATTCAAGCAATTGACCGGTTTTGCACAACCTACAATAGGTGTGCTATCTCCCCCTAATGCTCATGCAAATGCATGTTCAATTGTCATTAAATAGCAGGGCCAACCAATATCTTAGCCAAAGAGAGAGGGGACAAGGAGTAGATTAAATATGAACTCTAGCCTTAGATAAGGTTTGGATGTTTTAAAAAACAAAAAGAAAGGTGAATCTAATGTTACAACAACAACAAAAAACCATAATTTAGTCCTGCCAACGCGAGGCCTGAGAAAATCTAGATATAGGCCACCTTCCTCCCAAGCACAAGAGGGCACAAAGAAGTTGAATATAATGTTCATATTCTTCAAACATCTTGCAAACAAACGTAAGTCCTCCTTTTTATCTGAAAATTTGGGGGAACTGAACTAAAGTCCATGATGAAGTTTTAGAGACCCAGGTTGTACACCAAGGGTTGTGAACTTTTTCCACCCTTCATGGATGATTGTGGGTTCACATATGCACAATGCCTTTTTAATGCCATTCCAAACCTGTCTTTGTCTGGTTATCCTCAGCTAAGTCCTTGATGAATCCCATGTTTGGGATTAATTGGCCACACCCCATGAGAATAAGTGGTGTGGCTGGTTAGGCTAGCTAGGGGTTATTGGGAGAGATGTTATCGGGCTTCATGAAGCGACTGATGACCTCATACTCATTGTATGATCATGATTTCCAGTCCTTAAAGCTTGTATGTTGTCATATATTGGCATTGTTACATTTACCCCCTACTTAAGACTTTAACTCCATTGCTTGTTTGCTTAATTTTCCTTACTTTAGCCTTCAATTATCCCCAAACTGTGTAAGTCACCTAGATTAATTCGAATCATTGAATCAGCAACAACAAAAAAAAAAAACTCCTAGGGGACATGGCATGGAGATCAACGAATCAAGCAATCAATAATTAGGTCCCTAAGGATAAGACATTTTTACACCCACACCACAGGTACCACCGAAGTTAGAGACATAGAAAAGAAGGCAAGTGGGTGTTTGGAGTAACATAATTCAGTTAAGTAAGGACATGAATGGAAGAGAATGAAGAAGAAGGGGAGGAAAAATACCAGTTCTTCCAGCAGCTCCGGTGACAAGGACGGTGGGTTTAGCATCAGCCATGGCGACAAAAATGCTGCGAATCCTCTCCGTCGTCTATTATGGGCAGTACAGGGGGATGAAACTGAGAATGATGATGAAGAGGAGAGAGAATGGAAAGCTGCAGAAGACGAAGAAGAAGAATGTGATGGAAAGGTAGAGGAGGAGGTGTGAGAGTAAATGTGAGGTTGAGGTTGAGGTTGAGGTGATAACCAACCGTAATTACGGTGGCATTGATGAATTATAAGTAGTGGGCCAACACAAAGCGGGGAACCCATCACTAATGCCATTTATTGGCACCAACAAAAGAAAGAAAGGAAGGGAGGGAGTTGGTGCGTTGGTGAAGGAAGACAAGTGTAGTAGTAGTAGCAGCAGCAGCAGTAGTAGTTAAAGACAAAGTTATTCTCAAATGCCCAATCAGATTAGTCGTCGCTCCTCAGTATCTCGGCGAGAGAGAGAGAGAGAGAGAGAGAGAGAGAGAGAGAGAGACTAGCCGTTTGAGCTCCTACGTTTTGCTATTTATCATTAGATTCCCTTGTCACCTACCTTATCCACCTTCTTTAATATGGAGTAGACCTATTCAACGGTTAGGCCAGGCCAGTCGGGTTGAAAGTTTTTAACCCGCCGGCCCATTCCGGCAGTGGCGGATCTACACTACGAAGTTAACAGCGTCCACTTAATAATATTTTGGATAGTTGAATTGTTATGTAAAATTGGACACCCTTATTAATATTTTTTTGGTGTTTTTTAGGATGCCCATTTAATATAAATATACAATAACCTCCTAAAATATAATAGGTTTCTTAAAATTTTTTCAAGACCTTGGGGTGTCCATGGACACCCTTGACATCAATGGGGATCCGCCCCTGCATCCCGGCCTAACCTTCGGGTCAGGTACCCTCGGCCTAAACCCTGACCTTATGGGTCATGGGTCGGGTCAACGGGCCGACAATTATATAAGATGGAATTTTTTACCCGTTTACTGTACATCGCCCATCCTTTTACTATTGTCGCGCCATTTTTCGCATAATATTTTCCACCTTTGCCCTTCAACCTCATAACCTCACTCTCTACCTTCTCTCTAGTTTATCTCTCTAGAAAACGCTCTCAACCAACGACCACCATACACCACCGTCATCCCGGGATATCGAACACTAATAATCGAAGAAGTTGAGGTATGTCTTGAATTAGTTGATTTGAATTTGTAATTGTTGAAAAAAATTTGGCCGATTGCAAAAATTCCCGAAAAATGATGGTTGCCGCGCAAAATTCACGGCCACCAGCGGCCGGTGCGGCGGCCGAAAATTTCACGCGACACCAGCTGCCGGTGACCGTGAATTTCGCGCGGTAGCCGGGCAGGGGGCCAAATTTTTTTTATTTTTTTAATTTTATAATATTGATAACTAATTAATAATAATGTTGTTAATTATATTATTGTAAATATCATTAGTCAATAATATTATTATTATGTGTATATTTAGAAGAATAATGTTATTGTTAATATTAAAAATATGATTAGTTAATACTATTGTTATTTTGTTGTTAATAATAGTAATTATTATGTGTATATTTTTATTAAATTATTTTATTGTTGTTAATATTCCTATTAATTATTTATAAATTATTGTAATTATTATTATTATTAATATATATCATTGTAAGTTTGTTTTTTTATTAATAATTAATATAGCATTGTTAGTAAATATTTAATATTAGCAATGTTAGTATTTTTATAAAATATTATTATTATTTATATACTATTGTTTAGGTCGTTAGTAATATGTCAAGTAATATGTTAAGCAATATTAAGGAGCATTTATCCCATATTATGATAAATGTGAACTTGAAAAAAACGTAGTTTATTATTTTTTTTGAGTTTATATAGACTTAAGTTAGTGTATGACGTAAGAGTATATAAACAGTGCCTTAAGTGGATAATTTAATTAAACACTAGTGGTTAGAGGGTTACTTTGATGTTTATGGTTCATAGCGTACGGTTTTTATATATGTAGGGTTTTTTTTATGCTTTTATATTGAAGGTGATCTAAAATGGTAGGCAATGGTAAGGGTGGAGGGTTTCTGGATCGGTCGCAGCAACTTCCGACTGGTTGGAGAGGGGGTGAATCTGGGATCCCCCATAGACATAATGTGACTGCGTCAGCACGACGTGCCGGTCGAGGTAGTGGAGTACATGATGATGCGGGCGGCCAGCCCGATGTCACGGGGAGTCAGACCACGCGAGGTTTCGTTGACCATCTCAAATATCTCTTCTCTTTATGTTACTCCCTTCCTTTGTCTAATAGTTATTGGGTATCCTAGTTGGTCAAGTTTTGTTAAATCAAGTTGGACGTGATTATCTTGTAAGTATACTCTACTTAATTTTCTCTTTACAGTATCACTTTTATTTGTATAAATAACAGAGCCGCGTTAAACTAAACTACAAGCTTATTTTACTGTTTTGTCTTTTTAGAACAGTAGTATACATACTGAGTAAATCTCATTCCTTAAGTTTTATTGTTGTCTTTAGGAAATTCTGGAAAGGGCAAGGGTAAGCTTCCAGAGGGGCGGAGCTCGAAGACTTCGTGAGCATAATTAAGGTGGATTGGAGACCCCCTTTTTTAGGGCAGTTATGTAACACCCCCAGGTTACCAACCACTAGATTAAGCTAATGATTCACCTAACCCAATGATTAGCAGCGGATAAACACCTGAGAGAATTACCGCCGTCCACAGAGGTGAACAAGGCTAAGACTAAGCCCAACAAAAGCAATCAACCATAAATCCACTTCAATCATGCATCATCAGCCTAACTTAACTTAAACCACCTCAAAACAACATAAAACAACCCAAAAGAAATTATACAAGCCATTAAATCACAATTTCTTTCAAATTCTTCATGGATAGCCTCTAACCACCTTTAGATTCCTTAGGGTGCTCTGGGGTTTCATCCTCCCGGGGCTTTTCAATTCTCCTTTGCTGAGATTCCTAAAACGAAAACATAAAACTTCGAAAAAGTGAGTTAAGCTCAGTACGTATACCTCTAACATGTAAGAATTTTTTTTGTAATTCTTTATAGTTCTTTAGCGCGGTTCCAAAATCATTAAAAACTACGAAATAATAGTTTAACAATAAGAGTAGAATAACTTACATAGCTTGACCATAACTTAACCTGAACATGAAGAAATATAACTGAACTTGTACTTAAATCACAACTTAAACGAAAATACTTATGAGTTCTTCCTTTTAATGGTAACTGAATAACCATAAATTTGTTTGAAAACAACTTAAATCATGCATGAATTGACATAGACACACACATAAAACCTTTCCATAAACATAACTTTGACTTCCATAAAACAAAACTTATAATCTTTGGTAAGTAACTGAAACAGCTTTACCTCGATCCTAGTAATTTGGAAAACTTAAGGTTCATACAACTTGATATATCCTACCACTTAATGCATGACACAAACCGTACTTGGAACAAATGACTTAGAAAGCGACAAGTAAATTACGTCATAAGACATGAGTTAAAACGTATACCCAACATATAGCATAACTGTTACTTCAAACCAATCATAAAGTGTGACTTATAACATGTTGTAAAATATACTTAAAAACTATAAACAAGTCCTATGAGACTTAAACCCTTAACTTAAGTGCTTGAAGTACTTAGTTACTTAAAACTTAGTTACCGTGTTATTATCCTGAAGGTCCCCTACTTGCGATCATCGACTAAGCCTCCGTATGCGCATACCCGGACCGGTCGGGAGATCCGGATTGTGGATAATTATCCTATACTGGCCAAGTTTCCATGGTGTGAAACTAAGGCACTCCAGTTATATTTTCCTTGCATGCACTAAGGCACGTATATAATTAACTTGGGGTGCACAAAGACACATAGCATGTTTTTCCTTGGTGTGCACTAAAGCACCATAAACATGGTGTGCACTAAGGCACCATAAACATGGGCGGGGCATTTATTAATTTCTAAAACTTGAAAACTTAAACCTTGATACTTTGACCTTGGATTCTTAATGAAACTAGTTCCTTAAAATACCCTTTTCCTATCATAACTTAAAAATATAATTTTGTAATCTCCTTGAATAAGACTTGTATTTAAAAAAGGGAAATTAATTCATGAAATGACTCAACCAGTCAAAGCATAAAATTATCGTAAAAGTTTCTAACATAAATGGTACGCCACATAAATACTTAGAAATAACTGTGAAATTATCCTGATAAATCAACCTGAATTACTTACAAATTCATGAGAACTTGCATATATTTTGAACATTAATCATGATACTTCACATATAAATATGGATAATATAAAAATAAGTTTAGAACTTAACATAAATGATTAGTTCATGATATTATTCATAAAAGGTCAGACAATATATGTACCTGAAGATTTAAGAACACGTACGGAACGAGCAAGGACTTGAACAGTGGTGCAACGATATCTTGGAGAGACTTTACAAGAAACGAAAATCATAAATTAGGACTTAACTTAGGGGGTAGCATGGGATAATAACTTAGTGAATTTTCTTAGAATAACAATAATGAACTCGATTTCTAAGGCGTACTCGTAAGATCATAACTTATTCCTCGAGTATCGGACCATGTCATAAGAGGACTTTTCAGAAAGCTTAGAACATACACTCCAACTTTGTAGTTGACCATGAAGGCTAAAAACGTGGCTAAGAAAGGTAAAAACTAACATCTTTATAAGCTGCCCAGAATAATAACCATTTAAACTTCAATTATTCGAAAAATCGTAACTCGAGCTCTACTTATCGGTTCGGAACGGGTAAGCTGTCTATGGAAAGCTCGTAATACATAATTTAACTTTCATTTTAACGCCAAGTTGATTTGAGCATGGGAAAGCGGCGAATTTCAGCCCAGAACAGAAGCAGCCACAAACATTTCCTGGAAAACGCAGACTTTTGCCTCTCACATAAAAGCCCATAACTCTCTCTCCCGGTATCCTATGAACGTATATCATAACTTTCTGAAAAGCCCAAAGTGTCCCCTACAACTTTCATTTAGACCACCAATTGATTTGGACATGGAAAAGTGTTGGAATTTAGCCATGAACATCAGATCATGAAACTGATTTTCTGGGGTAACTCAGATTATTGCCCAATATTCGAAGACTCATATCTTTCATTCTCGACATCCGATAGTTACAAACTTTACCATTCTGAAAAGTTTAAGTAATGATCTAAATAGACGAACAACATGCATTTAGGTACTGACCTCATAACACGTATGTAATTGCAACATTTTACGGTTTTGGTCATAACTCAAGTTATACACATCGAAATCCCGAGATTCAAAAACCGGGTGTTAGCTAACACTTTACTCTACCTATTCATGCCATAAAATATCCCAAAATCACATTCCTAATTTTCTGGAAAATCCATTTACCAACCAGATTGCAAAACACTCAATAAAAACCACTTGCATGCTTGATTAATCTCTTGATTTAACTCAAGCACTTCTAAAATCATATCCTTCCATCACCAATAACAACTTCCATAACTAACAACATGAAGAAAAGCTATGCCCTTGGTCACATCTTACACATGCAAAGCCCAATTCAATACATATCATGCTCCTGGATATTATACTTGACAATTTCAACATTAAAAGTCATAAAGATCATCTTTTTACTAACATAAATCTCATTTTAAACACATGCACTTGTATTTAATCCATAAACTCACTCTTTCATAAAGGATTAAACATCCTAAACCACATGCATGCCACAATCCATCACCATCCATACTCATTTAATCATAAAAAACGCATGGTTCTCACAAACTTACCCAAACTCCAACTTGATTTTCTTAGCTCCAAGAAATCTCCACTTGAAGACCTTAACATTCTTGATTTATTTATGGAAAAATATGATAATATACAAGAGGAAAAACTTAGAATATTACTTGATTTATCCTTAAAATAAGAGAGAGAAATGGAGGGATTACCATTTGAGAATGGGAGGAAGAAGAAGAGATGAGATGGTGGTGATGTGATGGAGCGACGGTTGGCCAGAGGGTGGCCGGAAAATGCGCCGGCGGCGGCTGGCTAGTGGCAGCAGAGGCGGCAGTAGAGGAGGGCACGACTGGTGGTTGGGCAAGAGATGGAGCAAGAGTGAGAGGGAGCTTGAATGTTTGGGTGTGAAATGAATCAAATACCAATGAGTAGATTAAATAAGTCTTGCAATTATATAATGACAAGAGGCCCAAAAGCCCTCTTCTTTTCCCCTTGGCCGGTTGGAATAAGGCCCAAAAGAGTTAATCCATCAATTTTGATTCCTCCCTTTTATACTTATATCTCCCTAATTCCCAAATTGCTTAAATTTATTAAACCATAAAAAAATACTATTGGTAACCCAAATACTCATGCACCTCCATGAAATTTCTCATACTTATAATCCTAAATTAATTCGGATAAAGAAGGACCCAGTACATCGATCTCGGTAAAAGAATTCATGTACGATCAGGATCACCGTAAAAATTATCGGCAACGATTTTATTTTTTTCCCCAAGAAAAGAAAATTAAACTGAATCGTTGATGATCGTTGCACTGTTTAGGTCCTGCAAAACATACACTGAGTTATAAAAAAAAAAAAAGAACACGCGCTTGTTATTATTCGTGATTTATTATTAACCTTGATCAATTAAACTAATTAATACGTATTAAGGGAATGATTTTCTTCGGGTTATTACAAGTTAAGACCGAGTTTCTGGTGGTTTTTGATATTCTAGGTGAATGACTTTTGGTTTTGGTGGTTGTATGTTGTTAATATGAATATCATGTATGTTTAAAGTCATGTGTCTTGGAGGGTTGTATAACTAAAGATGTCTTTTCTGTTGTGTTGAGTTTTGCTTAGCCTTGTCCCTATTTGATGGACGGCGATAATACCCTTGGGAAATTAATTTCGCTGTGCTAATTGTTAGGTTAAGTCGATACTTGGCTTAATCTGATGATTAATATCTGGAGGGTGTTACACAGACACACCACAACGAGAACAACAAGGGCAATGGACTTTATTACCTCAATGGATACAGGTGCACCACCATCGAAACAATCAAGCTCTACAGGCACCACTATGATCGCTAATACTAGATACTGAAGTAGAATTAACCAATTGAGAGTTTAACGTCACTCACAAATAAGAGGTTCAACAAGGCATTCAAAATGCTATTGATATCACTGATTCATTGTTTGCAAGTTGCTCAATAAAAAGGTATATATACGTAGGGTTGAGGTAACTAATTAGAGCTTTCCTAATGACGAAGCAACCTCATAATTAAGCTCTAATCTACTTAACTATCTTAATGAGCTGCTTAAAGATCATAACTTGCTGGATTACATCAAGTAACTTTAAAATAAAAGGAAAATAAAAGACTACAAAAGGAGTCCTCATTATTATAAAGATGTTGAATCACCTCACTGAGCTGGAAGGACCTCAGCAACTCGGAAGTGAAGTCAAAAGGCGCAAATAGTCTTCATAGAGGATCTCAAAGACAAACTGGGAAATGTCCTCAAATTAGCTTGTGAACTTTGCTTGATGTTTGATGTTGCCCCGACTCGGAAATGGTGGTTCGATGAGGGGGGTTGTTGATAGACGGCCCAGATGGGGTCTTGGTGGCGATGGCGGTGGCGATGTTGGCCAGTACCAAAGATGAAGAGGAGGAAGAAGCACATAAGGGTGTTTGACGAAAGAGAAAAGAAAAGGGAGAGATTAAAAGGGAAGAATTTAAAAAAAAAAAGAAAGAGAGATTTTTAGAAAGGGTGAATGCTGATTGGACATGTCAAAGTTGACTAAACTCATCCCAATCACACATCTCCGCCACCAGCTCAGATCACCACCGAGTTATGTTGAATTTAACTCGGTGGCGTACTGTTCAGAGCAACAAGGGGTCAAAGTTCGTATTACTCATCACCAAATGGAAAGTTCGTATTATTTAGTCTTATATGGCCAAAAGTTAGTATTATTAGAATCCAATTTCCTAAAATAAAATCTAATCTATGATTTTTTTCATAAAAAAAACCTAATGTTTTTAGTCAAGTCGGGTCATAAAAAATAAAACATAATATAGGATTTTTTAAAAAAGTTAATGCATTTAGTCGAGTCGGCGGGCCGGGTCACAGACCCCTAGCCGAGCCCGACCCGACCATACTTCGAGGCCCCAACTTTTTTTAGCCAGGCCGGATCACCATCTAAAATTGTGGCCTTAACCCCCATTTTTCGAGCCGGGCCGGGCGGGTCCCTAGCCCATTGAACAAGTCTAGTACAGAGTAATACAATTTTATCTGTCCTATTTATTATTTTTTATTTAATTATAAGCACAACTCCCCTACCATTATATATATATATATATATATATATATATATATATATATATATATATAGGAAAATTAGATTATAATAATCCCTACTTTTGCAAATTGGATGATGGTGGTCCCTACTTTCACTTTATATTCTGGTGGTAAAAAAAAAAAAAAAAAATTGGATTGTAGTGGTACCAAATCCACCTCCACATTCTTCTTATTTTTTTCATTCCTACACTATATTGTTTTTGTTTTTTCGTTCCTGCTCCTAGAAAGTTAATGAATTGTAGTTTCTAAAACATTTTTTAAATTACTTTTTTAAGACTCCGAGTAATTATTATGATTTTTTAAAAATAATAAAAGTGAAAAAATCATAAAAAATAGTAAAAAAATTGAAGACAATTGGGAGAAACGATGTAAATTCATTAAAAATCATTGTAAAGTGTTATACTAAGTTTTGAACAAAATGCAAAACAAAATCTATGATATTTAGGGTATACCCTCGAAAATATCCCACTACAATCCTTTTTTTTTGGACCACCAGAATACAAAGTGAAGTAGGGAGCACCATCATCCAATTTACAAAAGTAGGGATTATTAGAATCCAATTTCCCCATATATATATATATATATATATATATATATATATATATATATATATAGAGAGAGAGAGAGAGAGAGAGAGAGAGAGAGAGAGAGAGAGAGAGAGAGAGAGAGAGAGAGAGGAAAATTGGATTATAATAATCCCATATTTTGGAAATCGGATAACGATAATCCTTACTTTCAGTTTGTATTCTAGTGATAAAAAAAATAAAATTGTGTTGTAGTGGTACCAAATCCACTTCCACATTCTTTTTAATTTTTTCATTCTTACCCCATATTGTTTTTATTTTTTTCGTTCATGCCCCTAGAAACGTAATGAATTGTAGTTTCTAAAACATTTTTTAAATTATTTTTCTAAGACTCCGAGTAATTATTATGATTTTTTAAAAGGAATAAAAGTGAAAAAATAGTAAAAAGTTGAAAAAAATTGAAAAAAATTGGGAGAAACGCTGTAAATTGATTAAAAATCATGGTAAAGTGTTATACAAAGTTTTGAATCAAATGCAACACAAAATCTATGATGTTGAGGGTATATTCTCGATGATGTCCCACTACAATCCTTTTTTTTTTTGGACCACCAAAATACAAACTGAAAGTAGGGATTATCGTCATCCAATTTGCAAAATATGGGATTATGAAGAATCCAACTTTCCTAGGTCAAATCTGGATAGTTTGGATTTATGACTGTTTTTGAAGATCTTAGAGTCTGTTTCTAGTCTCGAGTTCAACATAAGAGTTTTAGTAGGCATTCCGAGGTTTCCGGAAAGTCCAAAACCAGACCCATAGGATGTGAGGAAGTCAAGTTATGACCCTTTCTATAGGAGTAGTGTAATCTGTCTTGTTGTTATTACTTATTAATGAATGTGTTTTTATGTTAAAAGGTTGATTGGTTTTTAATATGTGATTATTTGGAATATGTTGAGTAATTCAGGGTGTAAATTCATGAATGATGGGAACCTTATAGTGTTCCTAGGGGAGGTTTAGGAAAAAAGTAGTTAATACTAACTTCGAAGGGCGTGTTGTTAATAATAGAAATTATCTTATTTTAGGCTCGAGTTATTTCGCGTCGTTAGTGAGCTCAAGTGTTTGTTATTGGCGCGTTGTGAAAAGCAGGTATTGTCCAAGTGTTTTATTGTTTTTCTAATCTATTTTGAAATTTGCATCCCGACAGGGGACTTTATGTGGAAAATGTGACCATTTGTTTTGGATAATTGTTGTGCTTTGATTTATGAGTTGAAAATTTGATATGATCTCTTATAAGTGGTTTTGTTATTGGTTTTAATAACCTGAGTTGGGTTTGACTTGAGAGCTGTGAGTTGACTGTTGCATAAAATACTAATAATTCAAAGTGAAACAATTATCGTGTTTGATTAATGTCTGTGGTTAGGGTTGTTCATAAATAACTGCCCCGAAAAACCCGATCCAGAAACCTGTTATCCGATCATTAATTTAGGGTACCCGGACTGGAAAAATCAATTTTAATCGGGTCGGGTACCCACTCTGTAAAATTTTCAGTTAATCAGTTCGGTTACGGATCGACCCCTAGACATTTTCGGTTACCCGAATTACACGAAATTAAATTTAAATTTGGGTCCAAAATCAATTTTAATTGGGTCTTACTCTTAGTACTTACTGCTGCTGTGTTGCACTAATTAGTTGGCTACTCCTAGTGCCCCAATTTCAAAATCAATTTAGTGGACAGTGAATAGTGGAATTGATGTAATGTTGTATTACAAAATTTACAATCGCAGATTTGCTGCTTGCAGGCATACGGGAACATTTTTGGCTACTGATAGTGGTAGTCTGGTCCACTGGTACTGCCTATGTAGTGTCTACTGGACAGTGGACTAATTGATTTCCAAATTTATTATTTGATATGGTTACTAATTGAATCAATATTAGTATTTCTAGTAATTACAAATTAAAAATAAAATTGGAAATTCATAAAATTATAATTAATCGGGTTTTTTGGTTAATTAGGTATTCGCTTGAAACTTTCGGTGCAGATTTTTCAGTACCGAAAGTTTGATTCTGATTCTGATTACGGTTCGAGCGTTTGGCCGCCCCGAATTTTCGAGTACCCGAAACAATTATCCAATTGAACACCCCTACCTGTGGTAGGCGAACTTTTGATGCCTGTGGTAGGCGAACTTTTGATGCCTGTGGTAGGCGAACTTTTGATGCCTGTGGTAGGCGATGTATTAGTGATTCGGTTGTTCAGTTACTTTAAGGGATGTGGTATCCCGCCCGCATAATAAAATGAATTGGTTGGGTTGAGGTAAATAGTTATAAGGGTTAAAGGTTTATGAAATGGTTTGACTTGTTCCCTCTCCCTTAAATGAGTTGAAATGAATTTGAATTCTTTTTAACGATTAGGGGTATACATTATTGAGTTTTCCCCCTCATTTTTGTAATGTTTTGTTTTCAAGTGAAGATCTCAATGCTGGGAACGAGATTTAGAAGTGAGGACGACGTGCTTAGTTTTCGTTAATTAAGTTATGTTTTAATTAGAAAGAATTGGATTAAGTTGAGTTGAGTTGAGTTATTTATTGGTTTCACGATTTGAAGTTGTTTAGCTGGTTTTAATTCGAAGAACAATTGTTAGTTTTCGAACTAATTAGGTTTTTACCCGTTGAAGTTTTGAGAAAGTAGGATTTTACCCTCCAGGTTTTAGAAATTAAGTTTACCCTACCTCAAGTTTAAACTTATAATTATTTTACCCCTTTTTCAATGGAAGACAAAACTACCCCTGTAGAAGGGTGTAAAAGTCTGAGATGACCCTAATTAGAAGTAACAAAAGGCATATTTACCCCTCCCAAAAAGAATAACAAAGTGTCGGCTCCCCTTTCATCGTCGTTAAGGTTGTCCTGCTCAAAACACTGGATGAATCAAAGAATGGAAACTCAGATATTGAACGAAGATGAAGAAGGGTGGGATGAGTTTAATTTGTCACATGTGCAAATAAATTTTTAAATGGAGGACATTTGGTCCATTCACATTAATGTAAACACTAACTTGATTTGAAAAAGGATGTATTTAATCTTTCATACAAAGGTAATGTGAGAATTTATTACTTAGTTCAAAGTTGAGGTAGGGTAAACCTAATTTTTGAAACTTGGGGGGTAAAAAGCTAATTAGTTCGTTAGTTTTTCTTTCTTGCCTTGTATTTCTTCGGAGATACGACAGTGACGCCCAATTGAAAAAAAACGAGTATTCCGCTGTTAAAGTTAGTCAACCGTTAAATCTATAAATTAATTTCTGGGGCGTTACAAATAAGATACTTTACCAAATAATAAAGGCGGATAATATATATTATTTTTCCAATATTTTAAGGATCTAGCCGGTGCCTTGCACGGGCAGCTCCAACTAGTATAGAATAGAAGGGTGAAACTTTACCAAATAATTGCTGGAGGGTGCCACACATCTTTTTTAATTGACTTGTGGGTCACAACTTTTTTAAATGCATTCCCGGGGGACATTAAACTTACTTAAATGGCTGGGGGTGACAATCCGGCATGTTTTGGTCGGAAAAAATGAAAAAGTCTTGTTTGCCTTTGAAAATTGAGTGAAGTGACCCTTTTACCCTCCATTTGCCCGTAGAAAAACAATTTCATAGGTCTTTTGGTGGAGGATTATTTCATAGCTCTTCTATTTTTCAAGGTTTTCTGAATCTGGGTTTTACCTAGTGCTATCTCTAACTTCAGCTTTAGCTTAATTCAAATGTCTCCAAAGATCAAAACTTTGCTTTTGGGCATGCTCAAATCAAGATGATACAGAAGCTACATCATCTTAATCAGCTGTAAATATATTTGGGTTGTATTTTAACCAAAAGATTTGATTTTCTGCTTTGTTATTGGTGAATGGAGGGTTCTTCTCAGCTGTATTCAACCAATCCTTCAAAATCAATGGCAGAAACTCTTGCCACAAGTAGTAGTAGTACTAGTAGTAACAACAATAGGAGTAGAGATCTCTTGCAAAGATTCTTAGACAGTGCCAATCAATCAAGAACAAGATTAGATGATTTAGATGAGGATGATGATGAGGGTCTAAATCTTGGATTAGGGTTACCTTTAGGGGTTAAATTTGGGGTGGATAAGTCCCAGAAAGGGTTAATAAGGTCATCCTCCATAGCTACTACCATGCCCTTGTTCAACGAAGGTATGATAAGGTCGCACCGCCGCCACCTGCACCTGTGCACACCCTAGTCAGAACGACTCCGTTGCCAGTAGAGACAGAGGAGGAGTCGAGGAAGAGGAAGGAGATGCTAATGCAGATGCTTCGGAGGATGGAGGCCAAACGACGCCGTTCCGAGAAGTAGAGGATAATGAAGGAAGGTGCAGGGAGTGGTGGTGAGGAGGAAAAAGGGTTTGAGGGTTTGAATTTTAGAGGGAGCTTGAAAAGGGAGCAACAATGTTCAGGCATGAGTGGTAATAGTAAGGTTGTTAGGTCTTCATCTCCTTCATCAAATGTGGAAAACAAGGGTAGAAGAACCACTTTTGGGAGTTTGCAAGGGTTTGAATTACAGAGGAAGAGGGGGAGGGAAGGAGAAGAGGAGGGAGGAGGGGTAGATAAAGTTAAATTAGATAAAAAAAATAAGGGCATTTTTGTCCTTTTCAATATAACTCGTCGGATTTCAGTCAAAATAGTCGGAATGTCACCTTTGAGTCAATTAGTTAAATATAATGTGACCGGGAATGCATTATAGAAGAGTTGTGCCCTGCCAGTCAGTTAAAAAAGATGTGTGACACCCCCTAACAATTTTTTGGAAACTTTACCATCATTGATAATGGTCTAGGGGTCATTTGAAATTTCTTGAAAAAGTTAGGTGAAAAATCAGAAATAAAACAAGGAAAGTAAGAAAAGCATTAACTATTAACGCTTTTTTGGAATTCAAAGCGGACAGTGGCGTCATCCTCCAAATTCAAAACCAGCGGTGGTCTCGGAGTCACACATCCAAAATTACACAAGCTCTAACTCAACGGTCAGTAACGTCCACCCCTCTCTTGCTCTGTGTGTCTTTGTGTTTGTCTCCGTCTCTCTCGCGTCTTCTGTTCTTCCCTGCCGTTGTTGTCTCCTCCTCCCTCTCTCTCGCGAAGAATTGTGTAGTGATGGCGAGTAATTTGAAGACTCCTGCAAAACCCACAAAATCGGGAACAGTACCGAAGTTGCGGGTGGTCGTTAGGGTTCATCCATTCCTTGCTCATGAGATGGTATCAAAGAACGCCGATCCAATTCCTGTTGTCTCTGCTGATTTTGAATCTCCCAATGAAGTATCAGTTCATCTCAAAGATCAAGACACCGGGTTTGTTCTTCTCCAATTTTGATTATTATGCCAGCTAGTCTTTGTATATTATCTGAAATTGGGGGCCTGCCTGGGGTTTGTGCAGTCGTCATGAATGCTACAAATTAGATGGTTTCTTTGGGCCAGACGACAACAATGTGGCCATGATTTTTGAAAAAGAAGTGAGGCCTCTGATTCCAAGGGTCTTCCATGGAAGCAATGCCACTGTGTTTGCTTATGGGGCAACAGGTAGTGGGAAAACTTACACGATGCAGGTACCCACCTCTCTTTCTCTCTCTTTCTGTAACTCGAAATGATTTACATTCTACAAGATACTCCTGTTTGTGTGATAAATGGATGGAAGCTGTGTTTGCACACGCATCTTTGTGATCATGTAGCCATTGAACATACTTAGTATAAGCGTGTCCATGCCTTATTTTCGCCAGGGTAGTAGAGTATACTAGGGAGTTTAAACGTTCAAGTAAATAAGACTTAAGATGAGGAAGAGAAAGCAAGAGTAATACAGGGCTAGCTAAACTACAATTCTTTTGTTGATACTTAGATGCTTGGCAAGTGAGAGTTAGTCAAAGTTGTCTCATATTATTAAACTGAGGGGACCAACGTGGGGGGAAGCATTTCACTTAGATTCATCTCTCGTTACGTTAATTTTTTTTCCCACAAGAAAGTTGAATCTGAAGAAGAAAGTTCTTGACCAGTTGACCTGCTTTCCCCCTGATCTTTTGTTGGGGAAAATATGTTTGGTCCAGCTTGGATGACCTTCGCTTAATTTCATTTACTTAATGTTGTTACTATATGAAATAAGAACTTGTATAAGATTGAGTGATCTTTATATAATTTAGAATCATGGACAAGCTCACTTTGTTTAAGAACTATTTAGTTAATCGTAATGATGTTAAGTGTAAGGTATAGAAATAAGAGCGAATAATGCGAAAGCGTGTTTGGGATGTAGATATAGAGAAAAATAAAGACATGAATAATAAGAGATCCACCAACATCAAATTTTACGTGGAAACCTAAATCGGTAGAAAAACATGGAGTAATCAATATCCACCATAAAGGAAAATACAAAGATCTCAAGACTTTCTAGTCATTGGAAGAAATCTGTGGGTTACAAATCACTCTAATGATATCCTCACAATTCTCTCTAATGAATATTAAGGTAGAAGATGTGGTAACAATCTTGTACCTCCCTCCTAGGGAATGTTGAAGGCACACACAGTGGCCACTCTTGGTGGGAAATAATGACACTTGAAATGATGGAAGAACTGTCATATAAATAGATAAATGTTAGAAGCCTAAGGATGACTCTTGACTCCATTAGTAAAATAAACTTTCTTAATAAATGACCAAAATAAATCTTCACTAATGTCATCAATAAAATTGATGAATAATGCACTAAAATAACTCTCCAACATGTAACAACCGAAGGGTTTATGAATTTTCCATCTAATAGCCTCTCAATTGCTATCTTAAATGGTCAAAAATCAAATGAACCAAGTTACCACATACACCATTGCCTATGGGTTACAACACGGCTAAACTGTGGTAGGTGTTGGATGACCATGATGATGAATGTTGGCTTAATGATCATGATGCAAAATAGGTTGCACATTGTCATTAGGTGAAAACCAAAGAATAGAGAGGTTATGGATATCATAATAAAGTGAATTGTCATGCCTAACATTAAGGATAAGGAGAAATTTACTTGAGCCTGTGTGTAAACTTGACTAATTCTGCTAATTGATAATACTAATGTATATGTATATTGTTCAACTTATATTAGTGACTTGTTACTTAATTACAAAGTACTCACTAAGATATGTTTTAGGTCAATATCATTATTTATCATGTGAGTAATATGACTGACTTGAGTGAGTTAGTCTAGTTTTTAACAATGAGCTTGCGTGCTTCATTAGACGAAGAGGAAATAACAAATATGGAAGAGATGAAACTCCCACTTAGCATTTAGCATGAGCATAATTGTGGCACATGCAGTGTCACTTTGATCACCATTCTGGTGAACTGTTGGCCCCCTCCATGGTTTGTGGCTCAGTCCCCACTCAATGCAGGAGCTCCACGACTGTAAAGGACACCGTGATGGCGCCATGACCTCATGTTCTTGCAATAACTCCAACATTCTGATTCTTACATAACTAATCCAAGTGAGCGTAGCCTACTTGGGTTACATAGGTTAAAAAAGAACACAAAGAGTGAGGACATAAGTTTATTATTTAGGACTAGACCCAAGTGTTTTAATGGTATGGCAATTGGAGATCTAAGAAGCATAGATTCGGACACGAGAAACGGATACGATACGACACGGACACGGGGACACACGATTTTTGAAATAATAAAAACGTGACACGTAGTATGACACGTGCCCTAAGTTTACATAGTACTTCATTAAATATTAAATTATATTTAAAAATGTTTGTTAATAAGTAAATTTTCTCTAATAGTTTATGAATTGTAAAACTATATATAAAACATAAAATCTAATTAAATAGTCGAAGAGCAACAAAGTTATGTGAAAGAGGGACAAATGTATGTATAAGATGATAAAGCGACAGGCAAGAACAATGATGTATTGAAAAAAATGATATCATAGTTGAGGATGTCTCATGGAGGTAGGTTAGCCGAAAATGTGATAGCCATCAATGATTCGGAAGTGTCCGAAGGATGAGATTCACGTGTCCACCATGAGTCGGATGTTTATTTTGACAATTATATAGAGGACACGTTTTTTCGCGTGTTCGACACGTATCCGAGGAGTGCCCAAGAGTGTCGGTGTCCGATACGTATCCGACACGAATACGTGGGGTTGAAATAAGTGTCCATGCTTCATAGGGAGATTATCCTACCCTCTAAGGGTTTGAGTCCTAGTGTCGCAATTTTTATTTTTTAGTGAATATGGTGGTGCTCTTAGAGGCTCATTACTAGCGTGGTTTTAGAACTATGCTTCTGTTGGCCTTAATCCACTGTTTTTTGTTACCTTCTCCTCTGCCTGTGATGTATAATGGATCAAGGAATGATCACATTACACTAGAATCTAGGATCTTTAAAAATCAAGATAAGAATCTTTAACTCTTAGTTCTCAAAGTTCAACTAAATTCAATGAAAAAGGATGAATGATAAACGAAAAGATGATGAATCGTTTACCAAGATGATGATGGAAGAACGCTTGTTGATGTATGTATGAAGAACGAATGATGCTTGGATGATTCTATGTTGATCAACACTTGAAAGATCAAACAAAGATGGTTGGAATGATGATTGACGTTTGGAATGGATGTTTGAACGAATGGAATGATATGAATGATATGAATGGCACTTGAAGAATCTTGGAGGATATAGGCACACCACCTTCAAGAATGCTTCAATCTCTTCCTATCACCACCAAGGACGCCACCCTAGGCTAGAAGAAGACAATTGGGACGAATCTCCCTCAAGAGAAACGAGAATACTAGCAAAAGCTAGAGAGAAACAACATCATGTTGTGTTTGATTGTATTTTGTATTGAATAATGTGTGATTACAAAGCACCCTAAGGGGGTATTTATACAAAATGAGGCCCCCTTTAGGCGTGTACAAATCAAGACTCTAGGCCCTTATGGCTTACATCATCCTACACATTTATTACATCATAAAAGCTCTAAAATACAACTCTATAAAGAAAAGACTATAACTCCTTCAATTAATACTTGTCTAATCTTCAAGATTCAAAAACCCATGTGTAGCTTCTTTGATGTAGATTATTTGGTACTTGGATGACTTCTTCAATATCTTCAAGGATCTTGTGAAATAGAACAAATGACCGATCCACCCTTGAAGAATGCACTTGGACGTGTGAAAGGTGTGAGTGTTTCAAGCTCCCTTTGAATGAATTCAAGCACTTGGTTCCCATGATGAAGATTTGGGACCAAATCTACATCATTCCCCCCTAGTTGAAAAGAGTTTGTCCTCAAACTAGGAAGGTCTTCATCACCACCATAGTAAGGCTTGAGATCACTCACATTAAAAGTGCAACTCCCTTCATAATCATCTCCAAGTTGTAACTTATAAGCATTGTCACCAATCCTTTCCAAAACCTCATGTGGACCATCTCCTCTTGGCGCAAGTTTACCTTTCCTCTTAGAAGGAAATCTTTCTTTCTTCAAGTGAATCCAAACAAGATCTTCAGGTTTAAACACAACCTTCTTCCTTGCTTTGTTCACTCTACTAGCTACATCTTGAGTATTATACTTCACAATTTTCTCACGAACCTCCTCACGTAGCTTCTTAATCTCTTCCACCCTTTTGTTAGCTTCAAAACTAAACTTTGTTGAAGTCGAAATGGACGTGAGATCCATTGGTTGGAGAGGGTTCCTTCCATATACCACTTGAAAAGGTGACAACCCCGTGGCTTTACTTGGACTCCGATTGAAGGCAAATTCAGCATGACATATAAGAGTATCCCACCCTTTCTTGTCTTTACTCTCCAAGATTCGAAGTAGAGCTCCCAAAGTACGATTAGTGACTTCGGTTTGTCCATCCGTTTGTGGATGACAAGCGGTGCTAAACTTCAAAGTAGTTCCAAGCTTCTTCCATAAAGTAAGCCAAAAATGACTAAGGAACTTTGAATCCCTATCACTTACCATGGTCTTGGGGATGCCATGTAACTTCACCACTTCCTCAAAATAGAGATTTGCAACCTTGGTAGCATCATATGTAGTATGACATGGAATGAAATGAGCCATCTTGGAAAATCTATCAACGACCACCATGATAGAATCCTTACCCCTTTGCGTTCTTGGTAGACCCACTACAAAGTCTAAACTTACATCTTCCCATGGATGATGTGGAATGGGCAAAGGAGTATACAACCCTTGTGGTAAAGCGTGAGCCTTGGAGATATTACAAGTATTACACCTCTTCACCATATGCTCAACATCTTTAATCATGCTTGGCAAAAAATAATGCTCCTTCATCATAAGATATGTCTTCTCAATTCCAAAGTGACCCGCCAAAGATCCTCCATGGACCTCCATGATCAACAACTCATGTATGCTACTCTTAGGGATACAAAGTTGATTTCCTTTGTAAAGAAATCCATTCTCAATGTGATTGAGTTGGTGGGGATGCTTCTTACAAAGCTCATATACTTCCTTGAAATCCTCATCATTTACATACAATTCTTTAATGTGCTCAAACCCAAGGACTCTTGAATCTAAAACATGAGTGAGTAGATACCTTCTTGATAATGCATCCGCTCCTTTGTTTAGATGACCCGCTTTATGTTTGATCACAAAATGGAACGCTTGCATATACTCCACCCATTTGGCGTGCCTTGGATTCAACTTGTGTTGCCCTTGTATGAATTTAAGAGCCTCGTGATCACTATGCAAGATGAACTCACCACTTAGAAGATAGTGTTTCCAATGTTCAAGAGCTCTTATAATAGCATAAAACTCCTTGTCGTATGTACTATACTTCCGTTTGGCGTCATTCAATTTTTCACTAAAGAAGGCAAGAGGTCAGCCTTCTTGAGATAACACGACTCCTATTCCAACTCCACTTGCATCCACCTCGACTTCAAAGACTTTATCAAAACAAGGTAATGCAAGAATAGGTGCATGACACAATTTATCTTTAATCATCTCAAAAGCTTCATTAGCAATCTTTCCCCATGAAAACTCCTTCGTTTTCAACAACTCGGTCATGGGTGCAAGAATGGTGCTAAAATTCCTTATAAACCTCCGATAAAAAGATGCTAAACCATGAAAACTTCGTACCTCATGGATTGACGTGGGTGTAGGCCACTCTTGAATGGCTTTTACTTTCTCCTTATCCACTTGAATGCCATCTTTTGAAAGGACATACCCAAGAAACACGATCTTGGGTGAGAAAAAGTGGCACTTCTCCATGTTAGCATAGAGTTGTTCTTTCTCCAAAATATGCATAACCAACTCTAAGTGCTTCACATGCTCCTTTTCGCTTCTACTATACACAAGAATACCATCAAAGTAAACTATAACACATTTGCCAATAAGAGGTTTCAAAACATGATTCATTAAACGCATAAAAGTGGAGGGGGCATTCGTTAAACCAAATGGCATCACAAGCCACTCATATAACCCTTCCTTTGTTTTAAATGCCGTTTTCCACTCGTCACCTTCATGAATCCTTATTTGATGATACCCACTTCGTAAATCCACCTTAGAGAACACAACACTCCCATGAAGCTCATCAAGTAGATCCTCAAGACGTGGGATTGGAAATCTATACTTGATTGTGATCTTGTTTATTGCTCGGCAATCCATACACATTCTTTAGGACCCATTTTTCTTAGGCACAAGCAACACCGGGACAGCACATGGACTCATACTCTCATGTATCAAGCCCTTGGAAAAAAGATCATCCACTTGCCTTTGAACTTCTTGCGCTTCTTTGGGATTCATACGGTAGGCCGGCTTATTTGGAAGCATAGAACCAGGAACAAGATCAATCTTGTGTTCAATTTCCCTTCTTGGAGGCAACCCATTCGGCATCTCTTTTGGAAACAAGTGTTTGAATCGTTGCAAAAGTGGTCGAAGACGTGCATGCTCAAATGTTGGGGTCGCTTCTTCCTCCTCCAAGTTAGCCAAAATAAGCTCCCTATGCTCTTGAAACTCGTGGTATTCGGCCTTCATGAAACTCACAAGATTGGTTTCCTCCTTTTGGTGTGGGTGGGGACGAATAATTGATGACGGTGACAGGAGCCAAGGTGATCTTCCTCTTTTTGAGAACGAACGAGTAGGTGTTCATTCTCCCATCATGTGTGACGTGCCTATCAAAAAGCCAAGGTCTCCCAAGCAAAACATGACAAGCATCCATAGGAATTACATCACACCAAATAGAATCTTTGTAATTTTTCCCAATAGAAAGACTTACAAGAACTCGGTGAACCACACGTATACCCTTCCCATGACTCAACCATTTAATTGTGTAGGGAGATGGGTGGGGACTAACCTCCAATTGTAGTTTGTTCACCATAGTTGTTGATGCGGCATTTGTGCAACTACCTCCATCAACGATCAAAGAACACACCTTGCCTTGAATTGTACATCTCATATGAAAGATGTTTTCCCTTTGTTCAAGCTAATTTGGAACACAAGCTACGCTCAAGGCTCTTCTTACTACAAGCATTTCACCTTGATCCGCTTCCTCTACTTCCTCTTCCTCATTCACGTCAACTCCTACTTCCTCTTCTTTATTCTCAACTTCATGATACTCCGGTTCCACATATAAAGCACTTTGATATTCCACCAAAGATACTACCCTCTTGTTTGGACACTCCGAAGCATAATGTCCTAAACCTTGACAACGAAAACACCTCCTTGGGGCTAAGGGTTTCGATTCTTGGACGTGGGGTTTGGGAATGGATGGGGGTTGATTTTGTGGTGCTTTTGTGTTTGGTTGTTTTGTGGGAAATGGGGGTTTTTGTTGTTGGGTGTATGGGCGTGTGTTTTGTGAGGGTTTGTATGATGTTTGGTACTTGGATATGGTTTCTTTTACCCTTTCTTTCCTTTGCCTTTCTACTTTCAAGGCCAAAGAACTCAACTCGTCCAAAGATTGGTAAGGATGTAATTCAACAATATTACGAATCCAATCATTTAAACCATATAGAAAACGTACCAAAGTTTGTGGCTCATCTTCTTGGAGATCACAACGCCAAAGAAGATGCTCGAAATCCTTTGTGTACTCCTCAACACTTTTGCTCCCTTGTACCAAATGTTGCAACTTGTAATAGTTATCTTGGAGATAACTAGGTGGTAGGAACTTTTCTTGCAACTTCTTCTTCATCTTAATCCACGTTTTGATCTTGTCATTCCCTTTGGTTTGCCTCTTCTTTTGCAAATTAGTCCACCAAATGGACGCATGTTTTCGCAATTTAAGGGCCACATATTTCACCTTCTTCTCATCATGGACTTCTTTAAGATCAAAAACACGTTCAACAGTTTGCATCCAATCTAGAAAGTTTTCGGGATCAAGATTACCATCAAACTCGGGGATTTCCACTTTGAAGTCAAAACGATCCTCCCTTTTAGGACGTCCACTTCATTCACTTTGTACCTCCTCTTCATCATCACTTCCTCCACGATTCACTCTATGTTGCAAATGCATGTAACGTTTCAATTGCTCCGAGAGAAAAGCGATTCTTTGCTTCATGAATTCCACATCTTCTTGAGAATTCGTGGGTTGTGTCGTGGGTGTGCTTGTACTTTCCATGAATCTTGACACAAAAAGATCACAAGAAACTTGCAACTATAGGGGTTAGCGTATGGGGGACGAGAGGGGAATGTGTTTTGGTTTGATTGTGTTTGGGCTATGGGGTTCTTTGTGGAGCTAATGGTAGGCGTGAGATGGAGAGATGATGGGGGATGGATTTGTGATGGAAAGATTGCAAAAAGATGATTCAAGAACTAAGAGAATCAAACTCTTAAGCTCTGATACCAATTTTGATGTATAATGGATCAAGGAATGATCACATTACACTAGAATCTAGGATCTTTAAAAACCAAGATAAGAATCTTTAACTCTTAGTTCTCAAAGTTCAACTAAATTCAATGAAAAAGGATGAATGATAAACGAAAAGATGATGAATCGTTTACCAAGATGATGATGGACGAACGCTTATTGATGTATGTATGAAGAACGAATGATGCTTGGATGATTCTATGTTGATCAGCACTTGAAAGATCAAACAAAGATGGTTAGAATGATGATTGACATTTGGAATGGATGTTTGAACGAATGGAATGATATGAATGATATGAATGGTACTTGAAGAATCTTGGAGGATATAGGCACACCACCTTCAAGAATGCTTCAATATCTTCTTATCACCACCAAGGACGCCACCCTAGGCTAGAAGAAGACAATTGAGACGAATCTCCCTCAAGAGAAATGAGAATACTAGCAAAAGCTAGAGAGAAACAACATCATGTTGTGTTTGATTGTATTTTGTATTGAATAATGTGTGATTACAAAGCACCCTAAGGGGGTATTTATACAAAATGAGGCCCCCTTTAGGCGTGTACAAATCAAGACTCTAGGCCCTTAGGGCTTACATCATCCTACACATTTATTACATCATAAAAGCTCTAAAATACAACTCTATAAAGAAAAGACTATAACTCCTTCAATACTTGTCTAATCTTCAAGATTCAAAAACCCATGTGTAGCTTCTTTGATGTAGATTATTTGGTACTTGGATAACTTCTTCAATATCTTCAAGGATCTTGTGAAATAGAACAAATGACCGATCCACCCTTGAAGAATGCACTTGGACGTGTGAAAGGTGTGAGTGTTTCAAGCTCCCTTTGAATGAATTCAAGCACTTGGTTCCCATGATGAAGATTTGGGACCAAATTTACATCAGCCTAGTAGCCTATTGACTTTACCTCTATACTCGCTTGAGTGGATGTAATGTTACCATTGTACAAAAGAGTATTATTTGGGGGAAGTTATGATAAATTAAAACTAATTTTTATACATGAGCTGATGTATCTTGATTTCATTAAAATAATTAGTGGAAAATTGTTTGGTGTTAAGGCAGCCTATAATTGATATTCGAGTTTAAGAAGTATAAAGGTAAAGAGGATCTAGGAGTGAAGATTACTCTCCAATGCTCCTCTTATTGAGAAACTACAACACCTAGGCAAGAGTGATAGAATCGTGTCCAAAAGCTACAAGTCACCCCCAAGCAATATTTGGAGTTTCCTTCTATTCTAAATCATATGGTTCTTATTTCTGAATATTTCATCCACAAGAGTTCGATTTTTATTTGCATAATTACCTGGCCTTATTATGCGGCCCTGAGTAAAGAAAGAGCGTGATATTCCTTTGTTTTTAGCTGCCATCAAATAACCTACGAATTGAAGGAAATCTTTTAAATGTCCCAGAGTTTTCTAGTCGAAGAGTACATTGACTTTCTAAACACTGCAACTAGGTATGTTTCGACATTCAGTATTTCAGAAGTATATACAAAAGTTTGATATTTTTTATAGGGATATTGGATTCTAATAATCCCTACTATCACAAATTGTATGGCAATAATCCCTACTATCATTTTGGATTCTGGTGGTCCAAAAAAAATAAAATTGTATTGTACTGGGACAAAATCGAGTGTATACGCTAAATATCATAGATTTTGTGTGGCATTTGATTCAAAACTTTGTATAACACTTTACCACGATTTTTAATGAATTTACAACATTTCTCCCAATTTTTTTCAATGTTTTTTCAATTTTTTATGATTTTTTCAATTTTATTCCTTTTGAAAAATCATAATAATTGCTCGGAATCTCAAAAAAATAATTTTAAAAATGTTTTAGTAACTACACTTCGTTACCTATCTAGGGGTAGGAACCAAAAAAACAAAAACAATATGGGCTAGGCATGGAAAAAATAAAAAGAATGTGGTGATGGATTTGGTACCACTACAATACAATTTTTTTTTTTTTACCACCAGAATTCAAAGTGATAGTAGGGATTATTGTCATACAATTTGTGATAGTAGGGATTATTAGAATCCAATTTCCCTTTTTTATATGTGTATAATTTACCGTGTTTCCATTTTATTTTATTTTGGCCTTTTCTCAGGGAGGAACTAGTGAAGCTAAAGGCACATTCTGCACATTATTCATCAGCCCTCCTTCTCCCACGCCCCTTGTGAAAACATTTTTTAATTTTTTTAATTTTTAGAGGCTCTCTTACCATGTTGATCATTCTTAACCAACTTTCATGAATTTAGGTAATTAAAGTAAAAATAGAAGAATATATTATTGAGCTGTGACAAACGAGTCCTTTGAATTCGGTAAAATAATTTTTTGTTTTATAGTCATAATCATAATCATGGGGTTAATAGCTAACTTAACTTTCCCTAAATGTTGCAGTTGAGTGATCTGGAGAAGATTGGTCTTACATCCAAGCAGGTTCGAATTATCATTGTCTTGATACCCTGCTCCGGTTCTCCCCTTCTTTCAAATCATTTATTATTATTATTATTATTATTATTATTATTATTATTATTATTATTATTATTTATATTTATATTTTAAAATTAAAAAAAAAATCATTGGGTTACTAGAATGCCGATATGTCATCATGCAGGTTTTGCACATGTACACCAAAGCAGCCAAGGGAATAATTGAATGATTAGGGTATGGCATACACCTCTTGTTGATGTAGATTGTGGTCTCCATGTACTAGTTATGTTGTTGATTTCAAAGCAATATGCACTCAGAACTAAAGGAGGGGAAAAAAGGTTTAAAATGTTTGTAAATTGTGTCATGATCTTGTGTACAAGTCACTGTGTTACGTTTGTGTCTTCTTCCTGCTTGATAGTTTTAGCCTCTGACTTGTTTAGAGTGTCATCTTTTCCCTATAAAAAAGAAAATTGCAATCTATGATAACTTAGGGGATAAACTTGAATCTAATCCAAAATCAAGCATATACATTTCTTTTAACCAATTTAGTGACATGAGTCAACACAATCAGCCTGCTTTATTAAACAGGTTATTGTTGTGATTTGTAATACAAAAACTATTGGAAAAAGTATCTATATAAGGGTCGGAGTTAAGATGGGTTCACGTGGGGTTAAACAACTCTATTTTTTGGGAAAAAGAAAATATATTTTGATGTTTTTATATTAAATTAAATTTATATAATATTTGTTATAATTCATAAAAAGTCGTGAAGTTCCAACTGTTTGATCATTCAGTTCAGTATTTTTATTATCTAAGTCTTTACTATGTTGACTTAATTTTAATTTTGTGAAGTGTTAAATGTTACTGACGATAGTTTTACTTCTAAGAAAATACGATTTTTGTTTATTGATCTATTTTTATTTGTCAAATTTACAAGCATTCTTGAGTCTTTAATTAACTTAGATTAATTTGATTGTATCAGTATCTAGTCGACTTCTGTTGCATTTGTTAGCTATTACTTGTGTTTGTGTTGATTTGTGGTTACTGTTCTTGACTTTTGTGTCTATGAATAATATTTTATGCTTATACAATTCAAATATTTGAAAATTTTGATCATATGCGAATGTGATACCAATTACTTGAATTTTGGGTTAGTTAGGTGTAATTGTTAAATCATTTTAAATGAGTTGATAGCAAGTTTTATATATTATTTAAGTTAAAATGCAAAAAATTGAAAAAATAATTGTGCACATTATATATACAATATATTTTATATATAATGTATTTTATATCATATGACACTTACTATTCGTTTGTATTTAATTTTTAATATTTAAATTTTAAATTTTGCTAATTAAATATATAATTTTCTATTACTCTTTCTTTAAATTTATACTCCTCTAAGTTTAGTTGCTAGATTCACCTTTCATTTTTAATATTTAATAACTTATTTAATTATATAGTTTATAATAGGTTAAGCTGACAACCCATTTATTATGTGAGTCATTTAACATGATTATAATTTCAATTCTTATTATACTAGAAGAAGAATCTCTTTTATTAATAGGAAAGTGATTTTAAAGAAAGGGTAAATAACAACCATGCATTAATCTTAAGTTTTAAATTAATCTCTATAATTAAAAAAAGTAAATAATTAAATTTTTAGAGAACTTTTGTTGACTTATAACTGTCGTTTTCCATGTACATGGGTAATTGCCATTTGCACTTTTCCTTTATCAAATTGGTTTTTTTTTTCATATTTGGTTTGTATGATTTTATTTGGTGGGGGTTTAATATTCTTTTTATGTATAATTTATTTCGGTTTATTTTAAAAGAAAATATGTATTGATGTTTTTGTACTAAAGTTAATTTATATGATATTTGTTATAATTCATAAAAACTCATGAAATTCCAACTGTTTGAGAAATCAGTTCGGTATTTTTATTATCTAAGACTTTATTATATTCACTTAATTTTAATTTTGTGGAGTGTTAAATATTTATGACGATAGTTTTACTCTAAGAATATACGATTTTTGTTTATAGATATATTTTTATTTGTCAATTTTACAAGCATTCTTTAGTTTTTGATTACCTTAGATTAATTTGATTGTCTGTATCAGTATCTAGTCGATTTCTGTTGCATTTGTTAGTTATTACTTGTGTTTGTGTTGATTTGTGGTTACTATTCATGAATTTTGTGTCTATGAATAATATTTTATACTTATACAGTTGAAATATTTGAAAATTTTGATGATATGCGAATGTGATGCCAATTACTTGAATTTTGCGTTAGTTAGGTGTAACTGTTAAATCATTTTAAATGAGTTGATAGCAACTTTTATTTATTAATTAAGTTAAAATTCAAAAGCTGAAGAAAAAATTGTGCATATTTTATATACAATATATTTTATATATAATGTGTTTTATGTTATATGATGCTTATGATTTGTTTATATTTAATTTTTAATATTTAATTTTTAAATTTTACTAATTAGATATATAGTTTTCAATTACTCAACTTTAAATTTTGGCCCCTCTAAATTTAGTTCCTGAATGCGTCACTCATTTTAAATATTTAATAACTTATTTAGTTATATAGTTTATAATAGGTCAAGCTAACAACCCATTTATTATGTGAGTCATTTAACATGTTTATAATTTCAATTCTTACTATTATTGATGAAAAATCTCTTTTACTAATAGGAGAGTATGATTAGGGAAGAGCGTAAATAACAACCATTAATCTTAAGTTTTAGATTAATCTCTATAATTAAAAAAGTAAATAATTAATTTTTTTAGAGAACTGTTGTTGACTTATATTTGTGGTTTTCTATGTATATGGGTAACTGGCATTTGCACTTTTCTTTTATTGAATTGGTTAATTTCTTATTTGGTGGGGTTTAACATTCTTTTTCATGTACAATTTATTTCGGTTTATTTTAAAAGAAAATATATGTTGATGTTTTTGTAATAAAGTAAATTTATATGATATTTGTTATAATTCATAAAAAGTCGTGAAATTAATGAGTTGATTATTTTTATTATCTAAGACTTTATTATGTTCATTTAATTTTAATTTTGTGGAGTGTTAAATATTAGAGACAGTTTTATTTCTAAGAAAATACGATTTTTGTTTATATATCTATTTTTATTTGTCAAATTTACAAGCATTCTTGAATCTTTAATTAAGTTAGATTAATTTGATTGTTTGTATCAATATCTAGTCGACTTTTGTTGCATTTGTTTGTTATTACTTGTGTTTGTGTTGTTTTGTGGTTATTGTTATTGAGTTTTGCGTCTATGAATAATATTTTATGCTTATACGGTTCAAATATTTGAAAATATTGATTATATGCGAATGTGATGCCAATTACTTGAATTTTGGGTTAGTTAGGTGTATTTGTTAAATCATTTTAAATGAGTTGATAGTAACTTTTATTTATTATTTAAGTTAAAATACAAAAATTGAAGAAAAATTATGCACAATATGTATACAATATATTTTTTATATATAATTAATTTTATATCATATGATACTTATGATTTGTTTGTATATAATTTTCAATATTTTATTTTAAAATTTTGCTAATTAATATATGGTTTTCAGTTACTCATCTTTAAATTTTGACCACTCTAAGTTTAGTTCTTGGATTCGGCTCTCACTTTTAATATTTAATAATTTATTTAATTATATAGTTTATAATAGGTCAAGCTAACAACCCATTTATTATTTGAATCATTTAACATGTTTATAATTTCAATTATTACTATATTAAAAGAAGATTCTCTTTTACTAATATGAAAGTGATTTTAGGGAAGAGGGTAAATAACCACCATTAATATTAAGTTTTAGATTAATCTCTATAATTGAAAAAATGAAAATTCTATCATAGTTGAAATTAATTTCAACTATGGTAGTTGACAATTATAGACCCTTGATCAATGAGAAATGAATCTGAACCCTTCAATTAAAATCAGTTTTTATCTTTATTAGATTGATTCTCTTTCCTCTATCCACCCACGTTTAACTAATTTAAAGTGTCAGAAGTATTATTTATTAGACTGAATTGTCAATTGTACCCTTCAATCATATGTGGAGAGTCTCCTTTTCGCTCTTCTCTCTCTGCTACCGTGAAACCCAGCAAGGTCGAACCCTCGATCCGGACCAGTTCTTCCTCCCCGGCTGCACCGCCGCCGCCGCCTCCATATCCCCCACCACAACCACCACCATCCGACCATCGGCCAGCTGCACGACACCCTCCTCCACTCCCCCTTCTCCCACCTCATCCGCGGCTCCCTCTCTTCCTCCTCCGACGACACCCGACAAACCCTAACCCTAACGCCCCATGACAAAAACACCCTCCTCACTTTCTTTGCTTCTCTCCGCCTCTCTCTTTTCTATCTCGGCTGCTAGCATCTGAATCTACTCTATTATGCACTGGAATTCAGTCTCCTTATCTAGCAATGTTTCCTTAAGCCCATGCAGTCATCAAGTATGGTGAAGACACCTCTCAATTGATGCTGAAGCATCGGAAATTCCGATCGAAACCCGACCAATCTCGTAATCAAGGTTTGGTTAAAAATAAATCTTTTCAAATTTCAATCATTTGGCCAAATTCATGGTAGCAGAGATTCGGGCTCGGCCTCACCAGAAATTTCGTAAGCATCTTTTCAATCATTTTTAGCTGAGGATTCATTTTAATAAGTCCTTTGCATAGTTGTGTCCAATTGTTATCATATAGTTGCTTGATTGCTGACTTGTTCAATCTGTTCTTGGCTTGTCGTACCAATAATTTCTTTCCCTTTTGCTTCTGGTTCTTAAGGAACACCCCCTTTGTTTCCCTTTTCTTTGCTTGAATATGTAAAGGAGTTTTCTTGTATGGTTGAATGATAGGCATGCTTTATTTTATGGCACCTCCACTACCCAACCATGTCTTACGTGGGACTTAGTTTCCATATTCCTTGGAACAGAGTGATTGTTCCATGTTCTGTGTTCTGTGTACAATAAACAGATGGTTTAGTGTATTATAATTTCACCAGTATCCTGTATGAATTTGTGAGTTCTCTAGTTTTAAAGATGCACTGCAGATAACATGCTTGGCTGTGTCAAAAATTGCAGTGAAGATATAATATAATATAATATAATATCAGTTTCTTCTACAGTTGGAAGTTGGATGTGTATAAACTTTGTTGTGTTTGTGCTAATGCTATTAATCTAATGTTTACTAATATGTTCTTGCAACAGCTTCATCCAGTTTCTGTAGATGGTGTTGAGATGGAGATGTGTGGGGGGATGTATGGTGGTGGCCGTTTTGGTTCAGGAAGTCGAGTAATTGGTGGATGATGGTCATGGTATGTTGTACTCAATATAAAGCTGTTTGATATGGTCGAATTGCATAGATGAAACCAGATTTTGATAGTGAAATTTTGCTCCACTTCAGGCTAGGCTAGTGTATCATACTGAGATTACATGGAAAATAAAGCTTCCTGCACATCTACAGGAACAGATGTTATGGCATGTATGTCTGAAATTCAAAACAGAAGGACTAAAACTGCAGGACACCCTTCACATTCTGCCCAAAGCCGTCCGTTCAAACATTTCACACTATCTTTACTTTCCCGTCAAGCAGAGAGCCCTGCTCTTTTGTGGAGTTCCTTACAATTCCCTTTTCCAGCTGGTACAAATTCTTCCACCCCATACCAAGATCCACATCAAATGTTGGTTACAATATTACATTGAAATTGATTGTATTACATGCTGTGTTTTGTTTTGTGAAGGTTTGTGAAATGGAGGCAGGTATTTACAACCAAAAGAGGATGTAATTATGCAAAATGAGGCTGCCATGGAAATATCACGTACATCCGTTGTGCACAACATGTATGTCTGAAATTCAAAGCCTATGGGGAAAAGTTTCAACTTGTGGTGCAGGATCCAAATGTCAGAAGTGCAGCTTCTATACACCCTCCTGTAATCCTTTTTCATGAGGTAGATAGCACTGAACTGAGGTTGCCTGGAAAAAATAAATAAATAAATAATAGTCACGAATTCTTATCAAAAGTCAAAGATTTGAATACAATTGAATCTGAAGGAGAATGAAGTGGATGGGTCAGGTTTGGCCTCTGCAATTGTTTTAGGTTTGATTCGAGAAAATCGTGATCAAAACCGAAAAATTCAGAGGTAGCTCGAGTCATGTTATCAGTTCGTCAAATTGTGATAGGTCATTTTCATTTTTGATTAACAATGTGTAAGTTTCAGTTGGCATTTCGGTTCATATTTTGTTTGACATATGAAGGTTTGGGTCGTTGTGTTCAGGATCCAAAGACAGTTGGCATCGATGAGATGTTTGAAGAGTTGGTTGCCATGATATATGCCAGAGACGAGGAAGTTGTTGCTGAGGATGCAATGGCACCTCCAAGAAAATGCATGGTGCCTGAATTTATGTTTAACCTTTACTCATGCCGTCAATCCCTTGTGTACATACATTACTTTTTATTATTGGCAGGGAGTTACTGAAATAGTGTTGAGGCTTGTGTAAATTAACAACATCCATTTGAATGATTTCTACGGAGAATTTTTTCATCATGAATTTGATCTTGTACTGCGATGTATCCATCATGAATTTGAAGCTCACAAAAACCTTACAAAAACACCTAGTTTCATCTTGTGGCTTCCTCTCCTTATTTTTACAATTCCTGTATTTTTCAGATCTCACCCTCTCGATCACAATAGAAGCGCCATGAGGTGACAACACCATTACTATTAACCCTTGGTGCCTCCATTCTAACTCCAAACCCAACTGGGCCAACTGCTTTAGCATAACTAAAGTAGAATGATTTACATTCCTCTGATGTTGTAAAACTCATCTCCATCATATCGGTTTTATTGAGCATATCTAGCCTCTTCTCCATATACGGGAATGGTCCTCCACAATTTTCATCATATCCTTCAATGTGTTTCACCTCATTAACTTCCTTATCCACAATATCTTTTACATGCAAGGTGTCATCGTCATTTTCCAAATCTTGATCTCCTTCTCCCATGTCTTTCCTAAAGTCACAGAAATAAGTGGATGTTAGCAAACTCAAAGTGTTACATGCAAAATTTATTAAATAAACAAAAAAAAATCTTTTCCATAATATCAACAGATCGACTATTAATAAAGTGACAATTATTCAATATCTCAATCTGAATGGTTATGTTAACAGAGAACTGTGCCATTAATGAACTATTATGAGGTATAAAATTAAAAAAAAGTTCAATGTAAAATTGTGGGCAATGGAAAGTAAGAATATCAAATTGATAAATGGGGGCCTAATCCTATTGTACAAACAATATTGATAATCTCACCGAAATATTTTTATGAATACTAGGTAACACAAGCACTTTTATATTTCATTTAATTGAGTGAAACACACTAGTTTGCAACATGCTTCCCTAATTTCACTAATCACAACTATACAACGAATGGTGAGTTTCTGAACACCTGCATGGCAACCTATTACCGTAACATGAAGACTCTTACATCGCAATTATTTTACAAATTCATTAATAAAAACACGTCGATGCAAATGCATCATAAATTTTTATGTACATTACTTCTTGCAACTTAATCTACTATTTTGCATCAAAAATAATTTCCCTTCATTTCATCTAGTTGGTCTAATCAAAGGTTAGTAAAACTATGAAGGGAAAATAAACATGGCAAGCTGAATTTGGTCTAATCCTTGTGGCGCACTGCCATAATGCATTAGTCCACTGTTCCTAGCCCATATTCCCAGAGGGTCCTCTCCCTAGCCAAAATTGTTTCAAAATTCGAATTAATAAGAAGCAAATTTTAATCATGCAATACGCAAGTCAAGTGTTCCTAATACACCCCCTCTCCCCCCCCCCCCCAAAAAAAAAAAAACAAAAAAAATACCATTCCGAAGCTATAAGGGCTTTGGCCAATTTTCATGCAGTTTCACCGGTGAAATCATCAATCTACAATGAAAGTATCCACAAGTAGTTACAAAGATAGGCTAAAACTTTGGTTCTCAGACTTCTACTTACATATTCAACCACCCTTTTTAACCCTAATTTGCCGATCTTATTCCACCAGACTTCACCAATCCATGTAAAAAAGAATCATGTAATCTGAAATACTGACATACCAACCTATTATCCACAATTCACATCACAAACATACTTGTTACTAAGCAAAGACTCTAAAGAGTAACCCATTTCAGGAAGCAATGTTGTAACTAATCTACCCAAAAATATCAATTTAAATTAAAATGAATACACATAGGAGTCAGCTGTTCAGCCACATAAATAAAATCCAACAATGCACTTTGTATATCTAGCACACTAAGTAAATGGTTTTTAGCATGTACACTCTACCATTTATATACATGCACAATGTATATAAATATCATGTATGTGATGTCAAATTTTGCGCCAGGGACTTCATATACAATATAAGCATTGTACTCAGGTAAACAATAGTTGGTTTTGTATAAGACGCAGTCTATACATGTATCCTGTATGTAATTACGAAGAACAAATGAACACACACGCAAATATATACAAGCCATATGAAGCACCCTACGCCCCATTCCCACCCCAATTTGTGATGGGTACTAATAGAGTTATTCTGTCAACTAAAATCCAAGACCCATCGTTACAACCCTAACATCTATTAGCACCCATCACTCATTGGGGTGAGAATGGGGTGTAGGGTGCTTTATATGGCTTGTATCTGGGGGACTGCACACACACACACACATATATATAACTTAGGCATTCCAAAAAAAAAAAAAGCGTACACAATACCATCATAGTTAGGCATTCCAAACAAAAAAAACCCCGATCCGTACCCAATCCGTGATCCGGGAAAACATTCGGATCGGTTAACCGATCTGCCAACTTCAAAAATAATCTGCTAATTATCCGTTTTTTCGGATCGGAAAATCGGATTTTTGGATCGGATCACGGAATATGAGTTTTTTTCCCCACCCTTAATCAAAGTTTCGCATAACAAAAACTCAAACACACTAACAAAGCTCAAATATCACAATAGCATTGCAAACTCGATTATATTATACTATCTTGTACCAACATTAACAGAAACAAGCAAGGCCTATACATTATACACTATTCACTTTATTTGTAACCATCTTCCACTAAACATTATAAATTAGGGCTAGAAAACTATAGAATAATTATTCATTTGTCAGATGTGTAAGTTTGGGAATCCAATTTCAACTCAAATTAGTACCAATCAATAATCAATTGCATTTAAGATAGCCATGTCGATCCACTGTACCACTGATATGTGTTCATCTGTGATATTACTACTCTTACTCATTCTATCAGGTACTAATTTGAGTTGCATTTCTTCACATACATTTTACAAAAATAATGGGATATTGTAATGACAGTAGAGCACTTTGTACAGTATCTGATTACAAATTATGTAGACCAGAATGAGTCTTACCATCTCATGACCAATAGATTTGGGTGTACAATCATCAAATCCATCAATGTGTCTATCCTGTTTAGAGACAACACCATTTTCCCATTGATTTCCAGAACAATTTTTAGCCATATGTTTGTTCTGTCGGCTGGAAGCTTGTTTTTAATTTGAGTCTTTTTTTTTTTCTTTTTCATTATATTTACAGTTTAAAATGAGTCTAGGGCTAATTGTTATTTTTGAAAATTACTTAAGTTCAAAAGATGTTTTATGTAGGTACCATTGTTGCCCAAGACTGCCTGCCTCAAGATGATCATAACAGGCTCGAATTTGTGGGTATTAATTCAGGGGAAGCTCGTGGTGGCGTTGAAATATTTCCCAGTTCAAAACCCTAACAAGCGAAGCCACAATAGCAGTGCCCAGAAGATCAGAATCAACACACAACCACAGAAATCACAGGGAGAAATCGAAATTTGTCGATAGGAAACTGGGTGGATGATGCAAAGCATAGAAGGGGGAACATGTCAAGGATGAAAATGGACTGTAAACAGATTCTAGCTTTCCAACTTCTGGATCTAAAAACGATTATCTCATCTTAAATCAACTTGAGAATGATAGAAAGATTACCTCACTGTTGCGCTAGACGGAAAATTCGCAATGGAAGTCCACAAATCGAATCCCAAGCAACTGAATAAATCACATGGAGGTGAAGAAAGTTTCCATGGAGATCTTCTTCTTCGCTGTTCCAGTCAAAACGGCAACAACAATATTTTTTTTAAAAAAAATTTGTTTCAAAAGAGGGGAAGGGGGTATAATAGGAAATATGACACTAGTTTTTCTCTTTTAATTTCAAACGTGTGTGATGAGAAAAAAATTAAATCAAGAATCAGATTTTCCATTTTAAATCTAATGGTTATTATTGATTTCAACTACCATAGTTGAAATTACTTTCAACTATGGTAGAAATTCCCTTGAAAAAGGTAAATAATTATTTTTTTTAGATATCTGTTGTTGACTTATAACTGCCGTTTTCGATGTACATGGGTAATTGACATTTGCACTTTTCCTTTATCAAATTGGTTTATTTTGTTTGGTTTGCATGATTTTATTTGGCGGGGGTTTGACATTCTTTGTCATGTATAATTTATTTCAATCTATTTTAATTTGGAATAAGATTTGTGGATTCAAGTACTTGGGAAAATTAATATTTTTTTTATATTGATAAGGTTGGACACCAATCAGCCCTTTTTAGAGAACCCAAGATGCCTATCTCAAAGTGAAGGAGGTAGTACTATGTGGCCCACATGCCACTTCCATGCGCAACAATTCCTCTAGGAAATTGTAGTGTGAGATTGACCCCACCGATCCCTACTCGATCCCTGGTGGGAATAATAAATTTCCCATCCCCATGCCACTTTAACTAAAGCTCATTGACTTGGGATAATTCATATGGGTTTTGAGGATTGATGATTAAATTTTCAAAATATACAATAATTTATCGTACAAAGTCTTACCATTAAATCCATTTTAATAAATACTAGGTTTCAACCCGTGCGATACACAGAGTGAACTCAATTAGTTACTTTTGAAATTTTTTAAAAGTCATGGATGTTAAACTTACAGATGAATCTCATTGACCTAATCACAAAGGTCATATTAATAATCGAATTGGGAATGGTTTTGAAGTGTTTCGGATATTAAGGTCATTAGTTATGGACAATTTTGTTTTAGTGGTGTTATTAAATTAAAATTGAATATTACTATTTAAGATTTCGTAGGACTCGTTTAAAGATATATTTTTTAATTTCTTAAATGGTAAATAAAATCTAGAAAAAAACAGAAAATAAAATACAATTAAAATTAAAATTGAATACTACTGAAACTTAGTAGGACTTGTTTCGAATGTAAATGTTGTCAAGTAGACGTTGATTAATGATATATTTTTTAATTTATTTCATTGTAAATAAAATCTGCAAAGAAATAAAAAAATAAAAGACAATTTAAATTAAAATTGAACACTGCTATTTGAGATTTAGTAGGAATGTAACTGTTGTCAAGCAGACGTGGATTAAGAATATATTTTTTAATTTATTTAATTGTAAATAAAATCTGGAAAAAAATTGAAAATAAAATACAATTTACTGCGCTGTGATTGGTTTAGACTCCGAAAGTCGCTCTCGTGGCTTTATTTCATGGGACCCACAATTATTTCAATTGTTATTATTATTATTATTATTATTATTATTATTATTATTATTATTACTACTACTACTATTAATATTATTTTGTCAAAATAATTGCTGATATTGGACCAAAATAATTTAATTCAGTATTTATGTATCTTATTATTGGTCGAAATCCCTACAATTAATCTCCTTTCTCCATTTAACGGGACCCGCAAACTTTACTATTAATATTATATAGATACAAACTACTATTATTATTATTATTATTATTATTATTATCATTATCATTATTATTATTATTATTATTATTATTATTATTATTATTATTATTATTATTATTATTGGTAACACCAAAATAATTAATATTATTTGCACCAAAATATTTGAATTCAGAGTCCAAAGGAGTCAAGGATTAGTGATCCTTTCTGTTTTTTCAATTTTAAAATAAAATCCGAATTGAAAATTTAAAAAAAATTGAAAATAGAAAAACATATAATTTTCTATGTTGTGATTGGTCAATTCCCCTACAGTCACTCCCGTGGCTCTATTTCGTGGGACTCACAATGATTTATATTATAATATATAGATTATATCAAGAATGGTGATGTGAATTGAATCTGTAGAATTCAAAGTAGTTTTTGAATATATCAATTACAATGAATGCAATAAATGTAGAACCCAATAGGTTTGAATATCTATATAATAATGACTTGAAACTTACCTTAATGAGAGTATGAATTAGGAATGTCAATAATAAATTGAGACGAATACGGCGAAGATCAATTGTTATTATGGCTGGTATGTGAAAGTATTGTATTTATATGTTTTGGAAAAAGTAATGAACGTAACCTAGCTGCAGTTGCGCCAGATATTTTAACAGTTGTAAATGTGATCAAACTCCAAAGCCATATGGGATCCATAAAAGTTTTTTTTTTAAATTCTAAAATAAAATAAAATCCGAAACAGTTACGTAACAGCTGTAAATGGGGTCAGAGTCCAAAGCAGCCAAGGTTTCAAATAAAATCCAGTTCAAAATAAAATAAAATTATTGAAAATGGAGTCAGAGTCCAATGCAGCCTAAGTTTTGATTTTCATCGATTATTATTATGATTTTCTGAAATTATTAAAAAAGTTTCTAAAAATTGTATTTTTCTTAATTGTAATTGGCTGAAACTCCTTGAAACGCTCTCATTGCAGTATTTGCTGAGCCCCACATAGATTGTCATTATAAGTATATAGATTATCAAAACATATAATGTTATAATTCTTTAATAAGATATTATATAAAATACTGTCATCTAAAAAATAAGTATTGAAGGCTATTAAGTGACAAATAAATGGAAAGGAATGTATATACGCTATGGTAAACTTATATATGATTAATTGAAATTGAAATATATTTTTCAATGAATAATATACTAATAATTGGAAGTAATAGGATCTTCTAAAATTTCACCCGTAAAATTATGTCCAAGGCTAAAGTTTGACTTAATAATGTAGCTTATCCCTCTCTCTACATATCTCATATTCATATTAATGAAATAATGGAAAATAAAATTATCTAATTATTACTTTATCCAATGTCCGATTATATATATAAATTTTATTTTAAATTCATAAAACTTTTGAATTATTTAAAAAAATTACGTAATTTTTAATTGATTTGTTAAAGTTTAACATCGATGAAAGTTATATAAGTTTAACATCAATTAAAGTTAAATATTAATTAAACACAATTAATGTATGAGATTAGTAGTTCCATGCAGCAAATAGATTTAGATTGAGATTGTGAAATATTTTGTTGTTATGACAATAATATCATATTTGAAATAAATTTTAAAATCATAATTAAAAGAAAATTTTATGGATGTCACTGATATAATAATAACAACAACAACAACAACAATAATAATAATAATAATAATAATAATAATAATAATAATAATAATAATAATAATAATAATAAGGGTTTTTGGATGATAATATACCAACTTTTGGGGGTGTTGGATTGTAATTTACCAACCTTTACTATTGGACAACAATATCCCTGACCTTTATTCCTAGGTGACATTATTATACCAACAGCAACTAAGGAGGTGTTAAATCGGTCTTCATGTGCGCTAACATGGCTGACGAAGGGGAAAAAAACCGTCCCAAGCCAATGACTTCATTAACCCCTTAGTTTTTCTCACTAACCCACATTATAAGACATTGGTTGGTTGTATTTCACGTCAGTACGAAGGCCGGTTCACTACCCCGTTAGTCACTATATTAGGGCAGTTTTTTTTTTTTTATTTTTTTTATTTTAAACGTGAGTTGGTGAGAAAAACGGAGGGGTTAACGGGGTTATTAGGTAAGGTAAGGTCATTTTCGCTCCGCCTATCTTGTCAGAATCGAGACCAATTAACCAGTTACCACCCCTTTAGCCATTGTTGGTATAACAACATCACCTAAGTATAAAGGTCAGAGATATTGTTGTCCAATAGTAAAGGTCGACATATTACAATCCAATACCACCAAAGGTCAGAATATTGTCATCCAATATCCCTAATAATAATAATAATAATAATAATAATAATAATAATAATAATAATAATAATAATAATAATAATCGTTAATGACTCCTCTCCAATGCAATATTTTCCCATGATGATTTGACTCATTTTTTGAAGAGTAATGTATATATAATTTTGTTCGATTGACAATTTCCTTTTAAAAAAAAATTCATCAACTTCCACAAGGTTGTTTTGCTCTTACACTATAAGGGACTAAGTAATGTGATTTGCATCAGTCTAGACACAAGCCGGATTTTGAAAAAAGGTAAGAGAAGGAATACAATAAAAAAATTGTGGGCTTAGCAGGGATTTGGCCTCCGGGTATCTTAGAAGTTGTAATGTTCAACGATTGAGAAGAAATATATGTTTTCCAATTGTGTGCTACCACTTCATTATTGAGTGTGGTATCTTTCACTTTCTTTTTTGAAAAAAATCGTACTAGTGTTTTTAGGTTTATTCATGTCATTTGGTTTTTTTTTTTTATGTGTTTTGTATATCTGAATTTGAGTTAAATTTAGTTTTTCGCTTTTAGATTATTAAAATGACAGTTTTTTGTTTGTTAAGATTGTTCCTGAATTAATTTGGTTAGATTTTGCTTCATGTTTTCCTTTGTATTGTCATTATTGTGATTGTTGCCTCCCATTTTTGTTGTAGTAAAAAGTGTCATTTTCATTAGATCATTGTGTTAAGATATCTTTACTTTTTAATTAGTCATTCATATATATTCAAAGGCTTAGTTGGGGATTGCTATAATGAGTTCTCTCTACATAGGAGTTTTGCAATATCATGCCCTCAGCCCCCTATGAAATAGTGTATCTATCTCAAATTTGGCCCTAGGATTGAAGCAATATTAACAAAAGCAATTTTATTCACTGGGCAAAAAAGATTTAAAAAGCATATGCACCTTTTCATTCATGGGTTGGTGTACAGTGGTTTGTTAGGCCGGTAATTTGTCGTTCTCTCTCAGAGAGCGAGGGGCCTTGGTTAAAGAAGAGGCACAAGCTATGATCACTAGAAAACAAAGTTTGGTTGATTCACAAGAGTAACAAAGCAACAAACAGTCTAAAGTTCAGTCAAGATAAGGAAATGGGCTTTGGGGGAGTTTCAGGATGCGAACAGGATTAAGGAGATGAGTTTTGCAACAAGAGAGCAAAAAGCGAAGAAAACCGAATTGAATTCCGCTAGAAGAGACCCACTGGCTTCCCTCTTTCGAGGGTAGTCAGGATTAACTACCTCAAAGTACACCACGAACCCGGAGGGTTAATATAACGGAGTTCCCTAGCTTACCTCTTTCCCACTTTCATGGATGAGTGCTAGCTATCCCCTCTCCAACCTTCTATTGACAAGTGTTCGATGCATTCGAGAGCTTTTGGTCCCAATTTCATCTCACTTGAAGGAAGGATTGGAGTGAGAAGCTGATTTTCCACCTAATTACTCTCCAAAAGAGCTAACCCATTCCTAATCACCTATCCACACCCATAAGGTTTCTAGCCGCTAATCATCCTAATAAGTAAGCTAACATTAACATTCTCAAAGCTAAACATGATCAAAACACCATCAAGGTAAGAAACTAGCAATCACAATATCCAAAGAGCAATCAACACAATTGATAATCAAACTAGTAATTAACAACTAAATAAATGGAGTAATGAGCAAGAAATACTTAGCAAGATGATTGGAACCAAGGATGATCAAATGAGTTGATGAACTTTATAAACCAATGCAGAAATTAAACTTTAATGCTTCAATAAAACTTCAAATCCAACCAAGAATCCAAGTAACAGTCTCTCTAATCTCCCACTAATTTCTCCCTAATAAGCTAAAGATGAGCAGTAAACACTCCTTAATCCTCTCTCTAAAACCTCTTAAAACTTCCCTCTCAAAAGTCTTTTTTACAAAAATCGTCACTAATCAAATATATACAAAGCATGGAGGTTATGTAAAATGCAGCCTTTTTAGCCGTCAAAATGCGTGAAATTACAAGGCCGTCGCGGGTGCGACGGCAGGCATAGCGGGCGCAACGTAGCGAAAACACAGGAGGCGATTTGGAAAAAGCACGGGGTCGCGACCGCTACAACCTTTGTCGCGGGCGCGACCTTCTTGGGAAACTTTCCTCCTTATTTTTCTCCGTCTGGTGTCACGGCTGCTACTACTTGGATCGTGGGTGGCACGACCTCCTGGATGAAACTCCCCTTGAGCGTAGCGCTCGCTACAATATCGTAGCGGGGGACCAAACTGGGCAAGAGATTTGGGCTTGTCACGCCCGCGCTACAAGGCTGGTAGCGGGTGCGACAGCTTGGAAATTGCTCCTTAAGAGAAGTTTTGATGTTCCGGCTTCGCCCTTTCTCGTTCTTTGGCTCTTCTTGGCTCGGGAAATCCTTCGGGACCCCCTAAAAAGCCTCAAAATAGCTCCTATGCCTTGTTTTTCTCCTTAAGTGCAAGAAACCTATAAAAGAATTAAAAGTCCAGTAAAAACAATGAAAACATACCAGAATCGGCTTAAAAGGGGCAAAGCCTGAGAGCGTTATTTAGGTCTAAAAATGGGCCTAAACATCCGCCCACACACTTGAACGTTTGGTTGTCCCGAGCAAAACAAAACAAAAACTACCTAAACTAACAACTACGCCACTGTCGTGGGAGGGACCAAGTGCATTTAGCGTATGCACCAAGCCCTTTAAACCCCTTGGCAGCCCTGGTGGACGAGGTGTGTCTCGTGAGGGTATCACCAATCTTAAAGGTTTTTAACTCCCAAACATCTTCTACAAAACAAGATCCTTTGTGCACAAGTGCAAGTGTATGCTAATTGATTCCGATTGACCCAAAGCAAAAATCACACCCAAGCTCGTTTCAAAGCAAAAAGGTCAATAAAGCGTTGCCCTCCCTTGCGTCGCCCTTGTCTTGGTGAGGGCCGCAAGAAACGCAAGGAAAGACCCCACATTTTATTCACTTGTTAAGCTATTTTTTTCTTTTTTTTTTCTAGTTAGCATGGTTCGAGATTGAATCGCGGCCCATTAGGGGCTACTCTCCCAGCGTGATTTTACTCCGCACGTACAATTGTACTTAAAGGACGAGGGGCCGCAACCACCCTCATCAAATCACGTTGGTAAACCAACTTTTCACACTTTTTCCAATTTTTATGGGTTTTAGGTCGGTTTTTTCGGGAATCTGAACGACTCTCCGAAAAGGGGTTACCCTCCCAACTCGGGTTACTCCGTACGTAGCAAAGTACTTAAGGGGTGTGGGTACCGCCCACGCACACTAACCCTTGTTGGTTTCGCTGATTTTTATGAATTCCTTTTACTTTTTCAACAAGCTCGAGGGTAAACAACTATACCCAGACTAGAGTCTACAATGCTCAAACCGGTTTCTTTTAAGAAGATTAACAAAGACTGGAGCCATTGACTACGTGATTCTAAAAACAAAACAAAACTAAAGGAAAACGAAAACTTTTAGGGGTTTTTCACCACTTTTTCTCCTTTTTCTTTTCAAATTTTTTTCAAATTTTAGCTAAAACCTAAGAAAAGTAAAATAACAGCTTGGTGGTCTACACACTTAAAACGCCACAATGTCCTCATTGTGGGAAGAGTGTCGCATGAAAGGTAGAGAAAACTAATAAAAAGATATATACAACACCTAGCACAAAGAAACAGGGTGGCGCCCCGAGCCCACACGGCTCCAACTGCAAAGTATCCAACACAAACACTCTTAGGGGTGTGCCATCAGAAGAAGAAAAACAAGCATGCGAGATGGATCAACAATAAACACTGAAGAAGAAGGTTGAAAGAGACTACCACAAATTCTTCAGCAAAGATACTCAGAAAATCATTGCTTGGATCCATAAGAATTATGCACAAGGTTAGGATAATTATAAGAGACTTCCTAGATGCATAAATTCTAGTATGCAACACGGGAAAAAACTAACTAAAAGGAAAGATGAAAAATAATTACAATATATACATTGAATGTGATAAACCTCAACCCCGAATCTCATTGCTTAAGGCGGGAATTGAGGGTGAAATACGCGCCATACCCGGTCCTACGCTTGATGAAATCAAACACAAACCAACAACCGTCACCAGAATAACTCATAGGAAAATACTTTCAACACAACAATCAGGACCACATAAGGATAAGGACGCAACGAACTACATGGAACCATCATGACATGCCAACAAAAAACCCCAACAAAACTAGACAAGCGACTCCTTCCCCGCCTAATTCTCCTATAGAGCACCCCCCACACTTATGTAACATCTGGAATTCATGCATTAGCAATAAAAGAGATGAGTGGGGGCGGGGACACTTACAAAATCATTGCTCGGATCCTCCCGGGGGAGGATATGGGTAGTATCGAAAATAGGTGGGGTTGTAGGGGTTGGTATAGTCGTCCAGCGCCGGGTTGTGACCGGCGACCGAGTAGTGATGATAACCCCAGTCGCACCAATATTGGTTCTGCTGTTGAATGTATGTTTAGGCCCGATTTTAGGCCAAAATAACGCCTTTTGGCTTCGTAATTTTGCTCGATTCCAAATCTTTTTCATTGTTTTTATTAGCCTTTTAGATGTATTGCAGGTTTTCGCACTTTTGGAGCAAATTCAAGGAAAAAAAGCTAAATTGAGGCTTTTTAGGGAATCCCGAGTGATTTCCCGAGCCAAGCCGAGCCGAGGAGTAAAGCAGAGTTGACCTGGGAACTTCTTCCCTCATACTTGAAGCAAAGCACTGGTTTAACACCCACTATAATCCTTGAAGTGGGTGTTACAGCCTTGACCAGAAGCAAAGAGGAAGAAGTAGCAAGCTGCCGCGTCTGCTACGTCAGAGGTGACACCCGCTACACATTAGTCGCACCCGTTACCTCGTTTGTGCCGCCCGCTACATAGCGCCAGATGCTGATCACCCTGGTTGCCCAGAAAGACTTCGCCCCCGCGACTGACCTTACGAACGCTAGAATCGCTTGACCTCACTTTTCTGAGGTCGCTACCGCGACTCCATCAAGCTTTCATGAGTATTTCTGGGTTAAGACGACTGCGTGTTGAACAACAATAATGCCTTGTATAAATACCAAAAGTGACGATTTGAGCTGAGGGGGAGGGGGGAGCAGGTTATCAAGTAGGGAATTAGGTTCTCATTCTGTATTATTGAGTTTTAGAGTTTCATTTGTGAGAGATTAACTTGGATTAATCTAGGGTTTAGTAGATTTTGGTGTTGCATTAAGATTTGAGGATTCAATCAATTGAGAGATCGCTGGATCATCATTTCCATTGCCTTCCTTTGTTCATTTCCAGTTTTTGATAAGTTTTCTCTTCCCTTAACTCTCTTATGAATTGCCTTGCTTAATTACTTGCTTGTTTAATTGTTCTTGCTAGCCTTTTTAATTGTTTTGCTTGGTTTGTGATTGTTGGTTGCTAGATATCATGCTTAGGGTTGGATTTGATGTTGTTAGCTTAGTTTTAATGATGATTAGTGGCTTGAAACCTGTCAAACCTAAAACGTATAGGTGTTTGTGTACCGCAAGTGTACGGGTCTGTGTAGTAATAAAATATCATTCTCTCTTAGGGATATGCGTTCAACCACGCACTGAACTAGTTCGCTACAAAGAATGCTAGGACGATCCAAGGGTTGTTGTAAGGTTTTCTAAACTAAACTAGGAAAACAAGAATTTTTAGGGTTTAATCAAATAATTAAAAGCGTTCAGGGGAGTCCACTCTAGTCAATCAATCAAATTATCAACAATCCCGGTGCAGGTAACAAGATAATTCGGGGTCTATTATCTTTCTAGGCCTTATCACTTCAATCTTTCGATCCTAGGTGAGTTACAGTGATTAAACTAAACATTATTTCTAACTATTTAGCCTAATCAAAGATAAGAACTGATTATAAATTGACCTTAGGCAAGAATCATTATGTCTAACTATTTTATAAACCTATTCAATCTACGCATTCCAATTCAAGACTCAAACTGTCGTTCTGTTGTCGAGAATCTAAAACCAATTCAAGACTCAAAGTGTCATTCTATTGCCAAATTACCATGACATACATTACACGCAGATTAAATGAATGAAAAGGATAACCTAACACCGAGACTGTATTCAAATTCAATCAATAGACATCGAGTTTATATCCCCCAAACAAAGGAAATTAGCTACTCATAATTCTGAAAGTAAACATTGCAAAATCTAAATAAAAACAAGAAAGCATGAAAGAAGAATAGAAATAAACCGTGTTCGAATTGGCGGAATCGATCTCTTCGTGTCACCCGAATCGATCTTTTTCGTGTTCTTCGATCACTAACAATAATATAATCTAATAACAATGTTTTTGGAATTAACTGTAAATAAATTAATATAAGTCTACGCTAAAAGCTCCCTAAAAATTGCTCCGAAAACTAATGCTAAAAACTGATGAAAAAAGCGATCCTTTAAACGACGGAAATCAACCCCCTTTTATAAGGCCGGATTAGGGCATAAAACACGGCATGCATTTTAGAAACGCTGGCTGCGTTTTGCCGAAAAGGTGAAGGTTCTCCGTGACTGGTCGTTGGTTGCGCCTCAAAAACGCAACCTGCGTTTTGGTTCTTCTCGCCTTCTGAAACTTCTGGACGAGGCGCGAGCTGCGTTTCAAAAACGCTGCCTGCGCCATGTTCCTCCACCCTAACTGGGTTTGGGCCGTGGCTCATTGGGCCGTCTTTCCTTCCTTCTTTTCTTTTTCTTCAACATCTTTTTTTTTATTTTCCTTGATTTTTGCTTTTTCTCCTCCAATTCTTCATACTTTTTGACATAATTCAACCAATTCCTGTAAAACATACCAAACTCGCAAACACGTGTATAAATTACAGAAATTGACATAAAAATACGAGATATCGGATATAAAAAGCATGAAACTGACATGTTTTGAGCCCTAAAAACTCTATATAAAAACGACTTATCAAATCCCCCCATGCTTAGCTCTTACTTGTCCTCAAGCAGGTCAGAATTGAAAACAGGAGGATTAGGGCTCAAACAGGAAAAAAAGATTTTAGGAAGAGAAAGAGGCGGAAACAGTTTTCGATAGGATTACAAAAACAAAATCTTAACACCCCCTCAAGCTAACCAGTCTAACACATCAATTCAACAAGAAAGCACAAAGATCAGTCTGGACAAGATTAAACTCAGTTCAAAAGAGAAAGGAAGAAATCATCGAAACCAAAAGGAGAGAACAAGAACTTCAGAAGCATAAATCCGCAAACAGTCTCAAGAATAATGCAAATGTGCGCGGTTAGTTATGGACGTAAGTCAGTCAAAAAGAGCAAACCTCACATAGAAAAGAATAAAATCACTCAATCACTCAAATTTCAATATGTATGTGGGTTTTCTCATACTCAAACCAATAGAAACAAACTACCATAAGCTTGGTAAGAACCTCGCTCTCCACTACTGGTATGCAATGCACAAGTGACAATGAAAAGGACTTTGTCGGGTTGTAACGGGGCTTAGGTTAGGGGAAATGAGCGGTAAAATTTGGGATCGAGGAGTTAAGAGCCATGCTTGGATTGAATTTCAATGAATATAACACTCTAAACTCGCCTTCTTGCTTAGTGTATGCAAGGAATTTCACCTTTCACCCTCAACAATATGAAACTACTCAACTGAATACAACGAAGTCAAAGTTTTCAGAACTTTAAATTGAATCTCCCTAATCACCTTTTTTTTTGGAGCTCTTTTTCTCTTTTTTTTATTTATTTTATACTTCTCTCTTTTTTTTCTTTTTGGTGGGTGATCGGGGAAAAGAAAACTATGAAATTACAACTTCGACTTCGATAATATATAGACAACATAACCAAACACCAATTATTCAAAAGGTGGGACTTTTAGTTCCTCCCAACTAGAAACAATAAGCACAATTCCTCCCAGACTTCATATTTTGTTCACAAACACACCAAACCAACTGTTCCTTCCAAAAAAACGACAAACTCTCATTCAACCAAGCAAGACAAAGGGATACTAGATATCAAAGGCCAAGGCTTGCATTGTTAGGGTTCAATCATGAAAGAAGGGTGAACAAAGGCTAGGCGGGGCAAAAAGAATGGTATATATAACGTAGGGAAGGCTATTTGGCTATGTAGCTTAACAAAAATAAAATGAATGCCATAATCACTTTGTCACAGGTTGCAATGCAGCAGCAGCATGAATCAATTGAAAAGTACGAAGGACATCAACTAACCCAAACTTCATGCACAATGACTCGGTGCTCAGTGAATCAAATGTGAGTGTATATGCACTAACAACCACAAAGCAACGACACAACAACCCACAACGCAACACAAGTGAGTAGAAAATAAAATTCACATACAAAACAAGGGACTACCTCACTTGTGACAGCAATGGATGAATTCTTTGCTGAATTCGCACACCTGGGCTGGGTTCTGGATGAAAAATGGGAACCCTAGCAACAAAATGACGATGCAATTGAAAGAATGGAGGTTTGAGATTCGAATTTGGAAGAAAAGGAAGGATGGAGTTGAGGTTAGAGAAAGTCGAATGGGTATGAGAGAGAGTGGGATGCGGGTGTTAAGCTTTAGAGAGAGAGAGAGGGAGTCGAGTTTGAGAAGAATGAAATGAGAAAAACTAAGGGAAGTCGGGATTTTAGGGCAGATCTGACGCTGAACAGTGCTTCGTCGCGGGCGCGACTTCCTGGAGAATGGGAGATGTTGAGTGCACTTGTCGCGGTCGCCAATTCTTTCTTCGCAGCCGCTACCTTGTTTTGGTGAGAAGCTGTAGCGGGTGCTACAGACTTGGTCGTAGGTGCTACTACCTGCTGGAGAAATGTCCTGTTGCTGTTTTGATGCTTGTAGTGGGTGCTACACAAATGGTAGCTCCTCCTACCTTACTCTGGCTCCCTTCTTAACATTTCCAAAAATCATTCTAACTCCTAAAATCTCCTCCCTTCTAAACTCATTCTTCTAATACTTCCCTCACACTTAACTCCAAGATTTCCTAACTCTCAAACTTTCCCTAACACTCATTTTCTTTTCATAAACTCACTCACTCACTTCTTTTTCTTCACTCCCAACTTCAATTCTTTTATTTTTTTCAACTCCTTCTCTTTTTCTCTTTTTCACATCATTTTTCTCTCTTTTTTTTTTCTTCAAACTTTTTTTTTGAACCTACAACTAATACCTCAAAAATACAAAAGAAATAATTAAATAAAAAAAAAAGAACAGAAAAAGAGAAAGCCTAAAGAAAACTAGCAAGGAAATTAAAGAGAAAGAAAAGGAGCAAAATTAGAGAAAATGATAAACTCAAAACTAAAAAAAGAACAAAGAACATTATGGGGTGCCTCCCATAAAGCACTTATTTTAAGTCCCTAGCTTGACCTAAATATCCTTTTGATCCTAGAAAGACGTGGTGCAGATGAGAGGAACATTGTTAGTTTCTTCCACCATACTCGCTTCCTTTTCCTCCCTCTCCAACTTCTTCCGTCACTGGATAACCTCAAATCAATTCGACCTTCCGATCGTTTATCGACCAAGAGCGGGGAGGAGATGATGACATCTTTAATTTCTTCCAACGTCGCTTCCTCCTCCTTTTCCAACATCTCCTCATCACCTCCGCAAATGGAACAAAAGTCTCTTATAGAGGTTTGATAGGGTGATGGGGATAAAGAAGCAACTTGAACTCTTCTTCAAGTGGATCTCCAAGTTTCGGGCCAAAATCCTTGATCTCTACGTTTTCGATGTAAACCTCATCCAAGGAAATTTCCTTCTTCAATGGAACAATCTTGAGGGAATTATCCTGAAATGCATCTTCAAATACATCGAGTTCAGAACATAAGGCTTTGGGATGATTGTTTTCAAACCAATTGTTGGGTTCCATTTCAAGAAAGTAAGCCTCTCCTTGATGCTCATGAACGACATTTGATATCATGTTGACTTCAACACAAAGTGGCTCGAAGAAGGGTTTCTCACTAGGAGCATCAAGCTTTAAGACTATATATTCTTTATCAATCAAGTGTTAAATCAACCATTTGGGGAGGGGAATTGGAAGTTGTTGGGGAATGAGTTGCTCCTCGGGGCATTCACAAACATTTTCTTTCGAAACTCCTTCTTGTTCTTCCTCTACCTTCTCTTCTACGCCCTTGGCTTCCTCAACTATCACTCCCTCCTTATCATCATCAACCTCTTGCTCGACCTCTATATCCTCACCTTCAGTTTTATTCTTAACATCTTCCTCATTCTCTCCAAGAAATCTCTCCGCCGCTAACTTGGGTCCCTCAACTTCTCTTCCAGTCCGCAGAGTAATAGCATTCACCTCCACCCCTTGGTTAGGACGAGGTTGGACGGGTGTAGGTTGAAGTTGGTTGGCTTGAGCCAATTCGAGCTCGAGACTTTGGATGTACGCTTGATCCTCCTCTCGATCATCTATGATTCGCTCTTACATCAACTCAAACGAGGATTATTGGGGTAATTGAAAGATTTGAGGTTGAGGAATGTTCTGTTGGGTTTGATGGAAGGTTCCTTCTTGGATAAATGAGTGGTGGTCAAAGGGTTGAGAGATAAAAGGGTAATGGTTGGTGGTGTAGTCATGGGCAAAATCTTGAGTAATAAGGATCTTGGTTGATGTGGGAAGAATGAATGGCACTCACTTGCTTCATTTGTTGAATTTTTGCACAATGTTGAGTGAGGTGTGGGCCATAGCAAAACTCACATGTATGAATACTAGGAATGAAAATGGATGTGAAGATTTGCTTTTCTTGGGCCATTCTCAGTTGATTGGAAACCTCCTCATTTGCCTTTTCTTTTTGCATTTCACAGAAAGTGGACAAAAGAAACTTTATAAGTGGGTTAATCTCCAGGGAATAGTCTCCATCTCCTGAACTTCAGCTATCTCCCCAATGATGATCGATTTGAGATATTTTATGGAGGAAAATGTAGGCCTCCTCCGCGGTATTCTTCAAAAAGTCCCTCCGGATGCAATATCAATAGATACTCTAAGAGGACCACGGAGCCCATGGTAAAAATGTTGGAGTAACATCAAATCCGGTAATTGGTGATGAGGACACTGTCGTTGGAGACCCTTGAATCTCCCCCAAGCTTCAAAAAGACTCTCCCCTGACTTTTGCTTGAAGCTCAAAATTTCTTCCCCAAGTCGGTGTGTCTCCGCCGCCGGAAAGAAACGGTGAAGGAAATCTCCTTTAAGTGCCTCCCATGAAGAATAATATCCCGGTGGACATATTTGAAGCCATCTTTCTGCTTTCCCCGCCAGGGTTAGAGGAAAGAACTTCAACTTTAAGTATTCTGATGATACCCGCGGTATATGAATAAAACTGATACGCTCCTCAAACCTGAAGGCATGCTCGATAAGAATGGTACGGGGTGAATCAACTGGAACTTCACCCATTAGAACTCGAAACCTCCTACAAGAAATGAAGAAGCATGAAATTCATTAGGATTGGGACAAACTGATTTCAAGCATGAATGAAATTTCAAACAACCTATAACCAAGAAACTAAAACTAGGGGCGCTGGCTCCCCGACAACGGCGTCATTTTGTGTAACGTAGTTTGTATCAACCAAGTTTTCATCGTTCTTCTCAGGGAGTGAGGGGCCTTGGTCATAGAATCTAGGTCAAGGTCGGGCTAAGATTGCGAAGCTAAAGGAATCGATTTGAAAGGAGATCACAACACAACAAATAAAACTAAGGTCAGTCAAGATGAGACAATGAGCTTCGAAGGCTTTTTGGGATGCAAATGGGAACAAGGACATGGGTTTTGCAATAAGAGAGCAACAAGGAGGGATTCAAGTGGCAATTCCGTTAGAATAGACCCAACCGAGCTTCCTCTCTCGAGGATAGTCCGGATTAACTACCTCAAAGTCCACCATGGACCAAGAGGGTTAATGAAACAGGATTCCCTAGTTAACCTCCTTCCACTTTCGAGGGTGAGCATTAACTATCCCATCTCCTACCTTCCGACACAAGTGTTGGATGTATCCGGGAGCTTTCGGACGCAAATACATCCCACTTGAGAGAAGGAAGGAGTGGGAAATTGATTTCTCAACCAATTACTCACTAAAATTGCTAACCCATACCTAATCATCCATTCACACCCTTAATTACCCCCAAACCCATAGGGTTTTGATAAGTCGTTTTTATATAGAGTTTTTAGGGTTCAAAACATGTCAGTTTCATACTTTTTATATCTGATATCTCGTATTTTTATGTCAGTTTCTGTGATTTATACACTTGTTTGCGAGTTTGGTATTTTTACAAGAATTGGTGGAATTATGTCAAAAAGCATGAAGAATTGGAGGAGAAAAAGCAAACATCAAGGAAAATAAAAAAAAAAAGATGTTGAAGAAGAAGAAAAGAAGGAAGGAAAGACGGCGCAAAGAGCCACGGCCCAAACCCAGTTAGGGCGGAGGAACAAGGCGCAGGCAGTGTTTTTGAAACGCAGCCCGCGCCTCGTTCAGAAGTTTCGGAAGGTGAGAAGAACCAAAACGTAGACTGCGTTTTTGAGGCGCTGGCACGGAGAACCTTCACCTTTTGGGCAAAACGTAGGCCGCGTTTTATGCCCTAATCCGGCCCTATAAAAGGGGGTTGATTTCCGCCGTTTAAAGGATCGCTTTTTTCATCAGTTTTTAGCATTAGTTTTCGGAGCAATTTTTAGGGAGCTTTTAGCGTAGACTTAGATTAATTTCTTTACAGTTAATTCCAGAAACATTGTTATTAGATTAGATTATTGTTAGTGATCGAAGAACACGAAAGAGATCGATTCGGGTGACATGAAGAGATCGATTCCGCCAATTCGAACACGGTTTATTTCTATTCTTCTTTCATGCTTTCTTGTTTTTATTTAGATTTTGTGATGTTTACTTTCAGAATTATGAGTAGCTAATTTCCTTTGTTTGGGGGATGAATTCGATGTCTATTGATTGAATTTGAATACAGTCTCGGTGTTAGGTTATCCTTTTTATTTGTTTAATCTGTGTGTAATGTATGTTATGGTAATTTGGCAATAGAACGACAGTTTGAGTGTTTACCTGGTTTCCGATTCTCGACAACAGAACGACAGTTAGAGTCTTGAATTGGAATACATAGATTGAATAGGTTTAGAAAATAGTTAGACATAATGATTCTTGCCTAGGGTCAATTTATTATCAGTTCTTATCTTTGATTAGGCTAAATAGTTAGAAATAATGTTTAGTTTAATTACTGTAACTCACCTAGGATCGAAAGATGGAAGTGATAAGGCCTAGAAAGATTATAGACCCCGATTTATCTTGTTACCTGCACCGAGATTGTTGATAATTTGATTGATTGACTAGAGTGGACTCCCCTGAACGCTTTTAATTATTTGATTAAACCCTAAAAATTCCTGTTTTCCTAGTTTAGTTTAGAAAACCTTACCACAACCCTTGGATCGATCTACCTAACATTCTTTGTAGTGAATTAGTTCAGTGCGTGGTTGAACGCAAATCCCTGAGAGAGAACGATATTTTATTACTACACAGACCCATACACTTGCGGTACACAGACACCTATACGTTTTAGGTCTGTCAAGTTTTTGGCGCCGTTGCTGGGGATTTGTCTCCCCAACCGCCTTTGGATGAACGCACTCTGGGTGACTAGGTTTTTATTGCTTTTCTTTAAACCCTAAAAAATAAAATAAAAATTAAAAAAATTTTAAAATCCAAAAATATGGCAATTCTTGATTTTCTTGATTTACCTCAATATATTTTCTTTATCTTCTTTATTATTACTTTTGATTACGCTTGGTATTCTTGTTTTTGTCCTTTTCAGGTTTACATAAAAAGATTTCTCATTTGGATTCGATCCCGAGACTAGACGAAACCTACGAGAAAGAAGCAAAAAGCAAAGAACTGGAGAAAGAACAAGAAGCAGAAGAAAAAGCTAGGTGCGAAGCGGAATTAAGAGATGACCAATCAACTACGAACACTGGGGCAGTATATGACACTCACTAACCCCCAGTACGCAATCGCAGTCCCCGCCATTGCAGCTGAAGACTTCGAACTGCGACAATCTCTAATCAACTTAGTATCCAAGGAACCTTTCCATGGACATCCAAGCGAAGATCCAAACCGCCACCTACACCTATTCCACCAAGCCTGTGATACCTTCAAGGCCAACAACGTCTCAGAAGATGCAATCAACCTGAGGCTCTTCCCATTCTCTTTAGAAGGTAAAGCATGGGAGTGGCTTGACTCGCTCCCTCCCAACTCAATCACCACGTTCAACGAACTCGCCAGCACGTTCTTGGCATGATATTTTCCTCCTAGCAAGCTTACTAGCTTGAGGAACCGGATTTCGACATTCACCCAAGAGCCTGACGAGCTGCTCTATGCAGTTTGGGATAGATTCAAGGACCTTCTCCGCCAATGTCCTCAACACGGATTCGGACCTTGGGTTCCGATCTTGTCTTTTTCGACGGAGTAAACAAGTCAACGAGAAGAAGCATCCTCTCAGCAGCTGGAGGAGATATTATGAACAAGAATTTTACCTCAAATTACGGATTTGATCGAAAATTTGGCGAACAATTCACGTCAATGGTCGGAACCCCGCCATAGTGCGGGAGGTAAGCAAAATATTGATGTAATTTCTTTATTAACTGCTAAACTTGATACTTAGGTGAAAAAAATAGACCGTCAGGACTCACCTATACCCTTACCTTCACCACGTAACTCGACCAAGCATGAGATTCCATCATGTCCTGCGGGAATAGCCTGTAACGACCAAACCCAACAAGTCCACTCTATTGACCGAAACTCGAACTTAGAATTGAAGTGAGAATAAGAAAGAAAAGAGAGGTTGAAAGAAAAGAAAAACCAAGAGTGAAATAGGCTAGATAATCCCGAGCTTGAGCATGAGAACAACTTTGATTATCTGGTTTAGGATAGGAAAGACTGACTAGAGCCCAATTGCACATATTCACGAGGTGTCTTGCTCAGCAGGAAGTGTTTTGGTTCAAAATCTCAAAGATTGGCAGTTTTCAAACCTTCGTGTCTTAATTAGTTTATACTTGCTTCTTCCAATTGATTGTTGAGGCGGATTGGGGAACTAGGTGCATGATTGGAGATGGGAATATTTTCTTTGTTTTGATTTGTTTTGTTTTTCGGTTTTCGCTTCTTTTTCTTTCCCCTTTTTCCTCTTTCTTTGGATTTTGTGGGCACAGCCGCTACAAACCCTCACGAGTCCATCTCGTCCACTCGGGCTGCCGGGGGGTTCAAAGGGCTTGGTGCATACGCCAAATGCACTCGTTTCCTCCCACGATAGAGGAGTTGGTGTTTAGTTTTCTTATTTGTTTTGTTTTGTTTTGCTCGGGACGAGCAAAAGTTTAAGTGTGTGTGTGTGTGGGGGGGGAGGGGGTGTTTAGACCCAATTTTGTGTCTAAATACCGCATAAATCCTTAGGCTTTTAACTTGTTTCGTTGTTTAATTTCATAGCTTTTAATGTGTTTTTGATTATTTTGTAGATTTTGGAGTTTTCACTCAAAACGCAGCAAAACGGGCCTTTTTATAACATTTTTGGTGATTTCCCGAGCCGAGCCGGACCGGAAACCGAGGCAGAGTCGACCCGGGACCACACTCCCAACCTTTGGTGCCAATTAGTGAAGTAACGCATGCTACGACCCTCAGATCTGGCGTTACATGCTTCGGAAAGAAGGAAGAACAAAGGGAAGGAAAGCCAAGGCGTAGCCCCCGCCACGAATGGTGTAGCACCCGCTACGCCCAGAGTGCACTTGAAGCCGAGCTGGACCGTGGCCACAGTCATGTTGACCGTAGCCACGGTGGGATCAAGCCACGCCTAAGGGAAGAGTTTGGTCGAGCAAGACCGTACCCACGGCGCTGCGAAGCCTAGAATCGCCGCAGAGTTTTCGCTCGTCGCGCCCGCGACCCCCCTGCTGGGTTGCGTTTCTTCGGCCTTCAAACGCTGCGTTTTGGCCAACTGTTTTGGGGGGGAGGTTGTTTAAATAGTTCTTTTGCTGCGATTTTGGAAGAGGGGGGATTCGACATATCTAGGGGTTAGACTTAGACATTTTTTTTCAGCACTTGGCCAAAATGCAGCGTTTGATGGTCGAAGAAACGCAACCCAACAGGGGGGGTCGCGGGCGCGACCACCCTCGTCGCGGGCGCGAGGAGCGAAAACTCTCGGGCGATTCTGGGCTTCGTAGCGCCATGGGTACGGTCGCCAGGACCGTGGGTACGGTCTTGCTTGGCCAAACTCTTCCCTTGGGTGTGGTTTGATCCCACCGTGGCTACGGTCTACATGACCGTGGCCACGGTCCAGCTCGGCTTCAAGTGCACTCTGGGCGTAGCGGGTGCTACGCCATTCGTGGCGGGGGCTACGCCTTGGCTTTCCTTCCCTTTGTTCTTCCTTCTTTCCGAAGCATGTAACGCCCGATCCGAGGGTCGTAGCATGCGTTACTTCACTAATTGCCACCAAAGGTTGGGAGTGTGGTCCCGGGTCGACTCCGCCTCGGTTTCCGGTCCGGCTCGGCTCAGGCAATCACCAAAAATTCTATAAAAAGGCCCGTTTTGCTACGTTTTGAGTGAAAACTCCAAAATCTACAAAATAACCAAAAACACATTAAAAGCTATGACATTAAACCACGAAACAAGTTAAAAGCCTAAGGATATAGACGGTATTTAGACACAAAATTGGGTCTAAACAAGAATCTATAGTGAAAAGTCTTGTGTCAATCCAGCAAGAACAAAAAGAGACTATTAAGAATCTTTTGGAAAAGATAGAGGTCCTGACCCATCTAAATAAAAATCTAGAGACTCGATTAACTGACCAGGACACCTCCCCTAACTCTTCTACTGTGAATACAATGGAATACTGTAATGCTTTGACTCTTAGGAGCGGAAAACAATTAGATGAACCCAAGAGAAACCAACCTGAGAGTAGAGAGTCTGAACCCAAAAAAGAACCATCAGTAGATGTTGCTACCCACGGGGATGAGAAGAAATTAGGTGACCCACCGGTAACTAACCAGAGAGTTTATATACCGCCCATACCGTTTCCTCAAAGGCTAGTCAAAGCTTATCTAGCCAAAGCAAAACTCGATGATACGACGGAGTATGAGGTGAGTGATCCTATTGGGCTAAATACTATGTACGAAGATGATTTTTATCATGACTCAGTTGATTTTGTTCATGAGGAACCCAGTGATGAAATTAGTAATGAGGTAAATTTTCCAAACGAGAATCTTGCTTACTTACCCTTTGATCCTGATGATTTATTTGATTATTTTCTCGATGATCCTATTCCTTGTTTAACAACTTCGGTTTCACCTGAAATCCTTGAGAAACCCATACCTGATCAAAAGACCTTAGATGATCATGTTAACATAGGAAATGAGGTTAATTTTTCTGAAACCTATGATATTTTTAATGAGTTGTCCTTAGGTAAGTCTAGAAGTCATGAGCCCTACCTTGATCCTTATCATATATACCTAGAGGACTATCCTAGAAAAATTTTGTGGACCAAATACTTTGAATCTTTTGATTTTTCTTGTGAATTTGATTTATTACTGAGAACTCTACTAACATTTTATTTTATGAGTTTTCAGTTGATCTCTAACCTGTAAGCTTGCAAACCGCATGGAGGAGAGTTTGACAAGCTACTAAGGGCCTTGACGTCATCCGGAACGGAGACCCCGATCCTAACTTACTAACTGAGACTATTTTAATTTTCTAGAGTTTTTGATTCCCGATCAATTTTGCTAAATTTCGTTTTCGTTTCTGATTTTCTCTTTGATCATTAGATTCCTTAAATTTTTAGTCAAGTTTTTGGTTATTTATTGAAATTATTATCTCTAACCTAATAATTTTTGAGTTGGTAGATATTTGTATGGATTCTTGGTATGTCATATTGTAGGGAAAGCAAGAAGGAAACAAAGAAAAGGGAGAAGACAAAGCAAAAATAGGCCAAAAATCGAATATTGATCATCAGGTGGAAAAACGCTGCCAGCGCCTCTCCCAGAAAGTTCAGGTACAAGTCAATTGCAAAACGCTGGTAGCGCTTTTGGGTTTTGTCGAAAAGTTTTGCCCGCCTCTCTAATTTTAGTCGGCCCTACCCTTTTATTTTTCAATTGAAAACCTTTTGCCTCTTTCTTCCCCAAATCCTCGACCCAAAAACGCTGCCATCTACCCCCTCTCTCTCAAACTCTCCTTCTCCTCGCTCTTGCTCGCACCGCACCGCACCTCACCACCACACACCACCATCTTCTTCTTACCTCTTCTTCGTCAACTTCCATTCTACTTCTTCTGACCCCTTCACACTGTACTTCTCCCCAGTAGCTCACAAGACTCGTCCAGTCCAAACCCTAGTCCCGAAAATTTTCATTCACTTATTACTTGCAATTCCATCTCCTTCTTGCATTCAACTACAAGGTATGATTCTAACTTATCTCTCAGCTCCATTGTTATTAGCTAGTATTTCTTGGTTGTTTATGCAATTTCATGAGTTATACTTGTAAATTTTGTTTGAATTCAACATGGTTCATGCTTAAATTTGGTGCACACTAGAGTAATTTTTGATGCTAGGTAGTAATTTTTGGTTGCTTGATTTGGAAAAGTTGGTATCTTTATTTATTGTCTTGCAAGTTGGAGGTAATGTGGTTGTGTTTGGAAGTGAATGATATGAACTTTGAAAGTTGGATGTTTGAACATGTTAAACCTGTGTTTTGGGAGTACAGAGTTGGATTACACTCTGTCTTTGAGTAGTAGAGTGGGTGTTTGAGATGAAAATTTTGAATGATAATGTGTAAGTAAGGGAGGGATATGGACTGTTTTGGATTTGTTTAAAACTTTGATGTGTGAAAATTCCAGGTTTGAACAAATTGTCATTGGTGGTGGTTTATGTTGAGAGTCCACCTTGAACTCGTTTACACTGTGTTATAAATTTCACCTCACTTCTCATAGTCAATCACTAGTGTTTAGTGGTGTCATTATGCATAATTTCTCAAGATACTTGTTGAATTTATTCGGTAAACCACAGTTCTTGCTCGAGGTTGTTGCGATACTTGAGTTTGTTTTTGATACTAGTTGCTTGTCTAAAGTGAGTAATCTTGATTGAAAATCACAATCTTGTTGCTTTGGTGCTTGAAATCTATGACATAGTTTGTAATGAGCTTAAAGAGTTGAAATTTGGGTCTAATTTTGAGTTATATGTGGTTGTTGAGTGAGTTTGACTACTGTACTTTGCTTTAGTGCTTGCTTGAACTTGCGTTGGTACCCTCCAAGTATCAAGCAAGCATGGGGGTATCTAAGTACATGCGATTACTATGCTTGAACACTCACATTCAATTGATGTTTAGATGGTAAGAACGAAGAACCCAAGTTTCACAGTTGGAGATCATGGCAATGATGGAGCCGGGGGAAACCGAAAAAGGAAAGCTACAGCTGCGGAGAAGGGAAAACAAAAAGTTACCCCATCCCGGGATTCTAGGAGCTCCAACTCTTTCAATTTCGAAGGGGATGTCAAAGCAAGGTATGATTCTCTTTCTAGAAGAGCTTTGATACCTACTAAATATTTGACTGAGAATTTCTTGAGGAATTGTGGTATGCTTGATGATGTTTTGTGGTGGTTGGGACATGCGCAAATGACTCTTTCCACCGTTGTCTTTTGCATTGAGGACAATGCAACGTTTAAGCATGGGGGGGGGGGGTTTGAATATTTCACTTTTGTGAATATTTCTTCTTGTTTCTCTGTTTTTCGTTTATTTTTCTTTTATTTTCGTCTTTTTTTTCTTGTTTCATGCTTATTTTTCAATTTCTAGTGTAATTTTTCTTATTTTTTGCGAGTTTCTTTTATTTTGCTTATTTTTAGTTAGTATGCTTTCTAGATTTAGCTTGTTTGTTTTCTTATATTTGAGTTTCTAGTGTGTTTTTCTTTTATTTTCTTGTTTTCTTAAGTTTTCTTTCTAAGTTTTTTTTTTTTTTTTTAAAAATTGCATCCACCTAGTTTGCATTAGTTAGAAGCATGTAGATTTTTCTTTTTCTTTTCTTAGTTTGTTTCTTTTTCTCTCTTTTGCATCCAATTAATCAAAAATCCAAAAAATCAGAAAAATTAGAAAAAGACCAAAAAAAATTAGAAAAGGCAAAAAAAAAACCAAAAAAATATAGGATAGGACTAGGACTAATACTGGAAACACCCTTCGGTGATGATTTTAAACCTTTCTTACTTTCAGTTTAGCTTGCTCCGCTTAGAAAAGTCTGGATTAGATATCAAAAGTTTTTGAAACCTTTTCTTTCAAATCTTTCGAGTTTGAGTCAAGTTACGAAAGTTGTATTTTACTGCTTTGACTATCTTAGAAAGTTTAAATGTGCGTGCCGCAAATGTTTCGGCTAAGTTTAGTTGATTGAGCCCCATCCCGTGAGTCCACATTGCCTAAATTTTGAATTGATCACTATTATCAATTCCATGATTCCCTGAGTGACTCACCCATTAGTTGCATCTCTAGAACTTGCTTTGCATCTTGTTTAAAACTACATATTTGCATTCATCTCCACAGTCCAAGATTGAGGTATTTCTCTGCTATTGCTAGTTCATTTCAATTTTCAAGCTCATTTGTGTGTTCTTGTGTTTAGAATTTTTCAATTTTTGAGATTAGGACACCAAAGTGAGTTCAATCCATAAAATTGCATTGTCGTATTTCACATCTGATTAACACCATGAGTAGAAGCAAGCGTTCTCGTGTCGAAGAGACTCCTTAACCACAACCAGGGCCATCCTCATCCGCAAAAGAGCGTTACCGAGCACAACCAAGCACAACCGACCACATTAATTTAGTGTGACCCAAGAGCAAATGTGATTTTCCGGAGTGACGCGCATAAAGAACGTCATGAGATGTTCCAAGCAAGAAAGATCTGTGCACCCGACATTTACGATGCGGCGACGGTGGAAGCCGTTTATTGCAAACCGAGCTTCATGTATTTCATTCAAACCCTTGAGTGGGAGGTGCTTCTCACGATCGATGAGTCAATCGTTGACCAACCCATCCTTGAGTTCTTGAGCTCATTGATTGTTTACAAGGATGGTAAGGAAGACGCATATTTTGAGTATAGAGTCGCCAATAAGGATAAACGGTGCACTGTGAAGTGTTTATGCAGAACATTGGGCTTGCCCGAGGATGGAAGGTTCTATGAGCGGTGCGAGAACTTTGATGAATAAGAGGCAATGAAGGCCTTGACATGTTGGAGGAGAATGAATCTTGGTTCAAGAGGCGGAGAGCAACGTTTCACTGCCCCCGTAACTCAAAGGGGCGTGACTTCTGTAACTTAGCTGTTTGTATCCTTCATAAGATCGTGACGAGTTCGGTGTTTGGGAGAGATGACGGACACCCTACCCTAAGGTTCGAAAAGATGATCTTTTCGTAATCTACAATGCCGTGAGGGGTGTTCGAGTTAATACTGGCTCATGTATTCTGCATTGTCTCTGGGAGATTAGCACGGAAACCCGACCCACTACCATCGGGATAGGGCACATCATCTGCCATTTCCTCATCCAAGAAGGTTTTGGGGGATATTTGAAGAAGTGGAATCCACGTTATCTTCCGAGCCCCATCGACAGGGTACGATTGCAGAAGATGAGTATCCTATTGAAGCATTCAACTCACACAATCTACCTTTACGGACACGACGACAACAAAGTGCAAACTCATTTGGATCCAGAACACGCCGAGCAGCGTAGGAGGCCCGAATGTGTCCGATGAAGAGGAAGGAGAGGAAGAGGAAGAAGATGAGGAGGAAGAGGAGGAGCATGCTTACCAAGGTGAAGCGAGTGGAAGCAGAAGCCAACCATGGGAAGCTTTATTGGGGCAACTCAACTCTCAATTTGAGCAATTGAGAGTAGACCTTCAAGAACAATGAACTTTACTCCATAGCCAACACAATTTGTTGGAGAGCCAACAAGATTTGCTACGTGCCCAGCAGTCTACGCTTAACAATGTGCATACACATCTCCAAAGGCACGAGGAGTACTTCCAACAACAGAACCAATTTTGGCGCAATTGGGGTTATCATCACTACTCCGTAGCGGGTTACATCCCCGCACCGGATAAGTATGTAAATCTCCACTACCCCACCTACTTCCCTTGTCATCCATATCCTCCTCCGGGAGGAGACGAGCAATTAATTGTAAGTATCCTGGAGAGGGATGCGCGAAGCCTAGGGTCTAAATAAACATGTGGATGATGAAAATCCACCTATAGAACTCATAAACACTATGAACTAATATTTAGGGTTTTTGGATTAATGGAGATTAATATGAAATTAAAACATATAGACAATTCTAAAGAGAGAAATCTCACCAAATTGAACTTAGATGTTCAAACACTTGCACAAGGATCGCCCACAAGCAAAGAGTATTGAATCACCCAAGAAATCTCACAAAGAGTAGAGGATAAACACCCACTCACAAAGAAGATAAATCACAAAGCAACTTCCACCCAAAGGATTAGCTTTCATTGCAATAGGTTTTGTGATAAGTGTATTATATATATATGATCTAGGATTATTTAGAGTTAATTTGGGTGATTTTAGTTATGAATGTATTATTTTTATACCCGAATTCTATATTTTATGCTTGGTTGGAGTTTTGTATAGTTTTGTTGGAATTTGGAGTAATTTGGATCAAATCAAGCTCAAAACCAAGTTGAAGAAGTCCAGGTAGATCATAAAAGATGAGAGAGATCCACCCCAAGGCCCAAACTTAGGCCCAAGAAGTCAAAGTGCATCGTCAGGCTTCAACACGGGTGTCCAAAAACCTAGCACGGATCGTTCCAGCGTCCAGAAAGTTCAGAATTCATCTCTAGCGATTGCAATTCATCTCCAGTGAATTCAACACGGACCTTGTTGGCCTGGAATCACTCGTGTTGGCTCTGTTTAATGCAAAAATGCCGTTTCAATTGCCCTTAATTGCTGGGTCGGCTGTGTTGATTATCATTCACTCCCATTCATCATCATCTTCATCACTACATTCATCCATCCCTTCACCCATATTTCCATCCACATTCATCCATAATTGAAGATTGAGAGTTTCTTGAGTTTGAAGATCGGTTCTTAAGAATTGGAGAGAAGTGGAGGAGCAAAAGTCCCCGTGGATCAACATTCAAGCAAGGATCGATTTCCATCTTAGTTTACTTCCCTCTCTTTAGATTTCCATGAACTTTAGGATAGATTTTGATACGTTTTGTGTTTCGAACATGAATAGTGAGTAGTTTTCTTTAGTTTGGGGGATAAACCCTTATTAATTTCTCTTATGGATTAAGTATTGTTGGATTGAACAAGTTTGTTAATCTAGTTTGAATGTATTTTATTTATCCTTTGAATATGTATGTCATTGCTTTTGCTTGATCACCATTAGTATGGATTTAGATTGTTGAATGAAATACCGAACGAAGAAATTCGATAATCGGAACCCTTAGGATTAAACGAATTATGAAATGAACTAGACATAGAAGACTTTGTAATTAGGGGTCATTGGATAATTTGATCTTTGACTTAGCTAAAATTGACATAACCACGACAGTAGGTGATTGATTTCACTAAGTAATCCGTTTCATTGCAAAAAGCTCGCTACATTATTGATTATTGACCCGAAAATGTACCAAATTAGTGACATACATGTTCAATCCACTTGTTTGATTCATAGAGTTACTTAGATTTTATCCCCTGAACGTCTTTTTCCTATTGATTTCATCTTGTGACTTGTGTGAATATTAGATTGATTTGACCCGTTTTAGCGAATAGAAATAGAATTAAATTGACCCAAAACAAAACCCCGACCGGTTTAGCAATCACCTAGGAAGCTAGTTTGGTGAGTAGTTAGCAAAGTCCCTGTGGGGTCAACCTTGATACTTGCTACACGTACAATCGTGCACTTGCGGCGTATCAGTTTGAAAACCCACAATTACAAACTATCTAATTGAGAAGAATTTTCTTGAGTCTAACTCCTAAACATTCATCATCAAATTATTTCTTGAAAAACAAGCTAAAGAGGGTATTTATACTAATGGGGGGGTAAAACAGTAAAACATAACATTTAACATAAAAAACACGCGCAGGCAGGTGACCGTCGCGGGTGTCACGGTTGGTCGCGGGCGCGACAGAGAAGATGTAGCAGCAACAGTAGCTGGACAGTGGGAGGTCTCAGATGCGACGAGATCTGTCACGTGTGCGACGACAATCGGGCGCAACAACGTCGTCTAGGCAGAATGAGGTCGCGGGTGCGACAAATACGTTGCTGGCGCGACAGCCTTCTGGGGCAGTTTTTCCTGCCGACTTCAAACGCGCATAATGCCTTCATTTGAACTCTGGTTTAGGCCTAAAATATATCGATGGAAAGCTCTCGATATTTACTTTAAGCTCCCAAAATTTCAAGTCCATCGGAATTATATTGATGGAGTTATGATAGGAAGCGTGAAGGCACGCACATTTCTAGCCTTTGAACGCCTTCACCGCCTTGTGTTTATTCTTGCCGATGTTTTCGAAGCCCCTTAGAAGGCTCGGGAATGGTCCGATAGAGACGAACCAAAAGTGAACCGATCCTCATATGGTTCATACTCCCCTTCTTCGAAAAGAGTTGCCCTCAGCTCTTGGGGGTTCAAAATTAACTACATACCTGTGCAAACCCAAAAGTATGTACTCTAACAATCGAAGTGGAGTGACGCTCATCAACCCGTCCTTCTAAAAATTGTAGCAATTCCGGCGGAAAGGAGAGACCAAGTCAACATTACGAAGAACCCGAACACGTCTAGCACCTATCAACTTGTTCAAAGCAACAACGAATTCGTCACATGAGAGCTCGGGGTCAAGGCTAATGGGAACAACCTTTTCCTCCAACCTCAATGTGGATGTGATGAAGCTCGGGGAATTGGTCAAGGACTTGTCCTTATGCAACTCAACTCCATGGCGAGGCTCGGGAGTGATTGAGCATGGCTCAACACATGGACACTCTATGCGGAGCTTGGAAGTAGTTGTGGGTAAGGGTGAGGGACAAGGGAGGGAGGTTGGAAATTTTTGTGGAGCTAAGGATCGCTCAACCTCACTAGGGCCGCCTTTTCGTAAAAGTAAAACCCGATGTGACTTTCCTTTGCTCGAAGCACTCTCATCCCGTGTTTCACTCTTTTGGAGGTTTCTCTTCTCACTTCTCACCCCGGTTTGTGGTGTATTGGTTTCGAAAGGAGGTAAAGGAAGGAGTTTGAGTTTCTCTTTCTCCAATACGGATAGTGTAAGTGTTCTTCCGACCGTCGTGGATAGCATGCCGATCAAATTGCCAAGGTCTACCAAGTAGTAAATGGCAAGCATCCATAGGGACATCACAAAGAACACTATCTTCATAAGAACCGGCGGAGAAAGAGACCAAGTCTTGTAGTCGTCGCCATCTTTTAGCCTTTGCAAGCTATACGATTGAGGATGAGCCGAGACCGACAATTGAAGTTTCTCAACCATGTTGGTAGAGGCCAAGTTGGTGCAACTCCCACCATCGATGATGACCTTAGCTGCCTTCTCGCCGATGGTGAACCGAGTTCGGAAGATATTCTCCCGTTAAGAGTTATCCCACAACACAAAAAATTGCTCAAGGGTGCCATACATTCCTCAAAAGTGACTATTTGGGGACAACATTATTTTTTTTTACTCGTTGGGGACCAGATTGTTGTCAAAATATGCTGGTTGGGTATTTTCCGACCAAAAGTTATGAAAATCCGGTGAAGGCAGCCGGAGTCAACACAAAATTGATTTAGCTTGCTAGAGTGACAAAAATACCCCTTGTTTGGCTCCAATATTTGGCTTTAAAACTGCAATAACTCCTCTTCCCTCCCAACTACAAATTCAGTCGGCCATTGCATTCCATTCCTCCATAGCTTCCTTCTTTCCCTTCCATTCCAGTGTTGTCGACAGTACAAGGGCTTCTCCTCTCTGTCTCACTTCCACCTTTACCTCTACTCTATCATCTCCCAAATCCCCTCCTTCAGCTTCAAATTTCAGTTGATTTTGCTTACTTAGGTGGTCGATTCTTGTCCAAATCGCAGTCTTAGCAACCAACAAACAAATGTGTATAGCAGGAACAACTTGGATTTAACTTACCTTCGACGAAAATAGTGAAGGTGAACGACGCCTACAACAATCGAAATCGCTGGTAATAGTGACCCGCCGATGACAGCACACCCACTTAAGTGACAATGGAAGAAAATCGAAATCGCAGAGAAGGGAACCTTATTTCAGAAGGTGAACCAACTACCCTAAACCCTAACTCTCGTTTGCCCTATTCGTGAAGAAGGAAGACGCATGAACCCCCTCAAGCTTCTGTGAGAAGCCAAACACACTTATTTAATCTGGGTTAGCAATAATCCTAAACATAAAATTAACATTTTCCTAATTTCCAATAATTAATAAAATATAAATAACAAAAAAATAAAATTTTATAATTTTAAAATATTTATTTGTTAATTGACAATAAAGATTGTAACGCCCCGGAAATTCAATTATAGAAAAGTCAAGGTCAATTAACGTTAACAGACAAAATTTAGCGGAAGACTCAAACTCTTATTGGGCGTCACTGCCGTATTCCCGAAGGAATACAAGGCGAGAAGGAAAACTACAACTGTCTGTCAACGACAAACCAACTAACAACTCATACTCTGAAATAAACCTCAAAACTAAATTCAAGTCTTTCAAAAAGAAACATAACATATTTAACGACTTCTAGACATGTCTTTCTCACTTCTAATTCCCGTCCCCAGCATATAGATCTTCACCTGAAAACAAAACATTTCAAAAATGAGGGGGAAATCTCAATAATGTCTACCCCTAACGTTTAAAACAAGGTAAGTTCATTTCAATTCATTTGAGGGAGAGGGAACAAGTCAAACCATTTCACAAACCTTTAATCCCTTAAGGGCTTGTTTGGAGAGAAAAGTGGAATGGGTTAGGTATGGAATTAGATATCTAGAGGGTTGGGTATGGAATTTAATTCCAAAATCTGAAGTGTTTGGTGAAGAGTGGAATGGAATCATTTTTATAATAATAATAATAATAATAATAATAATAATAATAATAATAATAATAATAATAATAATAATAATAATAATAATAATAATAATAAATATATCTATCTTCTCACCCCAGCAGTAGCATCCCATCTCCTTCTTCACCCCACCCCCCATTGATTCACATCACCGCCGTCTAATTTGGAAGAGAGTGAAGTAGATCGAATAAAAATTACAGAACCAACTACAATTTTCCATTCTCCCACTCAAATTGCAGTTGGTTCTGTATTTATATCAACTCAATTTTCCATTCTTCCCACTCAAACTCCACCCCACCGCCATTGATTTGCATCAACACAATTTTCCATTTTCCCCTCCCAAATTCCACCAACATGCACACCGACTATATACAGAAAACAAATCAATTTAAAAGAAAATATACAAGCTGATTGTAGATGTCAAGATCGAAAAGATGGAGATTTTTTTCTTCCGACATGAGAGATTGATTCAAGGTTTGCTTGATTTTTGGGTATGGTTTTCAGGTTCAATCAGCAACGTTTTGTCAACAGTGTTGGCTGGTAAAAATGACGACAAGGAGTGAAAGTGTTGGCCGGAAAATACAACGATATGAATTGGCGGTGGAGTTAGAGTGCCCTGTGGTCCTGTTGAGGGGGTATTGGATGCAAAAATATAATATTTTCGGTAAAAAAAAACTACCCAGGGATAGATTTCATTCCCTTAAAAATTGGGAGGTTTCTAATTCCTCTCATTTGAGAGGAATAAGAACCCTGAGGGATTTCTAATTCCATTCCAAATTTTGTTCACCAAACACAAAAGAAAGGAATTAGAAACCTTAGGTTTCTAATCCCATTCCTTTTCTTTTCTCCAAACACACCCTAACTGTTTTCCTCAACCCAACCAATCGATATTTTATTATGCGGGCGAGATGTCATATCCCTTAAAGTAACGGATATCAGACCGGATCCCAGATCCTCTGCCTACCACAGGCTACGACCACATATTATCAAAAGTTCACATTTCTGCCTACCACAGGCTATGACCAGGGTCCCAGACCCTTTGCCTACCACAAGCTACGACCAGGGTCCCTGACCCTTTGCCTACCACAGGCTACGACCAAAATATCAAGAGTTCACAATTCCGCTTACCACAGGCTACGACCAGGGTCCCTGACCCTTTGCCTACCACAGGCTACGACCAAATAAACCCGCTTAAAGTTTCACTTGATTTATTAGTATATTATTCAAACTCAGCTCACAACTCTCAAGTCAAACCCAACCCAAGTTATCAAAACCAATAATAAAAACACACATAAAAGACCATCACAATTTCTCAACTCCTAAACCAACAATCACAAATAAATATTAAAAATAGATGGCTACATTTTCAACATAAAGTCCCCTTTCGGGATGCAATTCTCAAAACAGATTAGAAAACATATAAAAACATTTAAAGAGCATCCCAATGGGGATTAGAGCATAGACATTACCTGGTTAACCTTACTTCACAGCAAAAACGAACACACTTGAGCTCACTATTGACGCGAATTAGCTCGGGCCTAAAATAGAATAATTATTCTAATCAAAACGTGTCCTTCGAAGTTAGTATTAACTACCTTGTACCTAACCCTACCCTAGGAACACTATTCATGAATTTACACTTTAAATTATTTAACACATTCCAAGTAATCGTATAATAATACCAAGTAAACCTTTTCAATCAACAACACATTCATTAACAATTTCACATAACAAGACAGATTACAGCATCCACATAAAAAGGGTCGTAACTTACCTTTCCGACATCTTATGGGTCTGGTTTTGGACTTTTCGGAAACCTCAGGATGTCTACTAAAATTCTTAAGTTGAACTTGAGACCCAACACATGCTTTAAGGTCCTCAAAAACCGTCATCTTTCCAAACTATCCGGGTCTGACCTAGGTCTGGTAATCGGGGTATAACTCGACTTATAAAATTCCAAAGTCCAGTCTGTAAAATTCCTATGAAAGCTAACATCTAAGGGAACCTCCAGTTCAAAGGGTTTGATCAAGGGACAACTATACTAACCGTGGTGACCCGATCTTTAGACCCCATCAAAACTGTCCCGTTACCGGTTTCCATTTAATTTGTAAATTCGGTTCTAACTTTCACCATTCGATCCCGGGGTCCTAATTTGGGCTTAAAACAGTAACTAAGGTCCAAAGTAATTAGTCTAATCCAACTAAAGTCCACACATCAAATTTCCTACCATCAAAACCAAATTGTAAAACATGAAATCAACTCTAATACTTTCACTAACCCTAAAAGCATGCATGAAATAACAATAACATTATCCTAAACATGAATTCTACAATAAACTATTTCAAGGTCCTATAATAACAACATGGAAGAGTAATAAACATGAATTTCTTAATCAACAATCAAGAAAGAACTTAAAGAACATGTGAATAAATTATAAAGGACATATAAACATTCAAACTACCAATCAAGAATCCCAACAACTAATTTCTTTTTACAAGATTCAATCAAGAATCATAAATTGATAAACAAGAATCGAACTTTAGTAATTCAATCAACCTAACTTATTTAACAAGATTTAAACATAAAATTAAACATGAGTGAACCCCAAGAGAATTAAAGAACATATGAATACTTAACTAACGATTCAAGAATAAATCTAGGTAATTAAACTTTTAATTCGGGCATACAATAATAGTGTCATCTAAAACCCTAACATGATTCTCATGAAAACAAACTATCCCATATAATCGATTATTAATAATTTCACTACAACTATTACAACCCTAATACACCAATTTAAAACATAAAAGTTACATAAAATAATTTAGACAAATTGCACGTAAATAATACAACACAAGAACAATTAATTACAAATAACAACTTAATAAAATTACACCCTTAATTACCCAGATTACAAAATTTAAATCAACAAATAATAATAATAATAATAACGATAATAATAGAATATAAAGAAAAAGAGAGAAAAGTTACCTCGTCCCTCGCGTCACAGCTGTGATCATGCGATGTGGCGATGGCTGCAATGGCGGCAGCACGGCGATCACACTGTGGCTACTGTGGCGGCGCAAAGGGCAGATCCGAGAGAGAGCGAGAGGGAGAGAATCAGAGAAAAAGAACGAAGGAGAGAGAGAAGAGGTGGTTGCGGTGGTGACTGGTGGTGCAGGCGGCGGTTGCTGGTGGTGCGGTGGTGGCTGCGGTGGACGGCAGAGAGGGAGAGCAGGGGGGGAGAGAGAGACTAGGGTTAGGGTTTGGTTTGAGAGGAGATTCGGGTTTTGAAAAACTTAGCTTTTATACTAAACACATAATTAAGGCCCAATTAGTCTATTCTTAATCCTAAGCAGACCCAAAAAGAAAATCAGATTTTTTTTTGGAAAAAATAATAATAACCATAATAATAGTAATAATAATAAAAGCAATACTAATAATAATAACATTAATAATAAACACATAGCAATTAAAATTCACATAATCATTCATGTAACAAATTTTAATAAACACAATAATATTAATAGTAATACTAATAATAAATAGGGTAAAACTAATAATACTAAACCTCCAAAATTACCGATATACTCTTGTTAGTCCCTCACGATCCTACGAGCTCAAGTGTTAGCAAAAATAAACACAAACGAATAGTAATAAATAACGAAGTCAAACCTAATTTACTAACGACGTCACGGTCAACATCTTTGGATTTTTCGAGGTTTTACATCATTACCTCCTTAAAAGAAGTTTCGTCCTCGAAACTTAAACTTAAGCCTAACGGTTCGGTAACAATCCTAACGGTTCCGTTCTCCCTAAAACTTGAGGTTTTACATCATTACCTACTTAAAAGAAGTTTCGTCCTCGAAACTTAAACTTAAGCCTAACGGTTCGGTAACAATCCTAACGGTTCCGTTCTCCCTAAAACTCGAGGTTTTACATCATTACCTCCTTAAAAGAAGTTTCATCCTCGAAACTTGACGTACCTTTAAGAGTGAAATAGGTGAGGCTACTCGCTGTCATTTTCTCTTCTACTTTCCAGGTTCTTGATAACTTAAAGGTGATGCCCTCTGGTTTTCATTGTTCCCATCATTTCCATTGCTTTCATTGTCATAGCCCTCCGAGGTTAACTGAGGACAGTGTCTTATGTGATGTTGGGGGCTTCCACACTTAAAGCATCCTCCCCTTATAATCCTTATTCTACAATCTCGAGCATAATGCCTAGGTCGGCCACAGTCTCGGCAGGTCGGGACACTCGAGGGCGTACCTTCTGAAGACTGATTGCTTTGCCAATTGTTGGGGCGGAACCTCTTCTGTTGGTGATGGAAATCAGCCCACGCTTGTTCCCCTAGGCCCAATCAAGAAGGCCCAATTAAAGGTCCATCATATACATAGGGTCCTTCATCAAAGGACTTCGACTCATACAGGGCCAATAGGGCATATTTGGTTCAACTACATTAGATGGGCCAACGAAGAAAGGTACAAAGTTGAACTACGAAGGCCCATTCATATGGTGTGCTTCATATTTCAAGAGGATGTCCAAACATCCTAGATGGGCCAAAGCCACACGCCAAGCTCAGGAAAGAAGGAGCATCACACGTCCAAAGTCAAGTTTACAAGCCCAATTTTATGATCTTGATTTTTGGATATATTTTAATTATTTTCAGCTTAATTAGTTTTTGGTGTGTTTATTTTAATTAGGCTAGAATAGTCGTGTGATTTATTTCCTAGTTAGGAATTGGCTACTTTTGTAACTAATCCAATCTGGATTAGGAAAGCCAAGATAATTAGGATAAGGTTTGTTACAACCAACTCCCCCTAGGATAAGGAATCCTAATCCAAGGAGGAGTAGAATAGATTAGGCATCTAGTAGTAGAACTCCTTGGCTTGCACGCCAAGTTGGAGAGTTCTAGTCCCTTTAGGACTCTCATAGTATAAATAAGGATGTAGCCTCTCAAGGCAATCATTCAATTCAGAAATATGAAACCCCTTAAGCTTTTAGCTTTCCCTCGAGTGTTTGGATAAACTCTCACCCTTTTCTTCTATTGTATCTTGGTTTGGCACCCAAGTGGTTAGGAAGAGCTTGACCCTAGGTTGCGGTTTAGGTCAAGTTAGCCCTAGGTTGTCCTATTTGTTGATTCAATTAGGAAACCTAGATCTATCCGTTCTTACCTTTCTATCAATATAGTTAAGGTAATTACCTTGTGAGCTTTCTGTCAATACAGCTAAGTCACATCAACCCTAAACCTACCCCCCACAAACTCACGCCACCTTCCTTCCCCATCGCTCCCTCAAACGTCTCCCACCTACTCAACCAGACTCCACCTCCTTTTCTTTTCTCTCTCCATAACAAACTTCTCTCTCCTCCAACAACCTAACAACCTCACCCCTCTCTCTCCCATCAAACGCCACCCTCTCCCTCTCTCGCCCCCATCCTAACGTCACTCTCTCCTTCTCTCACCTCCCTTGTTTCACGCCATCCCATTCAAACCCCCCATTCAAGAATCATCCCTCCCCCCTCTTTCCCATTCAAGATTCATCCCACTTGAATCTTGAAACCACAAAAGCCCTCACGGCAAAATAACCCTCCATTAAACCCTAATTCACGAGAGCCACCCCCTTTCTTTCTCCCTAATCTCGTGAACCACCCCACCCTCATTGTTTGGTTACACGTGTTTCATGTATTATTGGAATCAAGAACCTTTCTTGATCCGGTAATACATCAAAAGTGGTATCAGAGCTCTAGGTTAGTGTTGAGTGTAAACCAAATACGTAACTTTCACATCCAAAAGCTTAACCTGCTATTCCAATAGCTTAACCTGCTATTCCAATAGCTTACCCTGCAATCCAAACACGTAACCTTCAAACCTTCAGTATCAACCTGCAACCCAAAACCCCACAAACAGCCCAAACACATTACCCTCCCTACCCAACGTCAACTGGACGTTCCAAACCCCTTCCATGGCATCTGACAGCAACAGTCACGAAGATGGAAATCCTACGGAGCAATGGAAACAAGAAAAGGCAGTACTGGAAGCCAGAATCGCTTATCTCTCTGATCAACTAAAGCGATACATGGACCTGCAATTCAGGACACTACGAGGGCAAGAAGAAGAAGAAGCCGTCCCCAGTAGTCCCAGTGAAACTGAGCAATCTACTAGCTCAAGCAGGAGGTCACGTCGTCCTAGACCCCCTCCAAGGGAAGGAAGACTCGACTTCAAAGTTGACATCCCTGAATTCGACGGTAATCTTGATCCTGAAATCTTTCTCGATTGGATCCAAAGTGTCGAACGAGTCTTTGATTTGAAAGATGTCGCTGATGACAAGAAGGTTAAGTATATTGCTTTAAAACTCCGAAAGCATGCTAGTATATGGTGGACTAATTTATAGAAAAAGAGACAGCATGCCGGGAAAGAAAAGATCCGTACTTGGGAAAAGATGAGAAAGAAACTTCATTCAAAGTTTCTACCTGCAAGCTACTTCAAAGACAACTACTTCCGTCTACAATAGCTATCCCAGGGATCTAAATCTGTTGAAGAATATACTAAGGAGTTCGAACACCTACTCTGGAGGTGTAACCTGAAAGAAGATGAACCTCAAACCCTTGTGAGGTATCTTGCTGGCTTGAACGAAAATATAAGGTATGTGGTGGAACTTCAACCTTATGAAACTCTTGATGAATTGAGTACTTTGGCTAACAAAGTGGAACAGCAAAAGAAAAGAAGAGGCAAAGAGGCGCCAACTAGAATCCCTAGCTCTCAAAGGGTCAACTATTCGCCTCAAACATACACTCCACAAAAAAGCCAAACCCACTCCTATCCGTCCGCCACAAAAACGCCCACTCCTACCCCTTAAACCGCCCCTAGATCCGTCCCAGCTCCACCCACGGAGAAAAAGAGGTGTTTTAGGTGTCAAGGGCTCGGTCATATTGCTTCAGAATGTCCAAACAAGAGGGCAATCACACTGTTAGAATTTCAGAATGCTCTGTTTGTACCCGAACCGACGGATGTCGATGAGGAAACGCACGCCTGCCACAACAATTCTGAAGAAGAGGTCGTGGAAGAACCAGATCAAGGAGAGATGCTGGTTGTAAGGAGAATACTGAATAGTTTTTCAGTCCCTGAAGATCTGCAACAACGGGAAGCTATCTTCCATTCCCGCTGTACTGTGCAAGGGAAAGTTTGTTCTTTGATCGTCGATGGTGGAAGTCAGATTTAATGCGCTTCAACTACTATGGTGAACAAACTTCACTACCTACAAGCCCACACCCAACGCCATACACAGTCAATGGATCACCGTAAAGGCTTAAAGGTAACTCAGCGCTGTTTGGTAAGCTTTTCTATTGGAAAGTCTTATCAGGATTCTATCTGGTGTGATGTATTACCTATGGAAGCCTGTCATATTCTGCTTGGAAGACCCTGGTTATTTGACAGGAGTGTAACACATGACGGTAGAGCCAACACCTACACATTAATGGTGAAAAACAAGAAGGTCACGTTAGCTCCCCTAAAGACACCACCAACGGCTCCTAAGAACGACTCAAAGATCATATCTTTCATGGTCACTGAACGCCCTGAGATCAGTGAACGAAAGGAAATCGTTCTGTCACGTCTTGACCACGCAAAAACTGAAAAGAATTCTCCTATTGACGCTAATCATGAGAATTCAGTGGTGCAAGCCTCAAAGGAGTCCAGTCAACGTGAGCTTCAATCTGTGGAAGATCACGTGAACCCTAATACTGCCTCAAAGGTTCGAAATACAGCTGATAGTCATGCCAAGGGTATGGTCAAAAAGGAAACTGTTCTTCCAAGTTCCCTAGTGATCGCAAAGGAAATTAACTCGTTCGTAATCGCCTAGGGATTATTTTGCAGAAATCCCAAGAAGCCTCCCTGTATGGTTAGTCACACCTTGTGATCTAACCTATGTTCTTTATACTATTATGAGGCTTATGAATCAGGTTCTAAGTTCCTTCGTCAGCAAGTGTGTCCATGGCACGTTCCTACACTGCAAGACTATGAAAGATCGAATCTTTCACCACATAGAGGTACACGTGAAGGTCCTGATTCACGTGGAGGTCATTGACACAACTATAGTTCATATGGAGGTCCTGATCCACGTGAAGATTCTAATTGGGCAATTTGAAGTCTTTGAACTTGAGCCTCCAAGTTTGAGGACAAACTTCTTTCAACTAGGGGGGAATGATGGAAATCAGCCCACGCTTGTTCCCCTAGGCCCAATCAAGAAGGCCCAATTAAAGGTCCATCATATATATAGGGTCCTTCATCAAAGGACTTCGACTCATACAGGGCCAACATGGCATATTTGGTTCAACTACATTAGATGGGCCAACGAAGAAAGGTACAAAGTTGAACTACGAAGGCCCATTCATATGGTGTGCTTCATATTTCAAGAGGATGTCCAAACATCCTAGATGGGCCAAAGCCACACGCCAAGCTCAGGAAAGAAGGAGCATTACACGTCCAAAGTCAAGTTTACAAGCCCAATTTTATGATCTTGATTTTTGGATATATTTTAATTATTTTCAGCTTAATTAGTTTTTGGTGTGTTTATTTTAATTAGGCTAGAATAGTCGTGTGATTTATTTCCTAGTTAGGAATTGGCTAATTTTGTAACTAATCCAATCTGGATTAGGAAAGCCAAGATAATTAGGATAAGGTTTGTTACAACCAACTCCCCCTAGGATAAGGAATCCTAATCCAAGGAGGAGTAGAATAGATTAGGCATCTAGTAGTAGAACTCCTTGGCTTGCACGCCAAGTTGGAGAGTTCTAGTCCCTTTAGGACTCTCATAGTATAAATAAGGACGTAGCCTCTCAAGGCAATCATTCAATTCAGAAATATGAAACCCCTTAAGCTTTTAGCTTTCCCTCGAGTGTTTGGATAAACTCTCACCCTTTTCTTCTATTGAATCTTGGTTTGGCACCCAAGTTGTTAGGAAGAGCTTGACCCTAGGTTGCGGTCTAGGTCGTCAAGTTAGCCCTAGGTTGTCCTATTTGTGGATTCAATTAGGAAACCTAGATCTATCCGTTCTTACCTTTCTATCAATATAGTTAAGGTAATTACCTTGTGAGCTTTCTGTCAATACAGCTAAGTCACATCAACCCTAAACCTACCCCCCCCATAAACTCACGCCACCTTCCTTCCCCATCACTCCCTCAAACGTCTCCCACCTCCTCAACCACACTCCACCTCCTTTTCTTTTCTCTCTCCATAATAAACTTCTCTCTCCTCCAACAACCTAACAACCTCACCCCTCTCTCTCCCATCAAACGCTACCCTCTCCCTCTCTCACCCCCATCCTAATGTCACTCTCTCCCTCTCTCACCTCCCTTGTTTCACGCCATCCCCCTTCAAACCCCCCATTCAAGAATCATCCCTCTCCCCTCTTTCCCATTCAAGATTCATCCCACTTGAATCTTGAAACCACAAAAGCCCTCACGGCAAAATAACCCTCCATTAAACCCTAATTCACGAGAGCCACCCCCTTTCTTTCTCCCTAATCTCGTGAACCACCCCACCCTCATTGTTTGGTTACACGTGTTTCATGTATTATTGGAATCAAGAACCTTTCTTGATCCGGTAATACATCACTTGGTAGGGTTGAGGTGGGATGAAACGGGGCGACTCTTTCCTCTTATGCCCTTGTATGTCAAGTTGTCGCTCCATGTCGTGCATTACCCTTTCTACAATGACGGCAACATTCAGCATGTTCCGGTAAGACGTGAACTCACGTGATGACATCCGATCCTGAATCTTGCAGTTCAATCCTTCCCAGAAGCAATCCATCCTCAATTGTTCACTAGACACAAGAGTAGGTGCAAACCGAGATAGTTCGGTGAACTTAGTGGAGTAAGCCAGCACGCTACGCTCTCCTTGGCGTAAGTCCATGAATTCCTTTTCTTTCGCCTTTTGAAGGGACATAGGATAGAACCGATCTTTCAGCACAACCTTAAAATGGTCCCAATCAAAACCCGGTTCGGTTCGTATCTCCTTCACACTGGCCCACCATAGATCGGCCTCCTCCTTCAGGTGGTATGCAGCAAAATCTACCCGTAGCTCCTCGGGACAACGGGTTGTGTCGACGATCTTTTCAATCTCCCTAACCCAATGTTCAAAGACTTTGGGGTCAGCTACCCCTGTATAAGTGGGCGCGTTAAAGCTATTGAACCTTTGGAGAAGAGTAGAGGGATCATCTTCCATTTCTCCTCCTTGTCGATCCACCACCCTCTTCAGTAGATCCTTGTGCTTGTTAAGCATCTCAATCATCAGTAGGCTAGCAAGGTCATTCTCTGGTGCTGTTGTACTTGGCCCTAATATCAAGTGAGGAAGACGTTGGCGTAGTTCAGTCGCGGTTTGAGGGCGTTGTTCGGCTGCAGCTTGCGGGCGCTCCTGATTAACGTTGTTGGGTTGAGAACCGTTCATGTCCGACATCCTAGTTCAAAGGGGTCGATTTAGACTACTAGGGTTCTTATTCTCACAACGTAAATATGAATTCTGAAGTTAACTACTCTTATTAGACTAAAACATAAAAGAACTCGACAAGTAACAAAACCATAAACATAACTTAAACTCTAATCATATTTAATAGGATCACATCTCAACACTTTGGTACTTGAAACAAAATTCAAGGGTTTCATCTTTGAGATTAACTCCACATTTCACTTGATCTTTTGCCAACATATTTTCACTTTCACAAGACTATAACAATAGCCCAAGAAAAGAAATTCATTACTTCATATCACTTGCACCCGAGCATAACATAAAGTTTCATTCTCTCCCTACTGGGGCTAACAAAAGCAACAAACCACACGGTTATAAATTTAAACAATCAAAAACTAATTACATATTAGTATTACTACTTGGGACTAATCCCACTACTCTTTTACTAACTCTACTTAGAGTATTTTCAAACTCATCCCCTGAGTCCTCCTCGGAGTCTGCTTCCACCTTGAACTCTACCAGAGCCTCTTCTTAAGACTCGTTCTTTCATTGAGGCTACCTTCTCTGCAACCTAAAATTTCCAGCGACTGTTCCTCGTATGTCAAGTCTTCTCTCGGCCTCCGAATTCTCATCAGAGGTCTTCTTTTGGTTTCAGGCCCTCCTCGAGACTATATTCCGCACCCACCTTGGGCTTTTAATTCTTTCATAGGAGCTAAAGTCTCATGCTCATAACAAAGGCGACGATATACAACCCAACATATGAAAAATAAAATAATCAAGCACGCACTTGCAACATATAAGAAATCCAAGAAACAGACAAACATTCCATACCCCCATCCTACACTCATCACTCCGAACGTAGCATCCTAAGGTCTAACTAAACCTAAGGGACACTTAGGAGCTACCAGGTCGCAACCCAGAGCTCTGATACCATTCTGTAACGCCCCGGAAATTCAATTATAGAAAAGTCAAGGTCAACTAACGTTAACAAACAAAATTTAGCGGAAGACTCAAACTCTTATTGGGGGTCAGTGCCGTATTCCCGAAGGAATACAAGGCGAGAAGGAAAAACTACAACTGTCTGTCAACGGCAAACCAACTAACAACTCATACTCAGAAATAAACCTCAAAACTAACTTCAAGTCTTTCAAAAAGAAACATAACATATTTAATGACTTCTAGACATGTCGTCCTCACTTCTAATTCCCGTCCCCAGCATATAGATCTTCACCTGAAAACAAAACATTTCAAAAATGAGGGGGAAATCTCAATAATGTCTACCCCTAACGTTTAAAACAAGGTAATTTCATTTCAATTCATTTGAGGGAGAGGGAACAAGTCAAACCATTTCACAAACCTTTAATCCCTTAACTATTTTCCTCAACCCAACCAATCCATATTTTATTATGCGGGCGGGATGTCATATCCCTTAAAGTAACGGATATCAGACCGGATCCCAGATCCTCTATCTACCATAGGCTACGACCACATATTATCAAAAGTTCACATTTCTTCCTACCACAGGCTACGACCAGGGTCCCAGACCCTTTACTTACCACAGGCTACGACCAGAGTCCCTGACCCTTTGCCTACCACAGGCTACGACCAGAATTATCAAGAGTTCACATTTCCGCCTACCACAGGCTACGACCAGGGTCCTTGACCCTTTGCCTACCACACGCTACGACCAAAATATCAAGAGTTCACATTTCCGCTTACCACAGGCAACGACTAGGGTCCCTGACCCTTTGCCTACCACAGGCTACGACCAAATAAACCCGCTTAAAGTTTCACTTGAATTATTAGTATATTATTCAAACTCAGCTCACAACTCTCAAGTCAAACCCAACCCAGGTTATCAAAACCAATAATAAAACCACGCATAAAAGACCATCACAATTTCTCAACTCCTAAACCAACAATCATAAATAAATATCAAAAATAGATGACTATATTTTCCACATAAAGTCCCCTTTGGGGATGCAATTCTCAAAACAGATTAGAAAACATTAAAACACATTTAAAAAGCATCCCAATGGGGATTAGAGCATATACATTACCTGGTTAACTTCACTTCACAGCAAAAACGAACACACTTGAGCTCACTAACGACGCGAATTAGCTCGGGCCTAAAATACAATAATTATTCTAATCAAAACGTGCCCTTCGAAGTTAGTATTAACTACCTTGTACCTAACCCTCCCCTAGGAACACTATAGGTTCCTATCAATCATGAATTTACACTTTAAATTATTTAATACATTCCAAGTAATCGTATAATAATACCAAGTAAACCTTTTCAATCAACAACACACTATTAACAATTTCACATAACAAGACAGATTACAGCATCCACATAAAAAGGGTCGTAACTTGAATTCCCGACATCCTATGGGTCTGGTTTTCGACTTTTCGGAAACCTCGGGATGTCTAGTGAAACTCTTAAGTTGAACTTGAGACCCAACACACGGTTGAAGGTCTTAAAAAACCGTCATCTTTCCAAACTGTCCAGGTCTGACCTAGGTCTAGTAATCGGGGTATAACTCGACTTATAAAATTTCAAAGTTTGGTCTATAAATTCCTATGAAAGCTAACATCTAATGGAACCTTTAGTTCAAAGGGTTTGATCAAGGGACAACTATACTAATCGTGGTGACCCGATCTTTAAACCCCATCAAAACTGTCTCGTTACCGGTTTCCATTTAATTTGCAAATTCAGTTCTAACTTTCACCATTCGATCCCGGGGTCCTAATTTGGGCTTAAAACAGTAACTAAGGTCCAGGGTAATTAGTCTAATCCAACTAAAGTCCACACATCAAAATTCCTACCATCAAAACCAAATTGTAAAAGATGGAATCAACTCTAATACTTTCTGATGGAGGTCCTCCATCACACATCCAAAGTTCACCACTAAGTGATCAGGAGCCAACATAAAGAGCAGAAACGACCTCACCATCTTCAGAATCAAACACTAACATTCAGGAGTGTTTCATGATGGTCCAACAAGTCGTGAGGTCCTCCAACAACAGCAACATCAACATCAACAACAGCAGCCAGCCAGTGAGGTTGTTTCTCAATTCCATATCTTTGGATTGAGGTCCTCACCAGTACTTTGAAGACTTCACTTTAGAGCTGTTGAGGACTTTCCAGGTCAGTGAAGATGTTTGCCAGTTCTGAGGTTCTCCATGAAGACATCACTTCATGAAGACATCACTTCTGGAACTGTTGAGGATATTCCAGTTCTGTGAGGTGATCCTACATTGAGGTCCTCCATGAAGACTCACTTCCGAGCTGTTGAGGCTATTTCCAGCTTGTGAGGTGATATAATCATTTGTAACAAAGAAAACGCGTTTCTTAGAGTTTATTTCATTTTATTTTGAAGTTATCCAGTTTGTAATGAGGCTTAATTAGCTTGCTAAGTTAGTTAAGTAGCTTAATGCGTAATTAGGGAGTTTCTTGAGAAAGGGGAAACCCTTAATCATCCAGCTCAACCCTAGCTTTATATACTTTGTAATCGGCAGCTTGTGAGGATTATCTATTAGTGAAATTAATAGCATTTTGAGTGCCTTGATTGCGCCTCTTGTTTGTGAGTGACGTTAAACTCTCATTCTTGGTTAATTCTACTACAGTAGCAAGGATTTGGCAATCCTTGTGGTGGGTGTAGAGCTTGATAATCTCGATGGTGGTGTGCCTGTATCCATTGAGGTCATCCAGTCCATTGCCCTTGGAGTTCTAGCTGTGGTGTGCCTGTATCAGCTCGAGCCTCAAGACTATCTCTGGTTACTGTTTGATTGTAAGTTTGTTCATCCGACCATCATTTTATCATCATCCATTCATCCATTTGTTCATTGGTGATCATACTCTATTTTGGAGGAGGTTGTAATTGATTCTCTGTGTGAGGTTTGTTTTGGGTGTGTTTGTAATTGATTCTCTATTTTGAGGCCAGATTGTGTGCGAGTTGTGTTAATGTGGTGTACTGTGAGGTCAATACTCTGATCTTAGGGCCTTGCATACATCATAATTGGTATCAGAGTTGAGTAACATCTTGGAGGAAGGTCTGTTTGTGTTATTTGTACATTTTATAATGTCGACACCTCCGGAAGTAGTAGAACAAGCCTTGAGGGAGAAGGAGGAAATGGAAGGAAAAACGAAAACTAAGAGTGAACAGTTGAAATATTATATGAGGTTGCACAGAAATAGGCTTAATGGAGACACTGATGTAGAGTGTGAAGAAGAAGAAGAGGAGAACCCTTTTAGTGAAACTGGAAGGGGAGGAGGAAGACCTAGATATCACAGAAGAAGGAGGTATAACAGGAGGTCACCTAGGAGTAGTGTTAGTGAATCCAGGAGTAGGGGTGAGAGGGAAGAAAGGAGGGGAAAAAGAAGAGTAGAGAAATTGGATTTCAAAATAGATATTCCAGAATATGAAGGTGAGTTGGATCCTGATGTATTTTTGGATTGGTTGCAAACAGTGGAGAAGGTGTTTGATTTAAGGGAGTTGTCTGAGGAAAACAAGGTGAAGTTGGTTGCATTGAAGTTGAGGAAGTATGCATCTACATGGTGGAACAACTTGCAAAGAAGAAGGGAGGAAATCAATGAACCTAAAGTCTGTACATGGGTTGAAATGAGGCAGAAGCTCAAAGAGAAATTCTTACCTAAAAGTTATATGAAGGAAAATTATTTCAAGCTTCAACACTTTGTCCAGGGTAGCAAATCTGTTGAGGAGTATACCAAGGAGTTTGAACATCTGTTGTGGAAGTGCAATATGAAGGAGAATGAAATTCAGACATATGTGAGGTACCTTGCAGGGTTGAATGAAAGCATCAAAAATGTTGTCGAGCTTCAAGAGTATCATTCACTTGATGAGCTGAGTTCTTTGGCTCATAAGGTGGAACAGCAGAAGAAGGCCCAAAGGAAAGAGTATGGAATCAAGTACCCAGCCAAAACCTATCCTCAAACCAAATCAGACCATTATGCCAAATCCTATAACCCACCTCAAAGAACCTATCCATCCCTATAACCACAAACAAGATATCCAGCCCCTAAACCACCTCAGACACAATCCCGAAATCCCCCACAAAGAACCCCAGTCCCTACCAATCGACCATTCCCAGAGAGGAGATGTTTCAGATGTCAAGGTCTTGGACATCTAGCCTCAGAATGTCAAAACAGAAGAGTAGTGACCTTAGCAGAATATCAAACAACACTTTTTGTTGAACCTGAGTCAGTTGTTGAGGAGAAACAGTATGATGAACCTGAAGGAGATCCTGTGTATGATGAAGAGGAAGTTGAGGCCAGACCTGATGAAGGTGAAATGTTGGTGATCAAGAGGATCCTTAGCAGTACAGCAGTTGATGAGGAAGCTGAGCAGAGGGAGAATATTTTTCGCACAAGATGTACAGTGTAAGGGAAGATCTGTTCCTTGATTATTGATGGAGGCAGCTGTACAAATGCAACATCACAGACTATGGTGCAAAAGCTGAATTTGCAAACCTGTCCTCATCCAGCACCTTATACCATCCAGTGGTTGAATCAAAGTAGAGGTATCAAAATCTCATCTAGATGCCTTGTGAATTTTTCAACTGGTTCTGTTTATAAAGATGAAGTGTGGTGTGATGTTATACCTATGGATGCATGTCATTTATTGTTGGGAAGACCTTGGTTGTTTGATAGATCTGTTAACCATGATGGAAGAGCAAATACTTATTCCCTTAACCCAAACCACAAAAAAATTGTCCTCACCCCACTTAAACCATCCCAGCTCACAAGAAGAACCAAGAACCTGATTGTTGAACCATCCCTTGATGTGATCTTACCTGCTGAATATCATGAGTTTAGTGAACAGAAGGAGTTTATTTTGCTTGATCTTGATGAAGAACCAGCCTCACAAAATGAGCCAGCCGAGAATCTATTATATGGTCAACCCGATGCTTTTTGACATCCCACAGCTTCGGCAGATCGCTTAGCCCCGTTCATCTTCGGCGCAAGAGCGCGGTCTAATTCCTATTACTTTGGCTGGATTATTTGTAACCGCATAACAAAATAGCCATCCTTTATTCCAACCCATCCTAAACCAATACCTACATGTTTTTCCAGAAGAAATGCCACCAGGTTTACCCCCAAAAAGAGACATCCAACATAAAATTGACCTCATCCCAGGATCTATTTTACCAAACAAACCAGCCTATAGAATGACCCCTGCTGAAACCAATGAGATCCAGAGGCAAGTTGATGAGTTGTTGGAGAAAGGAATGATTAGAGAGAGCTTAAGCCCTTGTGCAGTGCCAGCATTATTGGTTGTAGAGCCATCAATAAAATCACAATTAAGTATAAATATCCTATTCCAAGACTTGAGGATATGCTTGATGAGCTCCATGGCTCAACTGTGTTTTCAAAGATTGATTTGAGGAGTGGATATTATCATATCAGAATTTATGAGGGAGATGAGTGGAAGACACCCTTTAAGACTAAGGGAGGTCTGTATGAGTGGTTGGTCATGCCTTTTGGTTTGACAAATGCACCTTCAACATTTATGAGGCTTATGAACCAGGTTTTGAAACCTTTGATTGGGAAGTGTGTTGTTGTGTATTTTGATGATATACTCATTTATAGCCAGTTTGAGGAGGATCATGTGAACCACTTGAGGAGTGTTATGGAGATAATGAGTAGAGAGCAGTTGTATGGGAACCTCAAGAAGTGTCAATTCTTCACCAGCCATGTTATATTCCTTGGTTATATTGTGACATCAGAAGGTATTCAAGTAGATGAGGATAAGATCAAAGCCATTAGAGAGTGGCCAGTTCCTACATCAATCCAGCAGATAAGGAGTTTTCATGGATTGGCATCTTTCTACAGGAGGTTTGTGAGGAACTTCAGCACTATTCTAGCTTCTATGACTGAGTTAGTAAAGGGGAAGAGCTTTACTTGGACACCAGCAGCACAGAAAGCTTTTGAGGAGGTCAAAAGACAGTTAACCTCAGCACCAGTGTTGGCATTACCTTGTTTTGCCAAAGTCTTTGAAGTGGAGTGTGATGCCTCAGGCGTGGGTATTGGAGCAGTGTTGACTCAAGAGGGAAAACCAGTAGCTTATTTCAGTGAGAAACTCAATGAGGCCAAGAGGAAATACAGTACATATGATAAGGAGTTCTATGCTATCATCAGAGCTTTACAACATTGGAGGCATTATCTTATTGGAGCTGAATTTATTCTGCACAGTGATCATGAGGCCCTCAAATTCATCCAGGGGCAGCATAAACTCAATACTAGGCATGCTACTTGGGTGGAGTTCATGCAGCAATTCCATTTTGTGATCCATCATAAATCTAGGAAGCTTAACAAAGGAGCTCATGCGTTGTCCAGGAGGTATTTGTTGTTGCAAGTTTTGGATGCAAGAGTGTTTGGTTTTGAACAGTTGAACGCTTTGTATGAGAATGATGAAGATTTTGGAGAGTTGTACCAGAAACGTCAGGGACATCCTCAAAGTCTATACCACATAGACCAGGGATTTCTTTTCAAAGGAGCAAGGTTATGTATTCCAAGGAGCAGTTTTAGAGAGTTGTTGATCTCTGAAGTGCATGGAGGTTGCTTGGCAGGACATTTTGGCATTGAGAAGACCCTTTTTATGTTGAAGGAACATTACTGTTGGCCTAAAATGAGGAAGGATGTTGAGCATTAGATCAGGAGGTGTGCTACATGTCAGATTGCAAAGAGTCATAGCTTACCTCAAGGGCTATACACACCTTTGCCAGTTCCAAACAGTCCTTGGGAGGACATCAGCCTAGACTTCATTGTTGGTCTACCAAGAACTCAAGGAGGAAAAGATTCAATCATGGTAGTTGTGGATAGATTCAGTAAAATGGCTCACTTCATTGCTTGCTATACCACCTATGATGCTGTGAGGGTGGCTGAATTGCATTTCCAGGAGGTTGTGAGACTCCATGGTGTTCCCAAGAGTATGGTGTCTAATAGGGATGTCAAGTTCCTAAATCATTTTTGGGTTACTCTTTGGAGGAAGTTGGGCACCTAATTGAAGTATAGCACAACTTGTCATCCCCAAACTGATGGGCAAATAGAGGTCACAAACAGGACACTTGGAACACTATTGAGGTCACTGTTATCCACAAACAAAACAGGATGGGACACCCTCTTGTCTCATGCTGAATTTGCTTTCAATAGAGCACCATCCAAGGCAACTAGCCTTTCACCATTCCAGGTTGTCTATGGTAGAAATCCTATAACTCCATTGGATTTATCCCTACTAACAAATTCTGTGAGGTTTAGTTATGAAGCAGGTAAACTGTAATACCCCAACCTTAATCACGGGATTAAACTCCACTTAAAGAACCTAAGCCCGCGATTAGCGCAGCGGAACACCTTAGGTCGAGGCATTACCGCCGTCTCCCAAAAGAGACAAGGCAACCACAACAAAGAACTTCTCAAAAACCATAAGATAACTTAACAAACTTCACATTTAAACTTATACAACCTTGGGGTACAAATACATAAACTTAGCATAGCTTAAACTAGAACAAATCCAAAACGGTCCTGCTTTTCCTTGATAACCAACGGATTCCATAAAGAACTACCTCGAGATCCTTGAACTATTTCGGAATCGACTTATCCTTGCCTTGGGAGCTCGAACCTCCTAAAACAAAACATTAAAACAACGCAAAAGTGAGTGGGGAAACACTCAGTACGTAAACCTCCATCACGTAAACCGTTCGAAAACGGTTTTGGTGCCGGCATTTAAATTCATTTTGAAAACGGGGGAAGGGGTTAAAATTAGATTTGCATGACATGAACATAAACATATGCATAAACGTAATCAATAAAGATTAAAAGTAAATAGGTGGAACCCTTACGATCGGTGCAAGCACCTCACACACGCGTATGCCCAAGTTGATCTAAACTTGGAATGATTGACTATTAAACAGTCGACACTGGCCTGGTCAAGGCACTCTGATCAGGAGTGCTAAAAACATAACTGTGAACATAAGCATAGAATGCGGTCCACTATTAAATGTAAAGACATTGTAAATCATAAAGCTTGACATGGCATGAATAGAATGAACCATGAATATAACTTAGATAGTAAAAGCTGGACAATTTGCGTACCTTGGAACGCTAAAGTCTTTGGCGGGGCAGCTCGGCTTGGAGATGGTTTTAGAAACTTGTCAACTAAAATAAGAATAAGTAGAAATGAAGAACCGAATAAGGTTCTAAATTAGATTCATAAGTTTAGAAACTTAGTAAATAAAAATGAAGTAACTTTCGAGAATAAAATTTCAGGTTATAGTAAAATAGTGTTTATAGCATAACTTGAGTTAGGAAAATCGAAACGAAGTAAAAGAGTACATCTCGGAATAGAGAAAAACATAATCTACAATTTTGTCAACAGAACCAGAAGCTAAAAATGAGTGGAAGGGCCCTAAAATTGGCCCGGACAGAAGTTGAGTATATGAAACTTTAAGCTTTTCGGGTCGGAAAAACATGAGAAATATGACGTAGAGGGTGCTTTAAATAAAAGGGCTTGAATACAAGAGATTAAGCTTGAATCAATGATGAATAGGATGATTATAAATTGGAAGCTCGGATGCGAGATAATGAGTTCAAATATGGTTCGATAATATGATATCGAATGAAACAGCGAAAGGAAGCAAGATATACATACCCAAATGTGAATAAAAGCAAGCTTGGATTTATGAATCATGAAATGAGTAATGAAATGAGGAATGAATTGAATTAGACATTGGAGGTTATCAAGCTAGAAAGAGCTTTTAGCTAGAGCAAAGATATTGAATATGATACTTAAAGAAATATAGGAAATAAGGACTTACTAACATACTAGCTCTTGAAGAGTATACATAAGACTTACTTAGGACTCTAAAATGGTACACTTAGCCTTAACACATAACTCTAAAATGACAATATATAACCATGACTCATTTATACCTAAAACCCCTTATTGGGTTGATTTGAGGCCCAAAAGCTATTACTTTACAAAGGTTATTTTGAGCAGAAAACCATTCTGGACAGCCCGGTTTCCCGGGGTCGTAACTCACACTCCCGATATCGGATGACAAAGAACCATACCATTCCGGAAAGCTTGCAACATGGCCTAAAACGTTCATGTTTACCATAAAAACCAAAGAGGTCTCCAAAAGGACGAAAAGCAGCCCTCAAAACACTGACTCAGAATTCGTATATAAAATCGTGAGGTTACGGTTTTGGTCGTAACTCGGGCTAAACATGTCGGAAATTCGAAATTCCAAAGCCTATGGTTTGCTAACACCTTAAGCTATCCAATGGAGTATAAATTTGGGCAAAAATCTCACTTTTATAATTCTGTAAATTTCCAGAATTGAAAACAGTAGCTAAAACACCTAAAACTCATCTTTTAATTGGATTTTTCCACTCTTAATCATATTAAAACTTAACCAAATTTCATCTAGCCTTAAACCACCATATTTCCAGAATATAAACCATGAAAAACTCTTTATCAAAGGCCTTAAAACCCACATGCATTCATGGATCAGGCACAAACTTAACATAATAAACATGTTCTTGAACTCTAGTACGACAATCTCTCTAAAACACCCAAATTAAACATGATAACTCTTAATTTATAATCTCACAACATAAACTCAGCCCTTAAACACTTAGAAACTCACAAGAAATCCAAATGCATCAACATTAATTCATCATCCACCATGAAATCAACTTAAAACCTCACAAAACACTTGAAATTCAGCATGCATGTACTTTAACCTTAACCCTAACTTAACCAAAACAATTTTATACTTGAATTCATGAATAAAGAGAGTAAAAAAAGATGAAATTAACAAAGGAAACATATATATAACATGAAATTTCAGATTAAGGTTGAAAGAATTTGAATTGGGGGCTTTAGAGAATACCCTTCAAGGTGAAAATGGATGAAAGCTCAAGAGAGGGAGGAGATGGGTGGACGGCCGGCAGCTCCTGGCGGTGGCGGCTGGAAGCTGGCCGGAAAACTCCGGCTGGGGCGGCGGCAGAGGTGGCCGGCGAGGGAGGGGGGTGGAGTGAGAGGTGGAAGCTTGAGAGAGTTTGAGAGTTTGAAATGAAGAGGAGAAATGAACTTAAGCCCTCCTCACTTAACATATACTATCTTCCACTTACTAACACTAATACTAACTCAAATAAAATCTGAAAATATAACTTAAATAAATTAATCTTAAGTTTAATAAACTCAAAGTAATTAGTTTGATTCAAATTTGAATGAAAGTGAAGTGTACCTAGCCCCCCTCCTAACTACAACATTTAAAACCCCATTAACACTATCACCAAATACCAATACTAATAATAATTACTATAAGAACCTTAATTAAAATAAGGTAAAATGATAACAATAGGAGTAAATATATTGTAATTGTTGTAAGAACTTGAAATATTGGGTTTTTGTAGGAAATAAAATATATTGATAATAATTGGGTAACATAAAAAAATAAAATGCAATGACACTTGAATTAAAATAATAAGGTGGAAAATTACCTCTTGAAATTATGTAAGGGAATAATATGTAAGAAATTAAAATTGGGACGGTAAAATATATATATAAATCAGAACATGTAAATATTAGCCGATTCTCGGTAAATAAATTTATAACGTAAAACATATAACCTGAAATACTTTAACTTATTGAACGAATATGTAAAGTGAATTTTTAAGCCGATAATTCGGCACCTTAGCCATCTCCTGCACGAGACTTGTCACCGATAACAATGAATAAACAAGTAAATCAATAAATAAATAAAGATAAACGCAAAAAAAATTTATAACGTGATTTAGATAATTACTATGGTTAGTACGTAAATAATCATGATTTTGGGGCGGGTTGTTACACCCTCCCCCCCTAAAAAGAAGTTTCGTCCCCGAAACTTGCGGTTGGATTGATTGCGAACGAAATACCTTAGAAAAGATGTGGGTAGCCTTCCTTCATTTCTTCCTGGGTTTCCCACTTGGCTTCCGAGGTATCTTGGTTTGTTCCAGGCTGTGGTCGCCTAGTCCTCTTGGGGCACTCGGCCGCCCTATGATCAGATCCTCCGCACCATAAACAATTGTTCGTGCCCATCCGGCATTGTGCGGTTGAATGGTTCGTTCTTCCGCATTTCTTGCATGGTTCCCGGGCGGTAGGCGTCGTCTCTCCATGAGAAGATACATTCGGAACGATGGGTCGTCCCGTGATGAGCGGTGAGAAATGTAGACGAACTTCGTCTGCCAGTGGCGAAAACACGTGTGGTGGCGTGATTCCTGCGTTGGGAGGCGCTGGTAGTCCTAGCATCTCGTGGAGAAAGGTCCTAGCTTACTAACGTGGAGAGTTAGCGACTGCGCGGCTTGCGTGATCATGACTTCCATTGCTATCTGTTCCATTCCCCGATGTAGTTGAGGCACCATGCGTGGTGCCCTGGTTCTCCTCGACGTAGTAGCTGACAGTACCGGTCCCTGATGTCATCCCACGGGCTCTCGTGGGAAAGAGTTGCTAGCAAACACTGAGCTCGACAAACATCGTCGTGATATTCAGATTGTGGGTTCGCGGCGCAATGTGCGTCCAGAACGTCTTGTAAGGCCTTAAGGTGGTCTTGGACGTTAGAATCGGGGTCCATAAACATTGCAAAAGGATTCAGGAGTGGATTGCCGTTGGTGTCCCTCTATACCATACATAGAACACAAAGCAAATCTTATAATTCGTAACGTAACAAAAAGAACGCGTTAACGTAAATAAAAGAAGCAACTTAGGACGAGGTTCGGAACTCAACCAAGGTAACCTCTTATGAGCGATTTAAGAAACTTTCATTTCATCTTTGAAATTGCCTTAGGCTTGCTTGACAATTCTAAACCTCATAAATTTAGTCCCTTTTTGGACTACCTTAAAACTTTTCGTCCATATTTATCGTTTAAAACCTATGCCATGGTCCCACTTGGGACTCACTTTATAAACTTTTTCGATAACTTTCAAAGACTTTGAGGAAATGCTTGATAAACTTCATACTTTTCCCATTAGATTCATTGACTTTACTTGCATATGTTACTAGGCTCAACTCAATTCACTTAGTTTTCCCCTTAGGGATTTTGACTACAAACTTTCTTAAAATTCTGGGAGAATTTCGGCAGCACTTCCCCTGTAATTAGAGCTATTCCCAAATTTACAAAGTCTCGAAAACCTGCACGGAAGAACAATTTACATACTAAACCAATATATAGAGCTTCATGCTCACCAACAATTCCCAACATATCACTTATCATACTCATACTCATCATATAAAGGCTTGCACTCGCATGCCTATCTTTCTCCTTAAGGGAGGATCCATAACTTCAGAAATTCTATAATTCCCAAATACTCAACCAAAACCTGGGCTCTGATACCACAACTGTAATACCCCAACCTTAATCACGGGATTAAACTCCACTTAAAGAACCTAAGCCCGCGATTAGCGCAGCGGAACACCTTAGGTCGAGGCATTACCGCCGTCTCCCAAAAGAGACAAGGCAACCACAACAAAGAACTTCTCAAAAACCATAAGATAACTTAACAAACTTCACATTTAAACTTATACAACCTTGGGGTACAAGTTCATAAACTTAGCATAGCTTAAACTAGAACAAATCCAAAACGGTCCTGCTTTTCCTTGATAACCAACGGATTCCATAAAGAACTACCTCGAGATCCTTGAACTATTTCGGAACCGACTTATCCTTGCCTTGGGAGCTCGAACCTCCTAAAACAAAACATTAAAACAACGCAAAAGTGAGTGGGGAAACACTCAGTACGTAAACCTCCAGCACGTAAACCGTTCGAAAACGGTTTTGGTGCCGGCATTTAAATTCATTTTGAAAACGGGGGAAGGGGTTAAAATTAGATTTGCATGACATGAACATAAACATATGCATAAACGTAATCAATAAAGATTGAAAGTAAATAGGTGGAACCCTTACGATCGGTGCAAGCACCTCACACACGCGTATGCCCAAGTTGATCTAAACTTGGAATGATTGACTGTTAAACAGTCGACACTGGCCAGGTCAAGGCACTCTGATCAGGAGTGCTAAAAACATAACTGTGAACATAAGCATAGAATGCGGTCCACTATTAAATGTAAAGACATTGTAAATCATAAAGCTTGACATGGCATGAATAGAATGAACCATGAATATAACTTAGATAGTAAAAGCTGGACAATTTGCGTACCTTGGAACGCTAAAGTCTTTGGCGGCGCAGCTCGGCTTGGAGATCGTTTTAGAAACTTGTCAACTAAAATAAGAATAAGTAGAAACGAAGAACCGAATAAAAATGAAGTAACTTTCGAGAATAAAATTTCAGGTTATAGTAAAATAGTGTTTATAGCATAACTTGAGTTAGGAAAATCGAAACGAAGTAAAAGAGTACATCTCGGAATAGGGAAAAACATAATCTACAATTTTGTCAACAGAACCAGAAGCTAAAAATGAGTGGAAGGGCCCTAAAATGGGCCCGGACAGAAGTTGAGTATATGAAACTTTAAGCTTTTCGGGTCGGAAAAACATGAGAAATATGACGTAGAGGGTGCTTTAAATAAAAGGGCTTGAATACAAGAGATTAAGCTTGAATCAATGATGAATAGGATGATTATAAATTGGTAGCTCGGATGCGAGATAATGAGTTCAAATATGGTTCGATAATATGATATCGAATGAAACGGCGAAAGGAAGCAAGATATACATACCCAAATGTGAATAAAAGCAAGCTTGGATTTATGAATCATGAAATGAGTAATGAAATGAGGAATGAATTGAATTAGACATTGGAGGTTATCAAGCTAGAAAGAGCTTTTAGCTAGAGCAAAGATATTGAATATGATACTTAAAGAAATATAGGAAATAAGGACTTACTAACATACTAGCTCTTGAAGAGTATACATAAGACTTACTTAGAACTCTAAAATGGTACACTTAGCCTTAACACATAACTCTATAATGACAATATATAACCATGACTCATTTATACCTAAAACCCCTTATTGGGTTGATTTAAGGCCCAAAAGCTATTACTTTACAAAGGTTATTTTGAGCAGAAAACCATTTTGGACAGCCCGGTTTCCCGGGGTCGTAACTCACACTCCCGATATCGGATGACGAAGAACCATACCTTTCCAGAAAGCTTGCAACATGGCCTAAAACTTTCATGTTTACCATAAAAACCAAAGAGGTCTCCAAAAGGACGAAAATCAGCCCTCAAAACACTGACTCAGAATCGTATATAAAATCGTGAGGTTACGGTTTTGGCCGTAACTCGGGCTAAACATGTCGGAAATTCGAAATTCCAAAGCCTATGGTTTGCTAACACCTTAAGCTATCCAATGGAGTATAAATTTGGGCAAAAATCTCACTTTTATAATACTGTAAATTTCCAGAATTGAAAACAGTAGCTAAAACACCTAAAACTCATCTTTTAATTGGATTTTTCCACTCTTAATCATATTAAAACTTAACCAAATTTCATCTAGCCTTAAACCACCATATTTCCAGAATATAAACCATGAAAAAATCTTTATCAAAGGCCTTAAAACCCACATGCATTCATGGATTAGGCACAAACTTAACATAATAATCATGTTCTTGAACTCTAGTACGACAATCTCTCTAAAACACCCAAATTAAACATGATAACTCTTAATTTATAATCTCACAACATAAACTCAGCCCTTAAACACTTAGAAACTCACAAGAAATCCGCATGCATCAACATTAATTCATCATCCACCATGAAATCAACTTAAAACCTCACAAAACACTTGAAATTCAACATGCATGTACTTTAACCTTAACCCTAACTTAACCAAAACAATTTTATACTTGAATTCATGAATAAAGAGAGTAAAAAAAGATGAAATTAACAAAGGAAACATATATATAACATGAAATTTCAGATTAAGGTTGAAAGAATTTGAATTGGGGGCTTTAGAGAATACCCTTCAAGGTGAAAATGGATGAAAGCTCAAGAGAGGGAGGAGATGGGTGGACGGCCGGCAGCTCCTGGCGGCGGCGGCTGGAAGCTGGCCGGAAAACTCTGGCTGGGGCGGCGGCAGAGGTGGCCGGCGAGGGAGAGGGGTGGAGTGAGAGGTGGAAGCTTGAGAGAGTTTGAGAGTTTGAGAGTTTGAAATGAAGAGGAGAAATGAATTTAAGCCCTCCTCACTTAACATATACTATCTTCCACTTACTAACACTAATACTAACTCAAATAAAATCTGAAAATATAACTTAAATAAATTAATCTTAAGTTTAATAAACTCAAAGTAATTAGTTTGATTCAAATTTGAATGAAAGTGAAGTGTACCTAGCCCCCCTCCTATCTACAACATTTAAAACCCCATTTAACACTATCACCAAATACCAATACTAATAATAATTACTATAAGAACCTTAATTAAAATAAGGTAAAATGATAACAATAGGAGTAAATATATTGTAATTGTTGTAAGAACTTGAAATATTGGGTTTTTGTAGGAAATAAAATATATTGATAATAATTGGGTAACATAAAAAAATAAAATGCAATGACACTTGAATTAAAATAATAAGGTGGAAAATTACCTCTTGAAATTATGTAAGGGAATAAAATGTAAGAAATTAAAATTGGGACGGTAAAATATATATATAAATCGGAACATGTAAATATTAGCCGATTCTCGGTAAATAAATTTATAACGTAAAACGTATAACCTGAAATACTTTAACTTATTGAACGAATATGTAAAGTAAATTTTTAAGCCGATAATTCGGCATCTTAGCCATCTCCTGCACGAGACTTGTCACCGATAACAATGAATAAACAAGTAAATCAATAAATAAATAAAGATAAACGCAAAAAAAATTTATAACGCGATTTAGATAGTTACTATGGTTAGTACGTAAATAATCATGATTTTGGGGCGGGTTGTTACATAAACATGTAGAGGACATCAAGAAGCTTCATCAACAAGTCAGGGAGAAGATCATCAAGTATTTTGAGCAAGTTTCTACATCAGCAAACAAGCGTGGGAGGAAGATGGTTTTCAATCCAGGAGATCTAGTGTGGATTCATCTAAGGAAGGATAGATTTCCAAGCAAGAGGAAGGGAAAGTTGACCCCAAGAGCAGATGGACCTTTTGAAGTGCTAGAGAGGATTGGAGACAATGCTTACAAGTTAGACCTTTCTGAAGACTATGGAGGCAATGCTACATTCAACGTTGCAGATTTGAGGCCTTACTTTCCAGAGCATGAAGACCTTCCAAGTTTGAGGACAAACTTTCCTCAACCTGGGGAGGATGATGGAAGTCCTCCATAAAACATCCAAAGTTCAGCACCAAGTGATCAGGAGCCAGCATCAAGAGCAGCAACGACCTTACCATCTTCAACATCAAACACTGACATCCAGGAGTGTTTCATGATGGTCTAACAAGTCATGAGGTCGTCCAACAACAACAACATCAACATCAACAGCAGCAGCCAGCCTGTGAGGTTGTTTCTCAATTCCATATCTTTGGATTGAGGTCCTCACCAGTACTTTGAAGACTTCACTTTAGAGCTGTTGAGGACTTTCCAACTCAGTGAAGATGTTTGCTAGTTCTGAGGTTCTCTATGAAGACATCACTTCTGGAACTGTTGAGGATATTCCAGTTCTGTTAGGTGATCCTGCATTGAGGTCCTCCATGAAGACTCACTTCCGAGCTGTTGAGGCCATTTCCAGCTTGTGAGGTGATATAACTGTTTGTAATAAAGAAAACGCGTTTGTTAGAGTTTATTTCATTTTATTTTGAAGTTATCCAGTTTGTAATGAGGCTTAATTAGCTTAATAAGTTAGTTAAGTAGCTTAATACGTAATTAGGGAGTTTCTTGAGAAAGGGGAAACCCTTAATCATCCAGCTCAACCCTAGCTTTATATACTTTGTAATCGGCAGCTTGTGAGGATTATCTATCAGTGAAATTAATAGCATTTTGAGTGCCTTGATTGAGCCTCTTGTTTGTGAGTGACGTTAAACTCTTATTCTTGGTTAATTCTACTACAGTAGCAAGGATTTAGCAATCCTTGTGGTGGGTGTAGAGCTTGATAATCTCGATGGTGGTGTGCCTGTATCCATTGAGGTCATCCAGTCCATTGCCCTTGGAGTTCTAGCTGTGGTGTGCCTGTATCAGCTCGAGCCTCAAGACTATCTCTGGTTACTGTTTGATTGTAAGTTTGTTCATCCGACCATCATTTTATCATCATCCATTCGTCCATTTGTTCATTGGTGATCATACTCTATTTTGGAGGAGGTTGTAATTGATTCTCTGTGTGAGGTTTGTTTTGGGTGTGTTTGTAATTGATTCTCTATTTTGAGGCCAGATTGTGTGCGAGTTGTGTTAATGTGGTGTACTGTGATGTCAATGCTCTGATCTTAGGGCCTTGCATACATCACTTTCACTAACCCTAAAAGCATGCATGAAATAACAATGACATTATCCTAAACATGAATTCTACAATAAACTATTTCAAGGTCCTATAATAACAACATGGAAGAGTAATAAACATGAATTTCTTAATCAACAATCAAGAAAGAACTTAAAGAACATGTGAATAAATTATAAAGGACATATAAACATTCAAACTACCAATCAAGAATCCCAACAACTAATTTCTTTTTACAAGATTCAATCAAGAACCATAAATTGATAAACAAGAATCGAACTTTAGTAATTCAATCAACCTAACTTATTTAACAAGATTTAAACATAAAATTAAACATGAGTGAACCCCAAGAGAATTAAAGAAGATATGAATACTTAACTAACCATTCAGGAATTAATCTAGGTAATTAAACTTTTAATTCGTGCATACAATAATAGTGTCATCTAAAACCCTAACATGATTCTCATGAAAACAAAGTATCCCATATAAGCGAATATTAATAAATTCACTACAACTATTACAACCCTAATACACCAATTTAAAACATAAAAGTTACATAAAATAATTTAGACAAATTACATGTAAATAATACAACACAAGAACAAGTAATTATAAATAACAACTTAATAAAATTACACCCTTAATTACCCAGATTACAAAATTTAAATCAACAAATAATAATAATAATAATAACGATAATAACATAATATAAAGAAAAAGAGAGAAAAGTTTCAAAAGAAAATATTAGGGTTTACGTAAAGAGAAGGGTTGGCGGTTTCCGGCGAGATCGACGGCGATGATGGGGCACGGTGGCGGCGTTGAGGGTCAGTGACGGCGGGGTCGAAGATGGTTGGAGGTGGCACCGGTGTCGACGTCCGGCGAGGCAACGAAAACAACAACAGCAGCAGCACTCGTCCCTCGCGTCTCGCTGCTGCGCGGTCTCCGGCGACGATGTGGGCGGTGGCGAGGCACAGCGGCGGCGGTGGCACGGCAGTCACCTAATAAGAAAATCAGATTTTTTTTTTTTGGAAAAAATAATAATAACCATAATAATAGTAATAATAATAAAAGCAATACTAATAATAATAACATTAATACTAAACACATAGCAATTAAAATTCACATAATCATTCATATAACAAATTTTAATAAACACGATAATATTAATAGTAATACTAATAATAAATAGGGTAAAACTAATAATACTAAACCTCTGAAATTACCGATATACCCTTGTTAGTCCCTCACGATCCTACGAGCTCAAGTGTTAGCAAAAGTAAACATAAACGAATAATAATAATAACGACGTCAAACCTAATTTACTAACGACGTCACGATCAACATCTTTGGATTTTTCGGGGTTTTATAAAGATATATAATAAATTAGAAAAAGTAATTTGTGATGGGTTGTGGCAAACTGCGGTATGGTGTGGCACCGCAGTTTGCCAACCGCAGTATAGAACAGGGCCTTAGCAGATTTGAGCGGGCAAATAAATGGGGCAAACTGGACTTTTCACACTTAAGTCAAGGGGTATTTATGTCTTTTCATTGTTTCCGGCTATTTTGGTCGGAAAATACCCAACCAACATATTTTGACAACAATCTGGTCCCCAATGAGTGAAAAAAGTAATGTGGTCCCCAAATAGTCACTTTTGGGGAATGTATGGCACCTGGAGCAATTTTTTAGGAATCCTTGGTCAAGATAAAGGATCGCCTAGGCGTTGAACTCTCCCCTTCTTGCGCGCGACTCAACCCTAGTCATTGGAGCCTCCGATTTAGCTACCTCACTTAATTTAGAACTTTCACCCATCTTCGTTGGGGATTGGGCTTGGTAATGACCATAAACCCGACCCGTGAAGCATTTTCTACCCTTGAGCTTTCGAAGATAATCAACACTTTCCATATGAGCTCGGGAAGATGGTTTAGGTAGCTTGGAAGTTCGGATTTCTTTGGATGAAGTCGTTCTCCAAGAGTGAGCACTTCCCTTCCTAGAAGGCCATGAAGTGATCTTCTCCTCCATTCTCCTACCTTGAGAACCACCATGTCAATAATAATCAAAATACCTCGAATAACCACTATGGTGCGTTCTAGGAGCCCGAGTTGAAATATCACGATCCCAGTTCGAGGACTCTAGTTGCGTAGGGGTCGTAGTGTGGAGTATGTCACTCATTCAACGTTACACTTCTCGAACCTTCTCTTCGATACGTTGAAGAGTCTCCTTGAAGGTTGGTTTGGGTTTGGGTTTGAGAAAAGAGGGACATCATATTTTCCCAAAGCATAGGACTTGGAGGCCATTTGTGGAGCTTGGTTTTCTTTGTGGGGTGTATAATTTGAGAGGATGGAGGTTTAGGTTCTTTGTAGCTAGAAAGTTCTGAAGGGTTTTTGTGAGGCTAATTTTGTGGAGGAAAATGGGGGTGAAACCGGCAAGAGGAATGCACCATAAAGAACAAACTCGGATGGGCACAGAACCACCACCAATAATATCCACCAAGAAAACAACCGCCAACACAACAAATACAACAAATAAATTTCAACACAACCCAATAATATTTCTAACCATTCAATCAACAATCAAGAACAACAATAACACCCAACAATAATGGATGAAGTGACGGATTGTGTTTGGGGAAAATTTGTGGAGTTTGGGGGTTTTCTTGTAGTTGGATAGTGTTTGGCTAAGGGTTCTTTGTGTTTTTCTCACATTGACCTTTCATTGAACACCTTCCGGGCATTATTTTCCAACTTCACCTCAAAGCTCCAATATGCATCAAAATCACCAAATACAAACACAATACAATGTATTCCAACACTCTTAGACATCAAAGGGAATGGGGAACACCAATATTTGCATACAATCCACAAAACCAAGAACAACAAAATCACCACCAAACAACAAAAAGAACAATTCAAGGCACAAACAAGAAATCTCCAACAAACTATGAGTTCTATGCCTAGCTCTGATACCAAATGGAGAGGGATGCGTGGAAGCCTAGGGTCTAAACAATAATGTGGATCATGGAAATCCACCCATAGAACTCATAAACACTATGAACTAATTTTTAGGGTTTTGGATTAATGGAGATAAACATGAAATTAAAAGATATGGACAATTCTAAAGAAAAAAATCTCACCGAATTGAACTTACATATTCAAACACTTGCACAAGAATCGCCCACAAGCAAAGAGTATTGGATCACCCAAGAAATCTCACAAAGAGTAGAGGATAAACACCCACTCACAAAGAAGAGAAATCACAAACCAACTTCCACCCAAAGGATTAGCTTTCATTGCAATAGGTTTTGAAAACCAACAATTATAAACTCTTTAATTGAGAGGAATTTTTTTGAGTCCAACTCCTAAACATTCATTATCAAAATCTATCTTAAAAAACAAGCTAAAGGGAGGTATTTATACTAATGGGGGGGGGGGAGCTAAAATAGTAAAACATAACATTTAACACAAAAAACACGCGCAGGCTGGTGACCGTCGCGGGTGTCATGGGTTGGTCGCGGGCGCGACAGAGCAGATGTAGCAGCAGCAGTTGTCGGATAATGAGAGGTTGCGGGTGCGACGGAATCTTTCGCGGGTGCGACAACAATCGGGCGCAGCAGCGTCGTCTGGGAAGAATAAGGTCGCGGGTGCGAAAAGTACGTCGCAGGTTCGATATCCTTCTGGGCAGTTTTTCCTGCCGACTTCAAACGCGCATAACTTCTTCATCCAAACTCCGTTTTAGGCCTATAAGATATCGATGGAAAGCTCTCGGTGTATACATTAAGCTGCCAAAATGTCAAGTGCATAAGAGTTGTATTGAAGGAGTTATGATTGAAAGCGTGAAGGCACGCACATTTTTAGCCTTTGAACGCCTTCACCGCCTTGTGCTTATTCTTGCTGATGTTTCCGAAGCCCCTTAGAAGGCTCGACAATGGTCCGATAGAGACAAACCAAAAGTGAACCGATCCCCATACAGTTCATATCCCCGCCCCCACTTTGCTCTCTTAATTATTTTGACTTGCACTGATAGTGTTAGATAAGTGTTGGGGGGAGGGGGTGTGCTTTATAGGGAAGGTGAGTCTTTCAGTTGGTTTGGTTCTATTAGGTTCGTTGTCCCCATGTTTTTTTAGCATGTTCTTGATCATGTTATCTAGGTTACTTGGTGGGGTGGTTGGTTTGCGTTTGATTTCATCATTCGTAGGACCGGGTAGGTAAGTTATTTCACCCTCAATTCCCGCCTCAAAGAATGAGATTCGGGGTTGAGGTTTGTTCTTGTCAATGTACATGTTGTAAATATTTCAGTTTCCTTTTGTTCTCAAGCTAGTGTCATGTATAATTGTTTTTCTTTTGATCCTGCATGTGAACAATCACGCATAGTATGATTTTCTTGTTTATTCCTAACCAATGGTGTGATGTTCTTTGGATCGTGGATGAATATGCTTTAATTGAAGATCTTGAGGTAACCTCTTTCTGCTCTCTTTGGTGTGTATATATCTTTGATCCAATCTGCATGCTTGATTTTCTTTTTGGGTGGCGAACCCCTTTGAGTGTTCGTGTTGGGATTATACTGCTGTTGGAGCCGTGTGTGCTCCGGGCGCCACCCCTTTTCTGTGTGCTAGGTGTTTGTATATATGGTTTTCATAGTTTTTCTACCTTTCATGAGACACCCTTTTCACAATGAGGATATTGTGGCATTTTAAGTGTGGGGGGAGAGATATTCTGTTTCAAGGGTAGATCATCTAGCATTTTATTTTTGTTCTTCTTAGTTTTTGCTAAAATTTGAAAACTTTTCGTGAAAATGAAAGAAAAATGGGAAAAAGTTGTGAAAACCCCAAAAGTGTTTCTTTTTCTTTTTGAAGATGCTTTCATTCACAATTGTGTAGGTAGTTGTCTAATTGGCCAATTTAATCATTTAGAACTTAGAAGTGGCCGATATGAACAATGACAGGTCTTAGAAAGGATTTCTACCATGATTTACCTTTATTAGATCTTGGCATGGAATGTGAAAGTAGAGTCCTCACTCGTACACGCCCCGATTGTGATTTCCTTACCCAAAGTTGGATAGTTTGAGTTGTTCAATGCTCTTGCTCGTCTTAATTAATAATTAATTACTGTCGGTTCCACCAATGAGGGTTGGTATGGGTGGACGACGCTCATGCCCTCAAGTACAATGTTTACATATGGAGCAACTCGAATTGGTAGGGTAACCCTTTGCGAAGGCCGGTCCTATTCCCGAAACAAACTGACACAGACGCCCCTAAAATCTTGAAAAGAAAAAAAAAAGAGAGTAAGGCATAAGAGAGAAAAAGAAAAATAAAAGAAAAGAAAAAGAAAAAGAAAGCCACGAAAAAGAAAAAGAAAGAAAAAATTGAGAAAGTGAAAGAAAAGGAAAAGGAAAGAAAAGAGAAGTTGGAAAAAAAAAATAAAGAGTGAAGTTAAGTTAGCTAATAAAACCCCAGCTTGAGCATGAAAATGACTTTGATTGACCGAGTTAGGCTAGAAAAGATCAGTTAGGGCCCACTTAAACTTGTGCACGAGGATTCTTGCTTAAAATGAAGTGTCGGGGTTGAAAACCTCGAGGATTGGGAGTTTTCCAACCTTTTTGTCCTTATTTGTTCATATTTGCTTCTTCCATTTGATTGTTGAGGCGGGTAGGGGAACTAATTGTATGATTGGGGACGAGACTATCTTTTCCTCTCTTGTTTTACTTTTGTTTTTACCTTTTCTTCTTTCCCTTTTTTCTTGCATGACTTTTGTGGGTATAGTCGCTACAAACCCTCACGAGACCCACCTTGTCCACCTGGGTTGCCAGGGGATTTAAAGGGCTTGGTGCGTACGCTAAATGCACTCGCTTCCTCCCACGACAGAGGAGTTGGTGTTTAGTTTTAGGTAATTTTTGTTTTATTTTGCTTGGGACGAGCAAAACTTCAAGTGTGGGGGGTGTTTAGGCCCGATTTTATGCCTAAATAAGCCCTTTTAACTTGGTATTTTACTCGAGTCCAAGTCTTTTTCATCGTTTTTATTAGCTTTCTAGATGTTTTGCAGGTTTTCACACTTTTGGAGCAAGTGCAAGGAAAACGAGCTAAATTGAGGCTTTTTAGAGAATCTCGAGCGATTTCCCGAGCCAAGCCTAGCCGAGGACGAAAGCGGAGTTGACTCAAGAACTTCTTCCCTCATACTTGAAGCAAAGAAGAGGTGTAACACCCGCGACAATCCTTGTAGCGGGCGTTACAGCCTTGACCAGAAGCAAAGAGGAAGAAGCAGCAAGTTGTCGCGCCTATTACGCCAGAGGTGACGCCCGCCACACATTAATCGCGCCTGTTACCTCGTTTGTGCCGCCCGCTACACAGCGCCAGACGCTGATAACCCTGGCTGGCCAGAAAGACTTCACCCCCGCGACTGTGGTGGTCGCGTTCGTGACCCTACGAACGCTGGAATCGCTTGACCTCACTTCTCTCGGTCGCCCACGCCACCGTTGAGGTGGCGCCCGCGACCTACTGTTTTCAGTGTGTATTTCTAGGTTAAAACGACTGTGTTTTGAGAAAGAGTAATGCCTTGTATAAATACCAAAAGTGACAATTTGAACTGAGGGGGAGGGGGGAGTAGGTTATCAAGTAGGGAATTAGGTTCTCATTCTGTATTAGTGAGTTTTAGAGTTCCATTAGTGAGAGACTAGCTTCGGTTAATCTAGGGTTTAGTGGATTTTGGTGTTGTATCAAGATTTGAGGATTCAATCAATTGAGAGATTGATGGATGATCATTTCCATTGCCTTCCTTTGTTCATTTCCATCTTTCGATAAGTTTTCTCTTCCCTTAACTCTTTTATGAATTGCCTTGCTTAATTACTTGCTTGTTTAATTGTTCTTGCTTGCCTTTTTAATTATTTTGCTTGGTTTGTGATCTTTGGTTGCTAGATATTATGCTTAGGGTTGGATTTTATGCTGTTAGCTTAGTTTTAATGATGATTATTTGCTAGAAACCTCATGGGTTAGAGGGTAATTAAGGGTGTGAACGGGTGATTATGTATGGGTTAGCAATTTTTGTGAGTAATTGGTTGGGAAATCAATTTCCCACTCCTATCCTTCCCTCAAGTGGGATGTATTTGGGTCCGAAAGCTCCCGAATACATCCAACACTTGTGTCAGAAGGTAGGAGATGGGATAGTTAATGCTCACCCACGAAAGTGGAAGGAGGTTAACTAGGGAATTTCGTTTCATTAACCCTCTGGGTCTGTGTTGACTTTTAGGTAGTTAATCCGGACTATCCTCGAGAGAGGAAGCTCGGTGGGTCTTTTCTAACGGAATAGCCACTTGATTCTCCATCCTTGTTGCTCTCTTATTGCAAAACCCATGTCCTTGTTCCCATTTGCATCCCTAAAAGCCTCCGAAGCCCATTGTCTTATCTTTACTGACCTTAGTTTTATTTGCTGTGTTGTGATCTACTTTTAAACCCATTCCTTTACCTTAGCAATCTTAGCATGACCTTGACCTAGATTCTATGACCAAGGCCCCTCGCTCCATGAGAAGAACGATAAAAATTGGGTTGATACAAACTACAATACAATGTACCCCTCGTGCCTTTGGAGTTGTGTGTGAACATTACTAAGTGTATCTTGCTGGGCACATAGTAGCTCTTGTTGACTCTCAAACAAGTTATGCTGACTCTAGACTAAGATCTGTCGCTCCTAAAAGTTAACACTTGTTCGAGTTGAGTGTTGATTTGCCCCAACGAAGCATGCCAAGACTGGCTCCCACTGTCTTCGTCTTCCTTCGCCTTCCTCAGTGCGTCCTTCTTCTTCTTCATCTTCCCCTCCTCCTTCATCTTCTTCAATTTCTTCCTTTCTTCCTCCTCCTTGCCGGCCACGTCCGGGCCTCCCACCTTACGGCTGCAGCCGTAATTTTGGCCACATGACCAATTGTGGGCGTCGGTGATGTCCAACAATCGCTCGGCGTACTCCGGATCCAGGTGAATAGATGCTTTATCGGCATCGTATCCGTGTAAGTAAATCGTACGTGTCCGTTTTTTTAGCGATGATCCCCATTTTCTGCAGCCTGACTTCGTCCATGGGGTCGCGGAAATAGCGCGACTTCCACTTGTTTAGATAGGCTTTGAAACCCTGCTGTATGATGTGACCCATTCATATCGTCGTGGGCCGATTCTCTATGCTTATTTCCCTAAAGCAATGCAGAATACAAGATCCTGTGTTGACGCGATGACCTTACAGTGTGTTGAAGATCACAAATAGATCGTCCTTGCGGATTTTTGGTCGCGTGTCGTCCCGACCAAACACGGAGCTCGTGACAATACGATGAAAGATTCAGACGGCGAGGTTGCAGAAATCCCGTGCTTTGGAGTTTCTTGGGCAATGGTACCTCATGTGCATGCCTCGAGACTCGGCATTCATTCGCCGCCAGCAAGTTAGTGATTTCATTTCGTCCTGCTTATTGAACTTTTTACACCTCTCGTAGTATTTACCATACAAGGGCAAACCAAGTGCACGACATAAGTCATGGACGATGCGCTCCATTTCCTTATTGGCCAACCGGTAGTTGAATGTCGCATCCGAATAACCATCACCATACACCCGCAATGAGCTTATAAACTTCATGTAATGTTGCTTGTGCATCTCGTCTCAAAAGGTGATCTTGGTCGTGGGCCACTCTGAATTAGAGTGGTCGGCTGGGCCTTGTATCGGTTTTTAACAGGAGATGATGGCTCGGGTGGTCGTGAGGAAGGATGCTCATAAGTACGGGTTTATCTACCCATAACGTGAACGAGGGTGGATTGTGATGGGAAGGGATGAAGAAATACAGCTAGCACGACACCTAGGTCTCAACAAGAAATTCGAACACAAGCAACACACCAAGTAAGTAGAGAAATGAACTAGCACAACGAGTTACTTTCGAATTACCTGGAATGAGGGCCTAGGATTGAAATGCAGCCAAAAAAATCGAGCCTTAAGGGATGAGATTATGAAGATTTTCGCATTTTGAGAGGTCAAGGGGATGCCATTTGGAGAATGGAGGGTGTGGGTGTGGCGAATTGAAGGAGAGAGAGAGAGAGATTTTTGTGAGAAAGGGAGTGATGAAGCCGTGGGTGCTAGGGTTTTGGAGAGGGAGTGAGTCGAGTGAGAAGAAGGAAGAAAGAAGAAATGAAATAGAAAGAAATATGGTTTTAAAAGTCGAAGAATCGCGCAACCCAGACTGGTCGCGGGCGCGACAGAATTGGAAATCTGAATTTTCGAGCTTCCTTCTGTCGCTGTCGCTACGACTCGCGACGCTTGCGATGACTTTTTGTAGGCAATTGAAGAGAATGCGTCTTGACTGCTACAAATCTCTTCATGGGTGCGACGAACTGAGTTTTCCCCTTAGTTCTTTGCTTGCTTGATCTTCTGTCGTAGTGGGTGTTACGAGCTGCGTAATATCTGTTACCACTTTCTGCCCCCCAAACATGAAGTTTTCAGATTTTCAATATGAGACTAAGTCCTAAAAACCTTAACTCCCTCTCATTTTGAGATCTTCTTCACTTGCACTCTCAAACACTCTCAAAATCCAAACAGACTTTATTCACTCACTCCTCTGTACACATTATTCCTCTCACACCTTCACTCTTTTTTTTTTTTTTTTTTCTAAAAACAATTTTCATTGTTTTTTACTCTGTTTTTTTTTTCCTTCTCTTTTCTCCATGCTTTTTTTTTTTTTTCATTTCATGCTTTTACTACCTAGAACTAATACCTCAAGAACGAAAAAGAAAAGAGAAAAAATAGGAAAGGAGAAAAGAAAAACAAAAAGAAGAAGGAAATATGAAAGAAATGGAAAGTACGGGGTGCCCCCTATATAGTGCTTGTTTATGGTCTCCAGCTCAACCTAACACTTACTTCAAGCCCCATGGTTTGCGAGGTAGACGAAAATTGTCCCCGCATACTCCTCGCCCATCAAATAAGGCTTGATCTTTGAGGAGTTCACCTTGAATGTCTCTCCTTTGTCATTTTTCACCATAACCACACCGGCCGGGTGAATTTTCATGTTTTCAAACGGTCCAGACCACCTAGATCTCAGCTTCCCAGAAAAGAGCTTGAGTCTTGAGTTGAAACTTAAGACCCGGTCTCCTAGGGTCCTACCTCGAACCCTCGGTGGTTTAATCTCTTGTCGTGCCAGGTTTTAGTTCTCTCCTCGTATATCTTGTTATTCTCGTACGACTGACGCCTCAACTTCTCAAGTTCCTCCAGCTGGAATAATCTCGTCTCAACTGATGCCTTGAGGTCATAATTCATCTTCCTTATAGCCCATATGATCTTGTGCTCAAATTTCACGGGAAAATGGCAACCTTTCCCGTAAAATAAGCGGTAAGGAATCATTACTATGGGTGTCTGGTAAGCCCATAGCACGTCGTCCAGCTTGTCCACCTAATCTCTCCTCGAGGAATTCACAGTTTTCTCAAGGACTTCCTTAATGGCTCGATTCGAGATTTCTACTTGACCTTGAGTTTGAGGGTGGTAGGGAAGCCCCTTTATACCATATTTAGAGAGCAACGCTTCAAATCTCTTCTCGATGAAGTGGGAACCGTTGTTACTAATAATGGGATGCCAAATCTAGGGAAAATGACCCTCTTTAGGAACTTGGACACGGACTACCCATCACATCGAACACAAGGAATGACTTCTACCTATTTTAATATGTAATCGACCACCACGAGAATATAATGGTGTCCCCTAGAAGAGGGGAATGACTCCATAAAATCTATCCCCCATATGTCAAAGACTTCTACCTCGAGAATGTAGTTGAGCGATGCTTCGTTGCGACGAGAAATATTCCCGGACCTTTGACATTTATCACACGCTCGAACATGACGATAGGCGTCTTTAAATAAGGTAGGCCACCAGTAGCTAGCTTGCAACACATGATCGGCTGTCTTGCTAGATCCCCCACGGCCTCCACAAGGAAGCTCATGACAATGGGTCAACACCGATTTGGTCTCACTTTCAGCCAAACTCCTTCGATACATGCCATTATTACACAATCTGAACAGGAATGGGTCGTCCCAATAAAATTGCTTCACATCGTGAAAGAACCTCTTATTTTGATAAGGGTTGAGGTCATAGGGCACCACTTTTCTTGCCAAATAGTTTATGATATCCGCATACCAAGGATGGTTGTGCTTGATAGACAAGAGATACTCATCCGGGAAAGAATCCTCAATTGGTTGGGTCTCTAAATCCACTAGAACCCGGAAAAAGTGGTCGGTAACCACATTTTTCATCTTGGCCTTATCCCAGATTTCAATATCAAATTCTTACATAAGGAGAACCCATCGAATCAGCCTCGGGTTGGTCTCCTTTTTCCCCATAAAATGCTTGATCGCAGCATGATCAGTATAGACAATGACCCGGGAGAACATCAGGTATTGTCGGAACTTTTTGAGGACGAAGACGATCGCTGAGAGTTCTTTTTAATCGTAGTGTAGATCTTCTGGGTACTGTGTACTGCATGGCTAGCATAATATGTAACTTGTGCTTATCTTTTATCTGGGCAAGGCCGACCTCGATGACGAAATCACTAGCATCCGCCATGATCTCGAACGGGAGTGGCCAATCTGGGGGCTGAACCATTGGTGTTGAAGTCAATGCTTGGCCTGCAAAAGGACGTAAGACATTCGTCAGAAAATATGAAAGGGGCATCTTTTTACAGGAGGTCAGTCAAAGGACGAGCAATTTTTTCAAAATCCTTGACAAATCGACGGTAAAAGCCGGCAAGTCCAAGGAAGCTGCACACCCCTTTAACTGAAATCGGGGGTAGTAGTCAAAACGACGCCTTCCTCAACCATAATATGACATTTCTCCCAATTCAAAACCAAGTCCACCTCCTTACAACGAACAAGGATCTTTTGAGGGTTCCTAAGACAGTCCTCAAAGGTCTAGCCATGCATGGAGAAACCATCCATAAACACTTCCATGATGTTTTGAATATAGTCACCAAAGATAGTTGTCATGCACCTTTGAAAGGTGCCCGACTGTTTCAAAAAAAAAAAAAAAAAAAGAAAGAATGTGCCCGGCGCATTGCAAAGACCAAATAGCATCCTTCTATAGGCGAAGGTACCATATCGACAGGAAAAAATCGTTTTCTCCTGATGAGCTAGGTGAATAGGTATTTGGAAAAACCCAGAATAACCGTCCAAAAAACAAAAGAAAGAATGTCTCACCAACCTTTCTAACATTTGGTCAATAAAGGGTAAGGGGAAATGGTCTTTTTTGGTTGCTTTATTTAATTGGCGGTAATCTATACACATTTGCAACCCGGTGACTGTCCTAGTATTCACTAGTTCACTTTTGTCATTTACAGCTACGCTCAATCCACCCTTTTTCGGAACACACTGCGTTGGGCTTACCCATTCGTTATTTGCGATGGGAAGATGATCCCGACAACCAAGAGCTTAGTTACTTCCTTTTTAACCACTTCTTGCATGTTAGGGTTTAACCGACGATGGGGTTGTCTAGTGGGTTTCACATCATCAAGCAAATCAATGGAATACATGCGAATGGATGGGGAGATATCCTTCAAATCATCAATGGTGTAACACAAGGTACCTTGGTGTTTTTAAGAAGATCGAGCAATTTCGAATGCTCGGTTCCTTGGAGTTTTGCATTGATGATTATGGGGTATGTATCATAATCTCCAAGAAAAGCGTACCTTAAGGAAGGCGACAAGGATTTGAGCTCCAATTGAGGGGGAGAAGATTCGGAAGATGCCGCACCTTTGCAAATAATCTCGTGAATTGGAATGTCATCACGAGGTGACGTCGTGTCAAGCAAGTTTAAGAGGAATGTGATCTCACTACCGTCGGGGTCAAATTGGAATGCCTCGTGTAGGCTTGGTACCAAAGGACTCTCACAAGACGACTCCAACATGTGCGACTCCATCAAATAATCGTTCACCACCTCCTCCATAATATCCATAGCATAACAAGAATCCTTGAACGAAAGATTCTTCATGGACCCCTCAAGGTTGAATGCTATGCTCTCATTCCAAAATTGGAGGGACATACGACCATTTTTTACGTCGATCATAGCACCCGCCGTGGCCAAGAATGGACGACCAAAGATAATAGGTATGTTAGCATCCTCGTCCATGTCCAAAATGACAAAGTTACAAGGGATGACGAAGCTCCTAACTTGCACTGGGATGTCCTCCAAGATACCCAATGGTCTCCAAATGGACCTATCGGCGAGTTGGAGATTGATAGTGGTGGGGCCCAAATCATATAAATTCAACTTTCGGCTGATGGAATATGGCATCACGCTCACACTCACCCCCAAATCACATAACGCTCGGTCGATCTTCATATCCCCGATTGCACAAGGGATAGAAAAGCTCCCGGGATTAGCAAGTTTCTCTAGGGTCTTGTTCCCAATAATCGCACTACAATCAGGTGTCAAATAGATAGTAGACTCCTGCTTGATTCTCCATTTGCTCGTGAGAAGGTCCTTGAGATGATTTTTAAACATTGGAACTTCGGAGATAGCATCCAAGAAATGGGTGTTAACTTGGAGCTTCTTGAGCATCTCGATGAATTTGGAGAATTTAGCATCCAATTTCAGTTTAGCTAACCGCTCGGGAAAAGGAACAGGTGGGCGGTGTGTCTTTGGTTTCTCCATGGACTGCTCATGATCATCCTCTCTCATTGTCCCCTTTCCTTTTTCCACTCTCTCCTTCACGATTCTCTCATTTTCAACTTCCTCCTCAAAACTGGATTTTTCTCCCGACTACCCCATACACTCACCGTTATACTCATCGCTATCTTCTTCAACCACCTCCATCTCACTCTCATCCTTCTCCTCCACAAGATTCCTCTTCTCCATCGTAGGTCTCTCAGCTTCCCTCCCACTCCTAAGGGTGATACCATTCAACTGGCCTTTGGGATTGGCTTGACGTTGACTAGGAAGGGATTGGATGGGCTTGGCATGTTAAGCAATTTGAGCCAACTGCACCTCCAAGTTCTCGAGGCGGGCACAGTCATTATATTGATTTGTTATGATTTGCTTTAACATTGCCTTGATAGAGGAATCTTGGGGTAGCTTGGATGTTTGTGAGGATTAGGCATGTTGGGAGTTTTGTGAGTGAAAATCCTATTGACCACATCAATAAGTTTGAGCAACATGTTGGTTTTGTGCATATGCATGGTGTCTCGGCCGAGTACATGAAATTGAAATTTTTCCCACTTACTTTGTCGGGAAAGGTTAAAATGTGGCTTCAAAGATGTCCACCGAGTACTTTGTTTGAATTTTAAGCAAGAGCTTGATGAAAATCATGGGATTTGCTTAGTCATGACTTCCTCCAACGCTTCTTTCCGGCTGATGAGACATGTCGACGAAGGCAAGCCATAATGAATTTTAAGCAAGAGCTTGACGAAACTTTGTTTGAAGCATGAGGGAGGTTAAGAGCCTCCAACAAAGGTGTCCTCATCATAACTTAGAGGACTGGCTACTTTTGCACCATTTCTACATGAGATTATCTAGTTCTCTACGAGAGTCCATCGATCATGCTTCTGGCGGGATGTTCCTCAAGAAAACGGCAGAGGAAGCAAATATAATCCTTCATGAGCATTCCCAAAACTTCCCTCATTGGAGGGGGGGGGGGGTCGTAGTTCTAGAGATGGTGGTGCTCCCTTAGAAAGCAACTCGACCATCAAATTTTTCATGAATGTCATCCTCAAGATGCAGCAAAAGAATTGCTCTAGAAGAGACCACAAAGCAAGTAAAGGTGGTCCAAGAGATGTAAATGCTTATGTCCAATAGATCTCTTGTTTGTGACTATTGTGGTGGACCACACCCTTCCCAGCAGTGTGCCGAACGTCCATCCGAGTAAGTTCAAGCTGATTATCCCAACAACAACCTTTCCTATACCACTCAACAACCAATCCGACCCCGAGTTAACTATGCTTATAATCAACAAACTCCCCAAAACTAGAACATACCTCTCGGTTCTTTAAATAACACTACAAGAAAATTGATATTTTGTGGCATTTTATTAGTGGCAAATTTTAAAATGCTACAAAATATAAGAAATTTATAGATCAATAGTAGCATATATGATATTGCCATAAAAAGGGGGTCTATCGTAGCAAGCAATACAAAATGCTACAAAAGACCTTGTGCGGTAATTTGAAAATTTCAGCTAAAATTATTCCCACTCAAAATTTTAAGTAAAATTAGAATTAGACTTGCACTCCAATTAATTTATTTTTCCCATTTATTTTATTACCAAAATCTTCCCTGCTTTCCTAAAAATCTAGAATACGTATCCTACTATTGTATTGTTAATCTCTTTCTCCATTCTTTCATTCCCCTTTCTTCTTCTCTCCATTGAGGAATTCATAGATTCATCTCTTTCTCCTCGCATTCTCCTTCCATTCCATTCTCAATTTCGTTCTTCTTTCTTTCATTACTTCATCTCCATTCTCCCTCAACTATATCTCTTTCTCCCCCAACAGAGAAAGCATGCCCTAATTCTCACCCATCCATAGTTCGGAGGAAACGAATTTGTCGGAGTAACGATTTCCAGTCGCCGGAGAAACGAAAATCGAAAACCAATCCAGTCGCCTGTTGAATGTTAGTCTAGAGCATGGACAAAACAGATGGAGAATATGAGAAGTTTACCATCATCAATACCAGTTCTGGCGTTTAAGGTAATTTCACATTATTTCCTAATTCGAATTTAGTTTTTGCAATTTTCGTAGAATTGGTTCCGATTAATATTGTTTGTAATTCTGTCTCAGTCATTTGTCTATGTACTCATTTGCGTTTGTCCTATGGTTTGTCTGTGCAATTCATCAATTTGTCAAGGTCCCAATTATCTCTCAATCAGGTTAGTTTCCAATTGTTTCTTAATTATAATTTAGTTTTTGCAATTTTCATAGATTTGGTTCCCATCAATATTGTTTGTGATTCTTTCGCACTCATTTGTCTGTGGTTCATCTTGGTTTGTCATGTCGTTCATCTGGGCCGTTAATAAGTTTTTAGGGCAATTCATCAGTTTTTAAAGGTCCTAATTCTTTGATAATCAGGTTGGGCCATTAATTAGTTTTGGTGTATTTAATATCGTTTTGGCAATTCTGGTAAGGTGTAGAATGGGACATGGTGGATAGTTTAGTATCCACTAAATGTTTTTGTGTATTTAAGACCACTTTCACCGAGTGAGAGAGTATGGTGTCATGGGTTTATGCATGTTATTTTGTTGTCTGTTTTCTCACATGAAAGGGATGTCTCTTCATTTATTCTGGTTTGATTGAGATGCTGGATGTAATGATAAAATTATGAGGATTGTTCATTTCAAATTTGAAATATTTTGGTTGAGATTTATGCAAGATAAGTTCACTTGATCAGTGAAGGGATTGCTTGGATATATTTGTGGGATTAGGACTTAAAAATTAGTTTAGGGACCTAGATTCCATAATGATCAAGTCTTGTGATTGGAAACAAATAATTTGGTATTAGAGCTCAGTCCAGAGGTCATTTGAAGTATTAGAACTCCTTAAAGATCAAGCTATATTTGATGGCGAGTATGCGGGGACGGTTGTGGTCTACCTCGCTAACCATGAGGCTTGAAGTAAGTGTAAGGTCGAGTTGGAGACCATAAACAAGCACTTTATAGGGGGGTACCCCGCACTTCTCATTTCTTTCATCTTTCCTTCTTTTTGTTTTTCTTTTCTCCTTTCCTATTTTCTCTTTTGTTTTTCCTTCTTGAGGTATTAGTTCTAGGTAGTGAAAGAAAGAAATGAAAAAAAAGGAAAAAGCATTTATGTAGTCAAACGATAGCCATAAATAATAGCTTTCACTCAGAATTGCAGGATTTCGCAGTATATCACTGTAGGTACCCCAGGAAAGAGCGACCGCTTTTCCGCGTGATTCGCAACTTAAATGATCGGGAGCCGACTAAGGTTGCTTAATCCTTAAATAAGGATAATTTTATTTTATGAAATTCATTTTCAGGGTGATGAAACTTTATTTATTTACAAACCTTTTTTTTTATTATTTAAATTATCCGAAATTACACAAAATATTTTAACAATAATTTAATCCCGGCCCACTTAATAAATCTAGGCCCAAGTAAGTGGGCAACCAGAGCTCGTTAAAACCCGCCTAGGTTTTAACGAGGCCTGGACTGGACCTCTCGCCTCCAGGCCCAGAGAGAAAGTGGGTTGAAATTAGTAAAACCCACCTAGGTTTTACTGATTTCTAGCCTATTTCTCCTCGGGCCTAGCCTGGGATGAGTGTCGGACATGGATCAAATTATTTTATTAAATTATTTTTTATGCGAGAAATGGAATACTTTAAACAAGTAAACGAATTTGTAAAATGTTTAATGAGTCGCCAGCCGATTTAAGGAAATCTACAAACCATAAAATAGGAAAAGAAAGACCCCGGTCTACGAACCCGATTTCTAGATTCGGGGGTAAGGTTATGGGTTCGAGAGTTATAAGAACTCTCGAATCCGCCTTTTATAAAACAGACTCTACTAAAATCGACATTGAACAGAAAGAGAGCGGGGAGAAGTTTGGTTAATGTCGCAGAATTATTATTCAAAACATGCAAGATGATGTTTACTTTTTACAAAATGTACAAGTAAAGGGATTAAAGAATGAATTACATGATTAATCACAACAATATGAATAACGAAATCGAACCTTGTTTAAAGGTGGCGGATGAGATGGATTTGATCCCTTGGTTTGACCTTGACTTGGAGCTCGGATGAGATAGTGTGAGTGGCTTAGAAGAGTGGTATATAGGTGATTATATGGATATCATGAGTGTGATTATTTGAGGATTAAAGATGAATATTGATGATGAAGTTTTGAGAGAATTGGAGAATAGTAAGGAGGTAGTTGGTGGGAATAGATGATGATAGTTGATTTGAGTAGAGTAAGGGTGATGGAGGATGATTGTTGATGAAATGAGGGTAGAGTAAGTGTATTAGATGATAGTAGTTGATTGTAGATGAAATGAGGAGGAAATGGAAGGGGTATTTATAGGTGAGGGAGTGAGAGATTTGGAGGAAAAATGGAGGGATCATATCCCACAAATCATGTCATCCAAAGACCAAAACCTAGGCGGGTTTTGGGAGGTCAAGGGCAAAGTCAAACACGTGGGCAAAATTCAAGGGATTAAATTTCATGCATGCAGATTTTGGCGCCAGACAGCTTAAAGCCTAGGCGGGGTTTAGCTGATCATCATACGGATTGGTGACGTGGCACCAAACGACGTCGCTCCGATATTCCTCTCAAAACCTAGGCGGATTTTGAGTTATCTCTCGCCCAGGGCGCACTTTTGGGCCTGCTTTTGTGTGGGTTGGTCTTTTGAAAGTTAAAACCCAGGGGGGTTTTAAGCGAATGTAGGCGGCCTGTTGACTTCTCGGGCTCAAGCTGTTGACCCTTTTGGGCCCAATGACCCATTAATCATTTGACCCAAATGATTTGCTGATTTTGATGAGTCGGGATTATGCCGGTACAAATTCTGGTGTTTATAGAGAGCCCCCACTTTAATCGAGTCCGAATAGGACGAATGTCAAAGTAGTCTGAAGATATGACTTTGGATTGCAAAGCCTGGGTTGACGCTTGGAAGCTGAGTCCTGCATCGCGGTTGCGGGTGGCATGCGCCTCTTTTGGGATGATCTTGAGCAAGAATGATGCTCTACTTGACCGTTGATGAGTCGCTGTTGATCTTGGGCGAGAATGACACCTTACTTGAAGGTGTGGGTTGACACTTGGAAGATTCGTCCTGTGCCAGAGTTGTGGGCGGTGTGCTCCTCTTTGGGGATCTCGAGCAAGAATGATGCTCTACCTGACTATTGATTAGTCGTTCCTGATCTCGGGCGAGAATGATGCCTTACTTGTTATTGGACATGATGCCGATGGTTCATGGAGTTTTCTAGTCCTTCCCAGTGTCGGTCCCAGTCTTTCCCGCTGTCGGCACCAATCTTTCCCGGTGTCGGTTCCAGTCATTCCCGGTGTCGACTCCAGTCTTTCCCGGTGTTGGTTCCAGTGTTTCCTGGTGTCGGTTCCAGTCTTTCCTAGTGTCGGCTCATGTCTTTCCCGGTGTCTGTGTTGATGATTGTTGACATTTTCGATGCCGAAGGACTTCACCAAACGCGATGATGATGGCCTTGGTGGTCGAGACTTCATCGGGCACGATGCCGATGGATCGGAGATAAAGACTTCACCGGGCGCGATGCCGGTGGCTCAGGATTGGGATTACATTGAAACTCTGCCGATGGCCCTGGGTGATGATGATGACAGCGACTTTTTATGCGGTAGCTGGATGGTGGTGGTCCCTTTTTCGGCGACCTGAGAGCTTGCGACTTTTTATGCGACAGCTGGATGATGGTGGCGCCTTTTGGCGGCGACCGGGTGTCTGTGATGACTCCCTGCACAGAAACCAAAGCAGAATGTCAGATCTTTTTGAACAATGGTTGGAGATATAGAGAATTACCTGTCCGGCAGATTGAGGACGATGCCCGACGGATTTTCCCAGGGTAGATCTGATTTTCCCGAAGCAGTTGATAGTGCCCAACAAATTTTCTCGAGGCGGATCGAATTTTCCCGATGTTGATGGTGATGCCCAACGGATTTTTCTGAGGCGAATCGAAATTTCGCGATGTTGATGATGGTGCCTAATGGATTTTCCCGATGTCGATGACTCTTATTGCTGTGATTGCGCCAAGATCTGCCTGCGGCTCTGAATAATGGCAATTTGATACTTAGTAACTTCACCGAAATTCTGCCGATGACCCTTATTTTCCTTAAATTTTGCTTCAGGCGCATAGGTGCCAAAATTTCACTGTGGGGAATTGATTCTTGAATTTGTCCGGTCGTTGATTCGTATTAGTCAAGTGAATATTATGTCCTTCGTGTCCGACATGCGCCATTCGCGTCTGGCTGATGATGCATGACTTGACTGGGTGCTAACTTGTACAACAAGAGTTGGATTGGAGACTACTCTAATCTTGCTCTCAGTGATTGGAAACCATGTCGACCGGTCTGTTAGCATATGGGCTAAAACAACCCCCAGTGTTGCGTTCTAGAGCAACGATGTGGCACTTCCCTACTTCTCATTTTTTTCAGATATACGGGCATGCATGCAACTAGTCTGCTAAACTCTTACACAAACAAAGCACTGCACTCATGCGTTGATGCATGACTATTGACTTTATACACGACAAACTGACTCGATACATGAAAGACCGACACAATGCACAACATACTGACTCAATTGACAAACTGACTCAATGACAAATTGACTCGAAACATGAAAAATTGACTCAATGACAGACTGACTTGATGCATGACAAACTGACTCAATGCACAACAGACTAACTTGATGCATGACAGACTGACTTGATGCATGACAGACTGACTCAATGAACAACCACTGACTCTATGAGGCCCTGACACGACTTATAGATGCAATGCAAACATATTATGCCTAGATCGGATACACACATGATGCTTTTATGCATCTAAACATGCAATGCATACAGACAACCCCCTGACTTTATTTAGACAAAGATTTTCTTAGATAATGCTTTCCTAAGACAATGATTTCCTAAGACAATGACTTCCTAAGACCATGACTCCCTAAGACAATACTCTCTAAGGGTCAAGGCCTCTCGTGGGCAATTTCAGGAAAATTCAGGATGAGCAATGTTTCGATCCACGGGACAGGGAACAATGATGGAGGCAAAAGTCCTAAAGGATGCGTTTCTTGAATGATCATGGAGATGACCTTGATTGCTTGCAAATATATGCTGATGTATGACAAGCCCCCGGTTTGGCGTAGACTCTTGATGACACTGTCCTGCTTTGGAGAGCACCTTGGAGATTTACAAGCCCCCAGTTTCGATGTGGATTGACGATATGATGCATGGGGACCATAGAATAGGAGAAGGCATAGTCCTTGGTAGTGAGTCTCAAACTCTCATTTTACCTAACTTGCCCGAAGGGTTTTCAAGTTAGCCCCTCTTTTCTTTTTTTCTTTTTCTCTTTTATTTTTCTTATTTTTTTTCTCTTTATTTTCTTTCTTGTTGAGACCACTATTAGGACGTATATAAGAATTGAGATGCAGGACCTTGTAGGATAGGGAGTAAGTGTCCCTCTTTGAAGCTATCTCCGATAAATGTCTTGAACGATGTCATAAAGGTAGCACGAGCCCTTAGTTTAGAGCAACTTGTTTATGAGTCTGTTCATGATCATATGGTTGCCAGTTTTCCGCTGATCTGATGTGGACGACTTTCACTCTTGCTGAGAAGTAAGCCACACAGAGCCTCATAGTTGCATTAATGATTGAGTTGAAAAGTCTTCGGAGGGTGAGATGGGATGCAAGGATTAGTTAGGAAATGTTTGGGGAAAGAGACGGTGGACGATGGTGAATGGGATGTGGAGACACTTAAGAATGATCGTGTCTTGAAGGGGAGAAGAGATGGTCAAATGGGATAGACATATTCTTTTGGAAAGGGTGGAAAGGGATGGTAGATAAGGCTTTATTGATGAATGGTATAGGGAGACACTCAAGAATGATCGTGTCTTGAAGAGATGGTCAAATGGGATGGACACCATCTCTTGGGAAAAGGTTGGAAAATTGTTATGGAATGATGTCCAAGTCTGACAGAAGGAAGATGGAGGGTTGATGATGATGAAAAATAGAATCCAGGGTTTCCTCTCCTTTTTCCTAACCTGCTCTGACGGGTTTTCAGGCTAGCCTCTCTTATTCTTTCACTCTCCTTTTGCCTAACCTGGGATTCCAAGCTAGCCTCTCGTTTTTTTTTTCTTTTTTTTTTCTCTCAAAGACCAACATTTTGAGGACAAAGCATGCTCCTTGTAGCGGTCGAGCCTCAAAGAGGTTTTCCTACGTATCCTAGGTGGAATCAGGCCAGTCGTAGTTCTTTAAGCACAACTTTGATGGGTAGTGCCTCGAGGAAGACTTAGCGGTTCAAAAAGATGGTTATGAAGGTTTGAGGGTTCGTATGCAGGATTGATGAAAGTTTTGTGAAGGTTATAGAAGGCTGAAGTGTACGGATGATGAGGTGAAGGTTTGAGATGAGATTTTCTAAGGTGTGCATGACTCTTATTTTCGCGTTCTCACTTCTCATTCTCCTCTAACCCCTTTTTTTTGCTCTTCTCTTTTTTCGACTTTCTTCTCCATGGGATTGACTCATTTTCTCCTTTCTGATGAAATTAATCACAACACACCTTTTGGCTTTGGGGTAGATATGGTGAAGACCGGTGGTGCTGAATATGGTAAGTAGCGAGAAAAGTCTCTACTTCTTTCCGAAAGTGGCTTCCATTGTCATTGATGATCTCATAAGGCATGTGATGTCGTGAAGGATGAATTCGACCATTTGTTTGGATGTGAGTTTGGCATAAGAGGTTGCCTCTACCCACTTAGTAAAAAAATCAATGGTGACCAAGATTTATTCATGTCCTCCTGTTCCTGTTAGGTGTATCTTGCCAATGATATCGACACCCTATACCGAGAATGGCCATGGAGATGTCAAAAGTAGTCAAATACGAGGGAGGTTGATGTTGTAAATTGGCATACTCCCAGCATTTGTGACATCTTCGAACTAAATCCCAACAATTTGCCTTCATAGTGGACCAATAACAACTAGCCCTTTGATTCTTCTTCACTAGTATGCGCCCATTCATGTGAGGTCCACATTCTCCTCCTTTGCACTTTTAGCATCGATGCACAACAAATTGATGTCTGTAGGTGATTTCTTGTACAAGCGATCTTGGACCAAACAATATTGTGCTTCTAAAGATCTGATTGCCCGTGGTCCTCTAGCATCCAACTTAGCTGGATATTATCCCTTCCGAAGAAAATTATATATGTCATGGAACCATTCCTCAGTTTCTTCTTCTTGTGTCTCCATATTGCAGACATATGTTGGTTCAGACTGCCGCTCTACTATTACTGGTAGTTGGAGCGTGCCTAATGGGATCGATATCATTGAAGATAACATGGCTAGAGCATCAGCCAATTCATTATGATCCCTAGAAAGGTATTGGAAGTTCATCTTCTCAAATTGATCAGCAAGTCCCAAAAGCTTCTGTTGGTATGCCATAAGGCATTCATTCCGAACTTTCCATGTGTTCTCAGCCTGATTTATGATAAGGCTAGAATCTTCAAAGACCTGTATATGGCGTATACCTAAGGCCAAAGTAGCTTGTAAACCCTTGATGCAGGCTTCATATTCTGCAGCATTGTTTGTGGCAATCAAAACCCAGCTTCATAGATACAGGAACATGTGCCCCTTCTGGAGAGATCAGTAGTACTCCTACTCCACAACCCATTTGATTGGTAGCCCCGTCAAAATACATTTCCCATGTATCTTTATCTGTAAGGAAAATGTCTTCATCTGGGAATTCTAAGTGACTGCTTAGAGGTTCCTGTGATGGTGTAGCGACAAAGAAATCTGAAACAATCCGCCCTTTGATGGACTTCTAAGGAAAATACTGGAGTTGCTCAAGTAATAGATGGCGCTCTCTTGACCTTTTATCTTTTGGGCTAGCATAGCCCCCATTGCGGTGCTAGTTACTATAAGATAAAGGAGTAGAGGCTCATTTAGTACTAGAGGCGTAAGGACCGGTGGATGTTGCAAATACTCCTTGATTTTTTTCAAACGCAACTTGACATTGATCGTCCCATTCTATTTTACTCCCTTTCTTCAGTTTCTTGAACAAAGGTTCACAGGTCATGGTGAGCTTTGAGATGAATCTACTGAAACCCCTTTCCTCCTTTGGTCATAGCACACCTTTTGGATTGGATTAAGGGTTTGAAAAGGGTTGAGGTTTGATGGAGAGGTCAATGATGTGAATGGTAGGTTGTAAGTCGAGAATGGATGAAAAGATGAGAGTAATGTGGGTGGTGAAACGAAGGTTGGGTTCAAGCCCCCTGTCATCAACACATTTGGTTAAGCTGCTGGTCTAGGAGCATAGAGATGTCCATTTTCAAGAGACTGATGATTTTTGTCTTCTCTCCTTTTGCCCAGCCTGCTTGATGAGTGCAGACTGGCTTCTCTCTTTTTTTTTTTCACTATCTCTCTTTATCTCTCTAACCCTAGATTCAAGAAAACTGAAGGATGAAAACGAGGTATATGATAAAGATGGAAGGATAAGAGAAGATGAATTTGTCAGACTTGGTTTATATGGATATTGGATAGATGAGAGAACTTCTCAACTCAAGTAAAAAAACACAAGCACGGAATTCTGTTTGATCACATAGCAACAAGAGCAAAGAAATGAATGAAGAACTGAATCTAACTCTGAGCATTAAATGCTTGACAACCAAGACTATAGCTACTTCTAAAGCTCCTTTGATGATGTGCCCTCCTTGTCATCGTATGGGAAATCCAAAGTCTAACGATTCTCCATGTTGTTCCTTCGAGATCTATGGTAGTTATAGAATTTCCCATCATCCCAAATACTCTTTTTATGGTAAGCTCAGGCCTTGACCTTAACATTGGACAAATGAAGAAACACCCATCCCAATGCATGCATGACCTAAATGACCTATATGGACTTCCTAAAATGAAAAATGCCTATATGTTGACTCGGGAGAGACTCACCCATGACATGGGTTTGAAAGAGCTAATTGATCTATATGGGATTTCGTAGGATGCAAGACTTCTATATGTCGACTTAAGGAGAAGACTTACCACGACATGGGTCTACATGTTCTATATGAGACCTCCTAAAGTGCAAACGCCTATATGCTGACCCTGAAAAGCTAACTTATGACACAGGTTTTCATTAGACTTCCTAAAATGAAAGACACTCACATGATATGCCAACACGAGAAAAGACTCACCCATGACATGAGTTTACACTAGACTTCTTAATAAAAAGACATATATTTACATGGTGACTCTAGACATAGACTTGTCCATGACATGGGTTTTCATGACCTATGAATCTATATGAGACTTTTTGAAAAATGCAAGACACTTACATGGTAATTCAAGAAAGAGACTTAACGACTCACCCATCACTTGGGTTTGCATGATGTAGACCCTATTGGAGACTTTTATAATGTAGGACATTCATCTGTTGACTCTGGAAAAGGACTTACCCCATGACATGGGTTTACATGCACCACGAACCAGTATGAGACCTCCTAAAGAATGCAAGACACTTACATGTAGATACTAACACAAAGACCCATCCTGACCTTATATGATGCTCTCTAATGAATGCAAGACACTTACATGCAGACACTAACACAAAGATTCATCCTAGACCTTATATGATACTTTCTAAAGAAAAAGCCACCCATATTCTGACTTTAAAACAAAGACTCGCCAATGAGCTGGGTTTACACTGGACTTTTGTTTAGACCTAATTTTGTGTCTAAATAGCGCCTTAATTCTTAAGCTTTTAACTCGTTTCGTGGTTCAATTTTAAAACTTTAATAAGTTTTTGGTTATCTTGTAGGTTTTGGAGTTTTTACTCAAAACGTAGCAAAAAGGGTTATTTTAGAGAATTCTTGGTGATTTCCCGAGCCGAGCCAGACCGAAAGCCGAGGCGGCGTTGACCCGAGACCACTTTCCTCACCTTTGGTATCAATTAGTGAGGTAACACCCGCTACGACCCTCGAAACGGGCGTTACATGCTTTGGAAAGAAGGAAGAAACAAAGGGACGGAAGGCAGAGGGGAGCCCCCGCCACCCTTGGGGTAGCACCCGCTACCACAGCTGGGCCGAGCAGGACCGCACCTATGGTCAGCAAGACCGTACCTACGGTCTCTCGAAGGGAGAAATCGCCTGGAGAGTTTTCGTTGGTCCCGCCCGCGACCCCCTGCTGCTGTGCGACTCTTCGGGCCTTAAACGGCGCGTTTTACTCTACTGTTTTAACTTGTATAAATAGCTCCTATGTTGGGATTTTTAGGGGAGTCGACTCTGGAGATAGACTTGGACAATTTCCAGCTTTGTGATTAGGGATTTTAGAGAGAGATTAGAGAGAGATTAGTGAGAGATTTATTCTAGGGTTTGTGATATTTGAAGATTTGGGTATTCAAACAATTGAGAGATTGTGGGATCATCTTTTTATTGCTTTCTTTTGTTCATCTACAACATTTTGATAAGTATTCTCTTCCCTTAACTCTTTTATTAATTATTTTGCTAATTACCTTGCTTGTTCTTTAATTTCTTTGCTTGCTATTTTGATTATTTTGCTTGTTCTTGATTGTTGGATGTTAGAAATCAAGTTTAGGTTTGGTTTGGATGTTGTTAGCTTAGTTTCTATCATGATTAGTGGCTAGAAACCCTATGGGTTAGGGGGTAATTAAGGGTGTGAAACTGTGAATGGGTGATTAGGTTTGGGTTAGCAATATTAGTGAGTAATTAATTGGGAAATCAATTTCCCACTCCTTTCCTTCCCTCAAACACATCCAATACTTGTGCTGGAAGGTTGGAATTAGGATAGTTAGTACTCTACTCACAGAAGTGAATAGAGGCTAACTAGGAAATTCCGTTTCATTAACTCTCCGGGTCCGTGGTGGAATTTGGGGAAGTTAATCCGGACTATCCTCGAAAGAGGAAGCTCGGTGGGTATTTTCTAACGGAATTGCCACTTGATTCTCCCTCCTAATTATTCTCTTGTTGCAAAACCCATTTCCTCGTTCCTGTTTGCATCCCGAAAATCTTCTGAAGCCCATTTCCCATTTCTTGACTGACCTTAGTTTTATTTCTTGCGTTGTAACCTCTTTCAACCGAATACCTTACCTTAGGAATCTCATCCCGACTATTGACTTAATTTCTATGACCAAGGCCGCCAGCTCCCTGAGAGGGAATGACAAAACCGAGGTCTCACAAACCATTTTTACACAAAATGGCGCCGTTGCCGGGGAGCCAGCGCCCCTAGTTTTTGTTTCTTGGTTTTTGGTTATTTGAGTTTGCTTTCACGCTAGAAATCAGTTTCTGTCAATCCAAATGAATTTTATGCTTCTTCATTTATTGTAGGAGTCTTCACGTTATAATGGGTGAAGCTCAAGCTAGTTCACCTCGTACCCTTCTATCATATGTCGTTCCATCATTGGGTACGGGAGGCAACCTTATCACATTACCACCATTACCACCCGATGCTGTGTTCGAGTTTAAACCGTACTTACTTGAAGTCTTCGAAAGAAACCCGTTTCATGGGGACGATGTTTCTGGAAGTCCCATTGCTCATATTGATAAATTCGGGATCGGATTAGCTTTATGCACATTCCAAGGATATCATCAGAATATTTGAAGTTGAAATTCATTCCTATTACTCTTGTGGGGAAAGCAAAGATATGGCTACAAACATGTCCACCTGGTTTTTATTCTTCATGGGAGGCACTCAAAGGAGATTTTCTTCACCGTTTCTTTCCGACGGAGGAGACACACCGACTTCGAGCAGAAATTTTAAGTTTCAAGCAAGGGCCGGGAGAAAGTCTTTTCGACGCATGGGGGAGATTTAAGAGTCTTCAACGACAGTGTCCTCATCATAATTTACCGGATTGGATGTTGCTTCAACACTTCTTTCATGGGCTCCATGGTCCTCTTAGAGAATCTATTGATAATGCGTCTGGAGGGATGTTCCTAAAGAAGACTGCGGAGGAAGCCAATATTTTTCTTCATGAGCTATCTCAGAATGTGCCTAGTTGAGGAGGCGGCCAAAATTCAGGAAATGGGGATCATTCCTTGGAACACAACCCCACTATCAAGCTTCTAGTGGCTACCGTCCTTGATTTGCAAAAGAAGATGGTGAATGATGAAGTGTCCAACCAGTTGAACTTAGCCCGAGGTATGCAAGGCTTTGCATCCACACCTATTCCTATTGTGCATATTTGTAAGTTGTGTTTTGGTCCACATCTCGAGCATCAATGTGTGGAGTATCGTCAAGTAGAACATGTGAATGTCGTTTATTCCAACCAACTTTATTTCCATTCTTATGAAGGTGATGATCCTGGTTACACTACATTTGCCAATCCTATATTTGATCCTGTTTCTCAATTTTATGACCATCATTCACATTTTCAAGAAGAGTTTTCACATCAACCCACCCCACAACCCCAATTTTCGCAACCATCCCAAGATTCTATGACTGAAAAGTTGTTGCAACAGATTGTGGCTAATCAAGAAAGTGAGGGTGCTCGCCTTAGAGACCTTGAAACCCAAATGACCCAAGTTGCTCAACAAGTATACTTTTCTCAACCCATTCAACCTCAACCCATCCAAATGGAGCAAGTTGAAGCCATTACCCTAAGGAGTGGAAGAAAAATTGAAGAACCTATGGTAGTGGAGGAGAATGTGGAGCAAGAGAGACCTTTGGGAGAGAATGAGGGAGTTGTGGTGGATATCAATGAAGAGGAGGACTTAGAAGTTGAGCTGGCTAGGATTGAAGAAAAGGAGAATGATGTTGTGGTTAATGAGGCCGAGGATGAAGAAAAAGAGAAGTTGGAAGAGAGGGTGGAGATTGAGAAAAGACAAGAGAAAGGAAAGGAAGTCTTGAGGGAGGATATTCATGTAAACCCATTGGAGAAACCTGTTTCATATAGACCTCCAGTTCCATTTCCCGGAAGATTGGTTCAACAGAAGAATGATGATAAATTCTCCAAGTTTATTTTGATGATGAAGAAACTCCAAGTTAATATACCATTTCTAGATGCCATGTCGGAGGTCCCTTCATTCAAGAAACATCTCAAGGACCTTTTGACAAACAAGAGAAGAATCAAGGAGTCATCGACCGTTCATCTCACGGTTAGTTGCAATGCCATTATGGGAAGCAAGTGTCCCGAGAAACTAGCCGATCCCGGTAGTTTCTCTACTCCATGCTTAATTGGTGATTTGAGGATCGACAATGCATTATGTGACTTTGGGGCAAGTGTGAGTGTCATGCCACACTCTATATGTAAGAAGTTGAACCTTGATGACTTGACCCCTACAGCTATCCACTTGCAACTTGCAGACCAAAGTGTTAAGAAGCCTTTGGGAATATTAGAAGACATCCCGGTTCAAGTGGGAAGTTTCCTTATCCCTTGTGACTTCGTTATTTTAGAGATGGATGAATATTGGAGAAGTCCTATTGTTCTTGGTCGACCCTTCTTGGCTACCGCATGAGCTACCATATATGTGAAAAGAGGTCGTTTGTCTCTTCATGTGGGTAGGGATCGTTTTGATTTTGACATTGACCCTTCAAGAATGAAATCGCATAAAGAATCTCATTTTAAGGCTAATGCGGTGGTAAGCATCTTCGATGAACCCCAAAAGGAGTCTTATTTCCTTGAAGTGGAGCCCGATGATTGGGGAGAAATCAAATATCTAAGGGCTTCGCATCCAAATCTAAGCGAATTTGAGGACATTTACTATGATCATCCTCTTAAGATCATTCCATGGAGGAAGGAGATTTCTTTGAGTGAAACCTATGTTCAGTGCAACAAAGTCAATGAGATGATTTTCAAAGGTCCTAGGCCCGGTAAACCACTCAACACCAAGTTGAAGTTACTTTCTACTTCTATATCCTCATACCCTGCTAAGTCTTTGAGGAAGCAAGCTTCGTTCATACACAAGGGTAGGAGGTGTTGGAAGAGAAGAAGGAAGCGTTGGTGGAGGAAGCCAAGGAAAATGCTACCCGGATATCCTAGGCGGATGATTAGACCACCGGAAGAGTGTCCCATGACATTCATGAACCTCTTTGAGAATCATGGGAAAAAGACGAAGAAGAATTGGTGGAAAAGGTTGATGATGTTTTTGGTTTGTATCCCAAGGATTCCAAGAATCAAGTAAGTATTTAGGTCAAGCTAGGGACCTAAAACTAGCGCTCTATGGAAGGCACCCCATAGTTTTTGAGTTTCTCATTTCAAATTTTTAGTTTTTTGCATTTTTCTAATATTATTCCTTTTTCTTCTTTCTATTTTTTCTTTTTAGTTTTTTTTAGGTTTTTCTATTTTTCTTGACTTTTTAATTTTTCTTTATTTCTTTCTTTTGTAATTTTATGTATTAGTTCTAGGTTCAAAAGAAAAAAAAAGTAAAAAAATATTGAAAGAAAAAGAAAAAAAATGGTGTGAAAAATAGAAAAAAAGAGTTGGAGTTGAAAAAAATAGGAAAATTGAAGTTGGAGTGAAAGAAGTAAGTGTGAGTGAGTGAAGTTTTTGAAAAAGAATATGAGTGATTAAGAGAGTTTGAAAGTTAGGAAATTGTTGGATTGAATGTGAGGGAGCATGGGAAAAATGAGTGTTGAAGTTTGGAAGTTTTTAGGAGTTGGTTTTTGTTGGAGCTGTTTTGGAGGAATTGACAGTACAACAGGGGTAGCAGGCGCTACCCTCAATGTAGCAGTTGCTACACCGCACAACAGCAGCAGCAGCACAAGCTCTTGAAGCTCACCACAGCTACGGTGAAGGAAGACCGTGCCTGCGGTACCACGAGCAACGCCCAGCAACTCCCAGTCGCTCCGCAGTGTCGCGCTCGCGACCTAACACTGTCAGCGTTTTATTTTTGCCCTAAAACCCGATATTCTCTCTCACTTTTCCCATTTCCTTTCTCACTCAAACTCGACTCTCACTCTCTCTTCAGCCCTAAGCGACCGCGACTAAGCTCTCACCCTTACCAAATCTTCCCTCTCAACTCTCACTTCGTCTCACCCTTCCCTCCATTTTCGAATCCTTGCCCTAATTTCTTCTTCCTGCTTGCGACCCATCTGCTAGGGTTGAAATTGCCTTGGTCGTCAAGCATGCAGCATTGTTCGAGCATCTGGTATACATATCTAAGTGAGGTATTTCTTGTGTAAATTGTGCGAAATCCCTTCCCCTCTCATATGCATTTTGCTCGTTCATCATTGTTGCTGAGTTAGGGAGTGGGGAGGCATGCATGCCGGCTTTCTTCTCTCTTTCTTTGAAAACTTTTGAAAAAACAAAAAAAAAAGTTTTTGTTTCACGTTCTTAGGTTAGTTCTTGTTAGATTTTAAGTATTTCGGGTTTTTGAGATGCCCCGGGAGGTTTTTGAGAGTTTGAGAATTTGAACATGTTTTTGGTAGAAGTGAGAATGCTTATTTCTTTTGAGAAATCTTAACTCTTAGAATTGTTGGCCAGAACCACTGCTCGGGCGAGCAAGAACATGGCTCGGGCGTATCTTGTCTCCCCGGCAACGGCGCCATTGTTCGGTTGCGTATTTTGTGGTTTTATAAGTAAGGATGTCGAACTCGAGGATGGGTGTGAGGATTGTCTAGGTTTTTAGCTTGTTAGAGGTTCTCAAGTGCGGAAAACATTAAAGAATGAAAATTAAGCGATTAAACTATCCCTAATCATAATACTAAACATGACCATTAAAAAGAAACACAATCAAACAAGTAATTACTGACAATAAACATAAGAAATCTATAAGTTTATCAAACGAACATTTAATAAAACTCTAACTACCACTAAGATCAAAGCAAGCAAACAACAATTAAATAGCAACTAATTAATCTAAACAAGCTTAGAATTGAGTCCATACCCTTGATGACTAGTCAAAATCGATCTCCACTCTTCATTCTTCACCTTCGTTTGCAACTTTCCCCGAACAAAATAGAAAGTTGTGAATTAAGTTACTAAGGACCCTCAAATCTTCACTCTAAGTAAGATTTGTGGCCCTTAATCCCCCTTTTCATTAAAAGATTGATCGTTTGTGGCTAATCTAGGAACCTTCAATGGCAAACTTCAATGAGATCAAAAGCATAAAGTAATGAAGAAAGATGGTTGCTGAAATTACTTGAAGAAAAGTTGATTACATTCAAAATCTCCAGAACTTGGAGAACAAGGCAAGAGAAAACCCTTAGAGAGAGAAAGTAAAAGCTAATTAAGAGAACATTAAAACCAAGAATTACAAATTAAACTTAAGCTAAAAGTCTCCTTTAATGGAATCGCAGCTAAGGTTTTTATAATGATCCAAGTTTGTTGCACAAAACGCAGCATCTCATTTCCAGTCTGTACGTAGAAAACCGGATTGGCTCGGGCGAGCCAAAATGCTGGCTCGCCCGAGCAACATACTGGCACGGCCGAGCCATGCTTCTACACAACGACCATGGAAAGTTTGAAAAATATGGCTAAGGCAATGAAGAAACAGAGGGTCGGCTCGCCCGAGCAAGGGCCCTGCTCGACCGAGCTGAGCTTCTGAGCTGCCGAGGAGAAGTTGCCGAGGAGACAAGATACACCCGACCAGAATGCTTGCTCGCTTGGCGGCATTTTGCTCGCCTGAGCCAATCGGTTTTAAGTGCATGGAAATGAGATCTTTGCGTTTTGTGCAACAAACTTGGATCATTATAAAAACCTTAGCTGCGATTCCATTAAAGGAGACTATTAGCTTAGGTTTTTATTTGTAATTCTTGGTTTTAATGATCTCTTAATTAGCTTTTACTTTCTCTCTCTAAGGGTTTTCTCTTGCCTTGTTCTCCAAGTTCTGGAGATTTTGAATGTAATCAACTTTTCTTCAAGTAATTTCAGCAACCATCTTTCTTCATTACTTTATGCTTTTGATTTCATTGAAGTTTGCCATTGAAGGTTCCTAGATTAGCCACAAACAATCAATCTTTTAGTGAAAATGGGGATTAAGGGCCACAAATCTTACTTAGAGTGAAGATTTGAGGGTCCTTAGTAACTTAATTCACAACTTTCTATTTTGTTCGGGGAAAGTTGCAAACGAAGGTGAAGAATGAAGAGTGGAGATCGATTTTGACTAGTCATCAAGGGTATGGACTCAATTCTAAGCTTGTTTAGATTAATTAGTTGCTATTTAATTGCTATTTGCTTGCTTTGATCTTAGTGGTAGTTAGAGTTTTATTAAATGTTCGTTTGATAAGCTTATAGATTTCTTATGTTTATTGTCAGTAATGACTTGTTTGATTGTGTTTCTTTTTAATGGTCATGTTTAGTATTATGATTAGGGATAGTTTAATCGCTTAATTTTCATTCTTTAATGTTTTCCGCACTTGAGAATCTCTAACAAGCTAAAAACCTAGACAAACCTCACACCCATCCTCGAGTTCGACATCCTCACACCCATCCTCGAGTTCGACATCCTCGAGTTCGATTCCATACTTAATGCAGAAGCATGGCTCAGCCGAGCCAGTATGTTGCTCGGGCGAGCCAACTTTCTGTCTCTCCTCATCTTGGCTCAAAATCAGTCGGCAGATCTTGCTGTCCTTCCAGAGATGTTGCTCGGGCGAGCCAAAATGTTGCTCGGGCAAGCAACCCTTCTGCCTCCATCCCTTATTTGGTGAGTTTCTGCTCCGTTTTGGCTCCATTTTAGGTCACTCTTCTTATTTTCCTACAAAACTACAAAAATCTCATAACTCGAATAAAATACGGGGTTAGAATATATAAAAACTCCCTAATAAAGAGAAGAATTCGGCTCGAAACGAGACCGAACACCACTCCCACACAAGGGTTTGCTCGCGTCGAGCAAACTAAAAACAAGAAAAGCACTAGAAAAAGAAACTAAAACCTAGCTCACTTTCGCAGGAATCGCGGATGCATTTAGCATATGCATCAAGCCCTTTAAACCCCCCGGCAGCCCAGGTGGACGAGGTGGGTCTCGTGAGGGTTTATAGCAACTATACCCACAAAAGCCATAGAAAAAGGAAAGAGGGAAAGTGAAAAACAAAACAAGTTTAGAAGAAAAGAAGAATAGAACTGCTCGTTTCAATGAATCAAGTTATTTCAATTAAGAAAACGGTATTAATCCTCCAAAAGGAACCGTTATGAGCATCTCACAACTCTTAACTCAAACAACTACCAATCTTAGAAGTTTTTGATCCCTTGCACCTTATGTAGAGTTTAATCCCATTTGAAAGAGTTTTAAACAGTTCTAATCAATCCCGGACGACCCAAAAGATTCACACCCGAGCTTACAAAACGGCGAAACGAACAAAGGAAAGGAAAAAGTTGTCCCTCCCCGCATTTGGTCGCCCTTGGCTTGGTGAGGGCCGTAGGTGATGCAAGGAAGAGCCCCTCACTTTATTAACACTTTAAACTTTTTCTTCTTTTTAATGTCGGTATTAGCCTTATTTTCGGGAATTGGACGGCCCATATAAGGGGTATACCCTCCCAACACGGTCTTTTCCATTCGCCTCTCCGTCGCAAAGTGATATAGGAGGAGGGTTAAGGGGCATCCATGTCGTACCACTGATACCGGGCCCGTGTAGGTTGGCTAAGTGTATGGTGGTTGATGTCGTAAAGCCGACACGCCCCACTTAGTCAAATTATTTACTTTTGCTGCTATTTTCTTACTTTTGCTACTTTTGCTTTGGCTTTTGCTTTTTTTTTCTTTTTCTTTTTTTCTTTTTAGAAAACAAGCTCGGATATGAACCCCTAGAATCTCCCAGTTTCAACCAGAACATAAAAGAAGGAATGGGATCTCACTAGACACTTGATGAAAAAAATCTAATTAAGGTAAGTCATGACAATCGCCCCCGTTAGGGTCGAAAATGCTCAAACCGGTTTCTTTTAAAGAAGATTAAGAACGGCTTCCTGATTTCAACAACAAAATCCAAGAAACAAAGCAAAAACAAAAACAAAACGAAAAACGAGAACTTTCAAGGTTTTTCACTCCCTTTTTTCTCCTTTTCACACAAAATTTTTCAAATTTTTCGACACAAACTACAAAAAACGTAAACAAAGACTCAAACTAGATGATCTACCCATGACAAATGGAAGTATCACCCCCACTCCCACACAAAACGTCACAATGTCCCCATTGTGAGAAGAAGGGTGTCACAAACAAGGTAGAAAACCTAAAAACACATAACAAACAATAATTGGTGGCAACCCGAGCCCACACGACTCCAACAACAATAATATCCCAACATTCACACTCAAGGGGTTCGCCACCCAAAAAGAAAATCAAGCATACATCATGGATCGTCGATAGATTCACAATGAGAGGGATTGTTAAAGGATGATACCTGAAGATCGCCAAGTAAACACACATCCCAGCACACGATCCACGGACGTAACACCATAAAAAGAAACTTCAAATATTTACAAATGTACATGATCACTGACTAACCTCAACCCCGAATCTCACTATATGAGGCGAGAATTAAGGGTGAAATGCCTCGCCACTGCTCGGAAACATCACACAACCCAATCGCGCATGTATATCTCAAAATTGAAAGCACACATCCAATGCAAAATAAAAGAGGGGAGTGCAGAATGCTCACAATCACTGCTCATTACCTCCCGGAGGAGGGTATGGATAATAGGGGAAGTAGGTTGGGTAGTACTGGTTGACATAGTCGGGCGATGCTGGCGAATGGTCGGCTATAGCATAATGGTAATATCCCCAATCCCTCCAATATTGATTTTGTTGATGGAAGTACTCGTCATAGCGTCGAAAATATCCTTTGTGCCTTTCGAGTGTTGATTGCTACGCACGAAGGAGTTCTTGTTGACTCTCCACCAAGTTATGCGTACTTTGTAGCAAAGTTCGTTGTTCTAGGAGGTCAACACTCAGTTGGTCCAATCGGCTTGCTAAGTACCCCATCGTGATCTCCTGGGAATTGCTACCACTAGCCTCACCCTGGGTTGCCGGTTCCCCCTCTTCTTCCACATTTTCGCGCACAAACGGGTCATCGGGACCCCCAACTCGACGAGTGCTCCATGGATTTTCGCCGCACGACCAATTGTGTTGATTGGACACATCCAACCAACGTGCGGCTCGCTCATGATCTAAATGAATGGAAGTTGCATATTTATCCGAGCCGTGCCTGTAGATATGCTTTGTGTTGTGGCGCTCAAGGATACCCATGCGTTGCAACCGAATACCGTCGATGGGGTCGGGAAAATATCGCGGGGTGAACTTACGGATATACCCTCCAAAGTGTTGCTTCATCAAAAAGTGGCAAATAATATGCCCCATGCCAATCGTAGAGGTAAGGTGCCTAGAGGTAATGTCTTTTAAGCAATGCAAAATGCAAGACCCCGTGTTCACCCGCGTCCCTTGGAGGGTGTGAAAGATGACAAACAAATCGTCCCTCCTCACATTCGCCCTCCCATCATCCCTTCCGAAGATCGAACTCGAGACTATGCGATGAAAAATTCGAATCGCCAAGTTGCACAAGTCACGAGACTTGGAATTTCTAGTCAAGAAGGAGCAATCCTCTAGGGCATTTGACCTTTGATGTTTTCGACGCCAACAAGTAAGGCTTTTCATGGCGGATTGTTCATCAAAGTGTACGCTCTCCTCATAATAAAGCCCATCCGCCGGTAACCCAAGTGCTTGACAAAACTCTTGCACCGTACAAGTTTTCTCCTTGTTGTCCACTCTATATCGGAACTTAGCGTGGCGTGTATCAGCATCCTCAACGTGGAAAGAACTGAGGAACTCAAGAATTGGTTGATCATAAAGGGATTCGTCAATCTTGATGAAAGATTCCCAGCCCAGGGTCCTTATGATAAAATCAAAACTGGGGCCACAATACACCTTCCTCACTGTGGCTTCATCGTATGTATCCGGAGCACAAAGTTTCCGTTGTTGATAAAGCTCATACTTCTCTCGATGATGCTCATCCCGGAACCGAATTCGCAATTCCGGTTCAGCGCGAAGTGGCGTGGGCGTTTGGGCCTTGTAACGATCTTTATCCATCGCCGCCGATGAAGACTCGGGCGGTGGTGAAGGTGTACCTTCCTCATCGGTGCAGGCCCTCTTAGATCGAACCATTTTTAATTTCAAAACAACACTAGCAATTTAAGAATCCCCAAATAGCAACCAACACACACAACACTCAAGCCCTAAATTCTGAGAACTAATCACAAGTAACACCCAAATTAACTTTGAAATAAAACTTTGAAACACTAATTGAATGTTACCTCCCAAATAGCACCAAGGAAGAAGTGGTTGAATTCGCAAGAGCTAAATCACCCCTTGCTAGTAGCCACCCAATCTTGAAATGCAAAACCACCGTTGCACCACAGACGCACCACAGCAAAACCCGGTACCTTGAGACCTCAAAAACGTCCTTGGCAAAGCGTGTCTCCCCCAAAACTCAGAACAACCAAAGCACCTTTCGCACAACGATCGTCGCACCGCAGCAGCAGCGTCGGGTGTTGTGACTGCGCTTGTTGACAGCGCACAACAGCAGCAGCACAGCTAGGGCACAAAAACCGATCAAAATATGGAAGAAATCGAAGAGAATAGCAAAGATTTAGGAATTAGGGTTTTGTGCTAGGGGTTTGGGGAAGTAAAGGAGAGGTATGAGAGAGAAAACGAATGAGAAAAACTAAAAGAAGTGAGAGAAAGATGCATAAATAACCCCGACAGAAAATGATTCTGCCGACGGCTCGCCCGAGCCGAATATCCTGCTCGCCCGAGCAGGGATTCTGGACGCGAAGGCAGGTCTGTCCGAACGACTGCTCGACCGAGCAGCCAGACAGGCTCGCTCGAGCAGCTCTTCTGTCGTCCGCATAACACACTCTCGATTTAGCGCGATCGGTAGCTCGCCGTCGTCGATTTTTCGCCGAGCGGCGCTTCTGGAAGTGTTGCCTTCTCTTTCTCCTTTACGCAAGAAACCACCACAGTAAGTGCGCTCGCCCGAGCCATGTTCTTGCTCGCCCGAGCAGTGGTTCTGGCCAACAATTCTAAGAGTTAAGATTTCTCAAAAGAAATAAGCATTCTCACTTCTACCAAAAACATGTTCAAATTCTCAAACTCTAAAAAACCTCCCGGGGCATCTCAAAAACCCGAAATACTTAAAATCTAACAAGAACTAACCTAAGAACGTGAAACAAAAACTTTTTTTTTTGTTTTTTCAAAAGTTTTCAAAGAAAGAGAGAAGAAAGACGGCATGCATGCCTCCCCACTCCCACACAAAAAGGCCACACCATGTCCTCATTGTGGCAAGAAATAAAGGGAGACAAACACCCTAAAAGAATAAAAAATCAAAAAAAAAAAAACTAACAAGAAGAAAAAAAAATCTTCTCACCAACCAACTCCAAAGATAAAGAAGGATAATACCTGATTAGATCCCAAATAAATCATCGCATGACTTGTAAATGGAGATTGAGTATACAAGCCATGAAATGGTGAATATGTGAGCAATAAATGATCCTTCCTTCTCGTTAGTGCATAGTTAAGAGAAGTAAACAAAGAAACAAACAAGAAAAATGAACTAATTTACAATATATACAAGAATGTTACCTCAATGTTCTTCAATCAACAGATGGAATATGGAATGTTACACACTCCACATCCACCTTCTCCGGAAGCTCCAAGAAGGGTTCCAATCTGTGACCGTTGACCTTCCACACAGATGCATTAGTGGAATCCTTGATCTCAACGACTCCCGAGGGAAACACAGTGGTCAGAATGAATGTGCCGGTCCATCTAGACTTCAGCTTACCCGCAAACAAGTGCAAACGTGAGTCATAAAGGAGGACTTTCTGCCCCGGAACAAAGGTTTTTCTAAGGATCACTTTATCATGCAAGACTTTCGATCGCTCCTTACTCAACCTCCCGTTTTCGTATGCTTCTCTCCTTAATTCCTTTAGTTCACACAAGGTAAACTTTCTAATATCCCCAGCTACCGACAAGTCAAGGTTCAAGGCTTTCAAAGCCCACCACGCCCTATGCTCAAGCTCTACTGGCAAATGACAAGGTTTCCCAAAGATTGCTCTATACGGTGACATTCCTATGGGAGTCTTGTAAGCTGTCCTATAGGCCCATAAAGCATCGGTCAATTTGGTGGACCACTCTTTCCTATTCTTTGACACTGTCTTTTCAAGAATTTGCTTAATCTGCCTATTGGACACCTCAGCTTGGCCATTTGATTGAGGGTGATAGGCGGTGGTCATTCTATGCTCAACAGAATATTTCCTAAGCAAAGCCGCAAAAGAACGATTATTGAAGTGAGTCCCCTGGTCACTAATGATTGCTTTAGGCACCCCAAACCTAGAAAAAATGTTTTCTCGAAGGAATCTAGTCACAACTTTGGCGTCATTTCTTTTTGACGGAATTGCTTCAACCCATTTTGACACATAGTCCACTGCTAGAAGAATAAACTCATTCCCAAAAGAGGTAGGAAATGGTCCCATAAAATCAATGCCCCAAACATCGAATACATCCACAAAGATCTCGAGTTGCAAGGGCATCATATTTCTTCTAGAGATTTTACTCAAACTCTGACACCTACAACAGCTCTATGCATAGTTATGGGCGTCTCTAAAGATGGTGGGCCAATAGAATCCACTTTGTAAAACCTTATATGTTGTCTTCTTCCCACTAAAATGTCCCCCACAAGGTTGGTCGTGGCAAAACGAAAGGACATCCATGATAGACTCATCCGGAACACACCTTCTAAGAATTTGATCAGGGCAATACTTAAACAGATAGGGGTCATCCCATATGAAATTTTTGACAATGTAAAGGAACCTATCTCTATCATGCCTATTCCAATCACTAGGCATTTCTCCCGTGACTTTAAAATTAACAATGTCAGCAAACCACGGTTCTACTCCTATGCTAAGAATGCGCTCATCAGGAAAACAAGCATCTATAGGAGATTCTATCTCATGTTTAGGCACTATCCTAGAAAGGTGGTCCGCTACTGGATTGTCAGATCCTTTCCTATCACGGATTTCACAGTCAAATTCTTGAAGTAACAACACCCACCTAACCAATCTAGGCTTGGACTCTTTTTTCTCCATCAAATAGCGAATCGCCAAATGGTCAGTAAACACAATCACTTTAGCTCCCAACAAATAAGCCCGAAATTTCTCAAATGCATAAACCACAGCTAGAAACTCTTTCTCAGTTACCGTGTAATTCAGTTGTGCTTCATTCAAAGTATGACTTGCATAGTGAATCACGACAGGTTTTTTGTCAATTCGTTGTCCTAAGACGACACCTATAGCAAAGTCGGAGGCATCACACATCAACTCAAACGGTTCCCCCCATGTGGGAGGTTTGAGAATAGGAGGTGATATCAAGGCATCTTTAAGTGTGTTAAAAGCCTTCAAACACTCATCAGAAAAATCAAAAGTCACCTCCTTGGCCAATAAAGCAGAAAGGGGCTTGGCAATCTTACTAAAGTCACGAATGAATCGACGATAAAACCAAGCATGTCCTAAGAAAGACCTAACCTCCTTCACACAGGTGGGGGGGTCAAGTTCCTAACTAGGTCAATTTTCGCTTTATCCACTTCGATTCCATCCTTTGAAATCACGTGGCCCAAAACTATGCCCTTTCGTACCATAAAATGGCACTTCTCCCAGTTTAAAGTCAAATGTTTCTCTTGGCACCAACTCAAGACTCGACTCAAATTGGACAAACAATTATCAAAGGCGGTGCCAAATACTGAGAAATCATCCATGAAAATTTCAACACAGTCATCAACAAGGTCCGAGAATATAGACACCATGCAACGCTGAAAAGTGGCGGGGGCGTTGCAAAGTCCGAAGGGCATCCTACGGAAAGCAAATGTACCAAATGGGCATGTAAAAGTAGTTTTCTCCTGATCATATGGGGCTATAGAAATCTGAGTGTACCCCGAATAGCCATCTAGAAAACAAAAGAAGTCATGCCCCGCCAGTTTTTCTAACATTTGATCCATGAAAGGTAACGAAAAATGGTCTTTTCTCGTAGCCTTATTAAGTTTTCTATAATCTATGCACACTCTCCATCCCGATGGAATGCGGGTTGACACTAATTCACCCCTGTCATTCTCCACAACTGTCAACCTGGCCTTTTTAGGGACTACATCTATAGGACTAACCCACTTACTGTCAGAAATCCGGTAAATGATATCATTGTCTAACCACTTCAGAATCTCCTTCTTAACCACCTCCTTCATTTGGGGGTTGAGTCTCCTTAAAGGGTCCCTCTGGGCCACACTACCATCTTCCAAAAATATCCTATGCTGCACAATAGATGGACTAATTCCCCTGATGTCTCCAAGCATCCATCCCAAAGCCCCTTTGTTTATCCTAAGAACCTCGATTAGTTTGTTTTCTTGGTCCTCTCCTAGGTTCGAAGCTATGATAACCGGGTAGGTCTCACTAGGGCCAAGGAAAACATACTTTAACTCAGATGGAAGAGGTTCAAGTTCAAGGGTTCTAGAAGATGGTGGCTCAGGTTCTATTATGTCAGGCACATGTTGAGAGGCAAACAAAGATTCATATAGCAATTCACCGTCAAACACATCAGAATCACACAGTGAGGTTATACAGTCCGGGTCAAATCCTAACTCAACAAGATCACTCACACTAGGGGCAACATCCAGATCAGAAGGATTACCACTCTCAAGGTCACTAATCCAATTTACAGCATTACACTCTTGCTCAACATGTCCTAATGGTGACTTCTGCAGGTCAAAAATATTCAACTCCATAGTTAAATTCCCAAAAGTCAGTTTCATTCTCCCATCTTTACAATTAATCCAAGCATTATATGTGGCTAGAAAGGGTCTACCTAAAATGACTGGAATTTCGTCACGAGGACTCTGAACCCTAGTTGTCTCTAACATAACAAAGTCTACAGGGAAGACAAAGGTTCCAACTTGGATCAACACATCCTCAACTACTCCCTTAGGCACTCTCGTAGACCGATCAGCTAATTGGAGAACCATTCTTGTAGGTTTCAATTCCCCCAACCCCAAGGTCTCATACACATGTAAAGGTAACAAGTTGACACTTGCCCCTAAATCAAGGAGGGCTCTCTCAATCTGATTGTCTCCTATGGTAATGGAAATGGTTGGGCACCCAGGGTCCTTGTATTTTACTGGAACCTGACTATACAAGATGGAGCTCACATTAGAGGCCAAAAAGGCCTTCTTAGGAACCTGAGTTGCTCTCTTCGTTGTACACAATTCTTTGAGGAACCTAGCGTAAGAAGGACATTGCTGAATAGCGTCCAACAAGGGAATGTTGACCTTGACTTGAGAAAAAGTCTCCCTAATCTTTTCAAGAAATTTCTGGTCCTTAGTTCCCCTCAACCTTTGAGGAAAAGGTGGGGGAGGCTTATATGCCACAGGTTGTACAGGACTGGAACCAGGAAGTACTCTAGGTGAGGTCTTAAGACTCGGGTTGTCACCTAAGTTGGTTAACCTCTCTTCCTCATACGGCTCATCCTCAACTGACACTAGCTCATCACAAGGTCCAGCACTCCCATGTTGTTTCCTAGGCGAGTCTGAAGGTAATTCTCGGACCTGATTGTCTACTTCTTTTCCGGATCTAAGAGTAATCACTGCATTAAGTCCCCTAACATGGTTCAGGTCACAAGAGGACGAACTAGAAGCTTTCCCTTTGGGGTTCGCCTCCGGTTGTCCAGGAAAAGTTCCCCTATCCCTATTAGACATCATAAGTTGAGCTACACTCTCATTCAATTGTTTCACTATTTTCGCCATGTCACTCATCGTATCCTCAACCCTACTCAAACCAGACTCGAACTCCTTATACTTCCTATCCCCCTTGTCCTCGCTTTGGTATCCTGGTGGAGGTCGGGTATGGGCAATCTAGGGATGGAGGGTCTGCCCTCGAGGTGCTTGATAAGCAGCCTGAGGCGGTGGTCTTGGTTGGGTTTGATGTTGGTGAGTAGGAGGTGGGTTTCCTTGGAAACTTCCTCCTTGGTGCATCGGTGGCCTCAAAACATTTTGATTATCCGGCCCATAAGACAAGAAAGGGTGTTTTGGCATCCCAGGAAATTGGTAGGCGATCGTTAAACATAGCATTAACATTTTCCACATTGGACGACACATGTTGCAAATACAAAGGGCAGTTAACATATACATGGTCAGGTCCTTGGCACCAAGCACAAATCAAAGAGGATTGAGGGTTCGGAGACATGGGTTGCTCTAAAGAATTCACTTGTGCGCAAGGCTGGGTCTTAGAATATGCCATTTGCTGTTGGGCTAGGGTTTTTACCATATTCTCTAAAGAAGCAAACCTAGCTTCATACCCAGTACTCTCACTCACCGCGTGAACCCCTCCCCGTGCATTGGACAACTGTGCTCCTATGGACTCATACCTAGTATTCCCCCATTGCATTACCCTTTCTGACATACTCTCCAAAAAATCCCAAGCTTCCTCTGCAGTTTTGTCCATAAATCCCCCTTGACACATAGACTCTAACGTTACTCGGGTTTCCTGATCTACCCCCTCATACACTATTTGGCACAGTCTCACTAGGTCAAACCCATGGTGGGGAAATTGAGACAAAAGATTCTTGAACCGCTCAAAAGCTTTCCAATAGGGCACCCCCTTGTCCTGTCTAAACTTCAAAATGGAATTTCTCATTTGAACTGCCATAGAATTTGGGAACTACCTCTTCATAAATACCTTTAAGAAACTATCCCATGAGTTTATGGACCCTGGTTTGATACTATACATCCACCTCTTCGTAGAATCTCGCAAGGCGAAGGGCAAATATTTCAACAGAACATAATCTAAAGGTACCCCTGGTGGTGTGACCATACTAAGGTACTCCTTATATTCTGCTGTCCAGATAAGCGCCAACCCTGTCCCAGTAAAAAGAGGTAGATTCTGGGTATGATCATGCAGGATCAAAGGTAACTCCACGAGGTGGGGTCGGTAACACAAAACACGATGGGCGGGTCATAAGATGGATAGAGCTGGTCGCTCAAGGTAACCCTCGGCCCTTCCTCACCCATGTTAGGCAGGTCGACTAAAGGTCTCTCTACCCTAACCAGTCTACTAGTTTCCGGTATTCGAACCCATCCTATCGAATGACGCACTTTCTCCTTTTTAGTTGGTTTTTCTATTTTTTAAATTTTTTGTGATTTTTAAACTTAATGCTAAACAAGCAAAGCAATTAAACTATTCACACTATGCACAAACAAACCAATCCTAAACACCCAAATAACGCCATCCCCGGCAATGGCGCCATTGTTCGGTTGTGTATTTTGTGGTTTTATAAGTAAGGATGTCGAACTCGAGGATGGGTGTGAGGTTTCTCTAGGTTTTTAGCTTGTTAGAGGTTCTCAAGTGCGGAAAACATTAAAGAATGAAAATTAAGCGATTAAACTATCCCTAATCATAATACTAAACATGACCATTAAAAAGAAACACAATCAAACAAGTAATTACTCACAATAAACATAAGAAATCTATAACATCAAGCAGACATTTAATAAAACTCTAACTACCACTAAGATCAAAGCAAGCAAAGAGCAATTAAATAGCAACTAATTAATCTAAACAAGCTTAGAATTGAGTCCATACCCTTGATGACTAGTCAAAATCGATCTCCACTCTTCATTCTTCATCTTCGTTTGAAACTTTCCCCGAACAAAATAGAAAGTTATGAATTAAGTTACTAAGCACCCTCAAATCTTCACTCTAAGTAAGATTTGTGGCCCTTAATCCCCCTTTTCACTAAAAGATTGATTGTTTGTGGCTAATCTAGGAACCTTCAATGGCAAACTTCAATGAAATCAAAAGCATAAAGTAATGAAGAAAGATGGTTGCTGAAATTACTTGAAGAAAAGTTGATTACATTCAAAATCTCTAGAACTTGGAGAACAAGGCAAGAGAAAACCCTTAGAGAGAGAAAGTAAAAGCTAATTAAGAGATCATTAAAACCAAGAATTACAAATTAAAACTTAAGCTAATAGTCTCCTTTAATGGAATCGTAGCTAAGGTTTTTATAATGATCCAAGTTTGTTGCACAAAACGCAGCATCTCATTTCCAGTATGTACGCAGAAAACCGAATTGGCTCGGGCGAGCCAAAATGCTGCTCGGGCGAGCAAGCATTCTGGTCGGGTGTATCTTGTCTCCCCGGCAACGACGCCATTGTTCGGTTGCGTATTTTGTGGTTTTATAAGTAAGGATGTCGAACTCTAGGATGGGTGTGAGGTTTGTCTAGGTTTTTAGCTTGTTAGAGGTTCTCAAGTGCGGAAAACATTAAAGAATGAAAATTAAGCGATTAAACTATCCCTAATCATAATACTAAACATGACCATTAAAAAGAAACACAATCAAACAAGTAATTACTCACAATAAACATAAGAAATCTATAAGCTTATCAAACGAACATTTAATAAAACTCTAACTACCACTAAGATCAAAGCAAGTAAATAGCAATTAAATAGCAACTAATTAATCTAAACAAGCTTAGAATTGAGTCCATACCCTTGATGACTAGTCAAAATCGATCTCCACTCTTCATTCTTCACCTTCATTTGCAACTTTCCCCGAACAAAATAGAAAGTTGTGAATTAAGTTACTAAGGACCCTCAAATCTTCACTCTAAGTAAGATTTGTGGCCCTTAATCCCACTTTTCACTAAAAGATTGATTGTTTGTGGCTAATCTAGGAACCTTCAATGGCAAACTTCAATGAAATCAAAAGCATAAAGTAATGAAGAAAGATGGTTGCTGAAATTACTTGAAGAAAAGTTGATTACATTCAAAATCTCCAGAACTTGGAGAACAAGGCAAGAGAAAACCCTTAGAGAGAGAAAGTAAAAGCTAATTAAGAGATCATTAAAACCAAGAATTACAAATTAAAACTTCAGCTAATAGTCTACTTTAATGGAATCGCAGCTAAGGTTTTTATAATGATCCAAGTTTGTTGCACAAAACGCAGCATCTCATTTCCATGCATGCGAGAAAACCGAATTGGCTCAGCGAGCCAAAATGCCGCTTCGAGCAAGCATTCGCAGTGGTGTATCTTGTCTCCTCGGCAACTTCTCCTCGGCAGTTCAGAAGCTCAGCTCGGTCGAGCAGGGCCCTTGCTCGGGCGAGCCGGCCCTCTGTTTCTTCATTGCCTTAGCCATATTTTTCAAACTTCCCATGGTCGTTGTGCAGAAGCATGGCTCAGCCGAGCCAGTATGTTGCTCGGGCGAGCCAGCTTTCTGTCTCTCCTCTTCTTGGCTCAAAATCAGTCGGCAGATCTTTCTATCCTTCCAGAGATGTTGCTGGGGCAAGCCACAATGTTGCTCGGGCGAGCAACCCTTCTGCCTCCATCCCTTATTTGGTGAGTTTCTGCTCCGTTTTGGGTCCATTTTAGGTCACTCTTCTTATTTTCCTACAAAACTACAAAAATCTCTTAACTCGAATAAAATACGGGGTTAGAACATATAAAAACTCCCTAATAAAAAGAAGAATTCGGCTCGAAACGAGACCGAACAGTAAATTGTGCGAAATCCCTTCCCCTCTCATCTGCATTTTGCTCGTTGATCATTGTTGCTGAGTTAGGGATTGATTTTGTCGATTTTTGCGCTTAATCCTACTTCACTATGTGTTGAAATCGAATGTTGGTTCTTGCTTAGTGTTTGTGTGATTAGTTGCTGTTTTTCACCTGTGAAACACACACACACTCTTGTTGCACTAAGGATTTCTGTCTAGAATCACAGCATCCATGCCTGAGACTTTGTGTTCGTATGTTGTTTTTGTACTGTGAGTTTGTTTGCTGTGGGGTGAGTTTGAGTAGTCTGTTCTTGCTAAGTGTTGTGTGTAATTAGCTATTGCATTTCATCTATTGAAACATACACACACTAGTAGTACTTAAGGTTCTTGTCAATACACACCCACACAGTGAATGGTATTAGTGTGATGATTTTGTATTCTGTGTGTATATGCTGTGTTAATTCATTAGTGTTTAGTGCAATTAATTGTTGCAATTCATTTGTCAAAGCACAAGTATGCTAGTTGCACTAAGAGTTTGCCGATTTTCACACACACTTGCATTGTGAGCTGAGTTAGTAAGCTGACTCTGTGCTATTCTTGCATTCTATTTGTGTGCTGTGTGTTTTGGTTCATTTTGATAAGCAAAAATTGTTCCTCCTTGGTGAATACATGTTCAAGTGCTCCGATCTGAGGTAATCTCTAGTGAATTTTTGTGCATAAGCTTTTCAAACTGACGTGTTTGTTGCTTGTGTCGAATGTTTGGTTTACCTTTGAAATTAGGCAATATTATTTGCAAAATTCTTGCCAAGTCTTGCTTTTGTTCATCATGAGTGGAAGGAGCAAGCGTTCACGAGTCGAGGAAGCTCCTTCATTGCAACCGGGACCATCCTCATCCACAAAGGATCGTTACCGAGCGCAAACGGCCACACTAATTCGGTGTGAACCAGATGCGGATGTGACTTTCCGGGATGAAGAGCATAAACGACGGTGTGAAGCGCTACAAGTACGGAAGATATGTGCACCGGATATTTATGATGCGGCGACAATCGAAGCCATCCATTGCAAGTCGAGCTTCGATTATCTCATTGGTGTTCTTGGTTGGGAGGTATTCATCATGATTGACGAAGCTATTGTGGACCAACCCATCCTCGAATTTTTAAGCTCCTTGAAGGTTCAAGATGATGGCAAGAAGAATGCGTATTTTGAATACCGGGTTGCCAACAAAGACAAAACATGCACCTTGAAGCATTTTTGCCAACGGTTGGGGTTGCCCGATGATGGGAGACTTTATGAGCGATGTGCAAATTTTGATGAACAAAAGGCAATGAAGGACCTAACTTGTTGGAGGAGGATGAATCTTGGCATGAGAGGCGAATATCCACGGTATCATTGCCCCCGCAACTCTAAGGGGAGTGATTTTTGCAATCCAGTTGTTCGAATCTTCCATAGAATCGTGACTAGTTCAGTGTTTGGGAGAGCTGACACACGCCCCAAGGTTCGGAAGGATAATCTTTTTGTGATCTACAATGCCATAAGGGGTAAACGGATCAACACCGGATCTTGTATTCTACATTGTGTATGGGACATTAGCATGGAACCCCGACCCACGACTATCGGGATGGGGCACATTATTTGCCACTTCCTAGTTCAAGAGGATTTCGGGAAATATTGGAAGAAGTGGACTCCACGCTATCTTCCGGATCCTATCGACAAGGTGCGGTTGCAGAAAATAAACATCGTCGCCAAGCACCCAACTGCCACGATCTATTGCCATGGACACGACAACAACACGAAGATCCTCTTGGATCCGGACAATGCCGAGCAATGGTTGGATATCACTAAGAAACATAAATGGTCTTGTGGTCAGGTTCCTAGTGACCGCAAGGTTGGTGGTCCGGATGTGTCCAGTGGTGAGGAGGAAGAGGAGGACAATGAGGAAGACGGGGAAAAAGAAGAAAGTGAGGAGGAAGAAGAGGAGTATGCCGGCCACAGTGAAGCTAGTGGAAGTCAAAGTCACCCATGGGAAGCTTCATTCGAGCATCTCAACTCTCCATTTGAACAATTGAGAGTTGACCTTCGAGAGCAATGAACGATACTCCAGCGTCAAAACAACTTGTTGGAGACCCAACAAGATCTAATACGTTCCCAACAGTCTACACTTCAAAGGCACGAGGGGTACTTTCAACAACAAAATCAGTATTGGCGTGACTGGGGGTATTATAACTATTCCATTGCGAACCATCCCTCGACACCACTAGAGTACATAAACCGCCATTATCCCACTTTACACTTTTCATTGATTTTATTTACACTGTTAGTGTTAGGTAAGTGTAGGGGGAGGGGTGCTTTATGAGAAAGTTGGGGAAGTGTGTCGGTTAGTTTGGTTTTGTTAAGTTCGTTATCCCCATGGTTAGAGTTGTCTCGCATTCATTGCTTCATCATTGGTTAGGCCATTTATGAGAGTTGTTTCACCCTCAATTCCCGCCTCAAACTAATGAGATTCGGGGTTGAGGTTAGTTAGTTTCGATGTACATATTGTGAATAGTTTGTCTTTTCTTTAGTTTTTAGTCTCTAGTGTCTTGTTTATTTTTCTGTTTTTGTTCTTTTTCTTTTATGCATGCGAACACTCACACTTATTATGTTTTTCTTGTTTATTCCTAACTCCAAGTGTGATGTTTTCCTGGATCGCAGATTGGTTCTGTTCTTTAATTGAAGACCTCGAGGTAACCTCTTTCCGCACTCTATGTTGTGTATATATCTTGATCCATATCGCATGCTTGTTTTTCTTTTTGGGTGGTGAGCCCCTTTGAGTGTTTGTGTTGGGATATTTTGCTGTTGGAGCCGTGTGGGCTCGGGTCGCCACCACTTTTTATGTGCTAGTCGTTCCTTTTTGTTTGTTTTTGTAAGTTCTCTACCCTTTTTCATATGACACCTTCCCACAATGAGGACATTGTGGAATTTTAAGTGTGTGGGGGGGGGGGAGATATTCTGTTTCAAGGGTAGATAACCTAGCTTTTTGTTTTCGTTTTTCTTAGTTTTTGCCTAAAATTTGAAAAATTTTGTGTGAAAAAGGAGAAAAAAGGGAGTGAAAGCCTTGAATGTTTTCTTTCAGTTTTCACTTTGTTTTGCTTTGTTTCTTGGATCTTGTTATCGAAATTGAGAAGTCGTTCTAAATCTTCTTTAAAAGAAACCGGTCTGACCATTTTCAACCATGTCTCGGGTACTAGTCATGACTACCTTCTTAGATTCCCTTCATTGAGTGTTTAGTGAGACCCCCGATTCCTTTCACATTCCGATTGAAATCGGGAGATTCTAGTGGTTTGTGTCCGAGCTTGTTCTTTTCCTGTTTAGCAAAAGCTGCAATAACCGGATTAAGTGGGGCGTGTCGCTGAAAGACATCAACCACCATACACTTAGCCAACCTACACGGGCCCAGTATCAGTGGTACGACACCGATACCCCTCAAACCTCCTCCTATATCGCTTTCGACGGAGAGGTGAATGGAAAAGACTGTGTTGGGAGGGTAAACCCCATATTTGGGCCGTCCAATTCCCGAAAGTAAGGCTAATACCGACTTTTAAAAAAGAAAAAAAAAGAGAAAAAGAAAAAGTAATTTCGTTGGTGAAACTAACCAAAAAGAAAAGAAAAGTTTGTGCTTCTTAAAGTGTGGGGCCTATCCTTGCATCACCTACGGCCCTCACCAAGCCAAGGGCGATCAAATGCGAGGAAGGAAAACTCTTTCCTTGTTCGTTTTGTTGTTTTTGAGCTCGGGCATGAGCCTTTGTAGTCTTTTGGGTTCGGTTAGAACCCACTAGCACATTTGCACATGGGGTTTTGCTTGGCATGAGGTGTAGGGAGTTGAAAATCTTTAAGATTGACTTTAATTTGATATGGGTGCTTGTGAGATGCTCATAACAGTTCCTTTTGGAGGCTTAATAACGTTTTCTTAATTAAGGTTGCATGATCCTTTCAATCGAAGCTTTTGTTTCTCTTTCCTTTTGTTTTCTTTGGTTTTGTTTTCACTTTCCCTCTCTCCTTTTTCTTTGACTTTTGTGGGTATAGCCGCTATAAAACCTCACGAGTCCATCTCGTCCACCCGGGCTGCCGGGGGGTTCAAAGGGCTTGGTGCATACGCTAAATGCACTCGTTTCCTCCCACGACAGAGGAAAAGTTTAAGTGTAGGGGGGTGTTTAGACCCAATTTTGTGTTTAAATAGAGCCTTAATTCTTAAGCTTTTAACTCGTTTCGTGGTTTAATTTTATAACTTTTAATACGTTTTTGGTTATTTTGTAGGTTTTGGAGTTTTTACTCAAAACGTAGCAAAAAGGGCTATTTTAGAGCATTCTTGGTGATTTCCCGAGCCGAGCCGGACCGAAAGCCGAGGCGGAGTTGACCCGGGACCACTTTCCTCACCTTTGGTGTCAATTAGTGAGGTAACACCCGCTACGACCCTCGAAACGGGCGTTACATGCTTTGGAAAGAAGGAGGAAACAAGGGAAGGAAGGCAGAGGGTAGCCCTCGCCACCCTTGGGGTAGCGCCCGCTACCACAGCTGGGCCGAGCAGAACCGCACCTACGGTCAACAAGACCGTACCTACGGTCTCTCGAAGGGAGAAATCGCCTAGAGAGTTTTCGCCGGTCGCGCCCGCGACCCCCTGCTGCTGTGCGACTCTTCAGGCCTTAAACGGCGCGTTTTACTCAACTGTTTTGACTTGTATAAATAGCTCCTATGCTGTGATTTTTAGGGGAGTCGACTCTGGAGTTACACTTATACAATTTCCAGCTTTGTAATTAGGGATTTTAGAGAGAGATTAAAGAGAGATTAGTTAGAGATTTATTCTAGGGTTTGTGATATTTGAAGATTTGGGTATTCAAACAATTGAGAGATTGTTGGATCATCTTTTTGTTGCTTTCTTTTGTTCATCTACATCCTTTTGATAAGTATTCTCTTCCCTTAACTCTTTGATTAATTACTTTGCTAATTACCTTGCTTGTTCTTTAATTTCTTTGCTTGCTATTTTGATTATTTTGCTTGTTCTTGATTGTTGGATGTTAGAAATCATGTTTAGGTTTAGTTTGGATGTTGTTAGCTTAGTTTGTATCATGATTAGTGGCTAGAAACCCTATGGGTTAGGGGATAATTAAGGGTGTGAATGGGGGATTAGGTTTGGGTTAGTAATATTAGTGAGTAATTAGTTGGGAAATCAATTTCCCACTCTTTTCGTTCCCTGAAGTGGGATGTATTTGGGTTCGAAAGTCCCCAAACACATCCAATACTTTTGTTGGAAGGTTGGAATTGGGATAGTTAGTACTCTACTCACGGAAGTGAATAGAGGCTAACTAGGAAATTCTGTTTCATTAACCCTCCGGGTCCATGGTGGAATTTGGGGAAGTCAATCCGGACTATCCTCGAAAGAGGAAGCTCGCTGAGTATTTTCTAACGGAATTGCCACTTGATTCTCCCTCATTATTATTCTCTTGTCGCAAAACCCATTTCCTCATTCCCGTTTGCATCCCGAAAAGCCTCCGAAGCCCATTTCCCATTTCTTGACCGTCCTTAGTTTTATTTCTTGCGTTGTGATCTCTTTCAACCGAATACCTTATCTTAGCAATCTCATCCCGACCATTGACTTAGTTTCTATGACAAAGGCCGCCAACTCCCTGAGAGAGAACGACAAAACCGATGTCTCACAAACCATTGTTACACAAAATGGCGCCGTTGCCGGGGAGCTAGCGCCCCTAGTTTTAGTTTCTTGGTTTTTGGTTATTTGAGTTTGCTTTCACGCTAGAAATCAATTTATGTCAATCCAAATGAATTTTATGCTTCTTCATTCTTGTAGGAGTCTTCGCGTTCTAATGGGTGAAGCTCAAGCTAGTTCACCTCGTACCCTTCTATCATATGTCATTCCATCTTTGGGTACGGGAGGCAACCCTATCACATTACCACCATTACCACCCGATGTTGTGTTCGAGTTTAAACCATACTTACTTGAAGTCTTCGAAAGAAACTCGTTTCATGGGGACAATGCTGCTGGAAGTCCAATTGCTCATATTGATAAATTCGAAGAACGGATTAGCTTTATGCACATTCCAAGGATATCATCAGAATATTTGAAGTTGAAATTCTTTCCTCTCACTCTTGCGGGGAAAGCAAAGTTATGGCTACAAACATTTCCACCTGGTTTTTATTCTTCATGGGAGGCACTCAATGGAGATTTGCTTCACCGTTTCTTTCCGGCGGAGGAGACACATCGACTTCGAGCAGAAATTTTAAGTTTCAAGCCAGGGCCGGGAGAGAGTCTTTTTGATGCTTGAGGGAGATTTAATAGTCTTCAACGACAGTGTCCTGATCATAATTTACCGGATTGGATGTTGCTTCAACACTTCTTTCCAACCAACTTTATTCCCATTCTTATGAAAGTGATGATCCTGGTTACACTACATTTGTCAATCCTATATTTGATCCTATTTCTCAATTTGATCCTATAATTTAACAATAATTTAATCCCGGGCCACTTAATAATTCTAGGCCCAAGAAGCAAGTGGGCCACCAGAGCTCGTTAAAACCCGACTAGGTTTTAATGAGTCCTGGACTGGACCTCTCACCTCCAGGCCCAGAGAGAAAGTGGGTTGAAATTAGTAAAACCCGCCTAGGTTTAACTGATTTCTAGCCCATTTCTCCTAGGGCCTAGCCTAGAATGAGTGTCGGACATGGATCATATTATTTTATTAAATTATTATTTATGCAAAAAATCAAATACTTTAAATAATTAAACGAATTTGTAAAATGTTTAAAGAGTCGCCAGCCGATTTAAGGAAATCGACAAACCATAAAATAGGAAAAGAAAGACCCGGTCTACGAACCCGATTTCTAGATTCGGGGGTAAGGTTACGGGTTCGAGAGTTATAAGAACTCTCGAATCCGCCTGTTATAAAACATACTCTACTAAAATCGACATTGAAAAGAAAGAGAGCAGGGAGAAGTTTTGTTAATTTTGCGGAATTATTATTCAAAACATGCAAGATTAAAACATGATGTTTACTTTTCACAAAATGTACAAGTGAAGGGATTAAAGAATGAATTACATGATTAATCACAACAATATGAATAACGAAATCGAACCTTGTTTAAAGGTGGCAAATGCGATGGATTTGATCCCTTGGTTTGACCTTAACTTGGAGCTCGGATGAGATAATGTGAGTGGCTTAGAAGAGTGGTATATGAGTGGTTATATGGATGTAATGAGTGTGATTATGAGGGGATTAGAGATTAATATGGATGATGAAGTTTTGAGAGAATTGGAGAATAGTATGGAGGTAGTTGGTGGGAATAGATGATGATAGTTGATTTGAGTAGAGTAAGGGTGATGGAGGATGATTGTTGATGAAATGAGGGTAGAGTAAGTGTATTAGATGGTAGTAGTTGATTGTAGATGAAATGAGGGTGAAATGGAGGGGGTATTTATAGGTGAAGGAGTGAGAGATTTGGAGGGAAAATGGAGGGATCATATCCCACAAATCATGTCATCCAAAGACCAAAACCTACGCGGGTTTTGGGAGGTCAAGCGTAAGGTCAAACACGTGGGCAAAAATCAAGGGATTGAATTGCATGCATGCATATTTTGGCACCAGATAGCTTAAAACCTAGGCGGGTTTTAGCGGATCATCACACGGATTGGTGATGTGGCACCAAACGACGTCGCACCGCTATTCCTCTCAAAACCTAGGCAAGTTTTGAGTTATCTCTGGGTTGGGGCGCGCTTTTGGGCCTACTTTTGTGTGGGCTGGTCTTCTGAAAATTAAAACCTAAGGGGGTTTTAAGCGAATGTAGGCGGCCTGTTGAGTTCTCGGGCTCAAGCTGTTGACCCTTTTGGGCCCAATGACCCATTTATCATTTGGCCCAAATGAGTTGCTGATTTTGATGAGGCGGGATTATGCCGGTACAAATTCCGGTGTCTATAATCATGCAAGTTACGAAGGTTTTAAATTAGGGGTTTTGTTATATACGATTTTGGGGGTAGTAGGTTCAGAGGCATTTTTAGATATCAAAGATGTTTTAATGGCCTAAGTATTCAAAATGAAAGTTGCAGTATGCTTTGCAAGATTTCCGGAATGGGGTCTTATGCGTTCATCAAATGTCGGAGTGAAAAGTTATGATCCGCCAAATAAGACTCCTAACCATGTCAAACCCGAATTTTAATTCATCGAGCCTTTTTCAAAGCCAATTTCCGGTGGCTTCCAGACCTCTTCTGAATTTGTGGTCAACGTAAGAGTTATAGTATATGATTCACGCTTTCCATAGACTATACTGGAAACTAATTCACGTACTAATCAATACTAATACATAGAAAATACATTAAATTAAACTAAAGGAAACTATATTGGACTTCATACTAATGCTAAAAAAAATCTTTGTAAAATTGGTACTCAATAATCATGGGTTTGGCAATTAGTAGATTGAAATAAAACATATTTACCAATGACATTAATTAATAAGCTAGAGGAGGGCACTAATAGGAATATCTTGTGGTTTCAAAGTGACGAAAGTTGGCGGCTAGTGCAACTATGCTATTAACGAAAGCGAAGAACTACGGTGTTTTAACTGATTAAAAATTGACGAATATCAAAACTAATTGATGAATGTGCGAGTGTGCGACTGATAATTGGAGAAAAAGAAAAAATAGAGACTAACCTTAGAGTTTATTAGGATGAATTCGCACTTCATACCTTATGTCTCTCTCCTTCTGACTGGCGGTGGGAGATACTGTATTATTTTCGAAAGAGGTGGGTATATATATGAAGCATACCGGGCTGGGCCGAGCCTCGGGATCCATGGTTTCAAAGGTCGGGTGTGAAGTGCACCTCAAAGTGGAACCGGGACTCCGGAGTCATGAGCTGATCGGCATCGATTGTGGCATCCACTTCAAATGGGACCCCGGACCATGGGAGTGGAGCTACGGGTCCTTCTCGGGACCTACTTCGGGCCTTTAAAAGGGTTTGGAGTCATTCGGAAAGAATAAGCGGAAAAGGGCCAACGTGGGTTGTCGGAATCGACGCGCCTTCACGCTTTGGGTCATAACTCCTTCAATATAACTCCGATTGGTCTCAAATTTTGGGAGCATAACACACTGAGAGATTCCCATCGATATCTTACGGGCCTAAAATGGAGTTCAGATGAAGAAGTTATGCACGTTTGAAGTCGACAGGGAAAAGTTGCCCAGAACACCGACTCGCCCGAGTCATTGGACAACTCGCTCGAGCCAGTCGTCTGTCCAAGCTGGTCGTGCCCATTACCTAGAGGGTAACGCCCGCGACGTCTGTGGCAGGTTAACGGCTCGTCCGAGTCAGCTCCAGACTCGCCCGAGCCGCCCGTCTGGCCGACACCGTCGCGCCGCTGCCGCCACCGGCCGCTTTTGGGCTTTAGTCATTTTTGTATAAATACTCGTGGTCTCATTTTTTGGGCAGATTTGAATGATATTGAATGCCTTGCTTGAGAGCTCTCTCTAGCCTCTCCTCCCAAAATCTTGTTTACTTTATCCAATATTTATTTGGTGGTGTTCAAGTCATTTCTTTAGTGATTAATAGTGGTTTAGCCTAATTAATCATGGTGGAATATTAGGCCAAGGTTGTGGAATCTCCTAGCCAAGGTCATATGCAAACCCTACCGAACCCAAGCTCGATTTTCCTTCAATTCTCCTCCTAAAACTCAAGCTCTATTCATCCCACCACGACGGTGACGCTCCATCTGGTATCAGAGCAAGGTTTTCATTTAGCTTGAGTTTGTGCATTGTTCTTGCTAGTGTAGTGTTCTAGTGTTGAGTTTTGTGAGTTGTATGCTATTATTGGTGATCCCCAACCCCATTGCTATCAAAGTATGTTGGGAATTATTGTATTGTGGATATGTTTGTTGGATTTGTAGCTATTTGGTACATTGAAAAGAAGTTGGAAAATAGTGCACGCAAGGTGTTCGATGAAATGTCTGAGTGAAAAAAACACAAGGAACCCTTAGCCAAAAACTTGCCAACTACAAAAGAACCTTCAAACTCCACAAAATACCCCAAACACAAACCGTCCCTCACCTTGTTTCCTGGTATGGCCGACGAAGCTCGCTCCGAACGAGAGGGATCCAGCCACCGGGATAGCCCTCAACTACGGGCTATCGAGAACCGACTCGCCACCCATGACGAACAGTTCTCCACCATTGATCGTACCCTTAATGCCATTATGACGCGGTTGGACAACGTCACCCCAGAGCGTCAAGTTCCATCCTGGAATGAGCGTCGGAGACGTGCCCAAAGCCCTATCCATCCTCCTCCTTCCTACAAGTCGAGTGACGATGATAGAGGCTCATTTCGACGCCATCGTAGACGGGAAGCGGTTGAGAAGCCTCCACGGAATGAATTCTATGATATTGAAGCCAAGCTTCCAGAATTCAATGGCTTCACCGGCCCGGAAGACTATCTTGAATGGGTCCAAATCCTGGAGAGGAATTTTGAAACTAAGGGGTATGGCGATGAGCACGCCTTCAAGATTGCTCGATCGAAACTCACCGGGATTGCATCCATTTGGTTTGACAATTTCAAGGTACAACGAGCTAATGAGGGTCGAGCAAAGGTCACTTCATGGGCACGGCTTAAGAGATTGATGAATCGACGATTCTTGCCTAACACTTACAAGCGAGAGGTCCACTATGAGTCCATTTCATCACTTGATGGGCATGGAGTAATTAAGCAAGCAAAAGTCGATCACATGCTCAACGAGGGAGCCTCCATTCATCCTTGTAAGGCTTCCGAAACCATTATTGAAGCTCCATGTCAAGAGGTGGATGAAAACATCGATCTTGCCCTTCCTCTTATCCTTGTTGATGAAGCCCAAGAAGAAGCTCCTTTGGTTATACCATTACCACCAACTAAGGAATCAAACATCAATGGAGATGACGCACCATCCCTTCCTCTCATTGGCACTCGGACTCTTCTCCATGAGAAGAATGTTGTAATTTCAAACTCACCTATGATGTTCAATGAGTCTTGCTTGGATGTTAGATGTAGCGACATAAAGTCTTTGGGTGAGTCATGCATGATCTTTGGGAGATATTGGTTGTTTGGTGAAGTTTGTTGGCGTGATAAGTTATATGATGAGTTTGTGATGTTCACAATTGAAAAGTCTCTATATTTTGAGTGGCATGCTAGAAATCTTGGTGTCCTTTTGATGTGTAGTGGCGAATTTGGGATTGGTGATGCCATGATTCTAGTTCCTCCCATGTTAATGACCTCATCGTGTGTGTCATCCCTCAATGGATATTGTTTGCACGTTGGTTGTTGTGGTATGAACTCTTTGAATGGCTCATACATGTTATTTGGTCGTCATTGGTTGTTCGAGAAGTCTATTGGGATGTCGAATCTGTCTTTGTTCATTACACTCCTGACATTTTCACTACCCCGAGGCCATGTTAATGCTTTTATGGCCCTCGTTAGGTGCTTTCTACAACGTGTCCGTCCTATGCCTTTTGAAACCACCATTAACCCACAAAAACAAAACCTGGGTGGGAAGTGAGTTGAGGAACCTCCTATTGAGCGAAATACGGAATGAGTGTGCTCTTGGTCAGGGCGAGCGGTCCATAGCTTTGTCTTTACCGAGTGGCAAGCTTAGTGATGTTGAGCGTCCCCTAACTCCACAAAAATTTCCTCCTTCCGTCCTTTGTCCTTCACCCCCAAGCCTCTTCAAGAATTTTTATCTCTTCAAGCAAGGTGGAGTTCTCATCGTGATTATGATCGAATTGTTGGAGGGTTCAAGCAATGGGTGGCCAAGCTCTGGAATGTGCCTTCCTTTTAACTCCCATGAGTTGAGGGCAACTCTTTCTCAAGAAGGGGAGTATGGAGCGTATCGGGGTGGGGCGTGAGCCTTGGGATCCATGGTTTCCAAGTCTAAACTCACTCCCACCAAAGAATACGAAGAAATCAACTCCAAGGTCGGGTGTGGAGTGCACCTCAAAGAGGAACCGAGACCCTGGAGTCATGAGCTGATCGGCATCGGTTGTGGCATCCACTTCAAATGGGACCCCGGACCATGGGAGTGGAGCTACAGGTCCTTATCGGGACCTACTTCGGGCCTTTAAAAGGGTTTGGAGTCATTCGGAAAGAATAAGCGGAAAAGGGTCAACGTGGGTTGTCGGAATCGACACGCCTTCACGCTTTGGATCATAACTCCTTCAATACAACTCTGACTGGTCTCACATTTTAGGAGCTTAAATTACACACTGAGAGCTTTCCATCATTATCGTACGGCCTAAAACGGAGTTCAGATGAAGAAGTTATGCATGTTTGAAGTCGGCAGGGAAAAACTGCCCAGAACACCGACTCGCCCGAGTCACTGGACGGCTCGCCCGAGCCAGTCGTCGGTCCAAGTTGGTCGCGCCCGTGACCTAGAGGGTAATGCCCGCGACGTCTATGGCAGGTTAACGGCTCGCCCGAGTCAGCGCCAGACTCGCCCGAGCCGCCCGTCTGGCCGACACCATGCGCCCGCGACCCCCACTGAAGGTGCTGCTATTGCTGTTGTCAGTGAGCAAGCTCGCCCGAGCCGATCTCCTTTTTTGCAGATTTTGCCTGCCAAAACGACTGTGTTTTGGGCTTTAGTCATTTTTGTATAAATACTCGTGGTCTTCACTTTTTTGGGCAGATTTGAACGATATTGAATGCCTTGCTTGAGAGCTCTCTCTAGCCTCTCCTCCCAAAATCTTGTTTACTTTATCCAATATTTATGGTGTTCAAGTCATTCCTTTAGTAATTAATAGTGGTTTAGCCTAATTAATCATGGTGGAATGTTAGGCCAAGGTTGTGGACTCTCCTAGCCAAGGTCATATGCAAACCCTACCAAACCCAAGCTCGGTTTTCCTTCGATTCTCCTCCGAAAACTCAAGCTCTATTCATCCCACCACGGCGGTAACGCTCCAATATATATATATATATTGGCAGGAAAAAGCAATGAGCTTTTTATTGCCATAACCCACCCTGGGTGATAATTACAAACGCCAAATTGAAAACCTCACTAAATTTGCGCCCAACAGCTACTCCCTTAATTTTTCAATCACCCAAAAATAATAACAACTCTTTTTCCCCCTCCCCAACATTTGTGTTGTTAGAGAAGAGCAGATCTTCTGAACACAAGTTTGAACTGTCCAAGAAAGCCCTTTGTATTTCTTCATATTTCTTGATTCCCACACTGTGTGAATGATCACTGAAAACATTGCTCCTATTACCGGTTTCCTGTTCTTTATAGCTTTGATGTTCTTCCAATATGTTGCCCATTGTATAACAGTTTGAATATCATGCTTTAACCCCAGTCTGGAGCAGACATATGCTCTGATTTCTCGAGCAAGATCACACTGTACAAATAAATGGTCAATCTCTTCCTCCTCCTTTCCACAAATACAACATATACTGTTTATCACACTTCCATATCTATGTAATTTAGCTGCAACTGGTAACTTCAAATGCACACAGACCTAAGCAATGAAAGAGATTGAATAAAATCCTTTTCTCCCCTAGGTCCATATACCTTCTAACTGACAACAGATTTTTACTTCCTCCTTAACATAACAAATTTTACGTCAATACCAACATACATCACCCGCAGGCTTATATTCCCACCAAGATCTATTTTTAATATATTTCTCGTGTACCCATTTAATCCACAAATCCTCCTTCAACAAAGCTACATCAAAGACAAGCCTTGCAACATTTGCTTTATTCCACTTACACGGGTCCTTCAAACCAATCCCTTCATGTTTCTTAGACAAACACATAGTGTCTCAATCAAATAAAGGGACTCTCTTATACTCACTGTCAGCAGACCAAATGTAATTTCTGCACACTGATTTTACTTGATCCAGAACACCTTTAGGTAATAAGAATATTCTCGCCCAATATCCAAAGATCCCCATCAACACTGATTTAATAAGAGCAATTCTCCCTGCATATGATATTTGTTTAGCTGACCATGATCTTACTCTGTCAGTTAATTTTCCAATTAACACATAACAGTCCAGGCTTGACAGTCTACTCGATGTAATAGGAATACCCAAGTATTTGAGAGGAAAAATACCTTGCTTAAAACCAGAAATGCCGATAATTGTTGATAAGGTATCCTGATCACAAACAGCACACACAACTTCTGATTTCTCAACATTTGCTGACAGCCCAGTTACTGATGAAAAATGCTCCATTTGTCCCAAAATTGTCGAAACAGATTGGGGATCAACCTTACAAAATAATATCAAATCATTAGCAAAAAGCAGATGATTCAACTTCATATTAGAGCAACCCGGATGAAACTGGAAATTCTCATTAAAATTCAGTTGTCTCAAACTTCTTTACAAATACTCCATAACCAATACAAACAAAAGAGGGGATAACGGATCTCCTTGTCTCAAGCCCCTTCCTCCCTTAAAATGTCCATAGAATTGCCCATTTAACTGAGTAAAGAATGAGGGAGTAGTAACACACATCATAATCCAAGCTCTAAACTTACTGGGAAAATTGAAAGCCTCCATCATCTCCTCAATACTTTCCCAATAAACAGAGTCATAAGCTTTCCTTAGATCCACTTTAAGAATACATCTGGGAGATATATTCTCTTTGTGGTATCCTCTAGCCACTTCTTGACATAACAACACATTCTGTACAAGCTCCCTTCCTTTCACAAACGCACATTGGCTTTGGTCAATTAAACATGGCAAAACCTACTTCAACCGATCAGACAACAGCTCTGACAACACTTTATAGATCACATTACAGCAAGAGATTGGGCGAAAATCAGTAGCTACCCAAGGATTTTGCTTCTTTAGCAAAAGAGTAAGGTTTGTAGCATTGATACTGTTAAGCATTTTCCCATCTCTTAAACTATCCAAGATAGCCTTTGAGACGAGATCCCCCAACTTATTCCAATGAAACTTATAAAAAGAACTATTAAATCCATTAGGACCAGGAGATTTCTCCCCCGGAATTGAAAACACTGCCTTCTTAACATCCTCATAAGAAAAATCTCTGATTAACCCCAATTGTTATTCAATGTTCAAACAATCCCCTTGCTGAATTACTTCCAGATTCACCTCTTCACGCAAATAAGATTCTTCCCCCAGCAGACTTTGATAATATTTCACCATTACATCTGCCACATTTTCAAAACCTGTTACCATCTCCCTATTCTCATTCTGAACTGCATAGACAAATGTTTCTACTTGTCTTTGTTTCAACTTCAAAAAAAAATACTCTTGAACAAGAATCTCCTTTTTGAATCCACTCTTGTTTACTCTGTCGTTTCATCAGTTTGAAAGCAAAATCTAGAATTGATTCATGTTGCGCCCGCTGCTGTACTTCTTCCTCTATCAAATCTTCATTTTACATATCTTCAACAATTCTATTCTGCAAGATATCCAACTTCACTCTACTCAATTGAAACATGGAACAACCATCTCTAGATGTATTCCACACACCTTCAAAAATATTCAAATAATCCGGATCTGTTTGCCACATTTCACAATGTCTAAATTTTGATTCAAGCCTTGGAGTGTCATGAAAAGACATCTTAATAGGGGTATGATCCGACAAGCCAAATGAAAGAATTTCTGTATGCATAAACCCCATTGAAGAGAACCAAGAGTCATTCACAAAGCATCTATCAAGTCTACTCCATGTATGATGGTTAGTCCAAGTATAGTAAGCACCTTGGAATAATATCTCCTCGATAGAACATTCATCAATACACATTCTGAAGTCTGTTGTCTCAAAATGTTCTACTTTTCCTTCTCCAATTCTGTCCTCCTCATGTAACACAGCATTAAAATCACCTAATATCATCCAACCTTCCTCCATTTCCTTAGCAATATTTCTTAACACACTCCAGAGTTCTCTTCTGTCCACCAAACTATTAGCACCATAAACAAACGACACAAAACCATAAGCAGCATCCACTCTTCTAGTCTCTCTGCAATGTATGATTTGTTTTTCACAGAACAAAATATCTACATCAAATAACTGGGGTTTCCAGGCCAAAAGAATACTACCTTTCATACTTGCTGAAGAATCGGTAACCATTCTCCATCCACCAAATTTCTCCCTAACAGATCAATTTCATTTTCCTGCTTTAATTTTGTTTCTAATATATATATATATATATATATATATATATATATATATACATATATATATATATATATATATATATATATATATATATATATATATATTGGATGCAAATATACTGAACTTTTAGGGTATTGGACAATAATGCACTGAACTTTGACTTTGGACAATAATGCACTAAACTTTGAGGGGTATTGGACAATAATACACCCGGAACAATTTTGATGGTGGTTGACTTGGTGGCGATCTAACGGGGCTGGTTGAGAAGATAAATTAGCCAAATAATATCTAAATTTATGACATGTCTACTAATCTACACAAGCAAAGGTGATTTTATACAATTACAACAACAATCTCTCAGCGAAAACACGTTTAAGCAAATGTGATTTTATGTTTTTTTACTCTTTTCAAAGTTCATTCCCTTTGCTTATGTGTGGATTAGCTGATATATCATAAATTTAATTATTTTTGGGTCAATTCATCTCCTCCACCTATTAAGTAGGATTGCCACCGAGTCAGCCACTGCCGGAATCGTTTTGGGTGCATTATTATTCAACACCCCCCAAAGTTCAGTGTATTGTTGTCCAAGGTTAAAGATCAGTGTATTATTGTCCAACACTCCAAAAGTTCAGTATATTAGCATCCAATAACTCATATATATATATATATATATATATATATATATATATATATATACATATTTCTAGGTACAAAGGACGAGGATCGTAATTTGTAAGTTTTGATGAAGGCATTTTAGGAAACCTCTAATTGACTTTTTTTTCCTTTTTAAATTACTTTATGTATATTAATTGATGGATTGAGTTACTACTAACAATAAATAAAGTCCAATAACTATTTATAAGAGTATAATAATAAAAATAAATACCATGACCACTTAAATTTTATATAAAATAATTTGTTAAATTTTATATAAATATTATTGGTTTAAAACTTAATATTTAGCAAATTTATCTTTTCCCTTTTATAAATACGGTTATAAATATCAAACTATCAATGGCGATCATATCTATTTTTTAAACAAAAATCCTATTAACTTACTGTTTTTCCTAATATTTATACTCCCTTCTACCCATATTATTTGACACTTTAGACAGGATTTAGAAAACCAAAAAAACTTCCACTTTATATTAATTTACCTCATTAGAAAGGTAAATATGTTGAATAAAATGGTAAATAAAAATGGAAAATGTGAATAAAAAGGAAAAATTGAAGAAAAAGATGTAATTAGTAAAGTGAATTTGATAAATTAGTAATTAATATGTTATTGAAATTATAAAGTGACAGATATTATGGAAAAAAAGAAAGTTAAAGTAACATATAATATGAGAAGGAGAGTTAATTACATTTACCCGGCCTACCTGACATATGCGATAATAATTTTTGCACACCCGACATTTGGGAAATAATTTTCACCCTACCTGACATTTAGTGAAATTGATTTTTAGTGTTAGAATCCGATAACTTGTCATTGGAAATGGAAAAATACAATAATACCCCTATATCACTATGTGAAATTACGATGCTACCCTTTAATTTGAGAAGGAAAAGACTATGTTGGAGAGTAGAAGACAGACATGGTGGTTTGGGAGGGGTTAGGTTTTCATGTTCTGTATGGGAGGGGGGCCGGGGAGAGGAATCAGTGAAGTGGTTGGGTTTTAAAATGCTATAACAATTAATACTAAGGGTACAAAAGTCATTTCACATTTAATTGAAAGTCAAAGGAAATAATAACAATGGTATAAAGGTCACTTCATAATTATTTTTTTACAGTTCACCGGAAAAGTCAATAAAAATTCAATTATAACATACCTGAGTAGCTTTAAATTTATGACCACCTAAATGTCAGGTAGGGTGAAAATTTTTTCTTAAATGTCGGATGTGAAAAAATTATTACCATATAAGTCAGGTAGGGCAAATGTAATTAACTCATGAGAAAGAGGTATTATTAGCTAATAGTACTCATTTTTATAACAGTGGAAGAAACAAACACGATCGTTTTTGTTAGTCATGATTCATGAAGTACTATATGCCGTTGAAACTCTATATGCTTAATTGCTCATTATTACATAATTTATAACTTACACATTTTTTATTCAGTAATGTCATTAATTGATGATTATTACTAATTGACGGTTTTAAATATCATACACATCCTAGCCTTAAAAAAGAAAAACCAGATCATAGATATCATATTTAAGCCCCATTTCTTATTCTTCATTTCGTATAGATATATTTACATTCTCTAAAAATTATCGATCTATGTTCTCTAAAAATTATGCTAAGTTTTATGTAAAAAATTAATTTGTTAATTTCTCTTGCTGGTTTTCATCCATAATTTTTCTTTAAAATTACATATGTTGGATAACATTCCTAATTTACAAGGTATTCTCATCCATGTCTGAATAAAACTCTAGCATACTTCCACCCAACTTCATTCTTTTCCTACCTTAGTGTAATGAGACTGCAAGTTAAATCCAATATTTTATTTTTCTAGGTGATTCTTCATTTAGGTATATTTACGTTTTCTAAAAAGGGAAATTGAATTCTAATGATACGAACTTTTGGCCATATAAGACTTAATAATACGAACTTTCGTTTCAGTGATGAATAATACAAACTTTGACCCCATGTTGCCCCCAATAACACGCCACCGAGTTAGGATTAACTTGACTCGGTGGCGGTCTGACGTGGCGGCGGAGGCACGCGCCTTGTTGTTTTGACTTTCCCACGTCATCCGCGTTGACTTAAAAAAATAATACGAACTTTTACCTATGTTGCTCTGAATAATACGAACTTTTTTTCTCTCTAAAAATCTCAGATCCCATTTGTACTTCTTCATCTTCTTCAATCCTCCCCCTCTCTTTCCTCCTCCATCGGAATCAAACCCAGAAAACCCAGATCCCATGTTGATCTCAAACATCACCTTCATCTATTTCTTCGGCTTTGGCTCTTTTACTGGGTATTACTCGAATTGCAAAACCCAAAAAACAATCTTCACTTTACTCCTCATCGATGGCCGCTTCGATGTCGACATCCACCGCCGTCCGCCATAATCAGAAACCTGCAAACATGAAATCAGAGAATATCCATCGAAGATCGAAGCGTTTGGTTGAATTCTTCTCAAACTAGGTTAGGAAAATGCGAGGTTTCTTTGAGAATACAGATTGTAATTTAGAGGGTTAGGGTTAGGGTTTGAGTTGCGGATGAGAAGAGATGAAAGGGTTTTGAGGGATTTGGGATTTCTTCGGAGATTTCTAAGCATTTTAATCAATTGAATGTTTGATAGTCCTTGTTTGATGGTTGATTGTCGATGGAGATGAGGAAATCAGCGTTGATTGAGAGTTGATTTTGTGTCGATCGCTGGGCATAAGCTTCTTCCGCCATTGGAGTGGCCGCTGGGAGGGGAATTGGGGGCAATTTTTTTCTGGGTTTTGGAATTCGACTGAAACCCAGTAACAAGAGCAAGAAAATTGATGAAAATTGTTTGATTGTTTTTTGGGTTTGATTGTTTTTTGGGTTTTGCAATTCAAGTGGAGAGTGGAGAAGATGAGTATTGGTTGATTGTGTTTCTGGGTTTTGCAATTCGAGTAATACCCAGTAAAAGAGCCAAAGAAATTGATGAAGATGATGTTTGAAGCAACATGGGATCTGGGTTTTCTGGGTTTGATTCCGATGGAGGAGGAGAGAGAGGGGGAGGATTGAAGAAGATGAAGATGTAAAAATGGGATCTGAGATTTTTAGAGAGAGAAAAAAGTTCGTATTATTCAAAGCAACATAGGTAAAAGTTTGTATTATTTTTTAAGTCAACGCAGATGACGTGGCAAAGTCAAAACAACAAGGCGCGTGCCTCCGTCGCCACGTCAGACCGCCGCCGAGTCAAGTTAATCCTAACTCGATGGTGTGTTATTGGAGGCAACAGGGGGTCAAAGTTTGTATTATTCATCACTGAATCGAAAGTTCGTATTATTAAGTCTTATATGGCCAAAAGTTCGTATTATTATAATCGAATTTCCTTTCTAAAAATTATTGATCCAACACTGTTTATTGCTTATCCTGTTTTTCCTCATATGCATATGTTTATGCTAAGTTTTGTGTAAATAATTAATTTGTCAATTTATTGTGGAGGTTCATATCCAAAGTTTTTGCATATGTTGGATAAGATTTCTTCATAAGGTATTTTCCTCCATATCCTGATAAAACTCTAGCATACTGCAACCCAACTTCACTCCTTCCCAACCTTTTAATTTTTATGCATCTACCAGTTAAATCCAAGATTTTATTTTTCTATATGATTTTTGTTACATGCATATGTAATATGATATATGCATATTCAATCATATCCAATCATATTTGTGTTTCTATGTTCCTGAGAAAGGGGAAAAGGTATGGATATACTTAAAAGTATTCACGTTTCGTTTAAAATAACTAGTTAGAGTTTAAGTTCGAATAATAAAAAAAGTTACAAACAAAGGAATTATTGTAAATATCATATATCAATATATTTCTATATATTGAAAAGTCAGTTCAATAGTTGAATTACTATTATTTAATCTCATCTCATAAAAGAGGAGGAATTGTAGAGAATTCTTTGCTTAATTAAAGCCTTTTTCTAATAAAAGTATTATATAAGAAGTCTTCACTTTATTAAATTGCAAAAAATTACTCGGAGGTACCCCAATATTTGGAGAAATTATTTTGCGATTACCCCAACTTTTCAAAACTAATTTTGAGGTACCCTTACTTTTTGGGTTAGTAATTATTTGGTGTTTTTCCGGCCATTAATTTTATTAAGTGACCGAAATACCCTCATTCTTCTTTTTCAAGGATATTTCTTCAATTAGGGAAGAACAAGGACATTTTGGTCACTTAATAAAATTAATGGTCGAAAAAGCACCAAATAATTACTAACCCAAAAAGTAAGGGTACCTCAAAATTAGTTTTGAAAAGTTGAGGTACCAGAAAAACATTTCACCAAAAATTAGAGTACCTCTGAGTAATTTTTGGATTAAATCGTATTGCAAGAGCTTTCTTATTTAAAATTTATGCACGTAATAAATTATATTTGAGAGATAATACTTTAATATTTCTTAAAAGATTTATCATCTTAACCATCGCAATGACTTAGTCTATGAAATCATTTCAAGCTTGACAAACAAATATTCATTATTGTTATTGTTGTTGTTATTGTTCTTGCTATGCAACTTCATAAACAATATAATCTACTAAAATGTTAAAATTTCTATATTTGGCTTAAAGTTAGACGTTGTGTCACTTTTTCTTATGATTTTGTTGCAGATTTTAATTTGATATATTTATGTCTGTCACGGTATCTTGATGTAAGTTTATCTGTTTATATCTTTCTCTTAAAAGTAGTATGAACTTTTTCTTATTTATTAATTTGATATATTTTTGTTACTCATGTATAGATATTTTTATGGATGTTTATATACCTATACATAAGTAAGAAAAATATAATTAATAAATAATTGTGCTTTTTGCAACTAATAAATTGAAGTCTAAAAGGCAAATAGGAAAAATGGGAATAATTAACAGGAACCCATTACAAATAAAATATGCCAACTTTTATTTCAAATAATTAAATAAACACAGTTAGATGAAACTATAACATATATTTTAGTTGAAAATTCACATATATTTTCTTTAATCCAAATCAATTACATTAACTTGGCATTTGTTTTTATATTTTCTCCATATGCAAACAAAATATTCAACAGAAAATACTATCTTAAATAATAAATGGATAAACTTATTTTTAAAAAAATAAAAAAATAAATATTTTTCATAAGATATGCAATTTAATTGCGTCCCGTGCAACGCACGGGTTTGAAAACTAGTATATATAATTAGGAGAACTAGGGTTTAGAGACTCCGCCTAAAATTGGGAGGAGGCTAAAATAAATAAATAAATAAATAAAACCTCCTCTTCTTTTTCTTTTTTTTTTTTTGGGACGTGGTTTCACAATTTCTCGATTGAATTTGATGAATTATGTGAGAACCAAGGTATTATTCACCAAAAATCAACACCTAGAACACCTCAAAAAAATGGCCTTGCAGAAAGCAAAAATCAAACTTTGTGTAATATGTATGGTTAATGTCATGCTATTAAATGTTGATTTGCCAACAAATTTGTGGGGAGAAGCACTCTTAACTGCGTGCCATGTCTATAATCGAATTCCTTCTAAGAAAACAAAGTTATCTCCATATGAAGTATGGAAACGAAGAAAGCCTAACATTAAATATTTCAAAATGTGGGGGTGTATTGCCTATTATAGAGTCCCTGATCAAACAAAAGAGGACCAAGTTAGGCACAAAGGTAATCAAGACTATTTTTGTAGGTTATGTTGAAAATTCAAAAGCATATAGGTTGTTGAACTTACAATATAATGTGATTTTAGAGACCAGAGATGTAAAGTTTTTTTAAAATTCTTTTATGAAAATTGTTACATCTCAACAAACACTACAATTGGAAACTCTACTGATACACCATTAGAAAGTGTTCCTTCTGGTTCAAAAGATAAAAGTAATGAACTTGATTCAAATATAGAACCAAGAAGAAACCAAAGGGCTAGAAAAGCTAAAGATTTTGGACCAGAATTTGTTTCCTCCATATCAATTGTTTTTCTAGTATAAGGTAGTAGGATAGAAGTATTAGACCAAATACTTATTGTACTAATGATGATGATGACCCTGAAACTTTTAGTAAGGCTATGGCATCCAGAGATTCAAAATTCTGTAAACATGCAATAAATGATGAAAGGATTCGATATTGTCCAACAATACTTGGATCCTAGTAAACTTGCCTCCAGGTTCAAAGACAATAGGGTGTAAATGGGTATTTAGAAGGAAATACAACACTGATGGTTCTCTAGAAACCTTTAAGGCTAGACTAGTAGCTAACGGTTTTACTCAAAAGGAATGTATCAATTATTTTGATACATATGCACCTGTAGTTAGAATTACATAGATAAGGATTCTGTTTGCATTAGCTTCAATTTTTAAAATACATGTACATTAGATGATGTAAAAGCAGCCTTTCTAAATGGAGATTTAGAAGAGGAGATTTATATGGAGCAACTTGAGGGCTTCATATTACCAAGAAATGAAAATAAGGTATGTAAATTGGTTAAATCCTTATATTGATCGAAACAAGAGCAAAACAATGGCATGAAAAGTTTGATATTGTGCTTCTTTCAAATGGTTTTCTCCATAATAATTCGGATAAATGTATTTATTTGAATTTTACAGACTCTTATGGAGTTATTATATGTCTCTATGTTAATGACATGCTCATATTTGGAACAAATTACATGGAATAAATGAAACTAAGAAGTATCTCACTTCTCAATTTAAGATGAAGGATCTCAAGAAGTTGTTACTATCTTAGGCATGAAGGTTAAAAGGCACACTGAAGGTTTTGCAGTGAGTCAGTCTCATTATATTAAGAAATTGTTGACTAAGTTCAAACACCTCAATATAAAGGATCCCAAAACTCCATATGATCGAAATGTTCACTTTGTGGAGAACACAGGAAGGGTGGTTACACAGTTGGAGTATGGCAGTGCTATAGGGAGTCTTATGTATGCAATGCACTGTACTATGCCAGACATTGCATTTGTTGTGTGCCAATTATCAAGGTATACAAGTAAGCCAAGTGACGAACATTGGAAAGCCATTGCAAGACTACATGGATACTTGAAGAAGACTGTCGACTTAGGCTTCTTTCTACAACAATTTTCCATCTGTTTTGGAGGGATTCACATATGCTAGTTGGATAACTAGCTCTAAGGATAACAAGTCAACATCAGGGTGGATATTTACCTTAGGTAGAGGAGCCATTAGTTGGGCATCTAAAAAGCAAACATGTATCTCACATTCCACAATGGAATATGAGTTCATTGCTTTAGCAGTAGCAGGAAAGGAAGCAGAATGGCTAAGGAATCTATAGATGGATATTAAGTTGTTGCCACAACCTATGTCATCCATTTCTTTATACTGCAATAGTCAAGCTACCATGTCTCGAGCCTTCAGTAAAATCTATAATGGGAAGTCTAGACACATTAGCTTAAGACATTCTTATGTAAGGCAGTTAATTCAAGATGGATCCGTAACTATCATCTATGTCAAATCAACTCTAAATCTAGCAGACCCCTTGACAAATGGTTTGCCAAGGGATTTGGTGAAGAGTACCACAGTTAGAATGGGTTTAAAATCCTTTAATGTATGATCTGTTGTAATGGGAATCCTACCTTACTCTAGTGAATACTAGTTAAAGGGTTTAAAGGAAAATAACGAGTTTAAACAAGGTCATTGGAGCAATATAAATAGGATAAAGTACATTTAAATATTAAGCAGGATGAGTTTACTTTTAATGGAATCTATATAGGTATGGACTCCACCTATGTGAATATTAGAGTGTGATCGCTCTAAACCAGAGTTTTATTTGATTTTAACTACTGTCCATATTCACATAACCAGGATGAGCACAAGGCCATAATAGTGTTGCAATAATAAGGCTTCTTCAGAAATAAGGATAAGGTGTGGTACTGTGTGTAGTGCCTCCGGTCTTAATATTAAAGGATTTGTTTTAAGCTATCTGGCCACCGAATACCTTATAAGATATTGAGTCATTTACACTAACTAAAGGTTTAATCATATGATACCTTCATATGTACAGTATCATAATAAGGATTGGCTAGGTTTTAACTTTCACTAACTAGTTGGGGATTGTTGAATAGTTAGCAAAAGATAATAAGAGAATTAATGCATTAATTCTATCCATGTCACACTTGGATAGAATAATGTCATCTCTAGCTCCTAGGGAATATAAATAGATTTCCTAATTAAAGTTCCACATGGACAAAGTAAGTTAACTTATAACTCTTTATAAGTTAAAGAGAATATAGATTTACAAAATTTAAAGCTTGGGCTGGTCTAACTTGTGCTAGGGTTAAGATTCAATTTGAAGCATTGAGTTGTACACGCACACGCGCGCTGGGCGTGGGCGGTAGGGCGTTAGAGGTGCTTTTGGCATTTATTAGGCGCACTTGGCTCTTAGCACGTAAGCTCGGAGCAAAGGAGCAACCATTATAATCAAACCTTTCCTTTTCCTTTATAATAATTATTTTATTATTTTATTATAATTGACCGAGACAGTTATTGACAGTTTTAACTGTCGCTAACAGTTTTCCACAACTTCTGTTATTAAAATCCTGTCAATTGGATAGATATCAGCAGACAACCATAAGGGGATTGATCCCATTCACGCCTCTAAACATCAATCCATCTCTGAATTTTGAACAATTTTAAGACAACATTTTCAATGGCCGATTCAGACACCGTATTATGAATCATGAATCAAGATCTCGTAAGGTTGGACAAATTCGGTGGCATAAACTTCATGCGATGAAAGGACAAGATCTTGTTCCTGTTGATAGCGTTGAAGATTGCATATATTCTGGATGCAAACTTGAAGGATCTGCCGAGTCCATCAAAGGAGAAACTAGAAAAAATGGATCCTGGAGAGGTTCAAAGGTTGAATGAAGCAAATAAGAAACGTGAGGAGGACGAATTTCGATGTAGAGGACACATTCTGCAAACCCTGTCTGAACGTCTGTACGAGTTGTATGTTTCATGGAAATCACTAAAGGACACCTGGAAAGCCCTTGAAGAAAAATACAACACTAAGAGACAAGGTACTGACAAATTTCTTGTGATGAAGTACTTTGATTTTCAGATGTCACATGATATACCTATTCTGAACCAAGTGCATGAGTTGCAGGTTCTTGTCAATAGACTTTATGATCTTCAGGTTACGGTATCCGAGTCAATTCAAGTGGGGGCGATTATTGCAAAATTGCCACCCACTTGGAATGACTAAAGGAAGAAACTTTTGCACATGTAAGAAGATTTCACTGTAGAAAAAATACTTATACATCTCAGGATTGAGGAGGAGAATCGTAAAAGGGATGTTATGTAGTTAGCAAGTAGTTCAAAGGTTAATGTCCTGATTGAGGAGAAGTCTAAGACAAAGAAAGACAAGTCCCTTAAGAGAAAATAAGACAAGTCCACTTTCAAAGGCAAGGGTACCAAGAAGTAGAATAGTCATTGTTACTATTGTAAGGGCAAATGACATTACATTAAGGATTGCAAGAAAATGAAGGCTGATTTGGCAGCCAAGATTGGAAATTCTTCCAAGGCTAACATGGTAGAGGACAACATGAAGGACTTGACTGCCATGGTATCTAATCTTTATTTAAATATGATTACTGAGATACATATGGCTAATGTAGGAAAGCCTTCCGGTTGGTGGTATGATACAGGTGCCTCTATTCATGTTTGATATGACAGGTCACAATTTAAAATCTATGAAGTTGTGGCTAATCGTCAGGTACTCATGGGGAACAGCACTGCGGCCAAGGTCCTTGGACTAGGGACGGTAGAGTTGAACTTCACATCACAGAGGAAACTCACGTTGATGAATGTCTTCCATGTTCCAGACATGAGGAAGAATTTAGTTTCTGGCAATATTTTATCTAAGAAGGGATTTACAGTTGTAATTGGTTCAAGTCAGATTGTTATTTCTAAGAACACTATGTTTGTTGGCAAGGGTTATGATTGTGATGGCATGTTTAAATTAAGTCTTGATAAAATAAATGAAGTTCCTAGTTCTGCTTATATTGTTGATTCCTATTCTGTTTGGCATGCTAGGTTAAGTCATTTAAATTTCAATTCATTGAAGTTTATGATAAAAGATGGATATTTCTCTTGCAAATTATATGTAAATGATTCTAAGTGTGAAATATGCATTCAAGCCAAAATCACTAAGAAACCATTTCCTAAGGTAGAGAGAAATACACAGGTTTTAGACTTAGTTCATTCTAACATTTGCGAAATGAATGGAATATTAACCAGGGGTGGTAAAAGTTATTTTATCACATTCATTGATGATAGTTTGAGATATACTTACGCATATTTGTTACGAACTAAGGATGAAGCATTTGACATGTTCAAACGCTACAAGGATGAAGTTGAGAATCAAAAGGAAAAGGGAATTAAAATTTAAGGAGTCACAGGGGAGGGGAGTATTTCCCTGTTGAATTTGATGAATTCTGTGAGAACCATGGTATTATTCATAAAAAATCAGCACCTACAACACCTTAACAAAATGGCCTTGCAGAAAGGAAAAATCAGACTTTGTGTAATATGGTTAATGTCATGCTATTAGATTTTGACTTGCCAACAAATTTGTGGGGAGAAGCACTCTTAATTGCATGCCATGTCCATAATCGAATTTCTTCTAAGAAAACAAAGGTATCTCTATATGAAGTATGGAGAGGAAGAAAGCCTAACATTAAATATTTCAAAGAGTGGGGATGTGTTGCCTATTATAGAGTCCTTGATCAAAAGAGGAACAAGTTAGGCCCAAGGGTAAACAAGAGTATTTTTGTAGGTTATGCTGAAAATTAAAAAAGCATATAGGTTGTTGCATTTACAATCTAATGTGATTGTAGAGACCAGAGATGTAGAGTTATTTGGAAACTCTTTTATGAAATCTGTTGCATGTCAACCAACACCTACAATTTGAAACTCTACTGATACACCCTTAGAAAGTGTTACTTCTGCTTCAAAAGATAAAAGGAATGAACTTGATTCAAATATAGAACCAAGAAGAAGCCAAAGGGCTAGAAAAGCTAAAGATTTTTTACCAGAACTTGTTTCCTCCATATCAGTTGTTTTTCTAGTATAAGGTAGTAGGACAGAAGTATTAGACCAAATACCAATTGTACTAAATGTTGATGACGACCCTAAAACTTTTAGTGAGGCTATGGCATCCAGAGATTCGTCATTCTGGAAAGAGGCAGTAAATGATGAAAGGATTCGATATTGTGCAACAATACTTGGATCCTTGTAGACTTGCCTCCAGGTTCAAAGCCAATAAGGTGTAAATGGGTATTTAAGAGGAAATACAACACTGATGGTTCTCTACAAACCTTTAAGGCTAGACTAGTAGCTAAAGGTTTTACTCAAAGGGAAGGTATCGATTATTTTGATACATATACTCCTGTAGCTAGAATTACATCCATAAGGATTCTGTTTGCATTAGCTTCAATTTTTAAGCTACTTGTATATCAGATGGATGTAAAAACAACCTTTCTAAATGGAGATTCAGAAGAGGAGATTTATATGGAGCAACCTGAGGGCTTCATATTACCATGAAATGAAAAGAAGGTGTGTAAATTTGTTAAATCCTTATATAGATTGAAACAAGCGCCCGAACAGTGGCATGAAAAGTTTGATACTATGCTGCTTTCAAATAGTTTTCTCCATAATAACTCGGATAAATGTTTTTATTCGAAGTTTACAGACTCTTATGGAGTTATTATATGCCTCTATGTTGATGTCATACTTATATTTGGAACCCATTTATATAGAATAAATGAAACTAAGAAGTATCTCACTTCTCAAATTAAGATGAATGATCTTAATGAAGTTGATACTATCTTAGGCATAAAGGTCAAAAGGCACACTAAAGGTTTTGCATTGAGTCAGTCTCATTATATTGAGAAATTATTCACTAAGTTCAAAGACCTCAATATAAAGGATGCCAAAACTCCATATGATCCAAGTTTCACTTAGTGGAGAACCCAGGAAGGGTGGTTGCATAGTTGGAGTATGCTAATGCTATAGGGACTCTTTTGTATGCAATGCAATGTACTAGGCCAGGCATTACATTTGTTGTGTGCAAATTATCAAGGTATATAAGTAAGCCAAGTGCAAAACTTTAGAAAGCCATTGCAAGAGTACTTGGATACTTGAACAAGGCTGTTGACTTAGACTTATTTTACAACAATTTCCATCTATATTGGAGAGATTCACAGATGCTAGTTTGATAACTAGCTCTAAGGATAACAAGTCAACATCAGGGTGGATATTTACCTTAGGAGCCATTAGTTTGGCCTCTAAAAATCAAACATGTATCTCACATTCCACTATGGAATCTGAGTTCATTGCTTTAGCAACAACAGGAAAGGAGCATGGCTAAGGAATCTATTGATAGATATTAAGTTGTGGCCACAACCTATGTCAGTCATTTCTTTATATTGCGATAGTCAGGCTACCATGTCTGAGCCTTCAGGAAAATCTATAATCGGAAGTCTAGACACATTAGCTTGAGACATGCTTATGAGGCAGTTGATTCAAGATGGAGTCATAACTATCACCTATGTCAAATCAACTCTAAATCAAGCAGACCCCTTGACTAAAGGTTTGCCAAAGGATTTGGTGAAGAGTACCACTGCTAGAATGGGTTTAAAATCCTTTACTGTATGATCTGTTGTAATGGGAATCCTACCTTACTCTAGTGAAAACTATAGTTATAGGGTTTAAAGGGTAATAACAAGTTATGACAAGGTCAATTGAGCACTATATATAAGATATAGTGCATTTAATTATTAAGCATGATGAGTTTACTCTTAATGGAATCCATATAGGCATGGAGTCCACCTATATGAATATTAGAGTGTGGTCGCTCTAAACAAGAGTTTTATTGGATTTTAACTTTTATACATATTCACAGAACTAGGATGAGCACAAGGCCATATAATAGTGCTGTAATAATAAGGCTTCTTCTTAAATAAGGATAAGGTGTGGTAATGTGTGTAGTGTCTCCGGTCTTTATATTAAAGGATTTGGTTTAAGCTATCTGGCCACCAAATACCTTTTAAGATTTGAGTCACTTACACTAACGAAAGGTTTAATCATATGATACCTTCAGATATGCAGTATCATAATAAGGATTGGCGTTTATTAGGCGCACTTGGCACTTAGCATGTAAGCTCGGAGCAAAGGAGCAACCATTATAATCAAGCCTTTCCTCTTCCTTTATAATAACTATTTTATTATTTTATTATTACAGTTGATAGAGGCAGTTGTTGATAGTTTTAACTGTCGTTAACAGTTTTCCACAATTGTTCTTCTCAAAATCCTGTCAATTGGATAACTATCAGCATACAACCATGAGGAGATTGATGACTATGCATTCGTCAATCCATGAAGTTTTGTTGTATCATGGAGACACGAATTTGCACATAAGGGGCAAATCTTGTCTTAAAGAAAGTGATCTCATTGACGCATCAAAACATCAATCCATCTCTGAATTTCTTACAGTCGATCATCTATGGTGAATGCATTTACATGTTGTCGTCTTTAGGAGTGCTAGTTTCTGTAGTCCTCTTCAGTTCGATTTTCTAAACTTGCTGCTGGACCATGCATATCATTTTAGCATCTCATTGGATATGTTCGGCTACAACTGGCTAGTTATCTTTATGGATTGAAACGAGCCACAGAGATGTATTCTCATCCTTGCAGTAAGCTCCCAGACTTAAGTAATGACAAGTATATGTGGTCAGTTATGGGCTTATGGATGTTTTTTGTTCTCATTCTATATAATATTCGTGGGGTTGTACATTTGTCATCATGCTCCCTCTACAGCAGATAAAACAATGATCATAAATGGATTGACAACTTAATCAACATTGGGAGGTGACAGGTTTTTGTACATGTATATGTGAGGGATTGAGGTGAATATAAGCTCTTCTATCTATAACCATAATGCTAACAATCTTCTTGCTTCTCCACACTTTCATTGAGTGTAGTTATGTTCCATACATTTAAAAGCTTGGCTGCTTGGGATAACTTTTTTGTCTTCCTTTTTCCCTTTACTTTTTCTTGCGTTTTGTCGGATTTGGGATATTATCTTAATATTGATAAATGACAATCTTTTTGTATAAATAAATTTATAAATGTGTTTTCATTGTCTTTTACTTCATACTTATTTTCAAATTCACTTCATCATTGATTTGCAACTAATATTATAAACTATAAATTGAAGTGACACATACAAAAGTAATAACGTACAATAACAAATTAATATGATCAAATATACAAATTCTCTTATAATTGGCTATCGTCTCAAATGAAATTGACATATATCATATGTTATTTCATGGGTACGTACACTATTTCATTTTCATCGCATTTTTGGTATACCAAAGCAGATAGCATATCATCCAATATTTTGTCATAGTAATAGGTTGCCTAGGTCAAATTTGTATACTATATTGATGAATATTACTAGAGTTGTGTAGCATGCAGCTGCAGTATTAATTTCAAACTGCAGTATTTTTTATATCACCATATTGTAATATTAATTTTATGCATGGTTAGTAAATTTTATCCATCTCGTATGTTGGGATTCACCCATTAGTAATAATGTCCCATATCGAAATAGTAAACAGAAAGGACATGGTATATACGTGCCAAGTGGGTTATTTTTCTTAACACCAATTGATTTTAAAATGGAACCTCACTTAACTTGTGTACCATGGACCTTGGTTGAAGTAGGTTCCCCCTTACATCTCCTCAACATCAATTGATTTTAAAATGGAACCTCACTTAACTTGTTTAGCATGGATTTTAGTTGAAGTGGGTTCCCTCCTACATCTTCTCAACATCGTAGATTTTATAGATAATGCCACAAAACACCGAAGCCATACAAACTTTCCAAGCCCTCCGATCCCTTTCCTTGTTCTGCTCCAACGAATGGCCCAGCTCGATCCCAACAAATGTCCATTTGATCATTTAGACCCTGTTTTCAATAATCCAAATTTCTAATCTCAGCAGCAACTAGTCATTTAAGTTTTTTGCATTTTGGACCCCGAATTTTAGGGGTATTTATATTCTGAACCCTTGGTTTTCAACTTTAACGTTTTGTACCCTAAAGTTTGGAGGCCGAAAAAAAAGACCCTAAAGTTTGTGAGGTGAAAAAAAAGCTTGTTTCCTGTTTTTCTTTTTCTTTCCATGTTTGAATTTTTCTCCCGATTGACATCAAACTTCAAGACTAAGGTTAAAATCGATATTAAAGTTATAATAAAACTCTTTTATTTATGTTTGAGTTACTTAAAACCATGTACTCAGGGGTCTAAGTAGCCCCGACATGAATAAGAGAGGCGTATTATAGCTTCAATATTAGTTTTAACCATAGTCCTGAAGTTTGACGTCAATCGGGAGATAAATTCAAACATGGGAGGAAAATAAAGAATGAGACAGGGGCCTTTTTCTTTAGCCCACAAACTTTAAGGTCTTTTTTTTTTATTCAGACTACAAACTTTAGGGTCTAAAAAATGAATTTTGATAACCAAGGGTTCAGAATATAAATACCCCTAAAGTTCAGGGTCTATAATGCAAAAAACCCGTGTTTAGATGGTAAACTCCTGTATAAGCTACAAAAAGAAAATAAAGGATAAAAAAGCCACTACTATTCTACACATATATATATATATATATATATATATATATATATATATATATGGTGAAGTTCATTCATGCTAAACCACCAACAAAAAAAAAAAAAAAAAAAGCAAGAAGTTACCATCTAAACCATCAAATGGAGGAGTCTCCTCCTCTTCACCATTGCCATACCCACAAACTATGGGGACTTGTAAATAGAGTGCACGCTTTTCTCCATTTCATAGCCCTAGTAACCATTGTTTACTATAGAGGAGCCTTTTTCTTCCACAAAAATGACCCCAGATACTACATGGTTTCTTCTGTACCATGGGTGATTGTGTTTGCTGCTGAGCTCTTTCTCTCTTTCATATGGATTCTCATCGAACCTATGCACTGGTTCCCGGTGACCCGCACGGTGTTCCCCGAAAGGCTGCCTAAGGATGAAGATTTACCCGGAATCGACGTCTTTGTATGCACTGCGGATCCTGAAAGAGAACCTACATTCAACGTTATGAACACAGTCATATCTGCCATGGCGCTGGACTACCCTACTGAGAAACTAAGTATTTACTTGTCAGATGATGGGGGGGCTTCCGTGACTATAATGGGTATGAAGGAAGCCTGGGCTTTCGCTACTTGGTGGCTCCCCTTTTGTAGGAGGTGGAATGTCAAGGATATCTGCCCTCGAGCTTACTTCGAGGGTCCAGAGGAAGATAATCAGAATATCGACTTCATTCAAGACAGAAACAAAATTAAGGTTAATATTGTTAATTAATACCCCCTCCTTCCCATATTATCTGTCACTTTAACTAACTTTCTTGTTTTCCATAATATCTGTCACTTTATAATTCCAATAACACATTAATTACTAATGTATCAAATTAACCAAATTACTTACATCTTTTTCTTCAATTTTCCTTTTTCTTCACATTTTTCCTTTTTATTTACCATTTTATTCAACATTTTGACATTTCCAATAATGTAAATCAATGTGAAAATGGAAGTTTTTTTGGTTTTTTAAATTATGTCCCAAGTGACAAATAAAATGGGAATGAGGGAGTATTATTGTTTTTCTTTCATTTTGAGGTTTTTTTTTTTTTGGTGTGAATATATATTAGCTCAATGTTTGTGTCATTAATTTTTGTACTAACTCCCTCCCAAAATATTTGTCAAAATAACTAATTCCTTTGTCTCAATTAGTTTGTCACTTTTACAATCCTAACCATTGTAATAATATTTTCCCCCTAAATAGTAACTTTATTTATCATTTTTTACAAACCAACAACTATTATATCAATAAATATAGAGGTAGTTTCGATAAGGTTCAAATTTTTCACCTCAATTCTAAGGTGTATTGATTTTGTTAAGTGAGTTGAAATGAAAAAAAATTGGGACAGTGGCATTACTTTCTTTCTTTGAATTTTGATATGTTTACTGGTTTTTGAATTTTGGAGCTCCTATTATTTGTAACCTCGCTCGTCAATGTTTGTATTTCCTAGAAACGTGTTCTCGAGAAAAAACATTAATTATAGGGGTAGTTTTTGTATTTTTGTATTTTTATTTTTAGGATCATGATACTTATTTTGAATCAATATGGATAGTAATCATCTTAAATTATTTAAATAATGGATAATAATATACTGATTTTTAGGGTATTGAATTATAATATACCGACCTTTATTATTGGACAACAATATCCCTGACCTTTATACTTAGGTGAGATTATTATACCAACAGTGACTAATGGGCTGGTGACTGGTTAACTAGTCTCGATTCTGACGTGACAGGTGGAGGGAAAATAACCGGCCTTTACCCAATAACCCCATTAACCCCTCCATTTTTTTCACTAACCCACGTTACAAAAAAAATAGGCCCTAACACAAGGTCAATCGGTGTTTGTATATATTGACGTGAAACACAACCAACAAATGTCTTGTAATGTGGGTTAGTGAGAAAAACTAAGGGGGTAATGAAGTTATTGGCTTGGGACGATTTTTTTCCTTTCGCCAGCCACATTAGCACGCATGGAGATCGGCTCACTACCCCCTTAACTACTGTTGGTATAATAATGTCACCCATGTATAAAGGTCAGGGATATTGATGTCCAATAGTAAAGGTTGGTATATTACAATCCAACACCCCCAAAGGTTGGTATATTATCATCCAAAAACCCTAAAATTTATATTTTAATACTTTTAATAATATTTGTTTTATGCAATTAGTTATGCTTATCAAATATAGAAGTATCATAATCATAAATTGTTTACTTCAAAAGGTATTAAAAAACCTATTTTTCTCTAAAAAAACCTAATTATATCAACTATGACAATGACTACACACTTTATGTGTAATTGTATATTTATGAAGAAAATATAAACCGATAATAGATTTTATGTAATTTATGAGTTATACAACCCTTAAAACTATCAAATGTATAATTGTAATAATTTAAATATACATAAATATACCTTTTAGAGTGATAAGATAAATTCAAGATGGTTATACTCACTCACCTTGAATTAAGACATTTATCATTTTGATTATCTTAATTTTATCCATTTTAAATAGTTTTTAAGGGGTATAGAAATGGGCAAAAAATAAAAAGAGAATATGTTAACTACCTACACCCTCATTCTTAATATATATTGCATGCACCTGAGATTTTTGTGAGTAAACACTCATACTAATTAGAGTGAACAACTTAAGTTATGTGAATGAACAACTTAATATATGTGGATGAACAAGCATAGCATGTGGAGCACATGCTACAAGTGCACCTAATAAATTATACTCATTCTTTAGTTATCTAAGTTATCCCTCACCTGTCAATGAGGAAATAGGTATATATGTGTTAATTTTTTTTTTATTATGTTTAGCGTACTTTAAAATTAAGCACTCCTTCGCATTGATGCCCAATGTACATATAATTATGCTACTAGCTATAGAGCCCTTGTGGCCTTGTGATTAATTATATAACTACCCACAAGGCCACAAACAATGTTGTTTGCAAGTAAAGTTATGTCCTCCACATAAAAATATGAGACTGTTGTCATTAATTATGTGATCGTAGGAAAGTGGATTACACAAAGGTTACATGATATATTTTTTTTTCCTCAAAAAAATACCTCATATGCTCACATACAAGGAAAGTAGTTCCCAATAAATTTCAACTTCTAGGGAATTCTTTCACTTATATTAAGCTACCCATACCTACCATTTACCTATTTCTACCGTTTCTAAAATAACATAAACTACATATAATTCCTCAACATGCATAATAACCCAACATCTCTTTTAAAATTTAGATATTATGAAATATAAGTTTCAAATTTTGTAAAATATGTAAATGTTTTGACTGTAATATGTAAAACCACTTCAACCTGTCTAACATACAACAACTACAACCTCCCAGGAAAACACGTTTTAGGGTTGTCTATGAGATCCAGATGTAGGAAATCTTACCCCCATAAACTAAAATTCATGAAGAGAGCAGTCCTTGTAGATTCGATATATATATATATATATATATATATATATATATATATATATATATATATATATATATATATATATATATATATATATATATATATATATATATATATATATATATATATATCAACATACCTATATAACTTACCCAATAAAAACACAAAAATTTAAACTTGAGAAAATTAGGGTTATTTTTAATACTGTCTTTTGGGATTTATGTTTCAGAAAATATGAAAAAAGTTCATTAAAAAAATTATAAACACAAAAATTAAGAAATAATAAAAAAAATTAAAATTTTGAAATCCAAAAACATGGTTCGTTCAAAAAATTAACATTCAATTTATTTATCTATTTTTCTTTTTTTTATTTTTTATTTTTAATTTTTTTGTTTCATTTTTTAAAATTTATGAAAAAAGTAATATTTTAAAATTTCAAACTTAAAAACTCTAAAATTTTAAAAATTTTAAAATTTTAAAATTTTTGAAAATAAAAAAAAGACTAAAAATATAGATTTGTACAACAACTACAACAACAAAAACAACAACGCTCATTACACTCTCGCAGACACAAGGTTTGAGGGAATCCATATGTAGTCAGCACTTCCGTCACGCATAAGAGTGTATAAAGAGGTTAATTCCCGCGGACCTAAAAGAGTAAAAAAAAAAAAAAGGAAACGAAAAGTGTAACAAAGAGAAGAAGAGAGTAATAGACTTAAGTGGAATGTAATATATAATCGTAAAATAGTAAAAAGTAAAAAAGGAAACCAATGGGTAAGTGAAATAAAATAGTAAAAAAGTAAAAATATAAAAGAAATAAAAGAAATATATAGAATAAAAGAAATTAAGAAGTGATAGTTACACTCTACCTCCATTACTTAAAAAATACATCACTTAAAGCTTAGATAGTAAAAATATCAAATTTCAAAGATGGGGTAAAAAAATTTTAATGTAGCAAACATGTAATAAATATTAAAAAAAGTCACTTTTATTTTTCTAATTTCTAACTTTCTCCGTTCTCTAATATTTCAAAGCTTTTCATTGATTAATTAATTGTAGTAAGTAATTGGTGAATGTGTGTAGGAGAAATATGTGACTTTCAAGGAAAGAGTGCAAAAAAAATGGAGAGTTGAACTCCAAAATGATGCAACCAGGAATGCTAGAAACCATCCAGCATTGATTCAGGTAAGTTTTCTTCGTCTATTGGGTGCACTTGCGAATTTCGTAGCATTACCAAACATATCGTCATATGAAGGAACAACTATAACTAAGTTTGGATTATATGAGGGGATGTTGAATAGCGTTGTTAATAAAATGGAATGATGAGACATTTGAATACGTAGAAGGATGATGACAACGTTAATTAATTGGTTAGTGCGTATGTCTTCTAGCTTCTTGAGTCCTGAGGTTGAGTTTGAGCATCTCTTGCTTTAAGCATTGTCTTTCATTTTATCAATGTCGACTCATTTTTCGTGTATATTTCATTATGTTTGCGAAAACCCTTATACAATGATACTAATATCCATGACAAATATGGTGTCCAGGTGATAAATGCTAATTTAATTGAAGATGATGAAGCAAGTATAAATCCAGAGAAGGAAATGATGCCTCTACTTGTCTATGTTGCCCGTGAGAAAAAATCATCTCGTCCCCATAATTTCAAGGCTGGAGCGATTAATGTCCTTGTATGATGCTAATACTACTCTGCAGTTGCCTTTTACAAAAGTGAATTATACTATATTTGAGTGGGTATATATGTTTTTACCAAATATTTAGTTTTACACAACCAAAAAGACATAAATGCACAATTTACATGTGTATTTGTATAGTAAAATTGGGCATAAACCAATACATAAAGTTATAGGAATCTTTGATGGGTTGTTTCCATTTGGTGTTTTGCAGCTGAGGGTTTCGAGCATAATGAGCAACTCTCCCTACATACTAGTCCTGGATTGTGACATGTTTTGCAACGACTCTATTTCAGCAAGGCAAACCATGTGTTTTTATATTGATCCCAGGACTCCACCGTCGTTGGGTTGGGTTCAATATCCTCAGAAGTTTCATAACATAAGTGACTCTGACATTTATGATAGTCAAATGAGAACAGTTTGGACTGTAAGTTGCCATCAAGACGTCAATAACTATATGTTGAGCTTATAATCCTAGGGAACAATTGAGTAACTATGCTGTCGCGTTATATGCTTCAGGTATATTTTCTCGGTATGGACGGACTCCAAGGACCTATTATATCCGGCACAAATTTTTACATTAAGAGGGAAGCATTGTATGAGTTTGATATTAATGATGGTGCGTTTCTAGTGCATGAATGATCCCTCAACATATGGGTTAGAATTAATCATATTATTTTAATTGTAGGTCATACACATGAATCGGCTAATAGAAATAATAAGTATTAAGCAGGTAGTGACTTCATATGTAGATAGTTCAAATCCAAATATGAATCCAAATCCAATATTCCAAAATCCTATTGAACAAGGTAGAGGGGTCAAATTTACAAATCTTAGCCCTAATTTCTAAAATTTAAAGAGATTGATTAAATAAGATTTAAAAATTGTATGCTACCTACTACTCCATGGAAATGAAGTCATGGAAGTTTAATAAGTCAATTTACTTTTAATCCACAATAATCCAAGTTGAAAAAAAAATCATCTTCTTTCAACTATCCAGATTATGGACATTTCATCTCTAATCAGTTGCTAATGATAATATAATCCTTGTTTATTATCCATACAGGTAGTGTACCGAAGGACGTGTATGGCTGTTTTGGTCCTTCAAATGAATTTTTGAAGTCTCTCAGCCAAAATGGCAGCTCTACTACAATTGCAATCAAGTTTAGAGAGTTGTCCCCTGACTTGTTGAAGGAAGCTCATTTCCTAGCCTCATGCACCTATGAAAAAGGCACAAAATGGGGTGACGAGGCAAGTCTTCCACCCAATTACTTGGATTCCATGTATAGCCTAATAGCAACCAACATGAGTGAATTGCCTCTAAACAACTAGTGTGAAAAATACATATTCATTACATGAGGGAGTGGGATTCTTTCCGAGCCTCTGCTTTCTAAAGAAAAAAAAATTAAATAGGATTAGAATTACTTAGATAACCAAGAGAGTCGTAGATGCACCTACTCTCCTTTGACTTATATACAAACTGTATATAGTCGTAGGATACAACTCTTGTCTTTAAATGGAGGAGACTTAACAAACTCTCTTTCCAAACCTAAGATGTGTTGCAATCACACCCTAAGAAAGGGGTTTTTCTAGGAAGAAATCAAATAACATGAAAGTGGCAATTACCCTCCAATTTATAGGGCAATGATGCACTCTTGCATGGCCTCGTGGATAAGATGATGATGCATGATCATCATGGATAAGGTAGTTAGGATATCCGACCAACACTAATTACCTTCATCGGCATGAAAACATGTGTTAAATGAATTAGAAGCACGTGGAAGGCATGAAAAAAACAGAACAACCCCCACTACAACAAACTATATCTATAGCAACACCCAAACATTGTTACTTGAGGCTCAAATAGTGTTGCTTTAGGGTTATGGCAATGTTTTACAAACTGTTACATTAGGTGTATGTTGCAATAGATTATTGTAACACTCTTTAGGCAATTGTAATGCTTGCAAACAAAATGTTTCCTTAGGCATTTAAGGTATTGCAACACTTGTAAAAAAAATGTCGCCTTAGGTATTAAGTTGTTGCAACTCTTGCCAACAAAAATGTTGCCTTAGGTATTATTACCAAAGATAACTATTCTATAATTCTACCAGTTGCAATGTTTGTATCCTATCACAACACTTTGTAAATTGCATGGCCATTCGAGTTTTGCATCTTGTAACACAGTTTCTTGCTTTATAGCAACAATGTGTTATGTTCACCAACTCTTGTAGGATACATTGCCAAAATACATCACAAAAATAAATTCCATTAATCTCATTGCATTTGTACCCAATTCTCATAAAATTTAATAGGAACAAATGCAATGAGGTTGTAAATGTCACAACTGAATAATATATAGGTGACTTATTTTCAATTTCCATTTTCACCGCAAGACACTTTTCAATCCCCAATTTTGAATTTTCAACTTCCAACACCATTTCTCACAAATAAAATGATCAAAGCAAGAAATTCTTATGAAGTTCAAGTAATTCTAATTCTATGGAAAAACCATTTTTTTTATTAAAAAAATAGAAGACTTAACTTTTCAATTGCCAAATGACATGCTTCTACCAACACTAGAAGGAGCAAAGTAATTGTATCACACAAACATGTTGGAACTCCTCAACTCCATAAGTCTTACAGTTGCCAAAATGCACCCTTTCCATTGAAACAATGAAGAAAATTCAAAGCGACAAGAGATTAAAAGTTGAGACTATGATTGAATTCCAGCAAAAATTGAGGGAAATCGTTCATTTAAAAAAAAAAGGAATCAAGGGGATGCATACGATATACCTGGTAGGTTCGTTGAGTGAAGAATTTGAAACTCAGTTATGTAAGTTAGTGCCCTCAAACAATGCTTTGAAATCTAATTTTATGGGAAGCTTGTATGCCTTTAAATCCACAAATAATCCAACAAATTTTAATATTGACAAAGTATTTTATTCCAAAAAGAAAACGCATAGACCAAAACACAAGCATTACAAGCTATAACGCTACTATAGAACCATAAATCACCTATATGATTATTATAAATCAACAAAACAAACATAGACACATAAAAAATGGCATTAACAATAAGGAAAAAAACAATGAACAAACCTATTGCAGAATCGCCAGTATTATAGCCCAAATCTCTTTAAATTGAAGCAAAGACAATTGTAGCAAACCTTATATTTCTACCTAACAATGACAAAAATTCACCCAAAACATATTCAAAATCGATGTTATGGCTAGGAACCTGAGCATAAACTCTAACATGGAATGAAGGACACTAGAAAGGAGGTAGTGAAGTACAACTAATGAATGGTTTTGCAATAGACATGCACCTAGGGATATCCAAATTGCATACAATCTAATTGTTAGAAAAACAATTTGTGAAATAATCAGATCAATTCATCCAAACTCTGTACCATATCCTACAAATTTAATATATCTACATCCGCTAACAACAAAAGAGAGAAATAAATATACAAATTAAGCACGAAAAGTTCAATTCGACAATAATAATTAGGAACAATTATAAAATAACACAGAATAATTTGTGATTCAACTGAAACTAAAAGCATGTGATCCTCACATTAGCAACATCTACATTAGAGGAATATGACATTTGCTTTCCCCTTTGCTAAGTATGTTCAACACCATTAGGAAAAAGTTCGAGGAAAGAACAAAGAATACAGATAATATGATCATATATTTCATCCAAGTAATAAAACTTATAATTGAGATATAGAAAGATTCATCAAACTAGGTAGAAATGAAATACACTTATGCAAAAATAGCTTCCAATCAAGTAATAACCTCAAAGCAATCAACAAACAACTGGTAGTAGTAACATATACACAAAAAAGAGACACCATAGCGATAAAGATATTTTCCAGCGACTGAAAGAACCTAAAGGGGAGAAGGTAATCAATGTACCTAAGATTTGAATCCAGAAAGCCCAATATCAAATCCAAAAATCATTAGTGATAGACTTTTCCAAAAAGCAGCACAAAAGCCAAACACAATTTTCTAATTGGGTTCCAACAGCCTAAGATGGAGAAGAGTATTTCGCAAAAAAAAAAAGAAACCCAAAAATAGAGAAAGGTAGAGAACTTAATTAGGAGTCATCAACACTGTAGGAAAATCCAAAACATCCAGTAACACTGCAACGATGACACATACTGTTAGAGAAAAGTGAGTAGCAAGGTAACAGCGGAAGCGAATAATAGAATCGAAAACGAGATGATGAATATTACGACAAAATTTAGGAACGAAAAATAAGAGATAAAACCAAACACCAGAATTACATGGGAAACCGAAGAACTCGGAGAAAAACCCACGGACGGCGACAGCCAGAAAATAATCCACTATGAAAAAAGAGGAGTACAACCTGATCACTATCACAGTGTGTGATACGATCCAAAAAAGAGATTACAATAACAATATTTCAACACTCAACTCACAATCTCTCAAGATACACTAGGGAAAATATTGGTGAGACCCCTTTCTCCTTCAATATTTTCTCTCTCTCTCTCTAGCTCTCTGTGTTTAACGATGTGTTTTGGTGGAGAAACATGTACCATATTTATAGTAGTGGAGAGGGTAGGAAATTAGGTTAAAAACAATTAACCAAAAAAGCCGTAAAAAACAAACCACCGCGGAAAACAATATGAGGCCTAGGCGCTGGTAGCGCCCGACGTACGCTGGCAGCGTCAAACATATCGCGCCTACTGTTCCAAGCGCTGGTAGCTCGTTACGGCGCTCGTAGCGCCTGCTTCACCCCGGTAGCGCTTGGCCACGTCTTCGATAATGTGAGGCGCTGGTAGCGCGGATAATGGCGTTGGTAGCGCTTGCTTCCGTTGTCGTATGTGAGGGGCGCTGCTAGAGTCTCTCCTGACGCTAGTGGTGCCCCGATCGTCCTCCCTCAATTTGGACCCCGAGGATCCAATAGGCCACACAAACCCAACTATCTCCACTTTGGACCATGATTCGAGATATCGGTCTAGAATAAGCGCCTTGACTGTCGCCATCAACACGCCCCTCACATGCTTAGAACACCAACTAAGTCCAAACAATGTTCGAACTTAGCTATAGATAGAGGCTTGGTTAACATATCTGCAGGATTATCATAAGTATGCACCTTCTTCTTCACTACGATCTCTCCCGCAACTACTGTATCTCTGATGAAGTGATACCTGACGCTTATATGCTTTGTCTTCGAATGATAAGTGTCATTCTTAGTCAGATGTATAGCACTCTAACTGTCAGAATAAATCACGGCCTCACCCTGTGGTACTCCAAGTTCCATGACCAATCAACTCAACCAGATGGCCTCCTTCATTCCTTCCGTTACAGCAATATATTCAACCTTTGTTGTAGACAGGGCCGCATAGATTGAAGTGAAGCTTTCCAAGATATTGCTCCTCCACACATGACGAACACATATCTTGAAATTGAGTGTCTTCTATCCAGATCTCCACCATAATCAGCACCAACATAACCTGCAACATCAGACGTTGCACCACTACCTCTATCATACAGGATGCCCTTCTCCAAAGTACCCTTCACACAGCGAAGGATCCACTTCACTCCTGCCCAATGCTCCTTCCTTGTATTCTGCGTATATCTACTCACCACACTAACTGCATGGGACAGGTTAGGTCTAGTACACACCGTAGCATAGATCAAACTACCAACTGCACTAGCATAGGGAATATTAGACATCCTCCTTACCTCCAAATTAGATTTATGACAGTTCTCACTAGACAACTTGAAGTGTGCAGCTAACGGAGTTGAAACTACTTTACAGTTTCTCATGTTGAATATGTCCAACACCTTCTCCAGATATTTCTTCTGAGACAGAAACAACTTCCCTGCCTTTCTATCCCTTTGGATCTCCATACCCAAAATCTTCTTCGCCGCTCCGAGGTCTTCATCTTAAACTCCTGCTTGAGTTGAGATTTCAGCTTCTTTATTAGTGACATGTCCCTAGAGGCAATCAACATGTCATCCATATACAATAATAAATAAATGAAAGACCTTTATTCAAATTGCCTGTAGTACACACAATTATCATAGTAACTTCTTATGTACCCTTGCCCTACCATAAAGGTATCAAACCTTTTATACCACTGCCTGGGTGCCTGTTTAAGTCCATACAAGGACTTCCTCAATCTGCATACCTGTTCCTGCTTACCAGGAACGATGAAACCCTCTAGCTGCCTCATATATATTTCCTCCTCCAACTCGCCATGGAGGAAAGTTGTCTTGACATCAAGTTGCTCCAACTCCAAATCAAATAGAGCAACAAAGGCAAGTAAGGTGTGGATCGACGTATGCCTCACAACTGGCGAGAATACTTCGTTGTAGTCGATTCCTTTTTTCTGGTTGCAATCCCTTATCACTAATCTGGCGTTCCACCTTGCACTTTCTACAGCAGGGATACATTCCTTTCTCTTGTACACCCACTTCGCAGTAAGAGCTCGCCGCCCTTTAGACAACTCATATAGCTCCCATGTACGATTTTTCTGCAGACCCTCCATCTCCTCTTGCATAGCTCCTATCCAGTTTGAGGCATTCGGACAAGAGATGGCCTCCTGATAGGTAGAAGGTTCAGTACCTTCAGGAGTCTCCTTTGCCACACTTTTCGCATAAGCAATCATAGCATCATCTTCTTCAGTATATCGCGCCGGTCTCTTGATCTCCCTCCTGGGACGATCTCTAGCAATGCATGGTTGTTCCTCCACCTGAGGAACATTCGTCTCAATCTCAAGCTCATCAACCTGAGTTGGTTCAGGAGCATCATCAGTAGTTTGCTCCTGATTGCAGGTTCCAGCAGCTCCACCTTGAGCCCGCTCCACCATGAACACCATTCTTCCTGCATCCTTCTCCTGATTTCTTGCATCATAAGAAGTGCCGGTAGATTCCATTCCAGATAACATAGCAGTTTCATTAAAGGCTACATCTCTAGACTGAATAAATTTCTTCAAATCAGGACACCACATTCTATATCCCTTAGACTCAGACCCGTAACCTAGAAACATATATTTAACAGCCCTGGGAAACAGCTTCCCATTATTCACATGGACATATACAGGACATCTAAAAATTCTCAAATTAGAATAATTAACTGGATTACCTGTCCATACTTCCTCTTGAATCTGCTATTCGATAGATGTATGAGGTGATCTGTTCAGCAGGTAGCATGAAGTAGATATCACCTCTGCCCAGAATGATTTGTTCTTCAAAAGCCCTGCATTCGAAAGCATGCAGCGTGCTTTCTCCAGAAGTGTCCATTGATTCTCTCGGCTACCCCGTTTTGCTGAGGCTTACCCACCAAGGTTCGATGCCTTGCATTCCCATGCTCTTCACAGAATTCAGTAAATTCCGAATCAACAAACTTCAACCCATTGTCAGTCCTAAGTTTCTTGATTTTCCTGCCTGTCTGGTTCTCCTCCAAAGCTTTGAACTTCTTGAAATCTGAGAATGTCTCATTCTTGTGCCACAGGAAATAAACCCAAGTCTTCCTCGAGAAGTCATCCACTAACATCAACATGTAGCGATTGCCACCCAGTGATGGCACTCTAGCAGGACCCCAAAGATCTGAATGAATATAATCTAGGATCCCTGCTGTTGTATGTTTAGCACTTGAAAAGCTAACCCTCTTCTGTTTCCCGTAGACACAGTGATCGCAAAACTCCAACTTGCCGATCTTTGCGCCTTCAAGATATCCCTTCTTGCTCAACATTGACATTCTCTTCTCGCCCATGTGGCCTAGTCTCATGTGCCACAGTTTTCTGCTGTCGGACTCATCAAGATTTAGATCGCTGCCGCAGATCTTGTCATCAGAGACCCTGCAGCATGTATAGACTGCCCTTCCTGATTCCCTTCATAAGAACCATGGAACCCCTGCACACTTTCAAAACACCATCTTCTCCTTTGTACCTGCAGCCGTTAGCTTCAAGAGTACCCAAAGAAATTAAATTTCGAGTCATGTTAGGGATATGACGAACCTCCTTGAGAGTTCCAACGATGCCATCATGAGTCTTGATTTTGATGCTGCCGATTCCTGCAACCTTGCAGGCTGTGTCGTTACCCATGGCTACGACTCCGGTGTAAACACTCTCATAAGACTCGAACCAATCCTTATGAGAACACATATGATAGGTGCACCCTGTGTCAAGAACCCACTCATCTCTAGCTATCCTACTCGATGTGGTAGCCAAGGCTAACTACGAACCCATCACCATCTGACTCGGACTCTACGCAATTTGAGGTACCAGGTTTGGTGTGATTATCCTTACTCTCCTGCTTCTGGTCTCTCTGTTTCGCCCAACAGTCTCTCTTTATATGCAACATCTTACTACAGTAGTTGCACTTCTTATTCTTATGAGGATTCCTAGACTTTGAACGGTGTTTAGACCTCCCTCTAGACCCGTTTCCCTTATGTTCAATATTCCTACCCCTTACAACCATAGCATCATCACCCTGGTCATCACAATTAGTATCAAGTTTCTCCTTAGCCAGTAAACTAGCCTTTACTTCATTAGGGTTAACGACACCACGATTCCCATATAACATGATTTCCTTAAATTGTTTATGTGATGCAGGTAGGGATAGAATTAAATGTAAAGCCTTATCCTCATCAGTGTGTTTTATATCCATTGATTCCAATTCAGTAATAATAGAATCAAATTCACTAAGATGTGCCTGAATAGAAGTACCTTGGGGCATCTTCAGCCTGTAGAATTTCTCCTTCATTCGGTACTTGTTCGCACGACTCTTCGACATGTACAACTCTTCCAATTTGGTCCAGAGCTCCCGAGGTTTCTCGATATGCATCACCTCTCTCTGAATGTGCTCCGCCAAGCACAGTTGAATCCCTGCCAGAGTCTTATCTTCAAGCTTCTTCCACTCCCTTTGAGTCAGATTCCCCATGATATCCTTCTGGAGTTGTTTGAATTCATCATCGCCCACTGTCGCATCTCTCTTCGTGTCGGGATACTCAATCACGTCCCACAACCCGTGCTGAATCAGAACAACCTGTATCTGTAGTCTCCACATCGTAAAACTCCTCGTTCCATTAAATTTTTGAATATCACACTTCATGATTGAAGTCATCTCCACCTTGCTCTGATAGCACTTGTTAGAGAAAAGTGAGTAGCAAGGTAACTGCGGAAGCGAATAATAGAATCGAAAACGAGATGACGGATATTACGACAAAATTTAGGAACAAAAATAAGCGATAAAATCAAACACCAGAATTACGTGGGAAACCGAAAAACTCGGAGAAAAACCCACGGACGCGACAGCCAGAAAATAATCCACTATGAGAAAGGAGGAGTACAACCTCATCATTATCAAAGGAATTGACGGGGGCCCGCACAAGCGGTGGAGCATGTGGTTTAATTCGATGCAAAGCGAAGAACCTTACCAGGGCTTGACATGCCGCGAATCCTCTTGAAAGAGAGGGGTGCCTTCGGGAACGCGGACACAGGTGGTGCATGGCTGTCGTCAGCTCGTGCCGTAAGGTATTGGGTTAAACGATCTACAAAGGAGATTACAATAACAATCTCTCAACACTCAAATCACAATCTCTCAGGATACACTGGGGAAAATATTGGTGAGACCCCTTTCTCTCTCAATATTTTCTCTCTCTAGCTCTCTGTGTTTACCTATGTGTTTTGGTGGAGAAACATGTACCATATTTATAGTAGTGGAGAGGGTAGGAAATTAGGATAAAAACAATTAACCAAAAAAGCCGTAAAAAAACAAACCGCCGCGGAAAACTATTTGAGGCCTAGGCGCTGGTAGTGCCCGACGGACGCTGGCAGCGTTAAACATATCGCGCCTACTGTTCCAAGCGCTGGTAGCGCTCATTACGGCGCTGGTAGCGCCTGCTTCACCCCGGTAGCGCTTGGCCTCGTCTTCGGTAATGTGAGGCACTGGTAGCACGGATAATGGCGATGATAGCGCCTGCTTCCGTTGTCGTATGTGAGGGGCGCTGCTAGCGTCTCTCCTGACGCTGGTGGTGCCCCGATCTTCCTCCCTCAATCTGGACCCCGAGGTTCCAATGGGCCACACAAACCCAACATATACCATGAGTGGTGCGGGTAGGGAAGCACCATCGATCATTTGAGAGGTAGAGAGATCAGACAAGGAGGTTGCTAGAAGAATGGGAGATCTGAACGGGGACACCAATGGTTGGCCAGGAAGACCCATTGAGACACCATCAACAGGCAAGGTGACTCCCTGAAACCTTTAAATCACCCCCTAAATCAAAGCAACCCGCATTGAAATTCAAATCTAGTATAAACAATTCAAGGTATAGAGGTTGGCGCATGCAATCGAGGCATGGCCCAACTTGAAAATGCCATTTTATCTCCATAGAAAATCAAAACCAACTCCCAAACATAGAAAGGGTAAGCATCCATTTTTGTAACCAATCAAGAGCCTGAACGAAAAGCAAGGCAATAATCGACAATAGAATTAAAAATTGGATACTAGACGTAATACTATGTCGATAAGTTAAACAAAGAGGAAATAATAACTTGAGAAAAGAATAATAAATTCAATAAGGGAATAACAAATAAATTTTACAACGTACACAAAAGGAACACTTAATTATTCCAACAATCAAGTTTCAGGAGCACAAATCGAAACAATTTATATTAGACAATTAAATCAAGACTTTTAACGGGTCAAATTCATTCAAAACAATGCCAAATCAAATATATTCAAATGCAAAACCTAACAAGCTCATATTGATAACTTTCTTCAAATACAAATCAAATATATTAAAATTCAAATCTCAAACTAACATAGAAAACCTCAAATATTCAAAAAAGAAGCCAATTTGATTGCACAATTCAAATTTAGCCAAATATAATTCGAGAAAAAAATGAATAACATCATAAAAGAGGTCGAGAGAGGGCAGACAACTCTTAGTGGTTTACCTAGTGACAAAGAAGCCAAGCGGATCCCTTTCTCCATCAGAAATTCATAACTTTACATCCTCCAGAGTTTCAATGGGCGTAAGGCATTAACTTCAATCGAATTTTATTTCACATAAAATATTTAAATCACAATTTTAACTACACTAGCTCCACAAATGGCACATTCAAATAATATTTTCAATCGACATACACATGTTCACGTACCGCACCTATACACCTAACAAAGATCGTGTTCAGGCGACATGGACTGTGTCGAGCCATGACACACCCGTGTCAACTGTGCAGTTCCCAAAATTCTATGTTTTAAGGCTCGTCACTCCCGTGTCCAACCATGACACGCCCGAGATAGGTACTCTGCATAGAATTTGGCCAACTTCAAGGCTTGTTACTCCCCTGTCAAACTGTGATACTCCCGTGACAGGTACCCTATACCAAAATTTGGGCCTTTTGGGCCCGGGATGTCGTCCAATGGCATCTCTGGTCATCTTACATTCCATAAACGTTTTTTGCAACAACTAAATGTAGGGTCGTTGCCTGTAGGCGTTGCAAAAGATATCTGCAATGACTTCTATCGTTGCTAAAAATTTGTTGCGAAAGACACCAACTGTTGCAAAAGAGATGTCGTTGCCATTCACCCTTTATCGAGCATCTCGAATCTAGTTTGATTGGCAACAAAAACGGTTGTTGCGATACATATGACTACTTATCGCAACAACATTGTTTTTGCAAAAGACATTAAAATTTGCAATGACCATGTTGTTACGAAAGTGTATGAGATCATTCAAAACGCCATTGTTGTTGCTAAATAAACAAGCTTTGGCAACAACCATGTTGTTGCGAGACATCATTCACAATGTCATTGTTGTTGCCAAAGGCACTAGCTTTGGCAATGTCCATGTTGTTGTAATAGGTGGTAAATATTTATTTTTGGATTGTTTCATATTAATTTTAGTATTTTTTATCATTTGACATTTTTGTTAACTATTCATATCCCATAATAAAGCTAATAAATAGACAATGTACCGAAATAATTTTTAGTATACTTATAAAATAGATATACTTAGTCAAATTGCTTTGATAATTAAAATGCCCATTCATAACTTTCACAACAACACGTCGTTGCGTAAAACGATATATATTCTTTGTAACTTTTGCAACAATATGTCGCTGCCGTAAATTGACATCAACTATTGCAACAACAAAGGTTGTTGCGTAAAATAATTTCCATATTCCCAACGACGTCTGTCGTTGCCAATGATATAAGTTACCTTGTGCAACGATCCTTTTCATTGTGAAATTAAAATTACCACTCTAGCCCAAATTTCTGTCAAACCCAAAGCCAAAATAAAGGCTATGACAACAGCCTATGGCAACGATAGTTAGATTTCATCGCTATAAATGATCGCAACGACTAAATTATGGTCATTGCCAAAAGGTGTTGCTAAAAATGGGTTTTGAGTTATGTAATTAGTTTATCTTTAAACATTATACTTAGTTTTTCATGCCTTTTAAGTTAACCAAACACACACATACACTTGAAAAACATCAACAATCCTCCACCTTTTCTATTGTATGGAGTTCTTGACTCATATTCCAACACCTCCGCCGAAAAAGATATTAAATCACACAACTTAAAACACAGAAGAGAGTAAAATTGAACGTCTAAGTAATGAACATAAATACAAATCCCTTATTGTGATAGTTGACAAAGCATTGAACTTCACATCCTTGTTGGACATTTAGATACATCACACCGACATAATTTAACCAAATAGGAAACTTCAAACTCATGACACTATTATTAGGCATGTGTCCTATAACCTCTCGTGAAATAATCAAAGTCAAGCCCAATATCTTCTTGAAGCAGCTACACTCTTTGCTCACATAGGTAGACTGAAACGTATATGCTCTTATAGCCGAGCCCCCATCCATAATCAGTCTATTAAGAGTAAACACTCAATCTCTTAGCATTACAGAACTTAAGCACAAAACAAACCCTTGGGACGGTTTTACAACTTGCGCTATCACAATCATTATATGATAGAGTCACCCTCCTAGATCTTGACATCAAGTCAAGTATCAAGGAGAGACACTATTACTAAATTTTGTCAAAATTTGAGTTTATACCCATCCCCCTTGATGACATAATTAATTTTTGGTGTTATTTCTTAGGAGCTTGCTTTAAACTATATAAAGACCTAACTTGTTTGCATATTTTCTTTTCTTGTCCCTTGGCTATAAAGCCTTCGAGTGCCTCATGTACACCTCTTCCTCTAATTCACCATTTTAGAGAAGCAATCTTAACAAACATGTGGTGAATTTCAAGCTTAAAGTATCCACCATTAGAACCCTTATAGCATTATTTGTGCCACCGGTGTGTAGGTGTCGAATAGTCTATACCATGTCATCGTGTACAGCCCCTAACAATAAGTATGGTTGTATACCTCTCTATGGTATCATCTACTTTCCTTTTCCTTTTGAAGGTCTATTTAGAGGAAATAGGCTTACTACCCGGTTTCTTGGAAATATTTAGGTTTATAATATTCCCCACCTCTATATGATCTAAGAATTTTAATAAAGGACTCATAATGCAATTCACTTTCGTCTTTATAAGATTTAAACTTTTCAAGTGCTTCATCTTTTAATCTTAATAAATGGACTTGGGAAAATCTTGAAAATGATAACTTATTTCATCTTTGACAATCAATGATCACTAGATATACCATATCTTTTCATGACCTTTAAAGTTTAAAGATAGTCTCATACATACTTTGCTTGATGACACTTGAAAGCCAAGTAAACTTGAATGCTTAAGTTTAACTTTTACAACCAATGAAAACTTGAATACTTAAAATTTTCTTGCAATCATGATGATCAAAACATCAGTTTGTAGGCAACTTGCAATCGATATGACTTGTGCTCTCATATTGTAGGCTTTTGCAATCGATGTTGTAGACCTTAGCAATCAATATGATTAACATATTGTAGGCTCTTGACAATCAACGTTCAAGGCTCTTAAAGTAAATATGCACTGTTTTGCAATTTTCAGTGGGTTTATGTTGGCTGTTGATGCTTTTATTAGCCTTGCTGAGTCCATTGGCTCTGGCAGGCTTTTTGAATAAAGGGTCTTTCCACCGTAACTTATCAAAAGAAAAGTAACTCCATAGTAAACTTTGTGCTTAGTAGTGGAACCAAAATTGACTTGTAAACTTAATATTGTACATCTTTGTAAATCTCAAATAATTGAACCTCTAAAACTTACAAAATATAATATTGTTAAATTCATCTTGGCAAGTAATTAAACTCGTAGATCTTAAACTTACAATAAACTTCATTAAGTTATGATGTAGAATAAGTTTCTAACTTGTACTCTAATGGAATTGAAAATTTCCATCTTATATTTATAATTAAACTATAACATATTAAATATTGGAGAATTGGATTTTAATAATCCCTAATTTCACGATTAGATAGCAATAATCCCTAATTCAATTTGGATTCTGGTGGTTCAAAAAAATAAAATTGGATTGTAGTGGGACATCATCGAGAATATACCCTAAATATCATAGATTTTGTATTACGTTTAATTCAAAATTTAGTATAACACTTTATCAAGATTTTTAATGAATTTACGACATTTCTCCGAATTTTTTAAATTTGTTATACGATTTTTCATGATTTTTTCACTTTTATTTCTTTTAATAATCATAATAATTGCTCGGTGTCTCAAAAAAATAATTTAAAAATTGTTTTAGTAACTACCACACTTCATTACATTTCTGGGGTTAAGAACGAAAAAACAAAAACAATATTGGGTAATAATGAAAAAAATAAAAAAGAATTTGGAGGTGGATTTGGTACCATCACAATCCAATTTTTTATATTTTTTTTTTGGACCACCAAAATCCAAAATGAAAGTATGAATTGTTGCTATACGATTGGTGAAAGTAGGGATTTTTAGAATCCATTTTTCCTTAAATATTTGCTACAAACATGTAATTAAAAGAATAATTATATCTTACTTTACTTGATTACAAATATTTTTTCATGATCTACAAGATTATCTTATAGAAAATACTAATAACTTACAATATTAATACATTCACATTAAGTTATAAAATATTTTTGTCATGACCATATCCAAATAAATGACCATCGATTCATAGTCATATTCTAAGCCAATCGAAACTTAATTAAATTCATACGTAATAGCGCATAGCCATGAACTTATAACCATTTAAATGTACATAAAACGTGCATTTGTTTTCTTGGAAAAAACTTACACTTGAACATGCATACTTGGATAATACATATAACACTTAATTAATTCATAAACTATGCACTTATATCGTGATCATCTTATACGCATACAAAATAATATATCACATTGTCAACTTATCCCATGATCATAAAATTATAGTCTCATAACTTAACATATGTATTATTAAAATCAAGCACCATTATAAATTATGCTATAGATAAAATATCTATGAACAAATTATACCACATGATACTTACTCATCCAAAAATTTTATGTTTAATTTGAAATCTTGAAATACTTGTATACATAAATACATACTCTTATCAACTTATCCATTTCATATTTCCTGATATACCATTGAAAGCAACAGATAAAACTCAATCATCATCATTTTCTTGCATAATTACAAAAATGGAATAACTTCCCATTTAAGGACACATGCAACCCATCATTAACATAAGTATGATGCTATTACTTATCGTTTGTGTCAATCCAGAGAGACACGATGATGATTAAGTTATTATTATATGCATGACAAACATGTACTTTGTCAAAAAGGTATGACAATAGCATACAAATTGTGAATGATAAAAATGAACAAAGTGATGGCGGTTAAGCACCCAAGAGTCATGACCCATGGAGGAAAAAAGAATGGCAGCTAAATCTCAAAGAGTGTAAGCTCACATACGCACATGCCAACTTTTTAAAAAGACTTAACATCATGCACATAACATATGTAAAAGACCTTATCATGCATGATATTTTCATGGCAGTATACATATATCTGCACAAAGATTAACACTTGAGAAAAATCATCTTAATATTGATTGCCTTCAATTGTACTTATCTTTTGTATGATCTTGAAAGAATAATTTCATTCTTAATTTACTATAGTCCTCACATGTCCTATTGATCTCACACTTCAGAAAATATCGACATTTTTTTTTTCAATCAAACACGAATTCCTGGTCTATCTTCAAAATCATGGATCTATCAAGACTCGTTCCATCTTGTCCATACATGAAACCTACTCATCCATGAACATCTCCCATACTCAATCTTGATCTTGTCATGACCCGACTCAAACTTGATTATATAACCTGATCATATATAAGCCAAAGATTGTAAAGAAAAAGTTGATGTAGGATAGGAATCACTTAGATAAGCAAGAGAATCATAGGTGTATCTACTCTCCTTTGACTTATATACCAATCGTGTATAATCGCATGATACAATTCTTGTCTTTAAAGGGAGGAGACTTAACAAACTCTCTTTCTAACCTAAGATGTCTTGCAGTCACACCCTAAGAAAGGAGTGTTTCTATGAAGGAATCAGATAACACGAAAGGAGCAACTGTACTCCTATTTATAGTGTAAAGATGCATTCTTCGATGACCTATGGATAAGACGATGATGCATAATCATCATGGCTAAGTTAGTTAGGATATCTGACCAACACTAGCTACCTTCCTCGATAAGAAAAACATGTATAAAATGAACTAAAAACACGTGAACGGCATGAAAAAAGAACAAAATCGTACCCAAACACCTGACACGGACCGAGTCTAGGCGACATGGACCGTGTCGAGCCCCGTGTGAGGTGTGCAGTACCAAGAATTCTATCTTTTGAGGCTTGTTACTCCCGTGTCCAACCATAGCACGCCCGTAATAGGCACTTTGCATAGAATCTGGCCAACTTTGTGACCTGTCACACCCGTATCAAACCATGACACTCTCATTGACAGGAAATCTATACCCAAATCTCGGCCTTTTGGACCCGGGATGTCATCTAATGGTATACTTTGGTCCTCTTGGCTTATCTTTGCACTTTCTACTTAGTTTTCATAACTTTTATGTTAGCCAAACACACACATGCACTTGAAAAACATCAACATGCTTTGTTATTTGGGAATTTGGTCCGCCTTAAAATTATGTCTTTTGATTATAATTGCAATACGTTAACATATAACCTTATACATATGACAATCTAGTCTAATTGTGAGTTGTGTAATGAAGTTACATGTATCATTGTTCCTTAACTAATACTCTATTGTGCTTTATATTATGCAGATTGGGTTTAAGTACGGCAGTGTGACAGAAGACATAATGACTAGCCTATACTTGCAACACAAAGGGTGGACATCATTTTACCTAAACCCGACAAGGCCACAATTCTTAGGCACAGCCACTACGAATCTCAACGAAGCCCTTGTCCAAGGTATTAGATGGTATGCAGGAATGTTGGATATCGGCCTGTCCAAAAATTTCCCTCTTATTTATGGACCATCAAGAATGCAATTCCTTCAGAAGTTGAGTAATTCTTGGATCTGCTTATTCCCAGCTGATGTTTTGATTGTCTTATGTCTCGGTATAATTCCCCCACTTTGCTTCCTCTATGGCATCCCTTTATATCCTAAAGTACGCAACATAGACACAAGCTTTGACTTTTGAATCTTCTCTACATATAAGCATTATGTATACTATGATCTGATAACCACTACAATAACTTATCAACTAACTACTAGCTAATAATGTAAACATGATGCTTGTAATGCAATTCCTTTTTTTCCATGTAGGTATCAGACCCATTCTTTACAACATTTGCCTTAGTTTTCATACCATCCAAGCTCAAAGGTATATACGAACATTATATCAGCGGAGGATCGATAAACACATGGTTGAATGAGCAAAGAATCTGGTTAGTGAAATCAGTTACTTGTACCATGTACGGAGCTCTTGATTGTATAACGGCCAAACTAAGTCTCCGAGAAGCAAGCTTCATACCAACCAATAAGGATGAGGGTAAAGATAAAACCAAGTTTTACGAAATGGGAAAGTATGACTTTAGGACGTCAAACATGTTCTTAGTCCCTCTCCTGGCCATTGTCTCGCTGAACCTTGTTTGCCTCATCGGTGGAATTATTAGGGTGATTGTGGCACACAATTGGGACATGTATTTGGCTCATGTAATCTTCTCATTATACGTGTTGCTTTTGAGTTTTCCCGTGATTGAAGGTATGCTACTAAGGAGCGATAATGGTCATGTTCCATTATTAACTACTACGATTTCTTCTCTAGTAGTTTTTGTCCTCTTAAGCTCAGGATACCTTACCCTTTATTATCAACGTATGGCTATGTAACTTGTAACTAAGAAGTGATATTGGTCATGTTCCCTTATTAACTACTACAGTTGTATTGGATGAGCTTCTACAATCTAATTAATATGAATTGAATTGAGCCTAAGAAGTGATATTGGTCATGTTAGAAAGTGTTTTTTAAATTTTAATGGATTTTTGGATGATAATATATCGACCTTTGGGGGTATTGGATTGTAATATACGAACCTTTACCATTGGACAACAATATCCGTAACCTTTTTATCTAGCTGACGTTATTATACCAACAGTAACTAAGGGGGTGTTCAATTAGTCTTCATGTTGATGTAGGGAAGAAAACATGCCCCAATCCAATAATCCCGTTAACCCCTCTGTTTTTCTTACTAGCTCACATTACAAGCATTGGTTGGTTGTGTATCACGTCAGTACATGGATCGGTTCACCACCTCTTAGTCATTGTACTGGGGCCGATTTTTTTTTTTTAAACATAGGTTGGTGAGAAAAACAGAGGGGTTAACGGGGTTATTGTGCAATGGTCGGTTATTTTCCCTCCGTGTGCCACGTTTGCACGGAGATCAATTCACCAGTCACGACCCGCTTAGTCACGGTTAGTATAATAATCTCACCTGATTATAAAGGTTAGGGATATTATTGTCTAATAGTAAAGGTCGGTATATTATAATCCAATACCCCCTAAGGTCGGTATATTGTCATCCAATATCCCAATTTTAATAAATATTTGTAATTGTACGATTTGAAAAATGTAATTAGCATGTATTCTCATATAAATTTTCACTCTCAGTTCAGACACACACACACACACACACACACAGCGGGTGTTATGCTTGCTTGATCCCATTTTCTTGGGAGTTTTAACCCGCCTTGCTTCTCACTTAGCCCTTGACTCGGCTTGGCCCGGGGAATCTCCCGAGATTCCCAAAAATGCTCTAAAACAGCCCCTTTTGCTACGTTTTCGTGTAAAACCACCAAAACCTACAAAATAACCAAAAACATAGTAAAAGATACGAAAATTAACTAGAAACGAGTCAAAAGACTAAGTAAAAAGGCGATATTTAGGCCTAAAAATGGGCCTAAACAGAGAGATTCAAGGAATTGCTTTGCTAGTGCCCCCAGCACGGATTTGAGCCATGGGTTCCCATCCAAGCCTTCTAAAATGGGGTGGACGACCAGTTGAGAGCCACCACCCTTGCCGCTGCTGGAGGGAACATCATCAGCAAAACGGTGAAGAGTTGTACGAGCTTATTGATTAGATGACGTTGAACAGCCACCAGTGGTCGAGACCTCGTTCCACGAGAACGGGAGGTAAGTATTATGTCGATGCTATTACATTATTATTTACAAAACTTGATGCCATTAATGAGAAAATGGAAAGGATGCATGTGAATGTTTCCTCTCCCCCTCAATGTGCTTCTTGCAATTCTTTTGAGCATGTGACCTTTTATTGTCCTAATGGGGTAGGTAGTAGCACCCAGCCTAACCAAGCCTGCGGGAAACCCTACCCAAAGACTGCCTCTTGACCCTTACACCAACACCTATAACTCCGGTTTGAGACACCACTCCAATCTTTCTTACCGGAACCAATTGGGTTACCCACAATGGCAAAGGCTTCTTGCTCAACACTACTAAGCCCCTCAAAAGCCCGTCCTAGAGGTTATGATGGAAACCATGCTCCGGGCCCAGCAAAAGCAACTCGAGCATAAACAAAGATAAGATGAGGTGATTAAGGCCCTAGCCACTAAGGTTGACCTTCTATCAACCCACAACCAAATGCTTGAGAACCAGATCGCTATTCAATCTAGTACTTCCACCGCCCATCTTAGACCACCTATACCGACCCTAAGGAGCATTGCAATGCTATAGTTTTGAGGAGTGGGGCACGGATTGAGGGACCCGAGATGCCAAATGCTAAGCATGGGGAGGTTTTGAGTGAAAAGGGTGTTGAGAAAGAGGGTGAGGAGGAGAAAGACCGAGAGAGAGAGACCATCGATGAGGGTAGTGTAGAAATCCCTTTACCACCACCATCTTTACCACCTAGAGTCTATGTGCCCCCTATTCCATTCCCTTTTAGTCTTGCTAAGTCTAAAACTGATGTTCAATTTGGGAAATTCCTTGGTATGCTGAAAAAGTTGAATGTGAATGTTCCTTTTCTTGATGCTTTGTCCCAAATGCCTTTATATGCTAAATTCTTGAAGGAGATTCTCTCCAAGAAGAGAAAAGTAGATGAATGTGAGGCAATAGCATTGAGTGAGGAGTGTAGCTTTGTTGTCTTGAATAAGCTCACTCCAAAGCATAAGGACTCTAGAAGTTTCACTTTTTCTTGCGCCCTAGGAACCATGAACATCGACCGAGCTTTATGTGATGTGGGATCAAGTGTGAGCTTGATCCCTTATTCCCTTTATAAGAGACTGAACTTAGGAGAGCTGAGACCTACGACCATATCACTACTAATGGTCGATCGTTCTGTTAAGTACCCAATGGGTATTTTAGAGGAGTTTCCTCTTCGAGTAGGAGACTATTATGTGTCTATAGATTTTGTGATTCAAGATATGGTCGAGGACACCTGTAGCCAAATTATTTTTGGAAGACCTTTCCTTGCCACTATTGGGTGCGTAATAGATGTGAAAAAGGGGGAAATGAGCTTTCGGTTTGGGGAGCATGAGGTTAATTTGATCTGTTTCGTGAACGTATGCCTCATAATGTTTCTTCCTGTTGTGGACCCTAGAATTCAAAGGAAACTACTCACTCATGTTCAAGAAAAGCACAACACAAGTTCCAAATATCATGATTAATTCTCAAAACAAAGAAAGAAATTAGAAAGCAAAATAATTACAAGGAATTACAACCGCCGAGTCTTTCGATCTTGTGGTGATGTCTTCATCGCAAGTTTTGATATTTTCCTCCCGAATCTTGAACGTCGCTTCTTTTCGAATCATTCTTAACTTCGAATCTTGATGGAGTAATTGATCAGTAGAGGGATGGATTGGGTTTTCTCTCACTTCACTCTTGAGTGGATAATAGTGAATGAATGATGGCTGAATGATAGATTATCCCCCTGAACGAATGAATGAAATAATCATAAAGCTGTCACTTTCTGGAGCGTATCGGGATGGGGCCCGAACCTCGAAATTCAAGATCGCTAAACCGTCCCGCACCCCCTCCACGAAACACAATGAAAATAGCTCCAAGGACGGGTGTGGAGTCCATTTCAAGGTGGACCCGGGACCTTGGAGGCGTATTCAAGTCATCACCGAGTGTGGTATCCACTTCAAATGGGATCCCAGACCATGAGAGTGGAGCTACGGGTCCTCATCGGGACCTACTTCGGGCTTTTAAAAGGGTTCGGAGTCATTCGGAAAGAATAAGCGGAAAAGGGTCAACGTGGGTTGTCGGAATTGATGCGCCTTCACGCTTTGGGTCATAACTCCTTCAATATAACTCCGATTGGTCTCAAATTTTGGGAGCTTAAAGTACCCACTAAGAGCTTTCCATCGATATCTTACGAGCCTAAAACAGAGTTCGGATGAAGAAGTTATGCGCGTTTGAAGTCGGAAGGGAAAAGCTGCCCAGAAGACTGACTCGCCTAAGTCATCCTGTGACTCGCCCGAGTCAGCTGTCTGTCACGCCCGCGACGCCCAGGATCGTGCCCGCGTCCTCTTTCTGCCTAGGCCTGCTCCTGCTGCTGCGTGTTGTTCCCCCCCCTCCCCATTCCTATATATACCCCCTCCCTTGGCATTGTTTATTAGCTTTTGGACATTGTATATTTGATGCTTTGGCATTGTGGGTTTTTTTCCCAACTTTCTCAAAAATCTTTTTAACTTTATTCAAGTGATTTGATGGTGTTTCAAGTTATTCCTTTAGTGATTATTGGTGGATTATCCTAGATAATCATGGTGGGGTGTTAGGCCTAGAGTTGTGGTTCTCCTTGCTCAAGGTCATACCCAACCTTTGAGCATTCAAGGTCATTGTTCTTGGTGATTATCGAATCCATTCAACTACTCAAGCTAATCTCATCATCCCACCACGACGGTAACACTTCATTTGGTATCAGACCTTTGGTTTTTCATTTAGCTTGAGTTTTTCTATTGTTTTTGCTAGTGTGTTCTCTAGTGTTGGGTTTTGTGTGTATGCAAATATTGGTGTTCCCCAACCCCATTGCTATCAAAGTGTGTTGGGAATTATTGTATTGTGGATGTATTTGTTGGATTTGTAGCTATTTGGTGCATTGAAAAGAAGTTGGAAAATAGTGCCCGCAAGGTGTTCGATGAAATGTCTGAGTGAAAAAAACACAAAGAACCCTTAGCCAAACACTATCCAACTACAAAAGAACCCCCCCACAAAAACAACCCAAACACAATCCGTCCTTCACCCATGCTCTTGTTATGGCCCCTAAGCCGAGTCTCGAGAGTCAATTCACGAACATTAAAAAATACTCTTGAGGCCATTGTGACGCGGATGGACACTCTCGCCCAAGAGTATCAAAGACAACCCCGGGATGAACGAAGGAGGTCCATTCGTAGCCCTATCCGTCCTCCTCCCTCCTACGAGTCGAGTGACAATGATAGAGGCTCATTTCGACACCATCGATGCCGAGAAGTGGTTGATAGGCACTCATGGGATGAATTCCATGATATTAAGCTCAAACTTCTGGAATTCAATGGCTACACCGGCCCGGATGATTATCGTGAATGGGTCCAAACCTTGGAGAGATTCTTTGCAACTAAGGAGTATAGTGATGAGCGAGCCTTCAAAATTGCAAGATCGAAACTCACAAGTTACGCATCTCTTTGGTTTGCGATCGTTAGAATGCTAAGGACAATGGAGGGTCGATCGGAAATCACTTCATGGACGAGTCTAAAGCGATTGATGGATCGACAATTCTTGCCTAACACTTGCAAGCATGAGGTTAACCGTGAGACCAAGTCACTACTTGGTGGGAACGGAGAAGTTAAGCAAGCAAAGGTCGATCTTATGGCCAATGAGGGAGATTCCATTGAACCTTGTGTGGCTTCCGAAGCTATGGTTGAAACTCCATGCCACGGGGATGATGAGAATATCGATCTTGCCCTTCCTCTCGTGCTTGTTGAAGAGGTCCAAGAAGAAGTACCTACATACACCTCACCTCCACCGATTGTTGAGCCTAATGAGGTTGAGCGTTTCCGGGCACCACAAGCCTCCAACCTCCTTCTTTCATTTGGACGATGGGTACATTGTGGGGTTCGAAGCTTGTTGGATGTCTAGTGTGATTGGTCGTGCCGTTCGGGATGTTCGAAGTTTTTTTGAGCCAAATGAAGAGGTGTGCCTCGATTTTAACTCCCAAGAGTTAAGGACAACTCTTTTTCAAGAACAGGAGTATGGAGCGTATCGGGATGGGGCCTGAACCTGGAAATTTATGATCACTAAACCATCTCGCACCCCCTCTACGAAACACAATGAAAATAGCTCCAAGGACGGGTGTGGAGTCCATTTCCAGGTGGACCCGGGACCTTGGAGGTGTATTCGAGTCATCACCGAGTGTGGTATCCACTTCAAATGGGACCCGGGACCATGAGAGTGGAGCTACGGGTCCTCATCGGGACCTACTTCGGGCCTTTATAAGGGTTCGGAGTAATTCAGAAAAAATAAGCGGAAAAGGGTCAACGTGGGTTGTCGGAATCGACGCGCCTTCACTCTTTGGGTCATAACTCCTTCAATATAACTCCAATTGGACTCAAATATTGGGAGCTTAAAGTACACACTGAGAGCTTTCCATCAATATCTTACGGGCCTAAAACGGAGTTCGGATGAAGAAATTATACGCGTTTGAAGTCGACAGGGAAAAACTGCCTAGAAGACTGACTCGCACGAGTCATCCTGTGACTCGCCCAAATCAGCTGTCTGTCGCGCCCGCGTCCTCCTTCTGCCCAGACCTGCTACTGCTGCTGCGTGTTGTTTTTTTCCCTCCATTCCTATATATACCCCCTCCCTTGGCATTGTTTACTAGCTTTTGGACATTGTATATTTGATGCTTTGGCAGTGGGTTTTTTTCCCAACTTTCTCAAAAATCTTTTTAACTTTATCCAAGTGATTTGGTGGTGTTTCAAGTCATTCCTTTAGTGATTATTGGTGGATTATCCTAGATAATCATGGTGGGGTGTTAGACCTAGAGTTGTTGTTCTCCTTGCTCAAAGTCATATCCAACCCTTGGGTGTTCCAGGTTATTGTTCTTGGTGATTATCGAATCCATTCAACTACTCAAACTAATCTCATCATCCCACCACGACGGTATTGCTTCACTTTCTTTCTTGCGCGTCACGGCCAAGCCACGCAGCAGTAGCTGCCACGGACCGTGGCCTTCATCATGGTCTGGCAGTGGTGTCTACTGCCTCGCCTTTCTCTTCTTTCTTCTCGCGCAAATGTGCTAAGCCAATGAAGGAAAAGTGATGGCTGCCGAATCAAGCTCAATTGGGCTCCTTCTCTTCTTTGGTGATTGTGCTGAGCCAATGAAGGAAAATGGGATGAGGGAATGAATTGATTCCGCCTCCACTTCTTTCTTTGGTAATTGGACCATATGAATGGCTACTCCAATGGAATGAAATACAATGAATTGATCCCTCACTTTTCTTATTTTTAATTGGGCCGAATGTGAGTGGTGAAGGGAGTGAATTGAATGGCCTCCTTCTCACTCTTGTTGTTGGGCCGAGTGAAGGATGGATCAAAATACCGTGAATTGATTCCCTCCCTTCTCTCTTTCATGATTAGGCCGTGTGAAATGGCCTCCACTTCTCCTCTTTCTGTGTTGGCCCGATTTGAATGGCTTTTCTTTTTATGATTGGGCCGCTTCTCCGATTGGGCTGAGTGATTGGGTACGTGAAATTTTGACCTAAGAGCTTCTTCTCTCTTGATTTTCATTGGGCCGCATGAATGATAATCAAAGCCCAGAAAGTAAAATGTTGCTGCTACGCCACGGACAGCCCGTGGGAACCACTGCCCGGGCATTCCGTGATCCTTTCCGTCCCAAATTTGTACCACGGTTCGGGTTCATTATGTAGAGGCTCGTGGTGTCTTCATTATTTCCGGAAATTGAGAGAAAATTGGTGTTTTGGACTCAAAACCTACAAATTTACATCACAAACAACAACACAAAGTGTAGTAGGGAAATCGGAATAAAAGTCAAGGTTCACGCATAAAACTATCCCTAATTCACTATCGAAAACTTCTAAAAACATAGTCATAAAAAGCACTTATCAATGAGTCTGTTGATGTTTTTCCTGAAGGCCATGGACTTGGTGACGTTACGGATTGGGCACATGTTATTGAACCCGAGCATAACATCACCAAGGTCATGCCCGACCTTAAGCTAACAATGAGGATTGTTTGAGAGATCTTTGCAGGTTTTACTCTAAGATGCCTCCCATTGTTGAGGAAGGAAAGTAGTTCGACCCTTGCTAGCGACCGGCCTAGGGAAAGAAGAAGCCTTTGTCTTTTCTCCATGCTTGTTTCCAAGGGCTCGAGTTTGCACATTTTTAAGAAGGAGCAAGGCCAAATGTACCCAATAAGAAGAGGTGGTCTTCTCAAGACAGGAGCATCAAGTCCCCAAATAAGAGCATTTTCCCAATGATCATACAGACATAATCTGAGGAATATAAGAGCTGTTGGCATCACGTCCGATGAAGTCTCCAGGCATTAAATTGCCACTAAAAACCAAAATCATAGCCACCGGCAGAGTTCGATGCAGTCTCAGCAATAAGAGTCGTTGACATCGAGTTCGATGAAATCTCACTAGCATCACGTCCAGTGAAGTCTCATCGACATCAAAAATGCCATCATCATCATCAGAAAATCCAAAAACAGGGTAGCCAATCGGCGTTAGTCTCCATCGGCAACAGAGCCACCGACATTGAGAACAGTGAAGTCTCAACATCAGGGCCATCGGCAGAATTCCGGTACAATCTCTTTGGCCTCCAGCGTTGCGTTTGGTTGGTCGGCTTCTAGCCTCACGTCTAGTTAGTCTGGCATCTGGCCTCGCGTTCAGTTTGTCATCATCATCATCATCATCATCACCATCATCACCATCATCATCAACGGCTTCCAGCCTCGCGTCTGGTCAGTCTCGGCATCTGGCCTCGCGTCCAATTTATCACCACTATCACCGTCATCATCAAAAAGACCAAAAACAGGGTCGCCAATTGGCGTAAGTCCCCATCAACATCAGAGCCACCGGCATAGTTTCGGTGAAGTCTCAACAACCAGAGCCATCGGCAGAGTTTTGATGCAATCCCAATCCTGAGCCACCAGCAGAGTTTCGGTGAAGTCTCAACCCCCAGGGCCATCGACATCGCAATCGGTGAAGTCCCTCGGCATTGAACATGCCAACAATCATCAGCATCGACACAGGGAAAGACTGGAAACGACACCGGGAAAGCCTGGAAACGACACTGGGAAAGACTAGAAAGTCAGCACTAACATCCAAGAGACATCAGCATCGTGTCCGATGAAGTCTCTCCAACAAGGCGCCATTCTTGCCTGAGTTCACCTATCGACGGAAGTTCGCCAACCGCGACACGGGACTTAGCTTCCAAGTGTTAGCCCACACCTTCAAGTAGGGATGCCTTCAGCACCCGAGATCACTTCGAGTAGGAAGTCATCCAACGCCCGAGACCATTTCAAGTGGAGCATCATTCTTGCTCGAGATCATCCCTAACAGAGGTGCATGCCGCCGACGAACGCGATGCAAGACTCAGCTTCCAAGCATCACCCTAGGCTTTGCAATCCAAAGTCATATCTCAACCGGTGTCCATCAAATCAGTTCTACTTTGATTTTCGTCCTCTCTAGTACTCAATCGAAGTGGGGGCTATGTGTAGACATTGGATTTTGGCACATAAATATATAGCATATCTATATAAACGAAGCAGAGATAAAGAAGAAAAAGTAGGCCGACGAGCTAGTTTAGACATCGGATTTTAGCATAGATTTTATATACTTTTAATGTAATTTTTATTATTTCTTTTTTTATGTATTTGTAGTCAGGAAATTAGGAATTAGAAAATAAGGGAAGTCAAGCCATGCAAGCCATAAGAGCAAGTGCCAGAGGTCGCGAGATCGAATCCTCACAAAAACACTCAAAAAGTATCTCATAAATCCAATAGTATTAGTTGTTCTCGTCCAGTGTGAACCACCACTTCCCGAGGTGGGTGAGTTCACACACCACTGTCCAGGGGTGCATGGACGAAGCAAGTACGTCCCCCCTCTCTTGTAGGCCGGTCGGCCTTGGTGGCTCCGCCCACACGTGGTCAATTGACCACGTGCCACCGTCCACCCAAGAACATCCCCCCTACTGCATGGTGTTTTTTGCTGTTGACTGTTGACTACGAATAATGCATGCATGCATGTATTCTATCCTACCCCCTCCTCCTATAAATACTACCCCTCTCAACACTCATTTCACTCACCAATTCACTCATCCATTCTTCCTCCTACTAATTCTCTCATCTCTCATCTCTCAAATCTCATAAACTCTCTCTACTTCTTATACTCTAAAATCATCTCTCTTATCATTCTATTACAATCCTTATTAGCCTCCATCATCTTTCTTACCACCATTCTTCCATCACAAAAATCTTAAACACATATCCTATCTCATTCATCCTAAACTCCACAAGAAACCCTAGCCTAAACACATTCATAATCACAAAAGAAGCCTTCTTATTACCCTCTTTCCACCCTCTTTTCTTATCATCTTTCACCACCTTTTCTATCATTATTTTGGCGCTTGGAGAGGAAGTTTCTAAGGCATCAAAGAGGATTCATCAAGCATCTAAAGGCTAGGCAAGGCTTTTCCCCGACAAAGTAGCAATGTAAGCTTTAAGTGTTCTTCTTTTTGTACATAATTGTGTATTTTGTATCTTTCTTTTATCTTGTATATTTCATTCTTATTGCATGATTCAATGAAGTAATTCTATAAAGTATTCATTCATTTCCCTTCCAAACTTTAACAAAAGCACATTCTTAAACTTTTAGTAGAGTCTTTCCTTTTGTGAGAGGCGAACTCTTAAAGTTTACTTTTCGAGTTCATAGCCTTACCCCCGAATCCAGTCTTGGGTTTCGCAGGTGGAGTCTTTCTTTCTTTTCTTTTGGTTTTGTCTTGTCTTTTCCCTTAAAAAGTCGGGTGGCGACTCCCATTTCGAACCAAAACACATCGGAGATTGCATGAACTATGGTTAACATGGTTTTACAATGTATCGATGCAACTTTAGGGTATTCTTTCTTATATTTCTAAATAATATTTGCATAAATCACTCTCTTCCGAGCCTAACATTTAAATGAGCAAATTGGATTATATTTAGAAGAGTTTGGAACAAGTGGATGTCCACTCTTAAATGTTTAATTCAATGACTCATAAAATGCATAAGTAAAGGGAAAGTGATTTTACAAAATATTATTCATGAAATGTAATGTTGGCTTCCTTAAAGAGTTTTCAAAGGTTAAACTCCAACGTAAAGCACCGAATCACACCTCAATCCAACGTGGACGTTCGGAAGCCCAACGACGAGGAAAAATGTCCATAGGCCCCAGCCTGATACGCTCCAAACACACACCTTATAACCTTAGGAAATTTCAGATTTTGTCAAGAATTAAAACCAAGCTCTAATTTTGGTTTGTATGCATCCAAAAATTGGCAAAACTGAATCCCAAACATGCAAGAGGAAAGGAAAGATACGTGCCAGTGGAAGAAACCGGGAGAAGGTTTCATCAAAATAAATGTTGATGTTGTAGTCTGCCCAAGTAGAGGGGGAAGCTGGAGTGCAGTTGCAAGGGATGGAGAGGGGAGGGTGATAGGCGCCAAAACAGTCTTCAGGGAGAAAGTTTGGAGTTTAACTGCGTTGGAGGCGGTTTCTGTTAGGACTGGACTTAAGCTGGGACGGGAGCTGGGGCTTCAAAATCTAGAGATTGAGACTGATTGTCAGGAGATCTTTCATGCTTTGAAGGGAAGGAAGAGAATAGATTCAATTGCTCAACCTATCATTGATGACTGTATCTCTCTAATGTCCTACTTTCATTTAGCAATACCTTTGTTTACTAAGAGAAGTGGGAATGCATGTGCCCACTCTCTAACACATTATACGCTGAGATGGAAAACATCTAGGACATGGATGGGTTTATGCCCCCCTGAGGTGGCTGCTGTGGCTGCTCAGGATTGGGCTGTTTTGCTCTCGTTGCAATAATATGGTGTTCTACATGTTTACTCAAAAAAAAAACCACTAGAACACAAAGTTCATCACAACTTACCCAATTCCCACTTTGGTACTTTGATTCCTTTAATCACCACCTACTGAACTTAAGTAACACTTGATTAACCTCTGTAAAAACATGTAAAACACCTCTAAAAATAAGATTATATCACACTTTAGGACTTGAAAAAGAGTGAGTGTGGACGATGGAAAGAATTACCACACAAGAAAATAGAGAAGAGACGAAGCATGATGGTAGCGGTGGAGCTGCAGCTGGCCGGAGGTGGTTGCCGGCGGCCAGGACAGGCAGAACCGAGGCGAAGAGGAAGGGCATAGGGGGGTCGGGAAGTGGGAGACCGAGAGAGAGAATGGGAGGGAGTGATTGAGTGAGCTATGAGAGTGAGATTTTCAATTACTAGAATGAAATAATAACTCACTAGGTTTCTTATATAACTTAACTATATTTGGCCCAAAACACTCTTCCCTTACTTTGCTGAATAAGACCCAATCATTAAATCCATCAATTTCAACTTCTTCCTTACACTTATATCTCCCTAAACACCAAATTACTTAAATATATTATACCGTAAAAATATTATCGGTAACCTACGAGAACCCAAGTAAACATACACCACTTTGGATATTCTCATAATTATTTTTACCTTGACATGGGTAAAAGATTGAAATAAAATATCGGGTGCTGGAGAAAAAATACATAATTATCCATGATATCCTTAAATTATAAAGGGAGAAGAAACTTGATAAGAATTTTTAATCTAGGAGTCTTGATGGTCGTTGCACTCTTCAAGTCCTGCAAAACACACGCTAGGTTAGAAAAATTTGGAACACACGCTTTAATTATTATTTATTTAACTTTAACGTTGATTTATCAGGTTAACTAATACATATTAAGGGGGTAGTTTGCTCTGGGTTATTACAATGTTTATGAGTGTTCTTAACGCCTGGGATGCTTGTAATTTAAGATTAACCTAAGAAGTACTTAAAGGTGAATTAGGATAATCTGACTACCAACCTTTCTACCTAGTTTTGTGAAATTTGAGAAAAACAATAACAGACTAGGGAACCTTTTGATACCTAGAATATCTGAGACTTTCAACTTTGATTAACTTGAAAAACATACAAAATTTGTAATTTATGTTAATTGACGTAATTCTATTAGCATCGAAAGGCAGTAGAGCTCTTATGGTTATCGTTATTGATTCATTCTTGATTATATGAAAGTGCAAGATAAGTTTTAGCAATCGCATCGCGATTGACCTTAATGTATTTCACTCCAGAAATTTCGTAAGGCCATGCCCTGTCATTTTTACCTATTCAACATTTTTCATTTTTTTAATTTCCACCTCACCCTCCTTCCTCCCCCTCCCCCTCTCTCTTTTCTCATAAAAACGTCGACCCTTGGTTCTTCTTCATCAGCCCTGACTTGTTCTCTCTCATTTCCCCACCATGACCACCAGCCCTATACCCGTCCGCCGCCTCACCACTAAACCAACGGCAGTCTTTATCCTTCTTATATCCTCTCATCCTCTAGTGTATAAACACCCCAAATGTTTCTTTCTCCCCGACCCCGACGTTCTTTGCTGCAACCCTTAATCTCGAGCCAGAGGGGGGTCGAGATTAATTTTACCCTTCAATGACTGAGAAAATCTCAGCTCTCCTTCCCCCAGAAAAGAGGCTCGACAAAGTCAATGGAAAAGTTTGCAAGTCTTCGCCTTCTACCTCTGGCGTCCTTTGTTCGAACAAGCCAATAATTTTCTGCCAAGCTCACATGCCTTCATCAACAGCGGATGCCCAACGAAAGCAACACTTCTGAGAGCCTTGGCAGCTAATTTCATATATTGAGTTTCTAAAATCGGGTCGAAATCTGTGAATCTCATTCTATCAAGCTCTCTCGCTCTTTTAGCCTCTTTCGCTTTGGGAGGTGGATTTTGTGAGGCCAAAATGGAGGTGAACAAGCCAGAGTTGCTCACCAAAGAGTACCCCCTGTCATCGATGTTGTTGGATTCCTCTCTACTAGACAAGAACAGCGCCTTACGTAGGAGATTGGGAGCTAGAGAGGGAAGTCGGATTCAAGTAGCGAATTCTAGACCAAAATTATCCAGATACGCCAGGGTTGGTGATTAAGGATTTCTGGGGAGTTGATGATTGGACGATTGTGTTTGTGGCTTATTAAGGATTTCTGGGGAGCATCTTGAACTTCAACGTGGGGGCTGTTGTGTATCTGGATGTGCCTCGAAGCTTCTGGAGCGGTTTGGCTAGGAAATATGGAAACATCTTCTACTGGAAAAAGGAAGGAGAAGATGTTGTTGTTGTTGTTGTTCAATTTGGATGTGTCTCAATTGTCGACAGATTTAATTAAGAGAGAGAGAGAGAGAGAGAGAGAGAGGTGGGGAGGGTTAGGTCGAAATATAAAAAAATGAAAAATGTTGAATAGGTGAAAAGAACACGTGTCCATTTTTTTCTTTTTATTTTTTGCTAAAACACCCTCTACATAAGCAAGCACTGCCACCACCTCATCCATCTAACGAGTTCGACTCGATGGCAGTTCATTAGAAAAAATAAGGTGTTAAGGTCAGTTCATCCAAAACAAAAGTTAAAGATCGGTTCGTTATATCAAAGGACACCTATAGATTGGTTTATTAGATTTCAATAAACCTTATTATTATTATTATCATTATTATTATTATTATTATTATTATTATTAATGAAGAAGAAATAATAAATAATAATTGTTATTTATTAAGTATTAATTAATTCCTATGACTAATTATTAATTATTATATATCAATTATCAATTATTAATTATTAAATACTAATTATTAACTATGGTTACTATTCATTATTTATTATTTAAAAGTAAATAATTATTATTTATTAAATAATAATTATCAATTATCAATTATCAATTAATATTTATTAATTACAAATTAATATTTATTATTTATTAATAAATTATTATTAGTTGTTAATTATTAATTATCAAATATTAATCTAATAATTACCTGATAACTATTAATTATTAGTTATTAGTTAATTTCTAATTATTAAGCATTAATTAATTGATATGATCACTGATTAATTATCAATTATCAATTATCAATTATCAATTATCAATTATCAATTATTAATTATTAATTATTAATTATTAATTACTAATTGTTAATTACTAATTATTAATTACTAATAATTAATTATGGTTACTATGTATTATTTATTAGGAGTTAATTATAAATTACGAATTACTAATTTTAATAATTATTTGATAATTTTAATTATTAGTTATGAATTAATTACTAATTTTTAATATTGATTGTTATTTATTATTTATTAATTGTTTATAACTGATAATTAATTACAAATTATTAATCATTAATTAACAATAATAATTATAATAATAATAATATTTATTTTTAATATTAATGAAGAAGACATAATAAATAATAATTTTTATTTATTAAGTGTTAATTAATTCCTATCATTAATTAATAATTATTATGTATCAATTATGAATTATTATTTATTAAACACGAATTAATTATTAATTACTAATTATTAACTACAGTTACTATTCATTATTAATTATTTAAAAGTTAATAATTATTATTTACTAAATATTAATTATCAATTATCAATTATTATTTATTAATTAATAATTAATAATTGTTATTTATTAATTATTAGTTGTCAATTATTAATTATCAATTATTAATCTAATAATTAGCTGATAATTATTAATTATTAATTACTAATAATTAATTATGGTTACTATTTATTATTTATTAGTAGTTAAATATTAATTATCAATTACTAATTTTAATAATTATTTGATAATTCTTAATTATTAGTTATTAATTAATTACTAATTGTTAATATTGATTGTTATTTATTATTTATTAATTGTTAATAACTAATAATGAATTACAAATTATTAATCATTAATCATTAATAATAATATTATTATTATTTTTACTATTTTTTTTTTGAGGGAGAAACGTGCCCAACGAGGGACTAGATTTTATTCATCATTCAAAAAACAATACATATCATCTCGGGCCAAGGCTAGTGATGCCTCAGGACCCTCCTCCAACCAAATTCGGGGAGCTGAATCATAGGGTTGTAGGTGAGCAAGGGAGTGTGCAACACGATTCCCCGCTCGAATAATGTGACTCCAAGAATCAAAAGAGAACCGCAAGACTAAACTATGAATAAATTCAACCACCAAACCAATCCTGTTGGTTTCTTTGAAACCATACTTCAGCTTATTCATAAGGGGAAGGCAGTCTCCTTCAATGATCAGAGAACGGAACCCCGCCTCCCAGGCTATGAGCATGCCGAAGAGACAGGCCTAGGCTTCTTCCTAGTCCACTGTTGAGAACCCCTGTTGTGGTTTTACTCCAGCTGCAACCACTGCCCCATCATGATCTCGGACAACAAAGCCCCAACCGCGTCCCCATTCTCCAAGTTTTCCGGCATCAAAATTTTATTTCCCAAACTCGGTATTGGGGGGAGACCAAACAGAATTGAACGAGGGCTTGACGTTTTGAGTGAGAGGAGGTAACAAACGATAGTCCAAAAATAATTCACGAGCTTTTGAGACCAAGTGAATTGGGTTTGGCCGAATGTTTTCGATGAGATGGAGGTTCCGAGCATTCCAACATTGCCACGCAATTACAATAAACCATGCTCTGTATTCCTCTTGTAGCTTACCGAAAGCTTGATAAACAACATCAAGGGGAGTTGGGTAATGTACATCCCATAGAGAGATATCAATGTCGCTTGCTTCCCAAATTTCTCACGCCAGTGGACAATGAAAAATACTATGGCAAATTGATTCCTCCTCGTAGCTACAGATTCGGAAACTCTTATCAGTATGTTTGATTCTCTCATGGATCGCTCTCGCAGACGGAAGAATACCCTTACAAAGTCTCTAACCAAAAGAACGGATACAGGGGGGGATAGAAAGCCTCCAAAGTTTCCTCCAAAGAGACTTACTGGAGCGTATCGGGCTGGGGCCCGAGTCTCGGTTTCCATGGCCTTCAAGTCTTTCCGCACCCCCTCCCAAGAAAACGAGAGAAACAACTCCAAGATCGGGTGTGGAGTCCATTTCAAGGTGGACCCGGGACCTTGAAGGCGTATTCGGGTCATCGTTGGTTGTGGTATCCACTTCAAATGGGACCCCGGACCATGGGAGTGCAGCTACGGGTCCTTATCGGGACCTATTTTGGGCCTTTAAAAGGGTTCGGAGTTATTCGGAAAGAATAAGCGAAAAAGGGTTAACGTGGGTTGTCGGAATGGACGCGCCTTAATACTTTGGGTTATAAATCTTTCAATACAACTCCAATGGACTTCAAATTCTGGGAGCTTAAAATAGACACCGAGAGCTTTCCAACGATATATTATGGGCCTAAAACGGAGTCCGGATGAAGAAGTTATGCGAGTTAGAAGTTAGCAGAAAAAAACTGCCAACAGCACGATCGCACCGTCTGACTGCACAATCGTGTCGTTCTTCTAGAAGGCACTGCACAATCATGTCGTTGAATAGCACGATCGTGCCATCCTCGACGGGTTATGTTTTTTCCCCTTTCCTATAAATACCCCCTTAACTTATTTTTTGGATAGTTTTTGCTGAATATTGATGTTATACTTTGGCATTGTTAGGATTTTTCCCTTGTTTCCTTAAAAATCTTGTTCTTACCTTCTCCATTTGTAGATTGTGGTGTTAGCAAGTCATTTCTTGTGATTATTTAGTGGATTATCTATGATAATCATTGTGGAGTGCTAGGCCTTTAGGTTGTGGATTACCTAGCCACAAGGTTATATCCTTCCTTTGTTGTTCAAGTCTTGTTAGATCGTTGAATCAAAGTTCCACTCAAGCTAAAATCATCATTACTCCCACCGCGCCACGCTCCACTTACCCAGATTATTTTTGATTGACGAAGCGTCCATAGCAAGCTTTTCTCTGGATAGAGCAAGGTATCCCGATTTTACACTATATTCCCCATCCTTGACGTAAAGAATAGACAATTCTCCCACACTTGGAGGTTTATAATTATTCCATTTGGGGGAGATATCAAATCTCATGAAATGGCAATTCCATTCTGAAATGTGCTAAAAAAAATAGAATAGAAATTAGAACACATTCTTCACCTATTCTATTCATTTTTTTTTCTTACGAAACATGTCTTAATAATTCATAAAAATTATAGAAAAAATTGTTGGGAGGTGTCATACATTTTTGAAACTGACTGGAAGGTCCCCACTTGTTTTTTAATGTACTCTCGGGTGACATAATCCTTAACTAAATGACTCTTGGGTGATAATCCGACTATCGTGACTGAAATCCGATATGTTTAAAAAACTAAAAATGTCCTTATTTTTATTTCTAATTTAACTCAATCTAACCCTCATCTCTCTTTATTTCTTTTCCTCACCCTCTTCATCTATATTCCTTCATCTCAATCTTCACAATATATATTGCATGCACCGGGAGCACGTGCTCTGGATATTTACAAGTGAACAATCATTGTAATAGGAGTGAACAATCTAATATCCATAGTGAACAATCTAATATATGTGTGTGAACAATCATAACATTCAGAGCACGTGCTTCGAGCCCACCTAATAATTTGGGCAATCTTCACCATTTTCATCCATCTCATTAGCAAAAAGAGTATTCTCATCATATCAAAGCATGATCAATGGTACTAAAAACCAAACACTAAGCATGTGTTTAGACTGGGTATTTGCATTCAAGACCCTCATTGGTTTCCATCTCTAGCAATAATCTCTTAGACATCATCATCATCATCATCATCATCATCACAAATCTTTCATTCCACTAGTCTCAAGCTCTCCAAAATACCCTTTCTTTCATATGTAATCCCCCAACCTCTCCTCCCATCCTACCAATCTCAACCCAAAATATTATTCCTCTTGAATATTATTCAACCATTCAAGATTTGATTCCAGAAAAATCTGTCTAACCAACGTAGAACAATATGAAATAGAGGAAACATCAAATACCAAAATAAGAAATTCAAACCTCTTAGTTACTAAAATCTAAACATCGAATCCAAAAATTAACCATTTTCCAAATCTCTCTTTTAGATAGAACAGTAAACTCCCTCCTTAAATTTAAGAAAGAATAGTAAGAATAAGGGGAATCGAAGTAGTCATTAAGGAAAATTTTATCTAGGAAAATCAGTTGAACGAACAGGGAGAAAGAGGAAGATGAGTGATTTAATTTTTATATTTTCTTACTACCATTCTGCAACACCCCAAAAATTCAATAATAAATTTAATGGTCGATGTCTAACGTTGACAAACTTTAACAGTGGAAGTTCCATTTTTTTTTCAACTGAGCATTACTGTTGTATCACCGAAGGAATACAAGGCAAGATAGAAAAACTAACAATTGTTCTTCAAATTAAAACCAAACTAAACACCTTCAAATCCTGAAATCAAACAACTCCAACTTAACTAACTCCAAGTCTTTCTTATTGAAACATAATATAAATAAGGAAACTGAGCACACCATCCTCACTTCTAATTCTCGTCCTCAACATAGAGATCTTTACCTGAAAACAAAATATTTACAAATATGAGGAGGACTCAATAATGTCTACCCCTAATTATGAAAACAAGTTACAATTCATCTCAATTCATTTAGGAGAGGAAGTGAACAAGTCAAACCCTTTTACAAACCTTTGACCCTTCCCAGAAGTATAAAACAGTTTTCCTCGATCCAACCCATTCATATGTTATTATTGAGATATCACATCCTTTGTCTACCAAAGGCTACGACCGAAATTATCAAGATATCACATCTCCGCCTACCACAGGCTACAATCAGGATCCCACATCTTTTGCCTACCACAAGCTACGACCAAAATTATCACGATATCACATCATCGCCTACCACAAGCTACTACCAGAATCTCAGATCCTTTGCCTACCACAGGCTACGATCAAAACTATCAAACTATATCATGGCATCCCTTGATCTCTTGGTCCATAACCCTGCAGGATACCATATATCCTCGTCTATGGGTTATCCCCTGAAACCCGCTTAACGTTCCACTTTGAGTTATTATTATCTTTGCATTCTCAGTTCACAATTCTCAACTTAAACCCAACCCAGGTTATAAAACCAGTAACAAAACCACATACAAAAGACCATATCGATTTCCTCAACTCATAAATCAACAACCACAATTAATAATCAAAACAGACGGTCTAAATTTTCAACATAAAGTCCCCTTCGGAATGCAAATTTCAAAACATATAACAAATCAACAAAACGCTTGAAATGCATCCCCTGGGATTAGAGCATAGACAATACCTGGATTTCTTCTCTTCACTTCCACGAACACACTTGAGCTCACTAAAATGACGTGAACTAGCTCGTGCCTAAAATAGAATAATTTCTATAATTAAAGCGTGCCTCTTCGGAGTTAGTATTAACTAACTTCTACCTAACCCTCTGTAACGCCCCGGAAATTCAATTATAGAAAAGTCAAAGTCAACTAACGTTAACAGACAAAACTTAGCGGAAGACTTCAAATTTAGTTTGGGCGTCACTGTCGTATCCCCGAAGGAATACAAGGCGAGAAAGGAAAACACAACTGTCTGCTAACGGTAACTACTAACAACTCAAAACAAGACTTTAAGATTTCATAACGAAAACAATATAAAAAGATTCAAGGACTTCTAGACTCGTCGTCCTCACTTCTAATTCCCGTCCCCAACATTTAGATCTTCACCTGAAAACAAAACATTTCAAAAATGAGGGGGAAATCTCAATAATGTCTACCCCTAACGTTTAAAACAGTTTAAGTTCATTTCAATTCATTTTGGGGAGAGGGATCGAATCAAACGTTTTACAAACCTTTAATCCCATACTGTTTCCTCAACCCATCCAATCCATATTTTAATTTACGGGCGGGATACCAAATCCCTTAAAGTAACATCGCCTACCAAAGGCATCAAGAACATCGCCTACCAAAGGCATAAGTAATATCGCCCACCAAAGGCATCAAAACATCGCCTACCAAAGGCATCAAGAACATTGCTCACCAAAAGCATAAATAATATCGCCTACCAAAGGCATCAAAATTCTATCCTATATCAGGGAAGGAAGCCCTGATCTCCTGGTCCATAACCCTGCAGGTTGTTACACGTGCACAACAGGTTATCCCCCGAAACCCGCTTAACGTTTCCACTTGAATTATTTAAACAATATTCAAACTCAACTCACGACTCTCAAGTCAAACCATCCCAAGTTATCAAAACCATTAACAAAAATTTGAATAAAAGACGATCCAATTTCCCAACGCAAATAAACCAAGATCACAATCGAATCAAAAGATTGTCAAAACAGATGGTCGTATTTCCACAAAAGTCCCCTTTTGGGATGCAGTTCTCAAAATAGGTTATAAAACATCAAAACACAATTAAAGAGCATCCCGATGGGGATTAGAGCATAGACAATTACCTGAATAACATCACAGTACCGCAATAAGGAGAACACACTTGAGCTCACTATCGTCACGCACTAACTCGGCCTAGAATAAGAATAATTATCTAATCAAAACGCGTTCTAACGAAATTAGTATTAACTATCAACTACCTAACCCATCCCCTAGGAACACTTAGGTTCCTATCATTTATGATTTACACTTAACACACTCAAGGAATTATATAACAAGTTCACACATAAAATTTACTCAACAATTTTCCTAAATAAAAGCAAGCAGAGGACAGATTGTAACGTTCACATAAAACGGGTCACAACTCAACTTCTCGACATCCTATGGGTCTGGTTCTAGACTTTTCGGAAACCTCGGGATGTCTACTAAAACTTCTATGTTGATGACCAAGCCCATATCAGTCCCGAAAGACTCTAAAAACACCCATCTTCCCAATTAGTCCAGATCTGACAGGTTCTGGTAAAAAGGTTATAACTCGGGTTATACAAATCAAACGTTCGATCCGTAAAATTCCTATGGTTTCTAACATCTAAACGAACCTCCAGTTAAAAGGGTTCTGTCAAAGAGTAACTATACTAATCGTGGCAACCCGATCTTTAGACACTAACAAAACTGTCCCGTTACCGGTTCTTAATAAATTTGTAATTTCGGTTCTAACTTTCACCAATTGATCTCCGGGTTCTAATTTGGGCTCAAAACAGTAGATAAGGTCTAAGGTATAAAGTCCAACTTAGCTTAGGTCCAACAATCAAACTTTTAACATTAACCCAATTTAGAAAACATGGAAACACTTTACTAATTTTATTCCATCTTAAAATCAAACAAGAAATATAACACTTTAAACATGAATTATTTACAAGGTTATAACAGTAAAGCAAGAATTCCAAAGAACAATAAAAGGTGGTTACACATGTGGTTTCTTTAATCAAGATTCAAGGAGGTCTTTAGGAAATATAACATAAGGTATAATATGACAAGTAACTACTAATCAAGAAAAACTTAAAGAACATGTAATATTTAACAAGAAACCTAATTAATTTTCAAGAATCAAGATTTAACAAGAAACGAATTACTAACAAAGATTGAATCTAAATTAAACAACTTAATTTGTTAAACAAGAATTTAACCTAGATATTAAACTTCCAATTTCGTGCATATAATAATAATATGGTGGTCTACATGATTCATAAAGGATATAAAGAACTATAAAGAAACACTTGTAAACCTAATAACCAACTATTACAACCTAATCTAATTACAATTTACAATTTACATAACGATTAAACAAGTTACATGTAATTAAAAACAAGAACAAATAATTACAATTTACAACTTATCACAAATTACACCCTATTTTCCCCTATTTACAAGATTAAAACAAAAGTAAAAACAAAAATAATACTAATAATAATAATATTAATAATATTAATAATATCAGAAGAAAAGAATAGTCAAGAAAATAAAGAAGGTTTTACGTTAAGGTTTTTAGGGCAAAACTGGGCGGCGGTTTCCGGTCACGTCGACGGCGGCTGAGATGGCGGTGAGGCAGGCGGTGGTCGGGTGGACGGAGGTTAGCACGTCTCAGGCCCGGGGTTGTGCTCGGTGGTCGACTTTCGCACGGCCAGCAGCACCGCTTCGATCCCCTCGTGTTCTGGCGACGTGCGACGGTTTCAACAGGCGACGACCGTTGCACGGCGGTCGTCTTGCGTCTGGGAGTCGGCGGCGGTGGTCCTGAGCAGCAGCAAGCGGCGGTCTGGGCAGTTGCGACGGCGAGGAAAGAGAAAGACAGGGAGATCGAGAGGGAGAAAGAGAGAAAAGAGAGAGAAGAAGAAGGTGGTTGCGGCGGTGTTGCGGTGGTTTCATTTGTGGTGGCGGCCGTGCAGTGGCGTAGTGGGGTGGTGGCCGAGAGAGAGGGAGAGGAGAGGAGAAAGCTAGGGTTAGGGTTTGATGGAGATTAGGGTTTTGAGAGAGAATACTTAGCTTTTATACTAACACCTAATTAAGGCCCAATTAATCTACTCTTAATCCTAACCCAACCCAACACTAGCACAATTAAAAAAAAAAAACTGATTTTTCTAAAACAACTAATAATAATAATACTCACGTAATTAATCACATAACTCAATAATATTAATAGTAATACTAATAAAAAAAAAAGTAAAACTAATAATACTAAACCCATGAAATTACCGATATACCCTTGTTAGTCTCTCACGATCCTACGAGCTCAAGTGTTAGCAAAATAAAACACAAACGTATAATAATAAATAACGAAGTCAAACCTAATTTACTAACGACGTCACGGTCAACATCTTTGGATTTTTCGGGGTTTTACATCATTACCTTCTTAAAAGAAGTTTCGTCCTCGAAACTTAAACTTAACCCTAACGGTCCGGTAAGGAAACTAACGGTTCCATTCCTCCTAAAACTCGAGGTTTTACATCATTACTTTCTTAAAAGAAGTTTCGTCCCCGAAACTTGACGCGCCTTAGGCTTGAAACAAGTGAGGGTATTTCTTCCTCATTTCGTCTTCTCTGCTTCCCGTTGCTTCCGTTGTGGTATGATTTGCCCATCGTACTTTTACCAAGGGAACTACTTTCCTCCTAAGCTGCTTTTCCCTACGGTCTAGTATCTCTAGCGGTTGCTCTTCATAGCTCAGATCTTCTTGCACTTGAAGCGGCTCGGGATCAATCACGTGAGTCGGGTCCGGAATGTATTTCCTGAGTTGTGATACGTGGAAAACATTGTGCACTCTTGGAAGTTCTCCTGGCAGCTGTAACTTGTAGGCGACTTCTCCGATGCGTTCCAAGATTGGATACGGTCCGATAAATCATGGTGTCAACTTCCCCGACTGGCCGAATCTCATAACTCCCTTCGTGGGTGAAACCCGCAAAAACACGTATTCCCCTACTTCGAACTCTAAAGGTCTTCTCCTTCTGTCAGCATAACTCTTTTGTCGACTTTGTGCTGCCTTCATCTTGTCTTGAATGATCCGAACCTTTTGAGTAGTGGCCTGTATTAGGTCCGGTCCGATCGTTAGAGCTTCATCGATGTCCTGCCAACATAGGGGAGTTCTACATCTCCTTCCATACAAAGCTTCGAAGGGTGACATCCCTATACTAGCATGGTAACTGTTGTTGTAGGAGAACTCAATGAGAATTAACTCGTCGTCCCACGAGTCCTTGAAATCCAATGCGCATGCTCGTAACATATCTTCGAGGGTTTAGATGGTCCTTCTCCCGCCATCCGTAGTTGGGTGAAATGCAGATCGAACTTGAGCTTTGTACCAAACGCCTCTTGTAACTTTTTCCAAAACTGATCGAATCGTGTCTCTGTCTGAGACTATAGAACTGGGTACTCCATGTAACTTTACAATCTCCCTTACATAGGCTTGAGTTAGCTGATCTAGGGACCAGTTGTTGGCGATGGCTAGGAAATGAGCTGACTTGGTCAAACGATCTACAATCACCCATATTGCATTGTGTTTCCGCCTGGTCCTTGGTAGACCTATCACAAAATCCATTGACATCGAATCCCATTTCCACTCAGGGACGTTTAACGTTGCAGAAGTCCGGCTGGTCGTTGATGCTCTACCTTGACTCGCTGGCATGTAAGGCACTTTGCCACAAAGTCTGCCACTTCTTGTTTCATATTACTCCACCGTAACATCCGCTTCGTGTCTTTGCATGCCTTATTTCCCCCTGGATGCACTGAATATGGCGTATTGTGCCCCTCTTCTAAGATCTTTCTTTTCAGCTCCTCCATATTAGGTATGCAGATGCGATTATGGAATCGTAACATACCATCTTCATGGATCACAAAACCAGGGGCTTTCCCCTGCAAAACTTCCTAAACTCCTCGCACAGCTCGTGCGGCATCATCATCAAGTGGTTTATAGCAGGATACAGTCTTCTACTCAGGGCATCAGCCACTACATTTGCTTTTCCGGGATGATATTGGAAGTTTACATCATAGTCCTTCAGAAATTCCAGCCATCGAGTCTGCCTAAGGTTTAGCTCTTTCTGGGTGAAAAGGTATTTCAAACTCTGATGGTCAGTGAACACCTCGCAGTGTACTCGATAAAGGTAGTGCCTCCAAATCTTAAGCGCAAAACCATCACGCCAACCTGCATCATGAGCGGGTAGTTCTTCTCATGTGTCTTTAGTTGTCTGGATGCATACGCAATCACTTTCCCATTCTGCATGAGCACACAACCCAATCCACCATGCGATGCGTCACTGTAGATAATAAAACCCTCGTTCCCCTGAGGTAAAGCGAGAATAGGGGTTGAGGTAAGCCTCTTCTTCAACTCCTGGAATGCTTGCTCACATTTTTCCGACCATGCGAACTTCATTGACTTCCGAGTCAAATTGGTCAACGGGGTGGCGATTTTCGAGAAATCTTGCACGAACTTCCTATAATACCCTGCCAAGCCCAGAAAACTCCTAACCTCCGTGGCATTCTTCGTTGTCGGCCACTTGGTGATGGCCTCTACCTTTTGGGGGTCTACTACTACTCCTTCCTTGGACACCACATGTTGTAAGAATGCTACTTGTTCCAACCAAAACTCACACTTCTTAAGCTTCGCATAAAGCTCGTTGCTCCGTAGAGTCGTCAATACTTCCCTCAGATGATTCGCATGCTCCTCTCGTGTTCCTGAATATACCAATATGTCGTCGATGAACACCACTACAAACTTATCCAGGAACGGCTTGAACACTCTGTTCATCAAATCCATGAAGGCGGCTGGGGCATTTGTAAGCCCAAAAGGCATTACCACGAACTCATAATGGCCATACCGAGTTCGAAATGCGGTTTTAGAGATATCTTCTTCGCGAATTCTTAACTGGTGATAACCCGACCTCAGGTCTATCTTAGAAAACGTTGTTGCTCCTCGCAACTGGTCGAAAAGATCATCAATACGAGGTAGAGGGTAACGATTCTTGACGGTAATCTTGTTCAACTCCCGGTAATCGATGCACAACCTCATGTTACCATCCTTCTTCTTCACGAACAGTACAGGTGCTCCCCATGGTGACGTGCTAGGTCGTATATATCCCTTTTCTAGCAGCTCGTCCAGCTAAGTCTTCAACTCCTTAAGCTCTGCGGGCGCCATGCGATATGGGGCTTTTGAAACAGGTGCGGCCCCGGGCTCCAAATCGATGCAGAAATCTACCTCCCTGATTGGAGGCAAGCCCGGGATCTCCTCCGGAAATACATCAGAATACTCCCGCACTACCGGGATATCCTCAATCGTAAGCTCCTCCACCTTGGTGTCGATTACGTTGCATAGAAACCCTTCACAACCTTGGCCCAACAACTTCTGAGCCTTGAGGGCAGAGATGATCCGCACACTCTGAAGATGCCTATCACTCCAATGCACTACCTTCTTTCCGTTCGGTCCCATTAAGGTCACCTTTTGCTTATAACAATCTATCTGGGCTCTATATTTTGCTAACCAGTCCATCCCCAAAATAACGTCGAACTCCATTAGGTCAAACATATAAAGGTCGGCCTCAAACTCCTGTCCTGCTATCACTATAGGACATCCACCATATAACTCTCCACAACTAATGGTATCCCCGGTAGGTAGGGCTACCGACATAGGCTTACTATTCTCCGAGGGTTTCATCTTAGCCTTCTCTACTATAGCTCGTCCAACAAAAGAATGACTAGCACCAGAATCAAATAAAACAGAGACATTGTAGAGGTGGAGAGAGAAGGTACCCGTCACAACGTCTGCTTCATTCTCAACCTCTTCTTTCCTCATTACGTATACTTGTCCTCCTGCGTTGCGCGACGGTTGTTGTTGCGGACGAGGCGGGTTTGCTGGCCTCCTTTGGTTATTCTGATTTCCACCAGATCCACATTGGTTTTGCTGTTGTGACCTTTGGTTCCCATTATAGCCTCCCCGATTTTGATATGTTGTCTGCGGAGCTCTCCAATTCTCGTTATTCCCATTGTTTCCATTACTTCCGTTGCTTCCATTGTTCCCTCCACTTTGGCCCCCTGTCGGCTGCTGAGGACACTGACGTACCTGATGTTGGAAACTCCCGCAGTTGAAACATCCTCCTCGCACGTTCCTTGCTCTACAATCCCGTGGATAATGGCCTGGTCGACAAAAAACCTTGCATATTGGAATATTCGATGGCCTACGCCCCGAAGACTGGTTTCCCTGCCAGTTGTTAGGGCGGAACCTCTTCTCCTGATAATGTTGAGGTGGGTTAAAGTGGGGTGGCTCTTTCCTCTTTTGCCCTTGTATGCCTAACTGTCGTTCCATGTCCTGCATCACCCTTTCTACAGTGAGGGCAACGTTCAGCATGTTCTGGTAAGACGTGAACTCTCGCGATGACATGCGATCCTGAATCTTGCAGTTCAGTCCATCCCAGAAACGGTCCATCCTTAGCTGTTCAGTGGCTACCAAAGCAGATGCAAACCGAGATAGTTCGGTGAACTTTGCAGAGTAGGCGAGCACGCTAGTTTCCCCTTGACGCAGATTCATGAATTCTTTTTCTTTCGCCTTCTGGAGAGAAATTGGGTAAAATCGATCCCTTAGCACAATCTTGAAGCGGTTCCAGTCGAAACCCGGTTCAGTCCTTATTTCCTTCACACTGGCCCACCACAAATCGGCCTCTTCCTTTAGGTGGTAAGCAGCAAAGTCCACCCTTAACTCCTCAGGACAGTGTGTGGTGTCGAAAATCTTCTCAATCTCCCTAACCCAATCTTCAAAGACCTTGGGGTCAGCTACCCCGGTGTAAGTGGCCGGGTTGAAGCTATTGAACCTTTGGAGGAGAGCGGAGGGATCATTTTCCCCTTCTCCTCCTTGTCGATCCACCACCCTCTTCAGTAGATCCTCGTGCTTGTTAAGCATCTCAATCATCAGCAGGCTAGCAAGGTCATTCCCTGGTGTTGTTGTACTCGGCCCGGATATCAAGTGAGGAAGGCGCTGACGCAGTTCAGTCGCGGTTTGAGGGCGCTGTTCGGCTGCAGCTTGCGGGCGCTCCCGATTACTGTGGTTGGGTTGAGAACTGTTCACGTCTGACATCCTGGTTCAAAGGGTCAATTTAGACTACTTAAGGGTTTTCCAATCCATTGTCTCAACATCACACTAGAGGTAACTACTTGGTCCAGTCTTCTCATAGGGTGCTAAACAATACGAAATTGTAATTCTATTTCACCAAGTAATTTCTTATGTCATCAACTTATTTCATGAATTTTCATCACATACTGAAAGGTCACCTATATACCAGTATCACAAAACAAAACTTCTATGCACACCAATGTAATCATATGTACAACTTTCCCCATCGGGGCAAATACCCAAAAGAAATAATATACTAATATCCAGATTATATCACAGTTCAACAGAAATATAAACGTAACAGCTATACACTACTACTCAACACATCGTGGCCATCCCACTCAGATGATCCTCCTGCATCGAGGTTCTTCCTCGCTGAAACTGGAGTCCACTCGGGATCACTCGTCTCATTCCCCGAGCCCTCCTCGGAGTCTTCTCCTGTCCCCCGGTCCACCTCATCCTCCTCCTCGGGCGGGATCTCATGCTCGGGCTCGACGGCAGGTGCAGCCGTGACCCTAGAGGTTACCTCGGGCTCGGAACCCTGGGCGCCGTCCTCTGTGGGATCCTCCTCCGGATCTTCTTCAGGGTCATCCTCATGATCCTCAACTGGTGCAGGAGCTGGGTTCACTTGGACCCTCTCTACTCGGCGCATCCCAATCCGGGCGATCCGAGAGAAGACCCCCGGGATTCGGTGCTCCAGCTCTACCCGGTACCTCTGACACCAACAGCACGGGTGTGGGTACCCCTCCTCCGGAAGCAGGGGTGGCAGCAACGACCGCACAGTATGGCCCCATCAGGGATCGTATCGTAAGGTGAGTAGAAAAGCGTTGGCCTGAGCTTCCTCGTTGCCACGCAAGCAAGAGTTCGGGACATCCTTGGTGTATCGGTCGATCTCATCGTAGAAACTCAGCATGTGGGTTCCCAAGTACCCACCAGGAGGAATAAGTGTGTAGTGGTGAAAGCACGGCGTGGGGTGCTGGTGACAGTGTGTGTGCGTTGTGCCATTCTACAAGGTCAGAACGCATTACACATAAAATACTGATGGTATAATAAAAAATATTTAGGGAAAGCATGAAACCATTTTCCCCCATCCTACGCTCATCACTCCGAACTTAGCTTCCTAGGGTCCATCTAAACCTAAAGGACTCTGAGGAGCTACTAGGTCGCAACCCAGAGCTCTGATACCATTCTGTAACGCCCCGGAAATTCAATTATAGAAAAGTCAAAGTCAACTAACGTTAACAGACAAAACTTAGCGGAAGACTTCAAATTTAGTTTGGGCGTCACTGCCGTATCCCCGAAGGAATACAAGGCGAGAAAGGAAAACACAACTGTCTGCTAACGGTAACTACTAACAACTCAAAACAAGACTTTAAGATTTCATAACGAAAACAATATAAAAAGATTCAAGGACTTCTAGACTCGTCGTCCTCACTTCTAATTCCCGTCCCCAGCATTTAGATCTTCACCTGAAAACAAAACATTTCAAAAATGAGGGGGAAATCTCAATAATGTCTACCCCTAACGTTTAAAACAGTTTAAGTTCATTTCAATTCATTTTGGGGAAAGGGATCGAATCAAACGTTTTACAAACCTTTAATCCCATACTGTTTCCTCAACCCATCCAATCCATATTTTAATTTGCGGGCGGGATACCAAATCCCTTAAAGTAACATCGCCTACCAAAGGCATCAAGAACATCGCCTACCAAAGGCATAAGTAATATCGCCCACCAAAGGCATCAAAACATCGCCTACCAAAGGCATCAAGAACATCGCCCACCAAAAGCATAAATAATATCGCCTACCAAAGGCATCAAAATTCTATCCTATATCAGGGAAGGAAGCCCTGATCTCCTGGTCCATAACCCTGCAGGTTGTTACATCGCACAACAAAGTTATCCTCGAAACCCGCTTAACGTTTCCACTTGAATTATTTAAACAATATTCAAACTCAACTCACGACTCTCATGTCAAACCATCCCAAGTTATCAAAACCATTAACAAAACTTTGAATAAAAGACGATCCAATTTCCCAACGCAAATAAACCAAGATCACAATCGAATCAAAAGATTGTCAAAACAGATGGTCGTATTTCCACAAAAGTCCCCTTTCGGGATGCAGTTCTCAAAATAGGTTATAAAACATCAAAACACAATTAAAGAGCATCCCGATGGGGATTAGAGCATAGACAATTACCTGAATAACATCACAGTACCACAATAAGGAGAACACACTTGAGCTCACTATCGTCACGCACTAACTCGGCCTAGAATAAGAATAATTATCTAATCAAAACGCGTTCTAACGAAGTTAGTATTAACTATCAACTACCTAACCCATCCCCTAGGAACACTTAGGTTCCTATCATTTATGATTTACACTTAACACACTCAAGGAATTATATAACAAGTTCAAACATAAAATTTACTCAACAATTTTCCTAAATAAAAGCAAGCAGAGGACAGATTGTAACGTTCACATAAAACGGGTCACAACTCGACCTCCCGACATCTTATAGGTCTGGTTTTGGACTTTTCGGAAACCTCGAGATGTCTACTAAAACTTCTATGTTGATGACCAAGCCCATATCAGTCCCGAAAGACTCTAAAAACACCCATCTTCCCAATTGGTCCAGATCTGACAGGTTCTGGTAAAAAGGTTATAACTCGGGTTATACAAATCAAACGTTCGATCCGTAAAATTACTATGGTTCCTAACATCTAAGGGAACCTCCAGTTAAAAGGGTTCTGTCAAAGAGTAACTATACTAATCGTGGAAACCCGATCTTTAGACACTAACAAAACTGTCCCGTTACCGGTTCTTAATAAATTTGTGATTTCGGTTCTAACTTTTACCAATTGATCTCCGGGTTCTAATTTGGGCTCAAAACAGTAGCTAAGGTCTAAGGTATAAAGTCCAACTTAGCTTAGGTCCAACAATCAAACTTTTAACATTAACCCAATTTAGAAAACATGGAAACACTTTACTAATTTTAATCCATCTTAAAATCAAACAAGAAATATAACACTTTAAACATGAATTATTTACAAGGTTATAACAGTAAAGCAAGAATTCCAAAGAACAATAAAAGGTGGTTACACATGTGGTTTCTTTAATCAAGATTCAAGGAGGTCTTTAGGAAATATAACATAAGGTATAATATGACAAGTAACTACTAATCAAGAAAAACTTAAAGAACATGTAATATTTAACAAGAAACCTAATTAATTTTCAAGAATCAAGATTTAACAAGAAACGAATTACTAACAAAGATTGAATCTAAATTAAACAACTTAATTTGTTAAACAAGAATTTAACCTAGATATTAAACTTCCAATTTCGTGCATATAATAATAATATGGTGGTCTACATGATTCATAAAGGATATAAAGAACTATAAAGAAACACTTCTAAACCTAATAACCAACTATTACAACCTAATCTAATTACAATTTACAATTTACATAACGATTAAACAAGTTACATGTAATTAAAAACAAGAACAAATAATTACAATTTACAACTTATCACAAATTACACCCTATTTTCCCCTATTTACAAGATTAAAACAAAAGTAAAAACAAAAATAATACTAATAATAATAATATTAATAATATTAATAATATCAGAAGAAAAGAATAGTCAAGAAAATAAAGAAGGTTTTACGTCAGGGTTTTTAGGGCAAAACTGGGCGGCGGTTTCCGGTCACGTCGACGGCGGCTGAGATGGCGGTGAGGCAGGCGGTGGTCGGGTGGACGGAGATTAGCACGTCTCAGGCCCGTGGTTGTGCTCGGTGGTCGACTTTCGCACGGCCAGCAGCACCGCTTCGATCCCCTCGAGTTCTGGCGACGTGCGATGGTTTCAACAGGCGACGACCGTTGCACGGCGGTCGTCTTGCGTCTGGGAGTCGGCGGTGGTGGTCTGGCGAAGAAGCGACGGTGCAGGCGATTGCGGCGAGGAAAGAGAAAGACAGGGAGATCGAGAGGGAGAAAGAGAGAAAAGAGAGAGAAGAAGAAGGTGGTTGCGGCGGTGTTGCGGTGGTTTCCGGCTGTGGTGGCGGCGGCCGTCTGGTGGCGCGGCTGGGGTGGTGGCCGAGGGAGAGAGAGAGGGAGAGGAGAGGAGAAAGCTAGGGTTAGGGTTTGATGGAGATTAGGGTTTTGAGAGAGAATACTTAGCTTTTATACTAACACTTAATTAAGGCCCAATTAATCTACTCTTAATCCTAACCCAACCCAACACTAGCACAATTAAAAAAAAAACTGATTTTTCTAAAACAACTAATAATAATAATAATAATAATAATAATAATAATAATAATAGCATCACGTAGCAAATAATACTCACGTAATTAATCACATAAATCAATAATATTAATAGTAATACTAATAAAAAAAAGTAAAACTAATAATACTAAACCCATGAAATTACCGATATACCCTTGTTAGTCTCTCACGATCCTACGAGCTCAAGTGTTAGCAAAATAAAACACAAACGAATAATAATAAATAACGAAGTCAAACCTAATTTACTAACGACGTCATGGTCAACATCTTTGGATTTTTCGGGGTTTTACATCATTACCTTCTTAAAAGAAGTTTCGTCCTCAAAACTTAAACTTAACCCTAACGGTCCGGTAAGGAAACTAACGGTTCCATTCCTCCTAAAACTCGAGGTTTTACACCCTCCCCTGGGAACACCATAGGATTTCCATCATTCATGAATTATCATCGTGAACTACTCAACACATTTTTCACATAAACACACATTAAGAAATTTACTTTCATATTTCACACATCAACATTTTGGCATAAATAAAACAAGAAAAATTACATCACATGCATTGCAAAGGCCATAACTTGACTTCTTGACACCCTACAACCCTAATTCTGGACTTTCTGGAAACCTCGGGATGTCTCTAAAATTTCCATGTCGATTTCGAGACCTAAAACAAACTCTAACTAATCCAATTCTGACCTAGGTCTGGTAATTGGATCATAACTCGACTTATACACTTCAAAAGCCCGATCTGTAAAATTCCTATGAAAGCTAACATGTTAGGGGACTTTCAGACCAAACGGCTTGGTCAAATCACAACTACATAATTTACGGCAGCCTCTTTATTACAACCTAGCAATTATGTCATGTTCCCAGTTCACGTTTAGTTGGTATTTTCAATCCTAATTCTAACCAACAGTTCCCAAGACTCTAACTTGGGCCCCAAAACAACGGGCTAAGGTCAAGAACACCTCCTAACCCACCTAACCCAACCAAGGCATAATCTTATGGCTAACTAAAGCTAGAACTCAAATTAAACAAATTTTAATTCTTTAATTAATTAAACATTTTCTTAACTCCGAAATTAACACCCAAGGTATCCCTAAACTTTGGTCATCTAAGATTCTACAAACATCAGCACATAATAATAATAATTCGTAATAACGTCATTGGACATAATAATAATAATAATCTAGTAACATGATTCACATAAAAAGTTCAATTCTTTAATAACATAACACAATTTAAACTTGTAAAATCAGTAGGAAAAGTTATAAGTATGCTTTCAAAATTAACATAACATGAATTACTAACTAATGCTTTAATAATCAAGAATCACAAACAACTTCTTTTTCAAGATTTATTCAAGAGCATGAAATTAATGAACAAACTCAAATACTAATTAAACAATATGCATCCCAACTCAATTGAATCATATGAAATCAAACTTAATACTTTTCCTACCCTAAAACATGCATGCATGAAAAATATAATACTATCATGAACGCTAACCATGTATATTTTCTAGCAAGAGACCTTATTTTAATCATATAAGAGCAACTTAATAATTAAGTTATAGTAATACTACCCTAATACAAAATTTGTAATTAAACTCATCATATTAGCAATCAAACTCAACTAAATTTGCATAATTCAACTCTATTTCAACCCTAACATGATTTACATAATATACCTCATCTAAATCATATCTTTGCAACATGAATAAACAAAAGAACATGTGAATGAACATAAGAAACATATTAACACTCAAATCAAGAATCAAACATGGCTAATTATACAAGTTAAAATAGTTTACACAGATTAAGGCTAACAAAAATGATGAATCAAACATGAATAAACAAAAATGAAGGGTGGTGCTAGGGCAGCCTTTGGGTGGTTTTCGACGAGTCAAGGGGCTGCGACATTAGAGGCGACGACGTCAGGGTGGTCGTCTGCGTCATCGATGGCCGACAGGTGACGTCAGTGGCAGCGGCTGGTCGTTATCGTGGGGTCGAATGCATCAGCAACAACAATTGAGCATGCTCCTTCCATCTGGGCAGCGTGCGACATTTGAGGGGGCAACGTTGTGGTCGCAGGGGGGCAGCAATGGCGTCGGTTGCTGGTGGCAAGGGAGGCTTGAAGAAATAAGAGAGAAAGAGAGTGAAAGCAAAACAGAGGAAAAAAGAGAGGGCAGTGGCGGTGAGGCTGGGGTGACTGTCAGTGGTCGCCAACGGCGGCTAGTTGGCCGGCGTCATCGATTGAGGTAAAGAGAAGGGCGGGAGGCAAAGAGGGTAGCTAGTATTAAGTGTTTATATTATCTAATAAAAAAATAACTAACACTAATACTAAATTTGATCTAACTCTACTTTTAATCTGAATAAAATTCTGCTTTCCTAACTATAATAATAATAATAATAATAATAATAATAATAATAATAATAACAACAATAATGTTACTTATTATAATAATTGCAAAATCCCTTTGACTCTTTTCTCCTTAATTATAGGAATATTGACCATTTTTTTCTTTCCTTGAAAAAAAAAATCATTAACTTCCCTCCCAATTTCTTTTTTCTTTTTTCTTTTTTTTTAATAACCCTCCCTCCCACCCTAATCACACGCACTACCTCCCCCCTAGCCCTTCCCATAAATACTATTTCAATAATAGAAAACAAATGGCACTTTTAAAATAAATTAAAATAAAATTGACAACATACATAATTATATAAAGGGTTTTAGGCTAGGAAAAATCAACACTGAGAGCCTTGTGATTGAGAATAATGCAAAGTGACTTTTTGGCTGGTGGCAGTCTATACTTATTCATTATTTTCTCGTAGCATTCCGAATTGAAATTATGGCACCAGAATGCTCATGTGGCATCCGGAGCACGTGCCCTTTTAATTAAAAGCATGACACGTCAATTTTTTTAATTCTATTTTATCATTAAAAAAATTGAGATGCTAATGTATTCCCCCATAATGTAAATGCAAGGTGAATAATGTAAGTTAAACGGTAAAATAGAATTTTAAAAAAAAATTGACGTGGCATGCTTTTAACTAAAAGGGCACGTGCTCCGGTTGCCACATCAGCATTCTGGTGCCGAAATTTCAATTTGAGATACTACGAGAAAGTAATGAATAAGTATAGTCTGCCACCAGCCAAAAAGTCACTTTGGATTATTCTCAGTTCCGGTTGCCACATTAGCATTCTGGTGCCGAAATTTCAATTTGAGATGCTACGAGAAAATAATGAATAAGTATATTCTGCCACCAGCCAAAAAGTCGCTTTGGATTATTCTCAATCACAAGACCCTCATTACAGATTTTTCCCAGCCAAAAACCCTTATATAAAAGATTTGATAGTTGAGGGATTAACATTACATTGTAAACAAGAAATTACGTAGATATTACCAATGTAAAAATCTATTTTTATCTTATAATGATAATTAAAAATTGGAGAGTAAAATCTACCTCTACTTAAAATTGTAGGGTCTTGACTTTTAAATACATACATGCATTTTTTTGGGAAAAAACTACTGTTCTTCCCTTTTAGAATTCAGTTATTGCTTATAGCTTCTTTTTTTTCTCCTTCATGAAATTTTTTATTTTATTTTTCTTCCCATTCCAAATTAGAAAGTTAGTGGTCGTACACATACATTACCTATAATTATAACTTTATTCGTTTCTTAATCACTCAATTAGCTTTTTTTCAATTACAACACAATACAATTAATTCCTCTATTTTTATTTAACTGTCACAACAACTTTTGTGTTGAAAATTTAATAATTATATCTTATTTTATATAATAATTCATAATAAAAAATTGAAGTCATCGCGATCATAATAAAAATATTATTAAAAAAATATATAATGTATTAGCATTGGCAAAAGTTCGGGTCCGATTAAAATTGGGTCGGTTAAATTCAGTGAATGTCGAAATTCGGATGAGAAATTCATGTGCAGACCCGGTTTTTATCGGACAATTCGGACAATGATTCGGGTTAGAATCGGATTCGGACGATAGAAAAAAGAGTAAAATTATGTCCAAATATTTGGTCAATTCGGTCAATATCAAAATTCGAATGACAAATCTATGTATCGACCCGGGTTTTTTGGGTCACACAATTTAGATTTTTCGAGTCGGAAAAAAATTTTCCAACTCTATAATGTATTTTTAAAAAAAATATTATTTGAGAAACTATTGGTCATAGATGTATCTAAAAATGTTAAATCACACGTAAAAAAATAGAACAAGTACATATGTTGCAAAAATTCAGGTCTGATTAAATTTGGGTCGGTTAAATTCAGTCATTGTCAAAATTCGGACAAGAACTTCATGTGCAAACCCCGTTTTTGTCGGACAATTCCTATGAAGATTCGGGTCAGAATCGAATTTGAACAATAGAAAAAAGAGAAAAATTATGTTCAAATATTTAGTCAATACGATCAATATCAAAATTCAAACAACAAATCTATGTATGGACTCGGTTTTTGGGGTCATACAATAGACTTTTCGGGTCAAAAATTTTTTTCCAACTCTATAATGTATTTTTTAAACATATTATTTGAGAAACTATTGATTATAGATGTATCTAAAAAAAGTAAATGACAAATGAAAAAATAGAGCAAGTACATATGTTCCCATAAAAAATACTATATATGACCTAATTGGTTTCTTTATTATACCATTAACTATTTTTTTGTAATTATCAATGATGATCTCTTGGTATATGAATAAAATATTTCTTGATTATGTAAAAAATAATAATATTTCTTGAATATTTTAAAATTTAATTTTTTAAAGAACTATCATATAGCAATAAGAGCGAACAATTATAATACTTAAAGCACATGCTAGATGTGCACCTAATAAATTGCAGTATTTTCCTATTAAATTGGGTGTGTGATGTATTTTGGCCCACGCCAAATACATCCCTAGAAGCCCAATACGTTTCCAAGGAGGTAGAACAAGCTGGGAAGGAAAGCATGAGCATAGAGACCCATAGGCCCATACATATTGTGTGCTCCTTATGGCAAGAGGATGTCCAAACATCCTAGGGTCTACAAATCCACGCCAAACCAGCCCAAGAAAGGCCCCAAAGTCACGTCCAAGAAGCCCAATTTCGTCACATTTGATCTTTTTGGATGTACGTTTATTTTATAGCTTTTATTATTTTTGGTGTGTTTTTTTAATTATGAGTTAGATATATCTAGAACAGTCTAAATTGTTCTAGAATGTTCTAGTAGAGTAAGTAGGCGTGTGATAGGAGTAGATTAGGCATCAAGTCATGTAATCCTAGATTAGGATGGCTTATTTAGTAACTAATCCATCTTGGATTAGGAAAGCCAAATCAAACTAGGATAAGGTGATTGTAACCATCTCCCCTTAGGATAAGGAATCCTAATCCAAGAGGAAGATGGAGTAGTAGTAGTAGTAGTAGTAGTAGTAGGCGTGTGGCAGGCTTGGCTTGCACGCCAAGCTAGGGCTTATTAGAAGCCCTAGGTTCAAGTCTAGTATAAATAGCCTTGGCTTGTAATCTTTTCACAACAGAATAAAGAAATATGAATCCCTTTAAGCTTTTAGCTTTCCCTCGAGTGTTTGGATAAACCCTCAACCCATCTTCTATTGTATCTTGGTTTGGTACCCAAGTGGTTTAGGAAGAACTTGATCCTAAGTTGCGGTCTAGATCAAGATACCCTAGGTTGTCCTTCTTGTGGATTCAAGTAGGAAACCTAGCTCTATCCCCAATTATCTTTCTATCTAATAGAAGATAATCTCTACCCCCATCTCACCACCTTTCCAACAGCACCCTCTCCCTCCATACTCCCTCAAATTCGTCCACCTCTTTTCCCCTCTCACAAAATAGCTCAACCAACTTCCGTCTCTCCTTAACAAACTCATAACAACTTTCTCTCACCTCCAACAACCTCTCAACTCTCAATCTCCCTCCAAACCTCACGCCACTCCCATCTTTCTCTCCCCTCCTTCACGTCAACCCTCCCCTTTTCTCCATCCAAGAATCGTTCATCCCTCTCTCTCCCATTCAATATTCAACCCTTCTTGAATCTTGAAACCACAAAGCCCTCACGGAAAAATTCCCTCCCTCTTTTCCCTTACCTCACGTGAACCACCCTAACCCTAGCCTCAATTTCACGTGAAGCCTCCCACTCTTAGATCGTTTGCACGTCTCCCCTATGATGTGTAATTGATCAACCATACTCTTGATCCCATTATACATCATAATTTTGGTATCAGAGCTCTAGGTTGTTTTGACTGAAAACCAAACACATGACCTTTCCAATCCAATTCCCAAACCTCACGCCACTCCCCTCTTTCTCTCCCTTCCTTCACGTCAACCCTCCCCTTTTCTCCATCCATGAATCGTTCATCCCTCTCTCTCCCATTCAAGATTCAACCCTTCTTGAATCTTGAAACCACAAAGCCCTCACGGAAAAATTCCCTTCATCTTTTCCCTTACCTCACGTGAACCACCCTAACCCTAGCCTCAATTTCACGTGAAGCCTCCCACTCTTAGATCATTTGCACGTCTCCCCTATGATGTGTAATTGATCAACCATACTCTTGATCCCATTATACATCATAATTTTGGTATCAGAGCTCTAGGTTGTTTTGACTGAAAACCAAACACATGACCTTTCCAATCCAATTCCCAAACCTGCTAATCCAATAGCTTAACTTGCTATTCCACAAGCCTTACCTGTAATCCAAACACATAAACTTCAAACCTTCAGTACCAACCAGCAACCCTAAACTCCACAAACAGCCCCAACACAAAACCCTTCCTTACCCAACGTCACTCTATACGTTCCAAACTCCTCCATGGCTCACGAATATTTCATTATGAGGCGAATCCTTAACAGTTCGATTGTTCCAGAAGATCAGCAACAGCGAGAAGCTATCTTTCAGTCTCGCTGCACAATCAAGGGGAAAGTCTGTTCGTTAATCATTACCGGAGGAGGCTGCACCAATGTAGCTTCTACATCTATGGTGAACAAACTTCAGCTAGAGACTAGTCCACATCCCAAACCCTACACCATTCGATGGCTCAACCAGGGTGAAGGATTACGAGTTAGTCAATGGTGTTTGGTAAGCTTTTCTATTGGCAAATCCTATCAAGATTCTTTATGGTGCGATGTTTTGCCTATGGATGCTTGTCATATTCTGTTGGGAAGACCATGGTTATTTGACAGGAGCGTGATGCATAATGGAAGAGCCAACACCTACACATTCAGGTTCAACCACAAAAAAATCACCCTAGCTCCACTAAAAGTCTTCCAACCGTCCCCACCCAAAGAGAGTGATCCAAACCCCATCACTTCTGTGACCACTGAACGCCCTGAGTTTAGTGAGCATAAGGAGATCACTCCTTCAATCCCAAACACAAACCCCAGCCACAGAAACCATCCACATCTCGTCACCCCACCACCCCAATGTGATGTTCAAGCTGATTTGGTCCCTAGACCTGTCGTGATTCCTGAGAAGACAACTCACGAGAACCTTTGTGAACCTCCAACAGTTCAAAAGCAAGCTGATGATCTTCAAACAAAGGGTCTGATTAGGGAAAATCTCAGTCCATGCGCCATCCCTACCCTTCTGGTCCCAAAAGAAGATGGAAACCAACGTCTGTGCATCAACAAGAGTCCTATCAAGTACGGGTTTCCTAGAATTGAAGATCTAGTGGACGAACTAGATGGTACCCGAGTCGTTTCAGAGATTGGTCCAAGAAGTGGTTACCTTGATCCAGTTCGAATTCAAGAAGGGGACACTTTTATCAAAACCAAAGGAGATCTCTATGAGTGGTTAGTCATGGCTATTCGACTAACTAATGTTCTTTATGCTTTACTGAGATTGATGAATCAGGTTTTGAAGCCCCTTATTAGCAAGTGTGTTGTTGTCTACATTGATGACATGCTTGTGAATAGCAAGAGTGAGAAAGATCATACTTTTCACCTCCAATCTATTATGGAGATCTTGGCTCACGAAAAGATGCATGTGAATCTATCCAAGTGTTACTTCTTCATCAACAACATTTGGCTATGTACACTCGGCTGAAGTAATCCAACTTGATGAAGAAAAGGTCAAAGCTAGTAAGGAGTGGTCTACTCCAACTAATATTCTTGGTGATCGAATCTTCCACGGCTTGACTTCTTTCTATAAGAGGTTTGTGAAGAATTTCAGCACTATTTTATCACCTATGGCCGAGCTACTAAATTATAAGGAGTTTTCATGGCCTCCAACAATCCAACAAGTGTTCGACACCAACAAAAGAAAACTCTGCACCACACATGTCCTAACCCTATACAACTTTGATAAGAAGTTTGAGGCTGAGTGTGATGTTTCTGGAGTTAGTATTGGAACTGTCCTATCAGTTCAATCTCAAGAGGGTCATCCTGTAACTTATTACTGTGAGAAGTTTGGTGACCCCAGATTCATGGAAGATAATGGAAGCCAACTTCGCTTGTACAGTAAGATGATTTCTTTCAGTCCATCAAGTTCAAAGCCAGATTCTTGGTCATCAGGGAAGAATGCTGGAGATCTGTTTAACCTTGGTCTCACCTTTGGGGACCTAAGGTTCATGGAGAATAACGGAGGGCAACCACAACCATCTATTGAGGAAATCATAGTTCACGTGAAGGCACTCGTTCACGTGAGAGTTACTGGAGCAATCATGGTTCACATGGAGGTCCTGATTCATGTGATTATTACAGTTAGGCCAATGAAAGTCTTTTAACTTGAACCTCCAAGTTTGAGGACAAACTTCTTCCAACAAGGGGGAAATCATGTATTTTGGCCCACACCAAATACATCCCTAGAAGCCCAATACGTTTCCAAGGAGGTAGAACAAGCTTGGAAGGAAAGCATGAGCATAGAGACCCATAGGTCCATACATATTGTGTGCTCCTTATGGCAAGAGGATGTCCAAACATCCTAGGGTCTACAAATCCATGCCAAACCAGCCAAAGAAAGGCCCCAACGTCACGTCCAATAAGCCTAATTTCGTCACATTTGATCTTTTTGGATGTACTTTTATTTTATAGCTTTTATTATTTTTGGTGTGTTTTTTTTAATTAGGAGTTAGATAAATCTAGAACATTCTAAATTGTTCTAGAATGTTCTAGTAGAGTAAGTAGGTGTGTGATAGGAGTAGATTAGGCATCAAGTCATGTAATCCTAGATTAGGATGGCTTATTTTGTAACTAATCCATCTTGGATTAGGAAAGCCAAATCAAACTAGGATAAGGTGACTGTAACCATCTCCCCTTAGGATAAGGAATCCTAATCCAAGAGGAAGATGGAGTAGTAGTAGTAGTAGTAGTAGTAGTAGTAGTGGTAGTAGTAGTAGTAGTAGACGTGTGGCAGGCTTGGCTTGCACGCCAAGCTAGGGCTTATTAGAAGCCCTAGGTTCAAGTCTAGTATAAATAGCTTAGGCTTGTAATCTTTTCACAACAGAATACAGAAATACGAATCACTTTAAACTTTTTAGCTTTCCCTCGAGTGTTTGGATAAACCCTCAACCCCTCTTCTATTGTATCTTGGTTTGGTACCCAAGTGGTTTAGGAAGAACTTGATCCTAGGTTGCGGTCTGGATCAAGAAACCCTAGATTGTCCTTCTTGTGGATTCAAGTAGGAAACCTAGCTCTATCCCCAATTATCTTTCTATCTAATAGAAGATAATCTCTACCCCCATCTCACCAACTTTCCAACGCCACCCTCTCCCTCCATACTCCCTCAAATTCGTCCACCTCTTTTCCCCTCTCACAAAATAGCTCAACCAACTTCCCTCTCTCCTTAACAAACTCATAACAACTTTCTCTCACCTCCAACAACCTCTCAACTCTCAATCTCCCTCCAAACCTCACGCCACTCCCCTCTTTCTCTCCCCTCCTTCACGTCAACCCTCCCCTTTTCTCCATCCAAGAATCGTTCATCCCTTTCTCTCCCATTCAAGATTCAACCCTTCTTGAATCTTGAAACCACAAAGCCCTCACGGAAAAATTCCCTCCCTCTTTTCCCTTACCTCACGTGAACCACCCTAACCCTAGCCTCAATTTCACGTGAAGCCTCCCACTCTTAGATCGTTTGCACGTCTCCCCTATGATGTGTAATTGATCAACCATACTCTTGATCCCATTATACATCATAATTTTGGTATCAGAGCTCTAGGTTGTTTTGACTGAAAACCAAACACATGACCTTTCCAATCCAATTCCCAAACCTCACGCCACTCCCCTCTTTCTCTCCCCTCCTTCACGTCAACCCTCCCCTTTTCTCCATCCAAGAATCGTTCATCCCTCTCTCTCCCATTCAAGATTCAACCCTTCTTGAATCTTGAAACCACAAAGCCCTCACGGAAAAATTCCCTTCATCTTTTCCCTTACCTCACGTGAACCACCCTAACCTAGCCTCAATTTCACTGAAGCCTCCCACTCTTAGATCATTTGCGTCTCCTATGATGTGTAATTGATCAACCATACTCTTGATCCCATTATACATCATAATTTTGGTATCAGAGCTCTAGGTTGTTTTGACTGAAAACCAAACACATGACCTTTCCAATCCAATTCCCAAACCTGCTAATCCAATAGCTTAACTTGCTATTCCACAAGCCTTACCTGTAATCCAAACACATAAACTTCAAACCTTCAGTACCAACCAGCAACCCTAAACTTTACAAACAGCCCCAACACAAAACCCTTCCTTACCCAACGTCACTCTATACGTTCCAAACTCCTCCATGGCTCACGAATATTTCATTATGAGGCGAATCCTTAACAGTTCGATTGTTCCAGAAGATCAGCAACAGCGAGAAGCTATCTTTCAGTCTCGCTGCACAATCAAGGGGAAAGTCTGTTCGTTAATCATTACCGGAGGAGGCTGCACCAATGTAGCTTCTACATCTATGGTGAACAAACTTCAGCTAGAGACTAGTCCACATCCCAAACCCTACACCATTCGATGGCTCAACCAGGGTGAAGGATTACGAGTTAGTCAACGGTGTTTGGTAAGCTTTTCTATTGGCAAATCCTATCAAGATTCTTTATGGTGCGATGTTTTGCCTATGGATGCTTGTCATATTCTGTTGGGAAGACCATGGTTATTTGACAGGAGCGTGATGCATAATGGAAGAGCCAACACCTACACATTCAGGTTCAACCACAAAAAAATCACCCTAGCTCCACTAAAAGTCTTCCAACCGTCCCCACCCAAAGAGAGTGATCCAAACCCCATCACTTCTGTGACCACTGAACGCCCTGAGTTTAGTGAGCATAAGGAGATCACTCCTTCAATCCCAAACACAAACCCCAGCCACAGCAACCATCCATATCTCGTCACCCCACCACCCCAACGTGATGTTCAAGCTGATTTGGTCCCTAGACCTGTCGTGATTCCTGAGAAGACAACTCACTAGAACCTTTGTGAACCTCCAACAGTTCAAAAGCAAGCTGATGATCTTCAAACAAAGGGTCTGATTAGGGAAAATCTCAGTCCATGCGCCATCCCTACCCTTCTGGTCCCAAAAGAAGATGCAAACCAACGTTTGTGCATCAACAAGAGTCCTATCAAGTACGGGTTTCCTAGAATTGAAGATCTAGTGGACGAACTAGATGGTACCCGAGTCGTTTTAGAGATTGGTCCAAGAAGTGGGTACCTTGATCCCGTTCGAATTCAAGAAGGGGACACTTTTATCAAAACCAAAGGAGATGTCTATGAGTGGTTAGTTATGGCTATTCGACTAACTAATGTTCTTTATGCTTTACTGAGATTGATGAATCAGGTTTTGAAGCCCCTTATTAGCAAGTGTGTTGTTGTCTACTTTGATGACATGCTTGTGAATAGCAAGAGTGAGAAAGATCACACTTTTCACCTCCAATCTATTATGGAGATCTTGGCTCACGAAAAGATGCATGTGAATCTATCCAAGTGTTACTTCTTCATCAACAACATTTGGCTATGTACACTCGGCTGAAGTAATCCAACTTGATGAAGAAAAGGTCAAAGCTAGTAAGGAGTGGTCTACTCCAACTAATATTCTTGGTGATCGAATCTTCCACGGCTTGACTTCTTTCTATAAGAGGTTTGTGAAGAATTTCAGCACTATTTTATCACCTATGGCCGAGCTACTAAATTATAAGGAGTTTTCATGGCCTCCAACAATCCAACAAGTGTTCGACACCAACAAAAGAAAACTCTGCACCACACATGTCCTAACCCTATACAACTTTGATAAGAAGTTTGAGGCTGAGTGTGATGTTTCTGGAGTTAGTATTGGAACTGTCCTATCAGTTCAATCTCAAGAGGGTCATCCTGTAACTTATTACTGTGAGAAGTTTGGTGACCCCAGATTCATGGAAGATAATGGAAGCCAACTTCGCTTGTACAGTAAGAAGATCTCTTTCAGTCCATCAAGTTCAAAGCCAGATTCTTGGTCATCAGGGAAGAATGCTGGAGATCTGTTTAACCTTGGTCTCACCTTTGGGGACCTAAGGTTCATGGAGAATAACGGAGGGCAACCATAACCATCTATTGAGGAAATCATAGTTCACGTGAAGGCACTCGTTCACGTGAGAGTTACTGGAGCAATCATGGTTCACATGGAGGTCCTGATTCATGTGATTATTACAGTTAGGCCAATGAAAGTCTTTTAACTTGAACCTCCAAGTTTGAGGACAAACTTCTTCTAACAAGAGGGAAATCATGTATTTTGGCCCACACCAAATACATCCCTAGAAGCCCAATACGTTTCCAAGGAGGTAGAACAAGCTTGGAAGGAAAGCATGAGCATAGAGACCCATAGGCCCATACATATTGTGTGCTCCTTATGGCAAGAGGATGTCCAAACATCCTAGGGTCTACAAATCCATGCCAAACCAGCCAAAGAAAGGCCCCAACGTCACGTCCAATAAGCCTAATTTCGTCACATTTGATCTTTTTGGATGTACTTTTATTTTATAGCTTTTATTATTTTTGGTGTGTTTTTTTAATTAGGAGTTAGATAAATCTAGAACATTCTAAATTGTTCTAGAATGTTCTAGTAGAGTAAGTAGGTGTGTGATAGGAGTAGATTAGGCATCAAGTCATGTAATCCTAGATTAGGATGGCTTATTTTGTAACTAATCCATCTTGGATTAGGAAAGCCAAATCAAACTAGGATAAGGTGACTGTAACCATCTCCCCTTAGGATAAGGAATCCTAATCCAAGAAGAAGATGGAGTAGTAGTAGTAGTAGTAGTAGTAGTAGTAGTAGTAGTAGTAGTAGTAGTAGTAGTAGTAGACGTGTGGCAGGCTTGGCTTGCACGCCAAGCTAGGGCTTATTAGAAGCCCTAGGTTCAAGTCTAGTATAAATAGCTTAGGCTTGTAATCTTTTCACAACAGAATACAGAAATATGAATCACTTTAAACTTTTTAGCTTTCCCTCGAGTGTTTGGATAAACCCTCAACCCCTCTTCTATTGTATCTTGGTTTGGTACCCAAGTTGTTTAGGAAGAACTTGATCCTAGGTTGCGGTCTGGATCAAGAAACCCTAGATTGTCCTTCTTGTGGATTCAAGTAGGAAACCTAGCTCTATCCCCAATTATCTTTCTATCTAATAGAAGATAATCTCTACCCCCATCTCACCACCTTTCCAACGCCACCCTCTCCCTCCATACTCCCTCAAATTCGTCCACCTCTTTTCCCCTCTCACAAAATAGCTCAACCAACTTCCCTCTCTCCTTAACAAACTCATAACAACTTTTTCTCACCTCCAACAACCTCTCAACTCTCAATCTCCCTCCAAACCTCACGCCACTCCCCTCTTTCTCTCCCCTCCTTCACGTCAACCCTCCCCTTTTCTCCATCCAAGAATCGTTCATCCCTTTCTCTCCCATTCAAGATTCAACCCTTCTTGAATCTTGAAACCACAAAGCCCTCACGGAAAAATTCCCTCCCTCTTTTCCCTTACCTCACGTGAACCACCCTAAACCTAGCCTCAATTTCACGTGAAGCCTCCCACTCTTAGATCGTTTGCACGTCTCCCCTATGATGTGTAATTGATCAACCATACTCTTGATCCCATTATACATGAGTGTGGTTTTGTAACATCTGTTAAGTCAAAATAAATTTTGATTCCAATCACTATGACATACATCTTTAATTTACAGCTTCTTGGTTTGACTTTAATTGAGGAGTTGACCATTGATATGCCTATATTTAAGAACATTGATAGCAACACACTAAGGGAGTCAAATTACATTGTAGTTACATTATAGGCATTAAATTATATAGATGCTATAAATGTAAAAATTTATTTTCATCTTTTAAATGATAGTTACATATTGATGGAGTAAAATTACATAATAGAGGTACCAATATTCAAAATATATTCAAAATATTTCATCTCATGTTGCAAGAAGAACTATGTACGTTATGTGCCATATTACCCGAGTACTTACAACACTCATGGGTTTTTGTCCGTAAATCTCATTTAAATGGTCAATATAACCCTAGATTGAGTTAATGACAACAGTTAATTGGAAAGAAGAAGTTATATGTCGAAGCATGAGAATTGTCATTAGTGCTATAGATTCTCCGACAACATCCATTTAATTTTGCATGTTGGCATTTCTAAATCTTATTGTGATTTTCCAGCATTTTTACCACATAAAATGTTCTCCATTCATTTGGCATCTTATTTATAATATTCTCTTTTATCTTAATGATTGTTTTTTTTGTCCACATCTTAACTATTATTGAACTTATATTTTTATTGTAGTTTTGTTTTACTTGATCAAACAATTGCTTCTCCTTACTTAAGTCTTTTGAATTTCATCTTAATGTATCATCATATTCGTACCAAGCAACGCTCTAATATTTTTTTTAATGTATTGATATATGAATGTTCGGGTATTTATTTTTTTGTTCGGGGCAACGCCCGGGTATTTGCTAGTATTAATAATACAACACTATTAATATAATCACAACATTCACCTAATAACACATGAAATTACCAATATATATACCTAGACTCCCATGCAATTCCCATGCACGTAGGAAATTACTAAATTACCCTTGTTAGTCCTTTAACGGTCCTATGAGCTCAAGTGTTAGTAATTAAAACACACAATAATTAACAGAAAAATAACTTAACATTTAATGATGTAACGAAAAACACATCCAAATTTTCAGGGTTTTACATCATTACCCCCTTAAAAAAAGTTTCGTCCTCGAAACTTAAACTCTGAACTAACAGGTTGGCTAACTAAACCAACGGTGCAACTATTCAAAAACTTGGGATTTTACATCATTACCTCTTTAAAAGAAGTTTCGTCCTCGAAACTTAAACAGACATATACTAACTAGGGAGACATTTCTTCATGAATTCTCATCCACCCCCAGGAGAGGAGTCTCATGCATACCGTCATATAACACAAGATCATCACATCCACCTTTCATGATAAGTAGGAACACCCCAAACGCCACACGCTTAGCATGATATAAACTGACAATAGTTAAAACCAAGAATAGTACTTGGTTTCCAATCCCCAATATAACATTTGATCATCCCCTAGAGACATGGCTTATAGCTATTCTCACCATGAACTTCCCTAGTAAACTCAACAACTTATAACAAAATCTAAACCCACCTTTACCCTAATCTTCCCATTATCGATCTTCTAAAATCCTAAAATAAAATCATTAGAACATATCGAACTGATAATTACCAATACCAAAAATGTTATAAGATCCCAATAATTACATCTCAGAACAAATCTTTTGCTTCTATGCCAGGGTAACATAAAATAACGATAATTTCTCAATAGTTTGCCTTGATAACCCAAGTAAGACCAGAATGTCTAACTTTCCTCTAACACAACTATAAGGTTAATTTTCCTCCATTCCCGTGCTGATATCAGCATTATATCAACAACTATAAGACTATTTAAGAATATATATGTAACGATACAACATAACTTTCTCATGACAACCTTATTATCCATATGAGAATGAGAAGTTCTCGTTAATAACCTCACACGTAAAAGCACTAACCTTGTGCCTCAAATGGAACCTAAACCTTATGTTTTCATCTAATAGAAAGACCAAAATCTAAAGATTTACTACCCAAGACAAGATTAATTAAAATTGTAATTAATTTACCAAACACCATTTAACTCCAAAACACTTAACCACGCCAAATGAGACTTTTCACTTATCTTACAGATGCCTAATAAGAACTAATACTTGACTATCATTACCCTTTCAACCTTCTCAAAAAGAGTTTCGTTCCCGAAACTTGAATTACCAACCGACACCTCAAACAGGAATATGCTTAGACCCGGTGTTTCCTTAAGAGCATTTATTTAACTCCAATATCTCCCAAAGTCAGATTATACCCAACTGCAACTTATAACCACTATTATTTTAGAACCACTAACTAGTATTTGTACCTGTGCAATGCACATGTTTATTTTGCATTTTTTATTATTTATTTGTTTTGTTTAAAAACATATTTCCCCTTTCCTTGTTTAATGTTAGATTCAAGTAGTGTTACGAAATTTGAAATGATTTCATTATCTTATTTTAATTTGTCTAACACATTTTAGAATTGTTTAGTAAATCAAAAGTTACCTGTACTAAAACATATATTGTATAATATTTATCAGGTAAATTTGAAATTAATTTCCAACTTAGTATATTCTTTTGAAATTGTTATTTTTATTGTATTATGCTCATTGTTTGTTGTCTTTGTTGTCATCTTGGCTATTCATGTTTTCCCTACGATTGTATCAAGTAAATCCATTGGATTTTTCTTTTTGTTGCCAACGCCAATCATTTCGTTGATTTTATTGTAATATAGTGGCAATTGTTTGTTAGTGGTATTTTTATTTAATAAGTTTTTTTTTACCTTTCTTTGTTTTTTTTTTTTATTATTGATTGCCCTTATTGTCACATTGTCTCCCTTTATTAAAAACTCTGTTATGATTGTTGGCATTTGATGCTTATTTTATTGGAACAGTTTTTTTGTAATTATGTATGGTTTTTTGAATAACGTGGCAACTATTTCTTTTGTTTTGATAATATTTGTTTTGCTTTGTTTTAATAAAAATGTGCATCGATCGCGCGGGTTAATTAGTCCTATTTATCATTTTTTTTTATCATTTTGCAAGTAGTTTTTCCCTTTCTTTATTCAATGTTTGGTTGATGGATTGTTACGGAATTTTCAAAGGGTTTTACCTATATTATTTTGCCAAATGCATGACGGATATATTTATTGAATTTAAATTGATATGTACTAAAACATTGCATAATATTCATGGTCTAAAACGGAAATTCATTTTCAGTTGAGTATGTTTTCTTGAAATGATCATTTTCATTTGTTCTATTATACGGGTTGTTCGTTGTTGGTTCTGTTGCCCTTCTCACCCTTCTTCTTTTCCTGTAGTTGTCCAAAATTTTACCATCATTTTTTTTTGTGTTGGCAATGAGAATCATTTTGGTAATTGTATTGTAATAAGAGAGTTCTACAATAATATTCGATAATATTCACAATGTAAAATTTAAAATCATATGCAAGTGAACATATTTTTTTGGAATGACATGCATTTGCAATTTATTGGGTTTTATTTTATATTGTTTAAATTTATTTCGTGATATTAAGTAAATATAAATGTATTATATTTATTTTACAAAATAAAAGCAATAATAATTGTTATAATATTGTACACCATGCATGTTTGTCTAACTAAATATGCTTAATACTTCACCTGTCTTTTTATTTTTGTTTTGCATTATTATTTTTCAATTTAATTGCAAGTATGATTAACCATTACAACGAAATAGGGCTTTAGCGGCATATATCTTTGCCTTTAGCGGCATTTATAAATGCTGCAATAGCCTACCCCAGCAAATAAATAAATGTCGCTAGAGGCAGTGTCACTATAGCCTTGGACAATATTTATTGTATTTGCTGGGATATGCCTAACTAAATGCTGCTAAAGGCCCTTTATTTCAACAACACCAATTACCATACATTTGTCCAATAATTAATATAAATTCAAAACTAAACAAATTCTAGAAAATGGACATTGCAAATTTCTCCAAACTAACTCATAATTTCCCATAAATTGTGTTTCCAAATACTTACATTCAACCATAGTTAAAGATTTGTTATAAGTTTACAACCCAACACATCAAGATCGTCCATTAGCCAATAAAACAACCAAAAACGACACGGTTTGGGATTCTGTTTGTGCCGTTTTCTCATGGTCTTGTTTCTTGAGTTAGTGGAGATTGTGATCCTAACTCCAACATGCCAGAAGATAGAAAAATTATACTCCATCTGAACCACACCACTGCTACTACTGCAAACCAAACAAAATACATTAAATCAAATTCAAAATTAAACTCCATCACTCGACAACAAAACTATATAAGAATGTAGAAAGAAATAAACTGAATGAAAGGCAAAAAAGTGGGGGAAAAATTTATCTGCACTGAGAAGCTGAGATGCAGCATGTGTACCAAAACTTGAGGTAGACATTTACGTGGATCACACGAACAAAAACAGGCGAAATAATAAGGTAAATAAACAAGGAGCCAAAAGATGCTAATTAGCACAAGATAACATTTCAAGTACAACACTAATGATCACACAAAAAGTTCGATATCGGGATGTCCTAATGGTAGGGTGCTTGGTTTCCACTAGAAAGATCAGATTAAGGTTTGATTTTCCTTGGATTTTGTAATGGTATAAACTAAACTATCTCATAAATTATCATAAAAATATTGCAACTCAACACAAAGAAAGCTTGCAGTAAAACCAATACCTGATTATGTTATCATGATCATTGAAGTTCAGTATAAGGTCTCACACAGTCACACCTTATCCCAGTAAAACAAAATTGGCATTCCTCAAATCATTGCAGTAGTAAGCATAATAAAAACTCACGATACCCCAGGAGAGACCTTCAAGTGTCCCTATCTGAGTAAGGAGCCACCATATGCATTGGACTTTTCAGTATCCCATTGCTTATTATCTGCATCAGTAAAGAAAAAAAAATGAAAAAGAGAAAATTAGGGGCTAAATATCATGGATGTTATATTTTATAGTTGCAATTTACTTAATTGGGAGCATACTTGGTGGGAAACCATTGCCAATGTTCAAAGGCATCATCAACGGAAAAGTAAGCACTAGGATCGATCAAAAGCCATACTGAGCAAAAAATTGACTGACTGATAGAAATAGCGTTTTCTTGACAGACAAACAAAACAAACGAGTGTAGCCTCAAAACATTGAATCACTTTACCCTTACTCAAACTTTCATGAAAGTAAAGTGACATGTATCCTCTTCGCACAACTTATTTGCAAGTATCACCAGTCATTCATAGGTTCTACGATTCTTGTACTTAACAAGCAAGAAGAAAGTGTTTGTGAATGCGAGCGGGCTTTGGACCAAAATAGAAGTTACCTCTAATATGTCACCCACATTAATGAACAAAGCATTAGGAACGATCGGAACTCTGAACCAATGATCATCTTTCAACACTTGAAGGCCTTCCACTTCCTTGTCCTGCAGAAGTATGGTACAAAATCAGAAACTAAGGTACTAGATATGTGAAGTGAAGTTGAGATCCTTTTTCAAGGAAACAGAAACCTAAGAATAAAATTATGTCCTCCAGTTGTTTAAAGAAAAAAGAAATTAAAAATCCCTAGTAACCTCACAAGCATTAATAACAATATTATATGATGTTGCAGAAACTGGTATGCCAGAACCTTCCATTTTCCACAATAATTGAAGAGCTTTATCCCAAAATGCAAGCCTTTAGCAACACATCAAAGCAGTTTTGTAAAATGTAAGTTTGGTTCAAAACTTTATGTATGCTATCAAAGAGTTGGAGAGCATTGGCACATTGATTGGCCCTGTAAAAAGCACCAAGCAAAGCATTCCAGGTGTATGAATCAGGTTCATGACCCAAGGATTTCATATGCTTATACACCTTAAATGCTGTTTTCACCTTCCAAACCTTCCCAAGTGAGTTGATCAAGGCATTGCAGGCAATTAAATTTGGATTGAGACATCATTACAACATATGTTGGAACACACTTAAAGCTGACTCCCATTGCTACACTTTTGTATAAGCACCTATGATGGCCTACATTGCATCATAGCCTGGTGTAACCCCAAGCGAGTTGATCAAGTATAACAATATTATATAAATGTTAATTTGGCATACCAGTTTCTGATGCGTCATATAAATCTTAATTTGGTTGTCAATTACATTTTCACCTGGATGAATATGTTCCAGCATATAGAAACACATAAAATAAAGAACTCATCTTTTCATAAAGTAGATTCGGGCCAAGCGAAGATATGAAAACAAACATATAAGTTTAGTCTTGGGTTTCTAAATGCTACCTGCTTGACCAAGTCAAGGCATACAGGACACCTACAAATTTTGTTTATTTTCAAGTTTATTGTCTTAATTCAGAATATATATCTCATTTGCAAACACAGTACTGTGATATCCAAATAAAAGATTATTATTAGAACTAAAAGTTTACCTTGATGTTACCTATTAACACTGTGACAAGAAGTACCCCACTGGTTAGGATGACGATAACAAAGACAGATTCTAACCATTCTTCCGTGCTTTCTAAGATCCCAAATGTAATGTACAAACAATAACAAAAGATAGACAAAGATGAGTTAGTAACTTCACTTGTATGGTTTTCAATGTATGAGATTATACAAACTAAAATACCTCCCTTTAGGGGTGTAGCTTTTTCAACCATAGTCATTGTTCTCTTACTTGAGTTATAGTTGCTACTCATCATTTATTACTATTAATTACTCTAATATCACTTATTACTGTTCTATATTTCATACTAGAATTTGCAAGCAACCAATCAGTCTGTAATAAGAGCAAAGCCTAGCAGAAATTCAATCGTTCGTGACAGTTCCTCTAACCGATTGCTAATCACTTTTTAGTTTCTCTAATTAGCCTAATATACTGTGCATAACGTGCCACTCATCGGGTTTTCTGACACGTGAGCACAAACGCGACGGTTTAAGAAAAACTATGATTTTTACTCAAGAGCGGGTGGCCACTACTATAGCGATGCACTCCACAATCGCTAAGCATTTGGTCTTTCCTCTCCCCGTGTTATACTCCAAGGCTTCCTTGAAGTCCGACGAGCAACACCTCACACACTTTACCCACAAATTTTATATGGGTAAAGTGCACCGAGGCGAGAACATGTGGTAGGCCATGTTAACCTAACCATAGTAATCCATGAATATAAAGCCTCGGTTTAGGATACCTCTCATATTGTATGCTATGTGCATATGTGTTCCCCTTCCCCTTTTTCTCTTTGCAAAGAGTCGACCCTAGCTTAGAGGCTTCGTTCTTGTCCGTACAAAATTTATTGAGTTGAGAAGAGGATTATTTATTGATTAGTATAATCGACCCAAAGGCATTATGGCTAGCTCAGTGGACGGGCCCGTTTATGTTCAAAAGCATGTTGGTACCGAGTTGATAGGGTCCCATATAGGTCTCTTAGGACATGCATGCATCGGATAGTCAAGTGTCAGAGTCAATTATCGAGTCACTAACAAATTTCCATACAAGCAAGATAGGAGATCGACTCCGGGCCCACATCAGATATCTATGTACCGGCCGGTTGGTTTCAAATCCAAGCTACAACCGTCTACCATCCTAGCCAGAGCTCCAAATCTTACCCTGGAGATCCCTGTCCGAGGCGCTAAAGCCAACATCACGAAACAGCTGAAGGATCTTCACGTTAAGATGCAAGGCTTAGTACTCTTTGCAAATTCCTTCGAACAGGAGCAAAAGATTGAGGAGAGGCTCCATGAGCAACAACAAGTAATGGATGGCATGCTACAGGCCATCACAAAGATCAATGAGAAGTTGGGTCTAAGTGCTGAGGGAGATGATGATGTTATAAAGTCCATGAGTCAGGGGCTTAATATCATTTAAAGGGAAGCCCAAAACTATTCAGAGATTCCCAAGCTCATGGAGGACCCAACTGTTAAGGCTTTAGAACAAAAACTTGAGAGTCTTACCAAGATGATGAGCATTGTTCCAACCTTTGCTGACAAGTACACAGATGTACCTTTAACTATCCACCCTGTCATGAAAATTTGCCGACAAGATTGAGTTGCCTAACATCAAATTCAAGCTATCTAAGAATCATACTCACCACATCGAAGAGTTCATGCGACTGGCCCATCTTCACAAGATTGATGTTGACTTGTACCCTACAGTCTTCCCATCCACCCTAGACGGAGAAACCAAAGTATGGTACCATGCCTTGTCATCTCATATCAAGGCTGACTGGAACGAGCTGTTTAAGGCCTTTATCAATCACTACAATCGTATCCAGAAGAAGCATGCCATATTGGATGACCTAACGGCCATGAAGCAGGGGGAAGACGAGTCCTTCCTGGATTAATTCAAAAGATAGTACACCAAGTTGTCTCACATCAATGAGACTATACCTTTGCGCCTACAACTGACTACCTTCAAACAAGGTCTCAAAAGCAGTCTATCCCATCATTTGGGATTGTAGACACCGGGATTTGCACCGACACAATCCCGACCTATCAAAATTTGACAAGTCAGTTGGGTTAGATATCAAAATGTGACATTGGGCCCATGCAGTTGACGAAGTAAGCCCAGCAAAGCAAAACAGGCAACAAATTATAATATAACCCGCAGGGATTATAATAAATTAGAAAGCGGCCCAGAACCAGGACAGGCCGGAAGCGCACCAAATTCTCATCAAATCACTACCCATATATCACTTTTCCATCATCTTCATACTCACCCTTTCCATCCACCATGTCAAGGCAAAGTCAAGATTTCCGATCGGTGCATTCGGGCTTCTAAACCAATGAGGTTCGCCTTTACGTTTATCTTCGTTATTGTTTTAATCATGTAATTTGTACTGTATTTTACATTATATGTGCATGTTTTGTAAACCAGAAACCCCATTCTTTATATTGTATGATTAAGAATATAAACTTGCGAAATTAATTAAACTTCTCCCCGCTTTATTTCATTTTAATGTCGATTTTAGTAAAGTCTGTTTTCTAACAGGCGTATTCGAGAGTTCTTACAATTCTCGAATTTGTAACCTTACCCCCGGGCTTAGAATCGGGTTTCGTAGACCGGAGTTATTTTTATTATTTTTATGGTTTGTCGGTTTCCTTAAATCGGCTGGCGACTCTTAATTCTTTTATAATCCGTTTAATTATTTTAAACGTACGGATTTACACCAAAATATTTTAAAATGATTTAGTATTTTCCGTATACTAATCCAAGGCTAAAACTGAGAGAAAATGGGTCAGAAATTGATAAAACCCTCGCGACTTTTATCAGTTTCAGCCCATATTCTCTAGCCCAGGCAAAGGCACGGTCCAACCCATGGACACATAAAACCCGCGCGGGTTTTAGCTGACCATGGCTGCCCGTTTTCTTTCTGTTGGGCCTGGATCTGGTATTTGGGCCAAAACTGAATTATTTTAAAATTATTTTGGTGTAATTTCGAATGATTAAATAATAAAAAACGGAATTATAAAATAAATAAAGTTTCATCACCCGGAAATAAATTTCGAAAATAAAAATATCCTTATTTAAGGATTAAGCAACCTTAGTCGGCTCCCGATCATTTAAGTAGCGCATCGCGGAGAAAAGGGGTGCACCCTTTTCTCAGGTTCCTACAGATTGACGACTCCACTGGGGACTTAAACTTAAAAAGAGGGTAAAACTTGAAAAAATCGAATTAATTTGAAATTGTAAAAGGGAGAAGTTGATTATTTTCACGATTTTATAATTCTTTTTAGGCATCCTTAAGCATACCGGGCCACTAATTGCGTCTTTTGACACGTTAGCACAAAGGTGACGGTTAAGTTATACCTAGGTGATTCCCTCGAGAGCGGGTAGGCCACCACTTGTGTGATGCACCCTACATTGCCAAGCATTTGGTCTCTCCTCTCCCCGCATTACACTCAAAGGGCTTCTTTGAAGTTCTTTGAGCAATACCTCACACTCTTTACCTAAGGGTATGGAGCACGGAGATGAAAACGTGCGGTAGGTCATATAATTCAACCATAGAAAAATCCATGAACATAGAACCTTGGTTTAGGGTATCCCCTCATGTTTTATGCTATGTGCAATGTGCTACCCCGTCCCTTTTTATTTTGTTTTAGAGTCGACTCTAGTTTAGAAGTTTTGTTTTAGTCCATATAAAATTCATTGGGTTGAGAAAATGATTATTTATTAATTGAAATAATCAGCCCAAAAGGCATCATGGTTAGCCCAAGTGGAAGGGCCCATTTATGCTTATAGGGTGATTATTTTAATTAACAAATAAAAATCGACTCACCTTTGATGATATTATATGGCCCTTTACAAAATTCTCTTAACGAGGGTTCAAAAATTAATTAAAAAGTCCAACAAAGTTAATGGATAGCATTTTAGATTGCATAATAATCACTAAGCTCGAGAAAATTAATTTGTCAATTTAATTAATAAATCCACCGCATTTACGGTCGGCCCGTTGTTAGGCCCAACCATATTGGATTTGTTGATTAGGCCCATAAATTAATTATGACTCGCTTATTGTTGACTTTATTCAATCATTTACAATATCCATTTTCCTCGACTAAAATAAAATAAATAAAATAAATAAAACAATAAAATAAAAAGAGTTAAAAAAAATGGGTCGTTAGTCTTGTTGAAACATTATTCTCATCCGCATAGTAATCATTATGGCTTGAGCTGTCTGAATTGTTGGGCCAAGTTATGGATTCTCCTTAAAACGGTCGGTCGTGGTTTTGGCCCATCCGAATTGAGAAACACTGACTTGAACCTATCGATTTAAGACCCGCTCGCTATGTTTGGCTTTGTGCGGCCTTTTATAATGTTTTTCCCATAGGTTCATATAGAGTTAGGTCATGCACTCCCAAAAAGTGGGTCAGTCCCTTGTGTCAACATGTATGTGCCGAGTCAGTTAGGATCATATAGGTCTCTTAGGGCATGCATGCACCGGGTAGTATGTGTCAGAGTATGTCATCGAGTGTTCTAACCTTGAATTTCCATGCAGGCATCATTAGTGATCGACTCTGAGCCCGCATTCGAGATCCGCGGACTGGTCGTTTGATTCCAAACCCACATTACGATCCATCTGCAACTAGTGATGACATCATGTCTGGAGAACAGTTCCAAGAGATCCCGGTCCAAAGCACCGAAGCTAACATCACGAAGCATTTGGACGAACTCTACACCAAAATGCAGGGTCTTGTATTCGCTAATACCCTAGAGCAAGAGCAGAAGATGAGCAAACGACTGAATGAACAACAACAGGTGATGGATGGCATGCTGCAGGCCATCACTAAGATCAACACAAAGTTAGGGCTGGATGCTGAAGAGGATGATGAAGAAATGCAAGGGTATGAATCTGAGCCTGAAATCATCAAGACATCTCTAGATTCTGGAGGAATAGAGATATCTAAGGCTAAGGTTAACACGCCTGAAGTGTCAAAACCTACAAGGGACCCCGCTGTTAAGGCCCTTGAACAAAAGTTAGAGGGGCTTTTTGGTTTTTGGACCCTTAACTTTGGGGGTATTTATTATTTGGTACCACACTTTTCAAAGTTTATTTTTTGGACCCTGTACTTTGGGTACCAAAATAATCTAGCCCAATCTTAAGTTTTACTCCGGCAAAGGGCCAAAATACACATAAAATTCCCGATTTACCCTTATCAATTTTTAATGGTTTTTTACTTTTATTAATTTTTAAAATTTTTAATTTTTAAAATTTTTAATTTTTAAAATTTTTAATTTTTAAAATTTTTAATTTTTAAAATTTTTAATTTTCATTTTTGATTTTTAATTTTTAATTTTGTAATTTTTTAAGTTTTTAATTATCATTATCATTATTATTTTCATTTTGATTTTAATTTTTAATTTACAAATTATTAATTTCTAAAATTGTAAAATTATTAAAAATTTAAAATTTTTTTAATCTTTTCATTTAAATTTTTAATTTTTTGATTTTTGATTTTTGATTTTTTAATTTTAATTTATGAAAATTTTCAATTTTCAATTTTTTAATTTTCAATTTTTTAATTTATAATTTTTAGTTGCTAATTTTTTATAATTTCACATTTTTTAAATTTTAAATTTTAATATTTAAAATTTGAAATTTTGAAATTTTAAAATTATAAAATTTTAAGCTTCTAAACTTTAAAATTTTAAAATTTTAACATTTTAACATTTTAAATTTTTCAAAATTTTAAAATTTTAAATTTTAAGTTTATATATAATTTTTTTTTTATTTTTAAACTATTTAAATGTTTTATTATTTTAATTTTTAATTTATAATTTGTATAATTTCGAAGTTCTTAATAATTTTTAAATTAAAAAATTTAAAATGTTAGAATTTTGGTAGTAATAAATAAGTGAAGGAAAAATAAAGAATTAATAAATCAAGGGCAAACTTGGAAGTTGATCATTATAATTAAAGGGCAAAGTTGGAAGGAAAAAATTGTCAAACATAGTTAAGGGCTTTTTTTGACCGGATTGCTATAATAATGTCCACAATGTCATCGGAGACAAAGTATAGGGTCCAAATAATAAACTTTGAAAAGTGTGGTATCAAATAATAAATACCCCCAAAGTTAAGGGTCCAAAATCCAAAAAACCCAAGTTAGAGTGCCTCACCAAGGCAATGAGCTTTGTACCGGCCTTTGCTGACAAATACTTATAGGTTCCATTGCCTGTTCAACCGACTTTGAAGATAGCTGACAAAGTTGAAGAGCCGAATATTAGGTTCAAACCTTCTGAGAACCCTATTCATCATGTTGAGGAGTTCATGAGGCTGGCACCTTTGAATTGAATTGATGTTGAGTTATACTCTACTGTCTTCCCATCCACCCTAGATGGAGAAGCAAAGGTATGGTATCACGCGTTGTCGCCCCAAATCAAAGCCAACTGGACTGAATTGTTCAAATCTTTCATCCACCGTTACACACACATCCTGAAGAAACAAGCTACAATGGATGACTTAACCGCCATGAAGCAACGTGATGATGAGTCCTTTATGGATTACTTTGAGAGATGGCATACAAAGTTGTCCCACATCAATGAGACAATCTCTCTCCGCCTACAGTTATCCACCTTTAAGCAAGGACTCAAGAGCAGCCTATCCAAGCACTTAGGGTATCATGTCGTCAAAGACTTTCATTACTTGAAGGACATCTGTGTCCAACTGGAGGCTATGCACAATGATAAGACAACTTCGCCTGGATGGAAAGGGTCCAGCTCCAACAGGTGGGTTACTAGTGCGACTAGCCACCCTCCTAAAATCATGGAGACTAACTCTATCCAGCGCAAGGGGCCTTACGTACCAAAATATGAGACTTATACGCCATTGGATGTTCCTTACTCTTAGGCTCTCGACCGTCTGGTCAAGAAAGGTATTCTGGTTTTGCCCTTACTGAAAGAAGAGCCAGAAATCAAAGGCAGGAATTGGGATGCCAACCAATTTTGTCGTTATCACCGTTGTCGGGGGCATGACACTGATAAATGTAAGACCTTAAGGAACAAGATAGAAGATATGATAAGGGCAGGGACGCCACCAATGCCAAAAGCTGCCAAGAAACCAAACAATCAAAGTAATCCTATGCCAGAGCATGCAAATACTATTTTATGTGGGGACTTCCGCTTCGACCCCTCCGCTTTGATTGTAGAAACAGGTCAACTTGTCCCCATAATAGTTGGGTTCCCTGAAGGTCTATTCATCCATGGTATTTGGGTCAATGATGAGGATGATGAACACGAGCATTCCGAGACAGAATGGATGGAGAAAGATGAACCAGATGATGTGGCATTCCTTACTCGGTCTGGCCGCCACAACAATAACAGGAATACCAGCACCCCAATGGCTATTCCTAACCCTACACCGACGACTGGCAGTGACAATGAGACCTCTTCTGAAGATCCTCTTCTTTCTCAACTCAAAAAGACCAGGGCTGAGGTCACCATATGGCAGCTCATATGCACATTGCACGCTCATAGATAGAAGATGTTGGAAGCCCTTACAGCAATCACGGTATTGCCTACAACAACTCCTGAATCCTTGGTTGCCCATGTGACCTCCCAACAAGAGATGATTACTTTTGGGATTGAAGATTTACCTCAAGGAGGAGCATCTCACAACAAAGCCACGTACCTTACGTTACAGTGTTCCAACAAAACTATCCCACTGGTTCTGGTTGACAATGGTTCAGCTGTAAATGTATGCCCTTGGAGGACGGTGCAAAATTTAGGAGTTCAACAACAACACTTGGCTCAGAACGGGGTGCAACTCAGGGCTTACGACAATTCACCCTGGAGATCAGTCGGATCTATAGTGTTGCCCATCACTACTGGCAACATCACTCGGAATGTGGAGTTCGTAGTGCTAGACATTCCAGCCTCTTTCAATTTGCTACTAGGGAGGTCGTGGCTTTATGAGTGTAATGCTATAGAATCCACCTTACATCAGAAGGTAAAAATGTTGGTTCAAGGTCAGGTGATCACCATCTCAGGAGAGTCTATCGATGTTGTTTTCACTCCTAAACAGTCAACTCTCGAAGTGGAGCACAACTCAATGGACGAAGAACTCTACAACTTTGAGCTTGTGGCAATGATGAGCCAGGATGAAGCACCTTTCGACTTCGATCCCTACTCAAATCCCAGGGTACATGCTATCCTCAAGAAGCAAGGATATTTCCCTGGGATGCCGCTAGGGAGGAATCCGAAGAACAAAATTCCTCCTGTGTTTAAGACCTTTAAGTAGAAGGGAAGGTTTGGCTTAGGCTACAAACCAACTGAGAAGGAGGTGAGGCTCGCAAAGGTGGCTATCGTTGAACAGAAGAGGATGGACAATCCTCCCACTTTATTCCAGATGAAGCTCTATCCACTCACTTTAAATGGTGTGTTAGGGAAGGTGATGACTTCTCCTACTATGGGTTCCCTGAGCCATTTTATCTATAGAACAAGGGAATTCAAGTCGCTGGACTAGAAGTCTTCGATGATTGCTCCATTAATATGGCTACTGTTTTTGTTCCCACTCGGGACAAACAACCTCCATTAGAATGGACTCATCTTGCTGATAGCAACATTTTTGGTATGTTGTTTGGACAAGAAGCTGTCCCAGAGAAGTCTAAAGCTGATGTTGTTATTGCTGCTCTGTCCAACCCAAGCTTTGATCCAAGGCTCATGATTGTTGAAGACGGAGAAGTTAAGGCGGTCTCATGGGTCGATACTGAGGAGAATAATTTTGCTTTGTCTGTAGGAGAGTCTGTTCCTAAGGACATAGAGTCAGGTTTTAATGGTTTAGAGTCAAGTGAGTCTGGTCTTGAGTCTGCTGGCGATGTATTCCTTTCTGCATTCAATAAGATGAACCTTTCTGCTTACTCTGATTCTTCTTTCCCCTCTTCCCTGGACTGCTGCGCCAATAATAATGTAACTCCCCAAAACCCTTAACCAGAAGATTAACCTAAACCATCAATTAAACCTGTGATTAGTGCAGCGGAACACTAGGGTTGAGGTATTACCGCCGTCCCCACTCGGGACAAAGCAAACACAAAACACCACACATCACCCAAAAATAACAATACTTAAACCCATACAAAACAGTCACCAACTTTGAAATACAACATAACAACCCTTTAAACATTTATATAAAGATTTTCCCACATGAGAAAAGAAAAGTCTCCAAAATTCCCATAAAAGCGCTTGAGGATCGACTAGCAACCACTTTAGAAACGACCTTGAACGGAACGATCTACTTTTGCTTAGCCTTGGCTTTATCCTGTGAGCTCGGACCTCCTAAAACAAAACATTGAAACAAACGCAAGGTGAGTGGGGAAACACTCAGTATACAAACCTCTAATAAGTAAAATGCATTTCACACAAACTTTTTTGATGGCCCGTTAAAACTTTTCGAAAACGGGAAAGAGGAAATGAAATAAATTGTTGAATATATAAATATATATAAGTAGAATAAATATATCTTGCGATAGATAAATGAGTGGTATCCCTTACGATCAGTGCTAAGCACTTCACACACGCGCATGCCCAAACCGATCTAAGTTTGGATTGGGTGACAGATAAATAGTCGACATTGGCCAGGTCTTTAGGACACTCTGATCCGGAGCATCTAAAAAATGGGGCTAGCACTTCACATGACTAGCTAGAATAAAAGGGGCGGGACCACTTAAAACATGGAACACAGATCATTAGTCATGACTTAAAATATAAACAATAGATATTGGAGTTAAAATGAAGGATTAGACAATTTGCGTACCTTGGGTAGTAGAAAGGTCTAGCGACGTGCCTCGAGCTTGGGACGGTTTGGGCGACTTGGAAACTATAATAAGAGCATAAGAAAATTGAGAATTTAAATAAAGTCCTTGCATTTACAAGCTAGGATGAAAGTACTTAAAACTTGATAACTTAAAAGGGATGAGACAAATAGAAATTTCAGTTTTTGATCAATCAAAGATTTGGTGATAACTTGAGCTAGAAAACCCGGATTTTGGCAAACGAGTACTTTTCGGAAAGGGAAAATCACGCCCTACAACTTTGTCAACTAGCCCGAAGGCTAAAAGTGAAAAAGAGGGCTCGAAAAATGGCCTGGACAGAAGCAGAGCACTTGAAATTAATCATGCGGTTTGGAAATTTAAGCGAAATTTATGGTGAAACTTTGAATAGGATCAACGAAAGCTTGTGATGTATAAAGCATCCTTATCAACCAGTTTAGATGAGCATAGAATTGGAGTCCTTGAAGGCTCAAGGAGAGAAGCTATTCGATTATTGAAAACATGAAAGAAACGTTGTCATGCGACGGAAATTAGAAAAGGACATGATTATGAATTTTCGAAAGTTTACGAACCGATGACCGGTGAATTGAATACATAGAAGAGATGGTCCTTGGGCTATTTAGACATCGAGGAAACCCATGAACTCGTCAAGAATTTAAGTGTATAACCTAGCCATCAACAAAACTTAATCGCACTTAAAACCTCAATGACTTAACTCATGGCTTGCTAGAATTCATTAATCCTTTAGGAGGCAAACCTAAACACCAACTTGACCTATTTCAACTTAGAAAACACCTCCAAGCCATCCTAATATTGACACAAAGGCCGCCATCTATTTAGAACTCCTTAAGAGATCACATTCCAACCATAGAGTTAGAATTAATAACTAAAATTCTGGGCAGAACCTTTATTAATGTCTTTCAGTCAAGACCCCATATCTCTCTCACCCGATATCGTATGGACGCAAAACTTATGTTTCTGGAAAGCTTAAAGAGTGAGCTAAAACTCTTATGTTCACCATTAAAACCAACAAGATCTCCAAGTGGACGAAAAAGTAGCATTTAGCTACTGACTCCAGAAAACGTATATAAAAACACACCTTCACAGTTTTGGTTACAACTCGGGCTATACATATCGGAATCCCGAAATTCAAAAGCCGATGGTTAGCTAACAATCTTGGCTACCTTTTAAAGTAGGAAACAGAGCTAAACTCACATTTTAAGTCCCCTAGAATTTTCAGATCACAACCAGCAGCAAAACCAACCCTGGATTTCTCCTTAAATGCATCTTTTTGGCCATTAAACCTATACTAATCCAAACCTAAAGTCCAAATTGAACACTACTCTTGATTTTCCAGAATATAAACCCAGAAAATACTCATCTTCTTCCATAGAAATTCACATGCAACCATAGATTACACATGCAACTATAATTAACACTTGAATTAACATTCTTCCACCAATTTCCACACTAAATTCATATCATCCATGTATGTAATCACTTAATTAACATAGTAGACAATCTAAAACAGTCCTTTAATCATCATATTTCTCCTCTAAAACCACATGCAAGCAAGAATTTCAACATTCAACAAGAACTTAGCAAGAACTCATCCAAAATCAAATCAAACTATACATGCATCCTTCTCAAACTCAAACCCTAATTAACCCAACTTAGCCACAACTTAAATTCATGCTTAGAAATCATAAAAGAGATGAAGAACTTCAAGAAAACACAATTTATAAATGAAATTTCAGATTTGAAACATAAAGAATAGAGTTAGGGTTTAAGATTATACCACTTGGAGAAGAACTTGGAGAAGAAAACACAAGAGAGAGGGAAGAGGGGCGTTCGGCCACCTCTGGGCCGCCGGCTGGCCGCCGGCCGGTCGCCGGAAAACGCCCTAACAGGGGGGGCGTGGCTGGCTGGAGAAGAGAGGAGGAGGGAGGAGAGGGAAGTGTTTGTGTAAAATCTGATTTATGAAAATGAATTAAAAGACCTTAGACTCCTCCCCCTCTTATATAAATAAACCCCTTAATTAACTTATTATCTAATTAGTAATTAAACTAAATCAATCATGTAATTAGAAATTAGCTAGGTAAAATAATTGGTATTGACTAAATAAAATTAATGAACATAAACTTGGTAAAATAATTTAGTATACGATTAAATAAAATTACTTGGAAATAAACTGGGTAAAATTTACTAGTATTGAACCAAATAAAATAAATTAGTAGGATAACACTTATTAAAATAAATTGGACCATAAATGTAATTAGGAAGGTTGGATAACATTAATCATAATCGAAATGGGAATTAAAATTAATATAATCTTCTTCGGTTACAAGCGTAAAAGTGAGAACGATAAAATAAATTATATAACTTATCATAAAAGTATTCATAAACTCGTAATAGTAAATTATAACTTTAAATTCGAGATAACATAAAATCAACCCGTTTAACCATCGCCTTACTCGAGACCTGTCGCGCATAAAAATAAATAATAATAATAACAGTAATAACCATATTAACGTAAAAGAAAGAAAATTTTTAACAGCGTAATTTAGTTAATCACCATGATTAAGGCCTTAATTAATACGGGTTTAGGGCGGGTCGTTACAAATAATATAGAATTTAATGAACCCTTAAAAGAATTTTCTAATGAACATGAGCATAAAATGGCGGTGTTGGAAGACATCATCACCATAAATGTGGGCACAGAAGAACAACCTTGGGAGTTGAAGTTTGGTAGCTCACTCACAGCAGAAGAACTGGTAACATTCACGGAGCTTCTCAAGGAGTTTGTTGATGTATTCGCGTGGTCCTACAAGGACATGCCTGGGATTGATAGGGAAATTAGGGAGCATACCATACCTTTGCTTCCTAATGCAAAGCCAGTTCGATAAAAGGCAAGAAGGATCAAGCCTGAATGTGCTAAGAAAATTGAGAAAGAAGTAATCAAGCAGCTTAACGCTAAGTTCATCAAAGCAGTCTAATACCCCGAATGGATTGCTAATATTGTCCCAACACCCAAGAAAGATGGGAAAGTACGCATGTGTGTAGACTTTCGAGACCTCAACAAAGCTAGTCCCAAGGATAGTTTCCCCTTGTCTCATATCGATGTATTAGTGGATAACACTTGCGGGCATGAGCTCCTATCCTTTATGGATGGATATGTTGGTTTCAATCAAATCAAAATGGCGGAAGAAGACATGGAGAAAACCTCATTCACTACACCATGGGGAACATATTGTTATGTGGTTATGCCTTTTGGTCTCAAAAATGTTGGGGCAACATATCAAAGGACAGCCAACACCCGACTTCATGATATGGTGCATACAGAGGTAGAGGTTTATGTGGATGACATGATCGTTAAGTCCAAAACAAGAGAAGAGCACATTCCTAACCTCCGTAAGTTCTTCCTGCGAATTCGCAAATACAAGATACGGCTTAATCCAGCAAAGTGCACCTTTGGTGTCACCTCTAGGAAGCTACTAGGCTATGTGGTTAGCCAACGAGGCATTAAAGTTGACCCTTCAAAGATAAAGGCTATTCAAGAGTTGCAACCACCCATAACAGAAAAAGAAATAAGAGGCTTCCTAGGACGAGTCCAATACATCAGCAGGTTCATTTCCAAGCTAACCATGACTTGTGAACCTTTGTTCAAGAAACTAAAGAAAGGAAGCAAAATAGAATGGGACGATCAATGTCAAGCGGCTTTTGATAAGATCGAGTATTTGCAACATCCTCCAGTCCTCATGCTGCCAGTACCAGATGAGCCTCTACTCCTTTACCTTACCGTGACTAGCTCTACAATGGGGGTTATGCTAGCTCAGAAGGCTGAAGGTCAAGAGAGCGCCATCTACTACTTGAGCAAGAAGTTCTTGGACTATGAAAGTGGATATGCAGACATAGAGAAAATGGCTCTTGCACTAGTATGGGCCACCAAGAAGTTAAGACATTGCATGCTTTCACATACAGTATATGTCATAGCTGAGAATAATCCCATCAAGTTCATCATGGAACAACCTACCATCAACAACCACATTGCTAGATGGGTGGTCATAGTGTCAGAATTCAATCTTCTGTACTTGCCTCAGAAATCCATCAAAGGACGAGTTGTTTCTGATTTCCTGGCTGCCTCACCATCACAGGAACCTCCAAGCACTCACATGGAATTCCCAGATGAGAATGTATTTTTCACTGACGAAATAACATGGGAAATGTATTTTGACGGAGCTTCTAACCAAATGGGTTGCGGAGTGGGAGTTTTTGTTAATCTCTCCGGAAGGGGCACATGTCCCTGTATCTGTAAAATTGGACTTTGATGCTACTAACAATGCTGCAGAATATGAAGCATGTATCAAGGGTCTGCACGCCGCCTTGGCTCTAGGCATACGCCCTGTAAAAGTTTTTGGAGATTCTAGCCTCATCATTAATCAGGCTAAAAATACATGGAAGGTCCGGAATGAATGACTCATGGCATATCAACAGAAGCTCTTGGGACTTACTGACCAATTCGAGCAAATCAGTTTCCAGTACCTCTCAAGGGATCACAATGAGTTAGCTGACGCCTTAGCCAAGTTGTCTTCAATGATATCCATACCATCAGGCACGCTTCAATTACCAGTAGTAGTGGAGCGACAGTCTGAACCTGCATATGTTTATAGCATGGAAGCACAAGAGGAAGAAACTGAGGAATGGTTCCATGACATATACAATTTTCTTCGGAAAGGATAATACCCAGCTGAGTTGGATGCTCGAGGACAGCGAGCAGTCAGGTCTCTAGCAGCGCAATACTGCTTGATCCAGGATCGACTTTACAAGAAATCACCTACGAGCATTAATCTGTTATGCGTCGATGCTAGGAGCGCTCAGGAGATCATGACTACTATACATGGAGGAGAGTGTGTTCCCCACATAAATGGACGTATGCTAGCTAAGAAGATTCAAAGGGCCGGTTACTATTGGTCCAATATGGAGGCAGATTGTTTACAATTCGTTCGAAAGTGTCACAAATGCCAAGAACATGCCAACCTATAGCATCAACCCCTGTCATACCTAACTACTTTGACATCTCCATGGCCATTCTCGGTATGGGGTATTGACATCATTGGAAAATACACCCAACTGGAACAGGAGGACATGAGTACATATTAATCTCCATCGATTATTTCACTACATGGGTAGAGGCGGCCTCTTTTGTCAAACTCACATCCAAGCAAATGGCCAAATTCATCCTTCAAAACATCATATGTCGATATGGAGTGCCTCATGAGGTCGTTAGTGACAATGGAAGCCATTTTCGGAAGGAAGTAGAAACTTTGCTCGCCACTTACGAAATCCAGCATCACCGATCTTCACCTTATCGACCTCAAGCTAACGGAGCTGTAGAAGCGGCCAATAAAACAGTGACTGGAATCATCAAGAAAATGGTTGTCACTTACAAAGATTGGCCTGATAAGTTGGCATTTGCTCTGTGGGGATACCGAACATCTATACGAACCGCTACAGGTGCGACACCATATTCCTTGGTATATGGGATGGAAGCGGTCTTACCGATTGAAGTAGCAATTCCTTCGTTACGGATAGTGGCCGAAAGTCAATTTCCAGAAGCATAATGGGCTAGAGAAAGGTTCGAAGAGTTGATGTTGATGGATGAAAGGCGATTGAGAGCATTACATAATGTGCAAGTATACCAAAATAGGATCACTCGTGCTTTTAATAAGAAGGTGAAAAGTCGTTCGCTTCAAGTAGGTGATTTGGTGCTTAAGGAGATGAGGGCACCTATACAAGATCCAAGGGGAAAATTCGCACCTAATTGGAAGGGTCCTTACATGATTAACGACATTTTTCCAGGAGGAGCAACTCGGCCTGCTACCATGGATGGAGAAGATATAATTCAGCCCACAAATTTGGACCAACTCAAGCTATACTATGCTTAATATAACCAAGCAACTGGAAAACCAATTTTCAGACACTTGGGATATATTTAATAAATGCTCATGTACTTAAGGAAAATAAAGTTTGCAAAAACACAATACTTGTGAACAATATTTCCCCTTTATTAATTGATAATGCAAGTACACTGCTTAAGAGAATTCAAAAGGCATAATTAAACAAAGGGAAATTGGACGGTAATATACCGACCTTTAGGGGTGTTGAATAGCAATATACCGACCTTCATTTTTAGACAGTAATATCACTGACCTTTATAGTTTGGTAACATTAATGTACTTTAAGGAACTTTTGGGCGGCGAACTGGTTGATGGTCTGACGTGGGAGGTGATGCAAAAAAAACCGGTGCCATTTTTAGGTATTTTTAGGGGTGTTGAGTGTTTGTATTCGATATTTTTAGGATTAGGGGGTTAGTTTTGTTGTTAATTTTTAGGGTGTAAATCCTTGAAGGTACATTAATGTCACAAACCTATAAAGGTCAGTGATATTACTGTCCAAAAGTGAAGGTCGGTATATTGCTATTCAACACCCCTAAAGGTCGGTATATTACCGTCCAATTTCCCTTAAACAAAAGACTATTATGGCAAAGCTGTTTCAGTTCCTTCATTCCCATCCCTCTTCTAATCTTGCTTCACTTTCTCCACTTCGCTAGTTGTCTCATGGTCGGTCTCCATGTCTCTAGGTCCATTAATAGCTTCTCTTTGTCCTTAGGCTTATAGGCCCACCTGCCTAGTTTTCGTGCCTCAACTCTCGGACCAAGTCTATCTTTCACCAAGTCTCTTGCGCCAAGGCGGTCCTTTACCGATGTACGGGGACCCAACCTTTCCTTTATAGATGCTTGCCTTCGTTTCACTTCCACAGCACGGCGGGGTTCAATGGCCGCAATTAGCCATTCATGGTAACCAGCATCGGCAATATAAGACACATGTATTTTCGGAGGAGCTTTGACAGTTGGCCTTCTTTCCCAGTACTTCAGCCATGACTCAATCATCGAACTTCGAAGCTTCAACTGATCGGGAGTTTCACACAGAAGCTCGGGAACATCCTACTTACGACCCATCTGGCGCTTCAATCGCGCCGGAAAATAAAAGGTCATGTGCGTCAACCCGGCAAAACACACATAAACATTGAAGAAGTCATGGGTCACATATTCAGAAATGTGCCACCATTCGATCCGCCATGAGATCTCTCGAGGCTCCTTTAAGAATGTGATCCATTCCGTCACCGAGCGGAGGTCGGTGTATTTCCTCTTTCTCTGACAGTAGTTCGCCATCGCCGATGAAGTCCGGGGTTCTTCGATGAGGCCCAAGTATTCCATTAACCAGATCTGTCGGACAGTTAGCCAGAGTTAGATTGCATGCCAATTATCTCAAACTAACGAAAAAAAAGGTGTAAAACCCGCACGATTTTTACAGGCAGTAGAGACAGAAACTGAGCAGAAGTGGAAAGAAGGAGTGACATACCTGGAGTAGCGGGGGGCTTCCTCGGAAATCATGTTCTGGATTCGGGTCATCTAAGCCCATCATGGTTTCCACTAACATTAGAGGCACGGGATTGTAGCCTCGAGACAGGTCTTCGACGACTTGGATCAAATTCGCCGGTCCGGTTCTTTTGCCGCCATGGTAGAAGCAGAACTCACCGAGAAGGCATAATACGAGCGCTCGCACTCGTATCACGGGACCGTATTCCAAGGTATCGGGCGATTGAAAAAATTCAACAATGGTTTGAAAGTGTACTTTTTCGCCGAATATCGCACTTCCGATGACCCGAGAAGGAAGACATAAGAGCTCTTTGTATTGCTTGGGGATGTCCGTTGGCATTGGAGGCGACGTCGGCCGAGCAAAGTGATTTGTCCCTAGGATCGAGGACCATTTCTCTGGAAGTGGACATAACTCTTTCCCAACAAAGCGGAAGACATGCATCTTCGGATCCCAAAAAGTCTCTGCCGCCCGGAGAAAGTCTTAATTGATCCTCACTTGTCGAAGACTCAGCAAACTTGTTAACTTGTATCTTCCGAGCTCTTTCTTCTCTTCCTTGGACAAGATGCTCATCCAAGTTGCAAGTTTCTTCTCGAATGCCATGAGAATCGGGAGGATGTTCTTTGCGATTTTTTTTAGGAGAGTATGTGATGAAGACTCTGAAGTGATGATGAGGAGTGATGATTATATGGGGTATTTATACACCTTCATGCATGATCAAAAATGGAGATTACAACCAGCAACGATCACATAGCCGTTGCCCTCCATATCCCATGATTTCATCCCATCAGCAATGGTTTGCAAAAAAAAAAAGAAAACCCGCACAGGTTTTGATGTGCCCAGATCACGTGCGCGCCTGTCCAAACCAATGCCAAGGCCTGCTGAAGAGAAAGCCCGCGCGGGTTTTCTGACGACATGGGCTGCCTCTCCGTAGCTTGGCCCGCCCGCTTCTGATTGTATTTGGGCCAAGGAATCAAATTGGCCCGTTCGTTTATTTTTAATGTTTTGGATCTTAACCCAATGATGCTCGGTTCTGAAATTTTTGCTCGAGATTACTCTTACACTTAAGTTTTCGTTTTCTTTTATTTTCTTTTCTTTTTGGGGAAGCGGGATTAAGTTGGGATTGATCCCGTCATGTAGAGAGTCATTCAGAAATGCATTAATAAAATCGTGCATTCACCAAGTCTTGCATAAAAAATAAGAAATAAAATTCATAAGAGTCTTTGTAGGACCCGGGAAATTCCCGTTCGGGGAAATTGTTCTCGGATGCTCTACTTAAGTGATCAGGATCCGACTAAGGTTGCTTAATTCTTAAATGAGGATATTTTTATTTTATGAAATTCATTTTCGGGATGGTGAAATTTTATTTATTTTACAAGTCCGTTTTTTATTATTTAAACACTTGAAATTACACAAAAATATATTAATAATGATTCAAAATCGTCCCAGACCACATTCAGGCCCAAAAGGAAGCACGCGGTCCGCTAGAACCAACAAAACCCGCACGGGTTTTGATGGCTCTTGGGTCGGACTGCCTGTTTCCCTCAGGACAGAGAACATGAATCTAAAATAATAAAATCCGTGTGAGTTTTATTAATTCCTACGCATTTTCTCCCAATTTTTTCACTTTAAATTGGGTGTGTGGAAAGATAATAAATCATTTCTTAATTACTTTTATGTAAATTTCAATATTAAATAATCAAACATAATATAAAAAGAAATAAGAGTCGCCAGCCGATTTAAGGAAACCGACAAACCATAAAAAAGAATAACTCCGGTCTACAAAACCCGATTCTAAGTTCGGGGGTAAGGTTACGAATTCAAGAATTCTTGAATTCGCCCATTAGAGAACGGACTCTACTAAAATTGACATTAAATGAAAAAAAGAGCGGGGAGAAGTTTAATTAATTTCGCAAAATTACATTCTTAACATACAAGATTAAATGAAATTTTTGGTTTATAAAATATGCACAAGTAATGGAATTAAAGTACAAACTACATGATTTAAATAATGACAATAAGAAAGCAATAAATCGAACCTCTTTTGATTTAGGAGCCCGAATGTATTGGTTGAAACTCTTGACTTCCCTTGACTTGATGGATGAAGGATGATCATAAGAGGATTAGGATGGTGTTGGGTAGAGGATGCTTTTCGTGGAGTTATGGTAATGAGAGTAGTGATAATAGTAGAAATATGATGAGAGTTTAGGAGAGTAAGAGTGGAATTATGGTGAGAGTATATTGAGAGTGGTTTATGAGAATTGTTGATTGGTATGAGTGAAAGAATGGAAGCGTATTTATAGTTGGAGGAGGAGAGGTTTAGGAGGGAAGATGAGGGAGACACATCCCCATGATCATGCCCCCTAATCCATGCAAATCACGTAGTCAAGTCAAGAGGGTCAACCCACATGGTGCTAATATCATGGGATAATGATCAAAAAAATGATTTTTGGCGCCAGATTCTGAAATGAAACCCGGCGCGGGTTTTATAAACCCTCGGCACGGATCGCTGACATGGCAAGCAAAACGGCGCGTTTGGGGACAGGAAAACCCGCGCGGGTTTTCTAGCGTGGACCGGGGTGCACCTTGGGCTTGCCTTGGTTCTGGGCTGTCTCTGTTCGCTTAAAACCCGTGCGTGTTTTGTCTCAGCTAGTGGGGTGGTTCTGTTCTGTTTTGTATTGCTTGCTACACTGGCCCAAAAAATGTATTCGGCCTTCAATGCTTTGATGAGTCGGGATTATATTGGTGCAAATCCCGGTGTCTACAGAGAGCCCCCACTTTGATCGAGTCCAAATAGGACGAAGGTCAAAGTAGACTTGATGCCTGTCTTGATGCTGGCGGTACTCTTTTATATGGCGATCGGCTGATGATGTCGTTGGTAACCTTTAGGTGGCGACCGTTGAACGACTGCTGCTGTCGATGTCATGGGAGACCTTTAGGTGGAATCCGTCTGGACTGCTGCGGCTGTTGATGAAGAGGTCATCGGTAACCTTTAGATGGTAACCGTTGGACGACTGATGCTGACGACATCGTGGGTGGCCTTTAGGTGGCAACCGTTGGACTACTGTCGTTGGCAACATCGGTGGAGGCCTTTAGGTGGCAACCGTTTGACGACTGTCGTTGTTGGTGCTCTTTTGTATGGCAACCGGATGATAGATGGCCCCTTTTTTGGCGCCGGCCGGGTGATGGTGCTCTTTTATACGGCAACCTGCTGGATGGTCCCTTTTAGCGACGACCGGATGATGGTGCTCTTTTATGCCACAACCTGCAGGATGGTCCCTTTTAGCGGCGATTGGATGATGGTGCTCTTTTATGTGGCAACCTGAAAATCACAAGAAAATTAAGTATTAGTTTTTTCGGAAATGCAAATGGGTTCAGATTTTTACCTGAATAATGGAGACTCTTGGGCCGCTGGACTTAGGCCGCTGAGATGAAAATTTCTTGTTGATATAAAACCCGTGCGGGTTTTATATCTCCTACTGGGCCGTTGAAAAGCGTTGGGCCGTGAAAATGGGCTTGTAGGGGGCTCAAAACCCGAGCGGGTTTTAGCCTTTTTTTTCTTTTTTTTTTCTTTTTTTTCTCGTGAAAGGAATCAATGGTGGGCCATGCACTTGTGTGGACGAGAAGAGGCCACACAGCTCGGTCTCCTCTTTGGGTGGCAAAGGGATGACCTTTGGATTTTCGGCCAATGAAACGCATTTGGCATCTCGAGGCGGGTCCTAGAAACGAACGGCTGACATTCACTCTTCATTTCTATAAATGCCAAGCCTCATTCATCTCTTTCATTCACACATTCAACTTCTTCTCATCATCTCCCTAGCTCCTCTTTTCTCTCTCTCGAAAATTGCTTTTTGGAGATAATTCAATTTCTTGAGAAAATGCATCGTAGAAGTCGCAGAAATCCTCCTCTTCCTCATGCGGCGGCATGGCCTCATGAGATGTCTTCGAGGCGCAATTTCATCCCAGGTGCAAATGCCGACCCTTCGGATCTCACTATCCAATCTTGGAAGCATGCTTGGTTCTGCCATTCCCATGGAAAGGTAACCTGTCAAACAGTCCTCTTTTGATGCTTAGCTTTAATAATGAAAAATGAGCAAGCACGAATTTATTTTTCATGTCTTGTCGATTTTTATTATTTTTAGTATGCTTGTATGTCCTCATGATTTATTCACAACCCTTTTTGAGAAACGGACCACACTCGACCCAAAGAAAAAAGGAATAGGTTGTATGCATATTCGGCCCAAAGGGAACAAAAACACACGGCCCATTTAAACAGAGAAAACCCGCGCGGGTTTTCTGGACCATATCCCAGAAAGAGAAACTGGGCCTAGATGGGCGGCCCACTTGCGGAGCTAAAACCCGTGCGGGTTTTCTGGACCATAAACCCCAAAAGAAAAAGAAATTGGGCCTGGATGGGTGGCCCACTTGCGGAGCCAAAACCCGTGCGGGTTTTAACATTGCTGGGCCGGTTTATTTGGGCCGGCAGATTCTTTTTGCTAAATTCCTTTATCTTGCCGGCCATGGCTATGAGCCCAGTGTCGGTGCTGGGTCCAGCTAGGGCCCGAAAGACTATGCATGTAGCCAATGCCATAGGTGAGCCCCCGACTTTAATTTTGCACTGTTTTGTCATTAGGAGGACAATCTGAAAACTCCCGGCGTCCTAACGGATCTCCTTAATGTAGCTGATTTGATTCCCGGGGATTTCATTAGCAACACCCTTACTGCAGCAGGACTCATGCCGTTCTAAAAATGCCTGGTGGCCTGGAAAGGCCGTACATTTCTCGTGATAGGCCGCGCTATGGCGGAAAGGTTTTGGGACACCACCAACTCCTTCCATCTACCTGTAGGAGAGATGACGATTACCCCCACAGATTTTTTTATGATCACTGGTCTTCCTTGGGGTGGGCGTGACATAGTCTTTAGTGCCGAGATCCCGCCAGTGGTTCTGGACTTGCTGGGTCCAATGTCAACCCGTTTGGGCCCAGGTCAGGGTCTGTCCAACCTCGCCTATGCGCACTTCGAGGCAGCCATCTGTGATGCCAACTTTCAGAATTTGCCTGGAGATCAACGTCGCTTTATCTTTTTGGCTTATGTTATTTCCGCCACTCTTTTTGCCAATTGGGGAGATAATATTACTTTGACCTGGTTCCGGAATCTCCTGGATTTGAACGAGGTTCGGAACTTGAATTGGGGCAAGGTTGAGTATGCGAATTTCCTCCCATGGCTTCGTCGCGGTGTCAGACTGACGCTGGATGATGATCCCGTTTACCTCCACGAGTCTCATACCCGATTTCGGTATGGTCCTTTGTGGAAGGTGCTCGAGGAACGTACCCGAGACTCCTATTTGTAGTCTAGCTACTCTTTTGCTATTTCTTTTGACTTTATAATCATGCAGTCATGGGCATATGAGTATATCTTGTCCTTGGGCATTCGCTCCAAGAGAAATAGGACGGTCCCAACTACTGAACGCTGGACTGCTGAGGGTATACGAGGGAAGAAATTTCAGTCGGGCAGCCTTGATCATATTCGTCTGTAACGCCCCAACCTTAATCACAAGATCAAGATTATACTTTAGAATCCTAAACTCGTGATTAGCGCAGCGGAACACCTTAGGTCGAGGCATTACCGCCGTCCCTACTCGGGACAAGGCAAAACACAAAACCACAATATAACAATACACCATAAAACGCATTTAAACTCCATACAATCCAACTGCTAAACTTAAAGTACACACACATTATACAACCTTTTATCATACATATCATAGGTTTCCACAACCCAGTGGCCTTTAACGCCCTTGGGCAACCTTGAACACCGATCTTCGATCGCCTTTAGAGAACTGTTCTGTACAGACGACTTACTCGTGATTAACCTCGCCTTTATCCTGGGAGCTCGGACCGCCTAAAACAAAACATTAAAAACATTCGCAAAGTGAGTGGGGAAACACTCAGTACGTAAACCTCCAACACGTCAAACCGTTCGGAAACGGTTTTTAGTGCCGGCATTTAAATTCATTTTGAAAACGGGAAGGGGGACATAAAACATGCTAAACCATTGAATACTTTAGCTATGAAAGTTCTATGCATATACTATGCTTAACAATAAAATGATTTCATAAAGTAAAACTGTGGTGTCCCTTTTGAGATCGATGCCGAAGCATCTCGCGCACGTACGCCCAAACCGACCTCGAGTTTGGATGGGTGATCGCTAGGCGATCGACGCCAGTCGAGATTACTCCGATAGAGCTCAGAAAAGGCTAGGCTGCGCTCTAGCTCTTGTAGAATAGGTATCGGGACCACTTATAAAACACTAAAATCGTTAGAATATAACTTATGCAATAAAACTGTACTTTGACTTTAAATAGAAAAAGAGTTGGACAATTTGCGTACCTGAAGCGAGTGAGTTGCTCGGTGGCGATCTCTACTGGGAATGGCTTGGGTCGAGCAGACTTTGAGCTATAACAATAGAGTTCGGTATTAAAATAGGAGCCATGAATAGATGAGGGCGTAGAGCCTTGCAATAAAGTTTCGGAGTTAAAACGTATAAAAATTTCAGGTTTTTAAGGCAATAGTATTTTGGTCGTAGCTCGGATTTCGCTATGCGAGTACTTTTCGGAAAGGGAAAAAATATACTCTACAAGTTTGATGGCCGGGCCAGAGGCTAAAAAGGATGATAAGGGCTCGGAAAAGCTCGTCGATGCAGTAAATTACCAAAATAGTCATATACGAAGTTTCCGAGTGTTTGAATATAAAATTGAGAAGACTTTGGTAAACGCTTTAACTTATAAGAGCTTTATGGACTAAGGAACACTTGTAAAATATAACCTCTCAAATTACCCAAAAAGACTTTAAAAACTTCAGTACGATAGAAACTTCTCAATAAATTTAGGAAGTTTCAAAATTAAAACGGTAAAACGGTAAAATAGTTTCAAAGTCTCGGGGTCCTTCAACATTGGCTCTAAGGTTCTCACTTAACAACTATATCACAAATACTATATTCCTTAGATTAGCCACTCTTAAACCCACTTATAAGTCCTTTATAACAATATTTAACCCCTTAATGTACTTATACAATCACCCAGAAAATTCCAGTTTTTCAGCTCTGTTTCCGGGTCCTATAACTTACACTCCGACATCGGTTTAAGACATACCATACGCTGGAAAGCTCGTCGAGTCCTCTAAAACTCTTATGTTGAACACTTTTCCAGAATCAAACTCCATTTGGTCGAAAAGCACCCAACAATACACTGACTCCAAAATTCGTATGCAATTGCGCGGCTTTACGGTTTTGGCTCTAACTTGAGTTATACAAATCGAAAACTCGAAATTCCAAAGCCCGGTGTTTACTAACATCTTAGGCTACCTTTTTACACTAATTTCTGGGCTCGAAACTAATTTTAGCATCCCCTATAAAAATCACAAAATGGGCAGTAGGTTCTGGACAAAATTTAGCCCTCAAGCATGCTTGTTTTCATCCAAACTTTATACCAAATATACACCCAATGTAATCTATGCATAACCTCACTATTTTCCAGAATTTTTACCTCTAAAATTAGCATCCATACTTGTATAATTCACATGCAACAACTCACATACATTTGTACTTAAACTACACCACAAATAACATGGTTTTCTTCACAACTTCATGTAATTCATCCAAACAACTCAAGAATACTTTATTATCTCTACAAAACAGAAAGTATAACTCAAAAATCTCTACCAATCCAACATGCATGACCATAGAACATCATCATCTTCGTCAATTCACAAAAACCTCAACACATTTCACACAACTTGAACCAAAACACTTAGTTTCATTCACTAGAATCAATTACCACAATATATACTCTAATTTCATAAAAGAAAGTAGTAATTTAGCATAAAAACATCATGGTAAAACTATAATATCAAAACCTTCAAAATTCATAACAATGGAGGAGAGATAACCTGAGAAATACCACTTGAAAAGATGAATAAAATGGACTAGGATGAAGAGGAGAGGGAGAGCTTCAAATTGGTGTCGGAAATTTTGGCCGGAATCTCGCCGGAAACGGGCGGTCGCCGGCGAAACAGAGGAGGGGGCTGGGGTGCTGCTGCCTGGCGTGAAGAGGGAGAAAGAGGGCTGAGTTGTGTTGTCAAATTTGAAATGAAATATGACCCCTAAACTCCCCCACTTGCATATATATTACTCCCTTTAATTAGCTTAACTAAAATATTAATAAACATTGCAATTATAACACTAATATAAAAATACTAATATTACTAATAAAACATAAAATGGGTGTTTCATATATACCTTAGAATTATAATGAATTTGATCAGTTTTAAAAAGACGGTAAATCGGCAACCCGAAATTAACTTCGTTTCGATGTGGAAAAATAATCTATAAAATAAACCGACTTTCAAATAAGATTGTAGAACCTAAAATAATTATAATTTAAGGTCCTAAATAAATAATAATGAGCTCGGTAAAAGTTTGACCGGTAAACTGACCGCTTCGCCATTCCGCCGAAACCTGTCACCGTTAGCTAACCGCAAGGTACAAATTAATTTAATAAGCAATTAAAACTAATTAAACAAGTTTAAGGTACTATAATAGCTATGGTTTAGGGCGGGTTATTACATCCTCCCCCCCCCCTTAAAAGAAGTTTCGTCCCCGAAACTTGCTGTTCGATAAAACCTTTGCGGTGAGAAGCATCTTAAAAGAGATGGGGGTAGTTTTAGGAGTATTCTCAGTCCTAACTCTGAGTGGCTGGTATCTTATCCTTAACTAATCTCAGTGACACTCTTGGCCCTTGGGGTTAGTCGCACAGTCCATTGATTCTTGGGAGGGGTACTTGTCCTCGTTCGTTCTCAACTTTCGGTAGTCAACGTATAATCTTCTTTACCATGCTCGTATAAGACTTTGTCATTACATTCGTCTGACATAGGTATGCCGTCTGTTCATTCTTTCCATATGTTTCCATGATATCGTATCTCATCCGAAGGTTACAGTCATCATCATGACAAGCACCTTACACTGGTTATTCATACAACTTTGAACTCATTTCTCTTGGTATCACTTCCTAAGATAAGGCCCAAAACACTGGGTTTTTATCCCTGTTAATTAGCTGAGCACTCTTTTCCCATCATAAAAAAAATATGGCAAGAACCTTTTCTTTCTCAGATATGTCCATATGGCTTTTATGTCCTTTGGAAGAAGAGCCAAACTTTCTTCAAGCGTTCTATACTCTTGAACCCACGAACATCTAATCGTAAGAAACCTTGACCCAAAGGTCTCTAATATTTTCTTAAACGGCGATTTCTCTACCTTTCCTATCTTACCTCAGGTATCATCTGATTCCATACAAACTAACATTTCTCCATTCTGCTTTTCTCCCTTTGTTAACTTCTTTCAAGGCATCTATTTCTTATGAAAGGCACCAACAGGCACGGAGGAAACATGATAATAGGGAGGTGCCATCAATTAAGAGGTAAGAACATGAATTTTGAAAATGAATAGCAACAAGGCAAAGGTTTACACTGGTAGACTTAAAGCCTTAAAACGACGTGGATGAATAAAGGTATTCTTTAGTCCAACGACGCATGTATATCGATTAAGAAAATTGGGATCAATAAGTAATAGCATATTTGCCAAAGATGATGATTACAATGATTTCGTGAATGAGGAAATTCATAAGTACATCGAAATGAGCTTGAATTGGAGAAGAGAGCTATCGGGATTGATCTTCTGATTACCAAATTAAACAATTAAAGTTTGGAATGTATGAATACTTTGTGATAACTCTCTGGAATAATAGAGCATAAGCTATTGATCTTAAACAAAGGACAGCGTTTGTGGCAACTAAGCTTTGAAAAGAATGTTCAAATTCATGATAAGACGTGACCATCACCTGGGAACAAATGAATCTTAACGAATAAGAAGGGTCATATGAGTCTAATAAAGTTTTGTCTTTGGAAACATAACGAGTCAGCAATGGACGAAAGTAGGTAATGGTCCTGACGAATTTGTTCATGGATTGGCAACGTGCCATCAAGAGTAGGTCATTGAATGTTTTAACACACTGGACTGGTAACAAAGATAGGATCTGATAAAGATTCGTGAGAATAAACAAGGATTCTGATAAAGACTCTGGAGAATAAACAAGGATAGGAAACGAGAAGCTTGGATTTTAAAATTGCAATGAGGGGGTAAACTTTATTAGGAGGATGTACAATGAGAACAGGGAATAAAAGTTGAACCTGAGCGATGATCTTGAAGTATAAAAATCATACTGAAGAAATTTGATTCCCCGCAATGGTTGCTCGTTAATAGCTATCCTCCAAAAGCAACTTTTCTTATCCTAGTGGCGGAATGAGTATGGGCCTGGGCGCGTAGCTATCCCCAGGTTATACGGAGAACCTTGTATTTCCAAATTAATTTCCCCGATCCTTGAAACATATTCCAACCTTATTACGGAGTATACCCTTATTCGACATAACTTATTGTCATCACCACTTTATGACTTGTTCTGTATATGTCCTTAGTTTGTAGCCAATTTCATTCTCATAAGGCCTTTCTCGCCTCACCTAGCTATAAAGTCCACAAGCATATTCGTATAGTAGGGGAAACTTCCAGTTAAATTTCCTCGGCCCTATAACAACGTAAAACTTATCGCCCTTAATGGCTATCGCAAGCACTTGCTAGTTAGAAACCTTCGACATACGATACTAATGTAAACATCCTAGAATATGAGAATGTCCCTTCCATTTGTCTTTAGGGTACCCCTTTTACCACCATATCCGGATTACATTTTAACACTAAACAAATTCTAAAGTCCCCAAACTATTTCCAATGCGTCCCTTTACTCAAAGGCATGGGAAGGTCCCACAAACTTAGCATAGATTAACTAGTTACGAGATGACTCTGGGACAGAAGAGTCGGTCAACCACGAAGGTCACTTCGGTCATTTAACTTAGCGGCGGTTAGCTTCTAGTTAACCCTATACGTGAGTTAATCAAAGAAGATTCTCATGATGAGAGGCCTCTTAATTCTAATCATTAGTGCTCTTAGGCTCTTGGTTAACTTTATGCTCGTCGGGATCCATATCAGAATTTTTCTTCCTCCGCGGGTTCGTGCTCTAACGGTGCTGACCCACGTCGTTGGGAGGGAAACATGCGGAGGGGTTAGACTCGCGTTTAGATGAGCGGGCAACGATAACGTCTCGTGTAGGAAAAGCCCTAGCTCGCACACACGTGATCGCTTAAGCGAAGCAACTTGAATGATAACATCTTCCAATGCGGTGTGATTCTGCGCTCAATGTAGCTGTAGTCGAAACACCAGGGGCATCGGTCGATTCTTCCTGACGGGGTAGCTTCTTGCAGCATCCCACAGACTCTTGTGAGGAAAGGTGGCGATAAGCACCAAACTTGGCACTCATCATTGCGACGCTCAAATTGCGGATTCGCCGCGCCAAGGATATCAAAGGCGTTTTGCAGCTCCTTGAGACGGACTTGGACATTGGTCTTGGGCTCCCGCAACATCGTGAAGAGGTTAGAAAAAGGGTCACGATTGTGATCCATCCATGCCCTATGTTCTATGTGACATCGATAACAAGTTTTAATAACTTTGACATTGAAAAACTGTGTTGAAAGAATTAAACGAATGAAAATTAAGGCGAGGTCCGAGACTCAACTAACTTAAACCTTACTTACCTTAAAAAGGTACTCTTGTTCCATCTCATGATTACTGTGATCTTACATACTATCTTTGGATCATGCCAAACATTCGTATCATATAAACATCTTTAATCCTTTCACTCTACACCTTGGCAAGGCTTTTAGCCCCTCATTTGAGCTTTACATCATTTCCTCTTGAAATTGGACTTATAAATTCCTATTTGGATGACTAAAACCTCCTTTTAAGGACTACTTTAACATGCTTCGTCCACAGTGGCACTTATACACATAACATGCTTTGCTCATAACAAACCTTTAAATTAAAACAACACGTAGATAAGCTTTCTTAAACTTGCTAATAAACTTCCAAATTTCTGAAGAAATTTTGGCAGCACTCCCCCTATAAATTGAACTATCCCAAATTTTACATAATCTTCAATCCTGCAAGGGAAACTCTTACATTTCATATAATCATCTAGAGCTTCAAGCTCAACATCCATCCCAACAATTTCACATAATTCCAACTCAATCCACAAAGGACTCATACACCTATAAGAGACACATATGTCACCATACTTAGCGTCCATACTTCACAAATGCATATCACACTTGCTTGAAAATTTCTATACCCTTAAATCCTCCTTATAACTTCGCTCTGATACCACAACTGTAACGCCCCAACCTTAATCACAAGATCAAGATTATACTTTAGAATCCTAAACTCGTGATTAGCGCAGCGGAACACCTTAGGTCGAGGCATTACCGCCGTCCCTACTCGGGACAAGGCAAAACACAAAACCAAAATATAACAATACACCATAAAATTGTACTAAACTCCATACAATCCAACTGCTAAACTTAAAGTACACACACATTATACAACCTTTTATCATACATATCATAGGTTTCCACAACCCAGTGGCCTTTAACGCCCTTGGGCAACCTTGAACACCGATCTTCGATCGCCTTTAGAGAACTGTTCTATACAGACGACTTACTCGTGATTAACCTCGCCTTTATCCTGGGAGCTCGGACCGCCTAAAACAAAACATTAAAAACATTCGCAAAGTGAGTGGGGAAACACTCAGTACGTAAACCTCCAACACGTCAAACCGTTCGGAAACGGTTTTTAGTGCCGGCATTTAAATTCATTTTGAAAACGGGAAGGGGGACATAAAACATGCTAAACCATTGAATACTTTAGCTATGAAAGTTCTATGCATATACTATGCTTAACAATAAAATGATTTCATAAAGTAAAACTGTGGTGTCCCTTTTGAGATCGATGCCGAAGCATCTCGCGCACGTACGCCCAAACCGACCTCGAGTTTGGATGGGTGACTGCTAGGCAGTCAGACGCTGGCCAGGTCGAGATTACTCCGATAGGAGCCTGTAAAAGGCTAGGCTTCGCTCTAGCTACTGTAGAATAGGTATCGGGACCACTTATAAAACACTAAAATCGTTAGAATATAACTTATGCAATAAAACTGTACTTTGACATTAAATAGAAAAAGAGTTGGACAATTTGCGTACCTGAAGCGAGTGAGTTGCTCGGTGGCGATCTCGGCTGGGGAATGGCTTGGGTCGAAGCAGGACTTTGAGCTATAACAATAGAGTTCGGTATTAAAATAGGAGCCATGAATAGATGAGGGCGTAGAGCCTTGCAATAAAGTTTCGGAGTTAAAACGTATAAAAATTTCAGGTTTTTAAGGCAATAGTATTTTGGTCGTAGCTCGGATTTCGCTATGCGAGTACTTTTCGGAAAGGGAAAAAATATACTCTACAAGTTTGATGGCCGGGCCAGAGGCTAAAAAGGATGATAAGGGCTCGGAAAAAGCTCTGGTCAGTAGCAGTAAATTACCAAAATAGTCATATACGAAGTTTCCGAGTGTTTGAATATAAAATTGAGAAGACTTTGGTAAACGCTTTAACTTATAAGAGCTTTATGGACTAAGGAACACTTGTAAAATATAACCTCTCAAATTACCCAAAAAGACTTTAAAAACTTCAAAGTACGATAGAAACTTCTCAATAAATTTAGGAAGCTCCGGTAAATTAAAACGGTAAAACGGTAAAATAGTTTCAAAGACTCGGGGTCCTTCAACATTGGCTCTAAGGTTCTCACTTAACAACTATATCACAAATACTATATTCCTTAGATTAGCCACTCTTAAACCCACTTATAAGTCCTTTATAACAATATTTAACCCCTTAATGTACTTATACAATCACCCAGAAAATTCCAGTTTTTCAGCTCTGTTTCCGGGTCCTATAACTTACACTCCCGACATCGGTTTAAGACATACCATACGTTTTCGGAAAGCTCGTCGAGTCCTCTAAAACTCTTATGTTGAACACTTTTCCAGAATCAAACTCCATTTGGTCGAAAAGCACCCAACAATACACTGACTCCAAAATTCGTATGCAATTGCGCGGCTTTACGGTTTTGGCTCTAACTTGAGTTATACAAATCGAAAACTCGAAATTCCAAAGCCCGGTGTTTACTAACATCTTAGGCTACCTTTTTACACTAATTTCTGGGCTCGAAACTAATTTTAGCATCCCCTATAAAAATCACAAAATGGGCAGTAGGTTCTGGACAGAATTTAGCCCTCAAGCATGCTTGTTTTCATCCAAACTTTATACCAAATATACACCCAATGTAATCTATGCATAACCTCACTATTTTCCAGAATTTTTACCTCTAAAATTAGCATCCATACTTGTATAATTCACATGCAACAACTCACATACATTTGTACTTAAACTACACCACAAATAACATGGTTTTCTTCACAACTTCATGTAATTCATCCAAACAACTCAAGAATACTTTATTATCTCTACAAAACAGAAAGTATAACTCAAAAATCTCTACCAATCCAACATGCATGACCATAGAACATCATCATCTTCGTCAATTCACAAAAACCTCAACACATTTCACACAACTTGAACCAAAACACTTAGTTTCATTCACTAGAATCAATTACCACAATATATACTCTAATTTCATAAAAGAAAGTAGTAATTTAGCATAAAAACATCATGGTAAAACTATAATATCAAAACCTTCAAAATTCATAACAATGGAGGAGAGATAACCTGAGAAATACCACTTGAAAAGATGAATAAAATGGACTAGGATGAAGAGGAGAGGGAGAGCTTCAAATTGGTGCCGAAATTTTGCGAATCTCGCGGAAACGGGCGGTCGCTAAACAGAGGAGGGGGTCAGGTGCTGCTGCCTGGCGTGAAGAGGGAGAAAGAGGGCTGAGTTGTGTTGTCAAATTTGAAATGAAATATGACCCCTAAACTCCCCCACTTGCATATATATTACTCCCTTTAATTAGCTTAACTAAAATATTAATAAACATTGCAATTATAACACTAATATAAAAATACTAATATTACTAATAAAACATAAAATGGGTGTTTCATATATACCTTAGAATTATAATGAATTTGATCAGTTTTAAAAAGACGGTAAATCGGCAACCCGAAATTAACTTCGTTTCGATGTGGAAAAATAATCTATAAAATAAACCGACTTTCAAATAAGATTGTAGAACCTAAAATAATTATAATTTAAGGTCCTAAATAAATAATAATGAGCTCGGTAAAAGTTTGACTAGAATCGACGCTTCGCCATTCCAATAACCTGTCACCGTTAGCTAACCGCAAGGTACAAATTAATTTAATAAGCAATTAAAACTAATTAAACAAGTTTAAGGTACTATAATAGCTATGGTTTAGGGCGGGTTATTACATCCTCCCCCCCCCTTAAAAGAAGTTTCGTCCCCGAAACTTGCTGTTCGATAAAACCTTTGCGGTGAGAAGCATCTTAAAAGAGATGGGGGTAGTTTTAGGAGTATTCTCAGTCCTAACTCTGAGTGGCTGGTATCTTATCCTTAACTAATCTCAGTGACACTCTTGGCCCTTGGGGTTAGTCGCACAGTCCATTGATTCTTGGGAGGGGTACTTGTCCTCGTTCGTTCTCAACTTTCGGTAGTCAACGTATAATCTTCTTTACCATGCTCGTATAAGACTTTGTCATTACATTCGTCTGACATAGGTATGCCGTCTGTACATTCTTTCCATATGTTTCCATGATATCGTATCTCATCCGAAGGTTACAGTCATCATCATGACAAGCACCTTACACTGGTTATTCATACAACTTTGAACTCATTTCTCTTGGTATCACTTCCTAAGATAAGGCCCAAAACACTGGGTTTTTATCCCTGTTAATTAGCTGAGCACTCTTTTCCCATCATAAAAAAAATATGGCAAGAACCTTTTCTTTCTCAGATATGTCCATATGGCTTTTATGTCCTTTGGAAGAAGAGCCAAACTTTCTTCAAGCGTTCTATACTCTTGAACCCACGAACATCTAATCGTAAGAAACCTTGACCCAAAGGTCTCTAATATTTTCTTAAACGGCGATTTCTCTACCTTTCCTATCTTACCTCAGGTATCATCTGATTCCATACAAACTAACATTTCTCCATTCTGCTTTTCTCCCTTTGTTAACTTCTTTCAAGGCATCTATTTCTTATGAAAGGCACCAACAGGCACGGAGGAAACATGATAATAGGAGGTGCCATCAATTAAGAGGAAAGAACATGAATTTTGAAAATGAAAAGCAACAAGGCAAAGGTTTACACATGTAGACTTAAAGCCTTAAAACGACGTGGATGAATAAAGGTATTCTTTAGTCCAACGACGCATGTATATCGATTAAGAAAATTGGGATCAATAAGTAATAGCATATTTGCCAAAGATGATGATTACAATGATTTCGTGAATGAGGAAATTCATAAGTACATCGAAATGAGCTTGAATTGGAGAAGAGAGCTATCGGGATTGATCTTCTGATTACCAAATTAAACAATTAAAGTTTGGAATGTATGAATACTTTGTGATAACTCTCTGGAATAATAGAGCATAAGCTATTGATCTTAAACAAAGGACAGCGTTTGTGGCAACTAAGCTTTGAAAAGAATGTTCAAATTCATGATAAGACGTGACCATCACCTGGGAACAAATGAATCTTAACGAATAAGAAGGGTCATATGAGTCTAATAAAGTTTTGTCTTTGGAAACATAACGAGTCAGCAATGGACGAAAGTAGGTAATGGTCCTGACGAGTTTGTTCATGGATTGGCAACATGCCATCAAGAGTAGGTCATTGAATGTTTTAACACACTGGACTGGTAACAAAGATAGGATCTGATAAAGATTCGTGAGAATAAACAAGGATTCTGATAAAGACTCTGGAGAATAAACAAGGATAGGAAACGAGAAGCTTGGATTTTAAAATTGCAATGAGGGGGTAAACTTTATTAGGAGGATGTACAATGAGAACAGGGAATAAAAGTTGAACCTGAGCGATGATCTTGAAGTATAAAAATCATACTGAAGAAATTTGATTCCCCGCAATGGTTGCTCGTTAATAGCTATCCTCCAAAAGCAACTTTTCTTATCCTAGTGGCGGAATGAGTATGGGCACAGCGTAGCTATCCCTGTGTTATACGGAGAACATTGTATTTCCAAATTAATTTCCCCGATCCTTGAAACATATTCCAACCTTATTACGGAGTATACCCTTATTCGACATAACTTATTGTCATCACCACTTTATGACTTGTTCTGTATATGTCCTTAGTTTGTAGCCAATTTCATTCTCATAAGGCCTTTCTCGCCTCACCTAGCTATAAAGTCCACAAGCATATTCGTATAGTAGGGGAAACTTCCAGTTAAATTTCCTCGGCCCTATAACAACGTAAAACTTATCGCCTCTTAATGGCTATCGCAAGCACTTGCTAGTTAGAAACCTTCGACATACGATACTAATGTAAACATCCTAGAATATGAGAATGTCCCTTCCATTTGTCTTTAGGGTACCCCTTTTACCACCATATCCGGATTACATTTTAACACTAAACAAATTCTAAAGTCCCCAAACTATTTCCAATGCGTCCCTTTACTCAAAGGCATGGGAAGGTCCCACAAACTTAGCATAGATTAACTAGTTACGAGAGATGACTCTGGGACAGAAGAGTCGGTCAACCACGAAGGTCACTTCGGTCATTTAACTTAGCGGCGGTTAGCTTCTAGTTAACCCTATACGTGAGTTAATCAAAGAAGATTCTCATGATGAGAGGCCTCTTAATTCTAATCATTAGTGCTCTTAGGCTCTTGGTTAACTTTATGCTCGTCGGGATCCATATCAGAATTTTTCTTCCTCCGCGGGTTCGTGCTCTAACGGTGCTGACCCACGTCGTGGGGAGGGAAACATGCGGAGGGGTTAGACTCGCGTTTAGATGAGCGGGCAACGATAACGTCTCGTGTAGGAAAAGCCCTAGCTCGCACACACGTGATCGCTTAAGCGAAGCAACTTGAATGATAACATCTTCCAATGCGGTGTGATTCTGCGCTCAATGTAGCTGTAGTCGAAACACCAGGGGCATCGGTCGATTCTTCCTGACGGGGTAGCTTCTTGCAGCATCCCACAGACTCTTGTGAGAAAAGGTGGCGATAAGCACCAAACTTGGCACTCATCATTGCGACGCTCAAATTGCGGATTCGCCGCGCCAAGGATATCAAAGGCGTTTTGCAGCTCCTTGAGACGGACTTGGACATTGGTCTTGGGCTCCCGCAACATCGTGAAGAGGTTAGAAAAAGGGTCACGATTGTGATCCATCCATGCCCTATGTTCTATGTGACATCGATAACAAGTTTTAACAACTTTGACATTGAAAAACTGTGTTGAAAGAATTAAACGAATGAAAATTAAGGCGAGGTCCGAGACTCAACTAACTTAAACCTTACTTACCTTAAAAAGGTACTCTTGTTCCATCTCATGATTACTGTGATCTTACATACTATCTTTGGATCATGCCAAACATTCGTATCATATAAACATCTTTAATCCTTTCACTCTACACCTTGGCAAGGCTTTTAGCCCCTCATTTGAGCTTTACATCATTTCCTCTTGAAATTGGACTTATAAATTCCTATTTGGATGACTAAAACCTCCTTTTAAGGACTACTTTAACATGCTTCGTCCACAGTGGCACTTATACACATAACATGCTTTGCTCATAACAAACCTTTAAATTAAAACAACACGTAGATAAGCTTTCTTAAACTTGCTAATAAACTTCCAAATTTCTGAAGAAATTTTGGCAGCACTCCCCCTATAAATTGAACTATCCCAAATTTTACATAATCTTCAATCCTGCAAGGGAAACTCTTACATTTCATATAATCATCTAGAGCTTCAAGCTCAACATCCATCCCAACAATTTCACATAATTCCAACTCAATCCACAAAGGACTCATACACCTATAAGAGACACATATGTCACCATACTTCACAAATGCATATCACACTTGCTTGAAAATTTCTATACCCTTAAATCCTCCTTATAACCTGGCTCTGATACCACAACTGTAACGCCCCAACCTTAATCACAAGATCAAGATTATACTTTAGAATCCTAAACTCGTGATTAGCGCAGCGGAACACCTTAGGTCGAGGCATTACCGCCGTCCCTACTCGGGACAAGGCAAAACACAAAACCAAAATATAACAATACACCATAAAATTGTACTAAACTCCATACAATCCAACTGCTAAACTTAAAGTACACACACATTATACAACCTTTTATCATACATATCATAGGTTTCCACAACCCAGTGGCCTTTAACGCCCTTGGGCAACCTTGAACACCGATCTTCGATCGCCTTTAGAGAACTGTTCTATACAGACGACTTACTCGTGATTAACCTCGCCTTTATCCTGGGAGCTCGGACCGCCTAAAACAAAACATTAAAAACATTCGCAAAGTGAGTGGGGAAACACTCAGTACGTAAACCTCCAACACGTCAAACCGTTCGGAAACGGTTTTTAGTGCCGGCATTTAAATTCATTTTGAAAACGGGAAGGGGGACATAAAACATGCTAAACCATTGAATACTTTAGCTATGAAAGTTCTATGCATATACTATGCTTAACAATAAAATGATTTCATAAAGTAAAACTGTGGTGTCCCTTTTGAGATCGATGCCGAAGCATCTCGCGCACGTACGCCCAAACCGACCTCGAGTTTAGATGGGTGACTGCTAGGCGATGACGCCAGTCGAGATTACTCCGATAGGAGCTCAGAAAAGGCTAGGCTTCGCTCTAGCTATCAGAGAATAGGTATCGACCACTTATAAAACACTAAAATCGTTAGAATATAACTTATGCAATAAACCAGATTTGACATTAAATAGAAAAAGAGTTGGACAATTTGCGCACAGGCGAGTGAGTTGCTCGTGGCGATCTCTACTGGGAATGGCTTGGGTCAAGCAGGACTTTGAGCTATAACAATAGAGTTCGGTATTAAAATAGGAGCCATGAATAGATGAGGGCGTAGAGCCTTGCAATAAAGTTTCGGAGTTAAAACGTATAAAAATTTCAGGTTTTTAAGGCAATAGTATTTTGGTCGTAGCTTGGATTTCGCTATGCGAGTACTTTTCGGAAAGGGAAAAAATATACTCTACAAGTTTGATGGCCGGGCCAGAGGCTAAAAAGGATGATAAGGGCTCGGAAAAAGCTCGTCAAGAGTGAAATTACCAAAATAGTCATATACGAAGTTTCCGAGTGTTTGAATATAAAATTGAGAAGACTTTGGTAAACGCTTTAACTTATAAGAGCTTTATGGACTAAGGAACACTTGTAAAATATAACCTCTCAAATTACCCAAAAAGACTTTAAAAACTTCAAAGTACGATAGAAACTTCTCAATAAATTTAGGAAGTTTCGGTAAATTAAAACGGTAAAACGGTAAAATAGTTTCAAAGTCTCGGGGTCCTTCAACATTGGCTCTAAGGTTCTCACTTAACAACTATATCACAAATACTATATTCCTTAGATTAGCCACTCTTAAACCCACTTATAAGTCCTTTATAACCATATTTAACCCCTTAATGTACTTATACAATCACCCAGAAAATTCCAGTTTTTCAGCTCTGTTTCCGGTCCTATAACTTACACTCCCGACATCGGTTTAAGACATACCATACGTTTCGAAAGCTCGTCGAGTCCTCTAAAACTCTTATGCTGAACACTTTTCCAGAATCAAACTCCATTTGGTCGAAAAGCACACAACAATACACTGACTCCAAAATTCGTATGCAATTGCGCGCTTTACTGCTTTGGCTCTAACTTGAGTTATACAAATCGAAAACTCGAAATTCCAAAGCCCGGTGTTTACTAACATCTTAGGCTACCTTTTTACACTAATTTCTGGGCTCGAAACTAATTTTAGCATCCCCTATAAAAATCACAAAATGGGCAGTAGGTTCTGGACAGAATTTAGCCCTCAAGCATGCTTGTTTTCATCCAAACTTTATACCAAATATACACCCAATGTAATCTATGCATAACCTCACTATTTTCCAGAATTTTTACCTCTAAAATTAGCATCCATACTTGTATAATTCACATGCAACAACTCACATACATTTGTACTTAAACTACACCACAAATAACATGGTTTTTCTTCACAACTTCATGTAATTCATCCAAACAACTCAAGAATACTTTATTATCTCTACAAAACAGAAAGTATAACTCAAAAATCTCTACCAATCCAACATGCATGACCATAGAACATCATCATCTTCACAATTCACAAAAACCTCAACACATTTCACACAACTTGAACCAAAACACTTAGTTTCATTCACTAGAATCAATTACCACAATATATACTCTAATTTCATAAAAGAAAGTAGTAATTTAGCATAAAAACATCATGGTAAAACTATAATATCAAAACCTTCAAAATTCATAACAATGGAGGAGAGATAACTTGAGAAATACCACTTGAAAAGATGAATAAAATGGACTAGGATGAAGAGGAGAGGGAGAGCTTCAAATTGGTGCCGGAAATTTTGGCCGAATCTCGCGGAAACAGTGGTCGCCGTGAAACAGAGGAGGGCTGGGGTCACTGCCTGGCGTGAAGAGGGAGAAAGAGGGCTGAGTTGTGTTGTCAAATTTGAAATGAAATATGACCCCTTAACTCCCCCACTTGCATATATATTACTCCCTTTAATTAGCTTAACTAAAATATTAATAAACATTGCAATTATAACACTAATATAACAATACTAATATTACTAATAAAACATAAAATGGGTGTTTCCTATATACCTTAGAATTATAATAAATTTGATCAGTTTTAAAAGACTAAATCTAAGAACCTAAATTAACTTCGTTTCGATGTGGGAAAATAATCTATAAAATAAACCGACTTTGAAATAAGATTGTAGAACCTAAAATAATTATAATTTAAGGTCCTAAATAAATAATAATGAGCTCGGTAAAAGTTTGACCGGTAAACTGACCGCTTCGCCATTCCGCCGAAACCTGTCACCGTTAGCTAACCGCAAGGTACAAATTAATTTAATAAGCAATTAAAACTAATTAAACAAGTTTAAGGTACTATAATAGCTATGGTTTAGGGCGGGTTATTACATCGTCGTTTACTGGATGACCTCACCCCGGTATTTCTTTATGCCTAATATCTTTATCTTATTTATGCCTCTATTCTTGAAATGACTCTCTATCTTTCACAGGACCACGTGAACTGGCGTCCATGGGCGGGGTTTGACTTGAGCGGGCTGCCCACCCCTTTGCAACAAGTAGAGCACAATACTCGCTTTCGCATCCTGATGGAGGGACCCTTGGGCTTCATATGGTACCTGGGGGAGAGAGCTATGAGGCAGATCCTGGGCGGATATCTTGGCCTCCGGATGTCTTAGGAGATTGGATTCGGGGTCGACATTTTGACAACTTCGTGCATGACGTTCCTCAGGAGCATTTTAATAAGGAATTCCAACGATACTTCAGCCGTCTAGCGCCCCGAGTGGTAGGTATTTCTCGCTTTTCTTTGTGCCTTTGACCGACTCCTAACCATAAAGTCTTGCAGTTGGGACCCTATGCTATGGCTGCAGAGGTGGAAGCCCAACCGGCGGGGAGAAAGATTGGCGGTTTCTTGGAGGTTGAGACTAGCATTCAGTGCTCCGCGCTTCAAGAGTTTGAGCGGAAACCGGTAATCCCCCATCCCTTGTTGCTTTCGTTTTACCTCATGTGCCAATTATACATGTGTAACCTTTGTCTTTATTGCCTTTCAGCCCCGATGGTCTGCCTTCAGGCAAGTGACCAAAGAATGGAGTACTATGTTGAAATACGTCAACCGGCCATTTACGGGCTTAGGCAGATACCGCTGTAACACCGCCAGGCATGCTGATATGGAGGTTGACGCTGAGTCTGTTCCTCGGGAACCACCTCGACGCTCTACTGCGGGAGTTCCTCATACCGAGCCCCCACGACGCTCTTCGGCAATAGAATATTCTTCCCGGGGTCGATCACGGGAGGAGGTTGGTGGGTCCTATCATCCTCCTCTAGCAGCTGTGCCGGAGGGTCGTGGTAAAGGTATCATGGCCGAAGGTCATCATTCTATGGGATCACATCGTAGCGGTTCTGGTAGCAGAGGCCGTCGACTTGTGAACGAAGACATGGCTTAGATGTCCCTGGAAAAGCATTCTGGCCAAGGGGGGTCACATCACAGCTTTGGGTACGGTGGTGATACTCAGCCTCACGCTTACTGGGTGGAGGATGCTTTAGAATCGAGTGCTACCAACCGGCCGTCTCACTCCCGTCGTACTCCAACTTCAGTTCGTTCTGCTCATCGTGGTCGAGAGATTGTTGTGAGGGACCATGACTCAGGTGCATCCGTAGGGTATCCTGGCGGTCAGGCCCTAGCGGATGACGCTACCTCACGTCCTGCACCATACGATGCCTCCTCCTTTGGTTCTGGCTCTTACTCTGCTGGATGGCCAGTTTCGGCTCCTGAAATGGGTCCTTCATGGCCTGTGGATACGCAAGAGTGGTCTGCACCCCAGCACTCTTGGCTAGGAGGATCTACCTCTTCCGTCGCTATCCTGCCATTCAGCCGGTCCCGTGTGGCCTACCCTTCGCTGAGTGGCGTGTTCCTGACCATTCATGGCTAGCTGGTTCACAGGAGCATTCCATTTCATCACCGTCGAGCGTACATTCTTCCGTTCCTCGTTCGCCGCACAGATAATACCGGTTCTGACTACTACTCCTGGGACACCTATTTTGGTACAGCTGGGGCTTCTAACACTGGGACTTCTCATGCTGGTGTTGATCTGGTTGAGGACAGCGGCGATTCGGGCTCCCTGTGGTGATCAAACCAATGACAAGCAAGACTCCATGCATCTTTTTTTTTTATTATTTATTACGCGAAGCTAATTTGTACTACTTTTTTTTTTAATGCAAGACTTTTATGCATTTTATTTCTTATTTTTATATGCAAGACTTGGTGAATGCACAACTTTATTTTATTAATGCATTTCTAAACGACTCTCTACATGACGGGATTAATCCCCAACTTAATCACACTTCCCCAAAAAGAAAAGAAAATAAAAAGAAAAGGAGAACTTAAGTGTCAGAGTAAATTCGGGCAAAAATTTCAGAACCGATCATCATTGAGTTAGGATCCGAAGCATTAAAAATACACAAACAGGCCAATTTTGATTCCATAACCCAAATATAATCAGAAACGGGTGGGCTGGACCGCGGACAGGCGGGCCCATCTTGAGGGAAAGCCCGCGCGGGCTTTCTCCTCAGCAGGCCCGGGCCTTGGGCTTGGGCAAGCGCGTAGGGGGATCTAGGCACATCAAAACCACGATTTTCTCCGTGCGGCGGAGACTTTTTGGGATCCGAAGATGCATGTCTTTCGCTTCGCGTGGAAGGAATTTTTTCCGCTCCCGGAGGAATGGTCCTCGATCCTAGGGACAAATCATTTTGCTCGGCCGACGTCGCCTCCAATGCTAATGGACACCCCCAAGCAATACAAGGAGCTCTTATGCCTTCCGTCTCGGGTCATCGGGAGTGCGATATTCGGCGAAAAGGTAAACTTCCAAACTATAGTCGAATATTTTCAATCTCCTGATACTTTGGAATATGGTCCCGTGATACGAGTGCGAGCGCTCGTATTATGTCTCCTCGGCGAGTTTTGCTTTTATCATGGCGGCAAACGAACCGGACCGACGAATTTAATTCAAATTGTCGATGACATGTCCCGAGGCTACAATCCCGTGCCTCTGATGTTAGCGAAAACCATGATGGGCTTGGATGATCCGAACCCAGAACATGACTTTCGAGGGAGCCCGCTACTACTTCAGGTATCCTTTCTGTCACTACCTGATTGGCTGCCCCTACTGTTTACAAAACCCGCGCGGGTTTTCTCTCTCTTTTTTTTATTTTTTTTTTAGTTTGGGAGAATTGGTGTGCAATTCTGACCCTGGCTAACTGATGGACAGATCTGGTTAATGGAGCACTTGGGCCTTATCGACGAACCTCAGACTTCGTCGGCGTTGGCGAACTATTGTCAAAGAAAGAGAAAGTACACTGACCTCCGCTCGGTAACGGAATGGATGGCGTTCTTAAAGGAGCCTTGGGAGATTGTATGGTGGATCGAATGGTGGCACATTTCCGAGTATGTGACCCACGATTTCCGTAACGCTGATGTGTGCCTCGCTGGCTTGACGCACATGACTTTTTATTTTCCGGCGCGAGTGAAGCACCAAATGGGCCGCAAGCAGGATATTCCCGAGCTTCTGTGTGAGACCCCCGATCAATTGAGACTTCCAAGTTCGATGATCGAGTCATGGCTAAAATATTGGGAGAGAAGACCAACTCTCAAATCTCCGCCAAAAGCACATGTGTCTCATATCGCAGATGCCGGTTATCATGGATGGCTGATTGCTGCAATTGAATCTCGCCGTGCTGGGGAAGCGAGATGAAGGCAAGCACCTGTGAAGGAAAGGTTGGCTCCTCGCACCTCAGTAAAAGACCGTCTTGGCGCGAGAGACTCAATAAAAGATAGACTTGGTCTGAGAGTTGATACACGAAAATCAGGCTGGCGGGCCTATAAGCCGAAGGACAAAGAGAAAGCAATTAACGGACCCAGAGACATGGAGATTGACCATGAGACAACTGGCGAAGTAGAGAAGGTGAAACAAGATTAGAAGATGGATGGAGTGAAGGAATCGCCTTTCATCCATCAACATCAGCTCCTCGAACCTTGCCCTTGCCCATTCGGCTTCTAGCAACCGACTCTCAGCCACTATTCGTAACGAAGGGATCACCACTTCAATTGGTAGGACTGCTTCCATCCCATATACCAGAGAATATGGTGTTGCCCCTGTAGCGGTTCGTATAGAGGTTCGGTATCCCCATAGGGCAAATGCTAATTTGTCTGGAAAATCCTTGTAAGTGACAACCATCTTCTTGATAATCCCTGTCATCGTCTTATTGGCCGCTTCCACAGCTCCATTGGCTTGAGGCCGGTATGGTGAGGACCGATGATGCTGGATTTTATAAGTGGCGAGCAAGGCTTCCACCTCCTTTCAAAAGTGGCTTCCGTTGTCATTAATGATCTCATGAGGGACTCCATATCGACATATAATGTTTTGAAGAATGAATTTGGCCACATGTTTGGATGTGAGTTTGGCAAAAGAGGCTGCCTCCACCCACTTAGTGAAATAGTCAATGGCGACCAATATGTATTCATGTCCTCTTGTTTCGGTTGGGTGTATCTTGCCAATGATGTCAATACCCCACACCGAGAATGGCCACGAAGATGTCAAAGTAGTCAGGTACGATGGGGGTTGATGCTGTAGGTTGGCATATTCTTGACATTTGTCGCACTTTCGAACGAACTCTAAGCAATCTGCTTCCATGGTGGTCCAATAGTAACAAGCCCTCTGAATCTTCTTTGCTAACATTCGCCCATTCATGTAGGGACCGCATTCTCCTCCGTGTACAGTAGTCATGATCTCCTTGGCACTCTTAGCGTCAATGCACAACAAATTAATGCCCGTAGGTGACTTCTTGTAAAGTCGATCTTGGATTAAGCAGTATTGTGCTGCTAAAGACCTGACCGCTCACTGTCCTAGAACATCCAACTCAGCCGGATATTCTCCCTTTTGAAGAAAATTGTATATGTCATGGAACCATTCCTCAGTTTCTTCCTCTCGTGCTTCCAAGTGGCAAACATATGCCAGTTCAGATTGCCGCTCCACTACTACCGGTAATTGTAGCGTGCCTGATGGTATGGATATCATTGAAGACAACTTGGCTAAAGCGTCAGCTAATTCATTGTGATCCCTTGAGAGGTACTGGAAACTGATTTTCTCAAATTGGTCGGCAAGTCCCAAAAGCTTCCGTTGATATTCCATGAGACATTCATTCCGGACCTTCCATGTATTTTTAGCCTGGTTAATGATGAGACTAGAATCCCCAAAGACTTTTACATGGCGTATGCCTAAAGCCAAGGCGGCTTGCAACCCCCTGATACATGCTTCATATTCTGCAGCATTGTTTGTAGCATCAAAGTCCAACTTCACAGATACAAGGACATGTGCCCCTTCTGGAGAAATCAATAGTACTCCTACTCCGCAGCCCATTTGGTTAGAAGCTCCGTCGAAATACATTTCCCATGTGATTTCATCGGTGAAAAATACGTCCTCATCCGGGAATTCCAAGTGAGTGCTTGAAGGTTCCTTTGACGAAGAAGTAGCTAGGAAATCTGAGACAACCCGTCCTTTGATGGATTTCTGAGGCAAGTACAGAAGATTGAACTCCGAAAGCATGACCACCCATCGAGCAATGCGATTGTTGATGGTAGGCTGTTCCATGATAAATTTGATAGGATTATTCTCAGCTATGACATATACAGTATGTGAAAGCATGTAATGTCTTAACTTCTTGGTGGCCCATACTAACGCAAGAGCAATTTTCTCTATGTCTGCATATCGACTTTCGTAGTCCAAGAATTTCTTACTCACGTAGTAGATGGCGCTCTCTTGACCTTTGGCCTTCTGAGCTAGCATAGCTCCCATTGCAGAGCTAGTTACAGTAAGGTAAAGGAGTAGAGGCTCATCTGGTACTGGTGGCATGAGGACTGGAGGATGTTGCAAATATTCCTTGATTTTGTCGAAGGCCGCTTGACATTGGCTGTCCCATTCTATTTTGCTTCCCTTCTTTAGATTCTTGCACAAAGGTTCACTAGTCATGGTGAGCTTCGAGATAAACCTACTGATGTATTGGACTCGCCCCAGGAAACCCCTTATCTCTTTCTATGTCCTAGGTGGCTGCAACTCTTGGATAGCCTTTATCTTCGAAGGGTCAACCTCAATGCCTCGTTGGCTAACCACATAGCCTAGCAGCTTCCCAGAGGTGACACCGAAGGTGCACTTTGCTGGATTAAGCCGCATCTTGTATTTGAGAAGTCGGAGGAAAAACTTGCGAAGGTTAGGAATGTGTCCTTCCCTTGTTCTTGATTTCACAATCATGTCATCCACATAAACCTCTACTTTTACATGCATCATATCGTGAAGTAGGGTGTTGGCCGTCCGTTGGTATGTTGCCCCAGCATTTTTGAGACCAAAAGGCATAACCACATAACAGTATGTTCCCCATGGTGTAGTGAATGAGGTTTTCTCCATGTCTTCTTCCGCCATTTTGATTTGGTTATAACCCGCATATCCATCCATAAAGGATAGTAGCTCGTGTCCGCAAGTGTTATCCACTAATACATCGATGTGTGGTAAAGGGAAACTATCCTTGGGACTAGCTTTGTTAAGGTCTCGAAAATCTACGCACATGCGCACCTTCCCATCTTTCTTGGGTACTGGGACAATGTTAGCAATGCATTCGGGATATTGGACTGCTTTGATGAACTTAGCGTTAAGCTGCTTGATCGCTTCTTCCTCAATCTTCTTAGCCCATTCAGGCTTGATCCTTCTAGCCTTTTTTCGAACCGGCTTTGCGTCAGGAAGTAAAGGGATGGTATGCTTCGCAATTTCCCTATCAATCCCAGGCATATCTTCGTAAGACCATGCGAACACGTCCACAAACTCCTTGAGAAGCTCTGTAAAGGACACCCGTTCTTCTGCCGTGAGCGAGCTTCCTAACTTCAATTCCCGAGGTTGTCTTTCTGTGCCCACATTTATGGTGATGGTGTCTTCCAACACCGCCATCTTATGCTCATGTTCATTAGAAAATTCTTTTAAGGGTTCATTAAATTCAAGATTATTATTGGCGCAGCAGCTCAGGGAAGAGGGGAAAGAAGAATCAGAGTAAGCAGAAAAGTTCATTTTATTGAATGCAGAAAGGAATACATTGCCAGCAGACTCAAGACCAGACTCACTTGACTCTAGACCATTAAACCCTGACTCTATGTCCTTAGGAACAGACTCTCCTACAGATAAAGCAAAATTATTCTCCTCAGCATCGACCCACGAGACCGCCTTAACCTCTCCGTCTTCAGCAATCATAAGACTTGGATCAAAGCTTGGGTTAGACAGCGCAGCAATAACAGCATCAACTTCAGATTTCTCCAGGACAGCTTCTTGTCCAAACAGCATGCCGAAGATGTTGCTTCCAGCAAGATGAGTCCATTCTAATGGCGGTTGTTTGTCCCGAGCGAGAACAAAGACAGTAGCCATATTAATGGAGCAATCATTGAAGACTTCCAGTCCAACAACTTGAACTCCTTTGTTTTTCAGATAGAATGGCTCAGGAAACCTCTAGTAAGGGAAGTCATCACCTTCCTTGACAAATTGTCCATTCAGAGTGAGTGGATAGGGCTTTACTTGGAACAAGGTGGGAGGATTGTCCATTCTTTTCTGTTCAATAATAGCCAATTTTGCGAACCTAGCCTCTTTCTCAGTGGGCTTATAGCCTAAGCCGAACCTTCCCTTTTGCTTAAAAGTCTTGAACACAGGAGGGATTTTATTCTTCGGGTTCTTTCCTAGCGGCATTCCCGGGAAATGTCCTTGTTTCTTGAGCATAGCATGTACCTTGAGGTTTGAGTAGGGGTCGAAGTCAAAAGGTGCTTCATCCTTGCTCATCATTGCCACGAGCTCAAAATTGTGGAGTTCTTCGTCCATTGAGTTGTGCTCCACCTCGAGAGTTGACTATTTAGGAGTGAAAACAGCATTGATGGTTTCTCCTGAGATAGTAATCACATGTCCCTGAACCAACATCTTTACCTTCTGATGTAAGGTGGATGCTATAGCGTTACACTTGTGAAGCCAGGGCCTCCCTAATAGCAAATTGAAGGAGGCTGGAATTTCCAGCACCACAAACTCCACATTCCGTGTGACACTACCAGTAGTAATAGGCAACACTATAGATCCGACAGACTTCCAGGGTGAATTGTCATAAGCCCTGAGTTGTACACCGTTTTGAGCCAGGTGTTGTTATTGTACTCCCAATTTCTGTGCCGTCCTCCAAGGGCACACATTTACAGCTGACCCATTGTCAACCAACACCAGCGGGATAGTTTTGTTGGAGCATTACACTGTAAGATATAAGGCTTTGTTGTGAGACGCTCCCCCTTGAGGTAGATCTTCAATCCCAAAAGTGATCATCTCTTGCGGGGTAGTCACATGAGCAACCATAGTTTCAGGAGTTGTTGCAGGTGATACTGTGAGTGCTGTAAGGGCATCCAACATCTTCTTCCTATGGGCATGTGAAGTGCATATGAGTTGCCATAAGGTAACCTCAGCCCTAGTCTTTTTGAGTTGAGAAAGAAGAGGATCTTCAGGAGAGGTCTGATTATCACTGCCATTTGTTGGTGCAAGGTTAGGAACAGCTACTGGGATGGTGGTATTCCTGTTATTGTTGTGACGGCCAAACCGAGTAAGGAATGCTACATCATCCGACTCATCTTTCTCCATCCATTCCGTCTCTGAATGCTCGTGCTCATCATCCTCGTCGTTGTTCCAAATTCCATGAATGAGTAGATCTTCGGGGAACCCAACTATTCCGAGGACAGGTTGACCCGTTTCTACAATCAAAGCAGAGGGGTCGAAGCTGAAATCCCCACATAAAATAGCATTTGCATGCTCGGGCATAGGATTACTTTGATTGTTTGGTTTCTTGGCAGCTTTTGGCATTGGTAACGTCCCTGCCCTTATCATATCTTCTATCTTGCACCTTAAGGTCCAGCATTTCTCGGTGTCGTGACCTCGGCAACGGTGATAGCGGCAAAATTGGTTGGAATCCCAATTTCTGCCCTTGATTTCTGGTTCTTCCTTTGGTAAGGGCAAAACTAGGATACCTTTTTTAACCAGACGGTCGAGAGCCTGAGAATAAAGAACATCCAATGGCGTATAAGTCTCATATTTCGGTACATAAGGCCCCTTGCGCTGGATAGAGTTAGTCTCCATGATTTTAGGAGGGTGGCTAGCCGCACTAGTAGCCCTTCTGTTGGAGCTGGACCCTTTCCATCCAAGCGAAGTTGTCTTATCGTTCTGCATGGCTTCTAATTGGATACAGATGTCCTTCAGGTAATCAAAGTCTTTAACGACATGATACCCCAAGTGTTTGGATAGGCTGCTCTTAAGTCCTTGCTTAAAGGTGGATAATTGCAGACGGAGAGGAATTGCCTCGTTGATGTGGGACAATTTCGTGTGCCACCTCTCGAAGTAATCCATAAAGGACTCATCATCCCCTTGCTTCATAGCAGTTAGATCATCCACTGTAGCTTGTTTCTTCTGGATGCGTGTGTAGTGATGGATGAAAGCCTTGAATAATTCAGTCCAATTGGCTTTGACTTGGGGCAACAGAGCATGATACCATACCTTTGCTTCTCCATCATGGGAAGACGGTAGAGTATAGGTCAGCACCAATTCGGTTTAAAGGTGCCAGCCTCATGAACTCCTCTACATGATGAATGGGGTTCTCAGAAGGTTTGAACCTAATAGTTTGCACTTCAACTTTGTCAGCTACCTTCAAAGTCGGTTGAACAAGCAGTCGAACATCCAAGTACTTGTCAGCAAAAGCCGGCACAGAGCTCATTGCGTTGGTGAGGTTTTCTAACTTCTGTTTGAGAGCCTTAACAGCGGGGTCCCTCGTAGGTTTCGCCACTTCAGGTGTATTAACCTTAGTCTTAGATATCCCTGTTTCTCCAGAATTTGGGGATATCTTGATGATTTCAAGTTCAGACTCGTATCCCTGCATTTCTCCGTCATCCTCCTCAACATTCAATCCTAACTTGGTGTTGATCTTAGTTATGGCCTGTAGCATGCCATCCATCACCTGTTGTTGTTCATTCAGCCTTTTGACCATCTTTTGCTCTTGCTCTAGGGAATTAGCGAAGACCAGACCGTGTATCTTGGTGTAGAGCTCGTCCAAATGCTTCGTGATGTTGGCTTCGGCGCTTTGGATCGGGATCTCTTGGAATTGCTCTCCTGACATGGTGTTGTCGCTAGTTGTAGATGGATAATAATGCGGGTTTGGAATCAAACGACCAGTTCGCGGATCTCAAATGCGGGCTCGGAGTCGATCACCAATGATGCCTGCATGGAAATTCAAAGTTAGAACACTCAATGACATACTCTGACACATACTACCCGATGCATGCATGCCCTAAAGACCTATATGATCCTACTGACTCGACACACATATGCTGACACAAGAGACTCGCCCACTTTGTGGGAGTGCATGACCTAACTTTATATGGACCTATGGACGAAATATTATAGAGGGCCGCACAAAGTCAACCACAGTGAGCGGGTCGTAAATCGATAGGCTCAAGTCAGTGTTTCTCAATTCGGATGGGCCTAATCCACTGGCCGACCGTTTTAAGGAGAATCCGTAACTCAGCCTAACAATTAAGACGGCTCAAGCCATAATGACTATTATGCCGACTAGAATAATGCTTGACAAAACCGACGACCCAACTTTTATTTTTCTTATTATTGTATATTTTTTTTAGTCGAGGGAAACGGATATTATAAAGGATTGAATAAAGTCAACAATAAGCGAGTTATAATTAATTTATGGGCTTAATTAACAAATCCAATATGGTTGGGCCTATCGACGGGCCGGCCATAAATGTGATGGATTTATTAATTAAATCGACAAATTAATTTACTCAAGCCTAGCGACTATTATGCAATCTAAAATAGTATCCATTTACTTTGTTGGACTTTCAATTAATTTCTTTTTTCAACTTTAGTTAGGAGAATTTTGTAAAGGGCCATATAATATCATCAAAGGTGAGTCGATTTTTATTTATTAATCAAAATAATCATCTTTCAAGCATAAATGGACCCTTCCACTTGGGCTAACCATGATGCTTGTTGAGTCAATTATTCTAATTAATAAATAATCATTTTCTCAACCCAATGAATTTTATATGGACTAGAACAAAACCCATAAACTAGGGTCGACTCTAAAACAAAAAGGAGAAGGGGAAGGGGTAGCACATAACACATAGCATACAACATGAGGGGATACCCTAAACCAAGGTTCTATATTCATGGATTTTTCTATGGTTGGATTACATGGCCTACCGCACGTTTTCATCTCCGTGCTACATACCCTTAGGTAAGGAGTGTGAGGTATTGCTCAAAGAACTTCAAGGAAGCCCTTTGAGTGTAACGCGGGGAGAGGAGAGACCAAATGCTTCGCGACGTAGAGTGCATCACACAAGTAGTGGCATACCCGCTCTCGAGGGAATCACCTAGGTATAACTTAACCGTCGCCTTTGTGCTAACGTGTCAAAAGACGCAATTAGTGGCCCGGTATGCAAAGGATGCCTAAAAAGACTTAAAAAATCGCAAAAATAAATCAACTTCTCCCTTTTACAATTTCAATTTAATTCGATTTTTTCAAGTTTTACCCTCTTTTTAAGTTTAAGTCCCCAGTGGAGTCGCCAATCTGTAGGACCCGGGAAATTCCCGTTCGGGTAAGTTGTTCTCGGATGCGCTACTTAAGTGATCGGGAGCCGACTAAGGTTGCTTAATCCTCAAATAAGGATATATTTATTTTATGAAATTCATTTTCGGGATGGTGAAATTTTATTTATTTTACAAGTCCGTTTTTTATTATTTAAATACTTGAAATTACACAAAAATATATTAATAATGATTCAAAATCGGCCCACACCACATTCAGGCCCAAAAGGAAGCACGCGGTCCGATAGAACCAACAAAACCCGCCCGGGTTTTGATGGCTCTTGGGTCGGACTGCCTGTTTCCCTCGGGCCAGAGAACATGAATCTGAAATAATAAAACCCGTGTGAGTTTTATTAATTCCTACGCATTTTCTCTCAATTTTTTCACTTTAAATTGGGTGTGTGGAAAGATAATAAATCATTTCTTTAATTATTTTTATGTAAATTTCAATATTAAATAATCAAACAGATTATAAAAAGAAATAAGAGTGCCAGCCGATTTAAGGAAATTGACAAACCATAAAAAAGAATAACTCCGGTCTACGAAACCCGATTCTAAGTTCGGGGGTAAGGTTACGAATTCAATAATTATAAGAATTCTTGAATTCGCCCGTTAGAGAACGGACTCTACTAAAATCAACATTAAATGAAAAAAAGAGCGGGGAGAAGTTTAATTAATTTCGCAAAATTACATTCTTAACATACAAGATTAAATGAAATTTTTGGTTTATAAAATATGCACAAGTAATGGAATTAAAGTACAAACTACATGATTTAAATAATGACAATAAGAAAGCAATAAATCGAACCTCTTTTGATTTAGGAGCCCGAATGTATTGGTTGAAACTCTTGACTTCACTTGACTTGATGGATGAAGGATGATTATAAGAGGATTAGGATGGTGTTGGGTAGAGGATGTTTTCGGTGGAGTTATGGTAATGAGAGTAGTGATAATAGTAGAAATATGATGAGAGTTTAGGAGAGTAAGAGTTGAAATATGGTGAGTATAGTGAGAGTGGTTTATGAGAATTGTTGATTGGTATGAGTGAAAGAATGGAGGGGTATTTATAGTTGGAGGAGGTGAGGTTTAGGAGGGAAGATGAGGGAGACACATCCCCATGATCATGCCCCCTAATCCATGCAAATCACGTAGTCAAGTCAAGAGGGTCAACCCACATGGTGCTAATATCATGGGATAATGATCAAAAAAATGATTTTTGGCGCTAGATTCTGAAATGAAACCCCGCGCGGGTTTTATAAACCCTCGGCACGGATCGCTGACATGGCAAGCAAAACGGCGCATTTGGGGACAGGAAAACTCGCGCGGGTTTTCTAGCGTGGACCGGGGCGCGCCTTGGGCCTGCCTTGGTTCTGGGCTGTCTCTGTTCGCTTAAAACCCGTGCGGGTTTTGTCTCAGCTAGTGGGTTGGTTCTGTTATGTTTTGTATTGCTTGCTATACTAGCCCAAAAAATGTATTCGGCCTTCAATGCTTTGATGAGTCGGGATTATATTGGTGCAAATCCCGGTGTCTACAGTCTTGCATTGAAATAAAAAAAAAAGCAGTACAAATTAGTCTTGCATAACGAAAGTCTAAAAATTCATAGAGTCTTGCTTGTCATCAGTTTGATCACCCCAGGGAGCCCGAATCGCCGTTGTCTTCGACCGGGTCGACGCCAGCATGAGAAGTTCCAGCATTAGAGGCACCAGCCGTACGGAAATAGGTGTCTCAGGAATAGTAGTCAGAACCAGGAGCCTCTGCGGTGGCCCAGACAAGGGAACTTCAGAAGGATGCACGCTCGACGGTGATGATATGGGATGCTCCTGTGAACCGGCTAGCCATGAATGGTCAAGAACACGCCACTCAACAGAAGGGGTAGGCCATACAGGACCAGTTCCGTAATCGGGGGTTGGCCAACCAGAAGAGGTAGACCCTCCTAGCCAAGAGTGTTGAGGTGCAGACCACTCTTGCATTCCCGTAGGCCATGAAGGACCCATTCCGGGAGCTGGGACTGGCCATCCAACAGAGTAAGAGCCAGAGCCAAAGGAGGAGGTCTTGTATGGTACAGGACGTCAGGTAGCGTCATCCACTAGGGCCTGACCGCCAGGATACCCTACGGATGCACCTGAATCATCGCCCCTCACCACAATCTCTCGACCACGGCGAGAAGAACGCACTGAAGCTGGAGTGCGGCGAGAATGAGAAGGCCGGTTGGTAGCACTCGACTCCGAAGCATCCTCCACCCAATAGGAATGAGGCTGGGTATCACCACCATACCCAACGCTGTGATGTGACCCCCCTTGGCCAAGTTGTTTCTCTAAGGACATTTGAGCCATGTCCTCGTCCATAGGGTGACGACCTCTGCTACCGGATCCGATACGATGGGACCCCGTTGAGTGATGACCCTCGGCCATGATGCCTTTACCGACACCCTCTGGCACTACTACTAGTGGAGGGCGAGAGAACCAACCAACCTCTTCTCGAGATCGACCCCGGGAAGAATATTCCCCTTCCGAAGAACGACGTGGGGGCTCAGTGCGAGGGACTCCTGCAGTAGAACGCCGAGGTGGTTCCCGAGGAACAGACTCCGCATCGACCTCCATATCAGCCCTTCCGACAGTATTCCCACGATCCCTACCCCTCGGGGCGCTAAACGGCTCAAGTAGCACTGAATTTCCTCATCAAATTGCTCCTATGGGGCATCATGCAAAGTTGTCGAAGTCTTGACCGCGAATTCAATCTCCCAAGGCATCCAGAGCAACGCCATGGGTCGAACATGTGCTCTGGAGGATCCTGGGGTATAAGGCCAGGATATCCCCCTAGGATTTGCCTTGTAGCTCTCTCCCCCAGGTACCATATGAAGCCCGAGGGTCCCTCCATCAGGATGCGAAAGCGAGTATCGTGCTCCACCTGTTACAAAGGGGTGGGCAATCCACCCAAATCAAACTCCGCCCATGGACACCAATTCACTTGGTCCTAAGAGAAAGAAAGAGAGTCACTTCAAGAATGGAGGCAAAAATAAGATAAAGATGTCAGGCATAAAGAAATATCGGGGAAAGGTCATCCACACGTGACGAATACGATCGAGACCGCTCGATCGAATTTTTCCTTCGACGCCTCGAGAGTCCAAAGGTTCGCAACTAGATCGCCTTATTTTTCTTGGAGTGAATGCCCAACGGCAGAATGTACTCATATGCCCATGAATACATGAATATAAAGTCAAAGAAATAGCAAAAGAGTAGCAAAACTACAAAGGGAAGAATCTCGGGTACGTACCTCAAGCACCTTCCATAAAGAAGGACCATACTGGTAGCGAGTGTGGGACTCGTGGAGGTAAAGAGGATGAAGTTCGCATAAGCCGCTTTGCCCCAGTTTAAGTTCCGAACATTATTCAAGTCCAAAAGATTCCGGAACCAGGTCAAAGTAATGTTATCTCCCTGGTTGGCGAAAAGAGTGACAGAGATAATGTATGCCAAGAAGATGAAGCGGCGTTGATCCCCTGGCATGCTCTTGAAGCTGGCGTCACGGATGGCCGCCTCGAAGTGCGCGTAGGCGAGGTTGGGTAGGCCCTGTCCTTGGCCTAAACGCGCTGACACTGGACCCAGCAAATCCAAGACCATTGGCGGAATCTCAACTTCGAAGACTATGTCACGCCCGCCCCAAGGAAGGCCAGTGATCATAACAAAATCCGTGGGGGTAACCGTCATCTCACCCACGGGCAGATGAAAGGAGTTGGTCGTGTCCCAAAACCTTTCCGCTACAGCACGGCCTATAACATGGAATGTACGGCCTTTCCAGGACACCAGGCATTTCCAGAACAGCATGAGTCCTGCCGCAGTCAAGGTGTTGCTAACGAAGTCCCCGGGAATCGAGTCGGCTACCTTAAGGAGATCCTTTAGGACGCCGGGAGTTTTCAAGCTATCCTCCTAGTGGCAAAACGGGAAGGGCAAGTTAAAGTCAGGGGCTCATCTAATACATTGACCAAGGCGTATTCTTTCGGGCCCTAGCTGGACCCAGCGCCAACACTGGGCTCACAGCCATGGCCCACGAAATAAATAAATTGAAAAAAAATGAAGAAAACAAAAAAAAAAGAAGGGAAACAACTGCCGACCCAAATAAACCGGCCCAGCAGAACTAAAGCCCGCACAGGTTTTGGTTCTCTGATGGGCCGCACATCCAGGCCCGGTTTCTTTTTGGTGGTCTATGGGCCAGAAAACACGCACGGGTTATCTCTGCCTTAGTGAGCCGTTTTCCTCGTTTTTTAGGCCGAGCATGCATAAAACCCACATTGTTTTTCTTGGGTCAGGTTTGGTCCGTCTCTTAAACTGGGTTATCGTTGTGAATAAACAAAGCGACATCATGAAGACATGCATACGAATCAATTTAAAGCATGCTTAAAATAATAAAAATCGACAAGACATGCAAATAAAAATTCGTGCTTGCTCATTTTTTTTTTTACTCTAAGCATCAAAAGAGAAGTTTCGGAAGTTACCTTGCCATGGGAGCGGTAGAACCAAGCATGCTTCCAAGAATGAATAGTAAGGTCCGAAGGGTCGGCGTTCGCGCCCGGAATAAAGTTGCACCTTAAAGACATTTCATGGGGCCATGCCGCCGCATGAGGAAGAGGAGGATTTCTACGACCTCTGGGATGCATTTTCTAAAGAACACCAAACTATCTTCAAAGAAAAATTTTATAGAGCGAGAAGAAGGAGCTAGAAAGATGAGGAGAAGTTGAAGATGTGAATGAAAGAAGTGAATGAGGCTTGGTATTTATAGAAATGTTGAGTGAATATGAACAACTCGTTTCTAGAACCCGCCTCGAGATGCCAAATGCGTTTCATTGGTCGAAAATCCAAAGGTCATCACTTTGCCACCCAAAGAGGAAACCGAGCTGCATGGCACTCTCTCGTCCACACAAGAACCGGGCCTGTTTAGACCCATTTTTGTGTCTAAATACCGCCTAAATCCTTAGGCTTTTAACTCGTTTCGTGGTTTATTTCATAGCTTTTAATGTATTTTTCGTTATTTTGTAGATCTTGTAGTTTTCGCCAAAAACGCAACAAAACGGGCCTTTTTATAGCTTTCTTGGTGATTTCCCGAGCCGAGCCGGACCGGAAACCGAGGCGGAGTCGACCCGGGGCCACGCTCCCAACCTTTGGTGCCAATTAGTGAAGTAACGCGTGCTACGACCTTCGGATCGAGCGTTACATGCTTCGGAAAGAAGGAACCATGTGCCGAGATAGACCGTGGCCATGGTCATGTTGACCGTAGCCACGGTGAGATTGAAGCCAAGCCTAAGGAAGGAGGGAGTGGTAGCCGAGATAGACCGTGGCCACGGTCAAGTTGACCGTCGCCATGGTAGGTTCATGACTTGTCTAAGGGAAGAAGTGGTCGAGCAATACCGTGGCCACGGTCTTGGGAGACCGTAGCCACGACGGTGCGAAGGAGCGAAAACTTGTCTGCCCTAAATCGCCATACAGTTTTGCTGGACAGAACGAGACCATGACCACGGTCTCCCTATGTCCTGCGCGTGTTTTCGGCTTGAAGTGCTGCGTTTTGGCCAACAGTTTTGCCTTGTATATATACGCCTTGTTGACGATTTCTTAGGGGGCATCTAGGGTTAGACTTAGAAAATTTTTCCAGCTTGTAATTAGGGGTTTTAGAGAGAGATTAGAGGGAGATTAGAGAGAGTTTTATTCTAGGGTTTGTGGTTATTGAAGATTTGGGTATTCAATCAATTGAAGTATTCTCTTCCCTTAACTCTTCTATTAATTACCTTGCTAATTACTTTGCTTGTTCTTAATTGCTTTGCTTGCTATTTCATTGTTCTTGCTTGTTTATGGTTGTTTGATGGTAGAAATCATGTTTAGGTTTGGTTTGGATGTTGTTAGCTTAGTTGGTATCATGATTAGTGGTTAGAAACCCTATGGGTTAGGGGGTAATTAAGGGTGTGAATGGGTGATTAGGTTTGGGTTAGAAATATTAGTGAGTAACTAGTTAGGAAATCAATTTCTCAACCCTATCCTTCCCTTAAGTGGGATGTAATTGGGTGCGAAAACATCCCGAATACATCCAATGCTTGTTGGAAGGTAGGAATTGGGATAGTTAGTGTTCTAGTTCGTGAACGCGAATAGAAACTAACAAGGAAATTCCGTTTCATCGACTCCCCGGGCCTGTCTATGGACTTTGGGGAAGTCAATCCGGACTATCCTTGAAAGAGGAAGCCCAGTGGGTATTTTCTAACGGAGTTACCATTTGATTTCCCCTTCTTGTTACTCCCTTGTTGCAAAACCCATTTTCTTATCCCCGTTTGCATCCCGAAAAGCCTCCGAAGCCCATTTTCTTCCTTTCTTATGTTTTCTTTGTGTTTGCTTGAAAACCTTCTCTCAAATGTTGATGAACCCCCAACCTAGTAGGTGAGAGTTCGAGTGACTTTTAGGTTCGGTACCCCAACTCCCTGTGGATACGACAATCTAAACCTGCACTATATTGCGATCTGAACAGGCCCCACCTTGATTCCCTTCACGAGGAGAAGAAAAAAAAAGAAAACAACACCAAAACCCGCGCGGGTTTTGAACGTTCTACCGGCCCAATTCTCACGGCCCATCGCTCCTCAATGGCCCAACAGATCTTATAAAACCCGCACGGGTTTTATACCAACAAAAGCAAAATTCAGTGGCCCAAGATCCTGCGGCCCAGCATCTTTCAACAGCCCAAAGACTGTAGCCCAAGGGTTCCCAAAATTCAAGTAAAAATCTCAACCCATTTGTATTTTTGCGAAAACTAATACTTACTTTTCTGATGATTTTCAGGTTGCCACATAAAAGAGCACCATCATTTGGTCGCCGCTAAAAGGGACCATCCATCGTCAGGTTGCCGTATAAAAGACCACCATCATCCGGTTGCCGCATAAAAGAGCACCATCATCCAGTTGCCACATAAAATAGCACCACCAGCGACAGTCGTAAAACAGTTGCCACCTAAAGGCCTCCAATGATGTCGTCAGCGACAGTCGTCCAACGGTCGCCACCTAAAGGCCTCCAATGATGTCGCCAACAAAGTCGATCAAACGGATTCCACTTAAAGGTCTCCAACAACATTTCTCAGCAGCAGTCATCCAACGGTTGCCACCTAAAGGTTACCGACGACCTCTTTCTCAGCAGTAGTCGTCCAACGGTTGCCACCTAAAGGTTACCGACGACCTCTTCATCAGCAGCAGTCGTTCAATCGGATTCCACTTAAAGGTCTCCAACGACACCTTCAGCATCAGTCGTCCAACGGTTGCCATCTAAAGGGTACCGGCAACATTGTCATCAGCAATATCAGTCGGTCGCTATAAAAAAGAGCACCGTCAGCATCAAGACAGACATCAAATCTACTTTGACTTTCGTCCTATTCAGACTCGATCAAAGTGGGGGCTCTCTGTAGACACCGGGATTTACACCGATATAATCTCGACTTATCAAGAGTTTAAATGAAGCATCTGGGTCGGATACATCATTGGGCCAATGTAACAAGCAAAGCAAACAAAACAAGTTTATGTTGGCCCACTACCAAGAACAAAACCCGCACGGGTTTTAATTAAAGGAGGCGGCCTATAACCTTGACAGGCCCAAGGCGCGCCCCGGCCCAGGCTTCAAAACCCGCGCGGGTTATCAGCTGGCCAAAACGCGTCGTTTAGCTCGTCCACGTCAGCAATCCGTGTGTAGGATTTATAAAACCCACGCGGGTTTTATATTTAAAAATCCGGCGCCAAAAACTTGATCATTATCTCATGATATTAGCCATTGTGTTTTGACCTTAAGGCTTGACTTGGTGATTGCATGGGGATAGGGGCATGATTGTGGGGATGTGTCTCCCTCCATTACAAACCTAAACACCATCCTCTAACTATAAATACCCCCCTCCATTCCATTCATTTTCACCAACTATCATCATAATCCTACCTACACTCTCTTAAACTCTCTCTATTATATTCATACTCATATTACCACTACCTTCACTCTACCAAATTCTCATCAAATCATTACCCATATATCACTTTTCCATCATCTTCATACTCACCCTTTCCATCCACCAAGTCAAGGCAAAGTCAAGATTTTCGATCGGTGCATTCGGGCTTCTAAACCAACGAGGTTCGCCTTTACGTTTATCTTCGTTATTATTTTAATCATGTAATTTGTACTTTATTTTACATTATATGTGCATGTTTTGTAAACTAAAAACCCCATTCTTTATATTGCATGATTAAGAATATAAACTTGCGAAATTAATTAAACTTCTCCCCGCTTTATTTCATTTTAATGTCGATTTTAGTAAAGTCTGTTTTCTAACAGGAGAATTCGAGAGTTCTTATAATTCTCGAATTCGTAACCTTACCCCCGGGCATGGAATCGGGTTTCGTAGACTGGAGTTATTTTTATTATTTTTATGGTTTGTCGGTTTCCTTAAATCGGCTGGCGACTCTTAATTCTTTTATAATCCATTTAATTATTTTAAACGTACGGATTTACACCAAAATATTTAAAAATGATTTAGTATTTTCCGTATACTAATCCAAGGCTAAAACCGAGAGAAAATGGGTCAAAAAATTGTTAAAACCCTCGCGGGTTTTATCAATTTTAGCCCATATTCTCTGGCCCAGGGAAAGGCACGGTCCAGCCCATGGACACATAAAACCCGCGCGGGTTTTAGCTGACCATGGCGACCCGTTTGTTTTCTGTTAGGCCTGGATCTAGTATTTGGGCCAAAACTAAATTATTTTAAAATTATTTCGGTGTAATTTCGAATGATCAAATAATAAAAAACGGAATTATAAAATAAATAAAGTTTCATCACCCCGAAAATGAATTTCGAAAATAAAAATATCCTTATTTAAGGATTAAGCAACCTTAGTCGGCTCCCGATCAATTAAGTAGCGCATCGCGGAGAAAAGGGGTGCACCCTTTTCCCAGGGTCCTACAACCTTACAGTGCAATGATCCAACAAGACTATTCCACTGGTTCTGGTCGACAATGGTTCAGCTGTAAATGTGCCCCCTTGGAGGAAAACACAAAAGTTGGGAGTGCAACAACAACATTTGGCTCAAAATGGTGTACAACTCAGAGCTTACGACAACTCGCCTCTGAGATCATTCGGATCCATAATATTGCCCATCACTACTGGAAATATCACTCGGAATGTGGAGTTCATAGTGCTAGACATTCCAGCCTCTTTCAATTTGCTACTGGGGAGGCCATGGCTGCATCAAAAGGTGAAAATGATAGTTCAAGGCCAGGTAATCACCATCTCGGGAGAATCTATCAATGCTGTTTTCACTCCCAAGCAATCGATTCTTGAAGTAGAGCACAGTTCAATGAATGAAGAACTCCACAACTTTGAAATTGTTGCGATGTTGAATAGGGGTCAAGCTCCTTTTGATTTTGATCCTTATTCAAATCCTAAAGTGCACGCCATACTCAAGAGACAGGGTCACTTCCCTGGAATGCCGCTGGGAAATAAACCGAAAAACAAGGTTCCTCCTGTGTTCAAGACATTTAAGTAGAAGGGAAGGTTTGGCTTAGGCTACAAGCCAACTGAGAAAGAGGTCAGGCTCACAAAAATGACTATAGCTGAGCAGAACAGGATGGACAACCCTCCTACCTTGTTCCAAATAAAGCCCGATCTCCTACCTTGAATGGGCAGTTTGTTAGGGAAGTTGATGACTTTCCCCTACTATGGGTTCCTTGAGCCATTCTATCTGAAGAACAAAGGAATTCAAGTCACTAGGCTAGAAGTCTTCAATGGTTGCTCCATTAATATGGCTATTGTTTTTGTTCCCGCTCGGGACAAACAGCCACTATTAGAATGGACTCATCTTGCTGGGAGCAACATTTTTGGTATGCAATTTGGACAAGAAGTTGTCCAATAGAGGTCTGAAACTGACGCTGTTATTGCTGCATTATCCAACCCAAGCTTTGACCCAAGTTCCATGATTACTGAAGACGGAGGAGTTAAGGCGGCCTCATGGGTCGGTGCTGAAGAGAATAGCTTTGTTTTATCTGTAGGAGAGTATGTTCCTAAGGGCATAAAGTCAGGTCCTAAGAGTCTAGAGTCTAACGAGTTTGGTCTTGAGTCTACTGGCGATGTATTCCTTTCCGCATTCAATAAGATGAACATTTCTACTTACTCTGATTCTTCTTTCCCTTCTTCCCTGAACTTTTGCGCCAATAATAATCTGGAATTTAATGAACCCTTAAAAGAATTTTTTTAATGAACATGAGCATAAAATGGCAGTGTTGGAAGACACCATCACCATAAATGTGGGCACAGAAGAGCAACCTCGGGAGTTGAGATTAGGTAGTTTGCTCACAGCAGAAGAACGGGTAGCATTCACAAAGGTTCTCAAGGCGTTTGTGGATGTGTTCGTATCGTCCTACGAGGACATGACGGGGATTGACAGGGAGATTGCGGAGCACACCATACCTTTGCTCCCTAATACAAAGCCGGTTCGACAAAAGGCTAGAAGGATTAAGCCTGAATGGGCTTAGAAGATCGATGAAGTGATCAAGCAGCTTAATGCTAAATTTATCAAAGCAGTTCAATATCCAGAATGGATTGCTAATATTGTCCTAGTGCCCAAGAAAGATGGGAAAGTGCGCATGTGTGTAGACTTTCGAGACCTTAACAAAGCTAGCCCCAAGGATAGTTTCCCGTTACCTCACATCAATGTATTGGTGGATAACACTTGCGAATATGAGCTTCTGTCTTTTATAGATGGATATGTTGGGTACAATCAAATAAAAATGGCAGAAGAAGATATGGAAAAAACCTCTTTCACAACACCATGGGGAACGTACTGTTATGTAGTGATGCCTTTCGGTCTCAAAAATGTCGGAGCAACATATCAAAGGACTGCCAACACTCTACTTCATGACATGATGCACATAGAAGTAGAAGTTTATGTGGATGACATGATTGTCAAGACCAAGACAAGGGAGGAGCATATCCCTAACCTCCGCAAGTTCTTTCTACGACTTCGCAAATACAAGATGCAGCTTAATCCAGCAAAGTGCACCTTTCGTGTGACCTCTGGAAAGCTGCTAGGCTATGTAGTTAGCCAATGGGGTATTGAAGTTGACCCTTCAAAGATAAAGGCTATCCAGGAGTTGCAACCGCCCAGGATAGAAAAAGAGATAAGAAGTTTCCTAGGGCGAGTCCAGTACATCAGTAGATTCATCTCAGAGCTCACCATGACCTGTGAGCCGTTGTTCAAGAAGTTGAACAAGGGAAGTAAAATTGAATGGGATGATCAATGTCAAGCTACTTTTGATAAAATAAAGGAGTATTTGCAACATCCTCCAGTTCTCATGCCGCCAGTACCAGATGAGCCTCTACTCCTTTACCTCACAGTGACCAGCTCCGCAATGGGGTTATGTTGGCTTAAAAGGTAAAAGGTCAAGAGAGCGCCACCTACTACCTGAGCAATAAGTTTCTAGACAATGAAAGTCGATACGCTGATATAGAGAAAATGGCTATTGCGTTAGTATGGGCCACCAAAAAGCTAAGGCATTACATGCTTTCACATACAGTATATGTCATAGCTGAGAATAATCCCATCAAATTCATCATGGAGCAACCTACCATCAATAATCGTTTCGCTCGATAGGTGGTCATGCTTTCAAAGTTCAATCTTCAATACATACCCCAGAAATCCATCAAAGGACGAGTTGTTTCAGATTTCTTGGCTGCTTCACCATCACAGGAACCTCCAAGCACTCACTTAGAATTCCCAGACGAAGATGTATTCTTCACTGATGAAATTACATTGGAAATGTATTTTGACGGAGCTTCTAACCAAAAGGGTTGTGGAGTGAGAGTCTTATTGATCTCTCCAGAAGGAGCACTGACGTATCGCAGCGAGAAAGAAGAGGTTTCTTATCAAGCTAAGAACATCAAGGGATTAAGGACCTCACGAAAATGCTTAAAACACAATCAAGAAGATGAAATCAACATCAAGGAACGGAAAACTAATGAGATAAAAGATAGAATTCAAGTGATTATCAATCAATACAGACACACCATGATATATTATCACAAGGGCTTCTTAACCTCCTTCTTAGTTACAGAATTCACCTTCTAAGAAGTTGATTAAGCTCTACAATTCACCTACTTGATTAGCCAAATCAAGATACAAAAGTAGAAATGAGAGTTTAAGATACTCACAAACTTAGATGAACCTCTCGGCTGTGTTTATATTTCATATGAGTTAAAGAGCTTCAAAATACAAAGGTTCATATACATAGAGGCTCGACTGGAAGCATGCAAGCAACCAAGCACACAAGCAAGTAGGTGAAAAGCAATCTAGAGTGAGATTTTTTAATGTCGAAGAAACCTCCCAAGCGTCGTTAATTAAGCTAATTACAATAAATTAAGCTAATACATATCTTCACCATGAAGTACTCGTCCAATTGGATGGCAAGGAGGTCAAATAAAAACATCACACATGGCACTTTCTCATTGGCTCCCTTATAATCACATAGATCCCAATCCTTGGTTGCCAAGTGAAAACACATGTTTGATTTTGTTCCCAACCAGCTGGAACCCTCCTTGGACCTCTAATAGTATTAAAAAATCGGACTCCATGTGAAAAGACCGAAACGCCCTTGAAAGAACACCAAAATATCAAGTAGCTCCCAAATGAGGACCTCATCGCAGGCCCAGAATGAAATGGTTGTGTAGGGTTCAAATGACCTCCAAATCTTGCAAACTTGGACATTATTGAAAGCTCTTTAAACCCTCTACAAAAGACTCCTAGGGCAAGGATGGAGGAGAAGTCTTTATGTTAAGATATTGAAACAAACAGTGAGGGCATCACATGGAATGAATGGCCTCCTACACCATTGCCCTCCTTGACTGCTCCCATCATATGATAACACTCCTGGATGAGTTGTACTTGTGAGGACTGAATACCATCATCCCACCCAAGTTGAGAAGAGTTTGTCCTCAAACTTGAAAGTTCTTCCCCCTCGGCATAATAAGGCCTCAAATCAGACACATTGAATGTAGCACTTCCTCCATAATCATCTGAAAGTCCAAGCTTGTAGGCATTGTCTCCCACCTTCTCTAACACTTCAAAAGGACCATCAGCCCTTGGAACCAACTTGCCCTTCCTGCTAGATGGAAAACGATCCTTCCTGAGGTGAATCCACACGAGATCCCCATGTTGGAAAACCACCTTTCTTCTATTCTTTTTAGCCAAATTTGAAGCATTCTCATTGAACTTGGCTATCTTTTCTCAGACATGTTGGTGTAGCTCTTGAATCTCCTTGGCTCTCACACAATAGCATCATGGTTGAATCTGGTTGAACTAATTATGAGAGCCAAATCCATAGGGGTAATTGGATTCCTCCCATACACTACTTGAAATGGGGACAAACCAGTGGCCTTGCTAGTGTGGACATTTTTCCTCGCCGTTCGGGCTTCTGAACATCCACGTTGGATTAGGGTGTGATTCGGTGATTTGTGCTGGGGTTTAACCTTTGAAAACTCTTTAAGGAAATCTATCATACACTTCATGAATAGTATTTTGTCAAATCACTTTCCCTTTACTTGTGCATTTTATGAGTTATTGAATTAAACCTTTAAGAGTGAACATCCACTTGTTCCAAAAGTCTTCTAAATTTAACCCAATTTGCTCATTTAAATGTTAGGCTCGGAAGAGAGTGATTTATGCAAGTATTATTTAGAAATAGAAGAAAGAAACCTTAAAGTTGCATCAATACATTGTAAAACCATGTAAACCATAGTTTATGCAATCCTCGATGTAATTTAGTTCGAAATGGGAGTCGTTGTAGGACCCCGGGAAAAGTGACCCTTTTTCCGTGATGCGCTACTTGAGTGATCGGGAGCCGACTAAGGTTGCTTAATCCTTAAATAAGGATGTTTTTATTTTATGAAATTCATTTTCGGGATGGTGAAATTTTATTTATTTTACAAATCCGTTTTTTATTATTTAAATACTTGAAATTACACAAAAATATATTAATAATGATTCAGAATCGACCCACACCACATTCTGGCCCAAAAGGAAGCACGCGGGCCGGTAGAACCAACAAAACCCGCGCGGGTTTTGATGGCTCTTGGGCCGGGCCGCCTGTTTCCCTCGGGCCAGAGAACATGAGTTTGAAATAACAAAACCCGAGTGAGTTTTATTAATTCCTACGCATTTTCTCTCAATTTTCCACTTTAAATTGGGTGTGAGGAAAGATATTAAATCATTTCTTAATTATTTTTTTGTAAATTTCAATTTTAAATAATCAAACGAATTATAAAAAGAATAAAGAGTCTCCTGTCGATTTAAGGAAACCGACAAACCTAAAGAAATAATAAAAGTAACTCCGGTCTACGAAACGCGATTCTAAGCTCGGGGGTAAGGCTACGAGTTCAAGAATAATAAAAATTCTTGAATTCGCCCGTTAGAAAACGGACTCTACTAAAATCGACATTAAAGTGAAATGAAGCGGGGAGAAGTTTAATTGATTTCGCAAAATTATATTCTTAACATGCAATATAAAAAAAGGGTTTTTGATTTACAAAATATGCACAAGTAATGAAATTAAAGTACGAATTACATGATTTAAACAATGATAATAAGAAAACGATAAATCGAACCTCTTTTGAATTAGGAGGCCGAATGTGCCGGTGGAAACTCTTGACTTCGCCTTGACTTAATGGATGAAAAGAATGGAAGTGTGAGGGGCGGAAATGTGATGTATGGATAGTGGTTTGATGGGAATTTGGTAGAGTGAGTGTATGATAGTATGAGAATGCTTATAGAGAGAGTTTAAGAGAGTGTAGGGATAGTATAATGAGAGTATTATGAGGGTAGTTTTTATGAGAGTTGTTGGTGAAAATGAATGGAATGGAGGGGGGTATTTATAGGTGATGAAGGTGAGGTTTAGGAGGGAAAAGAAGGGGAACATACCCCTAAGATCATGCCCTCTATCCATGCAAAATCAAGTCAAGGTCAAGTCAAATGCACATGGGCTAATATCATGGGATGTTGATCATATTTTTGGCACCGGATCCTTGAAAATAAACCCCGCGTGGGTTTTATAAACCTTCGGCACGGATCGCTAACATGGCAAGCAAAACGGCGCGTTTGGGAACAAGAAAACCCGCACGGGTTTTCTAGCGTGGACCGGGGCGCGCCTTGGGCCTGCCTTGGTTCTCGGCTGTCTCTTGTTCGCTTAAAACCCGTGCGGGTTTTGTCTCATCTAGTGGGCCGCTTCTGTTTTGTATTGCTTGCTACATTTGCCCAAAAAAATGTATTTAGCCTTCAATGCTTTGATGAGTCGGGATTATATTAGTGCAAATCCCGGTGTCTACAGAGAGCCCCCACTTTGATCGAGTCTGAATAGGACGAAGGTCAAAGTAGACTTGATGCTTGTCTTGATGCTGGCGGTACTCTTTTATATGGCGACAGGCTGATGACGTCGTTGGTAACCTTTAGGTGGCGACCGTTGAACGATTGCTGCTATAGATGTCGTTGGAGACCTTTAGGTGGAATCCGTCTGGACGACTGCTGCTGTAGATGCCGTTGGAGACCTTTAGGTTGAATCCGTCTAGACAACTGCTGTTGTTGAAGAAGAGGTCGTCGGTAACCTTTAGATGGTAACCGTTTGAATGATTGTTGTTGCTAATATCGTCAGAGTCCTTTATGTGGAACCCGTTGGACGACTGTTGCTGACGACATCGTTGGAGGCCTTTAGGTGGCTACCGCTTGACGACTATCGTTGGCGACATCGGTGGAGGCCTTTAGGTGGCCACCGTTTGACGACTGTCGCTGTTGGTGCTCTTTTGTGTGGCAACCGGATAATAGATGGTCCCTTTTTGGCGGCGACCGGATGATGGTGCTCTTTTATATGGCAACCTGCTGGATGGTCCCTTTTAGCGGCGACCGGATAGTGGTGCTCTTTTATGTTGCAACCTGGAAATCATCAAAAGCAAATATTAGTTTTCGCAAAAATGCAAATGGGTTCAGATTTTTTTACCTGAATGTTGGGGGCTCTTGGGCCGTTGAACTTGGGCTGTTAAAAAAAAAAAAATTTGTTGTTGGCAGGAAATCCGTGCGGGTTTTATGATTCCTGCTGGGCCACATGAGCTTGGGCCGCTTAAGATTGATTTCCTTTTCTCCTGATAAAAAACCCGTGCGGGTTTCATTATCTTCATTGGGCTTACAAAATGTTGGGCCGCCAGAACTGGGCCCATACCTCACCCAAAACCCGCGTGGGTTTTGGCTTTCATTTTTCCTTTTTTTTTTCTTTTCTCCTCGTGAAGGGAATCATGGTGGGGCCTAGGCCTCGTGTGGACGAGAGATAGCCACGAAGCTCGGTCTCCTCTTTGGGTAGCAAATGGATGACCTTTGGATTTTCGACCAATGAAACGCATTTGGCATCTCGAGGCGGGTCCTAAAAACGAACGGTTCACATTCACTATTCATTTCTATAAATGCCAAGCCTCATTCAACTCTTTCATTCACACATTCAACTTCTTCTCATCATCTCCCTAGTTCCTCTTTTCTTTCTCTAGAAAATTGCTTCTTGGAGATAATTCAAGTTCTTGAGAAAATGCATCGCAGAAGTCGCAGCAATCCTCCTCTTCCACATGCGGCGGCATGGCTTCATGAGATGTCTTCGAGGCGCAATTTCATTCCGGGTGCAAATGCTGACCCTTCGGATCTCTTTATCCAATCTTGGAAGCGTGCTTGGTTCTACCGTTCTCATGGCAAGGTACTCCTCTTTTGATGCTTAGCTTTAATAATGAAAAATGAGCAAGCACGAATTTATTTTCCATGTCTTGTCGATTTTATTATTTTCAACATGCTTGTATGTCCTCACGATGTCTCTTTATTTATTCGCAACCCATTTTGAGAAACGGACCAAACGCAACCCACAGAAAAAAGGAATAGGTTGTATGCACATTCGGCCCGAAGGAAACAAAAACACACGGCCCACTTGAATAGGTAAAACCCGCACGGGTTTCCTGGACCATAAACCCCAAAAAGAAATTGGGCCTGGATGGGCGGCCCATTAGCGGAGCCAAAAACCCGTGCGGGTTTTCTGGTCCATAAACCTCAAGAAATTGGGACTGGATGGGCGGCCCACTTGCGGAGCAAAAACCCGTGCGGGTTTTAATTCTACTGGGCCGGCTTATTTGGGCCGGTAGATTCTTTTTGCCAAATTGCTTTATCTTGTGGGCCATGGCTGTGGGGCCCAGTGTTGGTGCTGGGTCCAGCTAAGGCCCGAAAGACTATGCATGTAGCCAATGCCATAGGTGAGCCCCCGACTTTAATTTTGCATTGTTTTGTCATTAGGAAGACAATCTGAAAACTCCCGGCGTCCTAAAGGATCTCCTTAAGGTAGCTGATCTGATTCCGGGGGATTTCGTTAGCAACGCCCTTACTGCAGCAGGACTCATGCCGTTCTGGAAATGCCTGGCGGCTTGGAAAGGCCGTACATTTCGCGTGATAGGTCGCCATATGGCGGAAAGGTTTTGGGACACGACCAACTCCTTCCATCTACCTGTGGGGGAGATAACGATTACCCCCACAAATTTTGTTATGATCACTGGTCTACCTTGGGGTGGGCGTGACATAGTGCTGAGATCCCGCCGATGGTTCTGGACTTGCTGGGTCCATTGTCAGCGCGTTTAGGCCCAGGTCAGGGTCTGTCCAACCTTGCCTATGCGGACTTCGAGGCAGCTATCTGTGATGCCAACTTTCAGAATTTTTCGGGAGATCAACGTCGCTTTATCTTCCTGGCTTATGTTATTTCCGCCACTCTTATCGCCAATCGGGGAGATAACATTACTTTGACCTGGTTCCGGAATCTCCTGGACTTGAACGAGGTCCGGAACTTGAATTGGGGCAAGGCTGCGTATGCGAATTTCCTTCTCTGGCTTCGTCATGGTGTCAGGCTGACGCTGGACGACAATCCCGTTTACCTCCAAGAGTCTCATACCCGCTTTCAGTATGGTCCTTCTTTATGGAAGGTGCTCGAGGTACGTACCCGAGACTCTTCCCTTTGTAGTCTTGCTACTCTTTTGCTATTTCTTTTGACTTTATAATCATGTAGTCATGGGCATATGAGTATATCCTGTCCTTGGGCATTCGCTCTAAGAGAAATAGGACGGTCCCAACTTCTGAACGCTGGACTGCTGAGGGCATACGAGGGAAGAAATTCCAGTCGGGTAGCCTCGATCATATTCGTCGTGTACTGGATGACCTCACCCCGGTATTTCTTTATGCCTGACATCTTTATCTTATTTTTGCCTCTATTCTTGAAATGATTCTCTATCTTTCATAGGACCATGTGAACTGGCGTCCACGGGCGGGGTTTGACTTGAGTGGGTTGCCCACCCCTTTGCAACAAGTGGAGCACGATACTCGCCTTCGCATCCTGATGGAGGGACCCTCAGGCTTCATATGGTACCTGGTGGAAAGAGCTACGAGGCAGATCTTGGGCGGATATCCTGGCCTCATACCCCGAGATCCTCCAGAGCACATGTTCGAGCCTTGGCGCATCAATCCGGATGTCTTAGGAGATTGGGTTTGGGGTCAAGATTTTGACAACTTCGTGTATGACGTTCCTCAGGAGCATTTTAATGAGGAATTCCAACGCTACTTGAGCCGTCTAGCGCCCCGAGTGGTAGGTATTTCTCGCTTTTCTTTATGTTGTGCCTTTGATCCACTCCTAACCATAAAGTCTTGTAGTTGGGGCCCTATGCTATGGCTGCTGAGGTGGAGGCCCAACCGGCGGGAAGAAAGATTGGCTGTTTCTTGGAGGTTGAGACTAGCAGTCAGTGCTCCGCGCTCCAAGAATTTGAGCAGAAACCGGTAATCCCTCATCCTTTGTAGCTTCCTTTTACCTTATGTGCCAATTATGCATGTGCAACCTTTGTCTTTATTGCCTTTCAGCCACGATGGTCTGTCTTCAGGCAAGTGACCAAAGAATGGAGTACTATGTTGAAATACGTCAACCGGTCATTTACTGCTCGTGCAGATATCACAGAACATCGCCAGCGTCGATATGGAGGCTGACGCTGAGTCTGTTCCTCGGGAACCACCTCGACGCTCTACTGCGGGAGTTCCTCGTACCGAGCCCCCACGTCGCTCTTTGGCAAGGGAATATTCTTCCCTGGGTCGATCACGGGAGGAGGTTGGTGGGTCTTCTCGTCCTCCTCTAGCAGCTGTGCCGGAGGGTCATGGTAAAGGCATCATGGCCGAAAGTCATCATTCTATGGGATCACATCGTAGCGGTTCTGGTAGCAGGGGTCGTCGACCTGTGAACGAAGACATGGCTCAGATGTCCCTGGAAAAGCATTCTGGCCAAGGGGGGTCACATCACAGTGTTGGGTACGGTGCTGATACTCAGCCTCTCTCTTACTTGGTGGAGGATGCTTCAGAATCGAGTGCTACCAACCGGCCGTCTCACTCCCGCTGTACTCCAACTTCAGTGTCTTCTGCTCGTCGTGGACGAGAGATTGTGGTGAGGGACCATGACTCAGGTGCATCCGTAGGGTATCCTGGCGGTCAGGCCCTAGCGGATGACGCTACCTCATGTCCTGCACCATACGATGCCTCCACCAATGGTTCTGGCTCTTACTCCGCTGGATGGCCAGTGCCGGCTCCTGGAATGGGTCCATCATCGCCTGCGGATACACAAGAGTGGTCTGTACCCCAGCACTCTTGGCTAGGAGGATCTACTTCTTCTGGTAGGCCAGCCCCTGGTTACGGAACTAGTCCTGTATGGCCTACACCTTCTGTTGAGTGGCGTGTTCCTGACCATTCATAGCTAGCTGGTTCGCGGGAGCATTCCATTTCATCACCGTCGAGCGTGCATCCTTCCGAAGTTCCCTTGTCTGGGCCACCGCAGACAGCACCTGGTTCTAACTATTATGCCTGGGACACCTATTTTGGTACAGCTGGTGCTTCTAACACTGGAACTTCTCATGCTGGTGCCGATCTGATTGAGGATAGCGGCGATTCGGGTTCCCTGTGGTGATCAAACCAAAAACAAGCAAGACTATATGCATCTTTTTTTTTATTACGTGAAGCTAATTTGTACTACTTTTTTTTTTTAATGCAAGACTCTTATGCATTTTATTTCTTATTTTTATATGCAAGACTTGGTGAACACACAACTTTATTTTATTGATGCATTGAACGACTCTCTACATGACGGGATTAATCCCAATTTAATCCCGCTTCCCCAAAAAGAAAATAAAATAAAAGAAAACGAAAACTTAAGTGTCAGAGTGAACTCGAGCGAAAATTTCAGAACCGAGCATCATCGGGTCAAGATCCAAAACATTAAAACACACGAATGGGCCAATTGAATTCCAGAGCCCAACTACAATCAGAAGCGAATAGGCCGAGCCGCGGAAAGGCGGCCCATGTCGCCTGAAAGCCCGCGCGGGTTTTCTCCTCAGCAGGCCCTGGGCTTTGGGCTTGCGCAAGCGCGAATGCAGTCCTGTGCACATCAGAAGATTTTACTTCCCTTTTTTTTTTTTTACTAGCCGTTGCTTGATGTGTTGAAATCATGGGATATGGAGAGCAACGGCTATGTGATCGTTGCTGGTTGTATTTCTCCATTTTGAGCTTGAATGGAGGTGTATAAATACCCCATGATATGCAAGTAGTCCTCAATCCTCTTCATCACTTCAAAGTCTTCTTCACATATCCAAAAACGCAAAGAATATCCCCCTTTCCTCATGGCTTTCGAGAAGAAACTTGCAACTTGGATGAACACCCTATCCAAGGAAGAAAAGAAAGAGCTCGGAAGATACAAGCTGACGGGCTTATTGAGTCTTCGCCAAGTGAGGATCAACCACGATTTTCTCCGCGCGGCGGAGACTTTCTGGGATCCAAAAATGCACGTCTTTCGCTTCGTGTGGAAGGAACTCTGTCCGCTCCCGGAGGAATGGTCCTCGATCTTAGGGACAAACCACTTTGCTCACCCGACATCGCCTCCCCTACCAATGGACACCCCCAAATAATACAAGGAGTTCTTGTGTCTTCCGTCTCGGGTCGTCGGGAGCGCAATATTTGGTGAAAAGGTACACTTCCAAACTATAGTCAAATATTTTCAATGTCCTCACACTTTGGAATTTGGTTCCGTGATACGAGTGCGAGCGCTCGTATTATGTCTCCTTGGCGAGTTTTGTTTTTATCATGGCGGTAAAAGAACTGGACCGGCGAATTTAATCCAAATCGTTGACGACATGTCTCGAGGCTACAATCCCGTGCCCCTAATGTTAGCGGAAACCATGATGGGCTTCGATGATTCGCATCCAGAACATGACTTTCGAGGGAGCCCGTTGCTACTTCAGGTATCCTGTCTGCCACTATTTGATTTGCTCTTTTTATTTTGCTCCTACTGTTTGCAAAACCCGCGCGGGTTTTCTGTCCTTTTTTTTTAGCTTGGGAGAATTGGTGTGCAATTTCTAACCCTGACTAATTTGTGGACAGATCTGGTTAATGGAGCATTTAGGCCTTATTCAAGAACCCCGGAATTCATCAGCGTTGGCGAACTATTGTCAAAGAAAGAGAAAGTATACCGACCTCCGCTCAGTAACAGAATGGATTGCGTTCTTAAAGGAACCTTGGGAGATCGTATGGTGGATCGAATGGTGGCACATTTCCGATTATATAACCCATGATTTCCATAATGCCTATGTGTGTCTCGCCGGCTTGACGCACATGACCTTTTATTTTCCTGCGCGAGTGAGGCGCCAAATGGGCCGCCAGCAAGACATTCCTGAGCTTCTGTGTGAAACCCCTGACCAACTGATGCTTCGAAGTTCGATGATCGAGTCATGGCTGAAGTATTGGGAAAGAAGACCAACTCTCAAATCTCCGCCAAAAGTGCGTGTGTCTTACATTGCCGATGCTAGTTATCATGGATGGTTGATTGCTACCATCGAATCTCGCCATGATGGGGAGGCGAGACGAAGACAAGCACTTGTGAAGGAAAGATTAGGTCCTCGTACCTCAGTGAAAGACCGTCTTGGCGCAAGAGACTCGGTAAAAGACAGACTTGGTCCGAGAATTAATACGCGGAAATCAGGCAGGCGGGCCTATAAGCCCAAGGACAAAGAGAAAGCGATTAACGGACCCAGAGACATGGAGATCGACCATGAGACAACTGGCGAAGTAGAGAAGGTGAAACAAGATTAGAAGATGAATGGAGTGAAGGAATCAAATCGCTTTGCGTAATAGTCTTTTATTTAATTATGCCTTTTGAATTCTCTTATGTTACAAATAATGTATTTGCATTTTCGACTAATAAAGGAGAAATATTGTTCACAAATATTGTGTTCTTGCAAACTTTATTTTCCTTAAGTACATGAGCGTTTATTAAATATATCCCAAGTGTCTAAAATTTAGTTTTTTAGTTGCTTGGTGATATTAAGCGTAATATTGCTTTAGTTGATCCAGATTCGTGGGCTGAATTATATCTTCTCCATCCATGGTGGCGAGCCGAACTGCCCCTCCTGGCAAAATATCCTTAATCATATAAGGACCCTTCCAATTAAGTGCAAATTTTCCCCTTGGATCCTGTATAGGTGCCCTCATCTCCTTAAGCACCAAATCACCTGCTTGAAGTGAACGACTTTTCACCTTCTTATTAAAACCTCGAGTGATCCTATTTTGGTATACTTGCACATTATGTAGTGCCCTCAATCGCCTTTCGTCCATCAACATCAACTCCTCGAACCTTGCCCTAGCCCATTCTGCTTCTGGCAACTGACTCTCGGCCACTATTCGTAACGAAGGGTTCGCTACTTCAATTGGTAGGACTGCTTCCATCCCGTATACCAAGGAATACGGTGTTGCCCCCGTAGCGGTTCGTATAGAGGTTCGGTATCCCCATAGGGCAAATGCTAATTTGTCTGGCCAATCCTTGTAAGTGACAACCATTTTCTTGATAATTCCTGACACCGTCTTATCGCGCCTACGCCTTCATTGGCTTGAGGCCGGTATGGCGAAGACCGATGATGCTGGATTTTGTAAGTGGCGAGCAAGGATTCCACCTCCTTTCGAAAGTGGCTTCCGTTGTCACTAATGATCTCATGAGGCACTCCATATCGACAAATGATGTTTTGAAGAATGAATTTGGCCATATGTTTGGATGTAAGTTTGGCAAAAGAGGCTGCCTCCACCCACTTAGTGAAGTAATCGATGGCGACCAATATGTACTCGTGTCCTCCGGTTCCGGTTGGGTGTATTTTGCAAATGATGTCAATACCCCATACTGAGAATGGCCACGGAGATGTCAAAGTAGTCAGGTATGACGGGGGTTGATGCTGTAAGTTGGCATATTCTTGGCGTTTGTGGCATTTTCGAACGAACTCTAAGCAATCTGCCTCCATAGTGGTCCAATAGTAACCAGCCCTCTGAATCTTCTTCGCTAACATTCGTCCATTCATATGGGGACCGCATTCTCCTCCGTGTACAGTAGTCATGATTTCTTTGGCACTCTTAGCATCAATGCACGACAAATTAATGCTCGTAGGTGAATTCTTGTAGAGTCGATCTTGGATTAGGCAGTATTGTGCTGCTAAAGACCAGACCGCTCGCTGTCCTCAAACATCCAATTCAGCCGGATATTCTCCCTTTCGAAGAAAATTGTATATGTCATGGAACCATTCCTCAGTTTCTTCCTCTCGTTCTTCCAAGTGGCAAACATATGCCGGTTCATACTGCCGCTCCACTACTACCGGTAATTGTAGCGTGCCTGATGGTATGGATATAATTGAAGACAACTTGGCTAAAGCGTCAGCTAATTCGTTGTGATCCCTTGAGAGGTACTCGAGACTGATTTTCTCAAATTGGTCAGCAAGTCCCAAAAGCTTTCGTTGATATTCCATGAGACATTCATTCCGGACCTTCCATGTGTTTTTAGCCTCATTAATGATAAGGCTGGAATCCCCAAAGACTTTTACATGGCGTATGCCTAAGGCCAAGGCAGCTTGCAAACCCCTGATACATGCTTCATATTCTGCAGCATTGTTAGTAGCATCAAAGTCCAACTTTACGGACATAGGGACATGTGCCCCTTACGGAGAGATCAGCAGTACTCCTATTCCGCAGCCCATTTGGTTAGAAGCTTCGTCGAAATACATTTCCCATGTGATTTCATCAGTGAAAAATACGTCCTCATCCAGGAATTCCAAGTGAGTGCTTGGAGGTTCCTTTGTCGGAGAAGCAGCTAGGAAATCTGAGACAACACGTCTTTTGATGGATTTCTGAGGCAAGTACAGAAGGTTGAATTCCGAAAGCATGACCACCCATCGAGCAATGCGATTGTTGATGGTAGGTTATTCCATGATAAATTTGATAGGATTATTCTCAGCTATGACGTATACAGTATGTGAAAGCATGTGATGTCTCAATTTCTTGGTGGCCCATACTAACGCAAGAGCCATTTTCTCTATGTCTGCATATCGACTTTCGTAATCCAAGAATTTCTTGCTCAAGTAGTAGATGGCGCTCTCTTGCTCAAGTAGTAGATGGCGTTAAGCTGCTTGATCACTTCTTCCTTAATCTTCTTAGCCCATTCAGGCTTGATCCTTCTAGCCTTTTGTCGAACCGGCTTTGCGTCAGGAAGTAAAGGGATGGTATGCTCCACAATTTCCCTATCAATCCCAGGCATATCTTCATACGACCATGCGAACACGTCCACAAACTCCTTGAGAAGCTCTGTAAAGGACACCCGTTCTTTTGCCGTGAGCGAGCTTCCTAACTTCAATTCCCGAGGTTGTGCTTCTGTGCCCACATTTATGGTGATGGTGTCTTCCAACACCGCCATCTTATGCTCATGTTCATTAGGAAATTCTTTTAAGGATTCATTAAATTTCGGATTATTATTGGCGCAGCAGCTCAGGGAAGAGGGGAAAGAAGAATTAGAGTAAGCAGAAAGGTTCATTTTATTGAATGCAGAAAGGAATACATCGCCAACAGACTCAAGACCAGACTCACTTGACTCTAGACCACTACAACCTGACTCTATGTCCTTAGGAACAGACTCTCCTACAGATAAAGAAAAATTATTCTCCTCAGCGTCGACCCACGAGACCGCCTTAACCTCTCCGTCTTTAGCAATCATAAGACTTGGATCAAAGCTTGGCTTAGATAGCGCAGCACTAACAGCATCGCCTTCAGATTTCTCCGGGATAGCTTCTTGTCCAAACAGCATGCCAAAGATGTTGCTTCCAGCAAGATGAGTCCATTCTAATGGAGGTTGTTTGTCCCGAGCGGGAACAAAGACAGTAGCCATATTAATGGAGCAATCATTGAAGACTTCCAGTCCAGCAACTTGAACTCCTTTGTTCTTTAGATAGAATGGCTCAGGAAACCCGTAGTAAGGGAAGTCATCACCTTCCTTGACAAATTGTCCGTTTAGAGTGAGTGGATAGGGCTTTACTTGGAACAAAGTGGGAGGATTGTCCATTCTTTTCTGTTCAATAATAGCCATTTTTGCAAACCTAGCCTCTTTCTCAGTGGGCTTATAGCCTAAGCCGAACCTTCCCTTCTGCTTAAAAATCTTGAACATAGGAGGGATTTTATTCTTCGGGTTCTTTCCTAGCGGCATTCCCGGGAAATGTCCTTATTTCTTGAGCATAGCATGTACCTTGGGGTTTGGGTAGGGATCGAAGTCAAAAGGTGCTTCATCCTTGCTCATCATTGCCACGTGCTCAAAATTGTGGAGTTCTTCGTCCATTGAGTTGTGCTCCACCTCGAGAACTGACTGTTTAGGAGTGAAAACAGCATTGATGGATTCCCCTGAGATAGTGATCACTTGTCCTTGAACCAACATTTTCACCTTCCGATGTAAGGTGGATGCTATAGCATTACACTCGTGAAGCCAGGGCCTCCCTAGTAGCAAATTAAAGGAGGCGGGAATCTCCAACACCACAAACTCCACATTCCGAGTGATACTACCAGTAGTAATAGGCAACACCACAGATCCAACAGACTTCCGGGGCGAATTGTCATATGCCCTGAGTTGTACACCGTTTTGAGCCAAGTGTTGTTGTTGTACTCCCAATTTTTGTGTCGTCCTCCAAGGGCACACATTTAAGCTGACCCATTGTCAACCAAAACCAGCAGGATAGTTTTATTGGAGCATTGTACTATAAGATATAGGGCTTTTTTGTGAGAAGCTCCTCCTTGAGGTAGATCTTCAATCCCAAAAGTGATCATCTCTTGCGGGGTAGTCACATGAGCAACCATAGTTTCAGGAGTTGTTGCAGGTGATACTGTGAGTGCTGTAAGGGCATCCAACATCTTCTGCCTATGGGCATGTGAAGTGCATATGAGTTGCCATATGGTAACCTCTGCCCTAGTCTTTTTGAGTTGAGAAAGAAGAGGATCTTCAGGAGAGGTCTGATTGTCACTGCCATTAATTGGTGCAAGGTTAGGAACAGCTACTGGGATTGTGGTATTCCTGTTATTGTTGTGACGGCCAAACCGAGTAAGGAATGCTACATCATCCGACTCATCTTTCTCCATCCATTCCGTCTCTGAATGCTCGTGCTCATCATCCTCGTCGTTGTTCCAAATTCCATGAATGAGTAGATCTTCGGGGAACCCAATTATTCCGAGGACAGGTTGACCCGTTTCTACAATCAAAGCAGAGGGGTCGAAGCTGAAATCCCCACATAAATTAGCATTTGCATGCTCTGGCATAGGATTACTTTGATTGTTTGGTTTCTTGGTAGCTTTTGGCATTGGCAACGTCCCTGCCCTTATCATATCCTCTATCTTGTTCCTTAAGGTCCAGCATTTCTCGGTGTCGTGACCTCGGCAACGATGATAGCGGCAAAATTGGTTGGAATCCCAATTTCTGCCCTTGATTTCTGGTTCTTCCTTTCGTAAGGGCAAAACCAGGATACCTTTCTTAACCAGACGGTCGAGAGCCTGAGAATAAGGAACATCCAATGGCGTATAAGTCTCATATTTCGGTACATAAGGCCCCTTGCGCTGGATAGAGTTAATCTCCATGATTTTAGGAGGGTGGCTAGCCGCACTAGTAGCCCTCCTGTTGGAGCTGGACCCTTCCCATCCAGGCGAAGTTGTCTTATCATTCTGCATGGCTTCTAATTGGCACAGATATCTTTCAGATAATCAAAGTCTTTGACGACATGATACCCCATGTAAAACCCCAGATAAATATCAGTTAAAATACCGCTAAGGTGGTAAAAATGTGAGTTTATTTATTACTTAATTATTTGTTGGTCACACGGAGCTTTTAGGACCGCGAGTGTGTTCGTCATAATTTTTGGAGTTCTAAAAATATCAGTTAGGAATTTTTGGGATACCGGGTGAAAAATCTTTTATCAGTTGTGAGAATAATTTTATCTGTTTATTTGGGTTTTTGCTGGAATGAATTAATGGATATACATCATATAATTTTCCTTTATTTTTAGAAGATTTATGATGTCACCAAGGGTGACATCACCCACAAATTTGATCCGATTTTATTCCGTTGGTAACTGAATTGGTACTGAATTGTGCATTCTCCACTACCTCTCCATACCAATGCTGCTGGCCAATCACCCTGCGCCACTTGGCACCCTCTTATTACTCCCTCTCCCTCTCTCTTTCTCTCTCCCGCGTCTCTCTCTCTCTTTCTTCTTTTTCTCTCTCCTCCTCTCCTTCTACTATTACTACTTATTGCTACTGCTGTTGCCCAACACCAGGCACCACCACACAACCACCCTCAACCTCCCTCCTTTCACACTCACTTCGACGCCGGCCACCACACCACCGAGCCCCAACCACCGCTGCACCTCCATCACCACCGTTCTCGCCGCCCAACGCCCAACACACCGAGGCAACCACCACCATTTTTCCACCCCTCCTACCACCCTCCTTCCTCCCCCATTTCACCGGCGACCACCATCCCATCCATGTCCGACGACCACCCTGACGCACCAGCCGCCGCCCCGAAGCACCGGTGCAACCTCTTCTAGCTTGGACCCATTGTTTGTGCTCCCTCTCTCTTCTTCTCTCTCTACATGTTAATATGGGTTTAGTTGTATTAGGGTTAGTTTAATCAAGTTTTAGGTTACTAATGTTGGTTATTAGTTGATAATATGAAAATCATGTTTAATATGTCAATATATATTAAGGTTTAGTATTAGGGTTTTATTAGTGAAGTTTTATGTGTTGATCATGTGATTATAAGACTATATGTTGCTTTTAGTTGTAATAATGTTATTAGAAATTATCAATGTTAGTATTATTATTGCTAAGTTAGGTTAATATCAAATTTTATGTTGTTACTAGATGTTGTTTTATCGTTATAAAGTTAGTTTAATATTATGTTCTCATGTTTATTATATTATTAAGTTTAAGGTTATTTTGGAAGTTTAATATTACTAAGTAATGTTATTTTGAGGTATAATAATAAATATCATTACTAAGTCTTAATGTTATTTTGAAGTTCATATTAGCAATAAGTACTCTTTTACTGTTAAAATTATTAAGTCCTATTATCAAGGTTACTAAGTTGTTCATATTATTATTATCAAGTTTTCATAATAATATTATTAAGTTTGGTGTTACTAGTAGCTTTTCGTATTATTATTATTATCAAGTTTTCAAGTTATTCTTAAGTGTCATATTATTTTCGTATTGTTATTATTATTATTATTACTATTAAAGTTATAATGAGTTTCATGCTTTGTATTATTAATAGTATAGATTTTACAAGTTTGAAACTTATTTTGTAAGTGTTACTAAGTTACCAATTTTGGTGTATTTTATGACCCTATGATATTAAAGTTTGTTCATAGAAAAAAGTTCTAAGTAATAATAATATTTTAAAAGATAATACTACTAAGTCTTGTGTTACTTGAAGTTATTTCTATGTAATATTATTAGGGTTTCAAATCTCTAGAAGAATGAATCTCTATTAACATTATTACTCCCACGTTCTAGTTTTGATGTTTTTAATTTTAAGCCTTGTAATATTAATAGTATAAACTTTACATGTTTGTTTTTTATTTTAAGCTTTGTAATATTAATAGTATAAACTTTACATGTTTCGAAACTTAGTTTTTATATTATAAGTTTTGGTGTAATACAATATTTATATTTATATTGTCTCTTTTATGTGTTAATGATAGGTAGAATATTAGCAAAAAAAATTTTAGTAGAAAGTATAATATAGAAACTTATTTCATGACTATTAGATTACTAAATTATATTACCTACTTTTACCAAGTTATAGTTTAGAAGAGTTCTTTTTATTTTATCAAGTGTATTATATAGTGATGAGTGTGTATGGAATTGAAATTCTATGCCCTTAAATGTTATATTTAGTACATCACATGTATAGAATTTTTAAGGGTGTCTCATGAGACTTAGAAACATGTTTAGGAACCCTAAATAAGGGTTGTAACTAATTAAAGGTGATAATAGTGACCTATTGTTGTGTAATGCATGTCTAGTGGCATTTTGGTAATTATAGTGAATAATGCCATGCAAGAAAATAAAATAAGGTTCTTTAGTTATTCTTTGATACTAAGTAATGTGATTCTTGATTAGAAATTTATGTGGCGCATGATTAAGTGAAACGTTTTATAATTTGGGGAAGGGTAGTTATGCTGTTAAGAAATCGTTAGAGTAGGCGTTAATTGTAGAATCTTTTATTAGGTTGAGCGAGGATTCCGAATTAGAGCTCCGTGTCTCTTTTGTTGGACGAAGTTGAGTTGCAGGTAATACTATATCATATTCCCTGTGAATGCCCTTAAGCATTTTATATAACATGCATTCCCCAAAGGGACCTTATTAAAGTGTTAAAATTGTTTTGTTGAAATGTTATCGTTATTTGAGATTTTGGTTTATGATGGTTTTGGTACTGTTTTGGAATGAGCTTGTTTGATGGTTTTCCATTAAAAGTTTTATGGAAAGTTGTTTATGACATGAAAGGAATTGGATCTTGATAACCGGACCTAACTAACGGATACGAGTTAAAAAGCGGGTTCGGGCAGTCTCCCCTTAGACCAGGTGGAACCTGTGAGGGGGACTGTCAAGAGACCAGGTGATGCCTGGTATTGTTGATGTGAGTTAGGCGCTGATCAGTCGAATAGGAATATTTATGCGAGTCTGTGGGACTCCGAATGAGTTATGCGCTGATCAGTCGAATGATGTTGTTCATGCGAGTCCTTGGGACTCCGAATCATGTTCTGCGAGTCTTTGACTCCAAGGGGTAGTGTGGAAACCCCGCCCGCTATTAAAAGTTGATGGAAAGAAATTATTATATTGTTTTCACACAAGATTTCGAATTGTAACCCCTCCCCTATTAAATGTGTTCAAATGTTTACGCAAATGTTTATAAATGCATAGGAGTAGTATTGCTGAGGTTTCTACCCCCCTCATTTGTGAAATGTTTTGTTTTCAGGTACGGACCAGTAACTTGGGGATAAAAAGGGGCGTAGAAGTGAGGAAGTGAAGTTAGATGAGACAAGAATAATTTCTAGTATTTGTTTAAGTAAAGTTAATGTTGAGACTTTGATTTTAGATTGTAGACCAATTAGTTAACTTTTGTTAGAACCTTTCACTTGTCTTGTATCTCGAAAGAGGTACGGCAGTAACGCCCAGTCTGAATAATAAGTTGAGAACTTTCCGCTGCTAATTAATATTTGACTTTGATCGATATGATAGATTTAAATTTCCAGGGCGTTACAGAATGGTATCAGAGCCCTAGGTTGCGACCTAGGTAGCCCTTAGGAGACTAATAACCTCACCTTTAGATCTTGAGGAGATACCATATGAGTGAGAGTGTAGGAGGAATGGGGTGAAATCGGTCTATTTTGTTTTTCTTCTTAAAAACTCACTTTCTTGTTGTTTTATAGGAATGGATCCAGGTTTGCACCACAGCTTTGACGTGGAGGAAGACCTGTTTCACGTGGGCTTCTGGAGGGAGCCCGAGGAGGCTCTGGCGCAGTACGTGGAGAGGGTGATTCCCGAGATAGACATCCAGTTGGAGATGCCCCTGAACACCACGTGTTTACGACACGAGGGGTGCATGGTCAATCTCCTCTTGATGACATTGACGGGGGACACCACCTAGGGGTACCGGGCCTCCCAACTGCTGCCACCTATACGCGCGAAGACCACGGCGCCTGGGTGAAAAGGCGCGATGGTGCGGACGTGTACCAGCAGCACCAACCATCCTCGATCTGGTTCAGACTATTGTGGAGGCCTCACCGGCCGACATCGAGAAGTCCACGAGCAGCGCGCCGTTTGATCTGACTGATGATGAGGAGGACGAGGCCGAACAGGAGCAGGACCTCGAGGAGGGTCCCATGGAGATAACCAGTGAGAGTTCGGAGTCGGACTCGGCCGACGAAGGGTCCGATGATCCGGACTGGGACCCCGAGGCGGAGAGAGGTGTTCAGAGGCGTCGTGTTTGATTTCGTTGTTTTCATTGTTATGAGCTGATCTTTTTAGAATTGTATATAAGTATGGGAACCTGATAGTACAATGTTTTGATGTTCTCTTCTTCGCTTTGTTATGACGGTAATAGTTATATCATGTTGAGCTAAAAGCAAGGTTTAACGTAGTAATTTCGTTTATGTTATGAAAAACATGTGTTACTTCACTTTAAATCCTCATGTATGCAGTTAGGATGGTATGAGAATAGTGGATTTGGGCACTATATGACGATATGATGAGATGAGAATGATTATGTTGAATGTGGAAGTTGAAAGAGAGTTGAACATGTGAAACATTAAGTGTTTATAATGAAATGTATAGAAATGTGATCGATACTCGAGTAAAAATGCATCGTTGTGAAAATCCTTTATATTCTTACAAATGTAAGGTTTTGTTTACCTGTGTTAGAAAGAACGATAAGAGTACAAGCTGGGTAAGTTTTGTATCATGAATTATTATTAAAATTGTTGGCCTAATGAAATTATTTGTGTTGGTAATTAGAAGTCCCAAAAGAATGGAAAACGATAATGGGAGGTCGCCCCAAGAGATCCCGCCACCTTCGGTTCCTTCCATGGCGGAGCTGAGACAAAAGTATGCACCACTCTACGAGGCCGCAGCAAATTCGGTACATAGGGCGACTTCATCTAATCAAACGGATGGAACTCCAACTTCAGGGCCCGACTTAACTCAGCTAATGATGATGGAACTGATGGCGACAATGGGCGATTCAATGGATGGCGGGACAACAAAAGGAAGGAAGATCCACTGTTTGAATTCAATGCCTTGAACCCCCCATCTTACAACGGGGTAGCTGATCCCAAGATCTTCGAGGAATGGGTCAGAGACGTGGAAAAGATTTTTGACGCAATTCAGTGCCCTGAGGACAGGAAGGTAAACTTTGCAACATATCATCTTAAGGGAGAAGCTGACTTATGGTGGATGAGCGTGAAAGAAAGGCAGAATGAACAAGGTTTTGGATGGGAAAGCTTCAAGGGGATGCTGAGGAACCAGTTTTACCCAATGGCCCTACAAAAGGCCAAAGATAAAGAATTTCTGGAGTTGCAACAAGGGAGTGACACCGTACTGCAGTATGCTTCTAAGTTTATGGAATTATCGAGGTTTGCACCAATCTATATTGCGAATGAGAAGCTGAAGATGAACAGGTTTGAGGATGGGTTAAACTACAATATACAGGAAAAATTGTCCGTATGCACTTTCGCCTCATATCAAGATATGCTGGAGGTGGCTGCCAATGTGGAACGGGTGCTAAGTAATCGGACAGTACAATTGACAAAACAGGGCGACAAGAGAAGGGAACCTCCTCGTTTTGTTCCTCAACCACCACCTACCTTCAAGAGGTTCAGGCCCAATATGTGGCAAGGTAATCAGGGACGACCCCAACAACAGTGCGATGGCGTAGGGCTTGTGGTAGGCCCGGGCATTATGCAAGAGATTGCCGGAATCCAACCAGAGTGGTCTGCTATCGCTGTGGCAATTCAAATCACATTGTGAGAAACTGTCCCCAGCCAGCTGAAGGGGGATCCAATTTTATGGGTGGTGCTAACCGAGGAGCTCTACCACCGAACCACCAGCGCAGGATTGAATATCCGGTGAATCAGGGAAGGCCTCGCCCAAATCCTGGAGGCTATAATGGCAACCGGGACAACCCAATTAGAGCACTTCCGCCGCCACCATCTCGTCAACCGCAGGCCCCGCGCAATACTGGAGGAAGGGTTTACGTAATGAAAAGAGAGGAAGCTGAGAACAATGCTGATGTTGTTACTGGTACTTTTCTTTTGTGCTCTTATCATGTTTATGTGTTGTTTGATTCAGGTGCTAGTCATTCTTTTATATCACCTGAGATAGTGGAAAAAGCTAAATTAGTATCATCTGAAGAAAAAGAAACTATGGTGGTATCTTTACCTACGGGAGCGCAAGGTCTGATGTGGGATGCTATATAAGAAATGTCCAATAGTGATAGGCGATCAAGAGTTCGATGCTGACTTACACCAATTTGAGTTAATGGAATTCGATGTGATTCTTGGAATGGATTGGTTGGCTAAATATCAAGCGCAGATCGATTGCCGGAAGCAAAAGGTGACTTTGAAGAGTCCAAATGGAAGAAAGGTGGTGCACTACAACAAACAACTCCGCCAAGGAGTGAGAATTATCTCCGCAGTAAAAGCTCATAAGATGATGGGACAAGGATGTGAAGGATTTCTATGCAATGTGGTGGACACTAAAGCTGAGAAAGCTCCTCTTGAAATTATTCCTGTAGTACAGGAGTACGTAGATGTATTTCCTGAAGAAATTCCGGGGATGCCGCCGCAAAGGGAAGTGGATTTCTGTATCGATTTGGAACCTGGGGCTACTCCAATATCTAAGGCTCCGTATCGAATGGCCCCTGCGGAACTCAAAGAACTCAAGAAACAATTAGATGAGTTGTTAGAGAAGGGATATATAAGACCAAGTACCTCTCCATGGGGTGCGCAAGTGTTATTTGTGAAGAAGAAAGATGGTAGTTTGAGGTTGTGCATTGACTACCGGGAGCTGAACAAGATTACGGTCAAGAACCGTTACCCGCTACCACGCATTGATGATCTGTTCGACCAATTGAAGGGAGCTGCAGTTTTTAGCAAGATCGACCTGAGATCGGGTTATCATCAGTTGAGAATTCGGGAAGAAGATATTACCAAAACTGCTTTTCGGACTCGATATGGTCACTATGAGTTTGTGGTTATGCCCTTTGGTCTCACAAACGCTCCAGCCGCTTTTATGGATTTAATGAATCGAGTATTCAAACTCTTCTTGGATAAGTTTGTAGTGGTTTTTATAGATGACATCTTGATCTATTCAAGGACACAGGAGGATCATGCGCAACACTTGCGAAGGGTGTTGGAAACTTTACGGGCAAACGAGTTATATGCGAAGTTTTCCAAGTGTGAGTTTTGGTTGGAGAAAGTGGCTTTTCTGGGGCATATTGTTTCAAAGGATGGAGTTGCAGTAGACCCACAGAAGGTAGAATCTGTTAGTAAGTGGCCTACACCGAAGAATGCTACAGAAGTAAGGAGTTTTCTGGGTTTGGCTGGGTATTATCGGAAGTTTGTTCAAGATTTCTCTAAGATCGCAACACCTCTCACTAACTTGACCAGGAAGTCGGTAAAGTTTGTATGGTCCGACAAATGTGAGAAGGCTTTTCAAGAGTTGAAGAAGAGACTTACAACGGCACCTATTCTCACCTTACCTCAAGGAAACGAAGGTTTTTTCATTTATAGTGATGCCTCACATGGTGGTCTAGGGTGCGTGTTTATGCAAAATGGGAAGGTGATCGCTTATGCTTCAAGGCAACTGAAGACCCACGAAAGGAATTATCCTACTCATGACCTGGAGCTAGCAGCAGTGGTTTTTGCTCTTAAGATATGGAGGCATTACCTTTACGGAGTGCACTGTGAAATCTTTACTGATCACCAAAGCTTGAAGTACCTTTTCTCTCAAAAGGAGTTGAACCTTCGACAAACAAGATGTTTAGAATTCCTAAAGGATTATGATGTGAACTTTCAATATCATCCCGGGAAGTGAATGTGGTAACCGATGCTTTGAGTCGAAGACCCTACCCTGAGGTGAACCATTTGATAGCTTTAGTACTGTAGTTATGCGAAGAATTCAGGAGATTAGAGCTTAATGTAAAGGTTCCGGGAAAGGATGCGGTATTGAACGCCATGGACATCCGTCCGACTCTTTTGGAGGAAATTAAAAATTCTCAGGAGTTAGACTTGCAGTTGGTGAAGATAAGAGAAGAAGTAATCCAAGGGAAAGCACCTGGTTTTGTGATACATGAAGATGGAACTTTGAGGTTTCATAACCGAGTATGTGTACCAAATATAGAGGATCTAAAGAAAAGAATTTTGGATGAAGGACATAACACGCCATACTCAGTGCATCCAGGAGGGAATAAGCTTTACAAGGATCTCAAGCAAACCTTTTGGTGGAGCAATATGAAGCAAGAAGTAGCTGAGTACGTATCTCGATGCCTGACCTGTCAGCGGGTCAAGGTTGAACATCAAAGACCAGCAGGACTGTTGCATCCATTAGAAATTCCGGAGTGGAAATGGGACTCAATATCTATGGATTTCGTGACTGGTCTTCCAAGGACCAGAAGGAAGAACAATGCCATCTGGGTGATCGTAGATCGATTAACCAAGTCTGCACACTTCCTGGCCATGGCCAACACCTGGACGTTGGATCAATTGGCTCAAGCATATGTTAGAGAGATAGTGAGACTGCATGGAGTCCCCAGTTCTATCGTGTCAGATAGAGATACCAGGTTTCAATCAGGTTTCTGGAAGAAGTTACAAGAGGCTCTTGGTACTAAGCTTAACTTTATCACCGCTTTTCATCCAGCTACGGATGGGCAAACTGAGAGGACAATCCAGACCCTGGAAGATATGTTGAGAGCGTGTGCTTTGGATTTCAAGGAATCATGGGATGATGAGCTAACTCTGATTGAGTTCTCCTACAACAACAGTTTCCATGCTAGCATTGGTATGTCGCCGTTTGAAGCGCTATATGGGAGAAGATGCCGAACTCCTCTGTGTTGGCAAGACATTGATGAGGCCCTCACTATTGGCCCAGAATCGATACAACACACCACACAGAAAGTTAGGGTCATACAAGAGAAGATGAGGACGGCTCAGAGTCGACAAAAAAGCTATGCGGATAGGAGAAGAAGACCGTTAGAGTTCGAAGTGGGAGACTATGTTTTTCTGCGCATATCACCGACGAAAGGAGTTATGAGATTCGGCCAATCGGGGAAATTAACTCCAAGATACATTGGACCGTATCCCATTTTGGATCGCATAGGAGAAGTGGCGTATAAACTGGAATTACCGGGGGATCTACCTCGAGTACACAATGTCTTTCATGTCTCGCAGCTGAGGAAGTACGTCGCAGATCCTTCTCATGTGATTGAACCAGAACCGTTGCAGCTAAGGGAAGATCTAACCTACGAGGAACAACCGGTTGAGATTCTAGATCGTAGGGAGAAGATTTTGCGTAGGAAAACGGTTCCTTTGGTTAAAGTGTTGTGGGCAAATCATACTACGAGCGAGGCTACTTGGGAAACAGAGAGCGAAATGCGTGAAAAGTACCCTTGTCTGTTTAGCAACTAGGTAAGTTTAAGTTTCGGGAACAAAACTTCGTTAAGTGGGGAATGATGTGAAACCCCGAGTTTTTGTGAAAAATTTTTTTTTTGTTGTGTTAATAAATGCATGAGTAGTGGTAAGTTTAAGTTTCGAGGACGAAACTTCTTTAAGTGGGGAATGATGTAAAACCCCGGATAAATATCAGTTAAAATACCGCTAAGGTGGTAAAAATGTGAGTTTATTTATTACTTAATTATTTGTTGGTTACACGGAGCTTTTAGGACCGTGAGTGTGTTCGTCATAATTTTTGGAGTTCTAAAAATATCAGTTAGGAATTTTTGGGATACCGGGTGAAAAATCTTTTATCAGTTGTGAGAATTATTTTATCTGTTTATTTGGGTTTTTGCTGGAATGAATTAATGGATATACATCATATAATTTTCCTTTATTTTTGGAAGATTTATGATGTCACCAAGGGTGACATCACCCACAAATTTGATCCGATTTTATTCTGTTGGTAACTGAATTGGTACTGAATTGTGCATTCTCCACTACCTCTCCGTACCAATGCTGCTGGCCAATCACCCTGCGCCACTTGGCACCCTCTTATTACTCCCTCTCCCTCTATCTTTCTCTCTCCCGCGTCTCTCTCTCTTTCTTCTTTTTCTCTCTCCTCCTCTCCTTCTACTATTACTACTTATTGCTACTGCTGTTGCCCGACACCAGGCACCACCACACAACCACCCTCAACTTCCCTCCTTTCACCCTCACTTCGACGCCGGCCACCACACCACCGAGCCCTAACCACCGCTGCACCTCCATCACCACCGTTCTCGCCACCCGACGCCCAACACACCGAGGCAACCACCACCATTTTTCCACCCCTCCTACCACCCTCCTTCCTCCCCCATTTCACCGGCGACCACCATCCCATCCATGTCCGACGACCACCCCGACGCACCAGCCGCCGCCCCGAACCACCGGTGCAACCTCTTCTAGCTTGGACCCATTGTTTGTGCTCCCTCTCTCTTCTTCTCTCTCTACATGTTAATATGGGTTTAGTTGTATTAGGGTTAGTTTAATCAAGTTTTAGGTTACTAATGTTGTTTATTAGTTGATAATATGAAAATCATGTTTAATATGTCAATATATATTAAGGTTTAGTATTAGGGTTTTATTAGTGAAGTTTTATGTGTTGATCATGTGATTATAAGACTATATGTTGCTTTTAGTTGTAATAATGTTATTAGAAATTATCAATGTTAGTATTATTATTGCTAAGTTAGGTTAATATCAAATTTTATGTTGTTACTAGATGTTGTTTTATTGTTATAAAGTTAGTTTAACATTATGTTCTCATGTTTATTATATTATTAAGTTTAAGTTTATTTTGGAAGTTTAATATTACTAAGTAATATTATTTTGAGGTATAATAATAAATATCATTACTAAGTCTTAATGTTATTTTGAAGTTCATATTAGCAATAGGTACTCTTTTACTGTTAAAATTATTAAATCCTATTATCAAGGTTACTAAGTTGTTCATATTATTATTATCAAGTTTTCATAATAATATTATTAAGTTTGGTGTTATTAGTAGCTTTTCGTATTATTATTATTATCAAGTTTTCAAGTTATTCTTAAGTGTCATATTATTTTCGATTGTTATTATTATTATTATTATTATTACTATTAAAGTTATAATGAGTTTCAAGCTTTGTATTATTAATAGTATAGATTTTACAAGTTTGAAACTTATTTTATAAGTGTTACTAAGTTACCAATTTTGGTGTATTTTATGACCCTATGATATTAAAGTTTGTTCATAGGAAAAAGTTCTAAGTAATAATAATATTTTAAAAGATAATACTACTAAGTCTTGTGTTACTTGAAGTTATTTCTATGTAATATTATTAGGGTTTCAAATTTCTAGAAGAATGAATCTCTATTAACATTATTACTCCCACGTTCTAGTTTTGATGTTTTTGATTTTAAGCCTTGTAATATTAATAGTATAAACTTTACATGTTTGTTTTTTATTTTAAGCTTTGTAATATTAATAGTATAAACTTTACATGTTTCGAAACTTAGTTTTTATATTATAAGTTTTGGTGTAATACAATATTTATATTTATATTGTCTCTTTTATGTGTTAATTATAGGTAGAATATTAGCAAAAAAATTTTTAGTAGAAAGTATAATATAGAAACTTATTTCATGACTGTTAGATTATTAAATTATATTACCTACTTTTACCAAGTTATAGTTTAGAAGAGTTCTTTTTATTGTATCAAGTGTATTATATAGTGATGAGTGCGTATGGAATTGAAATTCTATGCTCTTAAATGTTATATTTAGTACATCACATGTATAGAATTTTAAAGGGTGTTTCATGAGACTTAGAAACATGTTTAGGAACCCTAAATAAGGGTTGTAACTAATTAAAGGTTATAATAGTGACCTATTGTTGTGTAATGCATGTCTAGTGGCATTTTGGTAATTATAGTGAATAGTGCCATGCAAGAAAATAAAGTAAGGTTCTTTAGTTATTCTTTGATATTAAGTAATGTGATTCTTGATTAGGTTTATGATTAGAAATTTATGTGGCGCATGATTAAGTGAAATGTTTTATAATTTGGGAAGGGTAGTTATGCTGTTAAGAGATCGTTAGAGTACGCGTCAATTATAGAATCTTTTATTAGGTTGAGCGAGGATTCCGAATTAGAGCTCCGTGTCTCTTTTATTGGACGAAGTTGAGTTGCAGGTAATACTATATCCTATTCCCTGTGAATGCCCTTAAGCATTTTATATAACATGCATTCCCCAAAGGGACCTTATTAAAGTGTTAAAATTGTTTTGTTGAAATGTTATCGTTATTTGAGATTTTGGTTTATGATGGTTTTGGTACTGTTTTGGAATGAGCTTGTTTGATGGTTTTCCATTAAAAGTTTCATGGAAAGTTGTTTATGACATGAAAGGAATTGGATCTTGATAACCGGACCTAACTAACGGATACGAGTTAAAAAGCGGGTTCGGGCAGTCTCCTTAGACTGTGGAACTCGTGAGGGGATCACAAGAGACCAGGTGATGCCTGGTATTGTGGATGTGAGTTAGGCGCTGATCAGTCGAATAGGAATATTTATGCGAGTCTGTGGGACTCCGAAAGAAAGAAAAGAAAGAAAAGAAAAGAAAAGAAAAGAAAAGAAAAGAAAAGAAAAGAAATGAGTTATGCGCTGATCAGTCGAATGATGTTGTTTATGCGAGTCCTTGGGACTCCGAATCATGTTCTGCGAGTCTTTGACTCCGAAGGGTAGTGTGGAAACCCCGCCCGCTATTAAAAGTTGATGGAAAGAAATTATTATATTGTTTTCACACAAGATTTCGAATTGTAACCCCTCCCCTATTAAATGTGTTCAAATGTTTACGCAAATGTTTATAAATGCGTAGGAGTAGTATTGCTGAGGTTTCCAAGAGGTACGACAGTAACGCCCAGTCTGAATAATGAGTTGAGAACTTTCCGCTGCTAATTAATATTTGACTTTGATCGATATGATAGATTTCAATTTCTAGGGCGTTACAGAATATAATAATAATAATAATACCAAAAGCTACTAGTAACACCAAACTTAATAATATTATTATGAAAACTTGATAATAATAATAATAATATGAACAACTTAGTAACCTTGATAATAGGACTTAATAATTTTAACAGTAAAAGAGTACTTATTGCTAATATGAACTTCAAAATAACATTAAGACTTAGTAATGATATTTATTATTATACCTCAAAATAATATTACTTAGTAATATTAAACTTCCAAAATAACCTTAAACTTAATAGTTTAACAAACATGAGAACATAATATTAAACTAACTTTATAACAATAAAACAACATCTAGTAACAACATAAAATTTGATATTAACCTAATTTAGCAATAATAATACTAACATTGATAATTTCTAATAACATTATTACAACTAAAAGCAACATATAGTCTTATAATCACATGATCAACACATAAAACTTCATTAATAAAACCCTAATACTAAACCTTAATATATATTGACATATTAAACATGATTTTCATATTATCAACTAATAAACAACATTAGTAACCTAAAACTTGATTAAACTAGCCCTAATACAACTAAACCCATATTAACATGTAGAGAGAGAAGAAGAGAGAGGGAGCACAAACAATGGGTCCAAGCTAGAAGAGGTTGCACCGGTGCTTCGGGGCTGCGGCTGGTGCGTCGGGGTGGTCGTCGGACATGGATGGGATGGTGATCGCCGGTGAAATGGGGGAGGAAGGAGGGTGGTAGGAGGGATGGAAAAATGGTGGTGGTTGCCTCGGTGTGTTGGGCGTCGGGCAGCGAGAACGGTGGTGATGGAGGTGCAGCGGTGGTCGGGGCTCGATGGTGTGGTGACCGGCGTCGAAGTGAGGGTGAAAGGAGGAAGGTTGAGGGTGGTTGTGTGGTGGTGCCTGGTGTCGGGCAACAGCAGTAGCAATAAGTAGTAATAGTAGAAGGAGAGGAGGAGAGAGAAAAAGAAGAAAGAGAGAGAGACGCGGGAGAGAGAAAGAGAGAGGGAGAGGGAGTAATAAGAGGGTGCCAAGTGGCGCAGGGTGATTGGCCAGCAGCATTGGTATGGAGCGGTAGTGGAGAATGCACAATTCAGTACCAATTCAGTTACCAACGGAATAAAATCGGATCAAATTTGTGGGTGATGTCACCCTTGGTGACATCATAAATCTTCCAAAAATAAAGGAAAATTATATGATGTATATCCATTAATTCATTCTAGCAAAAACCCAAATAAACAGATAAAATAATTCTCACAACTGATAAAAGATTTTTCACCCGGTATCCCAAAAATTCCTAACTGATATTTTTAGAACTCCAAAAATTATGACGAACACACTCGCGGTCCTAAAAGCTCCGTGTGACCAACAAATAATTAAGTAATAAATAAACTCACATTTTTACCACCTTAGCGGTATTTTAACTGATATTTATCCGGGGTTTTACATCATTCCCCACTTAAAGAAGTTTCGTCCTCGAAACTTAAACTTACCACTACTCATGCATTTATTAACACAACAAAAAAAAAATCACAAAAACTCGGGGTTTCACACCCCAAGTGTTTGGATAGGCTGCTCTTGAGTCCTTGCTTAAAGGTGGATAACTGCAGACGGAGAGGAATTGCCTCGTTGATGTTGGACAAATTTGTGTGCCACCTCTCGAAGTAATCCATAAAGGACTCATCATCCCGTTGCTTCATAGCGATTAGATCATCCAATGTAGCTTGTTTCTTCTGGATGCGTGTATAGTGGTGGATGAAAGCCTTGAATTATTCAGTCCAATTGGCTTTGACTTGGGGCAACAGAGCATGATACCATACGTTTGCTTCTCCATCTAGGGTGGATGGGAAGACGGTAGAGTATAGGTCAGCATCAATTCGGTTTAAAGTTGCCAGCCTCATGAACTCCTCTACGTGATGAATAGGGTTCTCAGAAGGTTTGAACCTAATATTTGGCACTTCAAATTTGTCAGCTACCTTCAAAGTAGGTTGAACAGGCAATGGAACCTCTAAGTATTTGTCAGCAAAAGCCGGCACAGAGCTCATTGCCTTGGTGAGGTTTTCTAACTTCTGTTCGAGAGCCTTAACAGCGGGGTCCCTCGTAGGTTTCGCCACTTCAGGTGTATTAATCTTAGTCTTAGACATCCCTATTTCTCTAGAATTTGGGGATACCTTGATGATTTCAGGTTCAGATTCATATCCCTGTATTTCCTTGTCATCCTCTTCAGCATTCAACCCTAACTTGGTGTTGATCTTAGTGATGGCCTGCAGCATGCCATCCATCACCTGTTGTTGTTCATTCAGCCTTTTGCGCATCTTCTGTTCCTGCTCCAGAGAATTAGCAAAGACCAGACCCTGCATCTTGGTGTAGAGTTCGTCCAAATGCTTCGTGATGTTGGCTTCGGCGCTTTGGACCGGGATCTCTTGGAATTGCTCTCCAGACATGGTGCTGTCACTAGTTGCAGATGGATCGTAATGCGGGTTTGGAATCAAACGACCAGTTCGCGGATCTCGAATGCGGGCTCGGAGTCGATCACCAATGATCCCTGCATGGAAATTCAAAGTTAGAACACTCAAAGACATACTCCGACACAAACTGCCCGATGCATGCATGCCCTAAAGACCTATATGTTCCTACTGACTCGACACATATATGCTGACACAAGAGACTCACCCACTTTTTAGGAGTGAATGACCTAACTCTATATGGACCTATGGACGAAGCATTATAAAAGGCCGCAATTTCCAAAAATACCCTTTTAATATTATCTATTGGATACATGCATACAGCTTTGTTTTTCTTCTCAGACTCAAACTGACACTCTTTTTTCATTTGCACCAGCCCCCCAGCTCTGCATTTACCATGGAAGATCGACTCTACTTCTCGTTCAATTATCTGTTCTCTTTGTGTTCAATTGTTCTACACCCGCTGCTCCTCCCATCTTTGATCGTTCACTTGTGAGTTGTAACTCTCCATTTTTGGCAAAAGAACAACAGTTAGAGTTTCAGATACTCATGCAACAGTATCCTTTCGGTCAGAGTCTCATAACCCTTTTAATCTAAGCAATTTAGTTGTGCATGTGTTTGATTATGCCTTCGTTCTTGTAGTGATTGCATATATTGTGGCTTGATTTTCACTCTCATACTTAATTCGTTAATATGCACGATATGATACGATTTCAATTGTAGAGAATTTCCAATTTCAACATTTTAGATTTTCTCTATCTTTTTCAATTTTCGATGTTCTAGGTTTGAAATGGGTTAGTGCCTTAATCAAATGGGTCTGTGTTAGGTTCAAATGGAGTGGGTTTGATGTGATGAATTTAGGTTTTCCTTTGATTTCATGATTTTTTAGTGAAAATTTTATTGTTGCATGTCAAAGTTTATTTTTATTTTTATTTTTTTTTGGTTGCTAATCTCACAGAGGAGTCTGCCCTCAACCCCTTTGAACCACTTTGATAGTAGTGAATTTGTTGCACATTTCCCTTGATTGATAATAAGGGGATCAGAATGTTGCAACTTGTCAACGCCAAATACTCCAATAAAAGACAATAGGCAATGAACTCCTTAAATACATCAGCTTCAAACACAACGAGACATAGAGAAAGGTTGGCTGATTTTCACATCTTTTGATGGGTTTAATTGAGAAGTAATTCCACAATGGTAGGGTCATTTTCTTGCTTAAATCTGGTTGAAAGATTGATAGATCCAATTATATTGCTTTTTTTTTTTTGCTTAATTCTGATCTGGGTTGGGTCTAACACAGGGTGAAGCTCCAGCTTTCTTGGTCGATGATCTCTGCAAGGGTTATGAAAATGCGCTTGATTCAGTAGACTATGAGAAAGAATACATCATTGTTGTAGGCAACTTTAAGGTATGTACTTGAGAGTATGCCCTGCAATTATGCTCTTGAATTGGCAAGATTTACCTACTATTGTGGAAAATTGCAGGGTATGCCCTGTAATTGTAGCTAGGCACAAACCCAACTATGAGCTCTGATCTTTGGGCTTTTCCAATAGGCGATGAATGCGTACTGGTTATCAAGAATGGTTCAATGGCAGATGATTTATGTGGTTTCTTGAGGTGAGGCTCCTCCTAATGCTGTATGTTTCGAATAATTTGATGGAATGACTAGTATGTACTTGAGAGTAACTATTTAGGATGATCTCCTAGCTATACAAATCAAGAGTTGTTTGGTGGGGGTTTTTCTGACATAAGAAACTGTGCAATTTACTGCTATACTTAATTCTACAGCACTTTAAGTGATGATTGATGGTAAATGATCAACTTTTATTTACCACAGGGATTGGTTATAATTACAACTAGCATTGTATATACCGCACGGAAACATTTCAGCATTTATATGTGATTTTGTTGTACTGTGTAATTGCATATATAGCAATTATCAATTTAAATAATAATTTGAATTTTGAAAAATTATACAACAATTTTACTATCATTATCTTTGTATTTTCTTTGTACGATTTGTCTTCAAAATTAGTTTAGATGATTTAATAGTGAAGGATACTAAAATCTATATTTTTCAATATTGTCTTAATTACGTATAATATAGAACAATAGTAATATTTTTATAGTCAATTTGAATAAATGCAAACAACTCTATAACTCTCTTCGATTCTTTCTCAATAACACACAAGTAAAATATATTTAATATTAAACATCGAAATAATTATTAAGACAATAACTATGTGTATATCTTAGAAACTTAATCTTGTTGGAAACTTATTTTCATTAATGAATATAATTTTTTTATTAAAATAATTAAAATATAAAATGTTAGAGAAATTATAAAACATTAATATAAGAAAGAGAAATAACTAATAATCACAAATTTAGCATAACTATTATTTCTAAAATTTAAGCATATATCAACAATCACAACATCAACAAAGTTGGAATTACTTCTTTTTTATAAGAAAGAGAGATTAATTTACATTTTCTTATCGTAATATTAATAATTTTTTTCTTTTTATAAAGAAAACATAGAACAAAAATATAGATTTTTTATGGGAGTTTTTACAATTTAATAACTCTTACACTTTGCTTTGATCTATTTTTTATATTGGGATTGGTATATTATAATAGTAAATTTGGTATATTAAAACTTATGAACATTATTTTAATTCTATATTAATAATATATTGATATTTGTATATTCTTAGTTTTGTATAATAAACTTAGGAGAATAAATCAAGAATTTTGGGGTCTAATTTTCTTCGAACTTTCAATATTTGTATTTGGTGGTGATCATATTTGTAATTTATTCACCATTTTGTCTAATAAGAAATAATATTTACTTGTTGTAATTGATCATAATGATCTCAAATTCTTAATCTTTTATCTTATAGTTTAAGACAAATTTGATACTTTGTATTTTATGTTTAGTTTAATTTTATGTGATGCCTATATCATTGATATAATTATTAATTTACATTTTCTTATCGTATTCTTAATTACAATTTTATTTTCTTTTTACAATTGTTAAAGGAAATATAGAACAATAATGTACGTTTTTATGGGATTGTTGCAGTTTAATAACTCTTAAATTTTGTTGAATCTATTTTTTATATTAAGAATGATATATTAAAATAGTCAATTTGATGGACGAAAAACTAATTAATAAATATTTATTTATAAAAAAAGGTTATGAATATTATTTTAATTGTTATGTATGGTTTGTTACTCTTTAAGTTAACATTTATATCACTAAATAAGGATTTATTATAGTTTCTTTAGTTTTTCCAACTTGCATTTTGAACTACCTTGGAGTTGGACACTTGGACCCAAGCTTTGTTATTTGAAAGATGTAGGACGTGCAGAGTACTTTAAGCTCACTATGAAAGACGCATTTGAAGGTAAATTGATGTACTTGCTATGAAAAAAATGCCCTTTGTAGATCCAAAAAATTGCTCGGGGGTGCCACACATTTTTTTTAATTGACTCGCGGGCCTCAACTTTTTTTTAATACATTCCCGGGGGACATTAAACTTACTTAAGTGGCTGAGGGGTGACAATCCGGTTATTTTGACTTGAATTCGTCGAAATATGTTGAAAAGGACGAAAATGCCCTTATTTTTCTCTTTAATTTAACTTACTATGACATTCATCGCTCTTTCTCTCTTTTCTTCATCCTCTTCATCCATAATTCAATCCCCTTCCTCCAGAATGTAAACTACAAATAAGTGAGAAACAAGAAGCAAACAAACTCAAGCCAGCTTCACCATCTGAATCTAAAGCCAAGTTAGAAAATGTTCCCAAAAACTAAATGCCAAAACCCTTCCTAATGCTACGACAGCCTACTCTTAAGCCAAACTTGTATAATCAAACTATTTCTGGCAAAATTATGTCACATCTTTCCCTATTCATCCATTCATTCACTCATCTTGACGTACTTTGGATATGGCTTCCTTTCGTACCAAGTTGAAATGGCTTCCAGAAGATGCCGATCACAAGAACAGAAATATGTGCACAAACAGCGTGAGGCTGCTAGGTCTCCAACAGGAAGCTGAATTCAGTGTTCTCTTTTAAAGCAGGGGGAGGTTCAATTTCAGGGATACTAATCTGCTCTGTTGACTTCGACAAATCATTAGCTGAAAAGGGTATACTGCAAGAAAATTGATTTCACGGGATTACTTACAATTACCAGCCAATATGCGAGGAATTGAAGAGATGAGCAAGACAGAATGTCAATCTTTTAATCAAACCTTGAGTCGTCATCAACCACTTATGGATGAAGAGGATTGAATTATGGATGAAGAGGATGAAGAAAAGAGAGAAAGAGGGATGAATGGTAAAATAAGTTAAATTAGAGAGAAAAATAAGGGCATTTTTGTCCGTTTCAATATATCTCGCCGGATTTCAGTCAAAATAACCGGATTGTCACCCCTCGGCCACTTAAGTAAGTTTAATGTCCCCCGGAAATGCATTAAAAAAAAGTTGTGACCCGCGAGTCAATTAAAAAAGATGTGTGGCACCTCCCAGCAATTTTTTGTTGTAGTTCTATATGTCTTATTTTGCCCCCATTATTGGTTTTTATATCTCTCTTTGTGGCTTCGATCCTGATTAAGAAAAGAAAACAAAAAGATATTGCTTTGTCCCTTAATATTTATATAAAACAAATCTAATTAAGAAGTATTTGCATATCAAGAACCTCCTATCCTATACCACTTCCATTCTTTTAAATTCTATCATTCTTCCTCTAACTCTCTCAATTCCAGTCATGCTACTATCTGTACAGTAATTCTTTTTTTGTTTTTTCAATTTCTGGAGCAATTTCCACAGTAGTTGCTTGCCTATGCATACAAATACATGCTATTTGTGCATCACTATTAAAACTTAGAAGCATTTAATCGACTATGAGGGAACTTTGTGTGATTATCCATGATATGTATCATGTGTTATGTTGTAGGTAGGTGTGTCCATGACAAGCATCATTGCATCATGCATTATGATTCATATTTACATGTTCACATACATATGTGTTGGTTCCTTTCTCTCAAATTGTCATACGGATCCTATCACTGTTCTTGTTGCCCTTTCATGGCTACACGAGCAAATGTGTGCTTAGTTTTCCATGAGGTGTCCTTATATACTTGCATGTATCACTTGTCTGGATATTGCTGCCAAGAGTGTTATTTGTAGCTCGTCTTATAACAGCAAAACAACAAACAAAACAAAAGCTAGAGAGCCTAAAGTGATCACGATCAACAAGCATATAGTAAGCCCATTCCCCAAGCTTCTTTAAACTAATTTAACAAAGGAGCCATGATCACAGCCCATGCTTCTGCATGCTAATTACTTTCTCAATTACCTTATCCCTTCTCCTAACTCCCTCAATTTCAATAGTTTCCATTTGCTTCTTGCAGGTCAGTCCCTAATACTCATTGCAAAGATGAGTATTTTTTTCATAATGGCAGTACGTCTTCCTCAGGTTGGACAGAGATCAACCCTTGTACAACTATGTACTTGCATCAACTGCTGATATATTCTTACCCATATCTTGTTAGAAAACTATTTATCTACCTTGATTTTTGGATGACCATAATTGATGGCTAGAAAAAAAGTCTCAAACAAGCTATATAACTATGTTTATTTTGCACTACTATTGCATTATCTAATCAAGTACCCCTAGGCACCATCAAGTATCAGACATTTATGACCAATAGCTACATTGTCGGGTCAGCGCGAGTGTAGCACGCTCTGGCCAGACTAGTACAACATAAGTTTGGTCTAATAACGTAGATTATTTATTAAATTAAGTAGATATTGTCTAGGATTATAAAAATTATGAAAAATTACTAACAATAATATAATATTATGTAATTTATATATAGTATTATATTTATTATTTTCAAATATAATATACAACAATTTAGTTTCCATACTAACTCTTTTAAAGATTGTTGTATGTTAAGAATTTTGACATTTCCATTGTACAAATATTATAATTGTATCAAAATATATTTACATAAAACCAAATATATTTTTATTGTCAAAGAACATCTGACCCATACTTACCTGAATTTGAAATACACCCGATCGTATTCACCTAAACCCGAAACACACCTAGGTCCTGTTTTTAGATTGGAATTTTCCTGAAACCAAAATACACCTGACCCGTTTTACCCTAAAAAGAAATTTTTCTATCAAAGAACATCTTACCCGTATAAAACTAAAAGAAATTTTTATTGTCAAAGAACATTTGACCCATACTTACCTGAATTTGAAATACACCCGATTGTATTTACCTAAACCCGAAATACACTCGGGTCATATTTTTAGAGTGAAATTTACCCGAAACTAAAATACACCCGACCCGCATTTACCCTAAAATGATATTTTTACTATCAAATAACATTTGACCCGTATTTACTTGAATTTGAAATACACCCGAGTGATGTTTTTAGAGTGAAATGAAATCGAAATCGAAATACACCCTACCCGTATTTATCCTAATCAGGTATACAGCCGACCTATATTACCTAATTATTGTACTTGAGGATAAAATAGTCAATTTGTGTGTGAACACAAGATAAAGACAAATTGTTGATTAATTATTATATCCAAGGGTAAAATAGTAAATTCGTGTATGAACACAAGCAGGCAGATTAGCACAACAACAACAATCATACTCTCCTTTTTATATTAGTTAAGGATTAAGGATAAGGATAAGGATTAAGGATTAAGGATTAAGGATAATAATAATAATAATAATAATAATAATAATAATAATAAAATAACAATAACAATAATAATAACTAATTATTAATTATTAACTTGTTTTGACATTTAAGGGTAGACATTATTGAGTCATCCTCGTGTTTGTAAATGTTTTGTTTTGAGGTGATCTCTATGTTATGGACAGAAATTACAACTGAGGATGGTGTGCATAGTTTCCTTATTTATATTATGTTTCAATCAGAAAGACTTGGAGTTAGTTAAGCTAGAGTTGTTTGATTTAAGGATTTGAAGTTGTTTAGTTTGGTTTTAATTTGAAAAACAGTTGTTAGGTTTTCCTTCTTGCCTTGTTTTCCTTCGGGGATACGCTAGTAACGCCCAATTGAAAAGAAAAAAAAAATGAGACGTCTGCTATCAAAGTTAGTCAATGTTGGACATTGACCATTAAATTTATAATTGAATTTTCGAGGCCTTACAGTATGATATCAGAGCTTTGGGTTTCGACCTAGTAGCTCCTAAGTGTCAATTAGGATCTAGCTTGAGACTTAGGAAGCTAAAATCGGAGTGTGCATGTAGGTGTGGGTTGGGTTGCATCGGTTTGAATATTTCTTCATAATGTGTTTTATTTTTAATGTGTGAGTTGATCTATTATTTCTCATACCGAGAGGTTTTATGCATGAGGCTAATACTATTGTGTCAAGTATGAAGTTGTGTAGGTGGAAATTCTACGTTCAGGGTGAATCTTTTTGGCTTCTCTAATAAGATGATTGGAGTTGATTAAGTAAGACTTCAAATTCTACTTATTGGGCATTTGGGATATGAAAAGGATTAGGTAAGAGTAATGGATTTGAGGGACATCGAAATGTACTATAATATGCTTGCCTCTAAACTTTTGAGCAGGAAGTATAGGGTACAATTGGTCATTACAATATTTATTGGTTCTAATGTGTACTTGGGTTTAACATTGATTTTGGGACTAAAAAGTACGTGAAAATTTTATAGAAAAGTTGGGTTTAGAATTAGTCCTTTGGGTATTGAGGTTCAATGAAGGATCTTAGGGTAATATTGGGATTTCACTTGGTTATGGTTGAGGTGTTGGGGTTCAAGAATCACTTTTAAAGAAAAAGAAACTTAGTTTTGAGATAAAGAATTTAGACGAAGATTTTGTGGCCAATCGGATGTTTAAACTTGACTTTGCGATATCGATTATGAGACTTCAAGCTAAGGATTAGATCTAATTTTGGTTCCTAGAGTATTGGAGTAGGTGAATACATTTCAAGTAATGTCGAGCTAAGCAAAATCTTTTAAGATTATTGTATTTATAGGGATCTTAAGTAGTATTACTAAGGTCTATGAATCAAGGAATGTGAGGAACTATGAGGTGAAAAAAATTTCTAGTTATGTAATGGTTGAGGGCGCCGCTATTGAGATGGAATATGCAAATATTATTATTATATTATCTACAAGTTTGGAAGTTGTCTGGATGATTGGATTGTTAAGAATGACAAAGTGATACTTTGAAAGAGTTTTATTCTAGGACAGAGATGTACTTAATCTGTAACTATTCGATTTTAATATTTCTCCCTTGAATGTTTACAGTGAGTTTTCTGTTGTATTTCACGGTCGATGGTCTAATATGTGCGTACATTCATACTTATATGGACATATATGTGAGTCTATGCACTTAACTGTATATGCTTGTTGCGTGCCTTTTAATGATCAACATGTACATGAACTAAGTCGATCATCTGTGGAATTTGTATAACCCATGAGGAAACCTGCAAGCGCCGGATGCCAACAATGTTGTCTGAATACCCTGATTAAGTTCTGTTTGAATATCATTTGATTGGTTTGTCTGGATATTATCTTCAAAAATACATTTACTTTTGGTCAATCTATAGAAATATTATATGATTAATTCTATTGAGTATCATCCTATTGAGTTCGTTTGATTATCGTATATTTTTTAGAGCAATTTCTTTCTGTGATTTGTCAAACTCTATTGATGGCGACTTCTATTATCTAGAACTATTAGGGAAGAAATTAAACTTAATGAGTATCTAGTGCTTAGGATCGATATTGGAGGAGCTAAGTGAAGTGTTTGATCAAGTCTTGGTTACTTGTATTTTGGTTATGGAAATTACCATTAATGGAAAATAAATGACGAGATGCATGAAGGAAGATTATCGTTTAACGCTGGTTCCTATACTCTTTTTGCCTGGAACATGTGGTGGGATTGATTATGGCCATAATCTATTACATGTATTAAAACACAAAGAAAAACATTGGAAGATAAGTTTGGTGATTTCAACAAGTTTTAGTTAAATAATTAATTAAAATTATCCCAATCAAATTAACCTCAGCTAACAGTTACAAGTGGCAGCCAAAATCAAGTATTAAAGCCTCATTTCATTTATCAAGTAATTAAGAACAGTAATACATTAAAACAAATGAACAAAACCCTCCAAATTCCCTCATTTCATTTAGCTATTAAAGCCGTTAAAACCTTCATCCATTAAAACCCTTCGTTAAAAAGACAATCAGTTACAAGAACTCAATGACCACAAAATTAATTTCAAAAATTAATCACCACCAAATTAAATGTCACTAATTATTATTATTATTATTATTATTATTATATGTCACTAACAGTTGACTACTTCCTACAGACATAAATATCATTTAGCACAAATACCGCTAATATATCATCTCTCAAACTAATTTCCGCACAATTCACAAGTTGCATCCCAAAATAATGACATTCCACTAATCATTCCCTTCATATTTAGGTCATGTTCAGCAACAACGTTTGGAGAAGCTTGCAACATTTTAATTTATCAAAACGCTATTTTATCAAATTTTTATGTAAATTTACAAGGCTACCCTCAAATATTATGGAAAATTACAATTGTTACCAACAACAACCTCCCAAGTGACACGTTTGAGCGTGGTCTGGGGATCCTAATGTAGGCAGCCTTGCCCCCATGAACAAACGTTCACAGAGAGACTGATTCCGACATATCTGAAGCGAAATAAAAGGATAAGCTTATTAAGGTTAGAAAGTACATACCAACGTGTTGCGAGTGGATAAGAAATGGCTAACAGGTACCTGCACAGGAAAGACAAATACAAGACACTGGACCAAAGACTAGCTCGGAGCCCCAATGTCCTTCATCACCCTACGACCTTAATACGAGCCCACCAAGCCCCTCTATCTAGAGCCATGTTCTCCACTAAACCTAGGTGCCTTAAATCTTCTCTTAACACCTCTCTCATAGATTTTTTAGGTCTCCCACGCCCACGCTGTCCTTGGTAGGGGTGTTCACGGGGTGGGTACCCGAACCGATTGGATAATTTTTCCGGGTACCCGAAAATTCGGGGCGGCCAAACCCTGGAACCGTAACCGTAACTTCCTGGTACCCGAAAATGGGGTACCCAAAAGTTTCGGGGCGGATATCGGTTAACCAAAAAACCCGATTAATTATAATCATATGAGTTTCCAATTTTAATTTTTAATTTGTAATTATTAATTAATACTCTAATAGCAAAAAATGTTTAAAAAATGTTCTGAAAATGGGCCAGCAAGACCATTGGCACTGAGTTTTCATACGTTTAGAGTTTTTGGAGGATTTTGAATTGGAGCATTGAGTGCCTACATTAACATAAATTAGCGTTTTTTCCAGATTAAAATTTGGGTCTGGACAGTGGACTGGAGATTGGAAAAAGATAGGCACAAATTAAATCTGAACCTAAATGTTAAATTTAATTTGGGTAATTCGGGTACCCGAAAACATATAGGGGCCGATCCGTAACCGAACCGACTAACCGTAAAATATTCCGAGGCGGGTACCCGACCCAATTAAAATTGATTTTTCCTGGGCGTGTACCCTAAATTAATGACCGGATAGCGGGTTTCCGGATCGGGTTTTTCGGGGCGGTTATTTATGAACACCCCTAGTCCTTGGGGTATCCCTATCCCTTCACACCTTCTTACAGGAGCATCCTCGCTTCTCCTACGGACATGCCCGAACCATCTCAGTCTAGTCTCTCGTAATTTTTCCCCAAGGGGTGCTACCTCTAGTTTGGCTCGACAAATATCATTCTTAATCCTATCCAACCTGGTATATTCGCAAATCCACCGTACCATCCGCATCTCTGCCACATTTAGCCTCTAACAATGTATCTTCTTGACTGCCCAACACTCGGCGCCATACAATATCGCAAGTCTAACCACCATATGGTACACCTGCCCCTTAAGCTTAAGCGGAATTTTCTTATCAAAAAGAACACCTGAAGCTGATCTCCACTTCTGCCAACCTACCTTGATACGATGTGTAACATCATCATTGACTTCCCCGTCACTCTGTATGATAGAACCTAAATACTTGAACTTTAAAACCCTAGGTATGGCCACCCCTCCTAAGGTTATTTCTTGCAAGTGAGTGTCAGAAGCCCCACCACTAAAATGACACCTCGTGTATTCTATCTTAGACCTACTCAATCTAAAACCCTTGGACTCCAGCGTATCTCTCCAACGCTCCACTTTTTTATTTAAACGTTCCCTCGATTCGTCTATCAACACAATATCATCCACAAAAAGCATGCACCAAGGTAAGTCGTCATGAATGCTCTTAGTCAACTCATCCATAACCAAGGTAAATAAAAACGGACTAAGTGCTGAACCTTGATGCACCCCGATGTCACACGAGAAATCACTCGTAGTACCCATTACTGTCCGAACACACGTTTTAACATCTCCATACATGTCTCTAATGGCTCGAATATAGGGGTCTGGCACCCTTTTCGCCCTCAAGCAGTCCCACATTACTTCCCTAGGGACCCTGTCATAAGCTTTCTCTAAATCTATAAACACCATATGTAGATCTTTTTTCCTTTCCCTATAATGCTCCATCAGTCTGCGTATGAGGTGAATAGCTTCTATCGTCGACGTACCCGGCATAAATCCAAATTGGTTTTCAAACACGTACACGGTCTCTCTCAGCCTTCTCTCAATCACTTGTTCCCAAATCTTCATTGTATGGCTCAGGAGCTTAATCCCTCTATAATTGTTACAGCATTGGACGTCCCTTTTATTTTTGTATAGCGGTACAACTATACTACTCCTCCATTCCTCTGGTATTCTGGACTTCCTAAGGATATTATTAAAGAGCTCTGTCAACCAAGGGGCACCCTTATCTCCCAAACACTTCCATAGCTCTACGGGGATATCATATGAACCCACTGCTTTGCCCCTCTTCATGTTCTTCATGGCCCCTTCTAACCTCCTCTATCGAAATTGGCTTACAAGCTGGGTTGTCTGAACTCCCCTTAGTTGGTCGTAGACCCTCCCCGGGACAAGCCACACTTTGTCCCTCATTATAAAGGCTATCGAAGTAATCCCTCCACCTCTCCTTTATCTGCGTATCCTCTACTAGGACTGTCCCCTCAGCGTCTTTAATACACCTAACACTCACTAAGTCTCTGGACTACTTTTCTCGCATCCTAGCCAGTTTAAAAATTTCTTTTTCTCCTTCCTTAGTACTCAACTTCTCGTATAGGCTATCAAAGGCAGCTTCTTTCACCTTCGCAACAGTTTTCCTGGCCTCCCGTTTTGCCATCCTATACCTATCGTTAGCAATCTGTCTTTCTGCCTCCTCGGTACAACTCCTCATTTCCTGGTATGCCTCCTGCTTTACAATTGTTACCATTGGTATAAAAGGCATTGATTCCCTAATTTTCTCACTTATTTCCAACCTCCAAGATTCAGTTCGGTCGTCTCTTCTCTTTGCTTTGTGCTTGCCATTTCTACCATCCCTTTTTGTTCATCTCCAGAGATCATCATCACTCAGGTTGATTGCCTCTCTTTCTAGCTCTTAAAATTTCATGTTTTTTTGATCTTGTTTGTAATTTTGATTAGTGTGATCTTTGGTTGATCGTGACGAAATTACATGCTTGCAAATTTTGTTGTTAGCAATGGTGGAGAGTTGGTTTAATGCTGAGAGTAGGTAGATACATAATCAAAACTGGGGAAAGTCTGATGTTTTGATATTTTTACTAGTAGATTCTGAAGGAAGATAAAATTAAGTTTTATTGTTTATGTATGGTTGATTTGCAAATAATTTTGAATATGTTTGTTGGTTGCTTGATTTGATTAAGGTCAACTTGTTTTGGGGAAGGGTAGTTGTGAATTGAGATCAAGGAACATAAAAGTAGGATTATGAGGTCAATCTGCTGCCCATAATGTTAGGATTAGTAGAGTCTTGTATTGTTTCCAATTTGTTCCAATCTTGATTTCTTTAGGTTCTTTCTCTTTTTCTTGTTTCTTTATCTTGTTTCTTGGTTTGTTAGGGAGGTTGATTGTATATATAATCTTCCTCTCCCCCTTGTATCCTTTGAGTTGAGATCATCAATAATATCATTTTCTCAAATCTCTCTCCCTCTTCTCTCTTTTAGTTTCACCAAATTGGGTGAAATTTAACATGGTATCAGAGCGGGCTTAGTTCCTGCGGTCTGTTTCCATCTTCTTCCTCTTCCCTTAATTCACTTATTCTCCTTCATTCACACCCTACGGTCGGTGACGCCGTGTTCTCAATCGCTTTCTCTCTCTTGTTCATCTTTTTCCAGAAAGCAGTTTGTTCGTTGGTGCCAAGAATTTCACTTAGGGCTTGAACCAACAGAGAAGCCTTTGCTGCTCATCAAACGTATGTGATATCTCTTATTATGTCGGTATTGATTGAAGGCCTTCCGGATGCTGTTGCTTTGAGGTGCCTGGCCCACGTTCCATTTCATCTCTATCCCAAGCTAGAGCTCGTAAGCCACTCTTGGAGGGCCGCTATCCGTAGCTCGAGTCGCTCGAGGCTAGGAAGAGGTTGGTTCAATCAAGAATTCCTGTGTGTTTGTGCTTTTGAGCACGAGAATTTGTTGCAGTATGATCCGTGAATGACATCTGGATCACTATCGGTCCTCCGTTAAAGGTCCGGCACCTTGCTCGCCAGGCGGTCTGCTTCGTGAAAGCTCTACTTCTGGCGTGAGTAGCGCTGTCGACCCATTATCGATCGCGATCATGACGGAAGCTTTGCGACCGATGAAGTGTGGTCGTACGACCCAGTTATGAAAAGGTGGGCCCAGTGCGCTCCCATGCTGGTGCCCCGCGCCATGTTTGCGTGCTGCGTCATGGACCGGAAGATCATCGTTGCCGGTGGCTTCCCGAGCTGCCAGAGGTCGATCGCACAGGCGGAGATGTACGATCCCGAGAGAGACGTGTGGGTCTCGATCCCTGACCTGCCCCACACCCACAGCCTAGCCTGCTCAGGGGTGGTTTCTTCCACCACCTCGACATGTTTGGTGGTGACAGTGGCAATTTGTTCTTCTTGTGTGGCGGGTTTTTCCTCCTCGACGATCTTGAGTTCTCCGATCGAAGGGCTTCTTCAACCACAGTTTCCTCTACAGCAGCAGCAGTTGGTGCTTCTTCTTCTTGTTTTGGAGGCTCTTCAACATGAGTTTCTTCTTGAGAAGTTGGTGTTGTAGCTCGTTCTGTTCAAGAAAATTAAAGAGAATGAAAGTCAATATTATTCAATGGCCAGATGCAAGAAGATGTTGCAATTGTCCCATTTTCTCTCTCAATCTTCCGGCGCTGTGGATTCAGAGTTCGGAGTTTAAGGTCTCGATTGCGGAAGTGAGGTTGCTACCATGGCTGCCAATTTCCCCACCTCCATGCCCAGGTCGTTTTCAATTGGGTTTTCCCTAGAGATTGTTCAAAATTTTGGTTGGAGGAGTAAAACTCAATTCAATTCAATACCCATCTTTTATTAGTTTCTTCGTCATCCTTTGCACTGTAAAAGTGTGTTTGGTCCGATCAACCAGGAATGTCTCTCATGGCCAATGTGTTCGCCGGAGACAACGTCAATCCTAGAAAAAGTTCGACAATCTATCCTTCTTTCTTTCGTCATTTGGCTCCACAAGTTCTTCCGTGTCTTTGTCCATTTCACCCGCCATTAGGAGTTATAGTGATGGCGAGGAAGCTGTTGGAGTTCGAGTTCAAGATTTCAGGGTTGCACTGCCCTTCATTTATTTCATTGGCAGTGATAGCCTTTTGTCATTCAGCTTTTTGTTGGCAAATTGGAGTTTTGTCACCCTCCAATTTGAGGGGGGGTGTTAGGATTAGTAGAGTCTTGTATTGTTATCAATTTGTTCCAATCTTGATTTCTTTAGGTTCTTTATCTTTTTCTTTGTTTCTTTATCTTGTTTCTTGGTTTGTTAGGGAGGTTGGTTGTATATATAACCTTCCTCTCCCCCTTGTATCTTTTGAGTTGAGATCATCAATAATATCATTTTCTCAAATCTCTCTCCCTCTTCTATCTTTTAGTTTCACCAAATTGGGTGAAATTTAACGCATAACAAGAAGGAGGAGAATTTTCCTTGTATTTTATTTTATTTTTTGGTCTAGCAGTTGAAGATGAAGAAGGTTTGAGAGAGAGAGAGAGAGAGAGAGTCATTTGCCCAAAATAAGAGATGAATAACAAAGGAACATTCAATCGATGGAAAGATGCTGCTGATGATGATGATAATAATAATAATAATAATAATAATAATAATAATAATAATAATAATAATAATAATAATGTCTTTTCGGCCATTATGCAACAACAAAAATAATAATAAGAATAATAATAACAATGTCCCTTTCAGTCATTTTACATTCATCAGCTAATCTAATCGTTGATTTCACCGAACATCTTCTTTACAAACAACTACCTAAACAGCTATCAACTATCTGCTAAACTGCAATAGCTATCCGCTACCCCGACCGCTATCCGCTACCTTAACCGCTATCCGCTACCCCGACCGCTATCCGCTACCTTAACCGCTATCCGCTACTAAATCCGCTATTTTTGCTTAACAGGGCCTTAGTTTTGATTTTGATAATCTTCAATTCAAAGTAAATATATACTACATTTGTAAGGCCTATCGATCACTAGCAGCTCAAGTTTCATATTCACTCACTACATTCTCAGGTAATATATTCTTTTCTTTAATTACTGAATAGTCCATGAGTTTATAACTTCTTTGCTTCTTCTCACATAGATAATTCATTCATTAACAATTGTTGTAATTATAATAATAATAAAGCATCAAATTTGCGGAAACCAAAGAATGAAACTTTAAAGCTTACCATCAAATTAAGTGCCAGGACAGTAAAGGACGAAGTCATTTGGACTGGAACCTCATCGATCCTGCATTGTCAAGTACATTGATTTAGTTTGAAGCCCAAATTCTGTTAGCTTCTTCCCAAAAAAATTCCCCCTAGGTAGATTTGTAAATTTATTTTTTCTAAATAAATCAAAATTAATGCATATATACAAAAAAAAAAATCGTTGGGGACTATTGTAGGACCCCGGAAAAATTCCCGTTCAGGAAATAATTTTCCATGGTGCTACTTAATGATCGAGAGCCGATTAAGGTTGTTTAATCCTTAAATAAGGATGTTTTTAGTTCATGAAATACGTTTTCGGAGTAGGAAACTTTTATTCATTTACGAACCCATTTTTTATTATCAAAATACTCCATCTTACACGAAAAAAATATTTTACTAATATTTTAACATTAGCCATTTACAAACCCAGGTCGTAGAGGAAGAACATGGGCCACATGAGAAGGTTGTAGGGCGCTTGACCTTCGACAGTTCTTCCTCCGCCTAGCGAAAATGGGTGGAAAATAGCATTGGTCATGCGGCCTTTGCTATTTTCTAGGCTCATTTTCCCTCGGTCGAGTCTCGGGCTTGTGTGACAGGAATGTAAAAAAATATTAATAAGAATTTTTTGGAGTAATAACGTGTATTTATAATAATTAAAAAGAGGTTGTAAAAGAAAGAAAGAGTCGCCGACTGATTTGAGGAAGTCGACAAACCAAGAAAATAAAAAAAGAAATGACTCTGGTCTGCTAACCCGAATTCCGAATCCGGGGGAGAGGTTACGAATTCGAGAATTAAAGAATTCTCGCATCCGCCTGTTTGAAAACAGACTCTACTAGAACCGAACTTGAAATGAAATGAGCGGGGAGAAGTTTAATTCATTTCACAAAATTATATTCTTGAACATGCAACGTTAAGACATAATGTTTTCACAAAATATGTACAAGTAAAACGACTTAAAGAATGAAATTACATGATTGGGATTTAAAAAAAACACAAACCTCACTTTAGATCTTGGTGTGGTGGAGAAAAGATCAACCCTCGAACACTTGAGTATGATATCGGTTTGAACCTTGGATGAGGTTATGGGTGTTTTAGTGGGTGGATGGGAGGTGATGTTTGGATGATATAGTGATGATGGTTATAGAAAATAAAGATAGTTTGAGAGAGAATAGATAATATATGGTGAGAGTAGTGATAAGTGATTACTTTATAGTGATTTTTAGGGCTCAAACACATGTATTTCATGCTTTTTATACCTGGATTTTCATGTGTTTTATACCAATTTCTGTGATTTCTTCATTTGGTTGCGAGATTGGTGCATTTTGTAGGGATTAATGAAAATACACCTAAAAGCATGAAGATTTGGAGGAAAAACGGAGAAAATATAAAGAAATTAAAAAGAAAGTTGAAAGAGAAGAAAAATGAAGGAAGAAGAATGGTCCAACGCAACAAGGCCCGACCCAAAATTGGGCGGATAACAGAGACGCTGCCAGCGCCCTCCTGGCCACTGCTAACACCTCTGGCAGGGATTTCATGTGAATAGGATAAGCTTAGGCGCTGGCAGTGTGCGGACACGGAGAACTTAAGTTTTAGGTTAGACGCTGCCAGCGCCTCCTGTGATGCTGCCAGTGCCTAATTCCGTAACCGAGCCTTACAAAAGGCTTTTTCGTCCGACCGTTTGAGAAGACGGAAGTTTTTAGCGAGCAAGCTTTAGAGAGTAGATTTTTAGATAGTTTTCTTCCATAAAAGTTTAGTTCTTAGGATTATTAGTAGGTTTTAGATTATTGTTAAGAGATTGAAGAGAAGAAAAATATCGATTTGGGTGGCACGAAAAGATCGATTCCTCCACTTCAAATACTCGGTTATTTCTATTTTCTTTATGCTTTTCAGTTTTAATTCAGTTTGTGTGATGTCAATTTTTAGAATTATGAGTAGCTAAATACCTTTGTCCGGGGGATAAACTCAATGCCCTTCGATTGATTTTGAATACAATCTCGGCGTGAAGTTATTCCTTTTAATCGTTTGATCATCGTAATTTGTATGTCATGGTAAAATTTGGCTAACCGCCTTTTGCTTGGTATTAGATTCTTGATAACATAACGAAAGTTTGAATCTTGAATTGGAAAGATGAAGATTGAATAGGCTATAAAACATTTAGAGATAATGGTTTCTTGCTTAGGGTCAATTATAATCAGTTCTTATCTTTGTTTAGGTTAAATGACCATGAAAATAGGTATTTAGTCTAATCATTGTAACTCACTTCGAATCGAAAGGTTGTTGTGAAAGGCCCTAGAAAAGTTATAGACACCGATTCCTTTTATCGCTTTACACCGAGATTGTTGATTAGTTAATTGATTGACTAGAGTAGACTCCACTAAACATTTTTAATTATCTGTTAAAATCCTAAAAATTCCTGCTTTCTTAGTTTAATTTCCTAAATCGTTACCCACAACTATTTGATCAACCTAGCATCATTTGCAGTGAACTAGTTTAATGCGTAGTTGAACACAAGTCCCTGAGAGAGAACGACAATGTTATACTACACAGACCCATACACTTGCGGTATAGTGACCTAACACTTTTAGGCCTATCAAGTTTTTGGCGGCATTGCCGGGAATTTGTTTCCCCAACCGTCATTAAACGAAAGCACTCTGGTTGACTAGGTTATTTATTTTCTTTATTTTTCTTTATTACGCTTGGTGTCCTTGTTTTTGTCTTTTTCAGGTTTATGCAAAAAGACTTCTCTTTCGAATTCGACCCTGAGATCGAACGCACACTGCGAGAGAGAAGAAAGAGAGTAAGACTGGAGAAAGAACAGCAAGAACAACAAGAAGTACACGAAGAGGAGCAAGCTGAAAGCGAAGGAGAAGAGATGGCTGAACGACAATGAACGCTAGGGGAATATGTGATCCCTAACGTCACTAATTCACAATCGGAGATCGCAGTCCCTGCAGTTGCAGCGCACGATTTTGAGCTATGTCAGTCACTGATTAATTTGGTGTCCAAGGCACTGTTTCATGGGTTGGCAAGCGAAGATCCAAATCGACATCTGCGGCTTTTTCGCCAAGCTTGTGACACCTTCAAGGCCAACAACGTTTCAAAAGATGCTATTAAACTGAGGCTCTTCCCGTTTCCTTTAGAAGGCAAAGCATGGGAGTGGCTTAATTCGCTTCCACCCAGTTCGATCACGACATTCAACGAGCTCGCCAACATGTTCTTGGCAAAGTATTTTCCTCCCAGCAAGCTTACTAATTTGAGGAATTAGATTTCAACGTTCGTCCAAGAACCTAACGAGACACTTTATGATGCTTCGGAAAGATTTAAGGAAATTCTTCGACAATGTCCTCAACACGGGTTTGAACCTTGGGTTTCGATCCAATCATTCTTTAACGGAGCAAATGAGTCGACGAGAGGAAGCATCCTCTCGGCAGCCGGAGGCAACATTATGGACAAAACTGTACCCCAAATCAGGACTTTGATCGAGAATTTAGCAAACAACTCACGACGCCAGAACCCCGCCCTAGAACGGGAGGTAAACAAGATATTGATGAAATTTCTTTATTAACTGCTAAGCTTGATTCTTTGGTGAAAAAATAGATCGTCTTGACTCGCCTGCACCCTCATTTTTACCATGTAACTCGTGTCAATCGACCGAACATGCCACCTTGGCTTGTCCAATGGGGATAATCTGTAAAGACCAAACTCAACAAGTCCACTATGTTGATCAAAAACTCGACTTAGAAACTTTAGTGAAAAATCTTCTGTCAAACCAATAGAAACAAGAAGGGACTGTTAAAAACCTTTTGGAAAAGGTACAAACCCTGACTCACCAGAATGAAAAATTAGTTTCCAAGTGACTTGTCCAAACAATTTTTCCACCCCTACTACTGTTGACGCATCAAGAGACTGCAGTGCTATGACCCTTAGGAGTGGAAAGCAATTAGACGAACCTAGGCAGAAGCAACCGGAGAATACTGTAGCTGAACCACACCTAACCAGTAGCGAAACTCATATGGAACCTGAACCATAAAAATACCTTCCCATAGATGCTACTACCAAAGATAGTGGAAAAAGGCAAGGGGACCCACCGGTAGCTAACCAAAGAGTCTACATACCATAAATACCATACCGTTAGGGGTTAGCTAAGTCAAAACTTGAAAAACAATTTGGGAAGATTGTAGAAATAATAAAGCAGCTTCAGATCACTATCCCTTTCAATGAGGTAATATCACAAATGCCCACATATGCCAAATTTCTCAAAGAAATCCTTAGTAACAAAAGGAAGTTAGAGAAACATGAGACCATGCCCCTAAATTAAATGACTATTGTAGTGCTGCCATACAAAACAAACTAGCCACCAAGCTTAAGGATCCTGGTAATTTCACTATTCCTTGTGAAATTGGTACCCTACACATTGACCGCGCACTATGCAACCTAGGATCTAGTGTCAATCTGATGCCCTTTTTGATGTATAAGAAATTAGGGATCGGTGAATTGAAATATACTACCATTGCTCTGTAATTAGCCGACCGATCCATTAAATACCCAGTAGGAATACTAGAAGATGTACCTATTAAAATAGGAGAGATCTTCGTTCCAGTAGATTTTGTTATATTAAAAATGGACGAAGATTTGCGTACACCTATCATCCTAGGTAGACCATTCTTAGCGACCTCGGGATGTTGTGTTGATGTTAAAAATGGAAAAATGACCTTTGATGTGGGATCAGAAAATATTGAATTCAACCTGAATCATGCTGCGAAATTTCCTTCTTTGTCTGATGATTGCAATTTGGTGTATTCTATTGAAGGAATTGTTACTAACGCATCCCCTATCCAACAGTCAAGTGATCCACTTGAACTATGTCTGCTCGATGATTGTTTAATGCAGGATGAGGAGAGCGTTGTAGCAGCATATGCTAAACTGTTGGATGCTGCACCAGAAGTGTCGAGTGAACCCAAGAAAGAATATGATCTAACCGATAATTCCGATAGTTCGGAACAAAAAGCTCCTGAAGTAGAGTTGAAACCGCTACCTGATACACTTCGATACGAGTTTCTCGGGCCTAACTCCACCTATCCGGTGATCGTGAGCTTAACTTTAACAAAGGAAGAAACGCCGTCTTTGCTAGAAGTACTACAAGCTCACAGGAAAGCTATTGGGTATGTTATCGACCACCTTAAAGGAATACATCCTTCCTTCTGCATGCATAGAATCCTCCTAGCGGAAGACCAAAAACCTTCGATCGAACATCAAAGGAGGATTAACCCAAACATGAAGGAGGTAGTAAAGAAGGAGATACTGAAACTTCTCAAAACGGGGATAATTTACCCCCTCTCTGATATTGAGTGGGTTAGCCCTGTCCATGTAGTTCCCAAGAAAGGAGGGATAACTGTGATCAAGAATGAAAAGAATGAGCTAATCCCACCTAGAACTGTCACTGGGTGGAGAATGTGGTGTCAGGTCATCAGACACTTCTATGACCATTCCAGCATTGGAACTTTCGCCTATCTTTCTTTTGCCCTTGTCACCCGCAGGGTTGGGGAGAATTTCCATGGCACTTTCATCATTGTCTGCCATTCCCATTCGCATGTTGATGCGTTGCACAGCTTCCAAGACACCATTCAGGGTTTCTTGTTGTTGCTCTATACGAGTGTTTTGCCTCTCGATGAGTTATCGCTGCCGAGCGATGTGCTCATCAGCTTTCTTCTCTTGCTGTAAGGCAGCAAAAGTGATTGAGCCCTCTACTTGCTTGAACTTCTCCTCAAGAAGTTTGGCTAAGGTTTCTTGGACTTGGTTGTCCACGTGGTTCTCTTCGGAGACATGTCGAATTGCAGACGACGGGAAGTTTTGGACCTAGGTGCTGATGGGACGAAGACCGGGTTACGGATCAAGCGACCTGTTGGGCCGGGGATCCAAGCTAGACTCGGGTCTCCTATATTTCCTACAACAAAATCACACAGCTCAGAGATTGACCTTTTATTGACCCAAACACCCAACCTGATGAATGCATGACCTAGTGGACCTACATGGGACTTCTTAACATGCACAATCTAAATACTAGACAAGGTGACTCACCCGGGACACGGGTTTGCATGATCCTAGTCTTATAAGACCCTAAAAGACCATTGATCATCATAAAGGGCCGAATAAAACCAAACACAACGAGTCAAGACTGAGTATAGGAGTACAAGTCAGTGTTTCTCAATTCAGATAAGCCCCATCCATAGGTTGACCGTTTTAAGGAGAGTCTGTAACTTGGACACCCTACTTGGGCCAACTCAAGCTGTATTGATTATTACGCGGACTAAAATGATGATCAACAAGACGGACCGCCTGACACCTTTCTATTTTATTTTTATTTTATTCTACTTGTTTGAGAAAGTGGATATCGTAAAGCATTGGATAAAACCAACGACGGGCGAGTTATAATTAACTTATGGATTTAATTGTCAAATCCGATATGGTTGGGCCTAACCACTGTTCGGCCATAAGTATGATGGATTCAATAATTAACTCAATAAATTAATTTACTCGAGCCCGGTGACTGTTATACAGTCTAAGACTTTACCCATTTTCTTTGTTGGACTTTTAAGCAGGTTTATTGGACCTTTGTTAAGAAAATGTCATAAAGGGCCATATAAAATCATCAAAGGCGAGTTGAGTTTATTTTATGAACCAAGAGGATCAACCTTTATAGATAAATGGGCCCAACCACTGGGTTAACCATAACTTTTTGAGGTTAAACATCTTAGTTGGTAAACATGACTCTTCTCAGCCTGATGACTACTATGTGGACTAGGATAACATTCCTAAACTTAGGTCGACTCTTTACAATGAATTTAAACACATAGCACATAGCATATATATGAACAAAAGGGTATCCTAAACCAAGGCTCTATGTACAAAAGGGTTTATAGGCTGGATAAGGCTTAGCGGCTCATGTACTCCCTCCGGTGCATTCTTGTTGTAAAGACAACTTGAATGTGTGGGGTGTTGCTCTTGGAGGCTCGTGTGGAGATCTCGTAGAGTAATGCACGAGTGGATGTGGTGACTATGCTCTCTCGGTGTAAATGCACCAATTGAGTATAGACGGTCCGACATCCCATGGGTTATTTTTTTGTGGTTTAAAAGAAAAAAACCTAATACCGCCGATTTACATGCTCCTACGACATATTACATGTCAAGGGACTGCTCTGGTATATGTAATGTATTATGCCTAAAAAGAATAACTTAATAATATAAAGTAAAATTCATTTTCCTTCCAAAAGATTTAAATCACACAAACTTCTTTCAAGTTTTACCCACTTTAGAAAACTCCCCAGATGAGTCGCCAAAAATCCACATTTTTCCTCGCCGTTCGGGCTTCCGAACGTCCACGTTTGGATTGGGGTGTGATTCAGTGATTTGTGCTGGGATTTAACATTTGAAAAAAACTCTTTAAGGAAATATATCGTACATTTCATGGATAATAGTTTGTAAAATCACTTTCCCTTTACTTATGCATTTTATGAGTCATGGAATTAAACCTTTAAAAGTGAATATCCACTTGTTCCAAACTCTTCTAAATTTAACCCAATTTGCTCATTTAAATATTAGGCTCGGAAGAGAGTAATTTATGCAAATATTATTTAGAAATATAAAAAAGAAACCCTAAAGTTCCATCGATACATTGTAAAACCATGTTAAACATAGTTTATGCAATCTTCGATGTATTTTAGTTCGAAATGGGAGTCGCCACCCGAATTTTTAAGTGAAAATCCAAGACAAAACCAAAAGGAAAATAAAGAAAGACTCCGCCTGCGAAACCCAAGAATGGATTCGGGGATAAGGCTACGAACTCAAAAAGTAAACTTTAAGAATTCGCCTCTCACAAAAGGAAAGACTCTACTAAAAGTTTAAAATGCACTTTTGATAAAGTTTGGAAGGAAATTGAAGGAATACTTTATGGGATTATTTCATTGAATTATGCAACAAGAACAAGATAAAAAAAAGGTACAAATACACAATTATTTACAAGAAAAGAAGAACACTTAAAAGCTTACATTGCTACTTTGTTGGCAAAAGCCTTGCCTAGCCTTTGGATGCTTGTTGAATCCTTCTTGATACCTTGCAACCTTCCTCTCCAAATGCTAAAGGGATGATAGAAAAAAAGGATGGTAAAAGGTGATAAGAAGAAGAGGTAGAAAGGGAGGAAAAAGAAGGCTTTTTTGTGGTTTTGGGTTGTGTTTAAGCTAGGGTTTTTTGTGGAGTTTGGGATGAATAAAGGTAGGATGTGTATTTAGGATTTTTGTGAGGATAAGAAGATGAAGATTATGGAAGGGATAGATTAGAGGATGGATAGGATATGAATAAGGGATAAATATGAGATAAGAAGTAATAAGAACTAGGGAGATTATAAGAGAGATTAGAGAAAGATTAGGGAATGAGTAGAGAAGGATGATTGATGAGAGAATTGGATGGTGAGTTGATGAGTGAAAATGACTTGGAGAGGAGTATTATTTATAGGAGGAGGAGGGAGTAGGCATGCATGCATGTACATACCTCACCTCGTAGTCTCCGGATGGATGCATGATACCAAGGCCGTAGGGGGAGCTCACGTAGCATGGATGGTGGCACATGGTCAATTGACCACGTGTAGGCGGAGCTACCAAGGCCGACCGACCTTCATGCAAGGGGAGGAACCTATCTCGTCCATGCATGCATGGACGGTGATAGTGTAAAGAGAGCCTGCCTAGGGAAGCTGCCATTCACACTAGACGGAAAGTGTATATTATTTAGCTAGCTTCTGAGGTGTTTTTTGAGTGTTTTTGTGAGGATTCGAACTCGCGACCTATGGCACTTGCTTTTAGGGCTTGCATGCTTCATCTTTTTTTTTAAAAAAAAATAAATAAAAATGTACATGTAGGTTTAGGGTAAGAAAATACATGTAAAATGTATGCATTTATCGAACTTCTTTTATTTCTTCGGCTTTTGCTTTTATATTATTTATGCGTCAAAATCCCGGTGTCTACATCAGGTTTTGCATTCCAAAGCCATATCTCGACCAGTGTCCATTAAATTAAGACTACTTTGACTTTTGTCCTAGCTTCGGACTCAATCAAAGCGGGGACTCTCTGTAGACACCGAGATTTTAACGCATAGATAATATAAAAACAAAAGCAGAAAAATAAAAGGAGTTCGACAAATGCATGCATTTACATGTATTTTCCTCCCCTAAAACTACATGCATGATCACATGTGGTCCATCCTAGCTACATGTACATTTTTTTAATAAAAAGATGAAGCATGCAAGCCCAAGCAAGTGCCAAAGGTCGCGAGATCAAATCCTCACAAAAGCACTCAAAAAAACAACTCTCAAAAGCTAAATAAACATGTGCTCATTCCGTCCAATCCATAGCTACACTACCCTAGGTAAACTCTCTTCACACTCCACCGTCCATGCATGCATGGACGAGGAGGGATCCATCCCCCCTGCATGAAGGCCGGTCGGCCTTGGTGGCTCCGCCCACAAGTGGTCAATTGACCACGTGCCACCGTCCATGCTAGGTGAGCTCCCCCTACTGCCTTGGTATTGTGTACAACTCTGGAGACTATGAGGTGAGTGTAGTGCATGCATGTATCTCCTCTCCTTTACTCTTCTATAAATACCATCCTACTCCAAGTCATTTTCATCATCCAATTCACTCATCAGCCAATTCACTCATCATCTATCCCTCTCTATCCACTCTCTAATCCCTCTCTAAATCTCTCTTATAATCTCCCTATTTTTTTTTTATTATTCATCTCATATTCATCTCTTATTCACATCCTATCCATCCTCTAATCTATTCCATCATAATCTCCATCCTCTTATCATCACAAAAAGCCTAAATACATATCTTATCCTATCCATCCCAAACTCCACAAAAAACCCTAACCTAAACACATTCACAACCTCAAAAAAGAAGCTTCCTTACCCTCTCTTTATTACCTCTTCCTACCATCTTTTCTATTATTCTTTTGATCCATTTGGGGACTTTGAGAGGAGGTTTCTAGAGGCATCAAAGAAGGTTCTTCAAGGCATCAAAAGGCTAGGCAAGGCTTTTTCCCAACAAGAGTAGCAATGTAAGCTTTTAAGTGTTCTTTTTTTACACAACTGTGTAATTTGTACCTGTTTTTATGTTCGATGAAATAATTCCATAAAGTATTCCTTCATTTCCCTTCCAAACTTTATCAAAAGCACATTTTAAACTTTTAGTAGAGTCTTTCCTTTTGTGAGAGGCGAACTCTTAAAGTTTACTTTTCGAGTTTGTAGCCTTACCTCCGAATCCATTCTTGGGTTTCGTAGGCGGAGTCTTTCTTTCTTTCTTTTGGTTTTGTCTTGGCTTTTCCCTTAAAAAGTCGGGTGGCGATTGTAGACACCGGGATTTGCACTAATATAATCCCGACTCATCAAAGCATTGAAGGCTGAATACATTTTTTTGGGCCAATGTAGCAAGCAATAAAAAACAGAAGCGGCCCACTAGATGAGACAAAACCCGCACGGGTTTTAAGCCAACAAGAGACAACCCAGAACCAAGGCAGGCCCAAGGCGCGCCCTGGTCCACGTTAGAAAATCCGCGCGGGTTTTCTTGTTCCCAAACACGCCGTTTTGCTTGCCATGTCAGCGATCCGTGCCGAAGGTTTATAAAACCCATGCTGGGTTTATTTTCAAGGATCCGACGCCAAAAATATGATCAACATCCCATGATATTAGCCCACGTGCATTTAACTTGACCTTGACTTGATTTTGCATGGATAGAGGGCATGATCTTAGGGGTATGTTCCCCTCCTTTTCCCTTCTAAACCTCACCTTCATCACCTATAAATACCCCCCTCCATTCCATTCATTTTCACCAACAACTCTCATAAAAACTACCCTCATTATACTCTCATTATACTATCCCTACACTCTCTTAAACTCTCTCTATAAGCATTCTCATACTATCATACCCTCACTCTACCAAATTCCCATCAAACCACTATCCATACATCACATTTCCGCCCCCTCACACTTCCATTCTTTTCATCCATCAAGTCAAGGCGAAGTCAAGAGTTTCCACCGGCACATTCGGACTCCTAAATCAAAAGAGGTTCGATTTATCGTTTTCTTATTATCATTGTTTAAATCATGTAATTCGTACTTTAATTCCATTACTTGTGCATATTTTGTAAATCAAAAACCCTTTTTTTTATATTGCATGTTAAGAATATAATTTTGCGAAATCAATTAAACTTCTCCCCGCTTCATTTCACTTTAATGTCGATTTTAGTAGAGTCCGTTTTCTAACGGGCGAATACAAGAATTTTTATTATTCTTGAACTCGTAGCCTTACCCCCGAGCTTAGAATCGGGTTTCGTAGACCGGAGTTACTTTTATTATTTCTTTAGGTTTGTCGGTTTCCTTAAATCGACTGGCGACTCTTTATTCTTTTATAATTCGTTTGATTATTTAAAATTAAAATTTACAAAAAAATAATTAAGAAATGATTTAATATCTTTCCTCACACCCAATTTAAAGTGGAAAATTGAGAGAAAATGCGTAGGAATTAATAAAACTCACTCGGGTTTTGTTATTTCAAACTCATGTTCTCTGGCCCAAGGGAAACAGGCGGCCCGGCCCAAGAGCCATCAAAACCCGCGCGGGTTTTGTTGGTTCTACCGGCCCGCGTGCTTCCTTTTGGGCCAGAATGTGGTGTGGGTCGATTTTGAATCATTATTAATATATTTTTGTGTAATTTCAAGTATTTAAATAATAAAAAATGGATTTGTAAAATAAATAAAATTTCACCATCCCGAAAATGAATTTCATAAAATAAAAACATCCTTATTTAAGGATTAAGCAACCTTACTTGGCTCCCGATCACCCAAGTAGCGCATCACGGAAAAAGGGTCACTTTTCCCGTGGTCCTACAGATTGGTGACTCCACTGGGGACTTAAACTTTAAAAAGAGGGTAAGACTTGAAAAAATCGAACTAATTTGAAATTGTAAAAGGGAGAAGTTGATTTATTTCGTGATTTTATAATTCTTTTTAGGCATCCTTTGCATACCGGGCCACTAATCGCGTCTTTTGACACGTTAGCACAAAGGTGACGGTTAAGTTATACCTAGGTGATTCCCTCGAGAGCGGGTAGGCCACTACTTGTGTGATGCATTCTACATCGCCAAGCATTTGGTCTCTCCTCTCCCCATGTTACACTCAAAGGGCTTTCTTGAAGTTCTTTGAGCAATATCTCGCACTCCTTACTTAACGGTATGGGGTACGGAGAGGAAAACGTGCGGTAGACCATGTAATCTAACTATAGAAAAATCCATGAACATAGAACCTTGGTTTAGGATATCCCCTCATGTCGTATGCTATATGCTATATGCTACCCCTTCCCCTTTTGTTTTTCTTTCGTTTTAGAGTCGACTCTAGTTTAGAGATTTTGTTCTAGTCCATATAAAATTCATTAGGTTGAGAAAATGATTATTTATTAATTAAAATAATTAACCCAAAAAGCATCATGGTTAGCCCAAGTGGAAGGGTCCATTTATGCTTAAAAGGTGATTATTTTAATTAATAAATAAAAAATTGACTCGCCCTTGATGATATTATATGGTCCTTTACAAAATTCTCCTAACCAAAGGTCCCAAAATTAATTAAAGGTCTAACAAAGTAAATGGATACTATTTTAGATTGCATAATAGTCACTAGGCTTGAGTAAATTAATTCGTCGATTTAATTAATAAATCCATCACATGTATGGCCGGCCCGTTGATAGGCCCAACCATATTGGATTTGTCAATTAAGTCCATAAATTAATTATAACTCGCTTATTGTTGACTTTATTCAATCCTTTATAATATCCGTTTCCCTCGACTAAAAAAATGCAATGAAAGGAAAAAAAGAAAAGTTGGGTCGTCGGTTTTGCCAAGCATTATTCTAGTCCACATAATAGTCATTATGGCTTGAGCCGTCTAAATTGTTAGGCCGAGTTACGGATTCTCCTTAAAACGGTCGGCCAGTGGATTAGGCCCATCCGAATTGAGAAACACTGACTTAAGCCTATCAATTTACGACCCGCTTACGTTTGGGACACCCACATTTGAAAGCTTTTAAGGAGGTTTTTAGTTTTTGGTCAAGGGCAAAGATGTAATTCAAAATTGGGACATTGAATTGCCTTATTCACTTTTATAATTAGTATAGAAAACTATAATATCTAGCTCGTGCCTTGTACAGACATTTTTTACTAGTAATAGGAGAAAAGGAATAGGCAATTCTACCATACTTGGAGGATTCTATTGTTCCATTTGGAGAGATAACAAATCTAATTAAATGGGACAATTCCATTCTAAAATGTGCTCAACAATAAAAATAAAAATTAGAACCCATTCTTCAGATTTTAAATTCAATTTTTACTCACCAAACAAGTCCTAATTCATAAAAATTATATAGTGACGTTTTTGCCCTTGAAAGTTGAAACTCGCCCACATGACTACAGGAGTGCAGAATGCCTTACCCGCGTTTATCAACGGAGCCTCCACTCCGTTATGAAGGCGTTGCTAAGGTCACGCACATTGCACATTGGCACATTGCACATTGCACACACACGCACACGGCACACCCCTCTATCTCCATGAGCTTTCTCTCATCCTATCATTGCAAGCTTCGAGCCTGAAGATGATGTCGGTTCGGGCGGCCAACAGTTGCTGTTTCCTTCGTTCATCCGCTTGCTGTCTCCATCAATTCCGACCTCTACATTTCAGGAAATGCTCCAAACCAGGGTTTAATCCTTCCACAAGCTGTCAAATTTCGTCTCGTTATGGCAACCTCCGAATTTGTTCTGTTCATAACTTGGTCGACAGTGTTTTGGAAGAGCTCCGAGAATCGCGCAGACTCAAGCGGGTTCAGGCTACCGGGGCTACTAAGTAGGCCATTCGCTTCTCCCTTCTCTCTATCTCTTCTTTTTCTGTTACTTGTGTTTTTCTGTGGGTGTGAGTAGTTCAATATGCAAATTTGAAATTTGGATTGTTGGAAAATTGGATAGATTTTGGACTTTTAGGATTCCCTGCGTTGAAGTCAGTTGAATTGAAATTTGAATTGTTGGAAAACTAGATAAACTTTGGACTGTAGTATTCTCAGTTTTGAATTGGGATATTGAATATGATATGATGTCAGATTAGTTTTTTGCTGGGGAATGGGCCTCTGCTGATGCATGGAAGATTAGGAGGAGTTGGCTTGCTGAATTGTTGAATGCTTGACTCTTATCTTCTTCCTTTTATTTAACTTCCCTTTTTTTTTTTGGGGGGGGGGGGGGTGGGGGTCAGCGGGGATTTTGTGTTCTTGCTTGCATTAGTTGGCGTGGGAAGGAAGTGTGCGATGAGGTTTGTTAGTGGGACACTCAGCTACTCATAGGCATAGTGGAGCAACACAAATGGGATGCAAGATGATCTATCTTGGAACAGGGATCAATCTCATTGGTAACATTAATTTTTCAAGGTAGCCAAGTGATTAGGATGAAGTATTTGATAGGTTTACTTGCTGAGGTGGTTGTTAAATGTGAGCATGATAGATTATTTGGTCAATTGAACCTCAAGGGTCCTTCTCCGTGAAGCGTTTCTATAGCAGGCTTGTTAATTAGTCTAATTGCTCCAACTTTCTGTGGAAGGCTATTTGGAAAGTCAAAAGCTCCTATGAAAGCTCGTTCTCTTACATTGGTGGCGTCTAAGGGCAAGACTTCTATGGAGGATATGCCTAAAAGAAGAAACTGGAAACTATGTGGCATTGTTTGTCGATGAAGAATTAATTGGTCACGTCTTGGTTTGTTGTCATTGGGCCTCTTCTCTTTTGCTCTTGCTTCTTCTGTAGTTGGGGGCTAGTTGAGTTCAATGTTATAGTGTTGACCCAATTGTTTGATGTCAAAAATTTTGTGGTTGCATGAACAAAGTGATTGAAGAAGAGTTAGGTTCTTGAGGTTTTAGAAGTTGGTTCCGTTCGGTATTTGGTGATGTCAACAAGAAGAGAGGTGCAAAGTGATTTATGAGGCAAAGCTTCTTGAAGATTTCAAGCTTGTTTTGTTTGAGAATGTTATATAATTGTAGCCAAGTGCTCCATTGTGGTACAAAAGTGTTTGGATTTTGTAGATAAATTTGGTGTGACAACTTGAGGCTATAGTGACTTTTATACTTATGGCTTTTGCTCTCTTCGTGTCTCTTATAATATATCTTTTTGATTACACATAATAAAATAATGTACCCAAGATCGAGGAAAAATTGCATACCTGATATTGGGTTTTAACTTTTGGGAGTAGATGGCAGTTGTCAAGACGTTGTGTGAGAAAGAATGCCAAGAAGAAGTCAATTTGACATGCAAATATTTTAGAAAAGTATACTTTGACAGAGGCAAAAAGCTTTTTTTGACTATTAGACTTTACATTACTAATGGTGACAGTAATAATAGTCTGAGAAGAAATCAACAAATAAAGGAGGCCAGCAGCATGGAAGAAAGGAGAGAGTTGTAGATATCACTGTAGCAAGTGTATTCAAACAAAAACAAAATATGCCTTAGATCAAAACATGAATGGCTTTCCTGAACCAAACGGTTGTAACTTGTAAGTTTTGGATTCCTGTACACTCATTTATCCACAACTTTGATATCGTTCACAAGATTGGCTGGATGCCTGGGACTTGTTTTACTTAGGTTTAATACCCCCAAGTACATACGCTTCTTGATTTCCCTTGGCAAGTTACCTATACATATTGCAAGCACTGCACCTCCACCCCCTTCCCCCCCAAATCCTTTTGCCAAGAAAGAAAATCTAACTTTTTCTAAGTCATTTTGGAAAGTGAACTAAGGGTTTATTTGGTTGAGAGGAAAATGATTTCTAAGGAAATTGTTTTCCATGAGAAATGGTTTTCCAAGGAAAATGGTTTTCCATGCCAAATTTTCCCTTGTTTGGTAGGGGACAAATTATTTTTCGGAATATGACCATATATGTCGATATAAGTAGTGATATATGTTATAAATGAAAATATTTGGAGCTCAAAATTCATGTGAGCTTTTCTTAATGATTTCTATCGTGTTGTATAGTTTCTTGACAAACCGATAAAGTTGAATTTTGCTTTTAAATTTCAGTCATATGTAACCCCAAAAAAATGTCGACAAAAGTGGCGATATATGTTACAGATGAAATATTTTGAGCTCAAAATTCATATTTGAAATTTTTTTAATCATTTCTATCGTATTGTAAAGTTTCGTGACAAACTGAGAAAATTGAATTTTGCTCTTAAGTTTCAGTCATATTTAACCGCAAAAAAATGTCAACAAAAGTGGCGATATATGTTACAAATGAAAATATTTGGAGCTCAAAATTTATATTTGAGCTTTTCTTAGTCCATACTATCAAATCATAAAGTTTCGATTCAAACAGTTCAGTTTGAAATTTTAAAAGTTTCAATTAGTTTTAGCGGCAAAAACTTCTGATTTGGTATATATCGTGATAAATGTTATCAAATAAAAATATTTTGAGCTCAAAATTTATATTTGAGGTTTTTTTAATGGGTTTTTGGATGTTAATATACTGAACTTTTGGGGTATTGGACAATAATGCACTAAACTTTGACCTTGGACAATAATATACTGAACTTTGGGGTGTGTTGAACAATAATGCACTCGTAACGATTTTGGCCGTGACTGATTTGGTGACAATCCTACGTAGCACATGGAGGAGATGAATTGATCCAAAAATATTTAAATTTATGACATGTCAGCTAATCCACACATAATAAAGATAATCAACTTTGAAAAGAGTAAAACAAAACATAAAATCACATTTGTTTAAACGTGTTTAGCTGAGAGATTGTTGTTGTAATTGTATAAAAGCACGTTTGGCTGTGTAAATTAGCTGAAATGTCATAAATTTAGATATTATTTAGCATATTCATCTTCTCTGTCTGCCACGTAAGACCGCCACCAAATCAGCCACCGTTTAAATTGTTTTGGGTGCATTATTGTCCAACACCCCTCAAAGTTCAATGCATTATTGTCCAAGGTCAAAGTTCAGTGCATTATTGTCCAATACCCCAAAAGTTCAGTATATTAGTGTTCAAAATCCTTTTTTAATCAATTCTATCATGTTGCGAAATTTCGAGCAAAACCGTTAATGTTAAATTTCGGCCTCAAATTTCAGTTAAAGTTAGTAGTGAAAATCGATCCAACAATCAATGGTCGAAAATGATTTTTCTAGGTTGAACAAAGGAAGTCAATTTCCTTTAGAGGAAAATGATTTTCTATTTTTTTTTGTACCAAACACTAGAAAATTGGGAAAACATTTTCCAAAAAAATGTTTTCCTCCCTACCAAACACACTCTAAGATAAATTGGGAACAATTAATAGAATATTTACATTGGTAACTACTGATGAAGATGACCGTCACTCCCTCTGTTCCCTTTGTTCCACTAGTTCCTTTTAGGATGCTCCAAAATTACATATGCTTTCCCAAAAAAGAACTCAATATCATTATTGATATTTTCAAACTACCGTCATATTACCATTGTTGGAAAATTGGATTGTAGTAAGTCAAACTACAGGGGTTAGGATAATAGTAAACTGAATTTTAGAATTGTATCTTAGTAAGTTGAACTATTGAACCCTTGGATTTTACTGCATCGTCCCTAAATTTACAACCCAATATACGATAGCTTGGGTTCTACAATCCAATATATGATAGCGTAGAATACTACAAGCTATATATGATAGTTTGGACTGCTACAATCCAATATATTAAAATTTGGGATTACTATAATACAAGTGTCACATAAGAAAACAATCCTCCTTTGTTGCCACGTAGGAAAATTTGGTGGGGGTGCACTGAAATCCAAGGATTCAATAGTTCAGCCTACTCTGATACAATTTTAAGCTCGACTAACTATTATCCCAACTCCTATATTGCGGCTTACTACAATCCAATTTTTCAAATCAACACCAATACTTCGAAATCTCGCTCATGTGGGGAAACTATTGTCATATTGAATTTAGAAAAAGAAAATTGGATTTTAGTAGCCAAACTATAGTGGCTGTGACAATGGTAATTCAAAGTTTAGAAATGTATCACAATAAACTAAACTATTGAACCCTTGGATTTCAGTGTACCATGGCTGAGTTGCTCTAAGCTTATCAACATTTTGGACTACTATAGTCCAATACATGATAGCTTGGACTACTACAATCCAACATATTGAAATTCGTGATTACTATAATATGGGTGCCACAAGGAAAACCACCCTCATCGAGTGCTACGTAGGAAAACCACCGAGTTGGTTTGGAGTAACTCGGTGGCAGTGCACTGAAATCCAAGAGTTCAATAGGTCAACTTATTGTGGTACATTTCTAAAAGTTTGGCTTATCATTTTCCCAACCCCTATAGTATGACTTACTCAAATCCAATTTTCCTTTAAAAACTTCATTTATGTGGAGGAAAAATTGAAATTTCAATTTTCAATTTGATAAAGCATGGTGTCATTGGTATTTTATCTCTGAAAGGGATAAATTGAGTAATTTTCTTAAAATATGATAAACTAAAGTGGACAAGCATCTTGGAATCGATGGAGTACTTTTCCCTTTGTTTTCTTTCACTTGAAGAAGTTGAATGTTGTCATGATGAAATTGAATATGCGTAACAAGATTGGAGTGATGGTTGCAGGCTCATGCAATACTCCCTAAGGGATGTCATGTATCATTTCTTGATTGTCTCTTGTAAACAAACCAATGACTTTTGTGGTACACCTTTAGAATTGTTGGTTTAAGAGGTTCAGACTCCATTTGGGGTTTAGAGGGACCGTGTATGATTTATGACACCATTTAGATATACTGACGAGCAAGTGTACTTTCAACAACCCCATTGTTAGATAAGTGAAAGATGGCAGTCTTATGTCCGCATTATGCCTTTAATAAAGGCATAAGGTACGTACTGTAATGAGTTGTAACATGGATTTTGGTGAGGTCTGAAAGGCCACATTTGAGAAACAGGGGGCTGTTCTGTAATGGTGAGCTGAGGTTCCTTCATTTAACAGTGGTGTCTTCTGATGGTCTTGATCTGGATTTATGGTAGTATATAATTTACACATGCTGCATTCCCAATGAGCCCAATCTTATTCATTTGGCATGGAAAGTCAAACAAAAATCTTCTGCCAAGTGGTCAATTTTTTTGAATTGGCAGCTTGACTTTAAGTGATTCATTTTGTAGGCTGGGATTGACAAGGAGCAGAGATCTTATCGAGCACAAAGTTGAAAAACAAGGACTTCAATGTGGTTCACTGTTGGAATACAAAAAGGATTCTGAAAGGGTGTTGCTGGCAGTTGCGTTGAGACCTGATGGGAAGAAGAATTGGATGGTTGCTGATCAGGTTCAGTACAAACAACTGATAGGCTATGCCAAAAACGGGTTGCTAGTTGTTTGACATATTTTCAACTTTTTCTGCTAGTTTGACGTTCTTATTCGTACCTTTTCATTCAACTAGGCTGATTGTCCCTCTTTGCTTACTTTCCTATCAAACAGAACGGTGTCACATCATCAATAAAGCCGCAGCAGATAACTTATATTGTTCCTGCTGTTGAAAAGTTTGACCATTCTCAGATTGCAGAGTTTCTGCAGAAAGCTCAAGATAACCTGGTTAGTTTTCCTTATTATGCATTAGAGATTCTTTTCATTTCTATTATTTTTGGAGGTGGATGATTAAGTAGTGTGTAAAATGGCTAAAATCCATGCAGGATCCGACACTTCTTGAGCTTGCCTGGGCTGAGCTTCTTGAGAATAATAAATCAGTGACAGTGGAGGGGTTAGCAGAGGTATTTTCTTTCTCAGTTTCATGGTTCAGTCTTACGGTTTGTCTAATTATACTTAGCCATATTACAGATGATTTATGGTGTGGCGGACCCTCTTGAGAGCTACTGTGCCCATCTTTTGTTATCGAAGGATGAAGTCTACTTTTCTGTGTTGGAGACCAAAGGTTACCATTCTGTTTATTCACCTCGACCCACTGATCAGGTATTTAGCTAGTTTTGAAATGCTTTGTTGCTGTTTGCTAGCATACTGTTCCATTTATTTTCCCCAGTCTCATCCTCGTACTTCATAGGTTGCCTTGCTATGTTGATCTGGATTACATTTCTATGTAACAATGTGGATGCACTCTAGAATTAAGGCTCTATTATGTTGCTTATCAAGCAGTATATGTTTTTTAGTTTGCTGTCACTTGCTTCTTCACACAGCTCTATATCATAGTTACTGGGGTCTTGGAGCGCTTAAATCATGGAATGGGGTTGCCATCTCCCCAAGGAGGGGGGCGCGGGGTAATTTGTAACATTTTCGGATCGATGTTCATACTTTGTATACAAATATACAAGTATACAAATATACGGAGCATTTGTTTTGTGGCTGCATGATTTTTATGTCTAGTCCTTCAATGATGTTTTTTGTGGAACATTCATTGGGCATGAGAAGAGTGTACAGATGTGCTCTGAAGGTGGGATACAAGGCAGGAAATGATGATGGTGATACTGGAGTTTTAATCTTTAGGTTTTGAGTCCAAACTGCGGTCAAGATCTTACGTAAATTAGGATATTTTGTGTAACTTGAAGGTAACTTGTATCTGGAGATACTAGAGAGCCTATAGGCTTGAGGCATCATCGTCAGTACTTAGCCTCCTTTTTTCGATGGTTGACATCCCCTTGGTGTCGTTTAATGCATCTTTTAATTACTCAAAAACCAAAACTTTGTATCTTATGTAGAATGTGAATTCTCAAACTGACAAGTTGATTGCAAGGAGCAACTTGTATATTCAGCTTACCACAAACAGCTATATGACGATGTACTGTTATTTAGGTATTAATGGACTAATGCTATGTATAAATGCTGTGTCTAGCTGGTAGCGTTTGAATTCTTATGTGTTTTGATGATGAAAATTTGTGACATTTGGTCCGAGCTGTGAAATTTGCATGACTAATCAGCAATCGAATGGTTGTGTAGTCATGGTGTTTTTTCCATAGATTGTCTCTTCGTAATTCAATATACTTTGCTATCACTTGTGGGAAAGTTACATTTTCTAGCTGTTCAATGGAAGTAATTTGCTAATGCTAGGTCGAGGAGCTCCTGAGGAGGAAACTTGCTAAGGAGGAGGCTGAAAAAGAGTTCCAGGATTTTGTACATTTATTGACATCTGCTAAGGGAATGCCTCTGGATGCTAAGCCTTCCAAATCATCATGGCTTGTGGAAGATAGGATTCAACATAGGATTGACGCTCTTGTTGCTTATGCAACTGATGCATGCAGTGACAGCCAAAACAGAACAGCTGGGACGGTAATTTAGTCAGCTTCTGATTTACTATATTCCTTGCTTTTACAGAGTTTTAAGCACCTTATGTAAATGATTCTATCCTAAACATAATTGCCTGTTTCATTTATCTCCCATAATGGATAGGGGGCAACGGAATTTAATCAAACTGAAATGGAAAAGGGAAAAAGGTGTCATGTATGCAAAAGTAATACATGTATTAATGAATCGGTTTTTGGGGACGAAGTTATATTTCTATTTTCCCTGAGATCCCATGTATTTTTCTTGACTCCGGCACATGGTCAATGCCATATTTATTACAACTCCCAGTGTGGGGCTTGGGGGTTTGGGGAGATCGAGATCTAGGCAGCGCTACCTATGCACACATTATTACATATGGTCATATTGAGAGGTTGATTCCAAGTGACTCATAAAAAAAGTTTTGAAAACCATTTTAAGGCTAAAATCTTTTCGGAAAGAAATAAAATGTAACAAAATAACATAAATAAATAGAGAAATAAATAACTAAATACACTGAGGCAAGTTTTATAAAATAAATCAAAAATCTATAGGGGTGATTCTGCAACAGTGAGTCTGAATTACTGAAAATGTAAGTGCAATGAATAACTAAAAATGTTCGTCATTTGTTGATATTGTTAACTCCACGTATTAGCTAATAATGTTGTAGTGCTTCTCTTCAACTTCTTTGTGAGTTAGACTCTGACCATCAGCTAATACCGTTTGAGCATTTCTTTCAGATTCTTATGGCTATGGGAATGACAAAAACTGCATCCGCGGCATTAAATCTTTTGATAGATATTGGTTATTTTCCCGTGCATGTTAATTTGGATCTGTTAAAACTGAATATTCGCACCGATCATCCTATAGAGGTTGTGGCAGCTGCCAATGATTTGCTGTTGACATCTTGTGATATTGATGAGGTAACTCTTATGTTATTTCAATGTATTTTTCTTCATTATTGATGAGCACAAACTATGTTATACACCCTTGTGTATGCACTTTTTTACTCCCCCTCTCTTTTTATGATTAAACGTGTGGTTCGTTATGAACTACAGACAATCTCTTTTGAACTTTAGGTTTGTTTGTTATGAACATCACAATCCGCAATGCCTATTGAGAGATCCAGCAAGCCCAACAATGCCACATAGAGAAGAGAGGGAATGGGTGAGAAGAGAGTGAAAATCTATATAATTATAATAACAAAGTTTGTGGGTCCCATTAAATGGTGAAAGGAGAGTAATTTTAGGTTCCATAGCCAATTAGAAAAAATTATTCTAACTTTTTCCTCAATTTAGGTTTATTTAAGAATTAATTTCCCTTTTCAAAATATAATAATAATAATAATAATAATAATAATAATAATAATTATAATAATTATAATTATAATAATAATCTATATAATTATAGTTGCTAAGTTTGTAGGTGCCATTAACTAGTGAAAGGAGAGTAGTTTTAGGTTCCACATCCAATTAGAAAAAAGATAATTCTAACTTTTCCTCATTTTACGTTTATTTAAGAACTAATTTCCCTTTTAAAAATATAATAATCATAATAGTAATAACAATAATCTTATCTATATAATTATATAATAGAAAAATCTATGGGTCCCATCAAATGGTGAAAGCATAACAATTTTATGTTCCACAACGAATTAAAAAAGATAATTCTAATTTTTCCCCAATTTCGGTTTATTTAAGAATTAATTTCCCTTTTAAAGCTTACATATTGTAATCGAATACCTAACCCATTATAACTGAAGCCATCCAGAATTGAAATCTTCGCTCAGTATTACTGAAATCTAGTTTCCTAATTGGTATGATACAAGGCTCCTAATTACACAAAGAGTAATTCACAGACTTCCACCAATCAGAGCATTGCTTGTTGTATGGTACACCATTCAATACCTACCTAGATCTACCAAAGTGTTCAAATTTTCAAAATAAATTCATCAATGATTATTATAAAGCTCAGCGTAAATTTGTCGATATTATTGTAAAATTCATCAATATTATCAAACTTTTTTACAAAAGTTCCTTACTTAAAAATTCACATATTTTAGTACATGTGTGGACCTAGGTAGGTCCACCATGATGTACAGTATAATTTGTGATTAGAAAAAGAACATAGAATCTGGAGATTTTAAACAAGGTGTGTGCTTTGTTATGCATCTCAAGTTTGGGGTTAGTATATTAAATGAAGCTGTAAAGTTCGTGTCAATTTTACTGCTGCGTTCTTTTCAAAACTTTGATGCTTGATTTTCCTTGGTGTGGGTCGGGTCACAGGTCGACCCATAGAGCCACATCTGATTCATTCGCTTGGAAGTGAGGGTCAAAGACATCTCATACTGTCAAGGGTTGCATCCCAGTTCGACTATGCTGGGGACCCAAAAGCCATAGGAAGAGAACTAAGTTCTTCCAGAAAAACTAAACAAGGTTTATTGATACAGTGCAAGTCAGGAAAGCATATCTCCATTTACATGAAATTATTCTTAGACTAAGAGGTGGGCTATTTAATCTCCTTCCCAAAGTTGAAGGTCCCAGCTTCAAGGAAATTGTTTAGGCCTAACAAGTACAATGCATCAAACTGAGTTGGCCCTTGGACAATGAAACAACAAATTCCTGCATCAGAGTACAGCACATCACACAGCTGAAATTCCATGAGCCAGCAAAAATCCAGCAGTGATCAATCGCTTAGACACTGCAAAGCAAAAATCGTTTTGCTCAGACCCAGCCATTCTGAAATGTTTTCCTCCATACTGGTGATTCTAGTTGTGAAAGAGTTTATAACATTTCGGTCATGAAATTTTCTAGCTCTCAACAATCGTTTTGGACCAAAAACACTTTTGAGTGCTATTAGCTTTTTGACCAAAGTTAAAAAGCACTTTGAAGTGTTTGGTCAACAACTTTTTGAGAACCACATCACCGGTGGTTCTAGTTGATGAAAGAGTTTATTAAGATTTTGGGTCATTAAATTTGCTAGTACCATGGCCTTGTTTGGCAACAAGCATTTTGGACCAAAAAAGCGCTTTTTGAGAGCTATTAGCTTCTTGACCAAAGTAAAAAATTTCTTTGAGGTGTTCGGTTAACAACTTTTTCACATTAGCTTTTTGAACTTGAGAAGCTAATTTCCATAAAGCTAATAGGATAAGCTTTTCAAGGAAGCTTTTGGCTTTTTAACCTGACAATTACTAAGCCCTCATCCTAGGTAGGTCCACCATGATGTACAGTATAATTTGTGATTAGAAAAAGAACATAGAATCTGGAGATTTTAAACAAGGTGTGTGCTTTGTTATGCATCTCAAGTTTGGGGTTAGTATATTAAATGAAGCTGTAAAGTTCGTGTCAATTTTACCTGCTACCGTTCTTTTCAAAACTTTGATGCTTGATTTTCCTTGGTGTGGGTCGGGTCACAGGTCGACCCATAGAGCCACATCTGATTCATTCGCTTGGAAGTGAGGGTCAAAGACATCTCATACTGTCAAGGGTTGCATCCCAGTTCGACTATGCTGGGGACCCAAAAGCCATAGGAAGAGAACTAAGTTCTTCCAGAAAAACTAAACAAGGTTTATTGATACAGTGCAAGTCAGGAAAGCATATCTCCATTTACATGAAATTATTCTTAGACTAAGAGGTGGGCTATTTAATCTCCTTCCCAAAGTTGAAGGTCCCAGCTTCAAGGAAATTGTTTAGGCCTAACAAGTACAATGCATCAAACTGAGTTGGCCCTTGGACAATGAAACAACAAATTCCTGCATCAGGAGTACAGCACATCACACAGCTGAAATTCCATGAGCCAGCAAAAATCCAGCAGTGATCAATCGCTTAGACACTGCAAAGCAAAAATCGTTTTGCTCCAGACCCAGCCATTCTGAAATGTTTTCCTCCATACTGGTGATTCTAGTTGACGAAAGAGTTTATAACATTTCGGGTCATGAAATTTTCTAGCTCTCAACAATCGTTTTGGACCAAAAAAACACTTTTTGAGTGCTATTAGCTTTTTGACCAAAGTTAAAAAGCACTTTGAAGTGTTTGGTCAACAACTTTTTGAGAACCACATCACCGGTGGTTCTAGTTGATGAAAGAGTTTATTAAGATTTTGGGTCATTAAATTTGCTAGTACCATGGCCTTGTTTGGCAACAAGCATTTTGGACCAAAAAAGCGCTTTTTGAGAGCTATTAGCTTCTTGACCAAAGTAAAAAATTTCTTTGAGGTGTTCGGTTAACAACTTTTTCACATTAGCTTTTTGAACTTGAGAAGCTAATTTCCATAAAGCTAATAGGATAAGCTTTTCAAGGAAGCTTTTGGCTTTTTAACCTGACAATTACTAAGCCCTCATCCTAGGTAGGTCCACCATGATGTACAGTATAATTTGTGATTAGAAAAAGAACATAGAATCTGGAGATTTTAAACAAGGTGTGTGCTTTGTTATGCATCTCAAGTTTGGGGTTAGTATATTAAATGAAGCTGTAAAGTTCGTGTCAATTTTACCTGCTACCGTTCTTTTCAAAACTTTGATGCTTGATTTTCCTTGGTGTGGGTCGGGTCACAGGTCGACCCATAGAGCCACATCTGATTCATTCGCTTGGAAGTGAGGGTCAAAGACATCTCATACTGTCAAGGGTTGCATCCCAGTTCGACTATGCTGGGGACCCAAAAGCCATAGGAAGAGAACTAAGTTCTTCCAGAAAAACTAAACAAGGTTTATTGATACAGTGCAAGTCAGGAAAGCATATCTCCATTTACATGAAATTATTCTTAGACTAAGAGGTGGGCTATTTAATCTCCTTCCCAAAGTTGAAGGTCCCAGCTTCAAGGAAATTGTTTAGGCCTAACAAGTACAATGCATCAAACTGAGTTGGCCCTTGGACAATGAAACAACAAATTCCTGCATCAGGAGTACAGCACATCACACAGCTGAAATTCCATGAGCCAGCAAAAATCCAGCAGTGATCAATCGCTTAGACACTGCAAAGCAAAAATCGTTTTGCTCCAGACCCAGCCATTCTGAAATGTTTTCCTCCATACTGGTGATTCTAGTTGACGAAAGAGTTTATAACATTTTGGTCATGAAATTTTCTAGCTCTCAACAATCGTTTTGACCAAAAACACTTTTTGAGTGCTATTAGCTTTTGACCAAAGTTAAAAGCACTTTGAAGTGTTTGGTCAACAACTTTTTGAGAACCACATCACCGTGGTTCTAGTTGATGAAAGAGTTTATTAAGATTTTGGGTCATTAAATTTGCTAGTACCATGGCCTTGTTTGGCAACAAGCATTTTGGACCAAAAAAGCGCTTTTTGAGAGCTATTAGCTTCTTGACCAAAGTAAAAAATTTCTTTGAGGTGTTCGGTTAACAACTTTTTCACATTAGCTTTTTGAACTTGAGAAGCTAATTTCCATAAAGCTAATAGGATAAGCTTTTCAAGGAAGCTTTTGGCTTTTAACGACAATTACTAAGCCCTCATCCTAGGTAGGTCCACCATGATGTACAGATAATTTGTGATTAGAAAAGAACATAGAATCTGGAGATTTTAAACAAGGTGTGTGCTTTGTTATGCATCTCAAGTTTGGGGTTAGTATATTAAATGAAGCTGTAAAGTTCGTGTCAATTTTACTCTGCTACCGTTCTTTTCAAAACTTTGATGCTTGATTTTCCTTGGTGTGGGTCGGGTCACAGGTCGACCCATAGAGCCACATCTGATTCATTCGCTTGGAAGTGAGGGTCAAAGACATCTCATACTGTCAAGGGTTGCATCCCAGTTCGACTATGCTGGGGACCCAAAAGCCATAGGAAGAGAACTAAGTTCTTCCAGAAAAACTAAACAAGGTTTATTGATACAGTGCAAGTCAGGAAAGCATATCTCCATTTACATGAAATTATTCTTAGACTAAGAGGTGGGCTATTTAATCTCCTTCCCAAAGTTGAAGGTCCCAGCTTCAAGGAAATTGTTTAGGCCTAACAAGTACAATGCATCAAACTGAGTTGGCCCTTGGACAATGAAACAACAAATTCCTGCATCAGGAGTACAGCACATCACACAGCTGAAATTCCATGAGCCAGCAAAATCCAGCAGTGATCAATCGCTTAGACACTGCAAAGCAAAAATCGTTTTGCTCCAGACCCAGCCATTCTGAAATGTTTTCCTCCATACTGGTGATTCTAGTTGTGAAAGAGTTTATAACATTTCGGTCATGAAATTTTCTAGCTCTCAACAATCGTTTTGACCAAAAACACTTTTTGAGTGCTATTAGCTTTTGACCAAAGTTAAAAGCACTTTGAAGTGTTTGGTCAACAACTTTTTGAGAACCACATCACCGGTGGTTCTAGTTGATGAAAGAGTTTATTAAGATTTTGGGTCATTAAATTTGCTAGTACCATGGCCTTGTTTGGCAACAAGCATTTTGGACCAAAAAAGCGCTTTGAGAGCTATTAGCTTCTTGACCAAAGTAAAAAATTTCTTTGAGGTGTTCGGTTAACAACTTTTTCACATTAGCTTTTTGAACTTGAGAAGCTAATTTCCATAAAGCTAATAGGATAAGCTTTTCAAGGAAGCTTTTGGCTTTTTAACCTGACAATTACTAAGCCCTCATCCTAGGTAGGTCCACCATGATGTACAGTATAATTTGTGATTAGAAAAAGAACATAGAATCTGGAGATTTTAAACAAGGTGTGTGCTTTGTTATGCATCTCAAGTTTGGGGTTAGTATATTAAATGAAGCTGTAAAGTTCGTGTCAATTTTACTCTGCTACCGTTCTTTTCAAAACTTTGATGCTTGATTTTCCTTGGTGTGGGTCGGGTCACAGGTCGACCCATAGAGCCACATCTGATTCATTCGCTTGGAAGTGAGGTCAAAGACATCTCATACTGTCAAGGGTTGCATCCCAGTTCGACTATGCTGGGGACCCAAAGCCATAGGAAGAGAACTAAGTTCTTCCAGAAAAACTAAACAAGGTTTATTGATACAGTGCAAGTCAGAAAGCATATCTCCATTTACATGAAATTATTCTTAGACTAAGAGGTGGGCTATTTAATCTCCTTCCCAAAGTTGAAGGTCCCAGCTTCAAGGAAATTGTTTAGGCCTAACAAGTACAATGCATCAAACTGAGTTGGCCCTTGGACAATGAAACAACAAATTCTGCATCAGAGTACAGCACATCACACAGCTGAAATTCCATGAGCCAGCAAAAATCCAGCAGTGATCAATCGCTTAGACACTGCAAAGCAAAAATCGTTTTGCTCGGACCCAGCCATTCTGAAATGTTTTCCTCCATCTGGTGATTCTAGTTGTGAAAGAGTTTATAACATTTCGGGTCATGAAATTTTCTAGCTCTCAACAATCGTTTTGGACCAAAAAAACACTTTTTGAGTGCTATTAGCTTTTTGACCAAAGTTAAAAAGCACTTTGAAGTGTTTGGTCAACAACTTTTTGAGAACCACATCACCGTGGTTCTAGTTGATGAAAGAGTTTATTAAGATTTTGGGTCATTAAATTTGCTAGTACCATGGCCTTGTTTGGCAACAAGCATTTTGGACCAAAAGCGCTTTTGAGAGCTATTAGCTTCTTGACCAAAGTAAAAATTTCTTTGAGGTGTTCGGTTAACAACTTTTTCACATTAGCTTTTGAACTTGAAGCTAATTTCCATAAAGCTAATAGGATAAGCTTTTCAAGGAAGCTTTTGGCTTTTAACCCGACAATTACTAAGCCCTCATCCTAGGTAGGTCCACCATGATGTACTGATAATTTGTGATTAGAAAAAGAACATAGAACTGGAGATTTTAAACAAGGTGTGTGCTTTGTTATGCATCTCAAGTTTGGGGTTAGTATATTAAATGAAGTCAGTAAAGTTCGTGTCAATTTTACTGCTACCGTTCTTTTCAAAACTTTGATGCTTGATTTTCCTTGGTGTGGGTCGGTCGCAGTCGACCCATAGAGCCACATCCGATTCATTCGCTTGGAAGTGAGGGTCAAAGACATCTCATCTTGTCAAGGTTGCATCAGTTCGACTATCTTTGGGGACCCAAAGCCATAGGAAGAGAACTAAGTTCTTCCGAAAAACTAAACAAGGTTTATTGATACGATTGCAAGTCGGAAAGCATATCTCCATTTACATGAAATTATTCTTAGACTAAGAGGTGGGCTATTTAATCTCCTTCCCAAAGTTGAAGGTCCCACTTCAAGGAAATTGTTTAGGCCTAACAAGTACAATGCATCAAATCGAGTTGGCCCTTGACAATGAAACAACAAATTCTGCATCGAGTCTGAGACATCACACGGTGAAATTCCATGAGCGGCAAAAATCCAGCGGTGATCAATCGCTTAGACAACTGCAAAGCAAAAATCGTTTTGCTCGGACCGACCATTCGAAATGTTTTCCTCCATAATCGTGATTCTAGTTGTGAAAGAGTTTATAACATTTGGTCATGAAATTTTCTAGCTCAACAATCGTTTTGGACCAAAAAAACACTTTTTGAGTGCTATTAGCTTTTTGACCAAAGTTAAAAAGCACTTTGAAGTGTTTGGTCAACAACTTTTTGAGAACCACATCACCGGTGGTTCTAGTTGATGAAAGAGTTTATTAAGATTTTGGGTCATTAAATTTGCTAGTACCATGGCCTTGTTTGGCAACAAGCATTTTGGACCAAAAAGCGCTTTTGAGAGCTATTAGCTTCTTGACCAAAGTAAAAATTTCTTTGAGGTGTTGGTTAACAACTTTTTCACATTAGCTTTTGAACTTGAGAAGCTAATTTCCATAAAGCTAATAGGATAAGCTTTTCAAGGAAGCTTTTGGCTTTTAACGACAATTACTAAGCCCTCATCCTAGGTAGGTCCACCATGATGTACAGATAATTTGTGATTAGAAAAGAACATAGAATCGGAGATTTTAAACAAGGTGTGTGCTTTGTTATGCATCTCAAGTTTGGGGTTAGTATATTAAATGAAAGTTGTAAAGTTCGTGTCAATTTTACACTACCGTTCTTTTCAAAACTTTGATGCTTGATTTTCCTTGGTGTGGAGTGGTCGCAGTCGACCCATAGAGCCACATCCGATTCATTCGCTTGGAAGTGAGGGTCAAAGACATCTCATCTTGTCGAGGTTGCATCGATTCGACTATCTTTGGGGACCCAAAGCCATAGGAAGAGAACTAAGTTCTTCGAAAAACTAAACAAGGTTTATTGATACGGTCTGAGTCGGAAAGCATATCTCCATTTACATGAAATTATTCTTAGACTAAGAGGTGGGCTATTTAATCTCCTTCCCAAAGTTGAAGGTCCGACTTCAAGGAAATTGTTTAGGCCTAACAAGTACAATGCATCAAATGAGTTGGCCCTTGGACAATGAAACAACAAATTCTGCATCGAGTACTGACATCACACCTGAAATTCCATGAGCCAGAAAAATCCAAAGATGATCAATCGCTTAGACACCGCAGCAAAAATCGTTTTGCTCGGACCGACCATTCGAAATGTTTTCCTCCATCGGTGATTCTAGTTGTGAAAGAGTTTATAACATTTCGGTCATGAAATTTTCTAGCTCTCAACAATCGTTTTGGACCAAAAACACTTTTTGAGTGCTATTAGCTTTTGACCAAAGTTAAAAGCACTTTGAAGTGTTTGGTCAACAACTTTTTGAGAACCACATCACCGGTGGTTCTAGTTGATGAAAGAGTTTATTAAGATTTTGGGTCATTAAATTTGCTAGTACCATGGCCTTGTTTGGCAACAAGCATTTTGGACCAAAAAAGCGCTTTTTGAGAGCTATTAGCTTCTTGACCAAAGTAAAAAATTTCTTTGAGGTGTTCGGTTAACAACTTTTTCACATTAGCTTTTTGAACTTGAGAAGCTAATTTCCATAAAGCTAATAGGATAAGCTTTTCAAGGAAGCTTTTGGCTTTTTAACCTGACAATTACTAAGCCCTCATCCTAGGTAGGTCCACCATGATGTACAGTATAATTTGTGATTAGAAAAGAACATAGAATCGGAGATTTTAAACAAGGTGTGTGCTTTGTTATGCATCTCAAGTTTGGGGTTAGTATATTAAATGAAAAGTAAAGTTCGTGTCAATTTTACTGCACCGTTCTTTTCAAAACTTTGATGCTTGATTTTCCTTGGTGTGGGTCGGTCACAGTGTGACCCATAGAGCCACATCTGATTCATTCGCTTGGAAGTGAGGGTCAAAGACATCTCATCTTGTCAAGGGTTGCATCGATTCGACTATCTTTGGGGACCCAAAAGCCATAGGAAGAGAACTAAGTTCTTCCAAAAACTAAACAAGGTTTATTGATACAGTCAAGTCGGAAAGCATATCTCCATTTACATGAAATTATTCTTAGACTAAGAGGTGGGCTATTTAATCTCCTTCCCAAAGTTGAAGGTCCCACTTCAAGGAAATTGTTTAGGCCTAACAAGTACAATGCATCAAACTGAGTTGGCCCTTGGACAATGAAACAACAAATTCTGCATCAGAGTACAGACATCACACAGCTGAAATTCCATGAGCCAGCAAAAATCCAGCAGTGATCAATCGCTTAGACACTGCAGCAAAATCGTTTTGCTCGGACCCACCATTCGAAATGTTTTCCTCCATCTTGGTGATTCTAGTTGTGAAAGAGTTTATAACATTTCGGGTCATGAAATTTTCTAGCTCTCAACAATCGTTTTGGACCAAAAAAACACTTTTTGAGTGCTATTAGCTTTTTGACCAAAGTTAAAAAGCACTTTGAAGTGTTTGGTCAACAACTTTTTGAGAACCACATCACCGGTGGTTCTAGTTGATGAAAGAGTTTATTAAGATTTTGGGTCATTAAATTTGCTAGTACCATGGCCTTGTTTGGCAACAAGCATTTTGGACCAAAAAAGCGCTTTTTGAGAGCTATTAGCTTCTTGACCAAAGTAAAAAATTTCTTTGAGGTGTTCGGTTAACAACTTTTTCACATTAGCTTTTTGAACTTGAGAAGCTAATTTCCATAAAGCTAATAGGATAAGCTTTTCAAGGAAGCTTTTGGCTTTTTAACCTGACAATTACTAAGCCCTCATCCTAGGTAGGTCCACCATGATGTACAGTATAATTTGTGATTAGAAAAAGAACATAGAATCTGGAGATTTTAAACAAGGTGTGTGCTTTGTTATGCATCTCAAGTTTGGGGTTAGTATATTAAATGAAGCTGTAAAGTTCGTGTCAATTTTACCTGCTACCGTTCTTTTCAAAACTTTGATGCTTGATTTTCCTTGGTGTGGGTCGGGTCACAGGTCGACCCATAGAGCCACATCTGATTCATTCGCTTGGAAGTGAGGGTCAAAGACATCTCATACTGTCAAGGGTTGCATCCCAGTTCGACTATGCTGGGGACCCAAAAGCCATAGGAAGAGAACTAAGTTCTTCCAGAAAAACTAAACAAGGTTTATTGATACAGTGCAAGTCAGGAAAGCATATCTCCATTTACATGAAATTATTCTTAGACTAAGAGGTGGGCTATTTAATCTCCTTCCCAAAGTTGAAGGTCCCAGCTTCAAGGAAATTGTTTAGGCCTAACAAGTACAATGCATCAAACTGAGTTGGCCCTTGGACAATGAAACAACAAATTCCTGCATCAGGAGTACAGCACATCACACAGCTGAAATTCCATGAGCCAGCAAAAATCCAGCAGTGATCAATCGCTTAGACACTGCAAAGCAAAAATCGTTTTGCTCCAGACCCAGCCATTCTGAAATGTTTTCCTCCATACTGGTGATTCTAGTTGACGAAAGAGTTTATAACATTTCGGGTCATGAAATTTTCTAGCTCTCAACAATCGTTTTGGACCAAAAAAACACTTTTTGAGTGCTATTAGCTTTTTGACCAAAGTTAAAAAGCACTTTGAAGTGTTTGGTCAACAACTTTTGAGAACCACATCACCGTGGTTCTAGTTGATGAAAGAGTTTATTAAGATTTTGGGTCATTAAATTTGCTAGTACCATGGCCTTGTTTGGCAACAAGCATTTTGGACCAAAAAAGCGCTTTTTGAGAGCTATTAGCTTCTTGACCAAAGTAAAAAATTTCTTTGAGGTGTTCGGTTAACAACTTTTTCACATTAGCTTTTTGAACTTGAGAAGCTAATTTCCATAAAGCTAATAGGATAAGCTTTTCAAGGAAGCTTTTGGCTTTTTAACCTGACAATTACTAAGCCCTCATCCTAGGTAGGTCCACCATGATGTACAGTATAATTTGTGATTAGAAAAAGAACATAGAATCTGGAGATTTTAAACAAGGTGTGTGCTTTGTTATGCATCTCAAGTTTGGGGTTAGTATATTAAATGAAGCTGTAAAGTTCGTGTCAATTTTACCTGCTACCGTTCTTTTCAAAACTTTGATGCTTGATTTTCCTTGGTGTGGGTCGGGTCACAGGTCGACCCATAGAGCCACATCTGATTCATTCGCTTGGAAGTGAGGGTCAAAGACATCTCATACTGTCAAGGGTTGCATCCCAGTTCGACTATGCTGGGGACCCAAAAGCCATAGGAAGAGAACTAAGTTCTTCCAGAAAAACTAAACAAGGTTTATTGATACAGTGCAAGTCAGGAAAGCATATCTCCATTTACATGAAATTATTCTTAGACTAAGAGGTGGGCTATTTAATCTCCTTCCCAAAGTTGAAGGTCCCAGCTTCAAGGAAATTGTTTAGGCCTAACAAGTACAATGCATCAAACTGAGTTGGCCCTTGGACAATGAAACAACAAATTCCTGCATCAGGAGTACAGCACATCACACAGCTGAAATTCCATGAGCCAGCAAAAATCCAGCAGTGATCAATCGCTTAGACACTGCAAAGCAAAAATCGTTTTGCTCCAGACCCAGCCATTCTGAAATGTTTTCCTCCATACTGGTGATTCTAGTTGACGAAAGAGTTTATAACATTTCGGGTCATGAAATTTTCTAGCTCTCAACAATCGTTTTGGACCAAAAAAACACTTTTTGAGTGCTATTAGCTTTTTGACCAAAGTTAAAAAGCACTTTGAAGTGTTTGGTCAACAACTTTTTGAGAACCACATCACCGGTGGTTCTAGTTGATGAAAGAGTTTATTAAGATTTTGGGTCATTAAATTTGCTAGTACCATGGCCTTGTTTGGCAACAAGCATTTTGGACCAAAAAAGCGCTTTTTGAGAGCTATTAGCTTCTTGACCAAAGTAAAAAATTTCTTTGAGGTGTTCGGTTAACAACTTTTTCACATTAGCTTTTTGAACTTGAGAAGCTAATTTCCATAAAGCTAATAGGATAAGCTTTTCAAGGAAGCTTTTGGCTTTTTAACCTGACAATTACTAAGCCCTCATCCTAGGTAGGTCCACCATGATGTACAGATAATTTGTGATTAGAAAAGAACATAGAATCTGGAGATTTTAAACAAGGTGTGTGCTTTGTTATGCATCTCAAGTTTGGGGTTAGTATATTAAATGAAGCTGTAAAGTTCGTGTCAATTTTACCTGCTACCGTTCTTTTCAAAACTTTGATGCTTGATTTTCCTTGGTGTGGGTCGGGTCACAGGTCGACCCATAGAGCCACATCTGATTCATTCGCTTGGAAGTGAGGGTCAAAGACATCTCATACTGTCAAGGGTTGCATCCCAGTTCGACTATGCTGGGGACCCAAAAGCCATAGGAAGAGAACTAAGTTCTTCCAGAAAAACTAAACAAGGTTTATTGATACAGTGCAAGTCAGGAAAGCATATCTCCATTTACATGAAATTATTCTTAGACTAAGAGGTGGGCTATTTAATCTCCTTCCCAAAGTTGAAGGTCCCAGCTTCAAGGAAATTGTTTAGGCCTAACAAGTACAATGCATCAAACTGAGTTGGCCCTTGGACAATGAAACAACAAATTCCTGCATCAGGAGTACAGCACATCACACAGCTGAAATTCCATGAGCCAGCAAAAATCCAGCAGTGATCAATCGCTTAGACACTGCAAAGCAAAAATCGTTTTGCTCCAGACCCAGCCATTCTGAAATGTTTTCCTCCATACTGGTGATTCTAGTTGACGAAAGAGTTTATAACATTTCGGGTCATGAAATTTTCTAGCTCTCAACAATCGTTTTGGACCAAAAAAACACTTTTTGAGTGCTATTAGCTTTTTGACCAAAGTTAAAAAGCACTTTGAAGTGTTTGGTCAACAACTTTTTGAGAACCACATCACCGGTGGTTCTAGTTGATGAAAGAGTTTATTAAGATTTTGGGTCATTAAATTTGCTAGTACCATGGCCTTGTTTGGCAACAAGCATTTTGGACCAAAAAAGCGCTTTTTGAGAGCTATTAGCTTCTTGACCAAAGTAAAAAATTTCTTTGAGGTGTTCGGTTAACAACTTTTTCACATTAGCTTTTTGAACTTGAGAAGCTAATTTCCATAAAGCTAATAGGATAAGCTTTTCAAGGAAGCTTTTGGCTTTTTAACCTGACAATTACTAAGCCCTCATACTTTCAACAGCACCACCACCACCACCAACATACCTACTGTAGTCATGCAGGGTCTGGGGGAATAAGATGTAGGCTGCCTCCCTCCCTCCCAAACCCCAATGCATGGCTGTGCATGAAGAGGCTGGTTCCACCCTCATACTTTGAACAAGATTATATTAAATACCATATAATGGTTGTTATGCTTGTTATTTTTACTTCTTTTTCCATTTGGACCAGTGTTGCATGTGGGCTGTTATGTTTAAATTTTTAATTAATACTTTCAATTTAAAATTTTGATAGAGTTGACAAATTATTTATTTTATGAACTCAAGCCATATAATGGAATTTTAATGTGATAATTTAATAATAACCAAAGAGGTGGTCGCCAAGTGGCAGCCACCCCCCCATCTTCCAAGCTACCCACCAAGGTTCAAGTCTTGGTGTAAGCAAAATATTTCCCATTGGTAGCTTAGTTTAAAAAAGCGCTCCCGGGGTGCAAAAAAGGCCCTGGAAACACCCCCTTGCGCTTTTTCACATCGAAGCCCAGCCCCATACAAAAAAGCCAGGGCCTTTTGGGCTTTTTTGTGCTTTTTAGTGGGGCACGGGGTGCAAAGCTCATGGACCTTTTGCACTCTAATTTGTTGCTTTCTCTTGCCTCCAGATAAGTCTCTTTTTGTCCTCTTCTACTCTCCTCCTCCTTCCTCTTTCTTTTTCTAACTTTTCCGGGTAGCTTTCTCTTCCGATTCTACTTCTTCCTCTTACGATGTCCTCTCTTCTCTTTTTTCTTCATTGGTGGACTTCTTTTGTTAACAGCATCTCTATGTTAGAATTCGTAAGAGGACATGAGAGGGCTTAACATATGTTAGAATTCCAATCACAAACATATGTGGGGAAGGTTGAATATCCAGTCTCGGAACATTTAATCTTTTACATTTGTGAAAGGGTTTTTGAATTTTTTTAACTTAGTCGTACGATAGTTTTAGTTCTATAAAAATCTGTTTCTTTATTTTTACGTAACACATTGGTGCTTAAATATTTAGGACAAGAAATCTTAACGGTTACATTTCATTATGTTAATGAAAATTATTTTTAAATTTTCGTTATAAAAAAACTAAAAACATGGTCCATGTAATTATTTTAAAATCTTAAACTGATTTTTGCAAATCGTAATGATGATCTTAATGGCAATGTGAGCCTTTGCCAACCTGAGTTTTCAATGGAGGCTTACCCAAATACCAGAAATCCATATACAGTATGCCCTCGTCTTTTCATAAGTGGGCTATTTAAATCTGGAACTCTAGACCATCCACCTTTCACGAACGTTCTTACCCTAAGGGGGAGGTGTAGCCCTGCCAGTTTGCTGAGACCTAGGGGCACTGATCTCGATTGTGGGTAGCTCCCTCACCTCGTCCTTAGTCCATTGTTCCTGTTGTCCATTATCTTCCATAATGTGTGATAAATGTATAATGTGTGATAAATTTCATGAGAAAGGTCACCAAGCTTCTTGTTATCACAACCAATGGTGAGTCATCTTAATGTCATGAGATGTCTTCAGACTGCAAAGACATGAGATAGAGGGGGTCATTTTGATGTCTTATTTTTTCTTTTTATTTATCAGAATTCTTGTAGAAGTATTGCCCATCTTTGATGCTAAAATGTGAAGTGCTGATAATATTCTTCATATAGTCATTGATAATGGTAATTTCATGAATGTGATTTTAAAATATGTTGATATACATCTCAACCTTAACCTTATTTGTGTTCCCTCCTCATCCCCTATTAGAGTTGCTTGGGTTGACAAGATATCATTGTCGATTTCTAAATAAGTGTGAAGTCCATATTCCGTAACCAATGGCGTCCTTATACTGAAAAGATTTGGTATACTGTCTTAATAATGGACCTCGCTGTATTCTTTTGGTTCCACCTTGGATTTATGGTAAAAAAGGCTACAAATGTTGGAAATGATAACACTTGTGTGTTCAGTCATAAAGGGGGAAAGAGATTAAGTAAGCTCATGCTTGAAGTGCATCTCATAATATGACTAAAGGGACTAAATTTAAGCCCTCTCATTCTAAGGAATGGACTAAGAACCTTCATGTTCTATATGGATATACTATGGATGTGAAACAAAAGGGTGTCAAAACAACAAATCGTTAATAGTCAAAGCTAAGAATCAATAGAAAAATTGCTAGAGTGTAATGGTAATTATAGACTTGCTCTTCATGTGTATTGTTAAACTCTAGAGTTTAACGTGGGTAGTTATGTGAAGGTTCGAATCCATCTTCAAAGATTTCAAAATAATTTTTTCAAAAGCTCATTGCCTGATCTTATAGACCCTATTGTGTTTTGATATATCTGGACTCCAATGCTTATTGCATTTGTCCACCTCCTCCTGGCTGCTCCTGATTTGTCGATAAGTCCTACCCATAATCAGTGGCAGGGCTACATGGAGTATGGGTCCTTGAGTAATTTTTTTTTGTTGTTATTTGGGGGGGGGGGGGGGGGGTTATAAGTGCAGGGATGGACGTCAATTCATGCAATTCACATTGCAGTGTGAGATTTCATAGTTGATCTGTGTTAATGATGAAAGTCAATGAAACAATCAACTCATTGGCATTGGCTTCCTTGAGTTATCAAAATTATTTGTTAGTGACCACAATAATGTGCTTACTTGTGCACTTTTTCGGTTTCAGACTAACAGGAAGGATTTCACTCACTTGAAGGTCTATGCAATTGATGTTGATGAGGCTGATGAGGCAAGTTAATGTTTTGAATTTGAGAAAAGAATTCCCATCCGTGGTGTTTATTTCTGGTTTTCTAGGCGATTTCTGTTGTCCTTGTACTGATTTGTATCTGCAGCTTGATGATGCACTAAGTGCAGAGAGGTTACAAGATGGCCGAATCAAAGTCTGGATACATGTTGCAGATCCAACTTGCCTAGTTCGACCTGGAAGCATTCTGGACAAGTAATCTGATCTTTTCATGTAATTATTGATATTTTTACCCTGGTATTATTTTCTTTTTAAGTATTTGAGCTGGTTATGCTTAGATCTCCATTGACTTGATCTACAGAGAAGCAAGGAGCAGAGGAACTTCTGTTTTCCTGCCTACTGCAACGTATCCTATGTTCCCAGAGAAACTTGCAATGGAAGCAATGAGCTTAAAACAAGGGAAACTTTGCAATGCTGTCACAGTGTCTGTTGTACTGCATTCTGATGGAAGGTAATAAATTAGCAGTGCAATTGTTTTGTTTTCTGATGGTTGAGTCTGTCCAGTGAGGTATAGAAGTAGAAGTGCAACCCTTGGTCATGTTTCTGAGCTGCTCATTCAAATGCCTAATCAAGTTAAAGCCGTCATGCAAAGTTGAGGTGAAGCCTTCAATCAGGTTATAGTAATTTGGCTAAACAAGATGGTTTGGCACTGCAGGTATAGGATTGGATCCTGTGGGTGCTGGTTTGTTGAGGATCAATTTGTAGCTATATCTATAGGAACTATTCACTTGCATGCCTAATGTATGCTACTTTTTTGATTGATCACAAGCATTCCATGATAGTTCTCCCTCTCTCTCTCTCTGTGCTGCAGCATTGCTGAGTATTCAGTGGACAACACAGTTATCAAACCTACTTACATGCTCACATATGAGAGTGCTTTGGAGCTCCTTCATTTGAATCTTGAAGAGGAAGCTGAGTTAAAAATCCTTTCTGAGGCTGCATCTTTGCGTTTAAAATGGCGTAGACAGCAGGTTTGTTTTAGCTTCCAAATAACCCTATAAGAATTTGGTCCTGTTCATTTCAGAAAATGCTTTTTACTATGGCCTGGAATTTTTTCAATTGATTTTTAATATCTCTCATTGAAGAATTCGGCATTTGTTGTGAGTTGGCACCTGGCAACATAATTCATGGATAGCTTTGTGTACAATCCTGTATGTTTATTTGTCTCTCTGTTTGAGGTTTGGCAATAATCTGATAAACTGATAAGGGCTTTGGCATTAAAGTTCTTGCAGTCAACATCATTTAGAGTGTTCTCAATTGCCCTATTAGTTTGCTAATATGATTTGAGAGTTGTAATGTTTGGGTAAATATCAATCAAGTCCACTTGTTTCAGTTATGAGTGTGACAAGTTGATTTGAAACTTTCTTTTTTCAACATCTTTGTGAACATAGTCCTAATATATAGAAGGGAAAAACAAAATGCTGATTTTGTTAATGGTCTGTGAAGTATAGTTGTTTGTTATCATCAAAGAATCAGTTAGTGTGTTAGTTAGTTTGTTACTTTTTCCCTCCTTTTCTTGTTATGTAGCTGATGTATGTGTTTATATAGCCCTCCTTGGGATCCTTGTTAGATAAATGAAATACACACAAATTTCTCTCCAAGTTTCAATCTCTCTTGATCCACATTCACATGGTATCAGAACCTTAAGGCTCGCACTTCCTGGTTTTCACAAATTCATTCTATCATCTATGGCTACTGGGGAAAACATCTATAATGATCATCCCCTCTTCTTGCAAGCCTCAAATCATCCAGGGCTTCAGTTGATTAGCATCAAGCTCAATGCCAACTTTCAACGATGGAGTAGGGCTATGCAGATGGCCTTGAGGACCAAGAATAAGCTGGGATTCTTGGATGGAAAATGTGTGAAGCCTGCAGAAAATACATCTTCATACAATCAGTGGATTCGAGTTGACAATATGGTGATGAGTTGGTTGTTAGGTGCAATGGTTCCAGAATTGTCAGAATCATTCATGTACATTGATTCTGCACAATTCTTATGGTCTGAGTTAGTGGAGAGGTTTGGAGAAAGTACTGGACCTCTTCTATATCAAATTGGGAAAGAAATCACTGATCTGTATCAAGGTACAGATAGTGTGGCAGTTTACTATACAAAATTGAAGAAGTTATGGGAAGAAATGAATGCTTTTTCTAACATTCCTATATGTGGGTGCACTAACACCTATGAAGCACTCAAGAAGATGTTGGAGATTGAAGAAAAAAAGAAATTGGTGCATTTTTTAGTTCATCTAAATGATGAATATGATTCCGTCAGAAGTCAAATACTTCTCCAAGATCCTCTGCCAAGCATAAACAAAGCTTATGCTATGATTCAGAGAGTTGAAAAACAAAGGCAAGTCTTTGGTAGTTTTAGCTCTATCAAAGAATTTGCTGCAAATACAACTAGACCTATTAGAGAGGCAGACACGTCTGGAGCTTTCTTTTCAAAAGGAGCAGGAAGGGGGAAGGTTGATAACAAAAAGAACAAAGTTGCATTATACTGCAGACACGTCTGGAGCTTTCTTTTCAAAAGGAGCAGTGATGCATAATGGACCAAGGGTTGATCACATTACACACAATCTAAGGATCTTTAAAAACGAAGATAGGAATCTCCCTTCTCAAAGTTCAAAAGAACCAAAAATGGAATAGAAATGGATGAAAAGGATGGAAAGAACTATGAAAGATGATTACCAAATGAATGGAAATGATGAACGAACGAATGATTGATGAATGTAGAATGAATGAACGAATGAATGGACGAATGATGGATGATTTTGAACGAAATGGATGATGAATGTATCTTGTGAATTAACACTTTAGACGTTTGAATGTAAGGTAGAAACAATGAGAGTGCAATTGAAGAATTCAAACGATTCAAAGGAAACTCACTAAGAATGATAGAATGATAATGGCTCTTTGAAGAATCTTGGAGGATACAGCCACACCACCTTCAAGAGACCTTCAATTCCTTCCTATCACCACCAAGGACGCCACTCTTGGATAGAAGAAGGGGATAGTTTCGATCTCCCTCAAGAGAAACGAAGGGAAACTAGCACAAAGCTAGAGAGAACAACACATCATGTGTTTGATTTGTATTTGATATGAGATGTAATGAATGAATACAATGGCACCCTAGGGGGTCTATTTATACTACTCTAGGACCCCTTGGACGTGTACCTAGGGTTCAAGAAACCAAGAATCAACTATTACATCATATATCCTATTTATGACATCATAAACTCTAAAATACAACTCTAGAAAGAAATTGCTATAACTCCTTCAATACTTGTTCGTTTTCAATGATTCAAAAACCATTGGAAAGCTTATTGAAAGAGCTCCAATCTGTCTTTTGATGATTTCCTCAATAGACGTATGGATCTAGAATTATAGAGCAAAATATCGAATCAGACTTGATGGAGTCTTTTCTTTGTAGTGAGAGATGACTTCTCAATAAGGACTTGAGAATGATTTAAGCTCATTTGATGTCCTCCAAATGTGAGAGTAACTCCATATAAGCTTAGAAGTGTGAGGACTAAGCTTAGAGTACCTTCAAGGTCCTTTACGCCTTCTATCTTGATAAACCCAAGACGACATTTGTAGCTTCAAACTGGATTAAGGTCCTTGTAGCTAGACCTTGATGTATATAGCTAGGCAAATATACATCAAGCAGGAAGGGGGAAGGTTGATAACAAAAAGAACAAAGTTGCATTATACTGCACTCATTGCAATAAACAAGGGCATTCTATTGATCAGTGTTTTAAGTTGATTGGATACCCGGAGTGGTATGATAAATCAAGAATAAACAAAGGGAGAGTTCCTGGGAATGTTACTAGCACAAAGACTGACATCACACCTCTGGATGATCAAGAAAACAGCAACACCAATGTCAGTCAGCTGGATACAAGTATGATTCAGACTTTGGTAGCTCAGGAGATGATGAAATGGATGAAGGGTAGGCAAGATTTCAGCAGTAATGGGTCTAGTAGTGGCTTTGACTCAACCTTTGCACACTTTACTGGTAAGTCCACAAGCTCTCATTCTAATGTTGATTCTGCTGTTAATTATGAATTCTTGAGTTATTGGATTGTGGATACAAGCTCCAATGATCATATGTGTTTCAATCCCAAACTCTTTTCCCATTTATCACCCATTTCTAAACCTACTCACATCACTTTACTTGATGGTACCCTCAAAACTGTCACACAAACTGGTCACATACAACTTACTTCCTATTTAAACCTCAAGAAAGTTCTCTGTGTTCTTGAATTCAAGTATAACCTCCTTTCGGTTAGTCAATTGGTTGCTGATCACAACCTATGTCTCACCTTTTATCCTAATACTTGTATATTCCAGGACCTTACAACTAATAAGGTTGTTGTTGTAGCCCCAAAAGAAGGTGATCTGTACAAGTTACATTCAATAGCTGATGAAAGGGTCAATGAAAACTCTAGCAGAATCATGTCTCAGTCTATAGATAAACACAGTTTTTCTTCTAAGCCTTCTTGTTTTTCATATAATGTTGTCAATTCTACTGTTGATACTCTTCATGCTCGATTAGGGCATACTTCCTTGTCTCAGATGAAACACCTACATTGTATACAATTGTGATGTTTGCATTCTTGCAAAATCTCATAGATTACCGTTTAATAGAAGCTCTATTTCCACTCAATCTCCTTTTGAGTTGATTCACATGGATTTATGGGGGCCATACAAAACCATTGCCCACTCTGGAGCAAATTATTTTTTAACTTTGGTTGATGACTTTAGTAGATGCACTTGGACTATACTTCTTCGAAGTAAAGATCAAGCTGCTCATACTATCATTGATTTTTACAAAATGATCAAGACTCAACTTAATGAGAAAATTCAACAATTTAGAACAGATAATGGCACATAATTCATCAATACCACTGTTTTGATTTTTTTTCAAGAAAAAGGTGTTTTAATACAAAGATCTATGGTTAATAGTCCCCAACAAAATGAGATTGTAGAAAGAAAGCATTGACATTTACTTGAAATGGCTAGAGCTATCATGTTTCAAGCTGGATTTCCTAAAACCTTTTGGGGTGATTGTATTCTTGCTGCTACTCACCTCATAAACAAACTTCCTACAACTATTCTTCAATGGAAAAGTCCTTTTGAAATTCTCTATAACAAAAAACCAGATTTAAAAGATTAAGAACCATTGGATGCCTTTGCTTCACACATAACACAGGCATACAAGATAACTTTGCTCCTAGAGCAACTAAGTGTGTCTTTTTGGGATATACTACTGGTTTAAAAGGTTATAAAGTTCTTGATTTACAAACTAAACATGTTTTTCACAGTAGGGACATTATTTTTCAAGAGCACATTTTTCCTTTTAAACAAAACTTGGCACCAAATATCAATACTGATGATACTCAGGGAGCTTCCTTGTTTCCCTTACATGATCATCTTCCTGATACTGAAGATATTAACTACATTCTCCTATTACAACACCACCTAATAGTCCACATCATTCTCCTCTTGGTTCCACACAAAGAGCTTATAATTCTAATCAACCTCATGATCAATCTATTCCTACACCTCCATCTATTCCTATATCTCAACCCTCATTCTCTCCTTCTTCTGACTTGAGAAGGTCTACTAGAACTAGAGGCCCTCCCTCTTGGTTAAAAGATTTTACTTGTACAAGCAAACCTAAATCAAAGGCTACAACAACTTCCATTACAATCCTATCTCCTCGTTCCTCTACACTCAAAATACCTCATCCCATTCTTGATCAATCTAAATTTTCTCATCTTTCTTCCTCATATATGACTTCTCTGGCAAATGTTTTACAAGTTCCTGAACCAAGTACTTATGAAAAAGTTAGACAACATCCTGAATGGGTAAAGGCAATGGATAGAGAGCTTGAAGCCCTGGAAACAAATGGGACTTGGGTTCTCACATCTCTACCTCCAGGGAAGAAAGCTCTCTCATCTAAGTGGGTTTACAAGACCAAGTTTAAGCCTGATGGGTCTGTTGAGAGATATAAGGCTAGACTTGTGGTTAGAGGCTTCGAGCAAGTCAAAGACAAGTATTATAAACATACCATTTCACCTGTTGCAAAGCTTACTACTGTTCGTGTTGTTATAGCTCTTGCAGCAGCTAGAGATTGGCCATTATTTCAGCTTGACACCAACAATGCCTTTTTGCATGGGTATATTGATGAGGAGGTGTATATGGTACCTCCTGATGGGTATCATAAGGCTAATTTTGGTTAGGTATGTAAATTGGTAAGATCCCTTTATGGTTTGAAACAAGCTTCAAGGCAATGGAATTTAGAACTTACTAAGATTCTGGTTAGCAAGGGATTTTTTCAATGTAAAAGTGATTACTCACTTTTTTCAAAGGAGACTGATGGGAAACATGTTTACATTCTGGTTTATGTGGATGATTTACTGATCACTGGAGATGCTCATAGTGCTATTCAACAAATCAAGGTTGAGGTACATTCAGCATTTACCATCAAAGATCTGGGATTAGCCAAGTATTTTCTTGGCATTGAATTGGCTCGATCACCTCCTGGCATCATCGTCAATCAGAGGAAGTATGTTATGGATATTTTGCAAGACAGTGGCCTCACTGGCAGCAAGCCTGATAGGTTTCCTTTACCTAGAGGTCTAAAACTGGATGATAATTCTGGGGTCCCTTTGTCAGATCCTGAGCCTTATAGGAGGCTCTTTGGGAGACTCTTATATCTCACACTCTATGTTACTTGGACTCGGGTGCAGGTGTCCATATCGGACACGGATAAGGCTGTCGGACTCGGCTATTTTAAAGAAATTTTATACATTTTCATTGTAATTTGAAGTGTCGACCCTTGTCCGAGTATCAAGGTTCCGACACGGGTAGGACAGGGAAAATGAAGAGTCGGAGTAACATAGCTCACACTTACTAGACCTGATATATCCTATGCAGTACAACACTTGAGCCATTCTTGCAACATCCCATTGACAGACAATATCAGGCTGCTCTTCATGTGTTGAGATATCTTAAAGGTTCAGTGAATAAGGATTTATTTTACTCATCTTCCTCTGATTTTCAGCTCACAGCATACTGCGATGCTGATTGGGGCACTTGCAGGATGACAGCCAGGTCACTCACAGGATATTGCATATTCTTGGGTTCATCCTTGATTTCTTGGAAAACAAAGTAACAAAAAACTGTGGCCAAATCATCTGCTGAGGCAGAATATAGGGCCATGTCCTATACAACATCTGAACTTGAGTGGCTTCAACAATTGCTACAGGAGTGGGGGGTCAATATTTCATTACCAATTTCACTCCACTGTGACAATAAAGTTGCTATGTACATCGCAGAAAATCCTGTGTTCCATGATAGGACCAAACATCTAAGGATTGACTGCCATTATACTCGAGATAAGCTCTTGGAAGGTTTCCTAGCCACTCACTATGTCTCCTCTCACAATCAAATTGCAGACATTATGATTAAACCTTTGGGAGAAACATAGCATCAATACCTTTCTTCAAGGATGAATTTGTTGGACAATCCACCAAATCCACCTTGAAGGGGGGGGGGGGGGGGGAATGTGAAGTATTAGTTGTTTGTTATCATCAAAGAATCAGTTAGTGTGTTAGTTAGTTTGTTACTTTTTTCCTCCTTTTCTTGATATGTAGCTGATGTATCTGTATATATATCCCTCCTTGGGATCCTTGTTAGATCAATGAAATACACACAAATTTCTCTCCAAGTTTCAATCTCTCTTGATCCACATTTCACATGGTCATTGCAATGTGATAGGTTATCACTAACACATTATATCATTGCATTCCTAGTCCCTTTCATGCAATTGGCAACTGGATAGATTGTTTTACATGGTGTATAAGCTTTATGAAAGTCGTCATAAATCTAAAACATGTGGCATGGAAAAATTTGCACTTTGGGGACCACTTATATCTTACCATATTTTTGTGGTTGATTCCTTGAATTTTGTTTCAGTCTGTTTCTCCATTCTGCTAGGTCCTTTGTGTGTAGAAAATGAGCACATATATATATTTGGTAATTGGTGTTGTCGTTGAAGAGTTTGGTCAGAAGAAAGAAAAAAAAGAAGCACTCAATGAGTGCAGACCAGGGAAAAACAAAAAGGCTTAGAGATGTGTCATGAGAGAAAAATGGAGAGTTATAAATAGGATGTCTTGAAAGAGAAGGGAAGAGAAAAGAGATAAAACAGTGAGAGGAAGGAAAAGTTGGGTATTCAAAGGGTGAAATTATGATTTAGATTTATTTCCTATAATCTGGTTCATTTCTGTTCATGGGAAAAATATAATTGTATATAATAATAGGATTAAAAGAACAAATACTCAGCAAGCATCCTAAAAGGAATGTACGAACAAAATATAGACTATCCACAAAATCTACCACATCCAAGGAAGAAGAGCCAATCATCCTATTAACCCAAAAAGAAGATAGACTTGATGAAATATTCTTTCAATCATTAAGGAGTTTCAACTCCCTCAAAAACCCTTTGGTTCTTTTCTCTCCAAATACTCTAAAAGTTGACTTATGTTATAACCGTGGTGTTCTTCTTTGGTTTCCTACCAAAAGTACCCTCCTTAGCAAGAAGATGACTCCTAATTGAATAGGAAAGAACCCAAGAAACACCTAGGCAACCAAAGGTCAAATCCCAAAGAGGCCTAGCAAAGTCACAATGAAGCAATAAATGATCCGGCGATTCAAGATCCCCCTTGCATATAAAACTCCTATTTACCAAAGCCCGAGTAAATTACATTTGCCCTACGTGACATTTGTGGTAATAATTTTTGTAGACCCGACATTTGTGAAATAATTTTCACCTTACCTGACATTAAGTGTTCATAAATTTAAACCTCCTAAGATATTTTATAATTGATTTTCGTTAGATTTTCCGGCGCAACATTAAAAAGGTAAATATGAATTGACTTTTTTAACTTTGATATTAATTCATATGACTTTCAATTAAATATGAATTGATGTTTTTACCCTCAATATTAATTCATATGGCATTAACAGGGGAGTGTTGAAGAAGCGAAGTGTGAGAGAAATCGACTGTTGGTGTTTTCTATTTTGAGTTTCGACACACCTTTTTCCATACAAAACAATGAAAGGGTCATTTAAGAAAATTTTTTTCTCAATATTATGGGCAACATGGTACATCCACATAGTCATATAGGGGCATTATTGTATTTCTCATTTCCGATGAGAAGTAACCAGGTTTTGCCACTAAAAATCACTTTCACTTAATGTCAGGTAAGGTGAAAATTATTTCACAAATGTCGTGTGTGCAAAAATTATTACCACAAATGTCAAGTAGGGTAAATGTAATTTACTCTACCAAAACCCTCCCCCCTTTTTTGTAAATTATCACAAGTCAATGCTCACATGCACCACTTCCCTAACAAAGAATGCAACCTTCAAATGGTCAAAGACTTAAAAATAATGGTGGAAGGGAAAGCACCATCCATCAGACGTTACAATGATGAAGATTGCGAATTAAGAATACTTAAATAAAAGCACCATGTCTTGTGAAGAAACTCCTGAAATGGCCTTTTAAGGATGTTGAAGACAGTAACCAAAGATACATCATCAGCAAAACCATCACATACCAAAATAGGAGAGCAAACAATTGACTCTGAAAGTTGTTCCCTGTAATCGGTAATGCAAGCATTTCTATCCAATGCAAGAACATAAATACCAGGGAAGTGATCTGTCGAAGAAGCCTCGCCGCTCCAATAGTCTAGTTCATTTGCTTATGTGATTCATCTTTCATCTACATCTCATATGATACGATGTGTGGCAGGGGTTCTGACTTCTAATTACAGAGCATTAGATATGACTTGGACTTGGTTTTTGCTATTGGACACAAAAATCGACAACACATATAACCCTAAATTAAAATTCTGAACATATTAGATTAGATTATTGCATACTTTGTGAAACATAATTTAGACATGATACTACAAGACAGTGGTTCTGACTTCTGACTTCCAGCATGAAATGTGAATTAGACTCTGCTTTGCCTACACATAAATATCAACAACCCATGTAACCACAATATGTGAGTTTTGAAAGTAACTTTTAAAGTTGACTTTGACTTTAGGTGGTAGTTTGTAGCAAGCCAAGCATTAGGGTGAGCAGCAAAGTTAGAGTGTCTATGCGTGTATGAAGAGAGCAGTTGCTCTCCTTTGTCGCATTGACCATGCCATAAAATATCATTGAGGTGCTCATGACCAATTATCTACATAACTTCAAAGATGAATGTTTACACAATGTGATAAAGTAACAGAGAAATGATAAATTAGAAATAAAAACAGAAAGCGAGACGATAGTGCAAATTATAAAACGAATGTTTGCGGCTTTATACAGGTTGTCTTGTTCATGTCTAAATGGCAGTAAATAATTTTGTGGGTGCCGAGAACAAATGGGTAGAGTTAAGAGTCTCAAACTCTTGATGTTAGATAAAGGAAGCTGGATGTGGTTGAGATAAACATAAGTATCAGAGTCTTTTCCCCTCTTTGTGCCCTCCCTCCCAACCCTGGGGTAAACGAAAGAAAAAAAAAAAATTATAATTGAATTGCTTTGACCATTTGACATTTGACGACAACTTAACTTTCACCTTTGAAACAAGTCTGAGTGTTGTGATTTCTACTCATTTAGTAAATGGCAACGACCCTTATTTTTGAATCAACAATTAATCTCTGATGAACGAACACAAACTCTGTGACTCGTTTAGTAAAAGGCAACAACCATTATTTTTGACTCAACAATTAATCTCTGATGAATGAACAGAAATTCTGTAGGTTGAATATCAATTGAGAAAGTACAAATAGTTGAGCAAATGGAGCGATGGAAAATTTATCCAATTGAAAGTGAAAAAGAAAAAGAAATAGAGGGGGTTGCATCCCCCTAATTCATGACTTCCTTTTTAGATGTTTTTTTTGATCTGTTGCTGAAGATGAGTCAGACCGGATGCACTTGAGTCCATGCAACATAGTTTGTGAAAAGCTTAAAATCTTAGTTATTTCTGATAACTTATCCTGTAATAACATAGCTATGAAATTAGTCAGAGACAGTCGTCGATAAATTTTTTAAATTTCTGTTTTGTCAAGGATAATTTTTAGATTGTTAAGCATCAACTCAACCCTTTTAACAACAGTACGTGTGATGCTTGACACTCAGTTAATCCTATTCTACCAATAGATACAAAGTAAAATTCTTTCTTAATATTATTTGTATTATAATGGTCAATTTCTCTAAAATCAATACGAATATAATGCATTATAATTGATGTAGTGTGAACTTTCTTTTCCTTACCTAGGCAAGACAATCCTTTGGGAGGAAGTATGTTTAGGTTACAGATTCGAATTTGGGTTTGAATTGACCTTGTTGAGTTCAAGGAACGAGAAAAAACAGAGAAGGAGAAAAATGATTCACTTAATTCCTGGCACAAAGTACTGGCAGAGTATATATATTTACATGCAACTATATGACAGCTCAACAACTAACACAACCGGCAAAGCAATTTGACACCGACTATAATTTCTACACTCCCCCTCAAGTTGGCATTGTGTGAACACCCAACTTGGATAAAAGAGCATTGTACTGGGTTACAGAAACAGGCTTTGTAAACACATTTGCCAGTTGCTGTTTGGTATGAACGTATGAAGGTTCAATTTTGCTAGATTTGAGTTGATCCCTAATGTAGTGACAATCAACTTCTATGTATTTGGTGCATTCTTGAAACACCAGATTATTTGCTATATGAAGCGCTACCGTGTTATCACAATGTAACACAACCGGAGTGAGAGAAGACAGACCCAAATCTCGTAGCAGAGACAACAACCAAACAATCCCACAACAAGTGAGGGCCATTGCCCTGTATTCGGCCTCCGCCGAAGACCTAGCAACCACGGATTATTTCTTGGATTTCTAGGAAATAGGAGATGCCCCTAGTAGAACACAGTAACCCGTAGTCGACTTCCTGCTTGCAACACAACTAGCCCAATCGGAGTCGCTAAAGGTAGTTAGGACAGGAGTGGACTTAATAGACATAAGAATTCCTTGTCTCATAGTGCCTTTGAGGTACCTCACCACCTCAATAGCTGCTCTCATGCGATCATCTGTTGGTCTTTGCATAAACTGACTCAACACTTGAATAGAATAACAAATATCTGGTCTGGTAATTGTAAGGTATATGAGTTTGCCCACTATCCTTCGATATGATTCTGGATTTGTCAAACATGTTCATGTTTCTGGACCGAGTTTCACGTGCGAGTCAAGAGGGATTTTCAGAGCATTGGTATTAGTCAAACCAAGCTCCTTGACCAGATCTTCAGTATACTTCTTTTGGCACACAAAGATGCCATCCTCGCCTCTTGCAACTTCTAGGCCCAAAAAGTATCTCAAGCTTCCCAAATCCTTCATATGGAATTTGCCATCAAGGAAGCGTTTAATCTTGGCTAACTCCTCAAGATCGTTTCCGGTTAGGATCATGTCATCTACATAAACAAGTATAGCTGAGAATTGGGAGCCATTGGATTTCACGAACAAGGAATAGTCTGCTCTAGATTGCTTGAATCCATATTCCAACAAAAGCTGCGGATAGCTTAGCAAACCATTGTCGTGGTGCTTGTTTAAGCCCATACAAGGATTAAAGCAACTTGCAAACTTGAGGGTTAGCACTCCCCCTGTTTGGGAAATCCATCCCAGGACTGACACGGGTACCCAGCCCAAGGTACCCTTGTGGCATAGTCATGTACACAATCTCCTCCAAGTCACCATGAAGAAAGGCATTAGTGACATCTAGCTGATAAGCGGGCCACTGACAGCTAGGAAAGATCAAACCGTGGTCATTTTAGTGACGGGAGCAAATGTTTCTTCGTAATCTTCCCTATAACGCTGCTTGCAGCCCAGGATAACTAATTGAGCTTTGTACCGTTCAATTGTGCCATCAGAGTTAAACTTGGTTTTGAAGAGCCATTTGCACCCAATTGCCTTTTTGTCTGCAGGAAGCTGAGTAACTTCCCATGTTCCATTATCCTGAAGAGCACTAAGCTATTTGTTCATTGCCTCACACCATTTGGGATCTTGGACTTCTTGAGAGAAGGATACCGGATCGGTATTAACAGTCAGAGCAGTCGTGAAGGCTTGATAATGAGGTGTAAAGGTGATAACAACAGAAACGAAGCTCAAAGTATCATTAATGGCTGAATTACTGACATAATCAGAAAGCCAGACAGGTGGTTTGGGTTGGCGAGCTGACCTCCTGACGGGGGCTAAGGGGAGAGAAGCAAACTGTGTGTTTGAGAGAGATGATGGACCAGAAGGCTGAGTGGGTGGAGTTATTTGTGAGATAGGTGGCTAAGTAGGCGGTGAAAGGGTAGTAGGTGTAGGAGCACACTGATCATCATGGACAGGAGTAAGAAAATTCTCTGACCAAGTGTGAACTCTAGGTAAAGGACAGGGTAATTGGTGCAAATAATGTGTCAAGGATGATTGTTTATAAGGAAATACATGTTCTACAAACTTAGCATCACGAGACACAAATGTTTGGTTGGTGAGAAAGTTAAGAAGCTTGTAACCTTTTTGTGTTTGAGGGTATCCCAGAAACAGACAAGGGACTCCCCGAGGTTGAAATTTATCAGTGGTTCGAGCTGGATTAGCTACAAAGGCAAGGCACCCAAAGGTTTTTAGGTGATCATAGGACAGAGTTTGGTGAAGCAAGATCACATAAGGGGTTTTGTTGCGAAGCACGGACAATGGAAGTCGATTGATTAGGTGGGCAGCCGTGAGAACACCGTCACCCCAAAACTTCAGAGGCAAAGAGGCTTGGAAATATAAGGCCCTAGCAACCTTAAGCAAATGCCGATGCTTTCTTTTGACCACCCCATTTTGTTGGGGTCTATCAACACTTGACGTCTGATGAACAATCCCCTCTTGAGCAAAGTATAATTGACATGTACGTGAATCAAACTCCAAGGCATTGTCTGATCTCACAATTTGCACAGAACAACCAAACTGATTGCGCACATAATTGAAAAATGTTTGCAATGTTTGGAATGTCTGGGACTCTTCTTCTAAGGATTCTTCTTGGATCTCGAATGCCATGAAGGATATCCAATTACTGTCCAACACTTCTCTCGTGGATGTCCTTTGTTGCCACATTCGGAGCATCGAACTTCAGATCCTCTACTTAACAAGGCTGCTGGTTCAGCAGCTGGTAGCATCCTTGCTCCCAAAAGCTCTCTTTGCAGCTCTTCTTGTTGTAGCATACCATAGACAGAATCAACTGAAGGCAGTGGATGCATTAAGAGAACCTGACTCCTTTGATGATTAAAGGTATCATCAAGACCATTTAGAAACTCAAACAGTTTCTGATTTTCACGCTGCTTTGCCAAGACTTGTAGAAAAGTCGTGACATCATCCGACACAGTAGTAATTTTCGGTAAATCACACATTGCATCCAGTTCTTCCCAAATCCCTCTAATCGTACTATAGTACTCACTGACACTTCCATATTGCATCAACTCATACAACTCCTTATTTAGTTGATATTGTCTGGAACCATGGCAATTGAGAACCTCCTCGCCAATTGCATCCAGATTTCCGAAGCCTTGGTAACAAACAAAATTGATTTTGAAATTGCATCACTTACATTGTACATCAGCCAAGAAATGACTAAATTGTTGCAAGCATCCCACTGTTCTGCTTTAGTCGCATCATCATCAGATCTAGCTAGGGTTCCTTCAACAAAAACAAGCTTTCGCTTGGTGATGAGAGCGATTTCCATAGCTCGTCTCCACGATCTGTAATTTGAGGCTCCAACAAGTTTTTCATTGAGAGCAACAGAGTTTGGATCATCTGATGGATGAACGAACAACAGTTTTGTAGATCGTTGATGTTTATGTTTTTCTCCCACTCATTTTGAGCAAAACTGATCGATTTATCACAAAATGAATCACACGATCTCCAGAATCAATCAGCAAGATAGAATTGATCAGATATGATCAAATTCTGTTGTGAAACCAGGATGTTGATCAATCTCTGCCGATGCGGAGCTCTGATACCATGTTGAATTCAAGCAAAAGCAGAGGAGAGAGAAAGAGAGAGAGAGGAACGAGAAAAAACACAGAAGGAGAAAAATGATTCACTTAATTCCTGGCACGAAGTACTGGCAGAGTATATATATTTACATGCAGCTATATGACAGCTCAGCAACTAACACATTGGCAAAGCAATTTGACACCGACTGTAATTTCTACAGACCTAGTTATTGGTTGTCACCTAATGTCATTTGAAATAGCCCTCTGGTAACTGTATATTACCAAACGTTATATATTTGTGAGTCCCTTGGATTTGGCCTTGCAGCTGAACAGTGTATTGAGCTGCTTGTTCTGCTTGCCGTTTGCACTGTGCAGTTTCCTTTAGTTTTTTGTTTGGGCTATTTCCAATTAAGTTATTTTCCAGCAGACATTTGGGATTTGGTTTCCTTCTCTTTTTGCTATTGTTAATATGTTGCTTGATGTTTATCCAACCTCTTACCTGATCGTAGAAGCTGTTGTCTATGCCAGGGTGCTGTTGATACAACGAATTTGGAAGCACGTATCAAAGTGCCAAATCGGGATGATCCTGAGCCAGAAATCAATCTTTATGTGGAGAATCAAGCTGACCCTGCTATGCGACTAGTTTCAGAAATGATGATTCTCTGTGGGGAGGTTATTGCTACATTTGGCTCATTCAACAATATCCCCTTGCCTTACAGAGGACAGCCTCAGTCTAATATAGACGTGTCTGCATTTTCCCATCTCCCTGAAGGACCAGTGCGAAGCTCTGCTATCGTTAAAATAATGCGAGCTGCTGAATTTGATTTTAGGAAGCCCATACGTCATGGTGTTCTGGGCGTTCCTGGCTATGTGCAGTTTACATCCCCTATCCGTAGATACATGGATCTTGTTGCTCACTACCAGGTACATATCCCTCCGTCCCCCCCCCCCCCCCAACACACACACACACACAAACCCCCCAGAAAAAAAAATAAAAATTGAACACTTCATATAAGGCCCAAATTTTCCTTAATATGTTAATATTTTGTATGTTGTTAGTATCATGTACTCACTGAAAATTAATGTTCGTCCTTTCATATCATTTTGTCTGTCTGACATAAGCAGTACAGCAGTCTTTAAGTAGAGGTTCTGTTTCATGTGATTTTGCATATGCTCTACCCTAAGCCAATTTCTAATGATTACACGTTTTGCACTCACACATACCAATCTGGATAGAGCCTGCAGTCAATGTCAATTCTAGTTTTATGAGAGAACAATTTGTGTTACGTTTTATCTAGCATTTCTGACAAGGTCCCCCTACCCAATCCCTCTTCTCTCACTCTCTTTTTATGAGTTTTTTAGCTCTTTTTTTTTTTTTGGGGGGGGGGGGGGGGGAGGGCCTCTTCAGCTTCATAGGATTCTGCGAGATATCTATGCAACTTAATAGGAGTGCTTTCGCCCCTATTTTATATTTTGGCTCTTCTCTAATCAATTTTTCACTAGTTTTTAAAGGGTCAGCATAGACAACTACGTTACCAGGACACGGCTATTAGGGCTGCCGTACCAGGGTTGACACGACACGACACGGATCCTGACACGGGATCCGTGGCGGACCTGGGTGGAACTGCAGGACACGGCCATGAACGAACCCTAGTCAGCGGCAAACCCTAGATCGAACAATTGGACAACCAATTGGTGGGTGTTCCGGGTGGTAGTTGGGGGCTTTTGGTCGAACGGACGACGCGACCCCACCGGTGGGTTTTCTCCGATCAGAAATCGTCGGTATTCGGTCACCGGTGAGGGACAGGAGAGAGGAGAGAGGAGAGAGAGGGAGGAGACATTGTTTCATTTCCTACTGTGTTTTTTTTGGAGAGAGGAGAGAGAAGAAGGGGGCGGGGAGGGGGAGGGGGAGGCGTGGAGAATAAAGAGCAACAGGCCCACAACACATGAAGTTGGGCTAGGGTTTTTTTTGTGATCATTTCTATTTTCTTATTTTGATTATTTTAAAGGGTAAGCTAAAGGGGCAGCAACTTTTTTGGACTTTTTAATAATTGGGTTTTCTCTGTATGGACCAAATTAATTTAAATTAAAGTATTCTTGGGTTTAATTTAAGGATGACTTTAAAAAATAATACATAATATTTCACTTTTAATATAATTAAATATGTTATGCAACTAAGGGGTCATGTTTCCCCTGCCGTGTCGAACCCTTGGATACTGTGTCCCCGTGTCCTTAATTTTTAGGGATGCCGAGTCGGACCCTCGGATCCGTGTCCGACATGGACACCCGTGTCCCGAGTCCAGGTAACATAGATAGACAAGCATCATTTTGTGATGTATGTTGTGTTCTTTTCTTTTTAATATTCTTTATTTCCTTTCAAATTTTGTTGGTACCATTTAGGAGAGAATTAGTGAATATTTCTAAAGTGAAGTGATTGAGAGAACAATAGGACTGTCCTTTAAATATGATCACATCAAGAATCAAGGTGGGCTGAGAAGGTCCAAAAGTTGCTTGATATACAGTGATCTACAATTATGTGAGCAATTCCATTGATGGAGCTTTTATGTTTAGCGCTCCATTGGGGGAGGCTTTGAATTTAATTTTGATCGTTGATATTACCTTCTCCGTTTTTAACTGTATATTTTTTACTCTATTTCTGCACTTGTTGACCCTCTCTCTCGTTAAAGGTGTCATACCTTTTATATTTAATTACTTCATTCTGATGTTTTGGCAGTTTGATTCATTTTTCTCTTGTCAATTTGTTTTTTAGATGCTTCTTATATTTTCTTTAAACAATTTATCGGGCTTCTTTCATCCATGCCGTGCCCCTGCCAAGGATAGGAATGTATGATTTATGCACAAATTTCTTTAAACAATTTATAGATGCTTCTTATATTTTCTTTAAACAATTTATCGGTCTCCCTTGAACCGCATGGGATCCACACTGGACTAGTCCTGTCGTGATTGAAAGGGCAGTGTCAGTGGGCTCATACCAATGATGGTGAATGTCATCACTGCAGTATTACAAATGGGTATTAAATGAACTGTCATAATATACAGTGCATGCTTGTCCTCTGTTTGAGAATATATATTGCTGTAGACTGTAGTCATGAGAAATCATGGTCTTATGCACAAATTGCTGCTTTGGGCACACTGCCAAATGCTCCTTTATTTCAGTGGCATTTTATCAATTTTCCACCTCTCATGCACATCAAAACATAGTAATGTAAACTTTAGCTTCTTCTTAGCTCTGCTTGTCACGTATCGGTCTTGTCCCCATATAGAAAATTTCTTCACTCAGAATGTACCAAGTTTATTGGAAATTTGAAGAGAGTGATGGAAAATTTGAAGAGAGGGATGGACAAAATCAATCACAAGCGCATTGAGTTCCTTATTTAAGACTTAAGTAAATGTACTGCTCTCTTTGGGTTAGAACGTGAATTGATCCTTTGCACGGGCATGTACATTATAAAAAAGACCTTTCCTGGATGATCTTTATTGGTTTCACTGCCTTTCCTTGCCCTGTCGCCAGATGTGATAGCATATGAAATTGTAGAGGATACTTATTATCTTCGATGAAGTTTACTTCTACTTGGAAGGTTTCTTCATGATACTAGTATGGTTGCCTGTCTCATCTTGTGGTTGTGGATCTTGCCACGGATTGTGTACACAAGATATTGGTTGATGTCATTCATCTTGGTGATGCGTGGTAGGTTTTTTTGTTGCTGGTTAGACTTTGGATGTTAAGTAGTAGTTTACCTGCCCAAGGAGCACTCAATTGGTAGTAAAACTTCTGTCAAGTTTGAACTGCAAGAAACAATGGCAATGTAGGAAGTAGCACCCACTCCATGCATGTTTTTGTTACGCTTTCAAAGCAATGATCTTATATGTACATATACATTATGATTTTGTTTGATGACTCCATTTTCACATTAGAGGCCTCTTTTCATACAAGATCAAGTGCAATTTGTTTTGTTCCAATGTCTCCTTTCTGCTGCAATAGTAGTGGATGTTAAAGGCAAGAATTTCATTATGATCTGCGCTATGCGGTCAGATATCATGATGAGCTTCTTTGACGCAAAGCAGTTAGCCAGGCTACAGTTATATTGTTTATTGAGCTTGCCAGAAAAAGGAGAAAATAAGCATCAAGTTCATTTGCCCTAGTTGAATTCGGAAGGCCAGCGTATTCCTTCTAGACATATCAGGCACTGATGGTTTATGGTTGTTCTAATGATTAGTATTCACCGAGATATGTTTAACCTGCATGTACTGTAGTTGTTCGATATAACATAAGTGCTATTTATTTTAGTGTATTATTAATCTCTGAGTATTTGTCATAGAATCTTAATGCTGGTTTCTTTTTTCCTGGAAGTTGATTTTGTTCGTCTTTAACAAATGTAAATGAGAGATAAAACTTTCATTTTATGTTCTCTACCTGCAATATTCACTGACATGCTTGCCTTTATGTTATCTGAATGCTTGTAGGTAAAAGCTTTTATTAGGGGCGACACCCCTCCTTTTTCAGCTGGTCAGATGGAAGGGATTGCATCAATTGTTAATATGAACCATAGAGTTGCAAGGAAGCTGTATAGTACGAGTCTACGTTATTGGGTATTAGAATATCTGAGAAGGCAGCCCAAGGAGAGAAAGTTCCGTGCTTTGGTTCTAAGATACATCAAGGACCGCATTGCAGCTTTACTATTGACAGAGGTATGAATTTAAGATCACTTAAGAAGATGGTATGACAAATGGGTTAAACCCCAGTTCTGTGGATTGGGGGCCTAATTGGTAAAATGATTTTATTGATCCCCTCTTCCTCTCTCCCTGCGTTGCGGATTCTAACAAATATATCAAACAAAGTGTGCTGTTGACTGCATAAACAAGAATATCCGTCATAATTTTCCATGGAACGCACGAACCCTAAACGGGATATCTGCCAGAATTCTAAAAATCCTTTGGAACCCGTTAACCATGCTAATGCCTAATGCCTAATGCCATGACACTCATATTTACTTGCCGCATTAGATGCCTGCCGTATGCCACTGTTTATTTATTTTTAGTTTTTATTCTCCCAATCTCCCCCCCCCCCCCCCAAACAAAAGGAAAAAGAATAGAGAAAACTGTAAGAAGTGAAAAAAAATTTAAAAAAAAATAGTAAAGACCTTGCAAGTTTGAACATCTTATCTGTGGGATAATGTCATTAAAATGTGAATTGGGGTGCTTGCTCAATGCTTAAAGGGCATCCCAGCTACGTTTGAAACTTTGAGCATATTATTGGGAAGGGTCAAAGGATGCTTACTGAGTGCTCAAGTTTAGATGTATTCTGAAGTTTGTTTGGTGTTTGATGTCATTTAGTAGAGGAGCCTTATTCTATTGTTTTTCTTGCTCTGACCCCCCCCCCCCCTCTACCCCACACACACACACACAAACAAAAAAAGGAGAAAAGAAACAAGAAAACTAAAACAGGATCTATTGGTTGTTTGCGCATATAGGTTGGCGTCCAAAGTTCTGCATGGGTCTTGCCAGGCTCCCAGATAGGTGATGAAATAGAAGTTTGGGTGGAACACGCTCATCCAAGAGATGATGTTCTGTCCCTGAAGCATGTCCCTGCAGGGTAACTTGAGTCTTCCCTGAAAACTTGGATTGTGGTTCATCGATGAATGCATGTATATACAAGTGGAAGCAGCATCTTGATTAGGGAAGATGGTCTTTTTCATTAGTGGCTGCAGCGTGTTGATCAGAATCCCGTGCTTGGTCCTTTGCCAAGTATACTTTTGCTCATTTCACATTATGTGAGTTTTCAGCTTGGCCAATTTTGTCAGGGAAAGATGGAGTTTGCTGCCTTAGAGGGTTACGTGATTTGAGTCCACTCGGATTTGGTGGAGAAGGCGACTCACATACTAGCCCGAGTCTTTACCGAGTTTGAATCTGCAACTGATAAGGCGACGGTGCCTGTTGTCTGTTGTACATACAGTTTATTTTTGTAAAGTTACAGGCTGTATCGAGCACATTGGGGAATTTCAGCTTTGGGTGTATGAAAATTGGACAGTAGACTCGAGTCTACGGTGCTTATGTAGAACCATGAGATTTTCCAAATTAGTTTTTGTGCATTTTCTAATTTTAGCGTAACGAGTATTCGATGTTCTATGTTTATTTTTTATGAGCATTTCTTGTGTTCTTTAAAGAAATTAATAATTTGTTAGTGAGCATTTTCTTAGTTTATGAGTAAAATTTTTGATTTAATGTTATAATTACTCAGACTTTTCTTCTTTTGTTTTTTTTCAATGAGCATTTTCCACCCGATCACTTATAGTCTTGTATGAGCACTAAGGCAATTGCCAGTTCTCGGATAAAAATGCCATTAAAAATGGTAAAATTGTTACCCGAAAAAAAAATGTCGTGGAACTGCTATTAATTTATATTTACGGTGACAAGATTGCTACTTTATCGGATGAAAACTTGTTATAGCCGGTTATAAATATATTAAAGGGGTTTATGGTTGAATTAACAATTAATTATCCCCTCCCCCTCAATCTCAATTACCTAATTAATTGACCCAACCCCCTTTTTTACTATACAAATTGATAGACCCCCTCCCCCCAACCCCATTTTCTTCTTCCTTCAACCCTCCCTCTTTCCTCATCACTATGCATGATCAAGGGAAGGAAGAATCAGTAGTTCAGTGGGAAAAGGAAAAGGATGAAGACAAATCATGTTTTAACGCTTGTTTGATTGGAGAGTTATGGATTACGCGTAAGTTTAACGTGTTGGATTAGGTGGTCTAAAACATATCTAGGCCACAAGAGGTAGACCTAATCTGATCGAGACCACACCAATTAGGGATGGAATAGGAATTCGAACTATTAGGATTTTCACCTAATCCAAATTGATCTCACCCAAAAATAAATAACAGAATAGAAATAGCAGAGATTTAGTATTACCTCGGGTCTCTCAAAACGAATGCCTCGGCCGGCCTTGTACTCTTGAATGCTCAGGACTCCAAAGGGACTCCGAGTAGAAGATTTCAAAATAGGAATCTTCCACAAAAAGTCCACGTAGCACCTTTCAGTACAGCTGCTAGACCATTTCAACCCCGGTTAAACCGAGGTTAAAAGAGTATGTTTAACCGTATCCTATACGGTTTGTTCTTCTTTTCTTTAGGCGGTTTCCTGGGAATCACCTCGAGACTCCTAAAACCGGGAATTTTCAAAAAAAAGCTTTTCCCGATATCCCTTAAATCTCAAATTAAGATACTAGCCTTTTAAATGGCCACTTGGGATGGAAAGACAAGTTTTTTCATCTCAAGGGGACCCCCTTATATAGGGGTGAAAGAGGGGAGGGAATGACACAATCCCCGATGTGGGATGCGCCTCCCGGACCTACCACGGACCGTGGTCATGAGGTGCAGATTCAAAATCTACTACCCAAGAGGACACCACGGACCGTGGTGGCCTCTGACACCCTCGTGGTGCTTCCTTTTCACCCCCCATGGGTTTTCTGATCTCCTAGATCAATCCCCTATTGATTTGGCCCTTTCTCCAACATACCCTTGCCTTAGGGCACTGGCTTGTGTGACCCTGTGGGACCAACTGTCACGGATGTGATTGAACTGTTCAATCACTGGTTAAGAGATCTTCTAGCAAAGACTTTAACCACCGTGCCACGTTGGCTTGAGTACTCGGTTCTATTTGAACATTGTCGGAGCACTCCCAACAATCTCCCACTTGTCCCACAAGTGTTCAAAATACAAAATTCCCTTGTCACTTATGTCTTGGGTTCTGGTAAGGTAAGTCCAAGCCATCCTTATTTAGCCCGAATGTTTCTCGATCTCCGAGTCAGACTTCAAAACACAAGATCAACTGTTGATCCATCCAGGCTTGGCCAAACACTTTCCAGTTTGTACTCATCGAGTGGCCTGTAAGACATGAAACCCTCAAAGAAGGCGGGCAACGTCGTCTTGTTCAACTACAAATCACTACACGATCGAAAATAACTTGGACACCGGCCACTTCACCTCCTTTTACAAGAGGTTTCGGACGCACTCCAATTTCATCACAAACCATATATGAAATGTAAAGAACTCAGAATTTAGGAATTTCTTTGAGGTAGCGAGAATTCTCATGACATTACAATAACTTAAAGAATTTCTCACCGCGGATCAATACAGTAAATGTTCTCCAACATTTTACCCATGTGATTGACTCTTGACATCCAATCCCACATGTTAATTTCTTGCAATCATCATTGTCCCAACATGATGATCCAATTAGGAACTCGGTCGACATTCGACCAGGTCTCGCATTTCCAAATTCACCGAATTAGGCTCCATAAGACCGGACATCATTTGTTCTTCCTGTTTTGGAACAAGCTAACCTTTAGGATGTTCGTTCAATTCTAAACCTTAAATTAACTGAACCATTAGAGTCTTATTGATGAATAAAACAACTTTGTAACTTATGAACCAGTACGGTCATGAGAAGCAAGTTAGCTGCATTCTCCAATGTGATTACAACTCATGAACTGTTCATACAAGAGTGTTAAATCTTGCACATTCTCTAATGCATCTTATGACCTATTGCCTTAACTTAACTATTATGTCATGTTAAGCATAACTATTATGCTTTTCAAACAACAAGGGTTTAGTGTGTGACATTTACGTTGTCATGAATCTTGCACATCTATTAATCACTCGTCACGAACAACATTCGAGTGATACGATTTACAAAAGACATTCATGTGCGAACCTGTCCTGCACCCTAGGGTACTTAGCTCGAGCAATGGCACCTAAAAAGAAAACCAAGCTTCCGCTGCACAACACTAGACGCCAAATTCTTTGATGAATTCCTTCATCCACACAGACACCAAGGCAGCTTCCCGATCAAGCCGAGATGTACTTAGACGTAAAATTAGATTCCTCAAGAGGATTCCTACTTGGAACGTTTCCAAGTTACAACCTCTTCATATGGACATGACCAAACTGATTCTGGTAACCATCATTGTCTGTTGTGTGTCAAGCACTGGTGTAACTCCTTACACATTTTCCATTTGTCCTTTCCACAAAACCAAAGACATCTATTTAGTTTTTATAATGCTCTTGAGTATGTTAAACACTTCAATCCAATGTTTCAATCCAATTAAAACTTGACCTTACAAACTCAAGATATTTTGTTTTCGACAGCTCAATACTCATAATGGCATTCATAACTGATCCTATTTCCAAAGACGAGATCAGGTTTCACATCCACTCTTGGGATTCGTATGTCAATTACATCCTGCCATACCAAGTGATGTAATGATGTTGTTATGGATCAAATTGTAACACCCCCAGGTTACTAATCACCAGATTAAGCTAATTCACTACTTAACCTAATGATCAGCAGCGGATAATTACCTGGGAGCACTACCGCCATCCATGAACATGGACTAGGCTAGGACTCCAACACATCACACCAAAAGACTTCACTCAACCACATAATTAGACCACCATAACAAGACATCCCAAAACATCAAGATATAAGACTCTTAGAATTATACAACCCAAAGAAGTGGGAACAACTTAACATGTAAACCATTCTTAACACATGCCACAAGACCAAATTAACAACAATTTCCCATTAATTCCATCACACCCTAACCATAGCTCTTATAAATTTCCCAAAAAGGAGCTTCAAGGTCACCTGAGAATCACCTAGGTTTGGGTTCTGCCCTTCGATGACTTTGCCCTTGCCTTTTCCTTGCGACCCTAAAAGCAACATACAACTTAAAGAGGTGAGTTTTACTCAGTACGCATACTATCAGAATTGAATAAAGCAAGCAAAAAGTAAGACTTTGATTTCATTACCCCTAGGCGCGCAGCTCCATTTAATAGATAATTCAAGTAAAGCTTGAAAGAAAAGAGTTTAAAAAGTTAACTTACAAGAACTCCAATTTTTGGTAACTTCCTGACTTCACGACACAAATATCAACTTAACAGGGTAACCAACCACACGGCGATTAGACGTGTAAATGCAAACAAATGCTTTTCCATAATAAACTTGCAAGGCTAAGAATACAACCACAATTTATAAAAGAGCATAAATTCATACGAAGCTATAGAAGTATTGAAATTAAAACAACTTATAAACGTAAAAGTTTACAAAAAGAAGATAACGTGATATGGTAGAACTTAACATGGATGCCCCTACTTGCTATCATCGCCTAAGCCTCCGTATGAGCATACCCGGACCGATCGGGAGGTACGGATGGTGGATATCTATCCTACTGGCCAGATTTTCCTGGTGTGCATTTAAGGCACAAAATAATTTCTCATGAGGTGCTTAAGGCACGTGAACATGGTGTGTATTAAACACTATTTCCTTGGTGTGCTTTTACGCACGTAAATCATGCGCAGGGCTTTATTACTTAAAACAACTTCTAATTCCTTGGAAAACTTTAACCGTAAAGATAAACTTTAATTAAAACCCGACAACAAGCATGGAAAGAACTTTTCTTCAAGTAAAGTTAGCTTATAAAAAGGCTTCTTAATAGGTAAACCCCTTAATTTTTATACTCGATTGAAACTAGATGATTACAAAATAAGGGGGATTTTCCTCTTCAATTTCATCAAACAACACTAGGTCTTGAAGCATGATGTTCACTTCTAACATCCAAATTTTTACTTATAAAAGAGCATCTTTCTCGTAGACATGTTTAGTAGTAAAGTTTCAGCATGTAAGCATATATAAGAATCATTTCGGCGCACAGTTAAGATAATACAAGAATAAATAATTTAAGTACATGTATAGCATAAAAACTAAGTAGTACACGTACCTGACAACGAAAACTACCAACGAGCAAGGACTTGAACAATGCACGAACAACGATCACTTGAGCGAAACTTAGAGAGGAAGAAAATTTAGAGTTAGACCTTCTCGTCTAAATAGGAGAAAGGCGAGGAATTCTTAAAGGACAAAACCGGTTCGTAAACTAAAAGAATTTTCCTACCTTTACAAAGAGGAAGGTAATTATTGCTATAGATATCGGATTGCCACTTAAGAGTACTTTTCGGAAAGCTTAGGATACGCCTTACAACTTTATAGTTAACTCTGGAAGCTAAAAACATGATTACAGGGGTCAAAACACTTAATTACACAATCTGCCCAGAATTTGTACAAGCCGGGTAACGTTTTTCGGAACGCGATATCTTGGGCTATACTGCTCGGTTTTGGGCCTATAAGCTGTCTACGGAAAGCTTAAGAATCAAAATTCAACTTATCTATTTATCACCACACGATTTAAGCTTGGGAAAAGGCCTAATTTTAACCCAACACAAGAGCAGCCACTAACTTCTAATTCTGGAAAAATTCCAGAATTTCTGTCCTTTAAACAAACACTTATAACTTGCTCATCCGACGTCATATGAACGCAAATCATACCATTCCGAAAAGCTTAAACAGTCCTCTAAAACTTTCATGTCAGACCCAATGCCATATCAAACTCTAACTAGACGAAAATTAGGCATTTGCATTCTGCCGTCACTAAATTTCCAGATTCGTACGGTTTTACGGTTTTGGTCATAATTTCTAAAATACCCAACGAAAAGTCGATCCGTAAAAACCGGGTGTTAGCTAACACTTTTGTCTACTTAATTAAACTTTAATATTGCCAAAATCCTTTCCTTTACTTCCTGGAAAACACGAATCCAACCAGAATGGAACTTTATGTTCTAAACTCACATGCATGCTTAAGTCTTTGTGATTTAGTCAAGGATTCTTCATAAAACATCATATTATCCTTATGTACACAGAAACTCAGCCTTGAGAAGTCAAGAGAACACTAAAACAACTATTTTAAACTCATGCACCTTCATAACCTCAACCACATTCACAAACTAGCACCGAATTCCACATGCATCACTACAATACTCTTTTTAATTCCAATTTATGCATAATTTGTAAACATGCACCTTGAATCCACTAACTTTTCTATACTCTCACAAAGAATTAGGCCTCTAATACTACATGCATGTTTATTTTCATAAGAAAATCTCTTGAAACAACCAAAATAACAAGGATTTAACAAGAACTCACCCACTCTCTTCCTTCAACTTGAGAACCTTCCCTCTTTCCTTGAAGACCTTAAGAACTCCACACCGAATTCTGAGATTTAACACCATTTAAAAGAGAAAAATCAGATTTGAATCCATAACCTCTATGGAATTGAAGAGGAGAATTGAAATGGGAGAATTTACACTTGAGTGGAGAAGACAAAAGCAACAAGAGAGCAAAGGGGGACGTCGGCTGGCCGGCCGTGGTCGGAGCTGGCTCCGGCGGCGGCGGCGGCAGCGGCGCTAGGGTGGTGGTGGTCGGCTGCTTGGGGGAGGAAGACAAGGAGTCTTCACACTTTGAATGAGAAAGATAAAATGAGTTGAAGTGTTTAAAAAAAATTCTAACACTCCCTCCTCTTCTTTCCTATATATAAGCAATTTATCCAATTAAAAAAAAAAAAAACAAACCCCCCCCCCTCTCCCTTGTTCTCGGCTGGCCCAAGGTCCCCAAGGCCCAAAGATTTTATCGACTTACTCTCCCATATCTTATACATATAAATCCCAATTCAATTTTCCAAAATATAGAACCCATAAAATTATCAATGGGGACCAATGGTAATCGTAGCTCTAGCTTTACTTTTCATAAGTAGCACCTTAAAACGTCCAATACAATCATCCTAAAAAGATTGGGATTAAGTTTGATGAGAGTAGTTTAAACTTTGGTCGGGAAGAGATATTAATAGCGGAGATAAGTTCATAGAAAATTAAAAAGGAACGCGTTGCACTGTTCAAGCCTTGCAAAACATACACTGGTTATAAAAATAAATAAAAATAAAGTAAAATCATAAGGGAAGAATAAAATAAGGAGCACGCGCTTTATTTAATTCATAAGTTAATTCTTTCCTAATTTTTGATTACGACGTTAATCACACGTATAATAAAGGGGTTTTTCTTGGGTTGTTACATCTTACTCCCTTTAAAAGAAGTTTCGTCCCCGAAACTTAAAGTTACTACCCTCATATTCTCATTGTTTTACCTTAAAACAAATGGGGATACTTATTCCGTATGTCTTCTTCGGTTTCCCAAGTGGCCTCCGAGGTAGAATGATTAGTCCACAACACCTTCACTAGTGGAATCTCTTTAGAACGCAACTGCTTGATCCTTCGATCCAAGATTTGTACCGGTTCTTCTTCGTAGGACAGGTTTTCGGTGAGAGCTATTGGTTCAGGCTCAATCACATGACTCGGGTCGGGCACATATTTACGCAATTGTGATACATGAAACACATCATGAATATGCTCCAAGTCCGTCGGGAGTTCCAATCTATAAGCTACCGGATTCACTCTCTCAACAACTGAATAGGGCCCGATATATCTAGGGCTTAGCTTCTCCTTGATGTTGAACCTCCGCACCCCTTTAGAGGGTTTGACTTTGAGGAATACTTTGTCGCCTAGCTGAAATTCTAAGGGCCTCCTCTTGTCAGCATAGCTTTTTTGTCGGCTCTGAGCCGTTTTGATGTGCTGTTGGATCACCCTCACCTTATCTGTCATATCCTGTATCATTTCGGGCCCCACTATCAGGGTTTCATCCATCTCACTCCAGCACAAGGGGGACCTGCACCTTCGCCTATATAGGGCCTCGAATGGCGGCATTTAGATCGTGGCTTGGTAACTATTGTTGTAGGAGAACTCCACTAAGGGTAAAAAGTTCTCCCAGCTTCCTTGGAAATCCAGCACACAAGCTCGTAACATGTCTTCTACGATCTGATTCACACGCTCCGTTTGGCCATCCGTTTCCGGGTGATAGGAACTGCTGAAATTCAGTTTGGTGCCGAACGTTTTTTGTAAGGCCGTCCAGAATCGGGACTAGAATCTAGCATCACGATCGGAGATGATGTCTTTCGGAATACCATGCAGCCTCACTATCTCTTTTACATAAATGTTGGCTAACTTATCCACCTTCCAGCTGTCATGTATTGGAATGAAATGGGCGGACTTGGTCAATCTATCCACAACGACCCATATGGTATTCTTCTTGGCAACTGTTAAGGGTAAACCCATGATAAAGTCCATTGACACGGAATCCCACTTCCAGGTGGGTATTTCTAAAGGCCTTAGCTCCCCTGAGGGTCGTTGATGCTCAATTTTCACCTTTTGACAGGTAAGACATTTGTCCACAAAGGTCGCTATATCCTTCTTCATATTAGGCCACCAAAACCTCTCCCGTATGTCTCGATACATCTTTGTGCCCCCTGGGTGTACCGAGTATGGAGTATCATGTCCTTCTTGCATGATCCTTTCTTGAAAATTCTGAACCGCTGGTACACATATTCGATTTTGGAATCTCAGGGTTCCATCCTCGTGAACCACAAATCCCGGCATCTTTCCCTTTTCTACTCCTGCATGTATATACTATAGGTGCTCATCATTCATCTGCTCCCTCTTGATTTCCTCTAGAAAGGAAGGCTGCACTTGAAGTTCCGCTAGTCGTGCTTGTACATAGCCTAATGGCACCATTTCTATTCCTGCCTCGCGGATTTTTTGTTGAAGCTTTAGCTATGCCTCCTTCGATGCCCCATCCTCATGTTGATTCTTTCTCCTTAAAGCATCAGCCACTGAGTTTGCCTTCCCGAGGTGATATTGGATATCCAAATCGTAATCTTTGAGGAGTTCCAACCATCTACATTGCCTCAAGTTCAACTCTTTCTGAGTGAAGATGTACTTAAGACTTTGGTGATCGGTGAATATCTTGGTATGAGCGCCATACAAGTAGCGTCTCCATATCTTTAATGCGAAGATTACCGCTGCTAATTCTAGATCGTGGGTCGGGTAATTTGATTCATATGGTTTTAGTTGCCTGGAGGCATAGGCTATAACTTTATTATTCTGCATCAGAACACAACCCAACCCTCGTTTGGAGGCATCACTATATATAACATACTCTTCTCCTTTCACCGGCAAGGTTAAAATAGGCGCCGTGGTGAGCCTCCTCTTATGCTCCTGGAACGCTTTTTCGCACTTTTCTGACCATTCAAACTTGGTCGTCTTCTTTAGCAAGCTAGTTGAGGGTAGCGCGATCTTTAAAAAATCTGGTATAAAGCGTCGGTAATATCCGGCCATCCCCAAAAAGCTCCTCACCTCCGTGATGGTTGTGGGTCGGTTCCAATTCGTGACTGCTTCAACCTTCTGCGGGTCCACTTTGATCCCGTCTTTGGTCACTATGTGCCCTAAAAAGGCTACCTCTTCAAGCAAAAACTCGCACTTTTTGAATTTGGCATATAAGTGCTGGTCCCTTAAGGTCTGCAGTACCATTCTGAGGTGCTGCTCATGTTCTTCTCGAGTTTTCGAATAGATTAATATGTCGTCAATAAAGACTACCACAAACTTATCCAAGTATGGCCGGAAGACTCGATTCATGAGATCCATAAAGACTGCCGGGGCATTGGTGAGGCCAAAAGGCTTTACTATGAACTCGAAATGTCCATAATGGGTCCTAAAGGCTGTCTTGGAAATATCCTCAGGCTTGATTCTCAACTGGTGATAACCAGACCTCAAATCGATTTTGGAGAAAACGCCAGCTCCTTGCAATTGATCGAACAGATCATCGATCCGCGGTAACGGGTACTTATTCATGATGGTGACCTTGTTTAACTCGCGATAATCAATACACAGCCTTAAGCTTCCATCTTTCTTTTTAACAAACAGTACCGAGGCTCCCCGTGGTGACACTCTCGGTCAGATAAAGCCTAACTGGAGTAGTTCGTCCAGTTGGGCTCTGAGTTCCTTCAACTCTGTAGGGGCCATGCGGTAGGGTGCCTTGGAGATTGGTTGTGTCCCTGGGATCAGCTCTATCTCAAAATCAATCTCCCTCCTCGGGGGTAATTCAGTTAATTCCTCGGGAAAAACATCCGGGAACTCTCGTACCACCTGTATGTCCTCCATCCGTAGTTCCCTTAACGGATCTTCTGATACGTAGCATAAATAAGCCTCCGCGCCTTGGCGTATGAGCTTTTTCTCTTTCATTAAGGATATAGTTCTACAGCTAGACTTTCCCGACTCACCCTTAAAATGAATCTTGCCTCCCATCCGGCTTTTCAAAACTACTTCCCCTTCGTCACATTTGATTTTTGCCCCATGCCTAGCTAACCAATCCATGCCCAAGATGACTTCAAATTCATTTATGTTTATGACGATAAGATCGACGGGAAAACACTCATTTGAAATCTTAAGGGGGACTTGTTCAAACGCCTTATCACATATCATGACCTGACCGTTCGGTAATCTTATTTGATATGCTACCGCAGTTACATGACTTTATAAACCTAGCTTAGGACTAGCATGCATAGATATAAATGAATGCGAAGCACCTGAATCGAATAAAACATATACAGGCTTGGAATTGATGAAAAGGGTTCCGGTAACCACTGTACCCGAGGTAGTTGCTTCCTTTCTCCCCATCGAGTATGCTCTTCCCACGTTGGCCTGAGTTGGTGGAGGAGGTGCTGGCCGTGGCACCTGCATTGGTCGGGGATTAGCCGCGCTTGGGTTTGCTTGTCGCTTTGTGCACTGCCCAATGGTCGATGCTTCCACACCATAAGCACTTGTCCGTCCCCACCCGACATTGATTTGTGGAATGGTTGGTTCTTCCACATTTCCTGCAAGGTTCAGAGATGGTACGACTACGGGTTGGGGGTGGATTGATCCTTCGTGGGGGGGCTACTTCGCTCGAAGCCCTGTTGTCGTTCCACTTCCTCTTCCTCTTCAGTCTCGCTTGGGTTTCCCTCTCTTGATACACACCCCGTAGTTCCTTTTTTACCCTTTCCACTTCCGCGGCACGTTCATAGAGCTCCTGTATAGTCTTGAAGGGTTGTCCTGCTAAATGACTTCGCAAATACGGCGCCAAGCCTCGTTCGAACCTAGAGATCTTCATGGATTCCGTGGTCACGTGGTCAGGTGCGAAACGTGCCAATTCGTTGAACTTGGCCGCATACTGCATCACGGTCATGTCCGGCCCTGTCATCTTCAACTCCAGAAATTCCTTCTCTTTTTGTCGTTGCAGGGAGAAGGGATAAAACTTCGCCCTAAAATCTCCTAGGAACCTTTCCCATGATAACTCCACCTGCTTATACTTGTCCCTCATAGTGCTCCACCACAAGTCTGCTTCCTTAGTCAAGTAGAATGTACCAATAGCAACCCACTTCTCCTTGGGTACCTCAAGTACCTCAAATATCTTTTCCATTCCCCTTATCCAGTCTTCCAGCTCTACGGGGTTAAAACCTCCTGCATAAGTCTGAGGGTTCCTTCTAGCCACTTTATCCGCACAGTCTTCCCCCTTTACTCCACTACTTTCTCCATCATTCGCATTAGGAATCCTATGAAGGAGTTCTTGGATAACCTGCCCTAAAACCTCGGGCTTATAATCATTAGGTGAGTTGGTCCGGTTAACTGAGGATGGCAGCTCAACTTGTGAGGTCCCTTGATACCCCTGAAGTTGCAGGTTAGCCTCGCGGTTATCGGCCGAGTCTTCTCCATGTTCATTTTGAGGTTGCCCGTTGTTAGAAGCGTTAGACATTCTACATGATAAACATCAATAATTTAGACTTTATGCTCATCGTAATAAAGTTGCTATGCTTCCCAAAAGGACACAAACCACTATTATGCATGCATATATGTATATACTATCATCCATTCACACCACTGTGTGTGCGTTGTCGGATGTTCATCGCTTTAACCACCTGTGAATGAGCCATACCTTATAAAACAAAATAATTTAACCCTTCATAAAAAAAATCCACATTACATGCATAGTTCACAACCACAATACGTTCAAAACACAAAACAATCTCCAAAACATCAATTGTCATAACCCAAAGGTCAATTGTTTGCAATCCCCGTCCTTGGTTCTACCGAATCTGAGCTCCCTAAGAGGGATGATAGTCGGAATCATCAGCATCATCGTTATCCTCGGTAGCATCGCTCTTCTCGGTCTTGCGGTTGGCTGGAGGTTGACTTGGCTCCCCACTATGGTCCGAGCTAATCTCCACAACCATGGGCTCGGGTGCCGGGGGAACAGGATGGACCTCCACCTCGTTGGAGGCGTGGGACGGGTTGTGGGAAGGTTGCGCTTCCTCCTCCTCTTCGTCCTCTATGGGCTCTTCCTCTTCTTCTCCTTCCTCCTCCTGGATCGGCTGAGGTGCGGGGTTGGCAGGTGGGGGAGGCGATGGCGCTTCTACTTGGATGTGATGCGGCCCAAACATGTCTACAAAGTAATACGGGATCTCCCAAGGCTCCATATCTCAGCGGATTGCCCGGTCTTGTAGGGTCAGCTCGAAGGTCACCACGGACCAAGCTCCCAAAATACCAAAACGCTCAGCATGCGTTCCCTGATCATAATAGTAAATGAACGAATGGTACCTCTCCCGAAACCTCCTCCATGGAGGGACTTAGGGGAGGGTGCTCAACAGACAGTGCGCCCTTCGCATTGGATCATGGTAGATGGAATCCGGATTCTCCCGTCGTACATCGAACTGAGCCACCAGCTCATTAATGTGGTCAATCACACTGCCTCCGGGAGGCATGAACGTCGCGTAGGGGTTAGGGAGTTCGTCGGCCATCTACAGATTACACAAGATAATTAGAAAGAAAGAAAGATAAAAATAATTACTAACGTACCCCGAGACCTTATTTCACTAATCTTTCAGTCCGGGCGGACCCTCTTTCCTTAGGAACTACAATACCCCAACTCACTTAACCTTAGGATACTTCCTAGAATTCATACATATTCACATGCCCATGATTTTTGGAGGGAAAGAAAATTCCACTAAGGACTTATGAGTTATCACCCAAATCAAGACCTTTACACATCAAGCATACTTAACTTCTAGTTTATTTGATTCAATTCCCACATGTCATCCTCGAATCAATTAATAAGACTCCCTATTTTTCAATATGTTGATCACTTAACTCCTTCATGTCGCACCTTTTTCTTCCTATAGGTTCTACAACCAAATTCTTTTGTTTTGCTCTAATACCACAACTTTAACACCCCCAGGTTACTAATCACCAGATTAAGCTAATTCACTACTTAACCTAATGATCAGCAGCGGATAATTACCTGGGAGCACTACCGCCATCCATGAACATGGACTAGGCTAGGACTCCAACACATCACACCAAAAGACTTCACTCAACCACATAATTAGACCACCATAACAAGACATCTCAAAACATCAAGATATAAGACTCTTAGAATTATACAACCCAAAGAAGTGGGAACAACTTAACATGTAAACCATTCTTAACACATGCCACAAGACCAAATTAACAACAATTTCCCATTAATTCCATTACACCCTAACCATAGCTCCTATAAATTTCCAAAAAAGGAGCTTCAAGGTCACCTGAGAATCACCTAGGTTGTCTTTGGGTTCCGCCCTTCGAGGACTTTGCCCTTGCCTTTCCCTTGCGACCCTAAAAGCAACATACAACTTAAAGAGGTGAGTTTTACTCAGTACGCATACTATCAAAATTGAATAAAGCAAGCAAAAAGTAAGACTTTAATTTCATTACCCCTAGGCGCGCAGCTCCATTTAATAGATAATTCAAGTAAAGCATGAAAGAAAAGAGTTTAAAAAGTGAACTTACAAGAACTCCAATTTTTAGTAACTTCCTGACTTCACGACACAAATATCAACTTAACAGGGTAACCGACCACACGGCGATTAGACGTGTAAAGGCAAACAAATGCTTTTCCATAATAAACTTGCAAGGCTAAGAATACAACCACAATTTATAAAAGAGCATAAATTCATACGAAGCTATAGAAGTATTGAAATTAAAACAACTTATAAACAAAAAAGTTTACAAAAAGAAGATAACGTGATATGGTAGAACTTAACATGGATGCCCCTACTTGCTATCATCGCCTAAGCCTCCGTATGCGCATACCCGGACCGATCGGGAGGTCTGGATGGTGGATATCTATCGTACTGGCCAGATTTTCCTGGTGTGCATCTAAGGCACAAAATAATTTCTCATGAGGTGCTTAAGGCACGTGAACATGGTGTGTATTAAACACTATTTCCTTGGTGTGCTTTTACGCACGTAAATCATCCGCGGGGCTTTATTACTTAAAACAACTTCTAATTCCTTGGAAAACTTTAACCGTAAAGATAAACTTTAATTAAAACCCGACAACAAGCATGAAAAGAACTTTTCTTCAAGTAAAGTTAGCTTATAAAAAGGCTTCTTAACAGGTAAACCCCTTAATTTTGGTACTCGATTGAAACTAGATGCTTACAAAATAAGGGGGATTTTCCTCTTCAATTTCATCAAACAACACTAGGTCTTGAAGCATGAAGTTCACTTCTAACATCCAAATTTTTACTTATAAAAGAGCATCTTTCTCGTAGACATGTTTAGTAGTAAAGTTTCAGCATGTAAGCATATATAAGAATCATTTTGGCGCACAATTAAGATAATACAAGAATAAATAATTTAAGTACATGTATAGCATAAAAACTAAGTAGTACATGTACCTGACAACGAAAACTACCAACGAGCAAGGACTTGAACAGTGCACGAACAACGATCACTTGAGCGAAACTTAGAGAGGAAGAAAATATAGAGTTAGACCTTCTCGTCTAAATAGGAGAAAGGCGAGGAATTCTTAAAGGACAAAACCGGTTCGTAAACTAAAAGAATTTTCCTACCTTTACAAAGAGGAAGGTAATTATTGCTATAGATATCGGATTGCCACTTAAGAGTACTTTTCGGAAAGCTTAGGATACGCCTTACAACTTTATAGTTAACTTTGGAAGCTAAAAACATGAATACAGGGGTCAAAACACTTAATTACACAATCTGCCCAGAATTTGTACAAGTCGGGTAACGTTTTTGTCTACTTAATTAAACTTTAATATTGCCAAAAATCATTTCCTTTACTTCCTGAAAAACACGAATCCAACCAGAATGGAACTTTATGTTTAAAACTCACATGCATGCTTAAGTCTTTGTGATTTAGTCAAGGATTCTTCATAAAACATCATATTATCCTTATGTACACAGAAACTCAGCCTTGAGAAGTCAAGAGAACACTAAAACAACTATTTTAAACTCATGCACCTTCATAACCTCAACCACATTCACAAACTAGCACCAAATTCCACATGCATCACTACAATACTCTTTTTAATTCCAATTTATGCATAATTTGTAAACATGCACCTTGAATCCACTAACTTTTCTATACTCTCACAAAGAATTAGGCCTCTAATACTACATGCATGTTTATTTTCATAAGAAAATCACTTGAAACAACCAAAATAACAAGGATTTAACAAGAACTCACCCACTCTCTTCCTTCAACTTGAGAACCTTCCCTCTTTCCTTGAAGACCTTAAGAACTCCACACCAAATTCTGAGATTTAACACCATTTAAAAGAGAAAAATCAGATTTGAATCCATAACCTCTATAGAATTGAAGAGGAGAATTGAAATGGGAGAATTTACACTTGAGTGGAGAAGACAAAAGCAACAAGAGGGCAAAGGGGGACGTCGGCCGGCCGGCGGTGGTCGGAGCTGGCTCCGACGGCGGCAACGGCGCTAGGGCGATGGTGGTCGGCTGATTGGGGAAGGAAGACAAGGAGTCTCCACACTTTGAATGAGAAAGATAAAATGAGTTGAAGTGTTTAAAAAAAATTCTAACACTCCCTCCTCTTCTTTCCTATATATAAGCAATTTATCCAATTAAAAAAAAAAAAACCAAACCCCCCCCCCCTTCTCCCTTGTTCTCGGCTTGCCCAAGGTCCCCAAGGCCCAAAAATTTTATCAACTTACTCTCCCATATCTTATACATATAAATCCCAATTCAATTTTCCATAATATAGAACCCATAAAATTATCCATGGTGACCAATGGTAATCGTAGCTCTAGCTTTACTTTTCATAAGTAACACCTTAAAACGTCCAATACAATCATCCTAAAAAGATCGGGGTTAAGTTTGATGAGAGTAGTTTAGACTTTGGTTGGGAAGAGATATTAATAGCGGAGATAAGTTCATAGAAAATTAAAAAGGAACGCGTTGCACTGTTCAAGCCCTGCAAAACATACACTGGTTATAAAAATAAATAAAAATAAAGTAAAATCATAAGGGAAGAATAAAATAAGGAGCACGCGCTTTATTTAATTCATAAGTTAATTCTTTCCTAATTTTTTTACGGCGTTAATCAGACGTATAATAAAGGGGTTTTTCTTTGGTTGTTACACAAATCCCCTTCCTGGATATCTGTTGAACTATTTCAACGACTTATCACCATAAGTTGTTTAATTCAAATGGTTAAACACATCGATCTATCTCTAGAGACCTTAGCTCCAAGATTGCATTGAGCATTATCGAGGTCATTTCAAAAATTGAATAATCATGCACCTTCAGTCTCAGGACATTAGGTTAGGAAAACCATTTTCAACTTGGTGTATGTCACCACATACTGGACCAGACAGGACAATCACGCTCCCACTGAATTTCTTGCAACTTCAAGAATATGTGGATTCTTCAGAAGATCAATCTCTTTTGATCACTTAATCAACAATTGACCTTTAACTCCATGCCCTTCTGACTATCTCAACTTACCGTTATCAGCTTATGTACCTTTTCTCAACAATTTTCGGAACCTCACAACTCTTGGGACATGTCGCATAAACTCCCGATTTCTGGAATTAAATCTAAGAAAGAGAGTTTTAATGTCCATTTACCAAAATCATAGTCATACTATGCAGTTATGGCTAAGAGTATCCTAATGGACCTATGGGTTATGGGCCCACTACTAGTTAAAAGTCTATTTCATAGTCACTACTAAGAAAATAGATCACTAACAACCAGTAGAGCCTTGTAACAACCCAATTAACCATCTCTGCCGATTCATTACCATAATGATCCACTTGGTCTCTTGATGGCTCTCACGCATCCAATAAAGACCCCCAAGTTCAAAATTTGGTTATGGTACATGGTGTCCATTTCGAAATTATATGACTCTAAGTTAATCGAAAGAATCCTGACTTTCAATGCTTGTCAATAAAGGAATTGTTCCACTCGTTCTATACTTAAACGTCCCTCAACTTCTTGAGCCTTGTCCAATTAATCCACGACTACTTAAGTCTCATCCTTTGCTTTGTGACAATCAGAAGGAAAAGGGGTGAAAGTAGTGGGATATAATAGATAGGGAAGTAGTTTGTGGCTCATGAAATTGACTAAGTTCATAAAATCTCTTTCACTCTTTCTCTTAGAGACAAACACGATCTCTAAGGAGAAAGCAATTTGAGTCACAAACACTTAACCTCAGAACGAGTAAAGAATATGCACCCTTTAGTTCCTTTGGACAATCCACAAACAAATATCTTTTGGTATGAGTGCAAGACAGGAAATAGTTTAAACTATTGATGATTCTCGCACCCTTAAATCAAAACAAGCAGACAAGGAAAAGTTCCTCTCCGTATCCCATATGGTGTCTTTCTAACCGCTTTGAATATAGAAAATGTCATAACAGCTAGGCAATCATCAAAAACGCTGCTCCCAAAACCAAACATAAGACTTTTGACTCAAGAATCATCGATCATACCTTAACCAGTAGTGTATGATTCCTTTATTTTTCAAACCTACCATCAACCATGATGTTCTTGAAGGAATGAGATCCATGAAACGATTTCTCGATCTCTTCGATGAAAAACCGAACTCTTGGCTCAAAATCTCAACGCCTTGACTTCTCGAAGGGCTTTCATTTTATTTAGGAAAGCTTTAAATTCTTTAAAGGATTCCAAATCATGACGCAATGAGTGGCATAACCATGTCCACTAGAATTTTCATACAAGGCAATAAAGTATTCTTGGACAATTTTGGTACTAGTCTCTGGTATAGCCAAATACATCTCATATGTACCAACCCTAAACCCTTTACTAACTCGCTCATCAATTCAAGTGAAAAGATAATGAAGTCATTTACCCAATCATATATACTTTGCAAACACCTAGTGTTTCAAAGTCCAGCCAATCCAAAATTCCTGCTCGAAGCAGCATATGGGTGCATGTTCTGATTAAAATGACTTTAAGCGAAAAATCAAAATTGCGATGGTTTGAGTCATACAATCAACTTATTTTGTATTTAATGTAATAAATATATTTATCTTAATCCAAAATATACTAGTCATTCCACAATGCTAGTATCAATATAGATTCATTCCTTACAAAATTAAAGCATCACCTTTACAATTTCAAAAGGAATAAGCATCCATTCCAAAACTCAAAACTCAAAACAGAAATCTACTTTCTGATTAATTACATGAAAAAAATAACTAATTATTGAGTTCAAGTACTCGTTTGGAAGGAACAGATAAACCAAAATCTTAAGGCATAAACCATCAACTACTTGCTTGTCTCTCATGCTAAGATTAACTCATATCCTTGCTGTCCTATCCACTTTTCAACTTCCATCTTGCACATTTCAACAAATGTGAGATTTAAGCTGGTATTCAATACCCAAAAGTAGAGATATTTAGAATATATTCAATCACAAATGTATCTGATTCAAGAAATCTCCATTTCTCATACTCCAAGCCTGTCAGGTACTCTGGGCAAGCCTTCTGCTGGAGACCTTACACCTACGCAATAGCCTTACGCTAGTCTTCATGATCTTCAAGGCCCTTCTTGACTTAGCAGACCTCCTGAGGTGCCTTCCCGTCTTGACCTTAGAACGATTTTGTAAGCCTCGTTAGAAGCAATCAAGTCTTTCTCTACCATTATGAGCATATCCTGTAGCTTCAAAAAGTTATAATCATGCCCTTACCTGATGTAATCCATCGTGAAAGACTAGAATCCATCATGCAACGAGCTCAGGAAGATGTCAACAGTCGAAGTAGGGTCAAAAGGCAAGCCCAGCTAACTCAAGTTGTTGAAGTGAATGATCATCTTTAACACATGTGGCCCAACAGGTTCGCCGACCTCCAGTTTCGATTTAAAGATCTTACGAATAGTCTTATGTCTTTCCTCTATGATCTTCTTCATGTACAGACATTTACATAGCGAGACAATCTCGAAAGACGGCATGCTTACAAAATACGTTTCCACTTGGCTTTCTTAATTTCCGAGGCATTACGGTCGGAGGAGGGGGAAGAGGAGGTCCCCCTTAGGTATGTGAAGTACATACTCTTTGTGCTCTATCTTGAGAACATTTCTCAGATACTTGACCCAATTCAGGTAATTGTTTCCAGTGAGCTTCTCCTTCTCACAAAGGTAACGATGGTAAAGGAAATCAACAACAGACATTATGAATCTACAAGCCAAAACGATTCAATTAGGATTTAAACATCAATAAACTCTAGAAATTAAACCAATTTTAATTTCAACATTAAAACACACTTAACTCTCATTCAGTGTCTCAATGTGACCAAGACCCCAACATGCACAAATCGACATCGAGTGAGATTTGGCCCAAACAAACCTTGTGTCGGATCACCTAAGGTAGATCATCTCATGACCAATCGTTCTAAACGACTCTTAGCGAGAGTGTGTGTATCTCATACGTCATCTCTCTCTGTGTGTTGCGCATGGCTCTAGACCCTCTAGCTTGCCATGATGGAGAGACTTGACTTCAACCAAACTTGTTACCAATCCATGGATGACTTGCTTTGACAATGACCGTTCATGATCCAAATGATGGTCGTCAGGGTGAGCAATCACATGTCCAACTTTTAGAGAATACATATTTATTATCCTAAGCATGTGATTCTAGGTGAAACTTGTGAATCAAGCATGAAAAGCATAATAAACGATTAAAACATGCTAAGAACCATTCAAAGCACAAAATAAAACCCCTAGTTTGACCTCCTAAACTTAATTAAGATAAAACAGTCTTCAAGTCTTCAAGAACTCTTTCTTGAAACTTCTAGAATTCGAACTTGAATGATTCGAGGATTCTCTTTATCGACACTTCAAGAACATATTCTTAAACTCTTTCAAGAACTCCTTCTTGAAACATCGCAACATATATATATATTAGCTCCCACTCGAATCAACATCCAAGTTGCTTTGGGCTCCCACTCAACTTTATGTCTCCACATTACAAGATTTACAAGCGGGTCTCATCAAATGATATTGCATTGATTTCAAATATAAATTACAACTTTAAACGAATTAAATTGAAAATATATTCAAAATCGATGGCACATGTCGTATTTCACCCAACCCGGCACGTAGGATGGTAAAACCAAACTAGCTGAGGTCATACTAAGAGTGCATGCGATCAGACAATTTTATTTTGGCAACATTGCAACACGACATATCAACATATGTCAAAACCTGCTTTAATAACAATTATAGAAGACATCCAACTTGCAACATATCAACCAAAGTCAAGGGATAAGGCCAAAACAATTTAGCATCAAACAAATCCTAAACAATAGCAAGTAATAACACATGTAAACTTAACAAAATCCAATTTTATTAAGTTTATATCTCCAACCCAAAACCCTTTCAGGCGAGACATGAAACCCCTTGCCTTCTTAAAATTCCAAATTTCAAGCTTAGACACATACTCATTTTGCTCAATTTCCAAAATCGAGCAAACTTTAACTCAATTGATTCCAAATCCATGCTGAGGATCATTTTGTAGAGGTCCAACTGGAATCACCCAGCTGCCAACTCCACAAAACGATTTGTTTATGCCCAATCAATCGATTGATAGTTGATTTGCAAAATCAACTCCTCCCATAATGAAGTACTTGATAGAATCACCCAATTCAATACCGTAGATTAAATCTAACTTAATTTGTAAGTTATAGAAAACGAGATTTCAAGTATAAACATTTTAGACCTAAACCTCAAATTCTTTAGGTTTGATGTTTGAAGAAAACATGAAGTGACACAAGTTATTAGTGTGACATCATATGCCACACACACCAAACTATGCCCGACCTCATGAATTCCAATACGATCACGAGGGTCATCACGAGTACGGCATCAAACACAAAAATTACTCAAGAGACTCAAAATGAGAGAGGAAAGGCTATTAGTTTCACCAAAATCCCGAGTAAGACACCTAGTTTGGTAATGGAAATAATATCCTTAAAGTAAAATGACTCTTGAGCTTGAAGTCTATCCTTAAAGCGCGTTCAGTTTTTTCTAGAGGCCTCCATTGGAAGGTTGGTAATGGAAATAATATAAACTTCTGGAAAGATAATCGGTGTCATTATGACAATTTACACTCTGTAAATAATGTTTTGGACGAGGACAATCTAGTGGATTTGAATTTAAAAGTTTTTGATGTTATTCTTCATGATCAAACTTGGAACATTCCTTTATTACAAACTCTCGTTAATGTTGAGTTCGTTAATTTGATTAGTAAGATCCTTATTCCTTATAATGATATCGAAGATGGTCTGTGTTGGGGGTTATTTAGTAATGGCGAATTTTCTACTAAATCTGCCACCTGGTTTGCTCATAATATTTCGCCTCATTCTCAACCTTGGATGTTTAATTAGATTTGAAAGTTGGATATCCAACCTAAACTTCAATTATTTCTTTGGAAATCTTTATGGAATGCATTACCCCTTAGATCCTGTCTTGCTTATAGAGGGTTACTCTACCCTGCTATGCTTGCCCTTGCTATTCTAACCATCCAGAAGATTTGGAGCATCTTTTTGTCTTTTGTCCTATGGCAAAAGATATTTAGGATTTGGTTGTTTCCTATAATGGGCTTAATCTTGGTTGTACTCCTTTTATTGAGTATTTCCTTGATTTTTTTTTCTCTCAAGAATCAAAGAATCTTCTGAAAAGTCTGCTCTAGATCAGGTTACCTCTCTTCTTTAGAACATTTGGAAGTCACACAATGCTATTGTATTCAAGCGCGAGGCTCCTCCTTCTAGTGTCACCTTGTTATGGGCAAAGCGGGCGTCGACAGAGTGGCGGATGCGGCATCAGCTGGGCAATTCCTTTCTTTCCCCCACGGTTTCTCCGTCTAAGTCCAGGAGTCCCAACCCCATTTGGGTTTCCTAGACTAAACCACTGGCACGTTCTTTTAAGCTCAACTTTGACAGTTCTAAGGTCGATGGGGGTAGTGCTGGTGGCTTTATCCTCCGTAATGAGGCAGGAAGCTCGATGGCAGCTTCCTCTTTTCCGATAGGGAATGCTTCGATTCTTGTGGCTGAAGCTACTGCCTTAAGGAATGGTCTGGTTCGTGTTGTCAGCCTTGGGATTTCTTCTCTTTTAGTGGAAGGTGACAATTTGGTTATCATTAAAGCTTTGCATGGAGATTATCAAGTACCTTAGGAAATTGCTATGCTAATTCAAGATATTAGAATTTTGCTATCATTTTGTAACATTGTTTCTATTTCCCATATTTTTAGGGAAGGAAACAGGGCGGCTGACTGGTTCGTTAAGTGTGATATTTCCCTCCAGTCAGCTTCTTTTTGAGTTTCGAGTCTTTCAATTTCTTTGTCATCTATTTTTAGAGGTGATTTACTAGATAGATTCCTTGAGAGATGGCTTATTTAAATTTTGTATACTTACCTTTACTAAAAAAAAATACCCAACCCCAATTTACCCATGGAAATAATTTACAATCTCCATTCACCAAAAAACAAAGTGATCCTACAAATGATATTAGGGGACATACAATTTTTGTATCTTACACAAAACAGTAAAGGGAAACAATATTGATGGCGCCAAGTAGTTAATTAAAGAAGATACTTTGCTTCCTCACTTGATTATAATTTAATGGGATTAAAGATTATGAGGCACAACAATGTTTAATTACCTTGTACAACAAGACTAATCTGATTTCTATCTCTTGATGGCGCCAACTACTCGCCAAGTAGGTAGCTAGAATTTTATTTTATTTTATTTTTTATTAATATTATGTTGATCAATGGAAATGGATAGTATTAAAGAATAGTTAAGATGTAGCAGTAGTTTTGACTATATATGAATAATAAAAATGGGCCATAAAGGGGTCAATTCCTTGCTTATTATCTCGTACAAATATAAGCCATTCATTTGTAAGCACGTGCCCATGTTCTTTAAGCTTGAATGAAGCTGATCAAAATCTAAATACTCAATTAATTGTTTGTTGTACAGCCCCATGTGAGTGGCACATGCCACCTTCTCTGGGTTTATGCCTTTCCAGTATTGGCTAATTAACTTAGCTTAATTTGCATGTTTGGATATTTATTGATACCCACGTTGCCATAAGTAATCTCATTTCGGGATATACTTACTCTGTTTTATCATTTCTTTTTTTCTTGTCCTAGCTTCGTTTTCCATTCGTAATGTATCAAGGTGATTAAGGAGGTTTATAGGAAGAGTTTTTTTTGGTCAGCCCAACTTCGTATTTTGGTGGATTTTTTACATTTTGGACTCTGAAGTATAGAATAATTTATTTTCTAGACTCTTAATTTTTATTGTTAATTTTTTGGACCCTAAAATTTATGGGCTGAATAAAAAAGGATCTTAAAGTTTGTGAGTTGGAAACAAGGCCCGTGTACCGTTTTTTTTCTTCCCATGTTTGAATTTATCTCCCGGTTGACGCCAAACTTCAGGTCTAAGGTTAAAACCAATATTAAAGTTGTAATACACCTCTCTTATTCATGTCGGAGCTACTTAGACACTTAAGGACTAAAGACAATTTGGGATCTAAGCAGCTCCGACAAGAATAAGAGATGTGTATTATAACTTCAATACAATTTTAACCTTAATCCTGAGGTTTGATGCCAATCTAGAGAAAAATTCGAACATGGGATGAAAAAATAGAACGGGACGCGGACCTTTTTCTCAGCCCACAAACTTTAAGGTTATTTTTTATTCAACCCATAAACTGTAGGGTTTAGGGTTTAGGGTCCAAAAAACTAATGTTGAAAATCTATGATCCTGAAAATAAAAACCATATACTTTGGGGTCCAAAATGCAAATAGCCCGTATTTTGGTTATTTCAACAATTTAACTTTTCAGACCAATACTTCAAGTCACTTGATGTTGATTTGTCCATGCTTCTACTTCAATTCTTGCACATGAAAATCAAACTAGGTGTATCAAACAAAACTCGATCGAGCCCTTGAAAACTTGAGCAAAGTATCAAACATTAATAACAATAATAAATTAATGTAGCCAATGATGATGGTGATTTTGATGATGATGAAACCATTGCAGTACAACTCGATTGTAACATTGACATATACCCTAACTCCTAATTTAAATGAGATATACTAAAAGAGTATATACTATCTATAAATCAATTCCTCACTAGAATAAAATAAGGACAAAAAGTTCATGAACGGGATTGAAATTTAAGGTTAGTGGACAAAAATCAACAAGATTACAAAGAGAGAGCAATGTGTCAACTTATTATATGGATGAAAATATGAAATATAAACAAGTAGAGAGATACATTTTTTTTGCACATACAGAGGTTTTTTTTTTACCCCGAATTTTGGGGTATTTATTTTCTAAACCCGCATATTTCAAAATTTATATTTTGGACCCTATACTTTGTGGACCCAAAAAATGTGGTCTAAATTATGTTTGACTCCGACGATGACCTAATTGTTGCCTAAACTTCCCGATATGGCCTTTTATCATTTTTTTCTTTGTTTTGACTGTTTTGAAATTGACCAGACTTTGACCGCTAAGGGTGTGTAAAATTCATGAGTAAAAAACAGTAGAGTAAAAGTTAAATTTTAGTAACTTTTAGTAAATTTTGATAACTTTTTTGGCAACTTTATGCTCATATGGGGGTCGAAAATCGTGCAAGAAGAGAAAGAAGAAGTTGCGGCTACAAAATTTTCGAAAGAAAAAAATCGGTAATGACATTGAAATATTGGGGTCCATATTGTTGACAGAGACAAAATATAGGGTCCATATTGTCACTAAAGACAAAATATAGAGTCCAAAATATTAACTTTGAAATATGGGGGTCCAGAAAATAAATACTTTCAAAGTTCGAGGTCCAAAAAGCAAAAAAAACCCTAGAGATACTTATACATTTACTGTTTCACACATATATTTTAACAAATGGAAATATACATAAGTACATATGTCACAGTCACACACACAAGTAAATATGTGCAAATGCAAATGCAAATGCAAATACACGGAAATTAAACACACTTTAAAATCATACGGAGTATTAGGATTTGTGAACTTTTCTAGCAACTAAAAGTATTACCTTAATTGGACGGACATGTCCACAGATAGAATACTATACATGTAATAGGTTAATTATATGGAATGATATTCTTTTCAAATTTAGAAATGCATGCGTTTTCTTTACTTATCAATGCCATTTTTTAAACATGGTGATTTAGTTTTACACTAAATTTTAAGATATATAGCAAGATGTTTATTCATTTATCAATAAAAACTCATTTACAGTTGAACTAGCGTTTAAACTTTGAAAACTTCATTTAAAACTATAAATGCGATTGGTTGTCACAACAACATTACTTGAAAGAATATTATTTTTCTCTAAATATATGAAGGTCAAGTCAATCCAAATGGCAGCCTAAATTGATCAAATATGTCTATATTTTTTTTATGCTAGCTATAGAGTGAATTTTATGAATGTTTCCATAAATATAAACTGTTTATATAAATATAAATTTATTCAAGTTCTAACTATAATATATTCATATACAATTAAATCTATGTCTTCTTTCAATTTAATGTGCAATAAAAATAACTTTAATACTAAGACAAGAAACTTGAAAATATTTACAATCAACTCCTATATATTATTCAAAATGTGGATGCATTTAAGTGGTTGTCAATTGTCATGACAACCATCATATATAAGTAAAATAGTTAAAAATGTTAGTCATACGTGTGTCAAGTTTTATCTTGAATATTAATTTTTTGTTTAACAGAAAATTATAAAATATATCTTTTAAATTATACTTTTTAAAAAAATTAATAAATATTTTTCAAAATATGCTTGATTAGTAGTCTAAAATATAGAGTGTATTTAATTTTTAAATATTTTGTAAAAAAAAACTAATATGTATAGATGAAATTTATTTCATTGTGGTGAATTTTCCCTTTTAAAAATGGAATAGAAAAAAAATAGAAGAGGTAACTATGACTTAATTCCTGAATAGAAAATTGGGTACAAGTTTAAATAAGTGATCTCCCAATTCAAGGAAATGGGCATATTTATGAAAGAAAGGAATTGCCAAAATAGGAGATAACATGGGGGAGTTTTGTTTCGAATTTCAATGCATAAATTAAGGATCTATTCATAGTTAATTTGATGGAGAAATGGGTCATGTTGACTGATCTGATGAGTGATGATTGATCTATCGGTGCGTAGGTTCCTATAGAATTGAAGCTGACGTACAGCTAGGGCTATGCCCTTCTGTCATGGTAATTTTAGGGACGTAGATTCGAAAGGGAAAACAACCCTAAGAAATGCAAGTGAAGCAGCCAGGCATGTAGTTGACTTGTTTGTGAAGTTAGGGGTTACGTTGGCTTGATTGGTTATTAATCCAGGTAAATCTATCGATCCGTATTTGAGAAAGTACTTGTCAAGACCATCGCATTTAATGATGATAATATTTTATTCTCTGAGCTGTATCTGTATGTGACTCTCTCTGTCATCCCGATCCGCCTCATGCTGCACGTACGCCGTCAATAAATACCCACTTGAATCACCCTCCATTGATGCATCCCCAGTCCTCGTTCACTGTTCCCATCTTTTTCTGTCAAACATCTCTCCCATCTCTATCTCTTTTCCTCTTTAAGAAATTAAATTAAGATCGAGTTGAATCATGAAGTTGAGGACGACCTTGTTAGCAGTTGCACTGCTCTCAATTCTTGCAAAAGTAGTGAATGGAAGAGTCCCAGGAAAGTACAGTGCAGGACCCTGGCAAAGTGCTCATGCTACTTTCTATGGTGGAGAAGATGCTTCAGGAACCATGGGTACGTCACGTATTACTTCTTTTCTTTCTTTGCTTTAGAATGTAGTAGCTAGGAATCAAGAGTTTTGATGGTGGGTAAATGAAAAATTTACGTAATGCAGGGGGAGCATGTGGGTATGGTAACTTATACAGCCAAGGGTACGGAACCAACACAGCAGCATTGAGCACAGCGTTGTTCAACAGTGGACTAACGTGTGGTGCGTGCTTTGAGATAAAGTGTGACAATGACCCAGAATGGTGCCTCCCTGGGAACCCATCAATATTGATTACAGGGACAAACTTCTGCCCTCCAAACTATGCACTTCCCAGTGACAATGGGGGTTGGTGTAACCCACCTCGCCAACATTTTGACCTTGCTGAGCCTGTCTTCCTCAAGCTCGCCCAGTACCGTGCTGGAATCATCCCCGTCTCCTACCGCCGGTATGTCTCTGTCATCTCCTCAACTATATATATGCTTTCCATCTCCTAAACATTTTGTCTGATTCCTTGCTTTTTTTGGCTTTGGCTGTTTTGTGAACTCTTATCCTTTTCCGGCCATATATAATTGTAAAAATATATATGCTTTCCATCTTACTACCTTTTATTTTTCTCCCATAACCTTCCTTTCCATTTCGTTTGATAAATGCGTCATCATATGTCTCATCATTTGTGATATATGTACCTTAGCACAGGAGCTAGCTGTTCTTCATTATTTCTTTGGTTTAAACATCCATCACAACATATTTCTCGTTTAAACGCAATATTTACTCTGTATGTGTGTGAATAATTTCAGTTCAACATACTTTCAGTAGAATGAATAAACTTAATTTACGGCCTATTTTAAGCTTTCAATAATTAAAAAAATGGATATGTGTTTGTAAAATTTACTTTAAAATATCATTAGGACATATGGGTAAAGTTTAAAATAATGAGAAAATTAGAAATGGTCAACTCCTAACTAAACTAATGGATCAATCTGAAGCCAAAAGGTACAAAGATCGCAAAGGAAGTGAGAAAAAATTCAAAGTAAAATGAATGTAAGAGTATTTCATATTTAGATATATATACTACCTCCATTCCAAAATATTCATCATTTGACTAAATTTTGAATATTGATTAAATTACAATAAGTTACAATATAAAATTAACATCATTAGAAAGACACATTAATTTGAAATTTCATATCATAACTCATTGTAATTTGAAATTAACTAACGGTGAAAATTTAGTCAAAATGACAAACATAATTTTGAGACGGAGATAGTAGCATTGAATGGAAGCCCATGTATGCATAGTTAAAATTTTCCTTTTTTGTGACTAATACTGTTTTTGTTAAAAGAAGAAGACTCTCTCGTCTCGTGTGAAGAAACTGGAAAGTATAAATTAAAAGTGATGCATTGAGTGGACAGTAGCTCTAATTAAGCCCACCATGACTGTGGAAGTAGGTCGAGATTTTCTTTGTCTTTTGGCTTAATCTGCAGGTAGATCGATCAGGAAGATTCGGCAGATCTTCCCATTATTAATTACTAATTTAGAAGCTCCGCATCTGATCATATATCCACCAGGAAGATCTCAAAATTTTAAGCCATTCATGCGCCCCATACCCCTATACATCAACTTGCCTTCCAATAATTAGTTTATCATTTTCAATAAATATATTGAAAATGATAAATGTCTTGTGCAACACACAAATTACGTGTTTTGTCACTATAGAAAATCTATATATTTGTAAATTAAATTGGAAAATAGTTACATGAATGACTTCTATAACTATAATAATATATATAAATTGTATAAAATCATACATTTATCTATATTTTTTAAAATTTACAAAAAAAAAAACTAAAATATGCCCAAAGGATGATGTTCTTTCGTTAGGGTGTCAATTTTAATTGTTGGCATAGCCAACACATTCCAAGCTTTTTATAATAGATAACTAATAGTATTTGTCAAAAAAATTGGGGTTAAAAATGATAATAAGGATTGATTTCATAAGGGAAAAGACATTTAAACAGTGTTTTGGGTCAAAATAGTTACCATCACCCTATATATATCTTGTCATTTACGAGTACCTTCAAGATTCATGCATGTTAATCAACTATTAATACACAGCAAACTGACAAAAACAATCCATCCCGTACAATCGGGTGCTACTCAAATACTCTACTTTGGAATCATTATGTATTTGGTATGTCATTTAGTTATTGGATTTAGATTCAATAATGAAAATGTCCAGTATCCAAATTTGTCTTCATTACCGTTATTGTGGTAATGGATGATTAGAATTTGGTGTGACTATAAAGTTATCTATGCCCAATTCTATACGACAAAGAAGTTAAAAAAACTTAACGTAATAAGATGCAAAATTAGTGTAAATCCAGCCATAATAATAAAACAATCGAATATTGTATTAATGATTTATAGTGTTCGCTAGTGTTACTTTTGTGTAGATATAAATGTTCTTAAGTAATTAATATATATTACATGTATATAGAGCACGTGTTCTAAAATATTTTGAAAGAATAATCACAATAATAATAGTAAACAATCATAATAAAAAAAAAGTATTTGAAGATACTTAGAATAAACAATCACAAAAATAAGAGTGAATAATCATAATTAAAAAATTCAATAATTATAATAATGAGAGTACATATTTCGAGTTCACCTAATAAATAACAATGATAATACTGCTCTTTTCTTTAAATGCACATTATTTATGAAGTGGCATTTATCAAGGAACCATCCATGAAAGATTTACAAGAGCACCGACCACACTTGGTTCAAATGTCATGTGCATTCATATCATACTTAACTAATTAATACGGTTTAAAAAAATCGATAGCAATTACTGTAATACGGTGCATTTAAACCAGTAATACGAAAATGTTGAATTTAATTAGTAGTTTAAAAAGAAAAAAAAGGAAAAAACTTTGATAGGTATCCATGAATGAGTGGCTAATATTTATGGATGAATTTGTTTGTTAATAACGTACAGAGTGCCATGCAAGAAGAGTGGAGGAATAAAGTTCACACTGAACGGGTCCCGGTACTTCAACTTGGTATTAATCACAAACGTTGCTGGTGCTGGGGATGTGATACGTGTAAGAATCAAAGGTTCCAACACAAACTGGTTGAGTATGAGTCGTAATTGGGGTCAAAACTGGCAATCAAACACCGTCTTGGTTGGCCAGTCTCTCTCTTTCAAGGTCACCACCAGCGACCACCGCACCAGCACTTCCTTGAATTTGGCTCCTGCTGGTTGGCAATTCGGACAAACTTATGTTGGCAAAAATTTCAAGGCCTAGCTTCTAATCTTCCCTCATCTCAATCTCATGTATATCTAATTTAGTTTCACCGTCTTTGTTTTCTCTCTTATTTTTATGGGAAAATAAATGTGGTGAAATAAATATAGATCTACACTACAACATTATTACGTTGTTTCTTTTTTCTTTTTTGGGGGGAGGGGTCTTATATTGTGCCACCGATACCCGATTGCTTCACTATGGAGATTGTTCAAAATTAATGTTATTATTATTATGGCTGAAGCGGTTAAGTGTAGCCCGCAGTCAAGTATTTTAATTGCCTCTTCAATATAATCATATAAATTCAATGTAATGTCAATTTTTCCTAATCAACAACGTAATGGCCTTGTTTGCCAAAATATACGAAATACGTGAAAATTTTCTGGTCAAACCATCTCCAATGGCTTGACACCCACAGTACACTTATCCCCGTCTAAAGACTATGGACATATTCGATTTAAGTGTATATAAGGCAAGATAGAATAACGGCAGATAAATAACAAATAAATAAAGTAATATAGATAGATAAATATTACATTACCTATTTCTTTTTTAATTATAAATAAATTTTGTAAATTAAATAAAGACTTTTAAATATAAATTAGGTAACAATTTTATAGGATAATATTATTTCCTGTTGAAGATTTCTCTCTACGTATATGGAAAGTAGGGTATCAACAAACTTCCAACGACCACCACCAAAGCCGCCAGGACATTACGGTGATGTTGTAGGGGGCGGCCGACCACCAGAATTAAGAGACGGACAAGATAGGACCTTAAAGAAAATGAGATGAGAGGATAGAGAAGCAGAGTTTGTGCAGCGAGAAACTGTGGAACAACCATGGGACTCGCCATTGCCGGATTGTGAAGAAGGCAGATCTGGGATGGCAATGGATGCCAATGCAACTGCTAATCATCACCACCCTACATGGAACCAAGGTACCAATTCTTATTCTACTGCTTTGCTTCGCAATAATCCACATCTAGATCTCATTAGACAAAAGGATTCATGGATCTGTGATAATGAGGATGTCCTCTCGGATGATGATGAAGAGCCCGAAAATAATGATCCTCTATGCCCCGTTATCACGTTATCAACAGAAGAAAAAAGAGTGCTAAGAACCCCTATGAAGAATGCTCTTACTGTTAAACTTTTTGATAAGGGGGTGGGGTACGGTCATCTAAAAAACATTCTCCGCGCCAAGTGGATGCCGAGAGGGGATTTTTCCTTTATAGATATTGGAAATGATTATTTTGTTACCCGCTTCTCATGCATGGAAGATTATGAGCATGTCCTTGTTGGGGGACCTTGGATGATACGTGATAATTACCTAGTTATTCGTAGGTGGGTCCCGAATTTCTCACCTGAAGGAGACTGTAACGCCCCCAGATTCATAAACACCGGATTATCGCTAAATACCTCATGACCCAAAGATTAGTGCAGCGGAGAAATAATCCGAAGGCATTACCGCCGTCCACGTAGGTGGACAAGGCTTATCATACCATCAATACAAGCACCAAGCACAACCAAACTTACAACTTAAGAAAACTCAAACTTCACTCACAACCTTTAAACATCATAATCAACTATCCTAGACAAAACACAAATTAGAGTTTACATCCATTCATCGAAATAGTAAAAATCATCCCGTTATCCAACAGGGGGAGATACATCACCATAATCTAAGCGGGAGGGCTCTTATTCTTGCTACTGAAGGCCTACCTTAAATGGGAATGGATACCCCACTTACTTCTTCGGACCTAGGATCTTGTTGCCCTTGGAGAGAACACTTCCTAAAACAAAAACATAAAACTTTGCAGATGAGTTGACTAAACTCAATACACATACCAGTACAGTGTAAACTTTCACAGTTCATTTTAGTTCGCGCATTTTTAAAACAAAGCATGAAAACTTAATAACCAAGAAACAAAATAAAATAAACATTAACGTCATAAACATCGTCACCATCATCATCATCATAGACCTCAATATAGACCTCATTATAGACCTCATCATATACACTAGTCAGGTCACATGACAGATGCCCGTCGACATCGAAAGTACCTCAGTGCGATTAGCACCATATAACAAGAGACCTCATTATTGAAAGAATAAAACCATAAACTTTCCTTGAGTTAGACATCATGAAATCATTAGCATAAGTAAGAACATGCTTGTTGAAGGGTAGGCAATATGAGTACCTTGAAACTGAACCACCTGAAGAACCACTTGAACTTGAGCGGACTTGAACGGATAGTAGCAACGACCCCTAGAAGGGTACTTGAGATAAGAATAAAGAAAACACTTAAGTTGGGTTCTTGGAAGGTAAGAGTTTCCTAAATAAATTAGTAAGACAAAAACCCTATGAATTTTGAAGGTTTCGGGAATTTTTCAAGATACTTGGAAAGACATAACTCTTTCTATAAATCTTAGAAAACCTTGCAAGATGATATTTTTGGAAAGCTCAAATTAAATCCTACAACTTCCTAATTAAGAGTTCAAACTAAAAATAATGAATAATGGGTGAAACTTAACAATATAGCAAAGTTGTCTCGTGGAATAAACATAGTTGGGAGTGGTATTTCGGGAAACTATAACTCAAGCTCTAAGCATCAGTTGAGTGCACAAGAGTATTCTATGGAAAGCTTGAATTGCATGCTACAACTCTTATGTGACCATAATCTCATATAAGTCCTAGAAAAGCTTCAAAAAGTGTCTAGAATATATCATGATCACCAACATTTTATGGGCAGAACCTCATCACATAGCTAAAAAGAAATGCTCATAACTTTCTCTCTCGATGTCCGATGAATGCTTAAGACCCCATTTCGGAAAGCTTGCGGAATATAATACAACTTTAATTATATTCACAAGTTGATTTGAGCATGGGAAAAGGTCGGGTTTTGGCCAAGAACTTAGGCAGTCACAAAACACTTTCTGGGTAAACTTGGATTATTGTCCCTGTCTTAAAGACCCATAACTCTGACTCCTGGTATCATATAACTACGAAACATACCTTTCCAGAAAGCTCAAGAAATCCTCTAAATCTTTTATGTTAAACACTCTGCCCAAAAAGGCCTCTAAACAGAAGAAAAAAATTGATTTCCAGACTGCCTCAGAAATTCGTATTTGTGTGCAACCCCTCATAGGTTTTGCCATAACTTTTGACATACATATCGAAACCTCGTGATTCAAAAGCCGGAGTTTAGCTAACATCTTAGGCTACCTATTCATATCCTAAAATGGGTCAAATTCACACTCCATACCCTTTGGAATTTCCAGAATTAAAAACATAAAGAAAACCTTCATTTGAGCCACATTAGAGGCATGCAAAGCAAAACATCCCATAATTGAATTCCCTATTCATAATCCATCATGCATCCACATCAAAAGCCATGAAATTAACCAAATTGATAATCTAACCCTAATCTACCCACATGCAAGAGGTTTTTAACAACAATCAAGCACCACCCAAGTCATACTCATCCAATCTTAATCAATTCTTTATGAGACATTTCATCGAATGTTTTATGTGCATCCTAATACACTAAAAATTCATCTCTAATTCACCACTTTAATAACCAAAACTCATTAAAAATAACTCTAAGATTACTTTCAGATTTGAAACAACAATAAACCATCCTAAAAGTGTCATGCACAACACAATTTCAACAATCAAACCTAATTTCACCACTTCTTACTTGGTTTACAACAATTTCAACCTAGTTTACTCTTCAATAACCAACAAGACCCAAGATTATAACTTGCACTCTCATTACTCTCTAAAACAATTAATTCTACCAAGAAATTCATAATCAAGTAACATCCAACTCAATCAAATTTAACTTGAGATATGAGAGTTTAAAAATCACCTTCAAAAGAGGAGAAAAAGAGAGAACCAAAGGGAATTGCGGCAGCAGGGGGTCGGCCACCGTCCGGCGGCGGCAGTGGTCTCCTGGACGCCGGCGGTCGTTGTCTGGTGGTGGAGGGAGAGAGAGAGAGAGAGAGAGAGAGAGAGAGAGTCGGTGAGAGGCAGAGAGGAGAGACAGTGAAAGGCAGAGGAGAGACAGTGAGAGTGGAAGAAGGAGGAAAGATTTCTCTGCCTGGAAAAGTTAGAAGATTACTGATGAAATCAATTAACAATGTTAATTGTTATTTTCCCACTTAAGGCTTATGGGCCTGGTTATTTAGAAGGGTCTAACCTATTTATCCAACAATCCATCTACCTCCCTTTTCTTGTCATTTTCCCTTAACCCAATACCATTAATTTGGGTTCCCAAATAAAATTTTACGAGATTAAACCATGAGGAATTTCGATAATGAAAATTCCATGAGAACTCATGTCCCTAATAGTATCAAATTTGAAAAAAAAAACCCCGAGTACGAAATTACCAGACAAATAATCGGAATATTATAATTTACTTAGAAGGATCGGGGAATCTTATTTGAGGAGTATCTATCGGAAATACTATACTGGAGTAACGGTGGTCATTGTACTGGTCCTGCAAAACACACAGTTAAGAAAATAGAAAAGCACGACTTTGGTTAATAAACTTGATTAATGAGCCTAATTACACGACCTTAAGGTCTAATGAATACGGGATTATTACAAAGACGCCATCACCACTCTGGCTATTTGGGTCCGAATCCCGAGTCTCAGTGTGGAATACTTCCACAAAGACTTTCTGACCCAAAAGATAGGAGCGAAAATTGGGAAGGTTATAAGATTGGATGAACCCATAGACAATGTAGAGAGGGGAAAATTCACAAGACTTTGTGTGGAAGTTGACTTAACCAAGCCTCTCTTGTCCAAATTTCGTCTATATGGAAAGACGTATATGATACAATGAGGGTCTAAATATGATATGCTTCCACTGTGGTGAGCAGGGACATAAGGAGGATAATTGCTCGCTGAAAAATCCACCAACGGAAAATGAAAATCCAGAAGGGTCCTATGCCAAACCACCTGGAGGAAACTGAGTTGTATGGGGGATGGATGAGAGTGAAAAAATTCAGTAGAAAGAAACCAGACCAAAGGCCTGTACCTAAAGAGACTAATAAGAATCCTGACTCTAACGAGAGGGAGGAGGAGGGTAGAAATGTAACCTCTGAAACTCAGAACAACAAGCAAAATAAAGAAGCTGGTGGAAGCACCACTAGGAAGCAGAACCCTTTCATTCTTAACAACAATTCAGGATCGCGGTTTGATATCCTCTATAACATGGAGGAGGAACATGAAGATGATCAAGGATTAGTGGATAATATTCCGGTGGAGAAGGGAGATGTAACCAGTGGGGAAGAGGAGAGGGAGAAGAATCCCCCAAGCCAGAACCAAGCGATAGTAAATTTACATAAGTCGTCATTATTGATGCGGGAAATGAGAATATCCCAACTAATTTCACACCCCTTGTGAACAAAGACAACACAAGCAAAGGAATAAAGAAAGCTGGTAATCAGAGAAAAGAGATGCTCAACCAGAGATAGGTCCTAGAGTGCCTATGAAGCCAAGAAATGAAATTAATGTTGTCCCCAAGTTTGGACTATCCCAGGAGCATTTTCAGCAGACGACTCGCAGTTCCTATATCAATGTGGAAAGGGGTGGCACACATGGGGCGCAAATCCTCATTCAAGTACGGGAACGAGACACAGAAACAATACCAGCAAGGGAAGAAGCTGGTGGACCTGACCCGGGAGATAAGGGAACCAACTCTAAAGAAAGCTCCGGTTTGATCCCAATACAGACAAAGCGAGGATAGGAATGGCCAAAGTGTTATAGACATCTAACTCTCCGATGGTCGGACTCCTTTTTTCTGTTGTTTTTATGGATATGTTGGTTACAAATCAGTCCCAACCAGTTCGAAGTCAAAGGTCTTTTAAGGATCTTCTTGTTTTAGTTTGGAATGTTCGAGCAGCGGGAAGCAAGGATTTCCTTCTCACGCTCAGAGATCATTTGAAAACCCATAAACCTCACATTGTAGCTCTCATGGAAACTTACATAAGCGGTAATAGAGCAGATGCAGTGTGTCGGAAAATTGGCTTTATAAAATGGTTCTGTGTGGAGGCTTGTGGATTCCAAGGAGGTATCTGGATCCTCTGGAATGATGATGCTCTTGCTATTTCTATTTTAGAAATCTCAAACCAATTCTTAACGGTCCTAATGCAACAAAAGGACGTTCACGAATGGATTCTCCTTGTGGTTTATGTAAGTCCTCAAGAACATTTGAGAGGAAGCATGAGGAGAGCGCTTGAGCTTTTTGGGTCCTCAATCTCGTTCCCGTGGCTCCTCATGCGAGATTTTATGAGACTATGTCAATGGATGAACGAAATCATGGAGACTCTGGAATGGCTCGAAGATTCAGAATTTTCTCCAACTGGGTCAACGCGAACGGATTGATTGACCTAGGTTTTTTGGAGCCACAATTCACTTGGTTTAGAGGAATTAATGCTGACACAAGAAAGTATGCAAGGCTAGATCAAGCTTTATGCAATTCCTTGTGGCAGAATACTTTCTCGGAAGGAACTATTCAGCACCCTCCTTTTAACTATTCGGACCATGCTTCACTCCATTTGAATGTCTTTGGAGGCTCAACCCAAATGGGCCCAAAACCTTTCAAATTTCAAGCTGCATGGCTCCAACACAAGGATTTTGGTGATTTTATTGAGTCAAGCTGGAACTCTGAACAACATTGCGTTGAGACGCTTAAGAACCTTTCCACACAGCCTACAAAGTGAAATAAGGTGGTGTTTGGCAATCTTTTTAGACGAAAGCGGCGAATCTGGGCTAGATTGCATGGAATTCAAAAAAAGCTGCAACTAGGAGGACATGGCCACCTTGAGCGGTTGGAAAAAATCCTTCAGCTGGAACTCAAGGAGGTTTTAAACCAGATTGACGCCTTCTGGTTCCAAAAGACAAGAATGGATGCTATTAGAAATGGAGACAGAAATACTAAGTATTTCCATCTCAGTACCATTATTAGAAGAAAGCAAAATAGGATCGAAATGCTGCAGGATGAACAGGGAACCTAGATAACTGAACCCTCTTAGATCCAACACCATGTGCAGAAGTATTTTAAAACTCTCTTCACAGAAGAATCCATCTTATTAGAGAGACTTCCTCCCGAGGGAATGTTCCGTGAGCTAAATGAAGAAAAGGTGATTCTACATCGCAATTATTCGAAAGAGAAAATTAGAGATGCCCTGTTTGCAATGCATCCTAATAAAGCACTAGGCCCCGATGGTTTCCATGCTTTATTCTTTTAGAATCCGGGGCAAAGGTGAGGGACTCAGTTACCCAGCTTGTACTTCAGGTTTTAGGAGGAGAATTTCCAACCAACCTGAATCATACTTTTTTGGCCTTGATCCCGAAAGTGGCCCACCCTCAAACTGTCAAGCAACTCAGGCCAATCAGTCTATGTAATGTAATTTATAAGGTGATCACGAATAGCATTGTGAATCGTCTTAAACATGTTCTCCCTGACATCATCTCGCCCACTCAATCTAGCTTCGTTCCGGGACGCCAGATAAGTGATCACATCATTGTCCTCCAAGAATTTATTCATTCTATGAGAACCAAGACAGGTAAGGAAGGCTGGATGGCAATCAAATTGGATCTGGAAAAGGCCTACGACAGGGTAAACTGGAATTTTCTGCGTGACACTCTAATTAATATGGGTCTTCCTAGAATAATGGTGGAAGTGATCATGAAATGTGTGAGTACTTGCACTATGAGCATCCTTTGGAATGGGGAAGCAACAGAGAGTTTTCGACCATCAAGAGGGATCCGTCAAGGAGACACTTTATCCCCCTATCTCTTTGTGGCTTGCATGAAACGGTTAGCGCAGATTATAAATTGTGAAGTGGCGAGAGGGGCTTGGAAGGCTTTTCCGACTAGTAGGATGGGTCCCAAAGTCTCAAATTTATTTTTCGCTGATGATGTCATGCTGTTTGCGGGAGCCTCTAGCGAGCAAGCAACGATTGTCAAAAATTGTCTGGAATTTTTTTTTTGTGAAATTTCCGGTCAAAAAATCAGCTTACAAAAATCAAATATTTTTTTTCTCCCCCAACACTCCAGCTGAGGTGAAAGATAGTGTGTGCACTATTCTGGGATTTACCCCAACGGATGATTTGAGAAGATATCTCGGGGTCCCAACCTTACATAAACGGGTGACTAGAGCTACCTACCAAGGAGTGCTTGATATAATTGATGGAAGGCTTGCAGGGTGGAAGGCGAAGTATCTTTCTTTTGCGGGCCAAATAACTCTAATCGAATCGACTATTAATGCAATCCCGGGCTACGTGATGCAAACTGCAAAAGTCCCGAGGTCTGTCTGTGACGAAATTGACAGAAAAATTAGAAAATTTCTTTGGGGTGATGTGAATGGAAATTGAAGAACCCATCTTGCTAATTGGAAACTTGTTACTACAAGCAGAGAAAGAGGGGGGTTAGGTCTAATTGCAATGAGAGATCTCAATGATGCTTATATGGTAAAGCTTTGATGGAGATTCTTAACTAATGAAGGAGATCTTTGGGCTAAGATTCCACAAGGTAAATATTGCAAAAATCAACTAAATTTAGATATTAATGAACTTGCCCCCCTCTACAAATGCTCGAATTCTTGGAATGGAATTGCAAGTTCTAGTCATATCTTGTGCAAGGCACCATGGTCTCGGTTGGGGATGGAAGATCAACCAAATTCTGGATGGATAAATGGGCAGATTCTGAGCCTCTCATCAACCTAGCAATCTTGTCGATTACTGAAGGGGAAAGTAACAATATGGTAGCTGACTACTGGGACAATCTGTCCAGTTGGAAGCTTGCAGATTTTGCGGCGCGACTGCCCAATATAGCCCTCCAAAAAATCACTAGGCTCGAACTGGCTGAAGAAGGAATAGCGAATAATTTCATATGGACTAATTCTCTGACCTGTGATTTCAAATTGTCTTCGGCGCTTGAAATTATTCATGGTCCTACATATGAAGAAGATGAGGGAGCATCGAAGTGGCGTCGTATTTGGAAACTCCATGTTCCTCAAAACATAAGGTCTTTTCTTTGGCTCCTTTGGCATAACAAGCTCTTAACAAAGGAAAATAGGGTAAAGAGAAACATGATATAGCAATGCTTGTGCGGTTTGCGGTGACGACAAAGAGGACATTGATCGCCTGTTCCAGCAGTTCCCGAAAGTGAGGGTTGTGTTGGAGGAAATGGAAGCAGTAGGCTATGGGGTGAAGGATTTCCATCAACCTTTAAAACAATGACTTCTTAACAACATCACGCAAACGTATCGGGCTGACCAAAGGCCGGTGGCATTTGCTGTTATTCTTTGGAACATCTGGCTCTGGAGGAACCGACGCACTCTGGGTCGATATGATAACTTCTCGAACAACCAAGGACAATGGTTGTTGGATGAGGTTGCTCGAGTCTGGGAAGCTTTTATGCGTGATGAAGTGCAGTTAACAGCGCGCGGTTATTACATCAACGATCCCAGTGAGCACAGGCTGCATTGGATTGGACCGGGGCTGGGTGAATTTCAATTATGCACGGACGGGTCGGTTCGAGGAGATCCAAAAATTGGTGGAGCAGGCGGTGTGATCTCGGGCGCAGGAGGTAACTGGGTTGCTGGATTTATCAAGTGTCTGGGTATTCAATCCCCGCTAATGGTGGAACTCCACACTGTGGTTGAAGGTCTTAAGCTAGCGAAGGGGCTGGGCTTCAAGAAAATTGATTTGTAGGTTGACTCTCTCACGATCCATCATATGATAATAGGAGAAGGTGTTTATGCCAATGCGGGGCTCAACAATTTGATTTCGCAATGCAAGATGTGGATCAAAATGACAGACTGGAAGGTGAATATTGTAACTTGCTATCGTGAAGCGAACCATATTGCTGATAAACTAGCTAAAATAGTTGTAGAAAGAAACAATCCAAATGTTTAATATTTTAATGAACCACCTGTTGAGGTTCTGGAGTGTTACCGTCGTGGTGGGACGATGAGATTAGCTTGAGTGTATGATGGAGATCAACAATCAACAAGAACAATAGCCTTGAACACCAAAGAAATGGATATGACCTTAAGCAAGGAGAGTCCACAACTCTAGGCCTAACATCTCACCATGATTATCAAAGGTAATCCACTAAATAATCACTAAAGGAATGACTTGAATCACCACCAAACTTGATTGGATAAAGATAACAAGGATTGAGAGAAAGCAAGGGAGGAACCCTAACAATGCTTAGCATTACATTCAAATAAAAAAAACTGTCAAAATATTAGAAGGGAGGGGGTATTTATAGGAAAGGGGGGAAAAAATCAAAACACAGCGTTTTAACACGAAATCACGCGTAAAACAGTTTCGTCACGGGGATTACGGCGGTCGTCACGGGCATGACGACCTGGGTGAGCAGGGTCACGAGCGTGACCATTGGTTTTCGTGGGCGTGACGGAGCTTCCGGAACAAAAAACGAAACTGTCGTGAGTCGTCACAGGCGTTACATTGGGTGGTAGCGGGCGTGACGATCTGAGCAGTTTTTCTGCCGACTTCAAATGTGCATAACTTCTTCATCATCCGAACTCCGTTTTAGGTCCATAAGATATCGATGGAAGGCTCTCGGTGTGTACTTTAAGCTCCCGAAATTTCAAGTCCATCAAAGTTTTATTGAAGGAGTTATGACCCAAAGAGTGAAGACACGTCCATTCCAACAACCCACGTTGACCCGTTTACGCTTATTCTTGCCGAAGGACTTCGAACCCTTTTAAAGGCCCGAAGTAGGTCCCAATGTGAACCCGTAGCTCCACTCCCATGGTCCGGGATCCCATTTGAAGTGGATACCACACTCGGGGATGACCCGAATACGACTCCAAGGCCCCGGGTCCACCTTGAAGTGGACTCCACACCCGATCTTGGAGTTATTTCGCTCGTGTTCTCGGGAGGGGGTGCGGGTAGACTTGAAGGCCATGGATTTCAGGGATCGCGACCCAGCTCGATACGCTCCATACTCCCCTTCTTGAAAAAGAGTTGCCCTCAACTCTTGGGAGTTACAATGAAGGCATTTCCCATTACTCGGCCACCCGTTGCTTGAACCCTCCAACAAACCGATCGATGATCACACTATGAAATCCACCCTGCTTGAAGAAGTAGGGATTCTGGAAGAGGTTTGGGGGTGAAAGACAAAGGACAGAAGGAGGAAATTTTTGAGGAGTTAGGGAACGCTCAACCTCACTGAGCTTGTCATTCGGTAAAGACAAAGTTATGGATACTTGTCCTCACCAAGAGCACACTCATCCCGTGTTTCGCTCGATAGGAGGTTCCTCAACTCACTTCTTACCCAGGTTTTGTTTTTGTGGGTTAACAGTGGTTTCAAAGGCATAGGAAGGACATGGTGTAGGAAACACCAATTGAGAGGAATAAGAGCATCAATATCACTCCGGAATAGGGAAAGTAGCAAGGGTGTGATGGACAACGACCTAACCAACATCTTAATAGAGTTCTCGAACAACCAATGACGACCAAACAATGTGTACGACCCATTCAAAGAGTTCATATCACTATGACCCATGTGCAAACAATATTCATTGAGGGACGACACAAACGACGAGCTAATAAGCATTGGTTGAACTAGAATCAAGGTATCATCAAACCCAATTTTTCCACTAGGCACCAAATGAATACCAAGATTCCTAGCATGCCACTCAAAACATAGTGAATTTTGGATCGAGGACATCACATGCTCATCATGAAACTTATCATGCCAACAAACATTCTCAAACAACCAATGTCTCCCAAAGATTTTGCATGACTCATCCGAAGACTCTACACCACAATGTCCATCTTTCAAATATGATTCAATAAAGTTCATAGGAGAGTCTTCGGTTACCTTGTTCTTCCCATGGAGAAGAATTTGAGTGCCCACGGATGGAAGGAAATGTGAGTCACCTCCATTGATGTTTAATTCCTCGATTGGTTGCAATGATAAAACCAAAGGAGTCTCTTCTTGAGCCTTTTCAACATTGATGGGAGGAAGGGCAAGGTCGACATTCGCATCCTCCTCTTGGCTTGGAACTTCATCAATCTCACCATGTACACCAATAAGCTCATGAGGTTTCCCTTCAATGTTCGCAAGGACATTAACCCCGGCTATTGAACTCTTGCCATTCTCATTGGGAAGATCATAAATGACCAAGCCATGAGAGGTGTTGGTAACAACTTCGTTGTTGCTTGGCTCCTCAAAAAGCGAAGTCATGATGATCATCGGAGTCTCTTGTTGGGATTAGGGGTGTCTAAAACCGGTTAACCACAATTTCGGTTAACCGCATATGCGGTTAACCGCCTTTGCGGTTTACAAATTTTATAAACCTAAACCTAAACCGCTTTATGCGGTTAACCGGTTTGTGGTTAACCGCATTGATAACATGGTTAACCGCTTATTGGGTTCGGTTTATGGTTAACCGCCGGTTTCTAGTTATTTAAAGTAACAAGTAAGGAAGAAAAATTAACATTTTGCTTCAAAATTTCTAATTTTGCACCTAATTTAATCAAGACCGGTTAACCGTGGTTAACCATTTCACAAAAATGCAAAACCGAAACCTAAATCGCTTATACCGGTTTGGTTAACCTAAACCACAATTTTCAAAAAATCCAAATGGTTAACCGCTTTAACCGGTTTGGTTTATCCGGTTTTGCGGTTTGGTTTTTGGTTTAGGTTTTTGTTGGACACCCCTAGTTGGGATTCTTCAATGAGGGAGAGGGAGAGAGAAAGGTAGGGGTTCTCGTCCTCCTCTGGGCATGAAGCTTCAACAACATCATTAATGGGCTCACAAGGACCAAGGAAAGCTCCCTTGTTGGGCATTAGATCGACCTTTGCTTGCTTAACTTCTCCATGCCTATCAAGTGATGAAATAGATTCATGATAGACCTCTCGCTTGTAAGTGTTAGGCAAGAATCGTCGATTCATCAATCACTTAAGTCGTACCCATGAAGTGATCTTTGCTCGACCCTCTTTAGCGCGTTGTGCCTTGACATTCTCAAACCAAAGGGATGCAACCTTGGTGAGTTTCGATCTAGCAATCTTGAAGACATGCTCATCGTTATACCCCTTAGTGTCAAAATTCCTCTCCAAGATTTGGACCCATTCAAGATAGTCTTCCGGGTCGGTGTTGCCATTGAATTCTGGAAGTTTAGCCTCGAGACCATAGAATCCATTTCGTGGGGGCTTTTCAACAGCTTCTCGTCGAAACGAGCCTCTATCATCGTCACTCGACTCGTAGAAGGGAGTTGGACGGATAGGGCTACAAAGGGACCTTCTTCGTTCACCTCGGGGTTGTCTTTGATACCCTTGGGCAAGATTGTCCATCCGCGCCGCAATGGCTTCAAGAGTATTTTGAATGTTCGTGAATCGACTCTCGAAACTCGGCTTAGGGGCCATAACAAGATTATGGGTGAAGGACGGATTGTGTTTTGCGGTATTTTGTGGAGTTTTGAGGTTATTTTGTAGTTGGGTAGTGTTTGGCTAAGGGTTCTTTGTGTTTTTTTCACTCAGACATTTCATCAAACACCTTGCGTGCACTATTTTTCAACTTCTTCTCAATGCTCCAAATGACTTCAAACCCAACAAATACAAACACAATGCAATATATTTCAACACAATTTGATAGCAATGGGGTTGGGGAACACCAATATTTGCATACAACTCACAAAACTCAATACTAGAGAACACTACTTGCACAACAATGGAGAAAACTCAAGCTAGATGAAAAACCAAAAGCTCTGATACCAAATGGAGTGTTACCGTCGTGGTGGGACGATGAGATTAGCTGGAGTGTATGATGGAGATCAACAATCAACAAGAACAATAACCTTGAACACCAAAGGAATGGATATGACCTTGAGCAAGGAGAGTCCACAACTCTAGGCCTAACATCCCACCATGATTATCAAAGGTAATCCACTAAATAATCACTAAAGGAATGACTTGAATCACCACCAAACTTGATTGGATAAAGATAACAAGGATTGAGAGAAAGCAAGGGAGGAACCCTAACAATGCTTAGCATTACATTCAAATAAAAAAAATTTTAAAAAAACTGTCAAAATATTAGAAGGGAGGGGGTATTTATAGGAAAGGGGGGAAAATCAAAACACAGCGTTTTAACACGAAATCACGCGTAAAACAGTTTCGTCACGGGGATTACGGCGGTCATCACGGGCATGACGACCTGGGTGAGCAGGGTCACGAGCGTGACCATTGGTTTTCGTGGGCGTGACGGAGCTTCCGGAACAAAAAACGAAACTGTCGTGAGTCGTCACGGGCGTTACATTGGGTGGTAGCAGGCGTGACGATCTGAGCAGTTTTTCTGCCGACTTCAAATGTGCATAACTTCTTCATCCGGACTCCGTTTTAGGTCCATAAGATATCGATGGAAAGCTCTCGGTGTGTACTTTAAGCTCCCAAAATTTCAAGTCCATCGGAGTTGTATTGAAGGAGTTATCGCCCAAAGAGTGAAGACATGTCCATTCCAACAACCCACGTTGACCCGTTTACGCTTATTCTTGCCGAAGGCCTTTGCGGTTTACGAATTTTATAAACCTAAACCTAAACCGCTTTATGCAGTTAACCGGTTTGTGGTTAACCGCTTTTGGAAACAAGAAACCGAAACCAAGCTGAAACCGCATTGATAACATGGTTAACCGCTTTTTGGGTTCGGTTTATGGTTAACCGCCGGTTTCTAGTTATTTAAAGTAACAAGTAAGGAAGAAAAATTAACATTTTGCTTCAAAATTTCTAATTTTGCACCTAATTTAATCAAGACCGGTTAACTGTGGTTAACCGTTTCACAAAAATGCAAAACCGAAACCTAAACCGCTTATACCGGTTTGGTTAACCTAAACCGCAATTTTCAAAAAATCTAAATGGTTAATCGCTTTAACCGATTTGGTTTATGCGGTTTTACGGTTTGGTTTTTGGTTTAGGTTTTTGTTGGACACCCCTACCTGTAGCTCCACTCCCATGGTCCGGGATCCCATTTGAAGTGGATACCACACCCGGGGATGACCCAAATACGACTCCAAGGCCCCGGGTCCACCTTGAAGTGGACTCCACACCCGATCTTGGAGTTGTTTCGCTCGTGTTCTCGGGAGGGGGTGCGGGTAGACTTGAAGGCCATGGATTTCAAAAATCGGGACCCAGCTCGATACGCTCCAGGTTCAATATCTGTTACACATGGACCACTTGAAGGCCCGTAGAATAAAGTGGGGCTTTGCCCCTCCTTTGCCACCAAATATATATATATATATATATATATATATATATATATATATATATATATATATATTAGGTAAATGTATATTGAATATGTAAGATAGGTAAGATAAAGTAAGGTGAAGGTAGGTCAATTTCACTCACTATTCCAGAAACACAGCAACCCACAATGTAACAAAATGTGTTTCTTAACACTACTCATACCATTGCTTCAAAGTTGTTCATGTCTTTCATAACACAACTCATACCACCGCCTGAAACTTGTCCATCTCTGAAGGCATCAAAGCTTATGGCAGCAATTTGACATAATATAACATACTAAACACAGTTGATCTATGACAATATTTTAACGAGACATAACAATGTAATTGGCGTCTGAAGACCAAAACCATTCTTTAAAAGACCGCAAAAGTCAACTTATATCAATTAACACATGGTGATGTAATTAGGAAACCAAAGGAGACGGCAATAGAATTCAAGAGATTCCAGGAAGTGGTTTCAAAACCACCGAAAGTGTCGGACAAATTAAAACAATGATAACAATTACCAAGTAATGCAACTAGCTATGCCCACCTGCGTTCATACCCAGCCTGAAGTCCCTCAGTTGGGAGCCTGGAGGCCCCCATCTACTAGCTTACCTGGCTCCTGTTCTTATTGCTTGGATTCACCCCTCCTCATCTACCAATGACTGTCCATCATCTCACCCTAGGTTAAACTTAAAGGAGGCATTGATGCTCTTGTTCATTATCTCCAACAAAATGTGAATGACAACACAACCTTAAATTATTACAGCTACAAAAAAACAGGAAACTCCAAAATCCATGGAAAATGGGAAGTGATACAAATAGTTGGTCCTGTTTTGTGTTTGTTCTCAAGTTCATCTAACAAGTAGTGCAAGCTTAATCTGGTGTAGGAGCACCTTGGTTGAGCTCCGCAAATCTCAGCCCAACACGCATCGAGTGCTTCAGAAATTTCTCTGCACAACGCTTGACACAGGTCTCCTCTTGTTTGTCTAGGGTTTTGCGTCTGAAGGTGTCCACACAATCGGTGAAGCATCTCTCCACAAGAGAATTGTACATCCTTAAACTGAAAGTTTTGAACAAACAGACAATCAATCAAACAAGCAAACTCATTCAAACCCATTTCAATCAAAATAAGTGCCCTGAAATACAGGAAAGCAGCACATACAATAAGAGCAAGAAATGGAAGCAAGCATTCACATACAACAGAATCACAGTGGCCCACAACTATTCCAGGTGTATGAAGGATCAATATACTTTCTAGGCCAGTATTTGTGGTAAAAGATCCATACTTCATCCTAAATCAACTTGGTCTTTCCATGCTTCCTAATAACGAAGTTCAAATTGAAAAGGGAGACGGTCTACCCAGATACTAGCTAATACCACTATAAGAATTAGTACTGATGCCAGGCTTTGCCAGCACCTTCACTAGTACCCAAATGGGAGGTCCAGTTCTCCCATCAGGCTATGATGTCAGACTTTGCTGTAAGATTGAACATGGTGAAGCAACCAGTCTGGCATGGATCTTGCACTACATGTGGATTGTCCACCCAGGGGCTAAACTTATCCAACCAAAACGATAAATAGGTTCAACAAAATACTCAAGTCCCTGACATTGTCGCATTTTGCCAGCTCTGTTGAAAATGGATAGAAAATTTAAGCTGACAAAATATAAGCACCCACAAACGTAGATGGACATGCTTGCTTCTACCAAGGAACAATAATTTGAACCAGTGAGCATACACGGCAGAGCATGATATGCAGCCAAAAGTTAAACTCTGGAATCCAACTTTGAACTTTGCCTCTTGGCTCTAGGACAAAGTACCAACTCTGATGTCCCTCAGAAGCGTAAATCTATATTCCTTTATCCTAAAATAGGCATAAAGAAAAGAAACCACCTTAGCCATTGTAGTTTGGAACACAGACGGGTAAAAAAAAATTTTAAAAAAAAACTAAAAAAAAGGCAAAGTTACACAAGATGCAAGTCAGTGCAAACTCTATGAATCAAAGACATCCAGGGTCTGACATCAACAAAGATGGCAATCTAAATTCTTATCATTGTAGTAGTATGGTATATTACAGCAGGATAAGTTTCATAATTAAGCCCCCAACTTTTCAAGGACTTACGTTCTTTATTCCCCTACAAGTACATGTCTCATACACTAAAGTAGATGCTTCAAGCAAACATATGTTGCTCCGACTAGTAGGCATTCTCCTTGCCATACCTATCTCGACACGACAACATGCAGGCACTGGCACAAAATGCAGGTCAAATATGGTAAGTGATCACCGGACACTAGGATCTCCAGCAAGATGAAACAGCTATAGGAGGAAGAGGGGAAGTAACGTGCGAAGAAGCAGCACGCGAAGTGACAGAATTTGTTTCCATTCATGTTTCTCTCCCTTGTTCATGTTTGTGCCTGATACAATATCTACTGCTCTCTCTACCTCTCTTTCCTCTCAGTCTTAACGCACAAGGCAGTGCAAGTAAACTAGGGTTTCGTAATGAATCGGTGATGTCTGGAAGATGCCGTGGATATGTGAGTTGTGAGGTATTGGACATAGGCTTTTTTTTAATTTTCTAATAAAAATGGGAAATGTAAGTGCAAAGTCATGGACTGACATGTAGCACAGCACTTATTTACTATTATTTTTTTATAATGTTAAGCACTACATCAACACTAAACCTCAGCCTAATGTTAAGCACTACATCAACACTGAACCTCAGCCTTATAACAGGCAAGGTAGGGGCTACACAAGCACCAAACTAAGCCCAACAAAGACCTAGCCCTAAAAGCTGGCCCGCAAGGAACCTTCAAGAGCACCACAATATTCCCCAAGGACTTACAGCCACAGTGATTCAACCCTGGTGGGGAAGACAAACCTTTAACTGCCATACCAATAGAGCACTAGGCTTATTTAATAATAGGCTTTACAAGGATTCACTTTTTTTTCAAGTTTGTTGTTACTAAAACTCAACTGTATAAATTCCTATTTTAAATAATATTTTTCCACTAAATATGCATGTTAAAACTCAAATGTTTATCAACCAAATAACAATTCTAGTTTTTTTTATCCGTTATAAGTAATCAAGTTAACAAGCAAAACAGACAATAAAAACAAATTAGTAGTCTCCATGTCCGTGTCTGATTCTCCAACACACTGCACGCATCCAAAGTTTCACCTGAATCCAAATCAGACAAGCAAATCTGAAGATAGGCACCCATGCTCAACACTCGTATCCAAGTCAGAGCAACGTAAATGTAAACCATAGATACTCAAATTCTAAGAAATGGGCACTGCCAATGCATTTAGGTGAGACTTGGGGAGAATGCCTGTTGCACATGCCTTTTGTCATTCCTAACTTGTTTACCAACTCCTAAAAAAGGGTATCAAGAACATAGAGCTTGACCAGTCTAATGTCCAAGTAGCACACATGACAAGATGAGCTATCTTGGCAATCAAAGAAAGGACAATTATACATGTTTCACACATAATCAATCTCCACCCTTCTCAAGACTTCAATTCATGTAAGTGTCTTCTTCATATTTGAATTTGATTTGGACTAATTTGTATCTATTGCTAGAAGTAATGGAAAAGGGAAACATCTATAGCCTATTGACCAAAGCTTCCACCACCAATTATACGAGTTAGCAAAACAAAACTGGAAGTATTTGTTCAACATTGACTGCTTCCCCAAACTGAAATAGACAACAAGGGAAGAGAGGTTTTTCCTCTTGTCTTGTCCACACAAACTGTACAATTCGGAAGTGAAAAGGCTAAATGAGGGGGACAAAAGAACATGTTATATGCAATTAGTATGACACCAACAACAATCAGAAAGCAAAAAGTTCCAAGATAGGGATGGAAATGAGTCAAGTGCATCCTATGAAAGGTTTATGAAATCCAAGGAAACTCCAAAACTTCACCCATGAAAAGCTAGAGTAAGCTTGGCTAGATCAAAAGCCTTTGTAAATTTACCAAAAACGGGAAAAATGTTAAATAGGCAATAAGTTAACCTCCGAATGTGATCCAATCTATAAACAACCAATCATACCAGTCACTAAGTTCAGAACATAATTCATGTGTTCATAAATCACCCTTTGTTATCCTAGGTTAGCAATTTCGCTTCATCTAACAATCACCATGTTTGCAATCTCCTACCTCTACCACTTAGTTTATCCCAAAAAAGCCCCGAGCATAGCCACTGCGCTTTTTCATGTTAAACCCCTAACCACTTCGAAAGCATGGGATTTTAGGGCGTTTTAGCATGGTATGGGGTGTGGAGCTCAAAGGCCCTTTGCATCCTAAGTTGTTTCTCTCCGTCGCCTAAAAGTAACTCTTTCCTTCCTTGTCTGCTCTTCCATTCCTCTACCTCTTTCGAGCTTATATAGCTGGCTTCCTCTCCCTCTTTTTCTTCATGTTCCTGGTTCCTCTCTCCTATTTTTCTTCCTCTGTGGAATCCTCTGTTAACCACGTCTGTCTGTTTTCTTTAACTTTTTCGGTTTTTTGCTAATTAATCCTAAAACATCTTTTTTAGGGGTTTTCATGTTATGCCCCGTGCGCGAAAATCCGGCACCTGCATTTCAAAACCCACACCCAAAGCCCCAAGAGTTTTTGCTCTCTTTTACGATGCACGCTCTTTTAATAAAAGTTCTACCATGCACCACCATCCTTCACATGTGAGCTATGGTGTCAATACTCACAATGATGAAACAGTTTAAAAGATACTTGTTTCATCTCACCATTCAAATTTAAGCATATTTTTCCATGTCACAAATGAACTTCATAAGTGCCATTGACCTTTGTGATTGAGCACAATGCATTACATCTACTCTGACATCATAGTTTCCATAGGGGTGTGCACAGTGTACTCCAGTCCGGTATATTAAAAAGACCAAGCCAAAACATAAAAGTACAGTTTGAAAATTTCTCAAACCAAACCGAACCAAACCACAGAAACCCAATCACCAAACCAAATGGTTCGGTCACACCTCTGTTTCAAAATGAATCCTAATGTATTAACCTTAAATTGATTACAATTTTTGATGAAAAATTTTTTAATACTTTAATAAATGATAGAAAGAGAAACTCAGTTTCAAAAGGAAAAAGCTTCCTAATTATTGTTAACAAGTTTGATTAATGTTTTATCTGACATAAAACACAGTAACTTTTTAAAGCATTTATTTGTTTCCAATTTTTATTTCATGTAAGCTGAAAACAAAACCATAAATCACATACAGAAAATCTAAACAAAACCACAGATTTTGGCACCGACGCACCGTAAACTAAACCAAATCATAGAACTCCAATTTGGTTCCATTTGATTTATGAGTTTAACTGTACTTTCCACACCTCTAGTTCCAAATCCAAGCTAAACAAGGCCAAACATTTACTCCCATTTCCCATTACCAACATACACCAAATTGTGAAAAGTGTAATATTGTTTCCACTATCTATGACAGCTATTACCACATACCACTGCATCAGTGCATCTTCCCACTTCAATTTTCAGGCATTCATTGTTCTCCCAAGTGAATAAAACTGTAAACGTAGAAATGTTTTGGTCCTCCATGTTTTACCTGGTTTTGGAATCAATTTTACCAATTGAACAACTACTGAAACAATATATGTATACATATGATAGATAAGTTAGTGAACTGTGTCTACCCTGTGTGCAATGTCTATTGAAGTCATGAGCTGTCTGAAGTACTACGGCATCTTAAAGCATGTTTATTATATTTAAAATAACTAGTGCATTTAAAAAGAAAATGAGATAAATTTCAGTTATTGCCTGCATCGAAGCAATCATCATGCAGGAAAGAAAGGAAATCATAGATAGAAATTAGCTCTCTTAAATTAATTTATATCTCTCCAATTCTCTGATGAGGAGCAATTCCTTAATGAAGACCATACATATTGCACTACTAATCCTCCGTAGTAGATTTACATATCTTCGTCCCCAATAGAGCATCATCATCCATCCAACCCTCAATTCTCCAACCCTCAATGCACTGAGACAAACAACAATAAGAAAACTCTAACTGTGGGTCCTAGTTTTTGTGAAATTTGCATTGTAACGATAAAATCAATAACAAATTCCCGCGGAGTATCCAATTTTTACTCTTTTTGCAGTTCAATTCGTCACTGGATTCGTGTAATGCGTAATTTCTAAAGACAAACAAGTATATGTGCAATAACAAGGATCAGAAAAGGAGAAGCGGGGGAGAGAAAACCTGTCACGGATCTGGAGCTGATCGATCATGGCGGCCATTTTCATTTGATCTTCCTGAGGCAGATTGTTAAGGTCACCAAGCATACTCTTATCCATCTTTTCTCTCTGTCGCCAAACCCCAGCCGAGTCCCCTCCGTCGATTTGTTTCAACACCTAAAACGCTAAAACCCTAGCCTTACCCTTCAGGCCTTCACCCAGACTTCCTTTTTTTTAAGCCGCCTGCCTTAAAATATATACACGGGTGCAGGGTGCGTCGTACGCACCCATGTACTATATCTATACTTAAGCCCCTCTTTTTCCCTTTTTCCTTTTTTTTTTTTTTTGGGGGGGTGTCCCAAGTCCCAAACTTGCGCCATCCATATTTAAGGGCTGAGCTAAGGAAAATTGGAGTAGAATTTGGCCTAGGCGATGCTGCCATGGCTTGATTCTAGCCTCTTTTTCAAAGGCCAGATATAAATGGGCCCCTGGCCTAGCTCCTCTCATGGCCGCATGGCCTAGGGATTAGTTTAGTGGCTCATGTGTCCTTCTTGGCTCAAATTTGGAAGTGGGTTTGTTATCGATGCATTGTTAAAATGATTTGACTAGGCTTTGAGTGAGTTTACATGATCGGTGCACAACAGCAATGGTTTGGGATTAATCTAGGATTTATCCCGAGAGCAGGCGACCAATACTTGTGTGATGCACTCTACATCACCAAACATTTGGTGTCTCCTCTCACCTATGTTACACTCCAAGATTTCCTTGAAGTCCGACGACCTATACCTCACACACTTTGCCTATAAATTTCATATAGGTGAAGTGCACCGAGGCGAGAACATGTGGTATCTCATCGTATCCCAAAACTTAGTAATCCATAAACATTAGAGTGTTGGTTAGGATTAATCCCGCATTTGTATGCTATGTGCTTGTTGTATCCATCTTGTAAAAAGAGTTGAGTCAACCCAGTTAGTGTCGCATATCACATTAGCCCGCATAGAATCACTTAAGGAACCAAAGAAATGGGCACTCTACTTTTGTGGACTCATCTTTGACATGGCTACCTTATTGTGTAGCTCATGTAAAACTCACAGGCTCTTTCCAACCCAATTATTTTTGCTGGATCACCCAATCAGGTTTCCCAAGTCCGAATCCAGTATCTTCGTTTTGTCCGGTCCTTTACGATGTTCTTGTGTCTAAATTCCCATTGCATCTCTCACTTGGATCTAAGCCCATAAACTTGTTATGACTTGATCCAAGTAAAGACTCAATGGTTATTCTTGTTGCATATCATCATATTAGGCCCACATAGAGTTAGGTCGTGCACTCCCAAAAGTGGGCAAGTCATCCTTGTGTCAACATAAAGGCGTCGAGTCCATTAGGGTCCCATGCAGGTTCTCTAACACATGCATGCATCGGGTTGAGAGTGTTAGAGTCGGTTGTCGAGTCACTAAAAAATTTCCATACAAGCAAGATAGGAGATCGACTCCAGGCCCATATAAGAGATCCACGCACTAGTTGATTGGTTTCGAATCCGATCTACAACCCGTCTACCACTCAAGCTAGAGCTCGTATTATGGCTAAAGATCGATTCCAAGAGATCCCTATCCAAGGCGCTGAAGCTAACATCTCAAAACAACTGGAGGATCTCTACACTAAGATGCAAGGCCTAGTCTTTGCAAACTCCCTTGCGCAAGAGCAAAAGATCAGGAAAAGGCTCCACGAGCAACAGCAGGTGATGGACGGCATGCAACAAGCCATCACCAAAATCAATGAGAAATTGGGCCTGAGTCTGAACTCGTCAAGACACCTACGGGAGATGAGTCAGGAGGTCCGGAACATTCAAAGGAAGATATAAGTTAGTCTCAAAAGTTCCCAAAGACACCGGAGATCTAAGGTAGCTTTTATATATATATATATATATATATATATATATATATATATATATATATATATATATATATATATATATATATAATGAGAAGGGAGTTTTTGTGAGAATAGAAGAAGGGGCAATCCTAGCCCTTGGTTCAAAGATCTAGGGTGGATGTAATTATTTGTTTTATCTTTATTTCTAATGGGAAAGAAAAATAATTAGGGAATTGTTTTTTTTTGTTTGATGTCCTCACGTGATGATGAGCAATCCAAGAATCCGTCAGCAGCCAAATTGTTGCACGCTTGCTCCAATCTTGCACGCCATTCATCCCCCAAGTCATTCCCAATGTTTCTCATTCATTTCAGCTGATCAATTTTGCACGCCATTCAACCAAGAGCAATTGATTTCTCTTCTGAAAATTCCAGCAGAAACCATAATTGACTTGGCTTCAAAAAATCTCAGCAGAAAACCCTTATCCCCGCAGATATTGCGTTGGTTCTGGAATTTTTTTTCTGTTTTGTGGAGCAAGTTTGGCTCCTCCATAATCGACCATAAGAGCCAATTTAGAAACCCTAGATTTTGGTTTTCGGTTGTTGAAAGGTATATTTTCATTTGTTTTTTGCGATTCGTCATCTGCGTTTCTCAAATCAGAAGCAATTTATTTCAAATTTGATTGGAATTGAGTTATAAATTGTTTTCGACAAGGTAGTAGTCGAGTATTAGAAGATTTTCGTCTGTATGGCAGCCAATGATGGAGTTCAGTTCAAGGTAGAATAGGGCAATAACCGAGTGTAAGTATCATTTGTGACTGTTAGAATTCCTTTTTTCTTTGTTCAATTTTGTGCAGAATTTAGGGCATGAATGGAGGGTGGAGATGAAGGAATGAGGTAGTATGAATATTGTTATGTGATTTGAAAGCATGAATGTTCAGTGTGGGGAAAAAAGGAAGTGTGACTGATGAAGGGATGATGTTAATTGTAATATTGATGATCATTTCAGTCAGACTTGATGATCATTTCACATCAACTTAATGATCATTTAATGGGTGCTCATTTCCATTGTGTACTTGTTAAAACTCATTTTGTTCATGTGGTATTGAATTGTCACGTTGTATGCCTTGATCTTCATTTCAGTTAGACTTGATGATTATTTCATATTAACTTAATGATCATTTGGGGGGTGCTCATTTCCATTGTGTACTTGATGATCATTTCATATTAATTTAATGCTCATTTTAATCAATCTTTGATGATCATTAGGGGAGGGGAACCAAATGCAGTCTGTGGTTAACGTAAGTATAGTTACGAGTAACACAATTTTGGGCGAGGTTGACATTGACGATCGCTAACAATGTAGTTTCGGCTGTAGGGCACATGAGGTGATTGCACCAGGGGTTGGTGAAGCAGTCGGTGATGTTGGGGTCCTCGAAGACAGCGTGAAAGAGTAAGTTGTAGATTTTCATAAGACATGACATGATGTTCATTACAACGGATGTGTTGCTTGTTTTCCATTGTGTACTTGTTAAGCGTCACTAATTGTTCATCTGGTATCACTTGGTGTTCATTTTAGTCAAGGTTAATGATCATTTCACAATAACTTAATCATCATTTCATTGTGCTCATTTCCGTTGTGTACTTGATGATCATTTGATATGAACTTTGTATGTTTCATGTTCATGTTCATATATTATGGTTTAGTGTTTAGGGTCATGGTTCATCTACATCGTTATGTTTGTGTTAAGATAAGTGATTTGATGTTCGTAAGACATGACATGATGTTCATTGCAACGATTGTCTTGCTCGTTTTCCATTGTGCAATTGTCAAGTGTCACTAATTGTTCATCTGGTATTGAATTGTCACGTTGTATGCCTTGATGTTCATTTCAGTCCGACATGGTGATCATTTCACATTAACTTAATGATCATTTGATGGGTGCTCATTTCCATTGTGTACTTGATGATCATTTGATATTAATGCTTATTTTTATCAATCTTTGATGATCATTAATTTTTTTTGGTTTTCCTTTGTCCAGCAAGAGCTATTGGACATGCTGAGGGGCAGATATTGCCACGCCCTGGTCATCCACGACACAAATCGGTTAAAGGACATCGTCCAAATGCGGGCAGGTCATTGGGACATGACAGGCACCATTGCACCCTTTGACGTGGAGCTTGTTAACTTTGATTCATGGTGTGTTTTGGATGCTGTAGTATTTGGAATGAACATCAGTTTGTAAGCATACAGAAACACCATTTTTGGCTTGTGTGATTTGATGCTGATCATCAGCATGAGTGGGTTACTACTGAAGTTCACCCATATTTGTAGTAAACATTAATCTTTTGAGAAATGATCATCAAGGGTTCAGAAAATGATCATCAATGTGTCTTACAATGAGCATCAACATGCATGGTTATTGCTGAACTTCACCCATATTTGTAGTAAACATCAATCTTCTGAGAAATGATCATCAAGGGTTCAGAAAATGAACATAAATTTGGATTGAAATGAAAAAATACACCCAAGTCATTTGTCATTGGTGGGGGGTTGTCTGTCATATGTGTTGGGAATGTCTCGACAATGTTCGATATACACGGAGATTAAACCAAAGTAAAGATAGTAATTATATGTCTTGTTAGAAACCTCTATAATTATTAATTGAATGTGTTTAATTACAATAATATTATTTGGTCCTACTGGGTCACACAAGTTAGTGCCCTGGAACAATGTATGTAACCTAAAGTAATATCGTATTTTGTTTAGAGATGTCGGGAACTGATTTCTATGAGAAATAAGCTCAACATGGACCGAATTGGACTCAACACGGATCTTGTTGGTCCGACACGGTCCGTGTTGGTGTCACCACAGACCGTGGTGTTCTGCCACGGACCGTGGTGTCCATGGGCCGACTTATTGGACTTTCTGGAGGCCAACACGGACCGTGTTGCCTCAACACGGACCGTGTTGGGGCCTTAGAAAGCGTTGTTGTGCTAAGTCGACTGTTAGGGTTTTGCCCTCTCCCCAAGTTATCTAAACACTATAAAAAGGGGTCTCTTTGAGAGATTATAACCTACCAACTACCTGAGACTCTTAGAGAGATACCAAGGTGATTACCTGAGTTCCTCTCTCTTTTAGTTTGCATTTCTTGTTTTCTGAAACATTCTCTTATACCAAACATTTACATCTTAGATTGAGATTCGTCTCGATCGGGTCAATCTAGCAATCGGGTTCCCGGAGTGCTGCGTGGACTTTCAGTAGATGATTTCTGCATTGGAATCTCAAAGGTTAACCTCTGCATCAGCCCGATTAGCTATCAGGTATAATTATTAAAGCCTCTACAATTGATTCCTTTTGGTGATTAATTGTCTTATAATCGTTATGAATATTCCGCCAATTAATCTGTATTTATTTAGGAAATAGATAACCTAAAAGCCAACAGTGGTATCAGAGCTACCAATTGCATGCTAAAGTATTACACCTTAATTCATAAATAATTTTGTCAATAGTTGAATTATATTATGAATTTGCTAGAGTAGATTTTTGCCTAAAGTTTTAAATTTTCTGAAAGTTTTAATCTTTGTTGCTCAAAATATTAAATCTAGAAATTTTTATTGAAAAGTTTCATGCTATAATTGTTATTTCTTATTGCCTTCAAATTAGTCAATTCTTGCTTGTTTAATTGTTAAATTTAGCACGAACTTGGTTTATTTTAGGTCGTCTTAGAAACGATCATGTTTAATGTTAAACAATAGGCAATACATGAAATAATTTCAATTCGCAAAATAGGATTTTATAGAATTATTTTCTGGTTTAGTTTATTTACGGTAAATTTAATGAAAAATCGAAATAAAATATCAAATGAATTCGAAAAATTCCAAATTTTTTGTTGGAGGTGTCTGGAAGTGTTCTGGACTTTCTATATTTTGTAGAATTTTCCCAATTAAAATTGATTTTTTAATTGAATTTTCAGATTTGAAGAGAAATAAAATTCGTTTACTTCTCTGAATTTTATAAATTTATAGAAATTTTTAAAACTTCTAAAATTTTTACGGTATATCACTGGGTGCACATATTTGTAGGGGAAATATTTCCGTGAATTTTTGGAATCATTAAATTATTTTCCTTTGAATTTTTAGAAATTTGATAAAACTCTTAAATTTCTACATTGGCGTATTGGATGACCCTACTATATGTGAAAATTGTAAATTTTGATTTTTAAACTTTTCAGACTGCTCTCTTTTATTGTCCTATTAAACGGCGAATTAAAAATGTTTAATTCCCTAAAATTTTACAAGTTTATGAAAATTGATAAAATTCTGGAAAATTTCATAGTAGGTTATTAGATAACACTATGATATGAGAATTTTAAGTTTGGTAACTTTTGATATTTTATTTAAGTTTTTCATGCTCTTTTAGGATTTAAAACAATTATCGAATCCTATTTTTACTAAATCAGATGTTAGGCATAAAATCTAATAATATTTTGTAAAGTTTAGGAAACTTGCAATGTTTTTAGAATATATAGTATCTTTTGCATCTTTTGATTTTAGGAAAATTGAAACTTGCAATATTTTAGAAAATATAGTATCTTTTGCATCTTTTGATTTTAGGAAAATTGAAACTTACAATATTTTAGAAGATATAGTATCTTTTAGATCTCTTAATTTTAGGAAAATTGAGTAGATTGCGTGTGAAGGTATTTTATAAAATCCTAAATCTATTTAGGTATCTAAGATAAAATTTTGAATTTTGTTTATTTTGTCAATCATGCAAACTGTTTAGGAAACCTTTATTTAGTATTTGTTTCCTTATATATATATGTTATATTGCAATTAAATATGCCTTTATAATTTGTTATTTAAAGCATGTGTTATATTTGATATAATTATTGCAATATTGCTTGTTTGAATGTGCTTCTAGTATGGTCATAGATAGTCGGTTTTACCGGTCTGCGTACCGGGTTGGGTGAAATACGGCATGCGTGCCATCATTGAATTAATTTTAAATTTAGATTTCAGTTAAGTTTATTTTAATTCATGTAAAGCCTCAACTGTGAGGTCCACTTTGTAAATTTGTTGTAATTGGAGACATCAAGTCGAGTGGGAGCCCAACAACAATGAAGGTGTTGATCCAAGTGAGAGCCATATCCAAAGAAGTTGCAAAATCCAAGAAGATTTTCTTGAAGACTGTTAGGGCTTAGTTAAATTAGTTTGATTAAGCCTAGGTAGTCATACTAAGGTTTTTTAATTTTATTTTATGCTTTAATTTGTTATAACATGTTGTTTTATTATTCCTTTTATGCTTTTCGAAAGAGTTCACCTAGAATTGCATGTTTAGGATAATAAAACCTACTCTCAAATTGAATTATTGTTCAACCTATCGAAACACCACTTAGATTGAATAATAAAGAAAGCCAAAGTGAATTATTTATCCATCATTAATAAGTAAGGTGGGAGTTAGGTCAATTCAAAATTGGCTATCAAAATAGTTTGGGTTAAGAGCAGAGGAAGAGAAATATTGTATTCGATACAAATTTCTTACCAAGAGTCATTTTGAATGATCGATCATAAATGATCCACCAAAGGTGACATGGGCTCGAGTTTTGTTAGGCCAAAGTCCACTTGAGCCCATGAGTCTTGTGGGTCTTAGTTAAAGTTAAAAACTAAGTGAGAGTTAATTAAGTGTTTTTGATTTGAAATTAATTAGTTTAATTTTATTTTGATGAATAATAACTAAAACGAACCAATTTTGTCACGTAGAATTATTTATGTGTTTTCACTCAAACATCCACCACTAATAAAATATTGTTTTCTCCTTGAGAAAGAGAAAAACAATTACACCAATTCCTTAATTGGCATCGCGGTCGGAATCAGTCTCTTTATGAACGTTTGTTCATGGGGGCAAGGGTGCTTACATTAGGATCTCCAGACCGCGCTCAAACGTGTCACCTGGGAGGTTGTTGTTGCCTTAATTGGCATCGCCATCGCAAGATTGTCTTGGAGGCGAATAAAAGGAACATGTCAATCAAGCCAAATGGATACATGTAATGTCACAGTATTCATGCAACTTTAACTTCAAAATGTTTGAAGATTAGAGGAAGGATTTCAATATTACCAACTCAAAACCAAATTCATCGAACTAGTTAGAGTAGACAAATATGAAACCAGTAACCAAATAGTCTCGGTTAAGATAGATAAAGGCCAATTATGTAATGGCACTCATGTTCTGAAATAATTTGTCTATTTTAAAACATAAGAAACCTCAGATCCCCCTTTAGCCAAAAGATTGGCGACCAAAGATATTCTTTTAGTGAAAGGGAAAATAAGATTTAAGAAATCTATCAAAGACAAGAAGTCAAAGGAAAGGTAAGGACAAACAGTTGTACATACCCAACCATGACAGCAACCGGTTAACAACCAGATCATGTATGACACTGGGAGCATGAATAACTATAAGGAAGACTTGAGATATGATTTCATTTCTAGGCAAATGTGTATATGATACACACTACCCTTATTAAACCCACTTTGAGTATAAGATACCGGCTGTTGTAGGACCCGAAAAATTTCCGTTCGGGGAAATCATTCTCGAATGCGCTACTTAATGATCGGGAGCCGATTAAGGTTGCTTAATCCTTAAATAAGGATATTTTTATTTTCGAAATTCATTTTCGGGGTGATGAAACTTTATTTATTTATAAATCCGTTTTTTATTATTTAAATACTCGAAATTACACCGAAATATATTAATAATGACTTAAAATCGGCCCACACCAAATTCAGGCCCATAAGGAAGCAGGCAGGCCGCTAGAACTGTCAAAACCCGCACGGGTTTTGACAATTCTTGGGTCGGGCCGCCTGTTTCCCTTGGGCCAGAGAACATGGATCGGAAATAATAAAGTCCATGGGGGTTTTATTGATTCCAACACATTTTCTCTCGGTTTTCACCTTGAATTGGGTGAGGGGCAGATATTAGATCATTTCTTAATCATTTTAGTGTAAATTCCAATATTAAATAATTAAACTGATTATAAAAAGAATAAAAGAGTCGTCAGCCGATTTAAGGAAATCGAAAAAACATAAAATTAATGAAAATAACTCTGGTCTACGAAACCCGATTTTAAGTCCGGGGGTAAGGTTACGAATTCGAGAATTATAAGAATTCTCGAATTCACCTGTTAGAAAACAGACTCTACTAAAATCGACATTAAAATGAAAAAAAGAGCGGGGAGAAGTTTAATTAATTTCATGAAATTATATTCATCATCATGTAATATAAAATGAGGTTTTTTGATTTACAAAATATGTACAAATAACGAAATTAAAGTACGAATTACATGATTTAAACAATGACAATAAGAAAGCAATGAATCGAACCTCTTTTAATTTAGGAGCCCGAATGTGCCGGTTTGAAGTCCTTGACTTTGCCTTGACTTGAGGATTGCAAGGGTGAATGTGAGAATGGTAGTAGGATAGTATATGAGTGATGGTTTTGATAGAGTAGGGGATGGTAATATGAGAATAATGAGAGTTTTAAGAGAGTATGAGAATGATGAGAGTTTGGGTAGAATGATGATATTAATTGATGGTAGTTGGTGAAAATGAATGGAATGGAGGGGGGTATTTATAGGTGATGAGGGTGGTGTTTAGGAGGGAAATGGAGGGAAAATCATGGGGGACACATCCCCATGATCATGCCATGCAATCACGTAGCACCCAAGTCAAGGGCCAAGGTCAAAGCACATGGGGCTAATATCAAGGGAGAGTGATCAAGATGATTTTGTGGCCAGATTCCGGAAATTAAACCCCGCGCGGGTTTTAAAATACACACACACGGATCGCTGACGTGGACGCTGAACGACGCGTTTTGGCAGCATGATAACCCGCGCGGGTTTTGAAGTCGCTGGGTCGGATCTGCTTCTGGGCTGCCTCTCTTCTAGGCCGCCTCTGTTGATTAAAACCCGTGCGGGTTTTGTCTCAGCTAGTGAGCCGGATTTGCTTACTGGGCCAGATTTCTGGGCCTGGAATTGTTAAAACCCGCGTGGGTTTTGAACTGTCTAAGTGTAATTTCAAACGACCATAACTCTTTCATCCGGACTCCGATTGAGGCAATTCAAAAGGCGTTGGAAAGCTTATGATGAGTAATTTACTCTCATCAAAAGAAATAGGGCCAACGAGACTTGTGGAAAAAATGGGATTCGAAATGGTGGGCATATGTATGTGGAAAGAGTGGAAAATGAAGGCTTTTTGTGGTGGGTTGGCCCAGTAACTCTTGATTGATGGAGGCCCAGTGGCTTGGCTTTCCTTCTAGCCTCTTTTCTTGTTACTCCTGATTTGTACACTTGTCCCGGTACAAAATTCGGTGTCTACAGAGAGCCCCCACTTTGATCGAGTCCGAACAGGACGAAGGTCAAAGTAGCCTGAGATGCTGACTGCTTGACGTCTGTCTTGAAGATGGATGCTGTTGGTGGTCTTCTACGAAGATGATGCCATTCAACGACGTCCTAAATGATGATGGTCGCTTTCATGACTTCGGAGGCCTTTAGGTGGCAACCGTTAGATGATTGGAGATGTCGATGATGTCATCGGAAACCTTTAGGTGGCAACCGTTTGATGACTGATGCTGATGATGGTGTTACCGGAGACCTTTAGATGGAAATCGTTGGACGATTGAAGATGTTGGTGATGTCGTCGGAGGCGTTTACGTGGCAATCGTTGGATGACAGATGCTGATGATGGTGTTGCCGGAGGCCTTTAGGTGGCAACCGTTGGACGACTAAAGATGTTGGTGATGTCGTTGGAGGCCTTTAGGTGGCAACCGTTGGATGACTGAAGATGTTGATGATGATGATGTCGTCGGAAACCTTTAGGTGGCAACCGTTGGACGTCTGGAGATGCTGATGATGAGGTCGTCGGTAACCTTTAGGTGGCAACCGTTGGACGACTGATGCTGAGGATGTCGTTGGAGACCTTAATTGGCATCCGTTGAACGACTGTTGTTGCTAACATCGTCAGAGACCTTTATGTAGAATCCGTCGGACGACTGTTGCTGACAACATCGTTAGAGACCTTTAGGTGGTAACCGTTGGACGACTGTCGCTGACGACATCGTTGGAGGCCTTTAGGTGGCAACCGTTGGACGACTGTCGCAGATGGTGCTCTTTTATGTGGCTACCGGATGATGGATGGTCCCTTTTTAGCGGCAACCAGATGATGGATGGTCCCTTTTTAGCGGCAACCAGATGATGAATGGTCCCTTTTTAGCGGCAACCAGATGATGGCGCTCTTTTATGTGGCAACCTGAAAATCACAAGAAAATTAAGTATAGTTTTTTCGGAAGTGCAAAGGGGTTCAGATTTTTGCCTGAGCTTTGGAAATCTCCGGGCCGCAGTCTTAGTGTCGTCGGTTTTGGGTTGTGTGGATGGATGACATCAGTGCTCTTTTATGTGGCGACCGGAAGATGGATGTTGTCAGCGTTCTTTTACGTGGCGGCCGGATGATGGATGATGATGGCGCCTTTTAGCGGCGACCTGGTGTTAGTGATGACTCCCTGCACAGAAACCAAAGCAGAATGTCAGATCATTTTGAACAATGGCTGGAGATATAGAGAATTACCTGTCTGGCAGATTGATGACGATGCCCAACGGATTTTCCCGAGGTTGACTGGATTTTCCCGAAGCAGTTGGTGGTGCCCCACGAATTTTCCCGAGGCAGATCAAATTTTCCCGATGTTGGTGACTCTTATTGGTGCGATTGCGCCGAGCTCTGCCGGCAGCTCTGGATAATGGTAATTTAATGCTGAGGAACTTCACCGAAACTTTGTCGATTTTCCTTAAATTTTGCTTCAGGTGCATAGGTGCCAAAATTTCACTATGGGGAATGGATTCTTGAATTTGCCCGGTCGTTGATCCGTACTAGTCAAGTGAAGATTCTATCCTTCGTGTCGGACGTGCGCCATTCGTGTCTGGCTGATGATGCATGACTTGACTGGATGGTAACTTGTCCAGCAAAAGTTGGATTAGAGATTGCTCTATTCTTGCTCTTAGTGACTGAAAACCATGTGGACCGGTCCGATTGAGAGAGCATATGGGCTTAAGCAGCCCCCAGTGTTGCGTTCTTGAGCAACGATGTAGCACTTCCTTACTTCTTCTTCTTTCTCTTTCTTTTTTTATTTTCAGAGGTGCGGGTATGCATGCAACTAGTCTACTAAACTCTTGCACAAACAATGCATTTTTTTTCTTTTTTCTTTTTTTTGACACAAGCATTCATGCACTCATGCATTGACTTTATGTATGACAAATTGACTCGATATACAACAGACTAACTTGATACACAAGAGGCTGACTTGATGCATGGCAGACTAACTCGATACATGACAAACCGACTCAATGCACAACAGACTGACAGACTGACTCAATGCGCATGATAGACCGACTTGATGCATGGCAGATTGACTAAATAACAGACAAATTGGCTCAATGCATGACAGACTGACTCAGTGCACAATAGACTGACTCAATGCATGACAAACTGACTTGATGCATGACAGATTGACTAAATGAGGCCCGGACGCGACTTATAGATGCAATGCAAACCTATTATGCTTAGACAGGACACACACATGATGTTTTTATGCAATGAATGATCATTGACTAACTATTTATGACTCATGGACAAGACTCATACGTGATGCTTCATGTTTTTATACATGCAATGCATGGCTATTGATTTTATGCATGACAGACCGATTCTATGCAAGACAAACTGACTCTATGCAAGAAAAACAGACTCTATGTGACTATGACATGACATATGGATGCAATGCAAACCTATTATGCCTAGACAAGATAGACACATGATGCTTTTATGCCCCTATACATGCAACTCTACATGTATACAACCCCCCTGACAAAGACTCTCTGGGACAATGATTTTCTAAGACAATGCTTTCCTAAAACCATGACTCCCTAAGACAATGCTTTCTAAGGATTAAGGCCACTCATGGGGAATTTCAGGAAAATTTAGGATGAGTAATGTTTTGATCCACGGAACGGGGAACGATGATGGAGGCAACATGCCTGAAGAATGTGCTTCTTGAATGATCATGTAGATGACCTTGATTGCTTGCAAATGGATACTAATGTATGACAAGCCCCCGGTTTGGCGTAGACTCCTAATGACACTGTCCTGCTTTGAAGGGCACCTTGGAGATTTACAAGCCCCCGGTTTCGATGTGGATTGACGAGATGATGCATGGGGACCATGGAATAGGAGGAGGCATACTCCTTGGTAGTGAGTCTCAATCTCTCCTTTTGCCTAACTTGCCCAAAGGGTTTTCAAGTTAGCCCCTCTCTTTTTTTCTTTTTTTTTTCTTTTTTTTCTCTCTCTCTTTTTTTTGATGAGACCTCTATTAGGACGTCTATGAGAATGAAGATGCGGAACCTTGTAGGATAGGGAGTAAGTGTCCCTCTTTGAAGCTGATGTCACAAAGGTAGCGCGAGCCCCCAGTCTGGAGTAGCTTGTTTTTGAGTCTGTTCATGATCATGTGGTTGCCAGTTAGCCGGTGATCTGATGTGGACGACTTTTTCTCTTGCTAAGAAGTAAGCCACACTTAGGTGTACTAAGAGTAGGCGTTAAGAACAGAGCCCCCTACTTGCATTAATGACTGAGCTGAAAAAGTCCTCAAAGGGTGAGATGGGATGAAAAGGCTAAAAAGGGTTGGAAGATGTTTGGGTAAAGAGACGGTGGACGATGGTGAATGGAATGTGGAGCCACTTAAGAATGATCGTGTTTTGAAGAGGGGAAGAGATGGTCAAATGGGATAAACATCATCTCTAGAGAAAGGGATGGTAGATGAGACTTTATTAATGAATGAGACAGGGAGACACTGAAGAATGATCGTGTCTTGAAGAGATGGTCAAAGGGGATAGACATCATCTCTTAAGAAAGGGTTGAAAGGGATGGTAGATGAGAGTTTATTGACGAATGAGATATGGAGACACTCAAGAATGATCGTGTCCTGAAAGGATGAAGAGATGGTCAAATGGGGTAAGACATTATCTCTTGGGAAAAGGTTGGAACATGGTTATGGAATGATGTCCAAGTCTGACAAAAGGGAGATGCAGGGTTGATGATGATGAAAGATAGAATCCAGGGTTTCCTCTCCTTTTGCCTAACCTGCCCTGACGGGTTTTCAAGCTAGCCTCTCTTATTCTCTCACTCTCCTTTTGCCTAACCTACCCTGACGAGTTTTCAGGCTAGCCTCTCTTTTTTTCTTTTTTTTTTCAAAGACCAACATTTTGAGGACAAAGGATGCTTCTTGTAGCGGCCGGGCCTCAAACAGGTTTTCCTACGTATCCAAGGTGGAATCAGGCCAGTCGTAGTTCTTTAAGCACAACTTAAATGGATCGGCCTCGAGGAAAGCTTAACGGTTCGAAAAGATAGCCATGAAGGTTTGAGGGTTCATATGCAGGTTATGGGTGGATGAAAGGTTTGTGAAGGTTATAGAAGGCTGAGGTGTATGGATGATGAGGTAAAGGTTTGGGACGAGATTTTATGAGGTGTGCATGACTCTTATTTTCGCGTTCTCACTTCTTATTCTCCTCTAACCCCTTTTCTTTTTCATTTCTCTTTGCTTTCCTCCATTTTCTCCTTTCTTTTTTTCTTTCTCAACTTTTTTTTTTGGTTTCACTCTTTCACTCTTTTTCACCTTTTTCACCCCCTTTTTTTTTATTTTTCAAACTCCATCTTCATGGGTTGACTTCTATTCTCCTTTTGATGACATTAGTCACAACACACCTTTTGGCTTTGGGGTAGATATGGATTGGCCATGAAGAGAATGATTGGTTTGGACAAGGCTAAGGTTTTTGAACGATGCTTATTATGAGTGATACAAAGAGGGATGAATGGAAACTTGAGATGGAGATGTAGATGATAGATGTTGCGGGAAAATGGGAAGGTAACAGGTGATATAGATGGTGATGTGGGTGGTGAGACGGTAGCCCCCTGTCATCGGCACATTTGGTTAAGCTTCGACATTTCCAATGGGAAGCGTTCACTTTTCGAGAGACTATTGGACTTGGTCTTTCCTGATGACATTCTCTCCTTTTGCTCAGCCTATTGGATGGAAAGTGCAGGCTGACTTCTCTCAATCAATTTTTACTCTCTCCTTTTGCCCGGTTTGCCTCAATGAGGTTTTCAAACCGGCCACTCTATAGTTTTTCACTCTTTTTTTAATCTTTTTTTTTGAATTTCTCTCTTCATCTCTCTAACCCTGGATTCAAGAAAACTGAAGGATGAAAATGATGTCAATGACAAAGATGGAAGGATAAGGGAAGATGAATCTCTCAGACTTAGTTTGCACGGATGATGGCTAGATTAGAGAACTTCTCAACTCAAGTCAAAAGCACAAGCACTAAATTCTGTTTGATCACATCGCAACAAGAGCAAAGAAATGAATGAAGAACTGACTCTAACAGACTCTGAGTATGAAATGCTTGACAACTAGTACTGTAGCTACTTCTAAAGCTCCTTTGATGATGTGCCCTTCTTGTCCTCTTATGAGGAATCTATGTTATGTCTAGTCCTCTGTGCTGCTTTCGGTGGGGGCAATTTCCCTGACTGGATCATGTGCTCCAAAGTCTAACAATGCTCTATGTTGTTCCCTCGGGATCTATGGTAGCTGCAGAATTTCTCATCATCCAAATATTCCTTTTATGGTTAGCTCAGGCCTTGACCCTGACACTAGACAAATGAAGAAAAACCCATCCCAATGCATGCATGACCTAAATGACCTACATGGACTTCGCCTATACGCTAACTCGTGAGAGACTCACCCAGGACATGGGTTTGAATGTGCTAAATGACCTACATGAGACTTCCTAAGATGCAAGACCTCTATATGCCGACTTAAGGAAAGGACTTACCCACGACATGGGTCTACATGAGACCTCCTAAAGTGCAAATGCCTATATGCTGACCTGGAAAGATTAACCTATGACATGGGTTTATACAGTACTTCTTAATAAAAAGACTGATATTTACATGATGACTCTAGATACAGACTCGCCTACGACATAGGTATTCATGACCTATGAACCTATATGAGACTTTCTATAGAATGACGAACGCTTACATGCTAACTCAAGAAAAAGACTTAACGACTCACCCAGGACATGGATTTGCATGACGTAGACCCAATAGGAGACTTCTATAATATTGCAGAACATTCATATGTTGACTCTGGAAAAGGACACACCCATGACATGGGTTTACATGACTTATGAATCTATATGAGACCTTCTAAAGAATGCAAGACACTTACATGCAGACACTAACACAAAGATTCATCCTAGACCTTATATGATGCTTTCTATTGAATGCAAGACACTTACATGCAGACACTAACACAAAGATTCATTCTAGACCTTATATGATGCTTTCTAAAGAATGCAAGACACTTATATCCTGACTCTAAAACAAAGACTCACCCATGACCTGGGTTTACACTGGACTTTCTAAAAGAGACAAACACACATTAACCCAAGAAAAGACTCACTTATGACCTAGACCAAAGACTCACCCATGACCCGGGTTTAGACTTCTAAAAACAAAACACACATATCGACTTAATAAAAGACTCACATATGACACAACCTTGTAAGAGATTTTCTAAAGACTGAAAGACATTTACACGTAGACTCAGAAACAAAGACTCATCTATGACCTGGGTTTACTAGACCATATATGATACCTCCTAACATGTAAGACGCCTATACACTGACTCATGAAGCAATTCAACAACACTTTTTTTTACAACAAGAGCATTATAAAGGGCCGGATAAAGTCAAATATAGCGAGTCGACATAAGTTGGAAAGCACAAGTCAGTGTTTCTCAATTCGGATGGGCCTAATCCACAGGCCGACCGTTTTAAGGAGAATCCGTAACTTGGCCCAACAACTCAGACAACTCGAGATTTATTGGCTATTATGCGGACTAGAATAATGCTCGACAAAACTGACGACCCGTTTTTTTTAATTTTTTTTTTCTTTGTGACGCAACACATTTATTTAACTCATGGAAAGTGGATGTTGTAAAGGACCGAATAACGCCGTCAAAAGGCGAGTCAAAACAGACTTATAAACTCAATTATTAATTCCACCATGGATGGGTTTAACAACGGGCCGACCATGGATTTGTTAGACTTAATGATCAAGTTTATGAATTTATCGTCTCTAACCTTGAGACTATTACGCGGGCTAGAACAACACACACTGACTTTGTTTATTATTAATCAACTTTGCTTAGACCATGAATTAGAGGATATAAGGGCCGAATAAAATCATCAAAGGTGAGTTAAAATGAATCAATAAACAAGGATAATTAACCTTTAAGACGGATGAGCCTCACCACCGGGCTGACCGTAACATTTAAGATTAATTAATCGAGTTTATAAATTTATTTCTTCTCAACCCAATGATTATTACGCGGACTAAAACAATATCTCAAAAAAGGTCTGACACCCAACTTACAGACACGTTTTATTTATTTACTCAAGGAAAATAGATATTGTAAAGGATTGAATAAAGCCATCAATAAGCGAGTTATAATTAATTTATGGGTTTAATCGATAAATCCAATATAGTTGGGCCTAACAACGGGCCGGCCATAAATGCGATGGATTTATTAATTAAATCGATAAATTAATTTTCTCGAGCCTAGTGGCTATTATGCAATCTAAGACGCAATCCATTAACTTTGTGGTACTTTTAATTAATTTTTTTTGGACCTTTGTTAGGAGAATTTGGTAAAGGCCATATAATATCATCAAAGGTGAGTCAAATTTTATTTATTAATTAAAATAACCAACCTTCAAACATAAATGGGCCGTTCCACTTGGGCTAACCATGATGTCTTTTGGGTTAACTATTCTAATTAATAAATAATCATTTTCTCAACCTAATGAATTTTATATGGACTAGTACAAAACCTCTACACTATAGTCAACTCTAAAAAAAAAAAACAAAAGAAGAAAAGGGGAGAGGATACACATAGCACATAGCATACAACATGAGGGGATACCCTATACCAAGGTTCTATGTTCATGGATTTTTCTATGGTTGGATTACATGGCCTACCGCACGTTTTCATCTCCGTACCCCACAACTTTAGGTAAGGAGTGTGAGGTATTGCTCAAGGAACTTCAAGGAAGCCCTTTGAGTGTAACGTGGGGAGAGGAGAGACCAAATGCTTGGCGATGCAGAGTGCATCACACAAGTAGTGGCCTACCCGCTCTCGAGGGAATCACCTAGGTATAATTTAACCGTCGCCTTTGTGCTAACATGTCCAAAGACGCGATTAGTGGTCCGGTATGCAAAGGATGCCTAAAAAGAATTATAAAATCGCGGAAATAAATCAACTTCTCCCTTTTACAATTTCAATTTAATTCGATTTTTTCAAGTTTTACCCTCTTTTTAAGTTTAAGTCCCCAGTGGAGTCACCAATCTGTAGGACCCGAAAAATTCCCGTTCGGGGAAATTGTTCTCGGATGCGCTACTTAATGATCGGGAGCCGACTAAGGTTGCTTAATCCTTAAATAAGGATATTTTTTATTTTCAAAATTCATTTTCGGGGTGATGAAACTTTATTTATTTATAAATCCTTTTTTATTTATTTAAACACTCGAAATTACACCGAAATACTTTAAAAATAATTCAGTTTTGGCCCAAATACCATATCCAGGCCCAACAGAGGGCAAACAGGCCGCCATGGGCTATTAAAACCCGCGCGGGTTTTAAATGTCCATGGGTTGGACCGTGCCTTTCCCTGGGCCAGAGAACATGGGCTGAAACTGATAAAACCTGCGAGGGTTTTATCAATTTCTTGCCCATTTTATCTCGGTTTTATCCTTGGATTAGTGGATGGAAAAGACTAAATCATTTTTAAGTAGTTTGGTGTAAATCCGTATGTTTAAAATAATTAAACGAGTTATAAAAGAATTAAGAGTCTCCAGCCGATTTAAGGAAACTGACAAACCATAAAAATAATAAAAATAACTCCGGTCTACGAAACTCGATTCTAAGCCCGGGGGTAAGGTTACAAATTCGAGAATTATAAGCACTCTCGAATTCGCCTGTTAGAAAACAGACTCTACTAAAATCGACATTAAAATGAAAAAGAGTGGGGAGAAGTTTAATTAATTTCATGAAATTATATTCATCATCATGCAATATAAAATGAGGTTTTTAGTTTACAAAATATGCACAAGTAATGGAATTAAAGTACGAATTACATGATTTAAACAATGACAATAAGAAACCAATAAATCGAACCTCTTTTGATTTAGGAGCCCGAATGCGCCGGTTAACACTCTTGACTTTGCCTTGACATTGGACTTTGATGGAAAGATAGAAGTGGTTTAGGAAATGGTATTAGGGTGATGATATGGATGTGACAAAAGTGATTAGGAGAGGTTTAGAGAGTGATTATGGATGAGGGAATTTTAAGAGAGTGATGGAAATTTGGTAGAATAAGGGATGATTGTTGATGAAATGAGGGTAGAATAATGGTGTTAGTTGATGGAATGGATGGAAGTATGAAATTTTGAGAGGAGATTTAAGTACAGTATGAGTGTTGTGGAGGATAGTTGATGGAGTTTTGGGAGAATTTAGATGATAATGATGGGTGGTAGTTGATGAAAATGAATGGAATGGAGGGGGGTATTTATAGGTGGAGGAGGTGAGGTTTAGAAGGGAAAATCATGGGGGACACATCCCCATGATCATGCCATGTAATCGCGTAGCTTCCAAGTCAAGGGCTAGGTCAAAGCACATGGGGCTAATCTCAAGGGAGGATGATTACATTTTTTTTGGCGCCGAATTCTTGAATATAAACCCGCGCGGGTTTTAAAATACCCACACACGGATCGCTGACATGGACGCTGAACGACGCGTTTTGGCCGCATGATAACCCGCGCGGGTTTTGAAGTCATTGGGCGGATGCTTACAGGCGCCTTTCTTGGGCGTCTGTTGTTTAAAACCCGTACGAGTTTTGTCTTAGCTAATGGGCCAGATTTGCTTACTGGGCCAGATTTCTGGGCTTGGAATTGTTAAAACCCGCGTGGGTTTCGAACTGACTAAGTGTAACTTCAAACGGCCATAACTCTTTTATCCGGACTCCGATTGAGGCTGGTTCAAAAGGCATTGGAAAGCTTATGATGTGTACTTTATTCTCATCAAAAGAAATAGGGCCAACGAGACTTGTGGAAAAAATGGGATTCAAAATGGTGGGCATATGTATGTGGAAAGGGTGGGAAATGAAGGCTTTTTGTGGTGGGTTGGCCCAGTAACTCTTGATTGATGAAGGCCCAGTGGCTTGGCTTTCCTTCTAGCCTCTTTTCTTGTTACTCCTAATTTGTACACTTGTCCCAGTACAAAATCCGGTGTCTACACCAACCATGATCATCATAATATAATCATCTTAAATCATGTATTGAAAATATTGCGATCAAAGAACAAACACAAGAAGAGAGAATAATGAGAACTCTCAATTGAACTTTCCTCGATATATTGAATGATAAGGAGCATCGCTATATATATATATATATATATATATATATATATATATATATATATATATATATATATATATATATATATATATATATATATATATATATATATACTAAATCGAGAGGAAGGGGAGAGCTAAAGAAAACAAGAATAAAGAAAATCAAAGAAACTAACCTAACTACTTAACCTAACTACCTAACTGAAAGAAATACAACTAATATCAGCTTAACAAATACATATGGAAAATATATAATCCTAATACCCCCCTCCCTCAAATTGGAGGTTGGGAAACCCCTAATTTGTTCAAAAAATATCTATGTTGGATTTCTGTGAGAGGCTTAGTGAAAACATCTGCTAACTCTGAGGAAGTAGGAACATATGAAAGAGATATCAATCCATCCATTAACTTTTCTCGAACAAAATGGCAGTCAAGCTCTATATGCTTGGTTCTGTCATGATATACAGGGTTCTTAGCAATGTAAATGGCTGCTTAATTGTCACATTTGATTGGAATAGGTTTGATATTTATAAAGGTAAGTTCATGCAGCAACCGACTTAACTAGGCAAGTTCTGCTACAACTCTTCTGATGCTTCTATATTTTGCCTCTACAGAAGAAAGGCTAACATACTGTTGCATTTTAGACTTCCAAGAGATAGGAGTGTTGCCCAAGAAGATCACATATCCACTTATAGATCTGCGAGAATGACAACATGAAGCCCAGTCAGAGTCAGAATAAGCTAAAAGATCAAATTTGGGATCCTTATTAAGTAATATGCCAAGTGAAGGATTTCCCTTTGAATATTTGATAACCTGAAGTGCAACTAGGTAATGTGGAATTCTTGGGGTTTGCACGTATTGACTCAAGTGTTGTACAACAAAGAAAATATCTAGTCGAGTGTTGGTAAGAAAATTCAGCTTTCCAATCATATGCCTATACTTCGTAGGATCATCATACAGTTCTCCCTCTTTAGGATTGAGCTTAGTATTGAGGTCTAAAGGTGTGACAACAGTTGCAGCTTGCTCACAATTGAAGTCTTTGATAAGTTGTTTTGTGAATCTCTCATGAGTCAAGATAAGTCCTTGAGGACACTGCAAGACTTCTAATCCTAGTAAATATCTGACATGCCTAAGATCCTTAATTCTGAAGGTCTTGTCTAAATAAGCTTTGACATTATGAATTTCCTTTATGTCATTCCTAGTGACCAAGATGTCATCTACATAAACTGCAAGGAAGGTAACCAAAGCATCATTTTTATTAAAAAATAGGGAATAATCATTCTTAGAATGTCGATATTCTTGAGTGTATAGAGTATCAACAAGCTTAGCATACCATTGCCTTTAAGCTTGCTTTAAACCAAGAGAGACTTTGTGAGTTTGCAAGCTGCATTAGGAATGTTAGTGGACAGACCTGGAGGTATCTCCATGTATATATCTCCATGGAGATCTCCATGAAGAAAAGCATTGTTCACATCTAATTGATGCAAGAACCAACCCTTTTTTACTGCAATAGCCATAAGACTCTTCATTGTGGTCATTTTTACAACAGGAGAGAAGGTTTCAGTAAAATCAATTCCTTCTCTTTGAGTGAAACCCTTGACAACAAGCCTAGCCTTTAACCTTTCAATTGTTCCATCACTCCTATGTTTGACTTTATATACCCATTTTCACCCTATTGGTTTCTTTCCAGGTGGGAGAGGAACTATTTCCCATGTGTTATTTGTAATTAGGTCCTGAAACTCCCTTTGTATAGCTTCATTCCATCATGGGTGTTGTAAAGCTTCACTGTATGTAGCTGGTTCAGTGAAGTCTAAGTTTTAAGGAAAGATTGACTCTCAGTAGCTAGGGCTAAAGAATCTAAATTAGGAGGCTGAAGAACCAGGTTGGTAGTGTAGCCAAGCATACAGGAGCTGTTGTCTGGACCAGAAAAGAATAGTTTTGGAGGTAGGAAGGAGGCCTATGCACTCTAGTGGATCTTCTGATAGCATGATCAGATATCCCTCCTTCAGATATTTGTGATGTTGTTGGGTTATCAAGACTATTTTAGAGCCTTCAGGTACTGCTTCTATTTGGCAAATTTCAGGCCTTTCATGGTCTGAAGGTTGTTTAGTCTCAGTGATTTGAATGTGATTAACATCATCAATTGTACTAGAATCTACAGCCCCCTTAAAATAGTTTGCGATACATGTTTAAAGGCCTTTTGTTTTCAACTGCTAATGGGAAAACATGTTCATGGAAAATTATATCCCTAGAGATATAGAATTGTTTATCTTCAAGGGACATTACCCTATAGCCTTTCTTCCCTATTGGATAACCAAGGAAGATACATGGGATGGCTCGTGGCTGAAATTTAGATCTTCCTTGCTTAAGGGTAAACATATAGCACAAACATCCAAAGTTCCTAAGGCTAGAATAATCTGGGGGTTTTCCATGCAATATTTTAAAAGGAGTTTTGTTGTTTAAGATGAGTTGGCATTCTATTAATTAGAAATGTAGCTGTGAGAAAACAGTCTACCCAAAACTTTATAGGTAAAGTTGATTGAAATAACAAAGATCTACTGACTTCCAATAGATGTTTACATTTTCTTTCTGCTACCTCATTTTGTTGGGGGGTTTGCACACAGCTGGTCTGGTGTAACATGTCATTTTCTGAGAAAAAGTTTTTGGCAGCATGACTAAGGCCCAGCTCAAGGGCATTGCCTGATCTTACTATTTTCAATTTGCTGTCATATTGGACTTTTACTATGTTTGCAAATGATTTGATTAAGGACAGGGATTCATTCTTGGTTACCATCAAATGGGCCCAGGTTGCCCTAATGAAGTCATCAACTATAGTTAAAAAATATCTATGTCATGTGTAGGTTTTAGTTGAATAGGGACCCCATACTTCTATTTGAACTAGCTCAAAAGGTCTCTTGGTGGATATTGTGCTAGTGGAGAATGGTAACCTTTGTTGCTTAGCCTTTGGACAGATTGAACATGAGCTTACAAAACAAGAATGCTTATCAGAATGTAAACAAGATATCATATGTAATATTTTTTAGCTTTCCAAAAGAAATATGACCCATCATTTGGTGCCATAGTTCACAGTCTTTACAATTTTCATTACAAGGTGCTTTAACAAGAAAGCTTAAACAAAAATCTAAATTACAAGTGACTTGTTTATAGAGCTGGCAAATTTTTGTCCGACCCGGAAAAACCGGGTCTGGACATAGATTTTCCGTCCGAATTTTTATATTGACCGAATTGACCGAATATTCAGACATAAAATTTCTCTTTTTTCTATTGTCCGAACCCGATTTTAGCTTCGTCCGAATTGTCCGACCCGGTTCGACCCGAAATAAAACCGGGTCCGGACAAGAATTTCTCGTCCGAATTTTGACATTGTCCGAATTTGTCCGACCCGGATTTACCCAGACCCGGATTTTTGCCAGCTCTACTTGTTTAGAATCCCTTTCAAGATACCTTGTTGTTTCCTCATCAACAACATAAAGGCCTTTTGAGGTTTTACCAAGAACCAATGGCCTCTTCAGAGAAGGGCCTGCAAGATACAATTCTTATATGTAAAGACTACCAAGCACTCAAGCTGTTCACTTAGTCTCTTGACTGAAAGCAAATTAAAATTGAAAAGAGGCATATGCAGAACAAGTTGGGGGGTCAATTTCAAATCTCCATATTTTAGGACTCTTAACTTTTCACCATTAGGGATGACAATAAAGATAGGTTTAGTAAGAGTTCTGACATTGCATAATTGACCTCTATCATGGACCATGTGATCTGTGGCCCCTGAGTCTATAATCCATGTTTTGTTTTCTACTTTGGAAATCATGCAAGAGTAAGGAGGACTGAGGAAAGGGTTACCTGCCATATAGGCCATCTTTTATTCTGACTGTTCCTGTGTAGGATCCTTGGCCCCGTTTTGCAACTTTGCCAAGAAGCTTATCATTTGCTGTGATTGCTCCTGTGTCAGACCAAGTAGGGTAATCCCTGAAATGCTAGAAGTTTGCCTCTGGTCATTGTCACTTGATTGTCCATCTTCTTGCACATTGTTTGCATATCTTGGGTTCTTGTTTCTGTTAGGACCATTATTTCCTCTTTTCTCACCTTTATTGGGGTAACCATGCAATTTAAAACATCTATCTATTGCATGTCTTGTCTTTTTGCAATGAGTACAGTACATATTTTGTCTTGTTTCCCCCTTTCTTTGGTTATTTTGAGAATTAGAGGTTGTATAAAGAGAAGAAGCATCGGTGAGGAAGTTATTGGTGCGTTTTACCTGTCTTTAGAGGTGTTCACGGGGCGGTTATCCAAACCGATTGGATAATTTTTTTGGGTACCCGAAAATTCAGGGCGGCCAAACCCTCGAACCGTAACCGTAATCGAAACTACCGGGTACCCGAAAGTTTCGGGGGGGATACCGGTTAACCAAAAAATCCGATTAATTATAATCATATCAGTTTCCAATTTTTATTTTTAATTTGTAATTATTAATTAACACTCCACTAGCAAAAAATATTTAAAAAATGTTCTGAAACTGGGCCAGTAGGACCACTGACACTGAGTTTTCTTACGTTTTGAGCTTTTGAAGGATTTGGAATCGAACCGGCGCCAAAGATTAAGATAAATTAGGTTTTCAGTTAAAATTTAGACACAGACGATGGATGGAGATTGGAAAAAGATAGGCAAAAATTAAATTTGGACCTAAATGTTAAATTTAATTTCGGGTAATTCGGGTACCCGAAGATGTCTAAGGGTCGATCAGTAACCGAACTGATTAATCAAAAATATTCCGTGGCCGGTACCCTAAATTAATGACCGGGTAGCGGGTTTTCAAATCGGGTTTGTCAGGGCGGTTATTTATGAACACCCCTACCTGTCTTTGTCTCTCTTCTTGCAGAAGCATGGCATAAACTTGTCCCAAAGATTGGAATGGGGTCATGATCAAAATGTTACCTCTTATTCCAGTATAGCTTTCATTCAGCCCCATCAAGAATTGAATGACTTTCTGCTCTTCTGAGTATCTTTGTAGGGTTGTGTTGATATTTTCTTTACATGTGCATTTCCCACAGTTTCAATGAGGGAAGCTTGGCACCATGGAGAGTTCATCCCATGCCTTTTTTTACTTGTTGAAATACTCAGCAATCTTAAGATCACCTTGTGCGAGGCTGGTGGCATCCTGTTGGACCTGAAACAACTTTGCCTTGTTAGTTTGTCCATATCTTTCCATCAATTCACACCAAAAATCGTTAGGTGTCTCACAATAGAGAACACTCTCCCTAATGTTCTTGTGCGAGGAATTCAAGAACCACAACATAACCATATCATTGCATCTTCTCCAAAGAGGAAAAAGGTTAGATTTGGAATCTAATTTGCTGTATGTTCCATCAACAAACACAATCTTGGTTTTGGCTGAAAGGGAGATGGTGGCAGATCTCTTCCAGCTATCAAAATAGTTTCGATCAAATGGTTCAACCACGAGGGCCTTCCCTGGGTGATTAGATGGATGAATGAAAAGAGGATCTGATTGATCCAGGATTACAGCTGTGGATGCCTTGGATTTTTCCCCCATGAATGATTAAGTGAGGTGTTTAGGCATAAGCCTGCTCTGTTACCATGAATATTGTGATTAGAGAACAAACATAAGAAGAGAGAATAATGAGAACTCTCAATTGAACTTTCATCAATACATTGAATGATAGGGATCGAGCATCCCTATATATAAATATACAAAATCAGAGGGAAAAGGAGAGAGCTAAAGAAAACAAGAATAAAGAAAATAAAAGAAACTAACCTAACCACTTAACCAAACTACCTAACTAAAAGAAATACAACTAATATCAGCTTAACAAATACATATGGAAAATATATAATCCTAATATGTATTTTAAACTGGGGATATAATCATCAACAATCAAAAATCAAAGTTAGGGATATAATAATCACAATAAATATAACAGTCTGCACAAAATTGAACAAAGAAAAAGAAATTCTAACAGTCACAAACGATACTTACACTGGGTTATTGCCCTGTTCGACCTCGAGCTGAACTCCATTGTTGGCTGCCATACGGACGACAATTAATCTTCACAGATTCGACTACTACCTTGTGGAAAACAATTTCAATAACTCAATTCCAACTAAATTCGAAATAAATTGTTTCTGATTTGAGAAACACAGATGACGAATCGCAAAAAAAACAAATGAAAATCATACCTTTCAACAGCCGAAAACCAGAATCTAGGGTTTCTGAATTGGCTCTTATGTTCGATTATGGAGGAGCCAAACTTGCTCCACAAAACGGAAAAAAATTCAAGAAACAACGTAATACCTGCCGGAATAAGGGTTTTCTGCTGAGATTTTTGAAGCCACGTCAATTAGGGTTTCTGCTGGAATTTTCAGAAGAGAAATCAATTGATCTTGGATGAATGGAGTGCAAAATTGATCAGCGGAAATGAATGAGAAACATTGGGAATGACTTGGGGGATAAGTGGCGTGCAAAATTGGAGCAAGCGTGCAACAGTTTGGCTGCTGATGGATTCTTAGACTGCTTATCATCACGTGAGGACATAAAACAAAAAAAAATCCCTAATTATTATTCTTTCCCATTAGAAATAAAGATAAAACAAATAATTACATCCACCCTAGATCTTTGAATCAAGGGCTAGGATTGCCCCTTATTCTCTTCTTACAAAAACTCTCTTCTCATTAGGGGTGTTCACAGGGTAGGTACCCGAGCCGATTGGATAATTTTTGGTGCAGAAAATTCGGCGACGAACCCTCGAATCAGAATCGCAACCGAAACTCTGGGTACAAAGTTTCGGCGGATCTGATTAACCAAACCCAATTATTTATAATCATATGAGTTTCCAATTTTTATTTTTAATTTATAATTACTAGCAAATACCCGGGCGTTACCCCGAACAAAAAAATAAATACCCGAGCGTTCATATATCAATACATTAAAAAAGAATATTAGAGCATTGCTTGGTATGAATATGATGATACATTAAGATGAAATTCAAAAGACTTAACTAAGGAGAATCAATTGTTTGATCAAGTAAAACAAAACTACAATAAAAATATAAGTTCAATAATAGTTAAGATGTGGACAAATAAAAAAAACAATCGTTAAGATGAAAGGGAATTGTTCGGTCTCGTTTCGAGCCGAATTCTTCTCTTTATTAGGGAGCTTTTACATGTTCTAACCCCGTATTTCATTTTAGTTATGAGATTTTTCTAGTTTTGTAGGAATATAAAAGAGTGACCTAAAATGGAGCCGAAACGGAGCAAAACTCATTAAATAGAGGAAAGAGGCAGAAGGATGGCTCGCCCGAGTCACGTCCTGGCTCGCCCGAGTCACGTCCTGGCTCGCCTGAGTCAAGCAGCTGGAAGATTAGCAAACTTGCTGACCAAAGTTGAACCAAGAAATAGTGGAACAGAAGGTTGGCTCGCCCGAGCAACACATTGGCTCGGTCGAGCCATACCTCTGTTAAGCCACTTGAGAGTGTTGTTGAAATCGGCTAAGGAATGGTGAAAGTAGAGGGCTGGCTCGCCCGAACAAGGGGCTTGCTCAACCGAGCTTAGCACCTGAGCTGCCGAAGAGAAGCTGCCAAGAAGACAAGGTGCAACCGACCAGAACCCTGGCTCGCCCGAGCTAGGGGGTGGCTCGCCCGAGCCACTCTGGATTTCTGCGTTTTGTTTAGATTCGAAATGCTGCGTTTTGTGTAACAGTTTGGGATCAATATAAATACCCTTAGCTGCGATTTCATCTAGGATAGTTTTTAGCTTAAGTTTTAATATGTATTTCCTAGTTTTAATTGCTTCTTAAGTTGCTTTTTACTCTCTCTCTCTTAGGGTTTCTATTGCCTTGTTCTCCAAGTTCTTGAGATTTTGAATGTAATCAACATTTTCTTCAAGTAATTTCAGCAAAGCATTTCCTTCATTTACCTTGTGCTTTTGATTTCATTGAGTTTGCCATTCAAAGTTTCTAGGTTAGCCACCAATCAATCTTTTAGTGAAAAGGGGGATTAAGGGCAACAAATCTTACTTGAAGTGAAGATTTGAGGGTCCTTAGTAACTTGATTCACAACTTTCTATTTTGTTCGGGGAAAGTTACAAACGAAGATGAAGAATGAAGAATGGAGATCGATTTCGATTAGTCGTCAAGGGTATGGACTTAATTCTTAGCTTGTTTTAGTTAATTAGTTGCTTATTAATTGCTACTTGCTTGCTTCTTCTGATCTTGGTGATAGTTTAGTGTGTTATTAAATGTTTGCTTGTTAGCTTTATAGATTTCTTTTGAATCAATTGTTAGTAATTACTTGCTTAGTTGTGTTTCTTTCTTAATAGTTATGTTTAGTATCATGATTAGGAATAGTTTAATCGCTTAATTTTCATACTTTAATGCTTTCCGCACTTGAGAACCTCTAACAAACTAAAAACCTAGACAAACCTCACACCCATCCTCGAGTTCGACATCCTTACTTAAACCCATCAAATACTTCAAACCGAACAATGGCGCCGTTGCCGGGGATGGCGTTATTTGGGAGTTTAGGAGCTTGGTTTGTTTGTGCATAGTGTGAATAGTTTAATTGCTTTGCTTGATTAGTGTTAAGTTTTAAAATCACTAAAAATTAAAAAAATAGAAAAACCAACTAAAAAAGAGAAAGTGCGTCATTCGATAGGATGGGTTCGAATACCGGAAACCAATAGACTGGTTAGGGTAGAGAAACCTTTAGTCGACTTGCCTAACATGGGTGAGGAAGAACCGAGGGTTACCTTGAGCGACCAACTCTACCCATCTTATGATCCGCCTCCATCTTGTTTTGTGCTACCAGCCCTACCTCAGGGAGTTACTTTTGATCCTAGACAGTATCATACCCAGAATCTACCTCTTTTTATTGGGACGGGGTTGGCGCTTATCTAGACAGCGGAGTATGAGGAGTATCTTAGTATGGTCACACCACCCGGGGTACCCTTAGATTATGTTCTGCTGAAATATTTGCCCTTCGCCCTGCGAGATTCTGCAAAGAGGTGGATGTATAGTATCAAACCGGGATCCATAAACTCATGGGATAGTTTCTTAAAGGTATTTATGAAGAGGTACTTCCCAAATTCTATGGCGGTTCAAATGAGAAATTCCATCTTGAAGTTTAGACAGGACAAGGGTGAGCCCTATTGGAAAGCTTTTGAGCGGTTTAAGAATCTTTTGTCTCAATTTTCCCATCATGGGTTTGACCTAGTGAGATTGTGCCAAATAGTGTATGAGGGAGTGGATCAGGAAACTCGAGTAACCTTAGAGTCTATGTGTCAAGGGGGATTTATGGACAAAACTACAGAGGAAGCTTGGGACTTTTTGGAGAGTATGCCAGAAAGGGTGATACAATGGGGGAATACTAGGGATGAGTCCATAGGAGCACAGTTGTCCAATGCACGAGGGGGGGGGTTCACGCGGTGAGTGAGAGTACTGGGTATGAGGCTAGATTCGCTTCTTTAGAGAACATGGTAAAAACCCTAGCCCAACAGCAAATTGCATCTTCTAAGACCCAGCCTTGCGCACAAGTGAGTTCTTTAGAGCGACCCATGTCTCCGAACCCTCAATCCCCTTTGATTTGTGATTGGTGCCAAGGACCTGACCATGTATATGTTAACTGCCCTTTGTAATTGCAACATGTGTCGTCCAATGTGGAAAATGTTAATGTTATGTTTAACCAGTACCGGCCCTACCAATTTCCCGAATTGCCAAAACACCCTTTCTTGTCTTATGGGCCGGATAATCAAAATGTCTTGAGGCCACCAATGCACCAAGGAGGAGGTTTCCAAGGAAACCCACCTCCTCCTCACCAACCTCCGGCCCAACCAAGACCACCCCCTCAGGCTGCTTATCAAGCACCTCGAGGGCAGACCATCCATCCCCAGGTTGCCCATACCCGACCTCCACCAGGATACCAAAGTGAGGACAAGGGGGATAGGAAGTATAAGGAGTTAGAGTCTGGTTTGAGTAGGGTTGAGGATACGATGAGTGATATGGCGAAAATGGTAAAACAATTGAATGAGAGTGTAGCTCAACTTATGATGTCTAACAGGGATAGGGGAACCTAGCTTTCCTGGACAACTGGAGGCGAACCCCAATGGGCAAGCTTCTAGTTTGTCCTCTTGTGACCCAAACCATGTTAGGGGTCTTAATGCGGTGATTACTCTTAGATCAGGGAAGGAAGTAGACTAGAGGAAACAACCTGTGAGTGTTGGACCTTGTGATGAGCTAGTATCAGTTGAGGATGAGCCATATAAGGAAGAGAGGTTGACCGACTTAGGTGAAACCCCGAGTCTTAAGACCTTACCTAGAGTACTTCCGGAGTCTAGTCCTGTACAACCTATGGCGTATAAGCCTCCCCCACCTTTTCCTCAAAGGTTGAGGGGAACTAAGGACCAGAAATTTCGTGAAAAGGTTAGGGAGACGTTTTCTCTAGTCAAAGTCAACATTCCCTTGCTGGATGCTATTCAACAATGTCCTTCTTATGCTAGATTCCTCAAAGAATTGTGTACAACAAAGAGAGCAACTCAGGTTCCTAAGAAGGCCTTTTTGGCCTCTAATGTGAGTTCCATCTTGTCTACTCAAGTCCTGGTGAAATACAAAGACCCTGGGTGCCCAACCATCTCTATTACCATAGGAGACAATCAAATTGAGAGAGCCCTCCTTGATCTAGGGGCGAGTGTCAACTTGTTACCCTTACATGTGTATGAAACCTTGGGGTTGGGGGAACTGAAACCTACGAGAATGGTTCTCCAATTAGTAGACCGGTCTACGAGGGTACCTAAGGGAGTAGTTGAGGACGTGTTGATCCAAGTTGGAACCTTTGTTTTCCCTGTAGACTTTGTTGTGCTAGAGACACCTAGGGTTCATAGTTCCCGTGACGAGATTCCAGTCATTTTAGGTAGACCCTTTCTAGCTATGTCTAACGCTTGGATTAATTGTGGACGTGTTGGTCCAAGTTGGAACCTACGAGAATGAAACTGACTTTTGGGAATTTGACTATGGAGTTGAACATTTTCGACCTACAGAAGTCACCGTTAGGACATGATGAGCAAGAGTGTAATGCCTTGAATTGGATTAGTGACCTTGAGAGTAGTGATCCTTATGATCTTGATATTGTTCCTAGTGTGAGTGATCTTGTTGAGTTAGGATTTAACCCAGATTGTGTGACCTCATTGTGTGATTCTTATGTGTTTGACGGTGAATTGTTGTATGAATCATTGTTTGCCTCTCAAAATGTGCATGAAACAATAGAGCCTGAGCCACCATCTTCTAGAACCCTTGAACTTAAACCTCTTCCATCTCAATTGAAGTATGTCATCCTTGGCCCTAGTGAGACCTACCCGGTTATCATTGCTTCGAACCTAGGTGAGGACCAAGAGAACAAATTAGTCGAGGTTCTTAGGTTAAACAAGGGGGCTTTGGGATGGACGCTTGGAGACATTAGGGGGATTAGTCCATCTATCGTGCATCATAGGATATTTTTGGAAGATGGTAGTGTGGCCCATAGGGATCCTTTGAGGAGACTCAACCCCCAAATGAAAGAGGTGGTTAAGAAGGAGATTCTGAAGTGGTTAGACAATGATATCATCTACCCTATTTCTGACAGTAAGTGGGTTAGTCCTATACATGTGGTCCCTAAAAAGGCGGGGTTGACAGTTGTGGAGAATGAGAGGGGTGAGTTAGTGTCAACCCGCATCCCTTCAGGATGGAGAGTGTGCATAGATTATAGAAAACTCAATAAGGCTACGAGAAAAGACCATTTTCCTTTACCCTTCATGGATCAGATGTTAGAGAAGCTGGCGGGGCACAAATTCTTTTGTTTTCTAGATGGGTATTCGGGGTACACTCAGATTTCCATAGCCCCATGTGATCAGGAGAAAACTACTTTTACATGCCCATTTGGCACATTTGCTTTCCGTAGGATGCCCTTCGGACTTTGCAACGCCCCCGCCACTTTTCAGCGGTGTATGGTGTCTATTTGCTCAGACCTTGTTGATGACTGTGTTGAAATATTCATGGATGATTTTTCAGTATTTGGCACCACCTTTGATGATTGCTTGTCCAACTTGAGTCGGGTCTTGAGTCGGTGCCAAGAGAAACACTTGACTTTAAACTGGGAAAAGTGTCATTTTATGGTGCGAAAGGGGATAGTCTTGGGCCACGTGATTCCAAAGGATGGAATCGAAGTGGATAAAGCGAAAATTGACCTAGTTAGGAACTTGACCCCCCACTTGTGTGAAGGAGGTTATGTCTTTCTTAGGACATGCTGGATTTTATCGTCGATTCATTCATGACTTTAGTAAGATCGCCAAGCCCCTTTCTGCTTTATTGGCCAAGGAGGTGACTTTTAATTTTTCTGATGAGTGTTTGAAGGCCTTTAACACACTTAAAGATGCCTTGATATCACCTCCTATTCTCAAACCCCCTACATGGGGGGAACCGTTTGATGTGTGATGCCTCCGACTTTGCTATAGGTGTGGTCTTAGGACAACGGATTGACATGAAACCTGTCGTGATTCACTATGCAAGTCATACTTTGAATGAGGCACAATTGAATTACACGGTAACTGAGAAAGAGTTTCTAGCTGTGGTCTATGCGTTTGAGAAATTTAGGGCTTACTTGGTGGGTGCTAAAGTGATTATGTTTACTGACCATTCGGCCATTCGTTGTTTGATGGAGAAGAAAGAGTCCAAGCTTAGATTGGTTAGGTGGTTGTTGTTACTTCAGGAATGTGACTGTGAAATCCGTGATAGGAAAGGATCTGAAAATCCAGTAGCGGACCACCTTTCTAGAATAGTGCCTGAACATGAGATAGAACCTCCTATAGATGCTTGTTTTCCCGACGAGTGTATTCTTAGCATAGGAGTAGAGCCGTGGTCTGCCGATATTGTCAACTTTAAGGTCACGGGAGAAATGCCTAGTGATTGGAATAGGCATGATAGGGATAGGTTCCTTTACATTGTCAAGAATTTCATATGGGATGACCCCTATCTGTTTAAGTATTGCCCTGATCAGATTCTTAGAAGGTGTGTTCCGGATGAGTCTATTATGGATGTCCTCTCGTTTTTCCACGACCAACCTTGTGGGGGACATTACAATGGGAAGAAGACAGCTTACAAGCTCTTACAAAGTGGATTCTATTGGCCCACCATCTTTAGAGACGCCCATAACTATGCCCAAAGTTGTTCTAGGTGTCAAAGTTTGGGAAAAATTTCTAGAAGAGAAATGATGCCCTTGCAACCTGAGATTTTTGTGGATGTGTTTGATGTTTGGGGTATTGATTTTATGGGACCATTCCCCACCTCTTTTGGGAATGAGTTTATTCTTCTAGCAGTGGATTATGTGTCTAAATGGGTCGAGGCAATTCCGTCAAAAAGAAATGATGCAAATGTAGTGACTAGGTTCCTTCGGGAAAACATCTTTTCTAGGTTTGGGGTACCTATAGCGATCATTAGCGACCAAGGAACTCATTTCAATAATCGATCTTTTGCGGCTTTCCTTAAGAAGTACTCTGTGGAGCATAGAATGACCACCGCTTATCATCCCCAATCAAATGGCCAAGCTGAGGTGTCCAATAGGCAGATTAAGCAAATTCTTGAGAAGACAGTGTCTAAGAATAGGAAAGATTGGTCCACCAAATTGACCGATGCTTTATGGGCTTATAGGACGGCTTACAAGACCCCCATAGGAATGTCGCCGTATAGAGCGGTCTTTGGGAAACCTTGTCACTTGCCAGTGGAACTTGAGCATAGGGCGTTGTGGGCTTTGAAAGCCTTAAAGCTTGACCTTTCGGTAGCTGGGGATATTAGGAAGCTTACTTTGTATGAATTAGAGGAATTAAGGAGAGAAGCATATGAAAACGGGAGGTTGAGTAAGGAGCGATCAAAAGTTTTGCATGATAGAGTGATCCTTAGGAAAACCTTTGTCCCGGGGCAGAAAGTCCTCCTTTATGACTCACGTTTGCACTTGTTTGCAGGTAAGCTGAAATCTAGATGGACCGACCCATTCATTGTGACCACCGTGTTTCCATCGGGAGTAGTTGAGATTAAGGATCCCACTAATGAGTCTGTGTGGAAAGTAAACGGTCATAGGTTGAAACCTTTCTTGGAGCTTCCGGAGAAGGTGGATGTGGAGTGTGTGACATTCCACGGTCCATCCGTTGATTGAAGAAAAGTGAGGTAACATTCTTGTATATATTGTAAATTAGTTTATTTTTCTTGATTTGTTTCTTTGTTTACTTCTTCCAACTATGCATTAACAAGAAGGAAGGACCATTTATTGCTCATATGTGCATCATTTCATGGCTTGTATACTCAATCTCCATTTACAAGTCATGCGACGATTATTTGGGATCTACTCAGGTATTATCCTTCTTTATCTTTGGAGTTAGTTGGTGAGAAGTTTCTTTTTCCTTTATTTGGTGTGATTTTTGATGTTTCTTCTTTTAGGGTGTTTGTCTTCCTTTATTTCTTATCACAATGAGGACATAGTGTGACCTTTTTGTGTGGGAGTGAGGAGGCATGCATGCCAGCTTTCTTCATTTTCTTTGAAAAATTCGAAAAGAAAAAAGTTTGTTTTTTTTGGTTAGTTATTTTCTTAGGTTTTGCGTGTCTTTGTTTTCATTTCGTTTTAGTTTTTACTTAGGATAGCTTTTTGTTAGATTTTTAATTAAGTGTTTCGGGTTCTAAGGTGCCCCGGGAGGTTTTTGAGTGTTTGAGAGTTTGAGAATATTTTTAGGGAAGTGAAAATACTTAGTTTATGTTGAGAAATTTAACTTTGTGAAGTTTTGGCCAGGAACCCAGCTCGGCGAGCAACATGTCCGCGCGACCGAGCGCGCTCACTGAGCTGAATTCAAGAGTTAAAGAGCAAGAACCAGAAACGTTTCCAAAATCGCAGCTCGGGCGAGCAAGAAGCTGGCTCGATCGAGCTGGCCCACTGAACCAAAATGAGTGGATTAAATACTAAGGCAAAGTATCGAAAGAGCACTGAAGCGGCGACGCTCGCTCGGCGGCGAGCATGCCAACTGGAGCACAGAAGGAAAAAAGTTTGAAAGACACGACCAACCATCCAGAGGAGCAGCTCGGGCGAGCCCAGAATCGCTCGGTCGAGCGGTTGTTGAACGAATCGTCTTTGCGTCGAAGCTTTGCGGGCGGCGGAGTTTTTCGGCTCGGTCGAGCCAACAGTAGATCTGTTTTCTGTCGGGGTTCTTTATGCGATATTTTCTCACTTCCTTCATATTTTCTCACTCATTTTCTCTCTCATATCTCTCTCTTACTTCCCTTAAACCCTAGCATCAAACCCTAACTTCTAATTCTTCACTAATCTCTTCAATTTCTTCCAGATTTGGTCGATTTTGTGCCCTAGCTGTGCGAGTTCTGTTGTGCGGCTGTCGCACGCGAGATTACAGCTGGGTGTGCATCCTTCGGCTGTGCGATTTGTGCGACGGGGATCTGCATTTGGTTACTTTGTGCGAACATCACAAGTGTGGAGTGTTGGTGCTTCATTCCTTCGTTTGCAACGGGTGGAGTAGCTGTGGTGTCCGGATTGTGCGAGAATCTTAAGGTTTGGTTTGTTCCTCGTGGGTTGTTAAAGTTCTTAGTTACTTGTGTGTGGTTTGTGCTTGTTGGGTGTTCACTAGCAAGGGTTGATTTTGCTCTCAAGAATTCAACCACTCTTCCCTTGGGTGCTATTTGGGGGGTAACCTTCACTTAGTGCTTCAAAGTTTGATTTCAAGGTTAAATTGGGTGTTCCTTGTGCATTGTTTTCAGATTTAAGGTTTGAGTGGTTGTGTGTATTGGTTGCTATTTGGGTATTCTTGAGTTTGCTAGTGTTCTTTCAATTCAACATGGTTCGATCTAAGAGAGCACGCACAAGTGAGGAAGGTTCTCCCTCACCCCCGCCCGAATCTTCATCGGCGACGGTGGATAAGGATCGATACAAGGCTCAAACACCTACTCCTCTTCGATTTGACCCAGGAGTGCGTATGAGATTCCGGGATGAACATTCGTGAGAAGTACGAACTCTATCAGCACCGGAAACTTTGTGCTCCGGATATATACGATGAGGCCACAGTGAGGAAGGTGTATTGCGGCCCTAGTTTCGACTTTATCATAAGAACCTTGGGGTGGGGATCATGCATCAAGATTGATGAATCCCTTTATGACAACCCAATCCTTGAGTTCCTTAGTTCGTTGCAAGTTGAGGATGCTGACACACGCCAAGCAAAGTTCCGGTATATAGTGGATAACAAGGAGAAAACTTGCACTGTGCAAGAGCTATGTCAGGCACTTGGGCTACCGGAGGATGGGCTTTATTACGAGGAGAGCGCACATTTTGATGAACAGTCCGCCATGAAAAGCCTTACTTGTTGGCGGCGGAAGCATCAAAGGTCACATGCCCTAGCTGATTGTTCCTTCTTGACTAGGAATTCCAAGGCTCGTGACTTGTGCAACTTGGCAATTCGAATTTTTCATCGCATAGTCTCGAGTTCAGTCTTCGGAAGGGACGATGGCAGGGCTAATGTGAGGAGGGACGATTTGTTTGTTATCTTTCACACCCTCCAAGGAACACGGGTGAACACAGGGTCTTGCATTTTGCATTGCTTGAAAGAAATCACCTCCGAAAACCTTACCACTACGATCGGCATGGGGCATGTTATATGCCACTTTTTGATGAAGCAACATTTTGGAGGGTATATCAGCAAGTTCACCCCGCGTTTTTTTCCCGACCCAATCGACAGTGTACGGTTGCAACGCATGGGTATCCTCGAGCGCCACAGCACGAAGCACATCTACAAGCACGGCTTGGATTGATATGCGACGTCCATTCATTTGGACCATGAGCGAGCCGCACGTTGGTTGGATGTGTCCAACCAACACAACTGGTCGTGCGGTGAAAATCCAAGGAGCACCCGTCGAGTTGGGGGTCCCGATGACCCGTTTGCGCATGAAAATGAGGAAGAAGAAGAGGAAGAAGAATGGGGAACCGACAAACCAGGGCGAGGCTAGCGGTAGCAGTTCCCAGGAGATCACGATGGGGTACTTAGCAAGCCGAATGGATCAATTGAGTGTTGATCTTCGAGAGCAACGTACTTTGATGCAAAGTACGCATAACTTGGTGGAGAGTCAACAAGAGCTCCTTCGTGCATAACAATCGACACTCGAGAGGCACGAAGGATACTTTAGACGCTATGACGAGTACTTCCATCAGCAAAACCAGTATTGGAGGGATTGGGGGTACTACCATTATGCTATGGCCGACCGTCCGCCGGCACCGCCCGATTACGTCAACCAGTACTACCCAACCTACTTCCCTTATTATCTATACCCTCCTCCGAAAGGTGATGAGCAGTGATTGTAAGCATTCCACCTCCCCCTCTTATCTTTTGCATTGGAGTGTGTGCTTTATATCTTGTGATATATATGTGCGGGGGGTGTGTGGTGTTCCTATGATGGGGTATGGTGGAAGTTTCTTCAATATGGTTTTGCATTTACAAGACTTGTTGGATGATTGAGTGTCGTTTCGTTAGGCTTTGTCATGGTTTGTTAGGAAGTTGTCATTGTAAGCTTTTGCATCGTGATTTTGGGATGTATGGTTGAGATTGTATGGTTTACGTTTTGGGGGTTTCTCATTCGTAGAACCGGGTAGTGGCGAGGTATTTCATCCTCAATTCCCGCCTCATATAGTGAGATTCGGGGTTGAGGTTAGTCAGTGATCATGTACATTTGTAAATATTTAAAGTTTCTTTTAATTAGTAAGTCTTAGTTTCTTTGTCTTGTATAGTTTGGTTTACTTTTTTATCTAGCATGTAAACATTTCACCCATAGTATGCTTTCATTGTCTATCTCTCACCTATGGTGTTATGTTCGTGGATCGTGCGTTGGGTGTGCGTTTATTGAAGACCTTCAGGTAACATCATCTAGCCCTCTCTTTCATTGTGAATATAATAGTGATCCATGTTGCATGCTTGATTTTTCCTTTCGGGTGGCGAACCCCTTGAGTGTGAATGTTGGGATATTATTGTTGTTGGAGCCGTGTGAGCTCGGGTCACCACCAATTATTGTTTGTTATGTGTTTGTTGTGTATTTTTAGGTTTTCTACCTTATTTGTGACACCCTTCTTCTCACAATGGGGACATTGTGAAGTTTTGTGTGGGAGTGGGGGGTGATACTTCCATTTGTCATGGGTGGATCACCTAGTTTTGAGTCTTTGTTTTCGTTTTTCATAGTTTGTGTCGAAAAATTTGAAAAATTTTGTGTGAAAATGAGAAAAAAATGGCGTGAAAAACCTTGAAAGTTTTCGTTTTTCGTTTTGTTTTTGCTTTTGCTTTGTTTCTTGGATTTCGTTGTTGAAATCAGGAAGTCGTTCTTAATCTTCTTTAAAAGAAACCGGTTTGAGCATTTTCGACCCTAACTTGGGCGATTGTCATGACTTACCTTAATTAGATTCTTTTCATCAAGTGTCTAGTGAGATCCCATTTCTTCTTTTTATGTTCTGGTTGAAACTGGGAGATTCTAGGAGTTCATATCCGAGCTTGTTTTCCAAAAAGAAAAAGAAAAAAAGAGAAAAAGCAAAAGCAAAAGCAAAAGTTAAAAAATAGAAGCAAAGTTAAATAATTTGATTAAGTGGGGCGTGTCGGCTTTACGACATCAACCACCATACACTTAGCCAACCTACACGGGCTCGGTATTAGTGGTACGACACGGATACCCCTTAACCCTCCTCCTATATCGCTTTGCGACGGAGAGGCGAATGGAAAAGACCGTGTTGGGAGGGTATACCCCTTATATGGGCCGTCCAATTCCCGAAAATAAGGCTAATACCGACCTTAAAAAAGTAAGAAAATTTTGTTGGGAATACCCAACCCAAAAAGAAGAAAAAGTTTGAAGTGTTAATAAAGTGAGGGGCTCTTCCTTACATCACCTGCGGCCCTCACCAAGCCAAGGGCGACCAAATGCGGGGAGGGACAACTCTTTCCTTTCCTTTGTTCGTTTCGTTGTTTTGTGAGCTTGGGTGTGAGTCTTTTGGGTCGTCCGGGATCGATTAGAACTCTTTAAAACCTTTTCGCAAATGGGATTAAACTCTACATGAGGTGTAAGGGATCAAAAACTTTCAAGATTGGCAGTTGTGTGGGTTAGGTGTTGTGAGATGCTCAAAACGGTTCCTTTTGGAGGATTAATACCGTTTTCTTGATTGGTACGACTTGATTCATTGAAACGAGCAGTTCTCTTTTTCTTTCTTTTAAACTTGTTTTGTTTTTCACTTTCCCTCTCTCCTTTTTCTATGGCTTTTGTGGGTGTAGTTGCTATAAACCCTCACGAGACCTACCTCGTCCACCCGGGTATCTGGAGGTTTAAAGGCCTTGATGCATATGCTAAATGCATCCGCGATTCCTGCGAAAGTGAGTTAGGTTTTAGTTTCTTTTTCTAGTGTTTTTCTTTGTTTTTAGTTTGCTCGGGGCGAGTAAACCCTTGTGTGGGAGTGGTGTTCGGTCTCGTTTCGAGCCGAATTCTTCTCTTTATTATGGAGCTTTTACATGTTCTAACCCCGTATTTCATTTTAGTTATGAGATTTTTCTAGTTTTGTAGGAAGATAAAAGAGTGACGTAAAATGGAGCCGAAACGGAGCAAAACTCATCAAATAGAGGAAAGAGGCAGAAGGATGGCTCGCCAGAGTGACATCATGGCTCGCCCGAGTCAAGCAGCTGGAAGATTAGCAAACTTGCCGACCAAAGTTGAACCAAGAAATAGTGGAACAGAAGGTTGGCTCGCCCGAGCAACATTGGCTCGGTTGAGCCATACCTCTGTTAAGCCACTTGAGAGTGTTGTTGAAATCGGCTAAGGCATGGAGAAAGCAGAGGGCTGGCTCGCCCGAGCAAGGGCCCTGCTCGACCGAGCTTAGCACCTGAGCTGCGGAAGAGAAGCTGCCAAGAAGACAAGGTGCAACCGACCAGAACCCTGGCTCGCCCGAGCCAGGGGGTGGCTCGCCCGAGCCACTCTGGATTTCTGCGTTTTGTTTAGATTCGAAATGTTGCGTTTTGTGTAACAGTTTGGGATCAATATAAATACCCTTAGCTGCGATTTCATCTAGGATAGTTTTTAGCTTAAGTTTTAATATGTATTTCCTAGTTTTAATTACTTCTTAAGTTGCTTTTTACTTTCTCTCTCTTAGGGTTTCTATTGCCTTGTTCTCCAAGTTCTTGAGATTTTGAGTGTAAGCAACATTTTCTTCAAGTAATTTCAGCAAAGCATTTCCTTCATTTACCTTGTGCTTTTGATTTCATTGAGTTTGCCATTCAAAGTTTCTAGGTTAGCCACCAATCAATCTTTTATTGAAAAGGGGGATTAAGGGCCACAAATCTTACTTGAAGTGAATATTTGAGGGTCCTTAGTAACTTGATTCACAACTTTCTATTTTGTTCGGGGAAAGTTGCAAACGAAGATGAAGAATGAAGAATGGAGATCGATTTCGATTAGTTGTCAAGGGTATGGACTTAATTCTTAGCTTGTTTTAGTTAATTAGTTGTTTAGTAATTGCTACTTGCTTGCTTCTTCTAATCTTGGTGATAGTTTAGGGTGTTATTAAATGTTTGCTTGTTAGCTTTATAGATTTCTTTTGAATCAATTGTTAGTAATTACTTGCTTAGTTGTGTTTCTTTCTTAATTGTTATGTTTAGTATCATGATTAGGAATAGTTTAATCGCTTAATTTTCATACTTTAATGCTTTCCGCACTTGAGAACCTCTAACAAACTAAAAACCTAGACAAACCTCACACCCATCCTCGAGTTCGACATCCTTACTTAAACCCATCAAATACTTCAAACCGAACAGGAATATTATAAATAAGATGCCAAATGAATGGAGAACAATTTATGTGGTAAAAGTGCTGGAAAATCACAATAAGATTTAGAAATGCCAACATGCGAAATTAAATGGATGTTGTCAGAGAATTTATAGCACTATTGACAATTCTCATACTTCGACAATACAAGATGGTTGGCTAAATAAGACCGTTCTGAACGACTGTTTAATGAACGGTCGCATGAAAAAGACGGGCGACCGTTCAAAAACGACAAGACCGTTCTGAACTACCGTTGATGAACGGTCATTAACTAGCGACAGTTTAAATTAACGGTCGTTCCATTTTACGACCGTTAATTGAACGGTCGCTAGTTAACGATCGTTAAATTGAACGGTCGTTTTTGAACGGTCGTTCAGTTGTTAAAACCGTCGGCCGAATTAATTCCCATTCAATTGCACCGTTACACTTTATTTCAAAACCCAATTTCTCTTCTCCCTCCTCTTGCTAGCCGGCGACTTGGACTGGAAGCCGCCGCATTTCCCCGGAGCCGACGACAGTAAGTCCTTCTCTTCTCCCTCCTTATCAATTCTTTTAAGTTTTTGGTGGTTAATAACAACACAAGCCCTTCCTCTTGCTGGCAAATTGGACCGGGAACCGCCACCTTTTTGGTGCCGCCGTCGACGCCGAGCCGTCTGCCCCGCCGTCGCCGTCGTCCCCGCTGCCGCCGTCGTTCTCCCCGGTAAATTATTTGAAATTTGTCAATTTTGTTAATTATATATTTATTTGTATAAATTATAAGCATGCATTAATTAGGTTAGTATTTGTGTAAAAAGTTGTTTAGTTAGTTATGTTGTGAATAATTTGAGTGAATAATGATATGTTGTGAAATTGTATGTTAATTAGGTTAGTTATATTACTGTTTAAGTACTGTATGTTAATTAGGTTAGTTTTGTGGTGAAATTTGTCAATTAGTTTAATGATATGTTGGTTGTGTTAATTGGATGTTTATGTGTATGTTGTTGTGTTAATTGTGTTTTATTATTGAATTTTTGTATTAATTGTATGTTACTTGTATTAGTTAGTTATGTTTTGTAATATTTATTGTTTTAGTTTGAAAATTGTTAATTGTATGTTTATGTGTATAAATTATGAGCATGCGTAAATTAGTATAGATTAGGTTAATACATGTGTAAAGAATGTTTAGTCAGTTATGTTGTATATAATTGTTTTAGCACGCTTAAAATTTATTTGAATCTACGACATGGAAATCTACCATTATTAGAAAAAAAGTGTTGAGTTGGGATGATTTTGGTAGTTATTAGTAAATGAGTTAGTTATTATGTTTGATTAGGAATGAATTTACGCGATTAACAACTTTGTTGGATAACTTAATTAAAGGCAAGCCTCTAAATGTCCGACATATATAGCTTAGTTGTAGATGTCGGTACGACTCATGAAAGTTTTTTTCAGCCATAAATTATCAGGAACAAACACACTCTCATCGGGTAATAATATTATCCTCTTGACTGTTGACATATATAGCTTAGTTGTAGATGTCATAGAAAAGTGTTGAGTTTGGATGCTTTTGGTAGTTATTAGAAAGTAGGGTAATTTATAGTTCTAGTATCTTAGTTGTAGATGTTATAAAAAGAGGTCGAGTGTGGGTTCTGTTAGTGTCCATGAGAGTGTGTTTGTTCCTGATATTTTATGGCTGAAAAATACTTTCATGAGTCGTACCGAGTCTCCAATTTATTTGTCTGGTTCCCTTAAAGTAGCGTAATCTCGGCAATGAAATTGCGCGAGGTCTATAGTGCTCTGGGAGTTAGAAGCGCCTCAGATTCGGTACAATGCAGTGTTTCCATTGTACAACCTGGTGGGCAGCAAGACAAGGCGGGAATGAGAGAGAAGCTTATAGTAAAAAGTCTAATGGAAATCGTGGTGGGCTTTCTTGCATGCATCAAAGCCCACAACAATTTCTATTAGACCTTTTACTATTAGCTTCTCTCTCATTCCCGCCTTGTCTTGTTGCCCACCAGGTTGCACAATGGAAACACTGCATTGTACCGAATCTGAGACGCTTCTAACTCCCAGAGCACTATAGACATCACGCAATTTCACTGCTGAGATTGCGCTACTTTTTGGGAACCAGACAAATAAAAGGAGAGTCTGTACAACTCATGAAAGTTTTTCTTCAGCCATAAACTATCAGGAACAAACACACTCTCATCGGGTAATAACATTATCCTCTTGACTGTTGACATATATAGGTTAATTGTAGATGTCATAGAAAAGTGTTGAGTTTGGATGCTTTTGGTAGTTATAAGTAAGTGAGCTCACCTTGCAAATTAGTGTGTTGACATGCACAAATTGACAACTTTGAAATCTAATTCGGTCAACTTTACAGATTTTGAACAATATGGAAAATACTAGGAAATGGATGTACGAGAGAATCGATGAGGAGGGGTATCTTAGCAAAGAGTTTGTTAGAGGGGTGAAAGGAGAATTTTTTCCAGTTGCTAAACAAACCATTAGCTTCCAATCGGATAAAGTACTTAGGTGCCCATGTTCAAAGTTTAAAAACATGAAACACCAACATGAGGACAATGTTAAGGTGCACTTATACAAAAATGGGTTCGTACCACGTTATTTTGTGTGGACGAGTCACGGTGAGGTGTACGTGCCTCCCGTGGCCACGGTCCCCATCCAAACGTCGAACCAAATTGAAGGGTCATTGAGGACTGATGTGTTAGACCCAATGCAAGAAATGCTCACGGATGCTATCGGAGATTTATCGTCCAACGTATTCCACATAGTAGAGGATGAGCCATCAGATGGAGAGAAAAAATTTCTTGAAATGTTAGAAGCGTCCAAACAGCCTTTGTATGAGGGTTGCGAACTATCACAATTGTCAGTAGTGTCTCGGCTTGTTAACATAAAATGTGAATAAAATCTCCCTAACAAAGTCGTAGACAGTCTGCTAGCCCTCATGAAAGACATTTGTCCCCATGTTAATGAAATGACAGACACGTACCACTCGTCGAAGAAGTTACTTAAAGCTTTAGAACTTCCGCATGAGACGATCGACGCGTGTCCAAAGGGGTGTATGTTGTTTTGGAAGGAGAACTTCATGCTTGATAGTTGCAACTTTTGCGGTGCTGATCGATATGTGCGGACAACGGCTAAGGGTAAAAAGCTCGCCCACAAGGAGTTCATATACTTTCCAATCGGTCCGCGGTTGCAAAGATTATACTTGACTAAGACATCAGCAGAGCAAATGAGGTGGCACTCAACAAATGTTCGAGGGAACGGTGATATGGTTCATTCGTGCGATGGTGAAGCTTGGAAACATTTTGATGCCACTCACAAAGAGTTCGCATCGGAACCACGCAATGTGCGGTTGGGTATATGCACGAATGGTTTCGCCCCTTTCGGTAGTTTCAGGCAAACTTATTCTACATAGCCTGTTATAGCTACCCCTTACAATTTGCCTCTGTGGCTTTGCATGAAGAAGCTCTACACGGCGAGGATGTGGGCTAAACGAGAGGAAGAGGCCTATAAGCGTCGGGTCGAGGCATACACGGCGAATCGGAACAAAGCCCTGGACTAGAATAAGCACTACGGTGGCGCGATGTCCGCCGGTAAATATTTGCGGAAACTGGTAAGCTTCCCATCATCTTTTATTTTGACGTTTTTCATCAATACAATTTATAAGGTAATATCTTTAATGTTTCTAAATATATTCCTAGGCTAGTGACGGGATCCATCCATCCCCTGCGGACGTCATAGAGCATTATCATTGTAAGCAAGACGCCCACGGCAACGAGCAATGGACTGACCCGAAAGCGGCCAAAGTTTATGTAAGTCATTTTCTTCTAAAGTTAGTTTAATAATTTATTTGTTGGAATTGTTTTTGAAAAGTGAATGTGTAACTTATGTTTAGAAACGAGCGTGTGGCTCGATAGGATTAATTGGCATGTGACCGTATATTGTTACTTGATTGTATGTTTTGGAATTGTTGTTGGAAGTGGAATGTGCAACTTATGTTTAGAAACGAGCGTGTGGCTCGATAGGATTAATCGGCGTGTGGCCGTATATTGTTACTTGATTGTATGTGTTGGAATTGTTGTTGGAAGTTGGAATGTGCAACTTATGTTAGAAACGAGCGTGTGGCTCGATGGGATTAATCGGCGTGTGGCCGTATATTGTTACTTGATTGTATGTGTTGGAATTATTGTTGGAATGTGTAACTTATGTTTAGAAACGAGCGTGTGGCTCGATAGGATTAATCGGTGTGTGCCCATATATTGTTACTTGATTGTATGTGTTGAAATTGTTGTTGGAAGTTGGAATGTGTAACTTATGTTAGAAACGAGCGTGTGGCTCGATAGGATTAATCGGCGTGTGGCCGTATATTGTTACTTGATTGTATATGTTGGAATTGTTGTTGGAAGTTGGAATGTGTAACTTATGTTAGAAACGAGCGTGTGGCTCGATAGGATTAATCGCCGTGTGGCCGTATATTGTTACTTGATTGTATATGTTGGAATTGTTGTTGGAAACTTGGAATGTGCAACTTATGTTTAGAAACAAGCGTGTGGCTCGATAGGATTGTATATGTTGCAAATGTTCATTGTGGTAAAGTGGGCATGTGATCCCTTATTCTACAAGTTGAGTTTATATTGTCATTTGCAGGTTAATGTTTTGTATTATGAATTTGGGATAGTCCATATTACAAAGGAAACTCTGCCGAAATTTTTATGTAACTCTCCCTATATTACGTTAGTTGTGGCATCTATTGATAATGTGTTTTGATAACAAACAACATGACCACTTTGCTTTACGTTTAGTTGTGGTTACTAATTATCAATAATGTTGATCATTTGCAGAATGAATATCTTGAGCAAGTATCTGCAGCGGACGTGGAGCCCAATTCTGTGGAAGCCAACGCGGTGTTCTACAATGTCGCTGATGGGTTCTCGGTCAAGAATCAGTCTGTCTATGGCCTGCGATCCTCGACGGGCATGTTCTACGAAAGGCCGACCCGCTATACACGCCACAATGGTCAGGGATCTTCTTCCTCATCCACCGCCCCTACCCCATCTGCTTATGCTTCCTTGGTGGCTGAACAACAGTCTTTGAGGAGTCAAGTCTCCCAATACCAGCAACTGTTGAGCCAACTTGAAGGAAGATTGTCCCAAGTAGAACAAAATCAACAGCAGCAGCAGGGGACGCCTTCCAGTGGTCAATTCTCTCACTCCAACTTCATTAATGACCCCCTTCTTCGTAGTGTTTGTGAGGACAACTTTAAAAACTAACTGTCGGATATGTAATATATTTTGCGACCGTTGACTTGTAATGACATTGACTTGCAGTTGACTATATATATATATATATATATATATATATATATATATATATATATATATAGATATATATATATATATATATACTACTGTTTGCGACCGTTCATTTTTATATATATATTACTGTTTGCGACCGTTCATTTTGTGACTGTTTGGCACTTATACTTCAAATATATTCTGCAAAGATTACATTACTAGAAACCCTCAACAAAAAAAAATTCAAAAAAAATAAATAAAATGGGCGACCGTTCAGCTGAACGGTCGCTAAGTAACGACCGTTAATGAACGGTCACAACGGCTAACGACCGTTTATAAACGGTCACAAATAAGGACGACCGTTCATTGAACGGTCGCTAGTTAGCGACCGTTCATGAACGGTCGCCCGCTTTTGTGATCGTTTATGAACGGTCGTTAATTAGTGACCGTTCAAATGAATGGTCGCCCGCTTCCACAAACGACCCTTGAGATGTGACCGTCGCCAACGATCGCAAATGAACGGTCGCCCCCCCTGTCGAACGACCGTTCAAGCTGAATTGAGACCGTTCAGAACGGTCTTATTTTTGTTACCCTGTTGTAGTGCGACATATAACTTCTTCTTTCCAATTAACTGTTGTGATTAACTCAATCAAGGGTTATATTGACCATTAAAATGAGATTTACGGACAAAACCCTTGATTGGTGTAAGTACTCGGGTAATATGGCACATAACGTACATAGTGCTTCTTGCAATATGGAATGAAATATTTTGAATATATTTTGAATATTGGTACCTTTATTATGTAATTTTACTCCATCAATATGTAATTATCATTTAAAAGATGAAAATAAATTTTTACATTTATAGTATCTATATAATTTAATGCCTATAATGTAACTACAATGTAATGTGACTCCCTTAGAGTGTGGTTATCAATATTCTTAAACATAAGCATAACAATGGTCAACTCCTCAATTAAAGTCAAACCAAGAACCTGTAAATTAAAGATGTATGTCATAGTGATTGAAATCAAAATTTATTTTGATTACACATATGTTACATAACCACACCCAATTTAATAGGAAAATACTGCAATTTATTAGGTGCACATCTAGCATGTGCTTTAGGTATTATAATTGTTCGCTCTTGTTGCTATATGATAGTTCTTTAAAAAATTAAATTTTAAAATATTCAAGAAATATTATTATTTTTTACAGAATCTAGAAATATTTTATTCATATACCAAGAGATCATCATTGATAATTACACAAAAATAGTTAATGGTATAATAAAGAAACCAATTAAGTCATATATAGAATTTTTTATGGGAACACATATGTACTTGCTCTATTTTTTCATTTGTCATTTACCTTTTTTAGATACATCTATAATCAATAGTTTCTCAAATAATATGTTTAAAAAATACATTATAGAGTTGGAAAAATAAATTGACCCGAAAAATCTATTGTATGACCCTAAAAACCGAGTCCATACATAGATTTGTCGTTTGAATTTTGATATTGATTGTATTGACTAAATATTTGGACATAATCTTTCTCTTTTTTCTATTGTTCAAATCCGATTCTAACCCGAATCTTCATCGGAATTGTCCGACAAAAATGGGGTTTGCACATGAATTTCTCGTATGAATTTTGACATTGACTGAATTTGACCGACCCGAATTTAATCTTACCCGAATTTTTGCAACATATGTACTTGCTCTATTTTTTTACTTGTCATTTAAAATTTTTAGATATATCTATCACCAATAGTTTCTCAAATTATATTTTTTAAAAAAATACATTATAGAGTTGGAAAAATTTTTTCCCGACCCGAAAAATGTAAATTGTGTGACCCAAAAAACTCGGGTCGATACATAGATTTGTCGTTCGAATTTTAATGTTGACCGAATTGACCAAATATTCGGACATAATTTTTCTCTTTTTTCTATTATCCGAATCGTTGTCTGAATTGTCCGATAAAAACCGGGTCTGCACATGAATTTCTCATCCAAATTTCGACATTCACTGAATTTAACCGACGTGAATTTAATCGGACCCGAACTTTTTGCCAATGCTAATACATTATATATTTTTTTTAATAATATTTTTTATTATGATCCCGATGACTTCAATTTCATATTATGAATTATTATATAAAATAAGATATAAATATTAAAATTTTCAACACAAAAGTTGTTGTGACAATTAAATAAAAATAGAGGAATTAAGTGTATTATGTTGAAATTGAAAAAAAAAGCTAATTGAGTGATTAAGAAACGAATAAAGTCATAATTATAGATAATGTATGTGTACGACCACTAACTTTCTAATTTGGAATGGGAAGAAAAATAAAATAAAAAAATTTCATGAAGGAAAAAAAAGAAGCTATAAGCGATAACTGAATTCTAAAAGGGAAGAACATTAGTTTTTTCCCCGAAAAAAATGCATGTATGTATTTAAAAGTCAAGACCCTACAATCAAGAAGATGAGAGTCAAAGTAATTCTCCTACTATAATAAGTAGAGGTAGACTTTACTTCCCAATTTTTAATTAACATTATAAGATGAAAATAGATTTTTATATTGGTAATATCTATGTAATTTATTGTCTACAATGTAATGTTAATCCCTCAACTTGTTACTATCAATTCTTTTATATAAGGGTTTTTGGCTAGGAAAAATCCGTAATGAGGGCCTTGTGAGTGAAAATAATCCAAAGTGACTTTTTGGCTGGTGGCAGTCTATACTTATTAATTATTTTCTTGTAGCATCCCAAATTGAAATTCCAGCACCGGAATGCTGATGTGGCAATCGGAGCACGTGCCCTTTTAACTAAAAGCATGTCACGTCAATTTTTTTTTAAAATTCTATTTTATCGTTTAACTTACATTATTCACCTTGCACTTACATTATGGGGGGAAAACATTAGCAATGGATTAAAAGCATGTCATATCAATTTTTTTTAATTCTATTTTATCGTTTAACGATAAAATAGAATTCAAAAAAAATTGACGTGACATGCTTTTAATTAAAAGGGCACATGCTTCGGGTGCCACATCAGCATTTCGGTGCCATAATTTCAATCTGAAATGCTACGAGAAAATAATGAATAAGTATAGACTGTCACCAGCCAAAAAGTCACTTTGGATTATTCTCAATCACAAGGCCCTCAGTGTGGATTTTTCCAAGCCTAAAACCCTTTATATAATTATGTATGTTGTCAATTTTAATTTAATTTAATTTAATTTAATTTTAAAAGTGCCATTTTAGTTTGTTATTATTGAAACATTATTTAGGGGAAGGGCTAGGGGGGAGGTAGTGCGTGTGATTAGGGTGGGAGGGAGAGTTATTAAAAAAAAAGAAAAAAGAAAGAAAGAAATTGGGAGAGAAGTTAATTTTTTTTTTTAAGGAAAGAAAAAAAAATGGTCAATATTCCTATAATTAAGGAGAGAAGAGTCAAAGGAATTTTGCAACTATTATAGTAAGATTAATTAACACTCTAGTAGCAAAAAATGTTTCAAAAATGTTCTGAAACTGGGCTAGCAGGACCACTGGCACTGAGTTTCCATACGTTTTGAGTTTTTTGAGGGTTTGGAATTGGAGCACTAAACGCCAACATTAAGATAAATTAGAGTTTTTTCCAAATTAAAATTTGAGCCAGGACTAGGGATGACAATGGAGCGGGCATTCCCCGAACCCGTCGGGGCCCCGCCCCGCTCTTGGGAAAAATCCCCGCCCCCATTGGGGATGGGGATGGGGACGGGGACAATTTTCCAAAATCCGCTCGGGAACGGGGCGAGGATGGGGAAAATTGGGGATGGGGATACAATTTTCCCCATCCCCATCCCCATTTTTCCCGCCGGGGTGAATTCCCCGTCCCCATCCCCATCCCCGAATCCCCACCCCGAAAATGTTAAAATTACCAAATAACCTTTATTTAAATTTAATATATATATTAATGGGAAGGACAAAGTAGTAATTTTCCAATTTATTCTCACTTGTTGATGTATTATTGTTTGATTTTGATGTATTATTACTCGAGCAAGTTAAACACGTTGTATTTTGAACAGGTTAAAATCGGGTCCGATTAAAAGCCGGATTTGATTAAAATTTAGTTAAATTTAGAATAGTTTTAAAAAATCCCCGTTGGGGATGGGGAATCCGCGGGGATGGGGATGGGGCAAGAATCCTTCCCCGAAGCGGGGATGGGGATGAGTTTTGGGAGCGGGGATGGGGACGGGGGTTTACTCCCCCATACCCGATCCACCCCATTGTCATACAGTGGATTGGAGATTGGAAAAGGATAGGCAAAAATTAAATCTGGACCCAAATGTTAAATTTAATTTCGGGTAATTCGGGTACCCGGAAACGTTAAGGGGTCGATCCGTAACCGAACCGATTAACTAATAAATATTCCGGGGCGGGTACCCGACCTGATTAAAATTGATTTTTCCGGGGCGGGTACCCTAAATTAATGACCCGGTAGGGGGTTTCCGGATCGGGTTTTTCGGAGCGGTTATTTATGAACACCCCTATTTCTCATTATATATACCCACTAACTTTTCGTCGCCCCCCTTTTTACTATTGTCGCCCACCTTTCGCATAATATTTCCAACCCACGCCCTTGAACCTCATAACTTCACTCTTCACTCTCTTTCTAGTTTATCTCTCTAGAAAACGCTCTCAACCATCGACCACCACAAACCACCCTCATACCAGGATTGAATCGACAAATTTGAGGTATGTTTCGAATTTGTGTTTTCAATTTGTGGTTTTATGTTTTGTATTTTTTAATTTTGAAGGAAAAACGGAAAAAAAAATAGTGCCGGGACTGCTGCCGCGCGAAACGCATGGCAGCCAGTCCCGAAATTTTTTTTATTTTTTTTAAATATTATTTTTATTAATATTGATTATGTTATTAATATTATTATTGTTATATTTATTAATATTATTATTGTTATTAGTATTATTATTGTTATTTTTATTAATATTGTTATTGTTAATAATATCATTGTTGTTATTAATATTATTATTGTTAAATAATAAATAAAAATTAAATATTATATTTATTAATATTATTATTGTTATTATTAAATATGATAATTATTAATATTGTTATTATTAATATTATTGTTAATCATATGTTAATATGATAATTATTAGTGATTAATTGTATTATTATTATTAATATTGTGTTATGAAAATTAGATTAATATTAATATTGTTAATATTAATATTAATGTTAAGCATGTGTTAATATGACAATTATTAGTGATTACTGTCAGTGATTAGTGATTCGTTGTTAATATTTGATGCGTTAATATTATTTAGTGACTAAGCATGTGTTAATATTAGTGATTAATTGTGTTAGAAAAAATTGTAATTGTGATGTAGGGTTAAGTTTAGGGGTTAGGGTATATTCCGAATAGTTTATATGTAGTTGTGTTAAAAGGATGTTGAGTTTGGATGATTTTGGTTGTTATTAGTAAGTGAGTTGGCGTATAAAGTTGACATGGGTAATTTATTCATAATCCAACTTAATTGTTAACTTATGTACTCATAACTCCAAATGATGACATAATAGTTATGTCACATCCATTTAATAACTTAGGTACTCAACAACCAGTTGATACGTAAGTGAATAGATTATTTGTGATGGTAGCTTAGGATAATAATTATGTTAATGTATAGTTCTAGTATGTTAGTTGTATGCGTCAAAAAAAGAGGTTGAGTTTTGGGTCATGTTAGTGTCCAAGGAGAGTGTGTGTTGTAACCTGATAATGTATGGCTGAGAAGGTTAACCAATGCCCCGCATCGACTCTCGTTTATTTGTTTGGTTTCCAAAAAGTAGCCCATCGGTGAAATTGCGCAGTGCGTAGTGCTGCGGGAGTTAGAGCGTCTCGGTTGATGCAATACAATGTTTCTATTGTGCAGCCTGGTGGGCAACAAGATAAGGCGGATCTGAAAGAGAAGCTAGTAGTGAAGGGTCTGGTACAAATCGTGTTGGACTTTCTTGCATGTAAGATCCATAGGTCCATCAAAGAATTGAACGATGATGCAAATTCACTGCTTTGATAGACCTGTGAATCTTATATGCAAGAAAGCCCAACACGATTTGTATTAGACCCTTCACTAATAGATTCTCTTTCAGATCTGCCTTATCTTGTTGCCCACCAGGCTGCACAATAGATACATTGCATTGTACCGAATCTGAGACGCTTCTAACTCCAAGAGCACTATAGACCTCGCGCAATTTCATCGATGCATTTGGGAAACAAACAAATAAACGAGAAGTCGGTACGGCTGATGAAAGTCTTTTTCAGCCATAGATTAACAGTTAACCAACACACTCTCCTTGGACAATAACATGATCCTCTTGCCTCGTGACACGACTTAGTTAACCAACACACGTTAACCCATTTACGCATATTCTTGCGGCTTAAATGATTATTATGCTATGTATGTCTTCATTTTGCAGGTGATCTAAAATGGTAGGGAAGGGCAAGGGTCGAGGGTTTATGGACCGGGCGAATCGACTTGTGAGTGGTTGGAGGGGGGTGAGTCTGGGGACCCGCACAGACGCAATGTGACTGCGTCAACTCGCCGTGTTGGTCGTGGTACGGATGCATGTGATGCAGCGGGCGGCCAGCCCGAGGACACGGGGAGTCAGACAACCCGAGATTTCGTTGATCATCTCAACCAGGCCATGGATGAGTCAAGCGGCTCTGAAACATCGGGGTCGGGGGATGATGAGACAGGGGAGCCCGAGACGCAGATGATCCCGACCTCCATCGCAACTTTTTTAACTAATGGGCCAGTTTTCAGGCCAACAGGTTTCATGCCGATGAGGGATTCAGCGGGGAAGTTTGTCCTAATTCGACAGGGTGGGCAGGGAAGCAGTTTTACTACTAGTGAAGCTGGGTCCAGTAGCAGATATCAGAAGAGGAGGCTGTGCGACAACTCCTGGAAGATTGATGGTAATGTGCCCGGGGGACCCGCAATTCCCTCATTAATACCGAGCTTTGGAGGTCACATTGCTCGAGTAATATGGGAGGGTCGCGAGCGTTCGTCCCGTGTTGTTCTTGACTGTGTGACGAAGAAGAATGCGTTGAGGGAATTGAGGTCAGTACAGTTGAGGATGGATCCCGCATGCTAGGCTGCACTGGAAGGATCCAAATAACCAATCTGATGGAGTTGATGTACGACCACATCGACATGACGTTGATCTCGGGGTTCGTTGAGAGGTGGCAACCCGACACAAACACATTTCACCTTCCCTTCGGTGAAATGACGATCATGTTGCATGATGTGCAACATATATTGGGTATTGCAGTTGATGTCTGATGCCTGAAGGACTTTCTCGGGAAGTGGTTAACCAGTACGTGCCCGTGATTTTTGAAAAAGGAATGGCGGAGTTGAAAGTCGATAGCATTTATGATAAGGGTGGCATAGCTGACTCCCATTTGAGGTCGATTAGTTTATCGACCAGTTTTCTCATTCCCCATAGGATACGGGCGTGGTTGTTGAGCATGTTGGGAAACACTATCCTCATGGACAAATCGAGGGATAGAATTAGGCCGCATCCGTGGCCTAGCACTGATGTTATCGTTGATCACATTGCTTGGGGTACGGTGACCTTGGCGTTCCTTTACCGCCAGTTAGGGATGGCGAGCAAGGCCGGGACAGCCAAGATGGCCGGGTGTTTGACCATTTTGCAAGCCTGGATCTACGAGTACTTTCCTGATTTTAGGCCACACGCGGAGCAGCCGGTTAATGGGCCTCGCGCGAGCAGGTGGTCCTCCATCCGCCAGCCGAGTTCGGTACAACGCTTATGAAATTTGAGGACCTCCTTGGATGCGTTGACGCCTGATTGTGTGAGTTGGGCCCCGTACGGTCCTGCCTCGCAAGTCATGCGGCAGGCGTTGTCTGATACGGCATTCGTGCATACGACATCACTGAGCTGTACATGCCCGATCGCGTCGTCCGTCAGTTAGGGCACCTACAACGTATCCCACGCATATTTTCGGTACCGAAGAGCGTTGAACGACCGGCGAAGGGCCCCTACAAAGTGGAATTTTTGGATGCTAACGTCAGCGCTGACTGGGCGGGGTTTCCGATATACAACAAAATGCAGTGAATGATGTGCCCCACACGAAACATGTGCCGTGGGAAGCGGATGTCGCTTACAACGATTGGTTTGCGGCACATTCACACAAGTTTTTGAATAACAACCGACACACGAACAGGTACCCTTAAACCCTCATCATAATTTAATATTTTGTTTAACTGATTGGTCTGACCGCATTAATTTGTGTTTTATTTTTATAAAAGTGGGCATGTACCTAGGCCTCATTAGTGCAGCGAGGGAGGCATCAGTTCCAAGCGAGCGATGAGACAGCGACAATTAATCGTGGGTGGTACGATGAGATGGTCGACTTGCACGGTCGTTGGTGCCATCAGATGCATATCGAGGTCCCCGAGCCGGAAGATGATGAGGAGGATGAGTAGATTGTGTTTTTCAATTTCGTTGTTTTTATTGTACCCTAAACTTAGTGTTAATTTTTGTTGAACTGATTAACTGATTTTGTGTTGTGTTTACTAAATGACCTGATTTCGATGGTAATTTGTGTTATGTTTGACGGTCATGTTCCAATTAACTGCATGAGTTTCAATATAAATATAATTAGCAATTCATATATACACTAGGGTACAACTACAACCATCATTGGTGTTGAGCAGCCCAAATAACCTGCCATCTATCAATACGAGCCTGGAAAGGCTCATCCCAACCTTGGACAGATACGTCTCTAGCCGCTTGCCATCCAATATAAATCGGTGGTAGAGGGTAGTCATCCCGTAAATGGATAAGCATGAAGTGGTTGTTGTATCGCACAATTCCCTGAACTTTCTTTGGTGCCGTACGTCTAGGCCCTACTCGTATGGGTAATATTGATATGCATAGCTCAGCTGTCTGCGATCGTGGACCAGAAGGTGTTGACAAGAAGATCCACATCATATTCGTCACTGTCGCAGCTGGAAATAAATCATTTGGAGCCGACATCCAATGTTCAAACCGGGCTGGCCCTTCCAAGTGGCCTTGTATCCTTCTGAAGGATTCAAGGAACATCTCATTGCTGTTAAAAAATGCATTAACATATGCATTTTCACTCGCCTACAACTCAGTGCCCATTGACCACCTAACACTTGACCACAAATGCTCATCCCCGTAACCTGCCTCGGCTACGCATCTGAACCCACAATTGCCATCAGCGTCAACATCCGTCCATCCAACGACGTATGGCAGAATGAAATGTGGCAAAGCGTCCTCGAACGGGAACAGATCTTGACGCATCCGATTGATACCTGCGCACCATATTATCTTAAGTTATAAACAACAATATATAGTCATTATAAAAACCCTAAACACCGGCTATAAAGTTTAAGATATGCACACCTGTTGAACCCATCCCAACTGATGAAGAACTGGTTCCCTTTTTCCTCGAGGAGTTCGTTGTAGTCTTGCTACCCAGCCCCGATGTTCGTCCGTACTCAAACGGACTGGGATTGTGTCGCGTTGATTTTGAAGTCTTTGGTCTCCCGGGGCGTGGGAGGCTTGTCTGCGTATCAAGAATATACTGACTGTCGGGATTCAACTCTCCATTGAGGACATTGTTTACATGTCGTACAACTGTTGGGTCACTCTCCCGAACCTGTTTAGCATATTCCTCAAATTGTTCTAAGTTGGTACCTGATGGAACATCATTTGAGCAAGGAGTTTCACCATCGCCAATCACTGTCAGTTGTCTCCAAAACATATTTATCCGTGACAGCGAAATTGGCTCTCCAGATGCGTAAACTTCCATCATAGAACACGCGCACGGGAGGAGGTGGGTTCTCAACACCAGGTGATCGCATAAGTAGCATTCTTCTTCATACCTCATTGCCAGCATCTTATTGAGCTCATACGACAAAAGGTCCAATGCGTGATGAGATACTTTTCCGTGCAAATTCTTAAAGAAATGAGATGGACCTAATTGCCTGTGCGTGCTCCTTGACTGTTCAAGCTCCCACTTAATCTTCGTATGTTGATTCTCCAAGTGATGGTGAATCTTCGCAAACACACGATCGAAGGTGCCTCTGGAACTGCCGATATAATACTTCAGTGAAGAATGCTGGCTCTCAACTCTTGAAGTGGCTGTGTTCCCCATGTGAGGTACATTGTCGGTCCAAGCACAAACAAATTTTTCTTTATGACTCAGCCACGTCCCAGTAAGATAATAATCTATCGGTTTGTTTTGCCCGATCCACGCGTTAACAACGTCTTTCCACTTGACCTTGAAATCTCCAACAGTCTTCGCATGTACAATGTCGTTCCAGAAATGATGTCTGAAATGAAGCCCGAGTCCAAGCTTAGGGCCCCCAGTGAGTTTGTTTACTTTGTTCTCCACATCATTCCCAATATGCCACACGCACAAAAGTTGGTGCGAATTTGGGTAAACCTTGGCAACAACCCCCAACAAAGCATCTTGCTTGTCCGTAACAAACACGGATGGAATAACATCAGGACCCAACAATTCATGCACCCTCCTCATCAGCCACTCATATGATTCCATCTTCTCGTCCCGCATGAACGAGTAAGCAATCTGGAAGTTGCGGTTTGTCGGTGTCACGCCTACTAGCTCACATAAAGGCCACTTTGCCTTGTTTGTCTTGTACGTTGTGTCAATGAGAATGACATTCGGGTACGTACGTAGCAACTTCAACGAGTAAGGGTGACATAAAAAAATCTGACGAAGCTCGCCACCATCATCATAATCAACAAATGAGACATACCCGCCGAGTTTCGCCATGTGCAGACATTGTCCCGCAGCCGTCCTATCATCCATTTCCTCGGTGCGCATCTTTGCACGCTCATTGTACACTTGCTTCACGTTTATCTTAGAGGCGGGGAACCAAATCTTCAGCGACGTTTGTATCGTGGCCGGTGTGCACCCCGTGTTGGTCATGTCCCGAACATGTTCTTTCATTTCAGAAGTTAATGGATGTCCATGACGATGCCCTTCCTCGTACACGATGAAGGCATGATTGTGCTTCCCCCGGTCACCGTCGCACACACGAACTCGCCATTCTTTTTCATTGCGATTCTATGCAACAATGGTGAATTTACATTGGCACGCCTTCGTTGACGTACTCCGACAAGTCGCATCGTCGAGATCATTCAATTTGCCACGATATTTTCCGTACCTTTAGCACTTCAAGTAACACCTTAACGGACTCTCCGCATCTTTTCTCTTGTACGAAGCCCGTACAAACCTAAAACCTATTCCCGCAGCTACTCCATTGGCCCATTCTTGCAACGCTTCAATACTCTCAAAAACATTTGCGTTACAAAATGAGTGGAAATAATCAACGCCGTCCCCGCCAAAGTCCTCCAAGAAAACCTACAAACAATAGAATCACTTATTATTATATTAATAATAACCGGGATACTAGAAATTCCTAATAATAATAACAATAGCTTTAACATTAATAATTAACATACAATTCTAATATTAATTAACATAATAATAATATTATAAATAAATAAATAATAACAACATATTAATAATTTTAACATAATTAACATATTAATAATAATTAACAACATTATTTATCTTAATAATAATATTATAAATAAATAAATAATAATATTAACAACAGTTAATATTATTAAGAACAACACTTACAAACAACTAATTATAATAATATTAATTAACACAATTTTAACATAATCAACATAATAATTACAATTAACAACATTGATTACCTTAATAATAATATTATAAATAAAAATAGCAATAATAATTAACATAATTAACATACTATAATAATAATAATAACAATACTTATAAACAACTTATTAAAATAATATAAATTAACAAAATTTTGACATAATTAACATAACAATTATAATTACCAACGTTAATTACCTTAATAATAATATTATAAATAAATAAATAAATAATATTAACATATTTTATTCGTAAATAATAATTTTCCAATTTTACAAATATTTTGAAAAAAAATTTAAAACAAATAAAAATTCGGGCTGAAGCGCACGCGCCTAGATTTGCCGGCTAGTGGCGCGTGGCGTTAACGCCAGAAGATCTGCGAGCGTCGCTGCGGCGACACCATGTGCGTCGCGACATGCGCACGTGGCGTGGCGCACACGCCGCCGACAACCAGCAAATCTGGGCGCGGCACCGAGCCCGTTCGGAAAATTTAATTTTTTTTTGTATTTTTTTTCAAAATTAAAATTAACAAACTAACCTCTTCCTCTTCATTTGAATTATCACCTTCTCTTGACATTTTAGGTTAAATTTCAACAATAAATCAAAAATTTAGAGAGAGAATGTTAGGGATAGTGAGGGGAGAGTGAGAGGAGAGTGAAAGGAGAGGGAAGAGAGTTGAAATATATGAGGGGCAAAAACGTCTTTTGGGTGGGCGACAATAGTAAAAAGGGGAGCGACGAAAAGCAATACCCTATATATATTCTTTTATATATATATATATATATATATATATATATATATATATATATATATATATATATATATATATATATATATGGAAATTGGATTCTAATAATGCGAACTTTTGACCATATAAGACTTAATAATACGAACTTTGACCCCTTGTTGCCCCCAGTAACACGCCACCGAGTTAAGTTGAACTTAACTCGGTGGCAGGATGACGTGGCGGTCGGAGTAATATTTTGACTTTATTATGTACACGGTCAGCATTTGACTTGCCACATCACCTCTCTTCCTTTCCCTTTCCCTTTCTCTCTCCTCCTTCCCCTTTCTCTCTCCTTCCCTCCTCTTCTTCGATCCTGAGAAGACATGGCCATGGCTATGGCTTGTCCTCCTCTTCTCTCTATTTCTCTCTCTACAACATCCTGCCATGGCCATGGCCATGAATTTAATTTTGGTGGGTATTGTTTGTTTTTGTTGATTGGGATGTCGATTTTGGTGGGTATTGTTCTGTCGCTCGAGAATGGTTCTTTGGGTTCGGGTTCGACCGAATTTACGGGTTGATAACTGACGACCACCGAGTCAGACTCGCTTGGCCGCCTACCTCTCCACCTCGCTTCTTTCCATGGCCACCTACGCATCATCCACGACCTCCTCCTTGCAAGCCCTGACACGTGCCTGACACATGATAAGGATGGAATGACACCTTTGCACCTGGCAATCGTGGAAGGGGTTCAAGTTGAGGTGGTCAAACAGTTGACTCGAGCCTCTCTTGAGTTGATTCGGTTCAGATTGGATAACGGGGAGACTATTCTTCACTTGTGTGTTAAGAGAATTGAAAAGGTACAAACCTCCAAATGCTTGTGTACGGTTGCCAAATGAAAGATAGTGTTGCCATCATTATCTGTTGAATTCAACAAACTATTGTTGTCGTTTTCGCCCTCTAAATCTTGCAATAACACTTTCAAAGCCAAGAAGTTGTTATGGCGAGTGTGTTATTGGTTAGTTTGATTCGAAATGCTAGATCTAATTGCTGAAATTAAGTAAATTGGTTTGTGTGTGCGAATTATTCTTGAGTTGAGTGATTGTAGTGTGTGTGATTTGAAAGATAGCGGTTGATACCTAATCCTTTGGATCACTAAATTCGGGACACTTTGTTGGTTTGTTATATCAATTCTATTCACATATCTGTTTGTTCATTTTCTTTCTTCGATTAATTTTGCTTTGATTTTAAGCTTCTACTCATTTTGGTGCGATCTCATTGTTAATCCCGCGTGGGTTCTGGAAAAGGGTTCGATCTGAATTTTTGGGATGATTAATATGGAAATGGCGGGTTTTGTTGTTGGATATTTTGAATAGAAATGCAAGAGTTTTATTCGAAATGCGGGGATTACATGGCTCTATTTTTTGTAGAGAGCAGGATGTTGTAGAGAGAGAAATAGAGAGAAGAGAAGGACAAGCCATGGCCATGGCCATGTCTTCTTTGGATCGAAGGAGAGGAGGGGAGGAGAAAGAAAGGGGAAGGAGGAGAGAGAAAGGGAAAGGGTAAGGAAGAGAGGTGATGTGGCAAGTCAAATGCTGACTGTGTACATAATAAAGTCAAAATATATTACTCCGGCCGCCACGTCATCCTGCCACCGAGTTAAGTTCAACTTAACTCGGTGGCGTGTTACTGGGGGCAATAGGGGGTTAAAGTTCGTATTATTAAGAACCAAATCGAAAGTTCGTATTATTAAGTCTTATATGGCCAAAAGTTCGTATTATTAGAATATAATTTCCCTATATATATATATATATGTATATATATATATATATGTAAATATATATATATATATGTATATATATATATATGTATATATATATATATGTATATATAGTATATATATATATATATATATATATATATATATATATATATATATATATATATATATATATATATATATATGGGTTTCTGGATGATAATATACCAGCCTTTGGGGGTGTTGGATTATAATATACCAACCTTTACTATTGGATAACAATATCTCTGATCTTTATACCTGGGTGACATTATTATACCAATAGTAACTAAGGGGGTGGTGAACCGGTCTCCATGAGTGCTAACGTGGCTGGCAAAGGGAAAAAAAATCATCCCAAGCCAATAACTTCACTAACCCCTTAGTTTTTCTCACTAACTCACATTACAAGACATTGGTTGGTTGTGTTTCACGTCAGTACGAATACCGGTTCACCACCCCGTCACTAACTCACTATCCAGTTTTAACGATATCCCAAATTAATGGAGAAAGAGCGTGATTTAAGGGATTTATAACTCAAAATAATTATCCTCACTCTCTTTATTTTGCGATATTCTGCACACCACACAAAACTATTTCTGAGTATTAATTACTTCATCTAGAAACACAGTGGATCGTACATGTTTGATTCAACATCTTTTTAATTAATGGAAAATTATTGTTAGGAATTGAATTTTTATTTAGTTCACTACTAAGAATATGTGTATTACCCACCACTCTTTTCCAACCAATTTAAAATGGTTGGCAAAACCAATCATTTTAGCAACCATTTAATATTCCAACTATTTTTCAAAAAATTTAGTGGGAAAAATGGTTGGAAATTCCAACTAATTTTGCCTAAATGGTTGGAAAATTTTCCTACCACCCTTTTTCCTACTATTTGAAAATAGTTGGAGAAATGGTTGGATTACTAACCATTTTTCCAACCAATTTCAATTAGTAGGAAAAAGGATGGTAGGAAAAATTTCCAACCAATTTTAGCAAAATTGGTTGGAATTTCCAACCATTTTTCCCACTAAATTTTTTACAAAATAGTTGGAATATCAAATGATTGCTAACATGATTGGTTTTTCCAACCATTTTAAATTGGTTGGAAAAAAGTGGTTGGTATTAGACAAATTTTTAGTAGTGGTTGTAGATCATTACACTTTATAGTAGGGTAATTTACTTAATTGTTGGTATTAAACTTTGTTGATGGCAATCAAGTGTTATTTTCTAGGACATTCCCTCTTTATGGATTATGTTGAGAGACATCAAGTATTATACGTAGACCTGTTCAATGGTGGGGTCGGGCCGGGTCACGGGTCGGATCAGTTGGGTCGGAAGTTTTTGACCTGTCGGCCCGAGCCCGGACCCTACAGGGCACGGGCCGACAAATATATAAAAAGGAATTTTTTATTAAAAAAGCCTAAACTTTACGCATTTTATTTATGTATTTAGTCGGGTCGAGTCGAGTAGGGTCTGGTCACAAAAAAAAAAAAATTTAATCTAAGAATTTTTTTTAAAAATTGTATTTAGTCGGGTCGGCGGGCCGGGCCGGGTCACCAAACCTCAGCCCAAGCCCATCCCGATCATACTTCGGGGCCCCGACATTTTCGGGCCGGGCCGGGTCACCTTCTAAAATTGTGACCTTGACCCGCATTTTTCCGGGCCGAGCCGGGTCAGGTCGGCGGGTCCCCGGCCCATTGAACAAGTATGATTATACGTGAGGACATCAAAATATGTACCTCAACTATGGGACATTAAGTAGATCTTTAATTTGATGGACATCAAGTATTATCTGTTGGGATATTAGATTGTCGTGAATTATATTAACGGAGACAAACGTATATAAGAGGGACATTAAGTATATGCCTAATGTACATCAAGTATTATCCACGGAGACATTAAATCATAAGATTAAAGTATGTAGGAAGGACATTAAATATATGTTTATGGGGATCAAGTCTTGTCTGTGGGGACATTAGGTCATCGTGAATAATGTTAGGTGAGATCAAGGTATGCAGGAGGGACATTAGGTATATGTCTGATGGACATCAAGTATTATCTGTGAGGACATTAGGTTGTCATGAATTATGTTAGGCGAGATTGAAGTATGTAGGATGGATAATTAGTATATGCCTAATGGACATCTAGTATTATCTCTGGGAACATTAGGTCATCGTTAATTAGGTTAGGGAAGATATACCACATCCAAAATCTAAAATGGCCCAATGTCAATGCAGACATACTTGATGTCCTTCAAAAATACTATTGTCCATCCACCAAGGCCTAATGTCCATGAATAAAATACATGATGTCCCTCAACATGCTTATTGTCTCTCTTACATACTTTGATCTCCCAAGTGCAATACCTAATCTCCCCCATCATAATTCATAAAGACCCAATGATCCCATAGACTATACTTAATATCCCTTATGCAGATACTTGATGTTAATCCTACATACTTTAATGTCTTTAAGTATAATACTTAATGTCCCCCAACATAATCAACAAAGATCTAATGTCCTAGAAGACAATATTTGATGTCCCCCAACAATGTCTAATACCAACAATTAAGTAAATTGCTCTACTATAAAACATAATGATCTACATTAGGTAAGAAGTTCAATTTCAAACAATAATCATCCAGTAAGTCAAAAGATATTGGTTCAAATACATTTAAAACAAGGTACTGTGCGAGAGAAGAAATTATTAAACAATAATTCATGTAAAGAGTTTCTAAATATAAATCGCAAAAACAATTATGTGTTTTTATGGTGTGTAGAATGTCGCAAGCTACGAAGAAAAATGTAGAGTGCTGCGATAAAAATGCCACCCATTTTTCCCAAATAATCAAAATTACCATTAATATTTTCAAACTGTCAAAAATGTCATTATAATTTCTGAAAGTGTCAAAAATGTCACTCATCCCAATTGTTACCTGCTGCAGCCGGTTGCTTTCCCTCCATTGAGCTCCCCACTTCTTTCTTCTTCCTCAAGCCACAACCATGGAATGCTACTTCACTTCTACCAACTAAAACGCACTCCATCCAGCCTTGTTCTTGTCAACTAGTTCCCTTTTGGAAAAAATCAAACATAAAAAGTGAGGAAAAGTGAGCAAATCTATTGATCTTTGTACCCACTAAAGAGAGAGTGCAAAGACATGCTACTAAAACAGTAAACACACTGGTGATTTGACTTTGGTGCTTACCATTCTTTCCCTCTTAGGAAAATGGAGGAACCTTCCATCTCTTTCATTAAAGTAAAGAGTGATTAAGACCAAATCTAACCCTAACTTTTGCTTTTAATCATTCAGAACAGAGCATTTTGGCATGCTACAAAACAAAACATTACTGCTAACTTTAAGTACATCATAAAGCTCTCCTCTACATTGAAAATGATGGATCATCGAAAGCTTTCAACTTTGATTACTGTATTGAATGCTAAATACACTTAATTAAACAACTATTTGAACAAAATTTATGATCCTTGAGTAATAATTAGGGAGGAATTCTGTCATTAGTCTCTGTTTTTGCACATCCTCCCCTGTCTCTTTCATGGCGTCTTATCTCGTTCATTCGTTCATATTTTTTGGTGCTGATTCTTTACTTTACTTACCTGTGACTACAGAAGTCCAAAAGCTTCTTCCTTCCTTCAACGATTTCGTCGAAGAAATCATCAAGTTGGCTGATAATATTCTCGGCGCCCGATTGGAGATTTCCGAAACAACCCCTCAAATTCTCCACTCTTTCTCTGATTCCCATCTCTGATTCCCAGTCCACTCTCTGCCCCCCTTTTCTTTCCAATTCTGCCCTCAGTTCATCCATGGCTGCCTTCGACCTTCGAAACTCGTAAAGGAGAATTCCTGGTCGGTTTGAGGAAGAAGAAAGAAGTGGAGAGCTCAATGGAGCGCAAGCAACCGGATGCAGCAGGTAACAATTGTGATGAGTGACATTTTTGACACTTTCAGAAATTTTAATGGCATTTTTGACAGTCTGGAAATATTAATGACAATTTTGACTATTTGGGAAAATACTGAAATCCCTTAAATCATGATCTAATTTATATTATTTTGCGATTTTAAAACCCTACAGCTTACACTCGAGCAAATTTAGTCTTTTCTATTTGGTATTTTACTTTTTTTTAGGAAGGAAGTCACGTGAGATATGGGAAAACTAAGGGAAAATTTTGAGCCCTTGATTAATATATGAATGGTTTAGATTTATCATGCTCATGTGCTCATATAATGTCCATGCTCACATGATCCATTCCCATATATATATATATATATATATATATATATATATATATATATATATATATATATATATATATATATATATATATATATATATATATACATATATATATACACATATATATATATATATATATATACATATATATATATACACACATATATATATATATATATATATATATATATATATATATACATATAAATATATATATATATATATATATATATATATAGATATATATATATATATATATATATATATATATATATATTTGCACAGGAAAACAGACTATATGTATATATATTTGCACAGGAAAACAGACTATATTAACATAACCAATGTAGTATACAAGAGGATGAGGGTACGATCCCTATATATATATATACAAGACTTTTGTACTTTTTCCTAGATTTCGCGGCCAGAAGGACCTTGTTCATTACATCACTTTTCACCTTTGCTACCATCATCTGAGGTGTACCACTTTGAGTTTTATGTACCCTGTTGTTTCTTTCAGTCCAGGTGTGGTAGACATACGCAGTGAGGAATGCGCAGTTCAATTGAGATTCTTTACTAGATTTTCGGCTTTCGCTCAGATTGTATCTCCATTCCTGAATGGTTGACAGATTGCGAAGCCCCCAATTTCGCATAGATTGTCTCACCCCCAATTTTCGCTTAGATTGTCTCACCTCTTTCCCAAAGTCGTAACCAAGGAAAAGGTGATCAGTAATTTCTATCTCTAATTCACAGTAGGGGCAGAGGGAGTTTCCACCGGTTTGCCAACGCATTGTCCTAGCTCTCACAGGAAGTTTTCCGTGTAAAATGGACCCAACTGATGAAAGAATGGCGCGGGATTGAGAGTGGATTCCAAATGGTCAAGACCCATTCAACCTCATTCGTAAATCCAAGGTTCCATATATACCCATCTGTTGCATTGTAGTCACCCTCAGTTGTAGCCCCCCTTCCTCTCCAGTGCCATCTAATCCCTGGTTCACAACCCCATTCCAAGCATTCTTTAATATAACAGAGGTGCTTGAAGTAAGTGCAGACATCATAAGGGGGTTGATAGTTCCACTAGGACGACCCTCGAATGTATTTGGCATGAATCCACTTGACCCATAAATTATCCTCTTTCCTCTGAATCGCCCACACCAGTCGGGCAATGTTGGCTTTGTTCAAGGTTGTTAGGTCTCGGAGACCCAGTCCTCCCAACTTCTTTGGTCTGCAGACAATCCCCCAGGCCACCATAGGGTCTTTATTGTAATGAGAGGAAGAGCCCCGAGAAAGTTGCGGCAAAAACAAGTGATTTCTTCTATTGCATGCTTTGGAATGACGATAGTCCTTGCCCAGAAGCTATAAATCCCCATCAAGACAGACTTTTTTAGCATGACTCTTCCAGCATAAGAGATGTGCCTACTCTCCCATGTTTTGATTCGCGAGAGAATCTTCTCCACAAGAATATTGGCATCATTTTTTGTAAGGTTACTGGAGGAGATAGGGATTCCTAGGTATTTGAAGGGAAGAGCACCTTCTTGGAATCCTGTTTCTTCAATGAGAGCAGTAGTAACGCCATTGGGAACACCCCCCATGACCACTTCAGATTTCCCATTATTTCCGACTAGACCTGTGGCTGCTGAGAAGTGGTCAAAAGCTTTCTTAAGAGTTTGAATAGAGGCGCTATTAGCCGAGGAGAACAGGATCAAATCATCTGCAAAAACAAGGTGAGTGAGTTGCAAACGTCTGCAGTTTGGATGATATTTAAAACCCACTTGTTTTTTGATATAGTACTGGATAGATCGAGACAGATATTCCATTGTCAGAACAAAAAGGAGTGGAGACATGGGGTCTCCTTGCCTTAAACCTCGTTTTCCACTGAAGCTGGGAGAAGAGATGCCATTCGAGCAGATGGAGAAGGTTGGAGATGTGACACAAGCCATTATGCAATTAATGAGCCATATCGGGAAACGGTATGCGTGGAGAGCTTGTTCAATGAAACTCCAATGCACCGAGTCAAAGGCTTTTTGGAGATCTATTTTCATCAAGCATCTAGGTGCAATTGTCGATCGGTTGTAACCCCTTACAATCTCTTGGCAAAGTAGCACATTGTGAAGAAGCTGTCATCCGGGCACAAAATCCCCCTGGCTTGGGTTGATTAGATCCGGGAGGACCTCTCTTATCCGTGAGGCGATGATTTTGGTGAGTCCTTTGTAAAATGTGTTGCAGTAGGCTATAGGGCGGAACTCAGTGACTTTGCTAGGGTTTGGCACCTTCGGAATAAGAGCTAAGTTAGTTGCGTTTATTTGTCGGAGGAGCTTCCCTGTGAGGAAGAATTCATGAGCAGCGGCAGTGACAAGGTCTCCTATTTGATTCAGCAACTTTTATAAAAGCCACTTGAATACTCATCTGGGCCGGGTGTTTTGTCATAGGGAATTGAGAAGATGGCCTCTTTGATGTCCTTGTCCGTGATTGGTCTACTGAGTCTGAGTTGTTGAACACCTGTAAGTCGAGGGCCCATAATGAATATGCCTTCCTGCAATGTTGTTTGCTGAAGGTCTGTGTTGCCACTACAAGATGGACGCTCAGATGCGACCGTCCGTTGTGACCGTTCAATGAACAATCGCATTTTTTTTTCGGGTGACCGTTCATTTGCGACCGTTCAATGAACGGTCGCATTTTTTTTCGGGCGACCGTTCATTTGCGACCGTTCAATTAAACGGTCGCAAAATTTGTAACCGTTCAATGAACGGTCACAAATTTTGCAACCGTTTAATTGAACGGTCACAAAATTTTGAATAGTAAAATTTATGACCGTTCAATGAACGGTCACAAATATTGCGATCGTTCAATTGAACGGTCACAAATTATGCGACCGTTCAATTGAACGGTAACAAATTTTGCGACCGTTCAATGAACGGTCACAAATTTACGACCGTTTAATTGAACGGTCACAAATTTTGCAACCGTTCAATTAAACAGTCGCGCGTTTGTTATTAAATGTCAGAACGAAACTCGTCCTTCATATTCCCTAATTTCCTCATCCTTATCTTTCTCGATTCTCCCTCATCTCACCGATTCCGTCTCTTTCTCACTCTTCTCTTCTCCATTCCCTAAACACTCAAAACGATCTCCATCACATTCTCTTTCTCGTCACATGAAGCCCGTTATGCAGCACAAAAGTAGCAAGATCGAGAGCCTCCATCTAAAAATGTTCAAGGGAAGAGATCGAACAGTTAAACTTTGAGGAAGAATTGAGCAATTCAAGTATAAAAAGGAAGTAGAGAAGGTGTAGACGGTGTGAAAGATTTCGTTTTTAGGTTTAGGGTTTAGATTTGATTTAATTTCACATGTTTAATTCAGATTTTTTTTGTTTAACATCTTGTAATCTCGGATCTTAAGTTCATGTAGTTAGATCTGAATTTTGATACTTTCAAAAGTTTAATACATTCTCAGGGTTGATTGTTCCTCGTTTCTTGTTTCTTATTTGCTTAATTTCTGGGTTTGTCTTGATTTTCTGCGGATATTTTATTCGTTTTTTATGTTAATGTTCTTAATTCATGTTCATTTTTCCCTTCTCCCTTGTTCTGGATCTAGTTTCAATTTCTGGGTTGGATTGTAATTGAGTTATTTTTTCCGAGTAATTTTGATTGAAAAAAAAAATTCGAAAATTTTGTGACCGTTGAATTGAATGGTCACAAATTTGTGGCCGTTGAATTAAACGGTCGCAAAATTTTGTGACCATCCATGAACGGTTGCTCCATTTTGTGACCATTCATGAACGGTCGCCCCTTTTTGTGACCATTCATGAACGGTCGCAAATTAGCGACCGTTCATTTGAACGGTCGCCCGACCCCTCAAACGACCAATCAGACGCGACCGTCGTGAACGGTCGCAAATGAACGGTCGTGCGCCCTCTGGCGCAACCGTTCAAGCCTAACTAAGACCGTTCACAACGGTCTTATTTTTTAGACCTTCTTGTAGTGTGCCAAGGAAGGTTTTATAGAACAAGCTGAGTTGATCATTGACCTCCTGGAGCACTGTGACTTTAGTGCCGTTGCTGGTTTCGATTTCAAGAACATACGATTGGGAGCGTTTTTGTCTCATCTTGGCGAAGAATAATTTTGAACAGTTGTCACCCATGTCATCCCAAGCGAGTTTACTTTGCTGTCGTTTCAAAAGCAGGGATGAGTGTAGGATGTCTAGTAGCGGCATCTCTGATGTTTCTCTTCTTGTTGAAGCGCTGTGTCTGTCGGATCTTAATTGAGTTTATCCTGGAGGTTGATGAGCTTATCTCTTGCTGCAATTTCTTGTGTGTAAATATCGTAGAATCGATCCCTATGTAAAGCTTGAAATTTCGGGCGTAGCTTGTGGAGGTATGGTGTTAATTGAAACATTTTATAACCCTCCGGGATCTCCTGCAGCGTGTCTTTAATTATGTTGTTGAAACGCTCGTCTTTAGTCCACATGTCGCTGTAGACACCAGAATTTGTACCGGTATAAACCCGACTCACCAAAAATATACAACACAAATAGGCCAAGTGAAACGGGTCATTGGGCCCAAAAGATCAATAAACCGAGCCCAAAGAAAATAAATCAAGCTGCGAATAATTATTAAAACCCACAGGGGTTTTAATTTTATTTACAAGCCCATTACGTATAGGCTACCATACCCGCCGGCAGAGAATAAAACATGCCTAGGGTTTGATCCGGCCCAGAAAGATCAAAACCCACCTAGGCTTTGGGCGAAGTAACAGACGACGCCGTTCAGCGCCACGTCACTGATCCGTGCGCTAATATTATCAAAGCCCGCCTAGGCTTTGATGATTCTGGCGCCAAAAGAAAAATTCTGCATGCATGCAATCCCCTGATTTTTGCCCACGTGATTTGACCTCCCTTGACTACCCCAAAACCCGCCTAGGCTTTGGCCTCTGATGGCATGATTTTTGGGGTATGTCCCCCACCTTTTCCCTCCAAAACACATACTCCTTCACCTATAAATACCCCCTCCATTCCACCTTCATTTCACCAACAATCATCATCTACTATCACTTATTCTACTTTCATTTTCACCATATCATACTAACATTCTCTCAAATTCCCCCCATAATTCGATTCTCCTATTACCACCATAATCATATTCTTCACAACCATACAACCATCCATTCACCACTTTTCCTAAACCATCCACATTTTCTCATCCGGGTTTCAAGTCAAGGGGCAACTCAAGGGATCAATTTCGTCGTCGCTACACCCTAAGCAAGGTTCGGTTATTTGATTTAAATTATTGTATTTAATCATGTAATCCTTTATTTAATTCCGTGCTTGTACATATTTTGTAAAATAAAACCGCATTTGTTTTAAATTGCATGATTTGAATAATAATTCCGCGAAATTAATCAAACGTCCCCCCGCTCTCTTTCTTTTCAATGTTGATTTTAGTAGAGTCTGTTTTATAACAGGTGGATTCGAGAGTTCTTATAACTCTCGAATTCGTAACCTTACCCTCGAATCTAGAATCGGGTTCGTAGACCGGAGTCTTTCTTTTTTTATTTTATGGTTTGTCGATTTCCTTAAATCGGCTAGCGACTCTTTAAAATAATTTATAAATTCGTTTAGTTGTTTAAAATATTCGTTTTTTACATACAATAATTTTAATAAATAATTTAATTCATCCAATTTGTTAATTCAAGGTTGGGCCCGAGGGAAATGGGCCAGAAATTAATAAAACCTAGGCGGGTTTTATTAATTTCAACCCATCTCCTTTTGGCCCAGGGATGCAAATGGCCCAGCCTAGGGTCTGCTAAAGCCTAGGCGGGTTTTAGCAGCCTCTGGCGACCCATTTGCTCCTCTTTGGGCCTGAATTTAGCGATTGGGCCGGGATTAAATTATTGTTAAATTAATTTGTGTAATTTTAGGTAATTTAAATAATAAAAAACGGATTTGTAAATAAATAAAGTTTCATCACCCCGAAAACAAATTTCGAAAAAATAAAAATATCCTTATTTAAGGATTAAGAAACCTTAGTCGGCTCCCGATGACGAATGTAGCGCACCACGCGGAAAAAGGTTCCATCCCTTTTTTCCGGGGTCCTACAGATTGGCGACTCCACTGAGGACTTAAACTTTTAAAAAAGGGTAAAAATTGAAAAAATCAAATTGATTTGAAAAGTGTAAAAGGGAGAAGTTAATTTATTTCACGACTTTATTATTCTTTTAGGCATCCCTTGCATACCGGGCCACTAATCGGGTCTTTTGACACGTTAGCACAAAGGCGACGGTTTAAGTTAGCTAGGATTTCCCTTGAGAGCGGGAGACCACTACTATGGGGATGAACTCTACATCTCTAAGCATTTGGTCGCTCCTCTCCCGATGTCACACTCCGAGAGCTTCCTTGAAGTTCTTTGAGAAATACCCTAATTGCTTACCTTATGGTATGAAGAACTGGGGCGAAGACATGCAGTAGGCTATATACCCAACCATAAAAGTCCATGAATTTAGAGCCTTGGTTTAGGGTACCCCTTCCATGTGTATGCTATGTGATGTGTATCCCTCCCCTTTTCTTGTCTTTTGTAAAGAGTCGATCATAGTTTGGAGGTTTTGTTCTAGTCCATATAAAATTAATTGGATTGAGAAAAGGATTATTTAATTAATATAATTAACTCAAAGGCATTTTGGTTAGCCCAAGTGGAAGGGCCCATTTATGTTTGAAAGTTGATTATCTTGATTAATAAATAAAAATTGACTCACCTTTGATGATATTATATGGCCTTTTATGAAATTCTCTTAACAAAGGTCCAAAAAAAAATTAATTAAAAGGCTAACAAAGTTAATGGATAGCGTCTTAGACTGCATAATAGTCACTAGGCTTGAGTAAATTAATTCATCGATTTAATTAATAAATCCACCATATTTATGGTCGGCCCATTGTTAGGACCAACCATATTGGATTTGCCAATTAAGCCCGTAAATTGATTATGACTCGTTTATTGTTGACTTTATCCAGTCCTTTACAATATCCATTTTCTCCGAGTTAAAAAAAAAGAGGAGTATAAAAAGGAAAAGGTTAAAAAAAAGAAAAAAAAGAAAAGTGGGTTGTCGGTCTTGTTGAACATTATTTTAGTCCGCGTAATAGCCAATATGGTTTGAGCTGTCTGAGTTATTGGGCCAAGTTACGGATTCTCCTTAAAACGATCGGCTAGTGGATTGGGCCCATTCGAATTGAGAAACAATGACTATAGCCTGCCAACTTATGACCCGCTCGCTATGTTGACTTCATTCAGCCCTTTATAGTGTTCTGTTTTTAGGTCCATATAGAGTAAGGCCATGCACTCCCAAAAAGTGGGTGAGTCCTCTATGTCAGCATATATGTGTCGAGTTGATTAGCATCATATAGGTCATCTAGGTCATGCATGCATTGGGTAGAACGTGTCGGAGTATGTCATCGAGTGTCTTAACTTTGAATTTCCATGCAGGCATCATTGGTGATCGATTGCGAGCCCGCATTCGAGATCCACGAACAGGTCGTTTAATTCCGAACCCTTGCTACAATCCATCTGCAACCAGTGACAACATCATGTCCGGAGAAGAATTCCAAGAGATCCCGGTCCAGAGCACCGAAGCCAACATCACAAAGCATTTGGATGACCTCTACACCAAAATGCAAGGTCTGGTATTTGCCCATACCTTAGAGCAAGAGCAGAAGGTGGGTAAAAGGCTGAATGAACAGCAACAAGTAATGGACGGCATACTGCAAGCCATTACTAAGATCAATACCAAACTGGGGTTGAATGTTGAAGAAGATGACGAAGAGATACAGGGATATGAGTCAGAACCTGAAATCATCAAGATATCCCCAAATTCTGGAGGGAGTGGGATATCCAAGACAAAAGCCGATACCCCTGAGGTATCTAAGTTCATGAAGGACCCTGCTGTTAAGGCCCTTGAACAGAAATTAGAAAGCCTTACCAAAGCAATGAGCATTGTGCCAGCCTTCGCCGACAAGTATCTGGAAGTGTCGTTGCAGTCGGTAGGTCGAAGGTTCTTTGATAAAGTGGAGGTACCAAACATCAGGTTCAAACCCTCTGAGAACCCAATTCATCACATGGAAGAGTTCATGAGGCTAGCACCATTAAACCGAATTGATGTCGGTTTATACTCTACTGTTTTCCCATCCACTCTAGATGGCGAAGCCAAGGTATGGTATCACGTTTTACCACCCCAAACGAAGGCTGATTGGAATGAACTGTTCAAAGCCTTTATTAATCACTACAGTCGCATCCAGAGGAAGCAAGCTACGGTTGATGACTTAACCACCATGAAGCAACGAGAGGACGAATCCTTCCTGGATTACTTTGAGCGATGGCATACCAAGCTGTCTCACATCAATGAGACAATTCCTCTCCGCCTACAGCTGTCTACTTTCAAGCAAGGGCTAAAAGGCAGCTTATCCAAGCACTTGGGATACCACGTCATCGAAGACTTTGACTACTTGAAGGACATCTGTGTCCAACTAGAGGCAATGCATAATGAGAAGACTACTTTGCCTGGATGGAAGGGGTCTAGTTCCAATAGGAGGGCCACCCTCCTAAGGTCATGGAGACTAATTTTATCTAGCGTAAGGGGCCTTTCATACCAAAATAAGAGACTTACACACCATTGGACGTCTCTTACACACAAGATCTTGATCGATTGGTCAAGAAGGGTTTTTTGGTCATACCTTTGCCAAGAGAAGAGTCAGCAACAAAAGGAAAAATTTTGGATGAATTCTGCCGCTACCATCGTTACCGAGGACATGATACTGAGAAATGTTGGTCTCTCAAGAACAAAATAGAAGACATGATAAGGGATGGGACGCTACTCATGCCAAAAGCTGCTCAAAAGACTAACAATCAATGCAACCCGATGCCCGAGCATACCAATGCTGTCTTTCATGGAGTTTGTAGCTTTGATCCTTCCACTTTGATTGTTGAAACAGGTCAACGTACCTATCCCCGAGGTGCTCGACTTTCATGAAGACCTATCCATTCATGGTGTCTGGGATAGTGATGATGATGAGCAACATGAATACTCCAAGACGGAATGGATGGAGCCAGATGAGTCAACATCATATGATGTAGCATTTCTCACTCGATCAGGTCGCCATAACAACATGAACACCACCACCCCAGTGGCTGTTTCTAGTCCTACACCAATGGCTACCAACGACAATCATGTCCCGCCTGGAAATCCTCTCCTTGCACAACTCAAGAAGACCAAGGCTGAAGTTACCATCTGCCAACTGATTTGTACCTCACAAGCACACAGACAAAAGATGATGGACGCTCTTACTGCATTAACAGTATCTCCCACGACAACTTCTGAATCTCTAGTTGCTCATGTGACTACCCACCAAGAGTCTATCGCCTTTGGGATTGAACATCTGCCTCAAGGAGGGGCATCCCAGAACAAAGCACTATACCTCACAATGCAATGTTCCAACAAGACTATCCCTCTAGTTTTAGTCGATAATGGCTCAGTTGTGAATGTGTGCCCTTGGAGGACAGCACAGAAATTGGGAGTCCAACAACAACACTTGGCTCAAAACGGTGTACAGCTTAGGGCTTACGAAAATTCTCCTCGGAAGCCAGTTGGGTCTATAATATTGCCCATCACTACAGGCAACATCACTCGGAATGTGGAGTTCATAGTGCTAGACATTCCAGCCTCCTTCAATCTGTTACTAGGGAGGCCATGACTTCATGAATGCAATGTCATAGCATCTACCTTACACCAGAAGGTAAAGATGTTGGTCCAAGGACAAGTCATCACCACCTCGGGAGAATCCATCAATGTTGTCTTCACTCCCAAGCAAGCAACCCTTGAAGTAGAACATAGTTCTATGGACGAAGAACTTCACAACTTTGAACTTGTGGCGACTTTGAGCCAAGATGAAGCTTCCTTTGACTTCGATCCCTACTCAAATCCCAAAGTGCATGCAATACTCAGGAGACAAGGACACTTCCCTGGGATGCCGCTAGGAAGGAACCAGAAGAATAAGATTCCTCCGGTGTACAAGACATTCAAGCAGAAGGGAAGGTTTGGTCTAGGGTACAAGCCAATTGAGAAGGAAGTTAGGCTCGCTAAGATAGCCATAACTGAGCAGAAGAGGATGGACAATCCACCTACCTTGTTCCAAATGAAGCCCTATCCACTCACTCTGAATGGACAGTTTGTCAGGGAAGGTGACGACTTCCCTTACTATGGGTTCCCTGAACCATACTACCTGAAGAACAAGGGAGTTCAAGTTGCTGGATTAGAAGTTTTCAATGACTGTACCATTAATATGGCTACTATTTTTATCCCCCCTCGGGACAAACAACCACCATTAGAATGGACTCATCATGCTGGGAGCAACATATTTGGCATGTTGTTCGGTCAAGAAGCTGTTAAGGAAGAGTTTGAAGCTGACGCTGTTATTGCTGTATTGTCCAACCCAAGCTTTGACCCAACTCTCATGATCACTGAAGAAGAAGAAGTCAAGGCAGTCTCGTGGGTCGATGCTGAGAAGAATAGCTTTGTTTTATCTGTAGGGGAGTCTGTTCCTATGGACATAGAGTCTGGTCCTAAGAGTCTAGAGTCAAGTGAGTCTGGTCTTGAGTCTGTTGCCGATGTACTCATTTCTGCATTCAATAAAGTGAACCTTTCTACTTACTCTGATTCTTCTTTCCCCTCTTCCCTGAACTGTTGCGCTAATAATAATCTGGAATTTAATGAACCCTTAAAAGAATTTTCTAATAAACATGAGCATAAGATGGCGGTGTTGGAAGACACCATCACCATAAATGTGGGCACGGAAGAACAACCTCGGGAGTTGAAGTTAGGTAGTTCGCTCACAGCGGAAGAACGGGTGGCATTTACAGAGCTTCTCCAGGAGTTTGTGGATGTATTCGCATGGTCTTACGAGGACATGCCGGGGATTGACAGGGAAATTGCGGAGCACACCATACCTTTGCTCCCCGATGCAAAGTCGGTTCGGCAAAAGGCTAGGAGGATCAAACCTGAATGGGCTAAGAAAATTGAAGAAGAGGTGATCAAGCAGCTTAACGCTAAGTTCATCAAAGCAGTCCAATACCCTGAATGGATTGCTAACATTGTCCCAATACCCAAGAAAGATGGAAAAGTGTGCATGTGTGTAGACTTCCGAGACCTTAACAAAGCTAGTCTCAAGGATAGTTTCCCTCTACCTCACATCGATGTATTAGTGGATAACACTTGCGGACATGAGCTTCTATCTTTTATGGATGGATATGCTGGTTACAACCAAATAAAAATGGCAGAAGAAGATATGGAGAAGACTTCCTTTACTACACCATGGGGAACGTACTGTTATGTTGTCATGCCTTTCGGTCTTAAAAATGCCGGAGCAACGTACCAGAGGACTGCCAATACGCTACTTCATAACATGATGCACGTTGAAGTAGAAGTTTATGTTGATGACATGATTGTTAAGTCCAAGACAAGGGAGGGTCATATTCCTAACCTCCGGAAGTTCTTTCTGCGACTTCGCAAATATAAGATGCGGCTCAACCCAGCAAAGTGCACCTTCAGTGTTACCTCTGGGAAGCTACTAGGCTACGTGGTCAGCCAACGGGGCATTGAAGTTGATCCTTCAAAGATCAAGGCTATCCAAATGATACAACCACCTAAGACAGAAAAGGAGATAAGAGGCTTCTTGGGACGAATCCAGTACATCAGTAGGTTCATCTCAAAGCTCACCATAACCTGTGAACCTTTGTTCAAGAAGTTAAAGAAAGGAAGCAAAGTAGAATGGGATGATCGATGTCAAGCTGCTTTTGATAAAATCAAGGAGTATCTGCAACATCCTCCAGTTCTCATGCCGCCAGTACCAGATGAGCCTCTACTCCTTTACCTTACAGTGACTAGCTCAGCAATGGGGGCTATGCTAGCTCAAAAGGTAAAAGGTCAAGAGAGCGCCATCTAGTACTTGAGTAAGAAGTTCTTAGACTATGAAAGTCGATATGCAGACATAGAGAAAATGGCTCTTGCATTAGTTTGGGGCACCAAGAAGCTAAGGCACTACATGCTCTCATACACAGTGTATGTAATAGCTGAGAACAATCCCATCAAATTCATCATGGAGCAACCAACCATCAACAACCGCATCGCCCGATGGGTAGTCATGCTTTCTGAGTTCAATCTTCAATACTTACCTCAAAAATCTATCAAGGGGCGAGTCGTTTCAGATTTTCTGGCCACTTCACCATCACAGGAACCTCCAAGCACTCACTTGGAATTCCCAGACGAAGACATGTTCTTTACCGATGAACTTACTTGGGAAATGTATTTCGACGGAGCCTCTAACCAAATGGGTTGCGGAGTAGGAGTCCTGTTAATATCTCCAGAAGGCGCGCATGTCCCTGTATCTGTAAAATTGGATTTTGATGCTACCAACAACGCTGCAGAATATGAAGCATGCATCAAAGGTCTACAAGCTGCCTTGACTTTAGGCATACGTCACATAAAGGTCTTTGGAGATTCTAGCCTCATCATCAATCAGGCTAAGAGTGTGTGGAAGGTTCAAAGTGAGTGTCTTTTGGCTTATCAGCAGAAGCTTTTAGGAATTGTTGACCAATTTGAGAAGATCAGCTTTCAATACCTTTCTAGGGATCACAATGAATTGGCTGATGCCCTGGCAAAATTATCTTTAATGATATCTATCCCATCAGGCACGCTCTAGTTACCAGTGATGGTAGAGCGACAGTCTGAACCTGCATATGTCTGTGCCATGGAAACACAAGAAGAGGAGACTGAGGAATGGTTTCTTGACATATACAATTTTCTTCGGAAGGGAGAATATCCAGCTGAGTTAGATGCTCGAGGACAACGAGCGATCAGGTCTCTAGCAGTACAATACTGCTTGATCCAAGATCGTTTATAAAAGAAATCACCTATAGGCATCAATTTGTTGTGTATCGATGCCAAAAGTGCAAAAGGAGTTATGGCTACTGTACACGGAGGAGAGTCTGGGCCTCACATAAATGGGCGCATGCTAGCGAAGAAGATTCAAAGGGTTGATTACTATTGATCCACTATGGAGGCAGACTGCTTGAACTTTGTTCGAAAATGCCACAAATGTCAGGAGTATGCCAATCTACAACATCAACCTCCTTCATATCTGACAACACTGACCTCTCCATGGCCATTCTCGGTATGGGGTATTGACATCATTGGCAAAATACACCCAACCGGAACAGGAGGACATGAATAAATCCTGGTCCCTATTGATTACTTCACTAAATGGGTAGAGGCAGCCTCTTTTGCCAAACTCACATCTAAACAAGTTGCCGAATTCATCCTTTAGAACATTATATGCCGATATGGAGTGCCTCATGAGATCATCGGCGATAATGGGAGTCACTTTCGAAAGGAAGTGGAAGTTTTGCTTACCAATTACAAAATTCAGCATCATCGGTCTTCACCTTACCGACCTCAAACCAACGGAGTTGTAGAAGCGGCCAATAAAATGGTGGCGGGAATCATTAAGAAGATGGTTGTCACTTACAAAGATTGGCCTGACAAGTTAGCATCTGCCTTATGGGGATACCGAACCTCAATTCGAACTGCCATAGGAGCAACACCATATTCATTAGTGTATGGGATGGAAGTAGTCCTGCTGATCGAGTTAGCGATCCCGTCATTACGAATAGTGGCAGAAAGCCAATTGCCGGAAGCAGAATGGGCTAGGGCAAGGTTCGAGGAGTTAATGTTGATGGATGAAAGGCGATTAATGGCGTTGCATAATGTTCAGGTATACTAGAATATGATCACTCGCGCCATTAATAAGAAGGTGAAAGGTCGTTCACTTCAAGAAGGTGATCTAGTGCTTAAGGAAATGAGGGCACCAATACAAGACCCAAGAGGAAAGTTTGCACCTAATTGGAAAGGTCCTTATATGGTTAAGGAAACTTTACCGGGAGGAGCAGCTCGGCTGGCCACTATGGATGGAGAAGATGTGATTCAACTCACAAATTTGGATCAGCTCAAGAGATATTATGCTTAATATAGACAAGCAACTGAAAAACCAATTTTCAGACACTTGGTTAATATTCAATATATGCTCATAAAAAAGAAGAAAGATAAAGTTTACAAGGACACAATGATTGTAGACAATAATTCTTCTTTTATTTAAAATGGAAGTACACTGCTTGTAAATAAGAAAATTCAAAAGGCGTAATTAAATAAAAGTTTATTCTAGCAAGGCAGTTCAGTTCCTTCGCTTCCATCCATCTTCTAGTCTTGTTTCACCTTCTCTATGTCACCAGTGGTCTCATGGTCAATCTCCATGTCTTTAGGCTCGTTTGGGTCCGTCTCTTTGTTTTTAGGCTTATAGGCTCGCTTATATGATTTCCGTGTCTCCACCCTCGGACCAAGCCGGTCCTTTACCGTCACCCTCGCGCCGAGATGATCCTTTATCGTGGAACGAGGACCCAGTCTCTCCCTCATGGATGTTCGACTTCTTAACGCCTCTCCAGCACGGCTAAACTCAACAGCCGTAGTTAACCATCCGTGATATTCAGCGTCAGCAATCTCTGATATATGTGCCTTTGATGGAGCCTTAAGGGTCGGCCTTCTCGCCCAATACTTCAACCAAGACTCTATCACCGAGCCACGAAGCTTCAATTGCTCGGGGGCTTCACATAATCGCTCGGGGATGGTCTGTTTGCAGCCCATCTGTCGCAATACCCGTTCCGCAAAGTAGAAAGTCATGTGTGTTAAGCCGGTGATACACACGTAGGCGTTGCGATAATCACTGGTCACATATTCGGGAACCTTCCACCACTCGATCCACCACGCGATGTCACGAGGTTCCTTCAGAAAGGCGATCCATCCAGTTACCGATCGAAGCTCGGTATATTTGCGCCTCCTTTGACAATAATTTGCAAGCGCCGAGGGGTTACAAGATCTTCGATAAGGCCCAAATGCTCCATCAGCCAGATCTGCCCAAGATAGTTAGCACGGGTTACAATTGCATGCCAAAACTATCCAAAAAAAACTTTTAAAAAAAAACCTTAAAACCCGCCTAGGTTATACAGACAGTAGGTGGTTTTTGACAAAAAAAATGAGGGAAGAAATGTACCTGAAGAAGTAGGGGGCTCCCACGAAGCTCGTATTCTGGATCCGGATTATCCAAGCCCATCATGGTTTCCGCTAGCATCAATGAAACTGGATTAAAGCCTCGAGCCATGTCTTCCACGATCTGAATTAGGCCCGCCGGCCCGGTTCTTCACCCGCCATGATAGAAGCAAAATTCTCCAAGAAGGCATAATACAAGTGTTCGCACTCGTATCACGGGACCATATTCCAATGTATCAGGCGATTGAAAGTATTCGACAATGGTTTAGAAATGTACCTTATCGCCGAATAATGCGCTTCCTATGACTCGGATCGGAAGGCATAGCAATTCCTTGTACTGTTTGGTGTTGTCGGCAACAGTTGGAGGTGATGTCGGTCGTGCGAAATGATTCGTCCCAAGAATAGATGACCACTCTTCGGGTAGTGGGCATAGCTCTTTCAAGGAAAAGCGGAAAACATGCATCTTCGGATCCCAAAAGGAACTCGCGGCTCGAATAAAGTCATGGTTGACTCTCGCTTGTCGGAGACTTAGCAATTTCGTCAGGCTATATCTCCCGAGCTCTTTCTTCTCGTCTCTGGACAAAGTGCTCATCCAAGTAGCGAGCTTCTTCTCGAAGGCCATGATAAGAGGATTTTTTATGACTTTAGGAGGCCTTTTAGATGGAAGATGCAATTGAAGATGATGGGTGATATCCATGGCAAAAGATGGGGTATTTATACACCTTTATCTATGATCAAAATGGAGCAAATCGACCAGCAAGCAGTCACATAGCCGTTGCCATCATATCCCATGATTCAAGCCTTTCTTCAACGACTAGCAAAAAAAAAAAAAACAAAAAAAACATTATAACCCGCCTAAGTTATAATTTCAGTAGGCCAGCACGTGCGCGTGTGCGTCCGCCCAAGCCCAGCCCTCCAGCAGCTTAAAACCTGCCTAGGGTTTAAGCGGTCCAGGCCCAGTTTTCAGCTCCCGCGGCCCATCTACGTGAAGATCTCTCTTGGGCCTCTCTGTTTGGGTTTAAATTGGCCCATTCGTGTATTTTTGATGGTCTGGTTTCTATTATCGACCCAATGATGTCTGGTTCTAAAATTTTTGCTTAAGCTATCTCCGACACTTAAGTTTTTGTTCTTTTTATTTTATTTTCTTTTTGGGGAAGCGGGATTAATTGGAATTAATCCCATCATGTAGAAAATCATTCGAAATTGCATTAAATAAAAGCGTCAAAGTGGTGCATACACCAAGTTCGAGTCTTGCATAAAATAAAAATATATTATAAAGAGTCTTGCATAAAAAAGATAAAAAAAAAAGAATCTTGCATTGCATAAAGGTGATCACCGCAGGGAACCAGAATCGCCGCTGTCCTCCGCCAAGTTGCCCCCCACATTTGAAGTTCCTGCGTGGGAAGTACCGGTCGTGCCAAAGTAGGTATCCCAGTAGTAATAGTCAGGTCCAGGAGCAGTCTGCACAGGAGGCGATGGCCCGGTCAAGGGCATTTCCGAAGGATGCACACTCAACGGTGAAGACACAAAATGCTCCTGCGAAGCAGCGAGCCACGAATGATCTGGAACCTGCCATTCAGTAGATGGAGTAGGCCATACCGGACCAGTTCCATAACCGGGGACGGGCCAACCGGAAGAAGCAGATCCACTCAGCCAAGAGTGTTGAGGCACATACCACTCTTGGGAACCCATGGGCCATGATGAACCCATCTCAAGAGCAGGGATACGCCATCCTGCAGAACCAGAACTGAAAAATGAAGCATCATAAGGTGGAGGATGCGAAGTAGCGTCATCTGCGAGGGCTTGACCGCCAGGATACCCTACGGATGCTCCTGAGTCACGGTCCCTCACTACCATTTCCCGACCACGACGAGTAGAGCGCACGGAAGCTGGGGTATGACGAGAAGGAGGAGGCTGGTGAGTGGCGCTTGATTCGGAGGCATCCTCCACCCAGTGAGAATGGGGCTGAGCGTCACCTCCATATCCAGCGTTGTGATATGACACTCCATGACCCAATGACTCCTCCAAGGACATCTGAGCCATGTCCTCTGCCATGCTCGGAGGGCGGCGACCTCTGCTACCGGACCTGCTACGATGGGATCCAGTGGAATGTTGACCCTCGATCAGAATGTCTTTGCCCCGACCCTCTGGTACGGTACAGCTGCTAGAGGAGGACGAGAAGACCCCCCAATTTCCTCCCGAGATCGACCTCGAGTGGAATATTCCCCAACTGAAGAGCGACGTGGGGGCTCTGTACGAGGAGCGCCTGCAGTGGAGCGCCGAGGTGGTTCTCTACGAACAGACTCTGCGTCGGCCTCCATATCAACCCTTCTGGGAGCACCACCTTGATATCTCCCCGAACCAGTGAAGCCCCGATCAATGAACTTCCTCATGGTGCTCCACTTCTTAGTCAGTTGCCGGAGAAAAGCCCATCTCGGCTGGAAAATAACAAACAAAGGGTCATTCACAAGTGGTATACGGGATAAAAAAGGAGGCAACATAAAGCAAAGTCTTACCGGTTTGTGGTTGAATTCTTGAAGTGCAGAGCACTCACTACTGTTCTTCACATCCAGGAAGCCACCGATCTTTCGTCTCTCTTGTGGAACCTCCACTTCGGCGACTTTAGCGTAAGGTCCCAGCTGTAGACTTTCCGGTTAGAAAGTGGCTAAAACATGACAAGGACGAAGAAGGAAGATACATACCACTCGAGGAGCCAAACGGCTAAGATAACGCTAGAACTCTTCATCGAATTGATCCTTTGGAACATTGTGCACAAAGTCGTCAAATGCTTGACCTCGAACTAGATCCATCAAAATGGTCGGGTCAACCCGCCATGGCTCAAACATATGTGCTGAAGGATCCAGGGGAATGAGACCAGGGTAACCTCCCAAAATTTGCCTCGAGGCTCTCTCCCCTATATACCACACATAACCATAAGGCCCTTCAACCAAGAGGCGAAGACGGGTGTCGTATTCCACCCGATCCAGAGGTTGTGGTAACCCTCTGATATCGAAGTCGGCCCAAGGACGCCAATTTATTTGGTCCTGCAAAAAGAGGGATGCATTTAAGTATGGCGTGCAAAGAAAAATGGAAAAGGTGTCAGGAATAAGGAGATACCGGCCACAAGTCATCCAAGATGCTGCGAATGAGGTCAAGACACCCCGACTTGTACTTCTTATCATGTACGCCCTTGATGGTCCAGCGTTCAGCAGCCGACACCGTCTTGTTCTTCTTTGAGCGAATTCCCATGGCCAAGATATACTCATATGCCCACGACTGCATGCACAACATGTCAAACAAGGAACGAAAGATGAATAAAGTACATTAAAAGAGAAGGATCGAGCACATACCTCGAGCACCTTCCACAAGGAAGGACCGTACTGGTAGCGAGCCTGGGCTGCATGGAGGTAAACCGGATCCGCATCCAATGAAAGACGAACGCCACGACGGAGCCAATGGATGAAGTTGGGATAGGCCGCCTTGCCCCAGTTTAGGTTTCGGATATTATCAAAATTGAGGAGGTTCCGAAACCAAGTCAGGGAAATATTATCACATGGTTGGCAAAGAGGGTAGCAGAGATGATATACGCCATGAAAATAAAGCGACGTTGCTCTAGAGGTAGGTTTTGCAAATTCGCATCGCGAACGGTCATCCCAAAGTGCTTATAGGCAAGGTTAGGGAGACCTTAACGACGCCCCAAACGCGCGGACACTGGAGCCAGCAAATCCAGAACTACGGGAGGAACATCTGCTTCAAAGACCACGTTCTGCCCGCCCCAAGGAAGACTGGTGATCATGACAAAATCTTTAGGCGTGACTGTCATCTCACCCACGGGGAAGTGGAATGAGTTAGTGGAATCCCACAACCTCTCCGCCATCGCTCGACCAATAATGCGGAACGTCCTTTTCTTCTAAGCCTCCAAGCATTTCCAGAAAGGTATGAAGCCCGCCGCGGTTAAAGTCTCTTGGATAAAATTCCCCGGGATTCATTTCGCTGCCTTAAGTGGCTTTTATAAGGCACCAGGAGTTTTCAGGTTATCCTCCTAAGGGTAAGAATTTCAAGGCGTCATTTTAAAATGGGGGCTCTAAGCATAATTTCATGGACCCAAGATGGACCCAGCACGGACACTGGGCTCACAGCCACGGCCCATGAAGCAAACAAACAAAGCTCAAGTGACACGGCCTAAGCCAGTTCAGTAATAAAATTGGGGAAATCTGAGTCCAAAACCCGCCTAGGGTTTAGCTCAAACAAGCCCACGGTCACGGCCCACGAAGCGGCCCAACAAAAAAAAAGAAAAAAAATGGGGCGCGAGTCAAAACCCGCCTAGGGTTTGACTCCGCCAGGCCCAAGTGACCGGCCCAGAGTGTGCAACGGCCCAGTGGGTCTGGAAATAAAACCCGCCTAGGTTTTATTCCGCCTAGTGGGCCGCTACTCGGATAATTGGCCCAGAACACATGCAAAATATTTTTTGGTCCATTTTGGCAAAAAAGCGATTTTCAGATATTTTTTTTGGTCAAAATGCAAAAAAATGGGTCACTCTACATCCTAACATGCATACTTAAAATAGCTAAAAATCGACAAAGTATGAAAAATAAATTCATGCTTGCTCATTTTTACGCTAAACTAAGTACAAGAAGAAGATTTAAAGGATTACCTTGCCATAGGAACGGTAAAACCAAGCATGGTTCCAAGATTCAACAACGAGATCAGAGGGAGCCACTTCCATGCCGGGAACAAAGTTGCGTCGCGAAGACCGCTCATGAGGCCAAGCCGCCGCATGTGGAAGAGGAGGATTTCGGTGACTTCGGGGTTGCATCTTTTCAAACCCGAAAATTGCTTCAAAAGGACAAAACTTCTTTCTAGAGAGACGTAGTAAGCTAGAGAGATGAAGGAAATGAAGATGTGAAGAAGATGAAAGAAACCCTTTGAATTTATAGAAAGGGTGGGTGAGTGTGAGCCACTCGTTTTAGTAACCGCCTCGAGATGCCAAACGCGTTTCATTGGTCGGAAATCCGAAAGGTTATCCCTTTGTCACCCAAAAGAGAGGCAGGGTGACGTGGCATCTTTATGACCACAAGTGGGACGGACCCACTTTGATTCCTTCATGAGGCAGAAAAAGAAAAAAAAGAAAAAAAATTGCACAAAACCCGCCTAGGCTTTGTGCAGCCCAGAAGAAGCGGCCCAGAGGGCGCGGTCCAGGCGCGGACACGGCCCAATGAAAAAAAAGCCAAAACTCGCCTTGGTTTTGGAGCGCCTACAGCCCAAACTTTTCGGCCCACAGTCGGAACCGACACCGGGAAAGACTGGAATCGACACCGGGAAAGACTGGAACCAACATGAATCGATACCGTGAAAGACTGGAACCGACACCGGGAAAGACTGGAACCGACACCGGGAAAGACTGGAACCGACACCGGGAAAGACTGGAATCGACACCAGGAAAGACTGGAACCAACATGAATCGACACCGGGAAAGACTGGAACCGACACCGAGAAAAACTGGAATCGACACTGGGAAAGACTAGAAAAGTTCCATCAACCATTGGCATCGTGTCCGATAACAAGTAAGGCGTCATTCTCGCTCGAGATCAACATTAACAACCAAGTAGAGCATCATTTTGCTCGAGATCATCTCAAAAGAGGCGCATGCCGCCCGTAACCGCGATGTAGGACTCAATTGCCAAGCATCAAATTAGGCTTTGCAAACCAAAGTAATATCCTCAGACTACTTTGACCTTGGTCCTATTCGGACTCGAACAAAGTGGGGGCTCTCTGTAGACAGCAGAATTTGTACCGGTATAAACCCGACTCATCAAAAATATAGAAGACAGATGGGCCAAGTGAAACGGGTCATTGGGCCTATAAGATCAATAAACCAAGCCCAAACAAAATAAATCAAGCCGCGAATAATTATTAAAACCCACAGGGGTTTTAATTTTATTTACAAGCCCACATAGAAGCAGGCTAGTCGCGCGCCCCGGCTCAGAGAAAATAAAACCCGCCTAGGGTTTGATCCGGCCCAGAAAGATCAAAACCCCCCTAGGCTTTGGGCGAAGTAGCAGACGACGCCGTTAAGCGTCACGTCACTGATCCGTGCGCTAATATTATCAAAGCCCGCCTAGGCTTTGATGATTCTGGGCCCAAAAGAAAAATTATGCATGCATGCAATCCCCTGATTTTTGCCCACGTGATTTGACCTCGCTTGACCACCCCAAAACCCGCCTAGGCTTTGGCCTCTGATGGCATGATTTTTGGGGTATGTCCCCCACCTTTTCCCTCCAAAACCCATACTCCTTCACCTATAAATACCCCCTCCATTCCACCTTCATTTCACCAACAATCATAATCTACTATCACTTATTCTACTCTCATTTTCACCATATCATACTTCCACTCTCTCAAATTCTCCCCATAATTCTATTCTCCTATTACCACCATAATCATATTCTTCACAACCATACAACCATCCATTCACCACTTTTCCTAAACCATCAACATTTTCTCATCCGGGTTTCAAGTCAAGGGGCAACTCAAGGGATCAATTTCGTCGTCGCTACACCCTAAGCAAGGTTCGGTTATTTGATTTAAATTATTGTATTTAATCATGTAATCCTTTATTTAATTCCATGCTTGTACATATTTTTTAAAATAAAACCGCATTTGTTTCATATTGCATGATTTGAATAATAATTCCGCGAAATTAATCAAACCTCTCCCAGCTCTCTTTCTTTTCAATGTGGATTTTAGTAAAGTTTGTTTTATAACAGGCAGATTCGAGAGTTCTTATAACTCTCGAATTTGTAACCTTACCCCCGAATCTAGAAATCGGGTTCGTAGACCGGAGTCTTTCTTTTTTTATTTTATGGTTTGTCGATTTCCTTAAATCGGTTGGCGACTCTTTAAAATAATTTATAAATTCGTTTAGTTGTTTAAAATATTCATTTTTTACATAAAATAATTTTAATAAATAATTTAATTCATCCAATTTGTTAATTCAAGGTTGGGCCCGAGGGAAATGGGCCAGAAATTAATATAACCTAGGCGGATTTTATTAATTTCAACCCATCTCTTTTTGGCCCAGGGATGCAAATGGCCCAGCCCAGGGTCTGCTAAAGTCTAGGCAGGTTTTAGCAGCCTCTGGCAGCCCATTTGCTCCTCTTTGGGCTTGAATTTAGCGATTGGGCTGGGATTAAATTATTATTAAATTAATTTGTGTAATTTCGAGTAATTTAAATAATAAAAAACGGATTTGTAAATAAATAAAGTTTCATCACCCGGAAAACGAATTTCGAAAAAATAAAAATATCCTTATTTAAGGATTAAGAAACCTTAGTCGGCTCCTGATCACGAATGTAGCGCACCACGCGGGAAAAAGTTCCATCCCTTTTTTCCGGTGTCCTACAGTCGCAGAACTTAAAAGTGTTGCTTCTGTTTTGTCATCTCCATGAAGTTTATAGTGATGACCGAATGATCTGACATGCCACATGCCTTAAAGTTAACCCGCATCAAGTCTGTAATTAGGTATTGATGAGCGTTCACAAGAAGGCAATCTATCCTGGAGCGAACATGACCATTGGTCCAGGTGTAGTATGTCCCAGAATATGGTGGTTCGTGAAGGCCACAGTGCTAAACACATTGTGTCATCGGTTGGGTCATGAAGGATTCGACTTTGGCACCACATTGTGTCTTCTTTCGTCATTATCGCATTAAAATCACCTATCACAGCTTAAGGACCGTCCATCCCATCTGCAATTTCTCGAAGAGCTTTGCAAAGAGGTTCTCTCTCGCCGAGATCATTGTGCCCATATACCTAAGTGATGTGAAAGGTGGTATTGTTTTGAATCACTATAAATTTCATATGAATGTGCTGAGCGGAACTCTCCAAAATTTCTGCTTCGTAGCCCCGAGGGTTCCATGCAACCCAAATGCGTACTTTCTGACAATGCTGAATGTTTGTAGTGGAGTTCTAGTGATTGAAAACATTGTTATGAAACCCATTAATGTTTCGCTGGGGGATTTTTGTTTCGTATAGTCCAATGAGACCCGCCCCCTGTTGGTACAAGAAGACCAATAGGTCTTCTTGCTTCTCTAGGCTGTAAAGCCCTCTGATGTTCCAGCTGAGGATGTTCTGCATTAGGATTTTGTTTTGGAGTTTGACATTGCCATCAAGCATCGATTCCGGCATTGTATTACAACCTTGATCCTGCAGGACCTCAAATCTGTTGATATTGGCCGTTTTAGTTGGCTGAGTAGTTGGTCTCCACACCAGAGAATTTTTTGGCCTGTTGAATCCAAATGCGTACTTTCTGACAATGCTGAATGTTTGTAGTGGAGTTCTAGTGATTGAAAACATTGTTATGAAACCCATTAATGTTTCGCTGGGGGATTTTTGTTTCGTATAGTCCAATGAGACCCGCCCCCTGTTGGTACAAGAAGACCAATAGGTCTTCTTGCTTCTCTAGGCTGTAAAGCCCTCTGATGTTCCAGCTGAGGATGTTCTGCATTAGGATTTTGTTTTGGAGTTTGACATTGCCATCAAGCATCGATTCCGGCATTGTATTACAACCTTGATCCTGCAGGACCTCAAATCTGTTGATATTGGCCGTTTTAGTTGGCTGAGTAGTTGGTCTCCACACCAGAGAATTTTTTGGCCTGTTGAATCCTTTTGCATCAGATTTTTGCCCAGTTTGACCTTTCTTAGGCTCTGTTTGTTTTTGCTGTCTACACTTTTCCTCCTACATTGATGCTCCTCATGCCCTGATTTGTGACAATATTTGCATTATAGTTTTTTCTTACAATTAGCCTCTTCATGGCCAAACATCTTGCAATGTGCACATCGGGTCAGCTTCCAGTCATATTGAATGTGCTGCCTCATTAAATTATCATTGTGATCCATGTAATCAACATATTTAGGGAAAGCTCCGTTAAGTTGCATTTCAATGAGGATCCTCGCATATCCCAACTTGACTCGGTCCTTTGTTTGTCTATCAGTTTTAATAGGGACCCCTAGGACACTTGCGATTTTGCTTAGGCCTTCATTACTCCAGAATTTGAAGGGAAGGTCAGGCATGGTTACCCAAATAGGTAGTGAAACAATAGAGTCAATGTCCATGTTGAGATTTTCATTCCATTCTTGTACAATGAGAGGCTTACTGTCAAAGAAGTAGAATCCTTGGGTGAGAGCCTTGTCTTTGTCCTCAGTTGATTTAAATCGGACCATGTACATTCCCTTTTTGACGTCCGATATTTGCTCAATTCCCAATTGTCGCCAAATTCTACGAAGAAAACCATTCATTACTTCATGAGGTGGATTCGAACCGAGCACACAGCAGATGACCGAGTTGTTCCAATATTCGATGGATTCTACCACATCTTCTTTGTCTAATTTGGCACATGTCATTCCTTCAACTTTAACTGGTTCCACAAATTGCAATTGCAGCCCATCATCCTGACTGAAAAGAGAGGCATAAGAACTTCTCTTCGGTTCTTTATTAAAATATTCTAGGATAAGTTCTTCTACTGATTTCTTCCCAGTTGCAGTTTGGATGACAGTATTTTGATCATCCTTTCTATTTTCTTGTATATATATATATATATAAATATATATATATATATATTTAATTTGGCACATGTCATTCCTTCAACCATTTGGCACATGTCATTCCTTCAACCTTAACTGGTTCCACAAATTGCAATTGCAGCCCATCATCCTGACTGAAAAGAGAGGCATAAGAACTTCTCTTCGGTTCTTTATTAAAAGATTCTAGGATAAGTTCTTCTGATGATTTCTTCCAGATTCTTGATTTGGATGATGATTTTGATCATCCTTTCTATTTTCTTGTATATATATATATATATATATATATATATATATATATATATATATATATATATATATATATATATATATTCAATTTGGCTTTATGTCGGGCAGGTCGACGGTAGAAGCCATTCCATCTTTTATGTGAAGTGATGGAGCATTATAGGGAGAGGAAAAAGGATCTACATATGGTGTTTATAGATTTAGAGAAAGCGTATGATAAGGTCCCTAGGGAAGTAATGTGCGAGTGCTTGAAGGCGAAAAGGGTGCAAGAGCCTTATATCCGAGCCATTAAGGACATGTATAGTAATGTTAAAACTTGTGTTTGGACAACAGTCGGTACCACAACTGATTTTTCTTGTGATATTGGGGTGCATCAGGGTTCAGCACTGAGTTCGTTTCTTTTTACATTGGTTATGGATGAGTTCACTAAGGACATTCAAGACGACTTACCTTGGTGCATGTTTTTTGCTGATGATATTGTGCTCATAGATGAGTCGAGGGAAAGTTTAAATGACAAGGTGGAGCGGTGGAGAGACACGTTGGAGTCCAAGGGTTTTAGATTGAGTAGGTCTAAGACAGAATACATGATGTGTCGTTTTAGTGGAAGAGATATTGACACTCACTTACAAGAAGTAACCATAGGAGGGGTGACCATACCTAGGGTTGAGAAGTTCAAGTACTTAGGTTCTATCATACAGAGTGACGGGGAAGTCAATGATGATGTTACAAACCGAATCAAATTGGGATGGCAAAAGTGGAAATCAGCTTCAGGAGTGCTTTTCGACAAGAAAATCCCGCTTAAGCTTAAGGGTTAGGTGTACCGTATGGTGGTTAGACCAACGATATCGTACGGAGCTGAGTGTTGGGCAGTCAAGAAGGTGCATTGTCAAAGGCTAAATGTCGCGGAGATGAGAATGGTACGGTGGATTTGTGGTTATATCAAGATGGATAGGATTAAGAATGATGTTTGTCAATCCAAACTAGACGTAGCACCCATTGGAGAAAAATTACGGGAGACTAGACTGAGATGGTTTGGGCATGTCAGTAGGAGAACCGAGGATGATCCTATAAGGAGGTGCGAAGGGATCGGGTTAACCCAGGGACGTTGTGGGCATGGGAGACCTAAAAGGTCTATGAGAGAGGTGATAAGAGAAGATCTAAGACACCTAGGCTTAGTGGAGGACATGGCTCTAGACAGGGGAGCTTGGCGGGCTAGTATTAAGATAGTAGGGTGAGGAAGGTTGTGTGTGAATCAATTCTCCTCTATTAAGGTTGTAGGGTGAGGATGGTTGTGTGTGATTCAAACTAGTCGTTTGTCTTTTTGCTTGTTTTTGTTTGTCTTGTGCAGGTACCTGTTATCGCGTCTGGAGCAATTCACAATACTCTGGTACATAGTTTCATCCAGTAATAATCTTCTCCTTTGTTTTTGCCGCGGATCCGTCGGAATCAGTCTCTCCATGAACGTTTATTCATTGGGGGTAAGGCTACCTACTTTAGGGTCCCCCAGACCACGCTCAAACGTGTCACCTGGGAGGTTGTTGTTGTTGTATATATATATGATATATGGTTCTAAACCTCAGCCCTCTCTTAGGGTTTCTCTCCTCTCTCTCTAGAGAATTTCTCAGTGGCCCTCCACTTTCCCAAATTTGGATCTAATCCTTCCTCCTCCCCACTGACTCAAATCGCCTCAACCGTTATGCTTAGCCCTTTGATGGCTATTTTCTGTTTTCCAGTTCATCTTTCTTTTTCCCTTCAGAATCTCATCATGCGCAGTTTGCTTCCATGTGAGTATCTAGGTATTTTAGTTTTTTTCAAGAAGGCTTGGCATGCTCTAGTAGTTCTTGTGAGATATCTGAAAGACTTGTACTTCCGATTCAATTTCTCTCACACCCCAGCCTGGATTCGACAAGTGGTGATTCTGGGCTACTGTTCCGATGCAACTCAACGTGCGACGCAAGGAGCTCCACCTCTAAATCTTCCCCTAGTCCATCTACAATCTAACTCTCAGGTGTGTTCATTCCTTGGGCTGCAAGGCCTACTCGGTATAGGGGTTGGATTTTTTTAGGTGTATTCATTTTGCTACTTAATTATTTCGCTTCTTGCATTTTGTATGCTATCGATGCTTCTAGAATTTCCCAGCTGCTCCATCTCTTGCATTTTTTGATGTTGGTTTATGATAACTGTGTGTGCAGTACCTATAAATACGTGTCTTTGTCTACCCCTCAGTGCATTATTAGACTCGGACTGGTCATGTTAGCATGCTTCCTCTTTTGGGTAGTACCTGTAATTTGTATGTTTGTGATTGTCAATTTTCTCTCCACTTACATGTTTTCTTTTAAGTTTCTGGTTGTAAGCTTAGTTTGGTTGGGTTGTATTGTCTTTTGTCCTTTTGCTTTTTCATTTATCTTCTCTTTATTTTCCAATCCAAAGAGAATTTAAATGAGTCCTTTGTCTTATCTCTCTGGTGTTTCCATTTACTTTGTCTGGCTGATATTATTCTCAGTATTACTCTTGTTAAGACGAGCCCTTTCCAGCATCTCTGTCATAAGTTATTGCTATATTCTTCTTTTGACTGGTTGCTCATTATTTGATTGTACTGCATCCCTATGTTTCAAACTGTTTTTTCACTTGTTCCATTTTCCTCTTTATTGTAGATTCTAGGTCATTTGCCCGACTAGGTTTTTTACCCTACTGCCCCTATTTTATTTATGGGGTTTCAGCAGCTCGGTGGCTTATCCTTCTTGTACCGCCTTTCTTAAAGGATGGCGTTGCTACCGCTATTAACATAGCTTGGAAGCCGCCTCTCCTTTTTTTGTGTGGCCCCTTTTTGGGATAATGCTGCCATTGCTACTACATTTTGGCAGCCATCCTTGTTGTCCCCCCCCTCCCCCCCCCCCCCCAGGAGGTCGATGATGAGTTCCTCTTTGAGGATTACCGGATGCCTTATCTATCTTTGAGACCATTGCTTTGCTTTGCTCCTTTTTCCCATTAATCTTTACTGTTCCCCTGCTTATTTTGTTACACCTCAATTACTTTAGGACTAACATTATTAATCCCTACTCTTCATGTATCTCTGTCCATATATTTTCAGCTCGTCTTAGTTACTTTAATAGAGATTTTGTTCTACCTGCCTCTCTTTGGTCTTTGTACTTCCTTTATCCTTTTATTATTACTGCCTATATTGTCACCTTCTATAATTTGTATCTCCACATGTATTTTGGCATTAATTTACGTACATATCTAATGAGGAGACTCACCACCAATTTAAATTTACGTTGCCTTCCCATGCTAATTATGTTTTCTTTCGTTATTTACGACTTGGTGCAGAACCCACTATTCTAGGTTGCGAAAGCCATTTTTAACATAACATTTCCATATGAAAATTTTAAGCTGGAATGTTCAAGGGGCGAAAAAGCCCAACTAAAACAAGAAATGAGATACATTACTTCCACTATTAAGCCAAATGTTGTTTTGCTTCTTGAAACCATGGTTAATCAAGAAAACACCAATCTCATAATATCGCGCCTCGGGTTCGATAAACTTCATTGCATACTCCCTTCTAACCATTCGGGGGTATTTGGTATCTCTGAAACTCCTCTACTACCGAACTTAATATTCTTTTAACCAACCCACAATACATTCATAGTGCGATTATCGATAAAACAATAAACACACGATTCTTAACTACAACATGTTATGGACCTGCTCAAACCAAGGATAAAGATGCTTTTTGGGAAAACTTATCTTGTCTAACTCAAACTATTTCCATTCCTTGGTGTTTGATTGGTGACTTTTATGAGCTTCTTTGCCCCTCCGAAAAACTTGGCGGCCCTAGTCCCCCTACTAATAGATTTCTTCATTTAAATAGCTTTATGACGAGCTCACTTTGCTTCAAAGCAATTGTTACTGGACGTAAATTTACATAGAAGAAATTATGCAAAGGTCATCTAATCTATGAAAAACTTGATAGAGTTTTAATATCGCCAGCTTGGGAATCCTTGTTCCCTCGATACAAAGTCACTAATGGCCCATTCACAATTTCTGATAATTCCTATTTACTTCTCGAAACTAATGTCTTACCTCATTACCGCAAAAGCCACAATTTCAAATTCCAACATTATTGGAGCTCGTATAGAGAGGCCCTCAAAATCGTTAAAAAATGTTGGTATGCGATATACTCGGGCACCCCAATGTTGCGTCTCGCTAGAAAACTCCAAGGCTCTGCCCTTAAATGTTGGTCTAAATCCTTCTTTCGCAACTATACTGATAAAATGCATAGCAACGTTGATTTGCTACAATAGGTTGAAAACAAACGTATCGCTAATCCTAGTAGCACTAGCCTTAACAGCTGGTTCACTCGATTAATCAAGCAACGTGAAAAGCTACATCTTTTTAACAAGAAATTTTGGGGTCCTCTCCACCGAAAGAACTGGCTTCCAAATGGAGACAGAAACTCCAGGCTCTTCCATATGTCCATTAAGTCCAGAAAAGTTGCTACAAGAATCACCCATATAAAAAACGACCTTGGGTTGTGGACTTTAGATATAGAAGAAATTAAAAATATTTTCATAGATGACTTTACCAAACTATACAGATCGAGGGCTGACCCCTTTAGAAATTTGGGTCTCGACATCTCTCCGTGCATTTCTGAGGAGGATAATGATTTATTAAGTAAAGAAGTAACATACTTGGAAATCGAGCAGGCCGTTTTCCAACAAGACACGTACAAAGGCCCCGGTCCTGATGGCTTTGGAGTTACTTTCTATCAATCCTATTGGAATCTTATTAAAAAAGATCTGTGTGCTGCAGTCAAATCCTTTTTTAGGGGCGGTAAACTTCGCAAACAATTTAATCATACCCTTATCACCCTTATCCCAAAGGTGGATAATCCAACACCACCATCCCAATTTAGGCCTATTAGTCTTTATAATAGTTTTTATAAAATCATATCCAAGATCTTAGCAAACCGGCTTAGACTCATTCAGACAGGGTAACCCACTTTCACCTTATTTTTTTATCATTTGTATGGAGGTTCTTACAATTTATCTCCGCTCCCTATCTTCGCTCCCCAGATCGGGTATTGGCATTAAGCTTACTCCACAATCCCAACCTATCCCTTGCCTGATGTTTACAGATGATAACCTGTTTTTCTGTAGGGCTACTACCAATGCTGCAACCCTTCTAAGACATTTTCTTAATAGATTCAGCTGGCTCTCAGGTCAGCTGATAAATTATAACAAATCTACGCTTCTCTTCTCTAAAAATACCTGCTCTCAGGATAAACATTTGATTTCTAGTATATTCAATATTCCCAGAAGAGATTCTCTTGGAAAATACTTAGGCTGACCTCTGTTTACTGGCCGACCTACAAGAAATTCTTTTTCCAACCTGATTGACAAATCAAATCAAAAACTGCAAGGCTGGAAAACTAAATTCATTACTAAAGCTGGCAGTATTGCGCTTATTCAGTCAAACCTTGAGTCGTTGCCAGCCCGTACCATGTAATGCTTCCAACTTCCTAAGGACACGGAGAATAAATTGGATTCCATAAATAGAAATTTTTTTCTGGAAAGACTCTAATTCGAGTAAAGGTTTAGCCTTAATTTCCTGGGATAAAATTTGTAAACCAAAGAAATATGGTGGCCTTGGTCTTAGAAAAATGGATGCTGTAAATAATGCCTTTCTCAGTAAGCTCTCCTGGAAATACCTCTTTGGAGATGGTATTTGGATCGACATTATCCGCTCCAAATATCCATTATCCGAAAACTTCTTTGATAGGAATATTAAAATTAGCGACTCTTGGGACTGGAAAGCTATTTTAAGAAATAGGCCTACCTTTCGGAAAGGCATTTGTAACGCCCCAACCTAGTGTGGCTAGGCACGTCACTGCCATGGGGTCCTCCTTGGACACCCACAAGGCTACCTAAACTCCAAACCATAATTATTCTCAAATATCATAGAGCAGCGGAAGCTTTTGTCCATAACAAAACTCAAACTTAGGTCGTAGGAGTCAATCTAAAACATACAAACCCTTACCTACTTACATTCAACAAAGTGTACATGTTTACACACAAAATACATCCATATTAAACTTAACAACATATTCGATATCAAAAATATAACTTCAAGCCTCCTTCCTAGCCATAACTCCAAAAAAACACTTCAGAGCTAGTCGCTTAAGGTACCTTCCTGCCTTTCCGCTTTCAAAACCCTTAAAAAAGGTGAGGTCATGAGTTCCCCGAGCCAGCGAATAATCCCTATCTTCCCCCATTGTTACACTTTGCACATTAACATGTTAGCACATAAGCACATTATCCTGTATACATACCATTACTTTCTAAAAAGCAACAAACATAAGGAAGTGACAAAGGGACCTATACCAAAGAATCACCATAAGCTCATATAACTCATACATACATATCACATAATTTACACAAACTATCACATTCTTATCAAAGTCACATCACATTTCATAATCAAAGTCACACATAATCACAATCTTCCAATTTCATAATGCTTAACCCAAATCACAAAATAACACAGTTTTCTCAACTAATTAAAGTAACTTGTTGTAGGGGAACTCAACTTATAACTCACTAAGTGGACTAGCACCTATATATCACAAGGGTCACAAACACATCCCGGTGGACCGAGCAATGCCCACTAAAGGTACCTACCAGGGACCCGTCATTCTAGAACGCAGATACCCTCAATTCACAAACTATGAAGTCACATTCATATCCTAGCGGACCGGGAAAAGCCCACTCAAGGTACCAACTAGGGACTCACATAGATCCAAAATAAACAGACCGAAAATCACATCCTGGTACCTACCAGGCGACCTGACACAAAGACACTACTACTATGACCATAGTCCTAGAACGACACATAAATCATAGCCCAAAGCAAGACACAAATCTCATTTCCTAACTTTAGTTTAATTACAACACTAACAAGAACAAACTCAAAGTATTCTTTCTCTTGAAGGTAAGTGACTCATAATAGTCAACAAGATAAACATCCAACAAGGCACAATATATATCATACATCATAATATTTGACATACTTACTGATTTTAAGACCTAATACACATTATTTTCACAATTGACAACTCCATTTAGCACACGAACAAGCCCGATTTACACCAGTTAAGCATATATATACAAAACTTCATAACTCTTAAAATAAACATCATAAATTCTTGAAATCTTAAACACACATAGTATATACCATATAGAATCTACAGTAAAATTTATAGACATGAAATCTAAATACATCATTTACGAAAAATCACACAATTTCATCAAATTTGAATTGTAAAACAGGGCAGTTTCACTCTAAAATTTATATCTCACAGAATACAACTCCAAAATTCTCGAACCTACAGTAAACATTTCGTTCAATTTAGATAAGCCAATAATTCACAAAAAATCAAACAGTAGCCCAGTCCCTGTGCATACAAATTTTTCTAAAAATTTTCATCCATAATTTTTGTTCTCCAAACCCTAAAATTTAAGAATCAATCACTATCTAGCGCATGAAACTCAAATTCACATCATAACCAACAAATTTCATTCAACCTACACAATTAAACAATCTAAAACATGCAATTTAGGGGTGGGGTTCTAAGTACTCAAATTAGGGTATAAAAACAACTCAAATTCATAAATTCAATCCCAAATTCGAATACAAATCATAATCAAAATCTTTCCCTACCAATTTTAATTAAAGAAAAGATAAGAATTACTCACCAAAGCAAGCTCGCGAGTAGAAGGAAATTGGTCAGCAATGATTGTCGAGGCTGGTGCGGTACGATTTGGATTACAGATAGCCTGCGCTATGGGTCTCAACAAAGTGGTTGTCGAGTCTGATGCTCAAGAAGTTATAAGAGCACTGCGATCTAGTAATTTCAAGAGAGACTACTCCTTAGCTTTTTTATCAGACTGTGTTAGGTTATCAAAGTCTTTTGACAGTCTGTATTTTAGTTTTACCAAGCGGGATTTGAATGGTGCAGCACATGAGGCGGCCAAGATTGATATACCATGTAATCATACTAAAGTGTGGACTGAAGGTGGCCCTGAAACCGTCCTAATGACGATTCAGGAAGACCGCGCTCAATTGGAGTTATAATAATACATACATGTTTTGTTGCAAAAAAAAAAAAAAAAAAAAATCTTTCCTACCAATTTTAATTAAAGAAAAGATAAGAATTACTCACCAAAATAGGTGGAACAACACAATCACGTAGGTATCTGATTGCTGGGCTGTAACTCGAGCTAGGGAGGTCAAAATGACAATCACACTATTGGATATGACAGGAAAGTGTCAGGAACAACATACTAAAATTTGAAACCGATCGGAGGTCGTTTGGTCGTCGATCGGGGCAAAAAACGAGACTGCTGCTCTCCCCTTCTTTCTCTCCCTTCCTCTCTCTCTAAAATGTGTTGTGTGTGTTATTAGACGTGATAAAACTCAAACCCCCCCTATTTGTTTTTATTTTATTTTCTTTTCTCCTTTTCCCTTCATTTTCTTATTCTTTTTCCTTTTTCTTATTCACTTTTTTTTTCCCAACATCTAATTAGTAACAAGGAAACTAATTAATACTATAAGAACTAACAACAATTTAAAAAAAATAACACACCAAAATATCACACAGATGTAATTTAAACACTTAAAATAAACCACAACATCAAAGTTAGTCTGTTAAAAAAAAGGGGTGTTACAACATTAGGTGGACTGTAGGGGATGGTAAGAGTATCAACTTATGGTGCGACAATTGGTGCTACTCCTCCTGTCTTCTCACACTTAATAACATCAATCATCCTGATGACGTTAACACCAACTTTAAAGTTGCAGACTTTATCACTGCAGAAAAAAAGGGAACTTTAGTCTGCTCCGATCCATTAATCTCATTAAAGATATCCCTATTCCCCTCAACAAAGGGAGTGATCTTTGCTGCTGGGGCCTCTCTAGTAGCGGCAAATTCACCACTAAATCAGCAACCTGGCTTGCTCATGGCCTCCCTTACGACGCGCTTCCATGGGAGTATCGGTGGCTCTGGAACCTTGATATCCAACCTAAACTTAAAGTATTCCTTTGGCTCCTTTGTAAAAATGCTCTTCCCACTAATGCTGCTTTGTAACTCTGAAATTGAAGATCAAAACAACATCTTTTTGAATTGTAGTATCGCAAAGGAATCGTGGAATAGTGTTTTCTCTCAAGGTTGGCTTCCTCTCCTCCCCAGCTCGCATCTGGACATTCTACGCCTCATCTCGCAGTGTAAACACGACTTTTGCCAATCCCACCTAGATCGTCTTGTTGTGTTACTTTTTGGAGCATCTGGAAAGCAAGAAACGACTTAGTATTCCGCAAACACAAAACATCTCTAGAAGGCATTCTGATTAGAGCAAAGAAAGCCGATTCTGAGTGGCGTCTTTGTTCCAAACAAGACAATATACACTCCGAGCATACCATCCAAGACAAAATCAACCCCCTGAAACCGTCATCATTCTGGATTTCGTGGAGCCCTCCCCCTATTGGTGTAGTTAAATTAAATTTTGATGGTGCTAAGACCTCAACTGGTGTTGCGGATGGCTTCATCATTCGTGATTGGCGTGGTCAAGTTCTCACTAGTTGTTCTTTCAATCTTGGTCACGCATCCATCCTTGTTGCCGAAACTACCGCTCTTCGCAATGGCTTGAAGGAAGCCCTTGCTATGGGTTTTAAGAGCATCGTCATTGAAGGTGATAATAAAATCGTCATTGATGCGGTTAACAACGTCTGTGATTTGCCATGGTCTATCCTGCAGCTTGTGAGAGATATCGAAACCTTACTGTCTATGTGCGACTTCAATAAAATTAGTCTTATTTTTAGGGAAGCCGATATGCCTGCTGATTGGCTGGCAAAAGTTGGTGTTAGTATCACTGATTATATGTACTGGGTCCCCTCTGAGTCCTATGACGTCAACTGTATCATTCTTGGGGATAGATTAGGCCGAACTCTTGAAAGAAGAGCGGCATAACCTTGTTTCTTACCGTTATATATATATATATATATATATATATATATATATATATATATATATATATATATATATATATATATATATACCTTCGTTCCAAAATCTTTGTCACCATAACTAACTTCATCGTCCCAATTCGTTTGGTACTTTTACAATTCCAACAATTGTGATTCCATTTTTATCCTTAATTAATAAACTATTCATTACTTTTAATAATTCCGTCAATTATTATTCTTAATTAATATAAGACTAATTTGGATAAATTACAAACTTTCCATCACAATTTCTATGTTTCTTGGTTTTCTCAAGTTAATTAAGGCCCTATTCTTTTATGCGGTGGGTTGCGGCGTGGTACCATACCGCACCGCACTCTTTAATTTTTATCACACTTTACCACACTATACCATTGCTTCTTTTATAAAAAAAAATCTTAATTTTTTTTTATATAAATGGCCAATACTTTTTAAATCCATCTAATTTTTTCAGTTAAAAAAACAAATTTACTTTTTCAATTTCAAATTAAAAAACACTTACTGCACCTACCATAACTGCCACCGCAACTTAGAGCTGGGTGATAGGTCGTGTCGTGTTAGGTTTCGTTTTAGAGTTAAACAGGTTGAAGAACCCCAAACCTGAAACCTACCCATTTAATAAACGGGTTGAAATTCCTTGATCTAAACCATTTATCAAATAAATGGGTTGACCTGAATTAAACTTATTTAACTAAATGAGTTAAATGGGTCAGCTTCGAGTAACCTATTTACCGCTTAACAGACATATATTATATAATGACCGCAACTTAAGAAGACAAAATGCAGGGGTTTCGACCATTTATTTATTACTCCATCCGTTCCATATTAATTGACCTATTTTAAAAATTTTCACATACCAAGGTATTACTAAAAAAACTACCCACACAAATAAATAATACTATTTTCCAATGTGTTTTTTCGAATATCAAGGTGTAAGTAGTGAGAGAATGTGAGTAGAATTAGTTTTTAATGATTGAAAAAATTAAAAAGTTAACATAATTATTAAAGTTAAATAATTCAATTAGGTATTGAAAAATGGAAATTGACAATTATCTTGCAACAAAAAAGTTAATTTAAGTGTCAATTAATATGGAACGGGGGGAGTATCTACCAACTCATTTATTTACGGTTTCATTAATATTTGGCAAAACCAAGTTAAAGCTATGCTAAACAATCCGCAACAAACTCAAGCAAAAGTAAAAATATTATCTTACTTAAAAGTGTTATGGCCCTATTCTTTTATGCGGTATTCTGCGGTATGGCGCGGTATGATGTGGTGAAATTGTGGCGGGTTGTGGTGTAATTGTGGCGGGTTATTGGTATGTTGTGGTGGGTTTTTGTATATATATGAATATTGTATTGGTAAATGTGAAAAAGCAATTTGTGGTGGGTTGTGGTGAATTATGGTAGAACGGTATTTTGTGGTGGGTTGTGGCAAACTGCGGTGCCACAACCTACCGCAGTTTTCCACAACCCGCCACATTTTATCGCAAATCATTACTTTTCTCTCTCCTTACTTTTCTCCTCTACTTTTTACATCCTCTCTCCTCACCTACCCCACATACTAACCAACCACAATTCCACCATACCCGCCACAATTTTACCATTGAAAGTTTAATTAGGCTAGTTAAATAAAATGCGGAAAATAAATAGCGGAAAATTAAAGATATAGACAAAACCCGGTAGTTGTTTACGATGTTCCTCCGAACTCAATTTCGGAGTACGCCACCGCCTAGAGTTCTCCAACTCTAGGATTTAACCTCGAATTATTATTAGGATGGATTTCTACAACCGATCTTAGAGCCTTCTCTACTCTCAAGATCTCACCACTTGATATCGCCTCTCAACCAAGTGTGGCGGAGTCAACCTCTCAACTCCTAAATCCTCTCCCTAACAATAACTATCTCAATCACTCAAATGAATGAATAATAACTCAATACAACTTTAATCTCACACTCAACAATAGGAAAAGAGAATTACGCTCAAGTGAGATGTTCGCTTTTGTTTTCTTTTTGTCTCTTCTCTTGTTCTCTTTAATATCCAATCTCCTTGTATTTATAGTGCAAGAGCCGATGACCAAACTTGGACAAATCTTGATCAATCACAACATAATCCTCATAAGGATGGACATATGATCTTCTTGATTACCTTGTATATAATGTACTTCACCAATATGCCAAGCTACTACAATATGTATATATAGATGCATCTATCTTAGCACATAGAGAATCAATATTAATCAAATTTATGATATAATATAATCATGATCAAATCAATCAAATTAATATCCATACTTATTATTAGTTTCAATATTAATCAAGATTATCATATCATAAATTTGTCCAATCAAATATTCTCAAATTAATATATTGGATCATCATAAGTATTATATATGAGTAACATAATAATTAAATCACTTCAATTTCTAACCTCATATATAAACTTATTTTATGGTTTGTTATCATCAAAATAATTACATGTGTCATAAAGCCAACAACCACACCTCACCACACCATTCCGCAAAATACCGCATAAAAGAACATTGCCTAAATGTATCTTTTTTCATGTCAATTTTCTCACTAACTCAATTACTAAATGGGTTTAATGTGTCATTTTTCATGTTGATATTCTCTCCCAAACCTTACCCAATTATTTAAACAGGTTTAGTGTGTCAACCTATGTGATTTATCACCATGATTCTGCAAATTATTACTTTTCTCTCTCCTCGCTCTTCTCTCTCTTCACTTTTCTCTCTACTTTTTACATTTCTCTCTCACCTACTCACATACCAATACTTTCTGCAATTCTCTGCATCCCACCACAATTGCACCACATCCCACCACACCACACCGCAAAATACCGCAGAAAAGAACAGGGCCTAAATGGGTTTAAAATTTATACCCAAACCCATATAATTCCATGTCAGTAATCGTGTTGGGTTAGTTTTTCTTAATTCTACAACAACTTATCACACTTCACTATACTTTTTCAATTTTCATCGCACCGCAGCTTCACCGTACTCCATCCACCGTAAAAATGAACAGGGCCAAATTGACAGAAATAATGAGACCGACGTAGTATTTTTTTTTTAAACAACTGGGAATTGGAATTGGTACTTTAGAGCGGACTTTGATAAGAAGCGAGACAAAATCAAGATTCCCAAAATTTTGATATTTGAAACGTGTGAATGAAAATAAGCAACTTGAAGAGAAGAGGGTTGTTGAAATGTAATTTATTAGTTACAACCGGAACATGTGCTTTATATTCTATTATTATTCACCTAATTTATATTAGGTTGTTCATCCATATAGATTAGATTATTCATTCGGATTATTATGATTGTTTACTCGCAAATATCTGAAGCACATGTTTTAAGTGCATGTAATATATATTGTTGTTGAAATTAGGGCTGACAAAAATTTTGGTGGGTAAATTTGGGTCAGAAAAATTCGGATAATATCAAAGTTTGGATGAGAAATTTATGTCTGAATGTAGTTTTATTTCGGTTGGATTGGGTCGGATAATTTGGACTAAGATAAATTCGGGTCAAAATCGGGATCAGACAATAGAAAAAGAGAAATTTTATGTTTGAATATTCAGTCAATATCAAAATTCAGAGAAAAATTTTATGTCTACAGCCGATTATTTCTAGATTGGACAATTCAAAGATATTAGATCGGATAAAATTTTACCAAGTCGAGATGAAATGGGATTTCATCTATGGCATAGAGGTGGGGGACTAAATTCCGAATTTTGTGGCCAAAAAATAAGACAGACCTCTGATTGTGACCTCTCCCTGCTCGGTAGTATCAGTGATAAATTACGTCTCCCACCGCCCTTTCCCCCCTCATTTTCTCCCTCTCTTATTCTCACTCTGTATTAAGTGGATCCAATACTGGCAGGCAGCATTTTTCCTCTTTTTCTCAAACATGTGAAATACCGCTATTACCCTCCTCCACCCCCTCTCTACAGTCTCCTCTCATTCTCATCTTCTAGTAAAAAGGACAAGGGATACCCAAGACAATGACATTAATATCTTTTCTAAAAAAGTAAAAATTTTCATGGAAATCCAAAGAAATGATTGTGACTTGTCACAGGAATTGTAAAATTGAGGGAGATCCTCCCTAATCTATCTCTCTCTAGTCTCTTTCCTACTCAGTTTGAGCTCTGCCCTACTACTGCAAGCGGCATCTCTCTCTCTCTCTCTCTCTCTCTCTCTCTCTCTCTCTCTCTCTCTCGCAGGAGAAACTTGAAAAAACATTACTTAATCAATTAAAGATAAAGCAAGGAAAAAGAAAACCCTTCTTTCTTTTTTATTTTTTATTTAGGGAGATGGGAAGATGAAACAGTTGTAGTACAGTTTAAAAAGTATGGCGACAAATTCTGCTGCGTCCAGATTTGGGTAGTGGATGCATATATTGCACGCTAGACAATGTATTTCCACCATTTTATGCCTCACAAAATACACTAGCCTTTCTCAAACTCTTACAGAACATGCATGGCCAATTGGCCATGGAGTTGGGCACATCAATAATTGGTAACAACTACAAAAAACATGATACATATATGACCAATCAATCGGATATGCTAAAGTGAATTTTATGTCATTTAAAACCAACTTTTTCGGGTGAACACTGAAGATTGAGCGCGATTACAATAAATTATGATTTATGAAAGACGGACAATTAATATTTGACCTAAGGCCCTGTTTTTTTCTGCAATTAATAGTGCGGTAGCAAAGTATCCTTGATTTCTTATTATAGCGTTTATTATAAATTATTACTTTTCTCCCTCCTCACTTTTTTTCTCTACTTTTTACATTCTCTCTCCTCACCTACCCCGCATATCAATAACCTACCATAATTACACCACACCCACCACAATTCCACCGCACCTCACCACACCATATCGCAAAATACCGCAGAAAAGAACAGGACCTAAAGGAAAATACGGAACCCTCGTGTACGGTTGACTTTTTTATGCAACCCCTTGCTCACTTGTTCAATTCCATTTTATTCTTCCTTTTTTATTCAATTCCATTTTATTCGTTACAAATTCTACATTAGTTTTTTTAGAAGGATAATGGAAAATTTCTCACTATAATTTAACTGATCTCATTCATTAAAAGAAGAGTTTTTTGATACTAATATACTAGATTTTTGTGGTGTTGGACAATAATACACTGAACTTTAACATTTGACAATAATACACTGAACTTTGGGAAGTGTTGAACAATAATGCACCCAGAACGATTCCGGCAGTGACTAACTCAGTAACAATCCTACTTAGCAGGTGGAGGAGATGAATTGACCCAAAAATATTTAAATTTATGGCATGTCAGCTAATCCACACATAAGTAGATGGAATCAACTTTGAAAAGAGTAAAAAATAAAAACCTAAAATCACATTTGTTTAAACGTGTTTTCACTGAGATATTGTTGTTGTAGTTGTATAAAACCACCTTTGCTTTTGTAGATTAACTGACATGTCATAAATTTAGATATTATTTAGTCAAATTATCTTCTCGGACCACCCCTTATGATCGCCACCAAGTTAGCTACCATCGAAATTGTTTCGAATGCATTATTGTCCAACACTCCTCGATGTTCAATGCATTATTGTCCAAGGACAAAATTTAGTGCATTGTTGTCCAATACACCAAAAGTTCAGTATATTAGCATCCAAAAATCCTTAAAAGAATTTACATATTAGTAGATAGGACTAACTGTTGCAACAAGTCACTTTAATCAAAAAATATTAGTTTTAGGCCACGTTCTTTTATACTACTGGTTGCAGTGCGGTGTGGAGGAAATGTGATGGGCTAGGAAAAGATGTTGTGGATTGTGGTAGGTTGGGGAAAGTTGTGGTAGATTGTGGTGAAATATGGAAAATTTAACTTTTAATAAAAAGATAAATTAAATTAGAAAACGCAGATTGTGGTGGGTTGTGGTGGATTGTGGTGGAATATGGAAAGTTGCGGTGCGGTGTGATACCGCAATCTGCCAGCCGCATGAAAGAACAAGACCTTAATATTTTAAGGTAGAATTTACGATTATTATAGTTCTTAATTATGATAGATCAAAAAAATGTGATTATAGCATAATATTTTTAAAATTATTAAACTTTGTAAAAAATTTGTATCTCAACGAATAACATTATGTATAGCAACTAGTCACTTTGATCAATAGATATATTAATTCGAAAATGATAAATATCTTGGGGCAAGACAAATCTTAATTGTCTTACCTTTGTACAAAATCTATATATTTGTAAATTAAATTGAAAAAAATACATGATTGACTTCTATAACTTTAATGATACATATAAATGGTATACAATCACACTTTTATGTATATTTTTAAAAATTTACAAAAAAACGTCTAAAATATGTCTAACGGATGAAGTTCATTTGTTAGAGTGTCAATTCTAATTGTTAACATAACCAACACATTCCAAACTTCTTTTAATTGATAATTAATAGTAACTGTCAAAAAAATTAGGATTAAAAAGGATGATAAATATTAATTTCATAACGAGTGTCTTGCCTTAATACAGGTATCATCACTGATATTAATTTCGCTCTTTTTAAATATAATTTAACACTACTTTCAACTATAGTAAAATCTCCTTTTATTCATTATACTTTGTTACATTTGTCCCAGAATATACGACTCCTTCTTTAAAAACAAAATAACATCAATTTTTGGGCAAGACATCTGACATCTATTACGTATCTTATCTTACTTATAAAATCATATACTCTCATTAAATTAAAAAAAAATATGATTGACTTTATAACTATAATACCATATGTAAATTGTGTAGAATGTTGTTTATATCCATAATTTTCTTTTAAACTTACAAAATATTGTCTAAAATATGTCCAATGGACGAGATAAATTCGATTAGAGTATCACTTGTGTTTTTTGGTGTAGCCAACGCATTCTAAGCTTCTTATCATTTATAATAATTAAAACTTACAAAAAATAGTATAAAAAATCATAATATATATTTCTTTTATAGTTGATCACATTCTGGTAGTCTGAATTATTGGTCAAATACACTCTCGTTGGTATACGTCAGCAAACCATCGAGTCACCACCACTTGACTCAACAACGAACCACTAGAATACATTTTTTTTTAACCGCCAGAATCCAAAAATAAAGTAGGGATTATTGGCATATAAAAGGTGAAAGTAGGGGTTATTAGAATCCGATTTTCCTAAAATATAAAGTATCAAAGATTGTCTCAACTTATAAAATAAAAGATTGATATCATTATGATTATTTACAAAAAGTAAAATATTATTTCTTATTAGAAAAAAATGGTGAATAAATTATAAAAAAATCACTATCAAATACACAAATGGTAAGTTTTTCATAAATATAACCCTTAAAATTCTTGATCATTCAGCTTAGTTAATTATAAAAATTTAATAATAATGAATATGTTATATATTAATGCTAATTTTAATAAATATTAAAAGGGCATTACGATGCACAAAGAAATTTTAATATATTATTCAGAAAAAATAAATAAATAAATAGAATCAATGACATTAGCCTTAAAAGTATAAAGTCCTCATAATATAATTTTGATTAAAATCAATACTTTATTTCATATACTTTTGAAATTAAATATAATTAAATTTCCTCCCTATCACCTTTCATCTCACAGAAAAAGTGAAATATATCCATTATTAGTCATACTTTAATGGTTTTATTGAACTTTACAAACATTAATTCTAATCTTAAAACAATAATTAGTCTCTTTTTGTCAAACTAGTCTGACCCAACAATTGTAAATATAAATTTCAATATTGAATAAAAATTTCTTATAGATTATAAAATTAAAATTTTATTTTAATTGATTAAACTTAAATTTTAAAATTTGATTTGATTTATTGGTCATTTATTTGTTTATGGATAATCAAATATAATTAATTATAAGTAATTACTTCGGATATCATACAAATAAACAACAAGAACAATAAATGACCAATAATACAAGTTGGTCACTTATAATCAAATACAATTTTAAATCATTATAAGTAAATGTGTATTTGATTAATTATAGACATTATAAGTATTTTGATTTTTTCTTTCTTAAAATATTTCATAAAAATACAAGTTTAAAATAAACAACATTATCATTTAATGACTAATGGTTTATGATACACATTGAAGTTATGTTACACATAGGTCAACATAGCTATATGTTTTAGTTTTGTTATTATAAAAGCATGACTTAATGACTTTTATACCAACAATGACTAAGGGGGTGGTGACTAGTTAATTGGTCTCGATTCAGACGTGACAAGCGGAGGAAAAATAATCGGCCATTACCCAATAATCCCGTTAACCCCTATATTTTTCTCACTAACTCACGTTAAAAAAAAATTAGCCCTAACACAGTGGCTAACGGGGTGGTGAACCGGTCTTCATACTGACCTGAAATACAACCAACAAATGTCTTGTAATGTGGGTTAGTGAGAAAAAACTAAGGGGTTAATGAAGTTATTGGCTTGGCACAGTTTTTTTCCCTTCGCCAACCATGTTAGCGCGCATGGAGACCGATTCATCACCCCCTTAGTTACTGTTGGTACAATAATGTCACCCAGGTATAAAGGTCAAGTATATTGTTGTCCAATAGTAAATGTTGGTATATTACAATCCAACACCCCCAAAGGTTGATATATTATCATCTAAAAACTCATTTTGCTATTTATTGTATGTAGTTAAGAGAAAGTTATTGGAGCCACACATCTTTAGTATATCTTACCCTTTCAAGTGTGAACATAAGTTATAAGGCAAACTATTTATTATTATGTTATATTAAGGGCAAAATAACAAATTTGTGTGTGAACATAAGCTACAAGGTAGATATATAGATAGGCAAACTGCTTTTTATTATATTGTATTCGATGACAAAAGAGCAAATTCTTGTGTGAAACACATAGTCAGATTGCTTAAACAAACTTTTCGTCCTTCCCGCATTTATTCTATAAGGGAGAATCTGATCATTCAGAGCCCTCCTTTGTTAAAATTAAAAAAAAACATCACCCACTTTCTAATAAAGGAGTAACATCATATTAATCTATATAACTCTATTTACATTTAGATAATAAGTTTCCACTAATAAATTATTAAGATGTTATTAGTACTAGCAAATACTTGGGCGTTGCCCCGAATAAAAAAATAAATACCCGAACGTTCATATATAAATACATTAAAAAAAATTTTGAAGTGTTGCTTAGTACGAATATATATGATGATATATTAAGATGAAATTCATAAGACTTGACCAGGGAGAAACAATTGTTTGATCAAGTAAAACAAAACTACAATAAAAATATAAGTTCAATAATAGTTAAGATGTGGACGTATAAAAAAAACAATCGTTAAGATAAAAAGGAATATTATAAATGAGATGCCAAATGAGGGGATGACGGTTATATATGTGGTTATAATGCTGGAAAACACAATAAGACTATGAAATATGAACATGTGAAATTTAGTGGATGTCGTCATAGAATTTATAGCACTAATGACAATTATGATGGTTCGACATATAATTTCTTCTTTCCAATTAACTGATATGATTAATTCAATCAAGGGTTATATTGACTATTAAAATGAGATTTACGGATAAAAACTCATGATTGTTGTAAGTACTCGGGTAATATGATACATAACTTATATAGTGCTTCTTGCAATATGGGATGTAAGGTAGGGATGCTAATTATTTCAAACATAGACACAGTCAATCAAACAGAAGGAAATTGTAATACTAAATTCACCATAGAAGCAACCTAAATCACTCCAGAAAAAAGACATTATGTATTAGATATTATGTAATTTTAATTTGGGAAACAGTGGCTATGTAAATAAATAAAAAAAACTGGCGCCGACAATTGTGAAATTTGAGAAAATTTGTATTATTTGTGCGGATTGTTTATGAAAATAAATCTAATAATAAGTGCCAAAAATTATGAAACTGAGACTAAAAATTTCCAATTTCATTTCCCGCATATAGTGAATTAGGACCGGGACCGGGACCAAGAGCACTATTTTGCTCACGGATACAACCGGGACTGGGACCTATAAAAATTACAAAGATCCCAGTTTCGCTAACCCCTACTTCACCCCTTGCATCCCATGAGTATAATAACCATAAAACTATGGAAAATCTTTTGTTTGAAAAATGATAATATTATTGGAGACCTTCATAGTCAATAAAAGGATAAATAATATGGAAAGGAGGGCATAGTGCATGAAATATATTCCATTTGGTCCATATTGATTGTCATTTAACTGAATATTATAGACTTTATTGTCATTATGTAATTGATAATCTTTTATATAATATTTTTATTAAAATTTCAATATTATACTTTTTGGATAATATTTATCATTACAAACTTAATGGTATTAATTGTATACAAAATGTCATTATATATGTTGAAAAATTTATGGTCAAAAATTAAGAATTTGACTATACAATCTCCAAATACAACAATTAGTATGAAACAAAGGGAGTAATTACCTATGTACACCATCATTATGACAATATACGACAATTAAGACGAGAGTCGGAAGTTAACAATGAAATTTGTTGGTAAGATCGCATGGAAGTTAACAATTAAGGAGACGTGAAAAGTGTTGCTTTACGGTTAATTTTTTAACATCTACATGATTAATAGTCAACCTTTTCTTTTTTATTTTATTTTATCATAAATATTTTTTAAGGTTGAGATTGATTGGCATATTAGATCGAACGATCACAGTATCTTGTACCTCCAAAAATTCACACGCAATGTTTTGGAGTACATGATCCAAATACATGTAATATATGGGGAAATACTTATTATTTAGAAATGAATTTTCTTTAAAAAATTAAAATTTAAAATATTCAAGAAATATTTTTTTTATAGAATTAAGAAATATTTTATTCATAGATCAAGTGGTCATCATTGATAATTACAAAAAAAAAAATTGTTAATGGTATAATTAAGAAATCAATTAAGTCATATGTATGTTGTATTTTTTATGGGAACATATGTACTTGCTCTATTTTTTATTGTCGTTTAACTTTTTTAGATACATCTATAATCAATAGTTTCTCAAATAATATGTTTTAAAAAATACATTATAGAGTTGGAAATTTTTTTTTCCGACCCAAAAAATATGAATTGTATGACCTAAAAAAAACCGGGTCCATACATAGATTTTTCGTCTGAATTTTGATATTGACCGAGTTGACTAAATATTCAGACATAATTTTTCTTTTTTTATATTGCCCAAATCCGATTTTGACCTGGATATTCATCCGAATTGTCCGACAAAAACGGGGTTTGCAGTTTTGCACATGAATTTCTCGTTCAAATTTTGACATTGACTGAATTTGACCAACCCGAATTTAATCGGATCCGAATTTTTGCAACATGTGTACTTGTCCTATTTTTTTACTTGTCACTTAACTCTTTTTAGATACGTCTATAATCAATAGTTTCTCAAATAATATGTTGTTAAAAAGTACATTATAGAGTTGGAAAAATGTTTTCTCGACCCGAAAAATTTGAATTGTATGACCCAAAAAAATCGGTTCCATACATAGATTTGTCGTCCAAATTTTGATATTGATCGATTTAACCAAATATTCAGACATAATTTTTCTCTTTTTTCAATTGTCCGAATCCGATTCAGACCCGAATTTTCATCCGAATTGTCCGACAAAAACCGGGTCTGCACATGAATTTCTCCTCCGAATTTTGACATTGACTGAATTTGACTGAGCCGAATTTAATCGAACCCGAATTTTTCCCAGCGCTAATACATTATTAGATTTTTTAAATAATATTTTTTATTATGATCTTAATGACATCAATTTTATATTATGAATTATTATATAAAATAAGATATAAACAATTAAAAATTTCAACACAAAAGTCTTTGTGACAGTTAAATAAAAATAGAGGAATTAATTGTATTGTATTGGTAATTAAAAAAATAGCTAATTGAAATAAGTAAAGTCATAATTATATTAAAGGTATGTGTACCACCACTAGGGGTGTTCACGGGGCGGGTACCCGAACCGATTGGATAATTTTTCCTGGTACCCGAAAATTCGAGGCGACCAAACCCTCGAATCAGAATCAGTAACTTTCGGTACCGAAAGTTTGAAGCGGAATCTGATTAACCAAAAAACCCGATTAATTATAATCATATTAGTTTCCAATTTTTATTTTCCGTCTACAACTATCAGTAGCACCAACAGCAGAATTACCAACATCATCAACATACTTAAAAACCATACAACATAAAATTAGGGTTTTTTCAAGCTAAAAATTTGGGTCTGGACTTGGACAGTGGTTAATGGACTGAAAATTTTAGAATAAAATAGGAAAAAATTATTAAATTAAATTTGGATTAAAATGTTAAATTTAATCTCGGGTATTTCGGGTACCCGAAATCGCCAAGAAGTCGATCCGTAACCGAACCAATTAACCAGAAAATAATCCGGGGCGGGTATGTGACCCGATTAAAATTAATTTTTCTGGGGCGAGTACTCTAAATTTGTGACCGGATAGCGGGTTTCTGGATCGGGTTTTTCGGGACTTCCTAATCGAATGAGAAGAAAAATAAAATTAAAATTTTCATGAAGGAAAAAAAAGAAGCTATAAGCAATTAAACATGAATTGAGGTTTTTATCCTTAATATTAATTCATATGTCATTTAAAGTTTAAACCCCAACCTTTTCTCTATTTTATTTCTTCGAAAAATCTAATCCCTCCCCATTATGAAAATGAAAACTCAATTATAAAATATCTTATAAAATATCAAGGATAAAAAATCAATTATAATGGAAGATATCTTATAATGAAAATGAAAAATGATATTTAATTAATATCAAAGGTAAAAAAGTCAATTCATATTTATTTTTTTAATGTTCGCCGAAAAATCCTACCAAAAACAAATATAAAATATCTTTGATATTAATTAAAAAATGATATTTTATATTTGTTTTTGGTTCACTTCCAACAAGCAATTACACAAATATAAAATATCAAAACCCAACACGGTTCACTAACATTAATAAGTGTTCATATATTTAAACCTCTAGCATTCGCGAACCGATACATCTTTGTAAAGGGTGGGGTGATGAGTGTCCCGATGGAATGGCTTAGGCAAGTTGCACATTGGATGAGCTTGGAGAGGCTCGGGACTTGCTTCCGACCCGGAGGCCTCGGGACCAGGCTGGGTCGTCCCCGGAATGAAGAGTGTCGAGGCTCGGAAGAACCCAAGGACCTGAAAAGTCAAGGCAGAACGAGCATCGACAAACAGCAGCACGGCTCGACCGAGCAGCCAGGAAGCACGCATGCGCCAAGCTTCTGCACAGCGGGTCACGCCTGCGACGGTCCTCTCAGTGGACAGGCGCGCCTGAGTCGCCAGGCGCGCCTGAGTCGCCAGGAGAAACGCCCGCGCCCAGCTACTGTCGGAAGTGGTCGCGCCCGCGACCCTTTTCGTCGTGCCCGCGACCTGCTCTGTCAAGCGACGAACTGTTGAGGGCAGATGGCTGGCTCACCCGCGCCACCCATTGGCTCGCCCGAGCCACTCTTCTGTGACAGACGCGCTGTTTCGTTATTTTTTGTTCTGTTTTAACCTAATTTCTAGTTTAGTATAAATAGCTTGTTAGCACGTTTTTCCAGGCAGTTTTTGATGATTATGAATATGCTATTGCATTGGTTAGGGTTTCCCTAAGTTTTCTCTCAAAATCTAGATTACTTTATCCAATCTTTTGGTGGTGTTTCTAGTCATTCCTTTATTGATCATTTGGTGGATGTTTCCTTTATGATGGTCATGGTGGGGTGTTAGGCTTTGGTGGTGGACTCTCCTTTATCCAAGGTCATATCCAATCCCTTTGTTGTTCAAGCTTATTGATATTGGTTGATTTTGGTTATTATTCTTGTTATTATTCAAGTTCAAGGCTATTGTTGAGAAGTTCAAGCATGGGTGATTGAGATGTTCATCTTTCTCCCCTTATTCTATTGTTTATGGATTTCTCTCATCTCTTCTACAACAACAACTCAAGCTAAGTCTTCAATCTCTCCCATTGCGCCACGCTCCATTTGGTATCAGAGCTCAAGGTTTTTCATCTAGCTTGGGTTTTTTTCATTGTTCTTGTTAGTGTGTTCTCTAGTGTTGATTTTTGTGGATTGTATGCAAATATTGGTGATCCCCATTCCCTTTGCAATCCAAGAGTATTGGAATACTTTGTATTGTGTTTGAATGTGGTGTTTTTGATGCATATTGGAGCTTTGAGGAAGAGTTGGAAATTTGTGCCCACGAGGTGTTCGATAAAAAGCCCAAGTGAGAAAAACACAAAGAACCCTTAACCAAATGCAAGCCAACTACAAGAAAACCCCTAAACTCCACAAAATATCCCAAACACAAACCGTCCCATACCCTTCCCTCGATATGGATGATCACGGTGATTTCGATCGAGAGGAACCTAGCCACCGGAGAAGTCCTAGAGTCCAAGGAATTGAGGACCGACTCACCACGATCGACGAGAGGTTTACCTCCCTTGAGAATCGTAACGCCAACGTCGAGCAGACTCTTCTGAAAATTGCGGCACAAATGAACAATTTGACGGTGCAACGTCAAGGGCAACTACAAATTGAACGTCGGAGGCGTGCACAAAGCCCTATCCGTGCTCCTCCAAACTTTGAGTCGAGCGACGATGCTAGAGGCTCCCCTCGACGTCGAATTCGTCGGAACATGCATGATCAACCCCCTATTGACGATTTCCAGGACGTTAAGATTGACATCCCCGAATTCAATGGTTCCACTGACCCGGATGACTACATCGAATGGATCCAATTGATGGATAGGATCTTCGAGACCAAGGAGTATGATGATGAGAAGGCTTATAAGATCGTGAGCTTGAAACTCACCAAGGCCGCTTCGCTTTGGTTTGAGAATATGAAGGTACAACGGGTTCGTGAAGGAAAGACAAGGATTTCTACTTGGACACGGCTCAAGCAAGTGATGAATCGCCGCTTTTTGCCAGACACCTACCGGCAGGACGTCTTGAGGAAAGCGTATGCTCTTACCTAAGGCAAACGATCCGTCAGTGATTAAATTTCGGAATTTGAGCAACTTCTTATTAAAAGTGGCCTTCAAGAGCCGGAAGATCAAACCATGATGCGTTTCTTGAATGGTTTAGACTCCACAATTACTAAAAGGGTTGAGGTCCAACTATACTATTCCATGGATGAATTGTGTAGCTTGGCTCTCCGAGTTGAGCGAAGAAGAATGGAAAGGTCCAATACCAAACCCTTGTCTAGACCCGTCTACTCACCATCTAGTCGACCTCCTCCGGAGTCAAACACTCCAAGGTCTAGCGAGACACCCAGGTCCACACCAACACCAAGAATTGACAAAGGATAGGGACTTGCTACGGAGACTCCAACGGAACCTCCTCGACGAACGGAAGGCCGGAAGTGCTTTAAGTGTCATGGTTATGGTCACTTTCAAGCCGATTGTCCGAACCGTCGGACTTTGACACTCCAAGAGGTCCACAACATCGATAATGAGCTTCGAAAGGCTCAAGAGGAACCCGAAGTGTTGGTTGAAGATGCGAATACTAGTGATGATGAGGATTCCATTCCCTTACCCCCCGTGCGTGGAGGCGCACTTGTTGTGAGGAGAGCTTTGCAAACCCAAGAGACTCCTCTCGACAAGGCCCAAAGGGAAATGTTGTTCCAAACGAGTTGCTTCATTGGTGGAAAAGTGTGCACTCTTGTCATCGATAGAGGAAGTTGCACGAATGTCGCATCTACCACTATGGTCGAGAAGCTTGGCTTGCCTCTATTACCGCACCCTCGACCCTATTCACTCCATTGGCTCAACGATCACAATGACATCAAGGTAAATAAGCAAGTCTTAGTAAATTTTTCTTTTGGATCTAACTATGACGATTCCCTTGTTTGTGATGTTGTCCCTATGAGCACTTGTAACATTTTATTGGGTCGACCATGGCAATTTGACAAGAAAGCGGTGCACAATGGGTTGAACAACACTTATACATTCACCCATGAAGGCAAGAAAGTCAGGTTACTTCCCATTTCTCCCCAAGAAACCAAAACTTCCAAAACCAGGATGGGTAGTGAGTTGAGGAACCTTCTCATGATGAGCAAAACACGGAAAGAGCGTGCTCTTGGCAAGGATGAACTACCTCTTGCTTTGTCTTTGCCTTGTAGCGAGCCTTGTGAGATTGAGAGTTCCCAAGCACCACATATATTTCCTCTACCTCCCCTTAACCCTTCACCTCCACATAACAAGCCTCCTTCTACATTCTTGCATATGGACGATGGGTACATTGTGGGGTTTGAAGCTTGTTGGAAGTCTAGCATGACGGCTCATGACGATCGGGAAGTTCTAAGCTTCACGGGGCCTAATGAAGAAGAGCGCCTCGATTTTAACCCCCAAGCGTTGAGGGCAACTCTTTTTCAAGAGGGGGAGCATGAACCGTGTTGGGTTTGGACCCGAGATTCCTTGCCCGGGTTTGTGAAAAGAGACACGAGGGATCAAAACCCGACCCGGCAATCTCGAACGAATCCCACCCGACCTCTAGCATTCGCGAACCGATACATCTTTGTAAAGGGTGGGGTGATGAGTGTCCCGATGGAATGGCTTAGGCAAGTTGCACATTGAACGAGCTTGGAGAGGCTCGGGACTTACTTCCGACCCGGAGGCCTTGGGACCGGGCTGGGTCGTCCCGGGAATGAAGAGTGTTGAGGCTCCGAAGAACCCAAGGACACGAAAGTCGGCAGAAGCGACGCGGCCGAAGCGCCCGGCGCCAAGCTTACGCGACAGATGGTCACGCGCGACGGTCCTCGGTGGGCGAGCGCTGAAGTCACCGGGAGAAACGCTTGCTCATTCTATCGGAAGTGGTCGCGCCCGCGACCTGCTCTGTCAAGCGACGAACTGTTGAGAGCAGATGGCTGGCTCGCCCGCACCACCCTTTGGCTCGCCCGAGCCACTCTTCTGTGACAGACGCGTTGTTTCGTTATTTTTTGTTCTGTTTTAACCTAATTTCTAGTTTAGTATAAATAGCTTGTTAGCACGTTTTTCCAGGCAGTTTTTGATGACTATAAACATGCTATTGCATTGGTTAGGGTTTCCCTAAGTTTTCTCTCAAAATCTAGATTACTTTATCCAATCTTTTGGTGGTGTTTCTAGTCATTTCTTTATTGATCATTTGGTGGATGTTTCCTTTATGATGGTCATGGTGGGGTGTTAGGCTTTGGTGGTGGACTCTCCTTTATCCAATGTCATATCCAATCCCTTTGTTGTTCAAGCTTATTGATATTGGTTGATTTTGGTTATTATTCTTGTTATTATTCAAGTTCAAGGCTATTGTTGAGAAGTTCAAACACGAGTGATTGAGATGTTCAACTTTCTCCCCTTATTCTATTATTTATGGATTTCTCTCATCTCTTCTACAACAACAACTCAAGCTAAGTCTTCAATCTCTCCTATCGCGCCACGCTCTAGTTAGGTAAGGTAAAAATTATTTCACAAATGTCGGGTGTGTAAAAATTATTATCACAAATGTCAGGTACGATAAATGTAATTTTTCTACTTTGCATTTGAGCGGATTTGGCGTGGATTCGTATTTGACTGCCTTCCCTATGTTTTAGTATTATGCTTCCTTGTGCATATGGAAGAATTACGAATCGGTGGAAAACTGTTTATTACCGTAAATTTTTGCTAGAGACAAAACCCATATAACAATTGGCTATAGATGTTTAATTTTAACATATTTTTTTTAATGTTTCTTTCAAAGGTTGTGATGTTTACTTTTAACAATTGAAAATGAGAGAGAGAGGAGGTTGATTGAGAATTTAAGGGAGGCGGTTAATTTGGCTTTCAACCGCTTGTATATTTACTTTTAATATATTTTATTTTTAAATTTTTTTTCAAAGGTTGTGATTGTGCAAGGGTTTCATCCAATGGTTATAGATATTCAACTTTTTAGATTTACTATCCACGCGGTCAACCCCATTTTGCTACTATTATAGGTAGATTAAAGTAAATATGTTTATTTTTTTCACCATTTGTTTATGAGGTGCTGTAGACACCGGGATTTTGCACATAAATATATAGTATTCCTATATAAAAATGAAGCAAAAATAAAGAAGGAGAAGACGGTCGACGCCATATTTTAGCATACATTTTATATACTTTTTAATGTAATGTTTTATTATGTCCTTTTTATGTATTTTTGGTTAGAAAATTAGGAATTAGAAAATAAGGGAAGCCAAGCCATGCAAGCCATAAGAGCAAGTGCCAGAGGTCACGAGATCGAATCCTCACAAAAACACTCAAAAAAGCATCTCATAAATCCAATAGTATTAGCTGCCGCCATCTAGTGTGAACCACCACTTCCTGAGGTTGATGAGTTCACACACCACCGTCCATGCATGCATGGACGAAGCAGGGACGTCCCCCCTCGCCTGAAGGCCGGTCAGCCTTGAAGGCTCCGCCCAAACATGGTTAATTAACCACGAGCCATGAATCACCTTAGACTATCCCCCCTACTGCATGGTGTTTTGTGCCTGCTGACCAAGGACTACGTGAAAGGGAATGTATGTGTATACATGCATGTATTCTATCCTCCCTCCTCCTCGTATAAATACCATCCCTCTCTAAGCCATTTCACTCACCAACTCACTCATCCATTCTTCCTCCTACTAATTCTCTCATCTCTCATCTCTCAAATCTCATAAACTCTCTCTACTTCTTATACTCTCATATCATCCTACTACCATCCTTATTATCTTTCATAATCTATCTTACCATCATAATCTTCATCCTCTTATCATCACAAAAGTCCTAAATACATATCCTATTCTATCCATCCAAAACTCAACAAAAAACCCTAGCCTAAACACATTCAAAACCACAAAAAGCCTTCTTACTATCCCTTTCCATCCCCTTTTTATCCCTTCTTTTCTACTATCTTTTCTATCATTCTTTTGATCCATTTCGGCACTTTGAGAGGAGGTTTCTAAAGGCATCAAAGAGGATTCTTCAAGCACCAAAAGGGCTAGGCAAGGCTTTTCCCAACAAAGTAGCAATGTAAGCTTTAAGTGCTTTTCTTTTTGTATATAATTGTGTATTTTGTATCTTCTTTCATATTGTATCTTTTTTTTTTGTTGCATGGTTCAATGAAATAATCCTATAAAGTATTCATTCATTTTCCTTCCAAACTTTATTAAAAGTACATTCTTAAACTTTTCGTAGAGTCTTCCTTTTGTAAGAGGTGAACTCTTAAAGTTTACTTTCGAGTTCGTAGCCTTACCCCCGAATCCATTCTAGGGTTTCGCAGGCAGAGTCTTGTTTTATTTTCTTAGTTTTTCTCTTTAAAAAGTCGGGTGGCGACTCCCATTTCGAACCAAAACACATCGAGGATTGCATAAACTATGGTTTACATGGTTTTACAATGTGTCGATGCAACTTTAGGATTGCATAAATTGCTTTGTTCCGAGCCTCACATTTAAATGAGCAAATTGGGTTAAATTTAGAAGAGTTTGGAATAAGTGAATGTTCACTCTTATAGGTTTAATTCAATAACTCATAAATTGCATAAGTAAAGGGAAAGTAGTTTTACAAAATATTATTCATGAAATGTATGTTTGATTTCCTTAAAGAGTTTTCAAAGGTTAAACCCCAACACAAATCACCGAATCACACCCCAATCCACGTGGACGTTCGAAAGCCCGAACGGCGAGGAAAAATGTCCACAAGATTTTTGGTGACTCCACTGGGGAGTTTTTCTAAAGTGGGTAAAACTTGAAAAAAAGTTTAGTGTGCTTTAAAATTTTTGGAAGGAAAATGAATTTTTACTTTATATTATTAAGTCATTCTTTTTAGGCATAAATGCATTGCATATACCGGGGCACTCCTTTGACATGTAATATGTCGTAGGAGCACGTAAATCGGCGGTATTAGGCTTTTTCTCTTTAAACCACAAAAAATAACCCATGGGATGCCGGACCGGCTATACTCAATTGGTGCACTTACACCGAGAGAGCATTAGTCACCACATCCACTCATGCATCACTCTACGAGGTCTCCACTCGAGCCTCCAAGAGCAACACCCCACACATTCAAGTTGCCTTTACAACAAGAATGCACCAGGGCGAGTACATGAGCCGCTAAGCCTTATCCAGCCAATAAACCCTGTTGTACATAGAGCCTTGGCTTAGGATACCCCTTTGTTCATTTGTATGCTATGTGCTATGTGCTTAATTTTGTTGTAAAGAGTCGACCCAAGTTTAGGAGTGTTGTTCTAGTCCATATAGTATTCATTGGGCTGAGAAGAATCATGTTTACCAACTAAGTTAATTAACCTCAAAAATTATGGTTAACCTAGTGGTTGAGCCCATTTATCTATAAAGGTTAATTATCTTCATCCATAAAGTAAACTCAACTCGCCTTTGATGATTCTATATGGCCCTTTTCAACATTTTCTTAACAAAGATCTAATAAACATGATTAAAGTTAAAACAAAGTTAGTGGGTAAAGTCTTAGATTGCATAATAATCACCGGGCTCAAGTAAATTGTTCGGTCTCGTTCCGAGCCGAATTCTTCTCTTTTATAGGGTGTTTTTGCTTGCTTTTAATAATTATTTTAGTAGTTTTATTATGTTTTTACTCTATTATTAGATTTTATAGCATTTTATTATTTTTGTTATTATTATTATTAAAATGAATTAAAAATGTAAATATTAGAAATAAATAAATAATCCTAATTCCTAATTAAAAACCAGCCCAAATCCTTTCCCTTTCCCTTTCTTTTCCCTTGGCCCAGCCCAAAACTCACCATTTACCCAATGCCTAATACTATCCTACCCACACACCCAAACCCGCCTAACCATTTACCCATTTACGCCGACCCATATCCGTTTTTCTCCGAGCCGATTAAAACCCCTAAACCCTAATATATTTCCTTCATTTCCCCTAACTCAGCTCCTTCGTCCCTCTCTTACTTTCTCTGCTTCTCTACTATGCAGAACAACACCAAAACACCCCACCATTCTCCATCTCTCTTCCATCTCTTATCGCTTTCTCTTTCTCTCATTTCCATCTCTCTTCTCCTTTCTAATTCTCGCGATATCTCCCATCACTCACTCTCTTTCTTTCCTTTTTGTGCAGAATTTCGTTGATATCTAACAGGAGAAGTACGAAGCTTCGATGCATACACCTTCTAACTAACCACATTCATCTATTTTGTCCATTTGAAGAAGGTTCGACGGTTTGGAATGAAGGGAAGAGATCAGCTTCGACTATAAAAGGGGAAGAAGAGAGCCATTCGAATTCATCAATGGTTGATTTTGGGAGTGACGCCCTAAGAGCCTCCATCTAGGGTTAGGGTTTAATTTATGCAATTAGATTTTAGGTTTATTCATGTTTTAATTCAAGCTTTGAACTCTGTTTTGAATCTCTTTTCGCTTTCCTTTTTAATCGATTATGGGATTTTGTTAATGATTTGTTCAGTTTTGATGTAATATTCGAATTGGTATTGAATTGGTAATGTTTGATGCATTTCTGTCTTGGTATTTGATACAGTTTTTGTGTTGATTTTGTTTGAATGTTCTGGAATTGAATATGAGTTTGTTCGAATTGCTGGGTTTGTTCTGTTTTCTTCCTCTCTTTCTTGGTTTCTCTATTTCCCTTTTTCTTCCTCTGTTCGATTAATGAGCAGTAGGGAGTGGGTTTTGATTCTCTCCCTTTTCCTTCGGTCAAAGTTCAGTAGAGATTAGGTTTAGTTTCCCTTCTTTGTGCTCTTCAAGCAGTAGCAATACTAGGATTTGGTTTAGGGTTCTGTTTTGGTTTATTTAAAGTCTTGATTTGTTTTGATTGGGTTAAGGTCTTTATTAGGGTTAATAGATTAGGGTTCTGTTTAGGTATCTTATTAAGTTAATCCATGTTTAGAGTTTATTATGTTCTGTTAAGTTTTTATTATGGTTTTGTCTAGGGTTAGTTTAGGTCAAATTTCCCTAAAGTCTGTATTAGTTTTAGTCACAAAAACATTCGATCCAATTTTTAGTGAGGAGGAGGACTAAAGGTTACAAATTCCACTCTCAAGTGGGGATTTGGGATTCTTAGTAATCCAATTCACGATTTCTTGTTTGTTCGGGAGAAATCCAAGTAGATTGAAGATTAGTGAAGAAGTTAGTTCATCGAAAGTATAATTTCTTATTTTATTTGATTTCATGCTTTTAATTGCTTTCTTAGTTGCTTTCTTAATTTCATGTTTTATTTCATGATTTTATTACTTTCCTTAATTCCATGTCTAGGTTAGTTTTATTGCTTCCATTTACATAATTTACCGCTTTTCCGTATTGAGAAAAACCCTTACACAAACCGATTCCCTTAATCAAGCCTAACACCCATCCCTGTGGACCGACAACCTTAACTCTAAAAACCACAAAAATTACAACCGAACATAAATTAATTTATCGAGTTAATTATTGAATCTATCATACTTATGGTCAGCCCGTGGTTAGGCCCAACCATATTGGATTTGAAAATTAAGTCTATAAACTAATTAGAACTCGCCTATTGTTGGTTTTATCCAGTCCTTTACGATATCCACTTTCCTAAACAAATAGAATAAAAAATGTATAGAAAAGTGTCAGACTGTCAGTCCTGTCAGTCATTATTCTAGTTCGTATAATGTCATTGCTTCGTCGTGTTTGACTTTATTTGGCCCTTTATAATGATCAATTGTCCTTAGGGCCCATATAGAGTCAGGTCCGTATAAAGTAAATAAATTGTGTCATAGACATTGTGTAAATATGTGTTTGTGTAAATACGTGTTTGAGTTTATTGAGTCTTTGTTAGGTGTAGATATGTGTTTGTATGTTGTGTCTTCATTAGAGTCGGACCTAGTTTTGAGATATTGTTTTAGTCTGCGTAATAATTGTTGGGTTTGAGAAGAAATAATTTTATAAACTCGATTAATTAACCGTAAATTTCATGACCGGTCCGGCTGTGATGCCCATCCGTTTGAAAGGTTAATCGACCTTGTTTATCGATTCATTTTAACTCACCTTTGATGGTTTTATTCGGCCCTTCTCAGTATTCTCTTATTTTGGGTCCAAAAAAAATTATTAATAATAAAACAAAGTCAGTGTGTGTTATTCTAGCCCGCGTAGTAGTCTCAAGGTTAGAGAAAATAAATTTATAGATTCGATTATTAAGTCTAAAACAAAATTCATGGTCGGCCCATTGATAAGCCCATCCATGTTGGATTTAATAATTGGGTTTATAAGTCTATTTTAACTCACCTTTTGATGCCTTTATTCGGTCCTTTATGACATCCACTTTCATCGAGTTAAATAAATAAATATGTTGGGTCTTAAACAAAAAAGAGTGTGTAAGTAGAAGTTAGGCTGTCAGTGTGTCGAGCATTATTCTAGTCCGTATTATAGCCAATTTAGCTTGAGTTGACACAAGTTTGTTAGTTCAAGTGACGGATTCTCCTTAAAACGGTCGGCTTGTGGTTTAAGCCCATGCGAATTGAGAAACACTCACTTGTGCTTTCCAACTTATGTCGACTCGCTATGTTTGACTTTATCTGGCCCTTTATAATGCTCTTGTTGTAAAAAGTTTTGTTGTTTGTCTTAGAATCATATAGAAGATAGAACCCGTAAACCTGTGTCAGTTGGGTCGTTCCTAAGTCAGTATATAGGTGTCTTACACGTTAAGAGGTGTCGTATGTGGTCTAGTAAACCCAGGTCATGTGTGAGTGTTTTCTCGAGTCAATATATGTGTCTTGTTTCTGGGAGCCTAGTGTAAACCCAGGTCATGGGTGAGTTTTAGTTTAGAGTCTAGATGCAGATGTCTTTAGAGTGTTTCAGGGGTGAGTCTTTTGTTGTAAAGAGTCTGCATGTAAGTGTCTTGCATTTCAATGTCAGTAAATAAGTGTCTTTATTTTAGAATCTTCGTTTTAGAGTCACCAAACATGCGTCTTTTATTTTTTTAGGAGGTCATGTGTACCTAGGTCATGGCTAAGTCTTTGTTTTAGAGTCAGTATATGGGTGTCTTTCTTTCTATAGGAAGTCTTAATGTAGGTCCATGTCATAAGGTAGCCTTTCCAGGTCAACAAGTAGGCATTTGCATTTTAGGAAGTCTCATATACAATTTAGGACATGTGAACCCATCATGAGTAGGCATATAGAAATCTTGCGTCCTAGGAAGTCCTATGTAGGTCGGGTAGCTCATTCAAACCCATGTCCTGGGTGAGTCCCTCCCGAGTCAGCATATAGGCATTTGTCATTTTTAGGGAGTCCCATATAGGTCATTTAGGTCATACATGCATTCATTGGGTTGGGTTTTGGTTAATAAGAGGTCAATCTCTAAATAGTGCGTTCGTTGTTTCCTTTAGTCAGAATGGGAGACTCGAGTGTAGCTTGGATCACAGGACCGTTAGGTCGTCCAGTCCGTAACTCGAACTTCATCCCACTGACACCTAGGTCCAAAGCTTCTCGCCGTCTGCCGTTTAACATGTCTGCAAGTAAGAACAATGGTGAGGACCAAGTCAACTCTTCACTGGCTAAGAACTTGGAGGAAAAACTCAATAAGGCGGAAGAGTCAATCACTATTGCTACAATTCAACAAGAGGAGCAAGTTGAGGAGCGCATTGCTAGGTAGCAGGTACTCATCGAACAACAAAACAGTAGGATTGCACAACAACATGAGACCTTGAATAGGGTCTTCGAAGCCCTGCAGCATATCATGTTGGGACAAGCGATCTTGACAATGTTGTTCCAAGCCCAGTGCCTATTCTTGATAAGGGAAAAGCCAATATAGGGGGAGGTCCCAGTACGGGAGTAGTCATCCACACAGATGACCCAAAGCCGAAGCTACCACCATCAGTAGCTACCCCTCACGTTGCTCCAATCAAGGCTGAGGTGAAGTTGCAGGATGACCCTGTCATCCAGGAGATAAAAGCGCAGGTCGACAGACTCAAGGATGCAGTAAGTCAGATGTCCGCATTCGCTAATCAGTTCATTGAGTTTGAACCACCTGCTAAGGTCAATGTTGATATTTCTGGAAAGATGGATGTACCACTCAGGAAGTTCAGTCCATTTGAGAATCCAATGCATCATGTGTGGGAGTTGAATTGGGTAATGCCGCTCAGGGGTATTGGTGTTGAGCACTATAAGCGAGTTTTCCCATCATCGTTGAATGATGAGGCTTTGGATTGGTACTACACCCTTCCTTCGGAGGTACGAGGAGATTGGTCGGCCTTATGGAAAGCCTTCATCGAGCATTACGGTAAGGTTCAAAAAGACAAGGTGACTCTGTCGGACATTATGGCAATACACCAAGGAGTTGACGAACCCTTTCTTACTTATTATGAGAGATGGCATGCCAAGCTATCCCAAGTGACTAGTATCATCCCTACCGAGATGCAGCTAGATACCTTTGTTCGTGGTTTGAAACCAAGTCTAGCACAGCAACTGGATTTTCACGTGGTGGAAAGTTTTGACTATATGAAGAAGTTATGCCCTAAGCTGGAAGCACGAAAGGAAAGAAATGTCACCTCACCAAGCTGGGAAAATGCTAGTTTAAGTTAGGGGATCTTCAATGATATTGTGGAAACCAATACTCAAGATTGGAGCCTTGTCTCAAGACCCTCTGCTAAACACGAGACTTTTACGCCTCTTAGCTTTACCTACTATGAGGCATTAAGCAGGTTGCTGAAGGAGAATTTGGTTGAGTTATCAGTACTGAAACCCGAGTCAACAATAAAGGGGAAATATTGGGATGACGTGAAATTCTGCGTCTACCATAGATCCCGGGGACACGACACAGAGAATTGTTGGGCTTTGAAGAACAAGATTGAGGACATAATCCAGTTAGGGAACTGCCCTTACCAAAAGTAGCACATATAGAACATGTATTCCCCATGCGAAGACAGGGAGGGCATATCATCAAAGGAGCTCTAGAGCTAGCTATAGTCTTGGTTGTCAAGTATTTTTGTTTCCGGAGTCTGTTAGAGTAAAGAGTCGGTTCATAATTCATTTCTTGAATTCAATTGCTTTTGTTGCTATTTTTGTTCGAACAGAATTTCGTGCTTGTATTTTTGACTTGAGTTGAAAAGTTTTCTTATCCATTTGCCATCCTCACAAACCAAGTCTGACAAATTCACCTTCTTTTATCTTTCCATCTTTGTCATATACCTCATTCCCATCCTTTATTTTCTTAAATTCAGGGCTAGAGAGATAAAGAGAGAAATTCAGAAAAAAAAGAAGTAAAAAAAAAGAGTGAAAAACTATAGAGTGTCGATTTGAAAACCTCACTGAGGCAAGTCGGGCAAAAGGAGAGAATAAAATTGATGAGAGAAGTCAACCTGTACCCTCGTCCAGTAGGCTGAGCAAAAGGAGAGCATGTCATTAGGAAAGACCAAGTCCAATCATCTCTCTAAAGTGAGCGCTCTTCATTAAAAATGACGCAGCTTAACCAAATGTGTCGAGGACATGGGGCTTCCGCCCAGCCTTCATTTCACCAACCACATTACCCTCATCTTTTCTTCCAATCTCAACTTACCTATCACTTACCTTTCCTTTGTTTTCGTCCATTAATAAAATCCAAAAGGTGTGTATGACCAAAAGGAGAATAAGGAGTGACCCATGAAGAAGTTGAAAACAGAGAGAGTAAAAAAAAAAGTGAAAAAAAAAGTTGAGAGAGATAGCAAAAAAAAAAAAAAAGAAATAAAGAGGAAGAACAAAAAAAAAAGAGAAGCAAAAAAGAGGGAAGAATAAGGAATTAGAAGGCGTAAATAAAAGTCATACACACCAGAGCAATAATCCTAACAAATTGGAATTTTTTTTTTCAATTCATCCTAACCCTTTACCTCGTCGTCCATACACCTCATTATGCATTTCATCCTCAATTACCTTCATACGGCTTCACAACCATCCATAACCTACAAGCCTTCATAACCATCTTTCGGAACCATTAAGCCTTCCTCGAGGCACTACCTTTCAAAGCTGCGCTTAAAGAACTACGACTGGCCTGATTCCACCTTGGATACGTAGGAAAACCCCTTCGAGGCCCGGCCCAATAATTTTCACTTTAGAGAGTGTCATCGTTAAATAAATTGATCCATGAGAGAATAAAAAAAGAGAGAATAAAAGCTAGTCTGAAAACCCACTTGGGTGGGCTTGGCAAAAGGTGAGGGAAACCCTGGATTCTGTCATCATCATCAACCCTACATTTACTTTTCTTTCGTCAGACTTGGACATCATTCCATCAACCATATTCCAACCTTTTCCCAAGAGATGATGTTGATCCCATTTGACCATCTCTTCACCCTTTGAAGACACCATCATTCTTAAGTGTCTCTTTATCCCTATGTTCCAACCTTTTCCCAATAGATGACGTTTATCCCATTTTACCATCTCTCCTTCCTTTTTAAGGCACATTCATTCTTAAGTGTCTCCACATCCCATTCATTAATAATACTGATAAGTGCTTCTTGTATATATGAGAACTTGGTTGTTTTGATGAGAATTTGGGGAATATTTGACATGATTATATTATTTTATATCCAAATTTTCCATATTACGCTTGGTTTGGAGTTTGGTGAGTTTTGTAGGGAATTTGTGAAGAATCGATGTAAACCGAGCCAAAGATCAAGTGTAGATCCAAGTTATGAGCATAAAGGACCAAGAAGTGAGAAGTTGGATCACCCAAGGCCCAAACAGTAGCCCAAAGTACTCCTAGGCCCGAGATAGCAGTGACACGGGTGGTGCCTGCGGAGGCATGGGTCGTGTCTATTACCAGAACTTATGGAAATTATTGCAGTGAAGCGAACGGGTAGTGCCTAGGGGGCACGGTCCGTGTCACTAGGGGCACGGTCCGTGTCACTAGGGGCACGGTCCGTGTCACTAGGGGCACGGTCCGTGTCACCCCTAGTGCGGTCCGTGTCGCTTGCGTCTTTTCATTTCCGGCGGTTACAAGTTGTTTTTTGCCTATATTATGGTGTTTTCGACTGTCTAAGGAGGAAATCATCATACTACCATCCTTCATTCCATAACCTAACCCTAATCTATCATCATTCATCATCCATAATCCATTCACCATTGAAGATTGAGAGAAGATTGAAAATCGAAGAGCAATTCCATTTTATTTTGAAGTGGAGGAGCAACAGTCCTCCATTGTTGATTCCTAGCAAGATTGTTCTTCCTTTGGTTTATTTCTCATTCTCTCATAGATTTTTACATGCTTTCTAGAATAGATTTCAATTGCTTTGTAGTTGCAAACATCAGTAGCGAGTAGTTCTTTCATCCGTGCACTTGCGTTAAGAAACTTGATAGGTCGCAAGTGCACGGGTGAAATTGTAGCATGAATCAAGGTCGTTCCCACAGGGACTTTTCCTTTCAACACACTGAACTAGTCTCCTAGATGATTGCTAAGTCGATCGGGTTTTTGTTTGAAACAATCTAATTCTATTTCTATTCACTACTAAAGGCTAGCAAACAAATAATCACACAATTTACTTGGATTTATCAATATGAAAAAGACGTTCAGGGGATAAAACCTAAGTCAAGTAACGAATCAACGATATGGATTAAACACTCATTTCATTAGTTTGCACAATCAAGGTTCGATAATCGCATAGAAAACTTCGCAATGAGATTTTGTCACTAGAGCGAATTGCCAAGACAAACTAATCACCTACTTTTGTGGTTATTTTCATTTAATCAAGGTTAAATATCTAATTATCACAAAAACTCTAATTAAAAACTTCTATGTCTAGAAAATTTTTTAATTAGTTTAGCCTAGGTTTTCAGGATATCAAACTTCTCCTTTCGGTACTTAGTTCAACAACCTATTTACTTGCCATTGGTGATCAAGCAAAAGCAATAACAATTCAATTCAAAGGCCAAATAGATTGAAACAAACTAAATTCATGACTATTCAATCCAACAAAGTCAATTCATCAACCAACTTCAAAGGTTCACCCCCCAAACTAAAAAGAACTACTCGCTACTGATGTTCACAACTACAAAGCAATTGAAATCTATTCTAGAAAGCATGTAAAAATCTATGAGAGAATGAGAAATAAACCAAAGGAAGAACAATCTTTCTAGGAATCAACAATGGAGGACTTTTGCTCCTCCACTTCAAAATATAATGGAATTGCTCTTCGATCTTCAATCTTCTCTTAATCTTCAATGGTGAATGGATTATGGATGATGAATGATGATAGATTAGGGTTAGGTTATGAAATGAAGAATGGTATTACGATGATTTCGTCCATAGACAGCCGAAAACACCATAATATAGGCAAAAAACAACTCAGAATCGCTAGGAAATGAAAAGGCATGGCGACACGGACGCGCCCAGGTGACACGGACCGTGCCCCTAGTGACACGGACCGTGCCCCCTAGGCACTACCCGTGTCGCTTCACTGCAACAATTTCCATAAGTTCTGGTCATAGACACGACCCGTGCCTCCGCAGGCACCACCCGTGTCACTGCTATCTCGGGCCTAGGAGCACTTTGGGCTACTGTTTGGGCCTTGGGTGATCCAACTTCTCACTTCTTGGTCCTTTATGCTCATAACTTGGATCTACACTTGATCTTTGGCTCGGTTTACATCGATTCTTCACAAATTCCCTACAAAACTCACCAAACTCCAAACCAAGCGTAATATGGGAAATTTGGATATAAAATAATATAATCATGTCAAATATTCCTCAAATTCTCATCAAAACAACCAAGTTCTCATATATACAAGAAGCACTTATCAAAATCCCCCATGCTTAGCCCTTGCTTGTCCCTAAGTAAGTCAAAACTCAAAAGAAAAGGCAAGAAAGAAAAGAAAATAAAATAAAAGAAACCGGGACAAAAAGACTCAAAGAACTCAAAGTAAAATTAAAAAGCTCAAAAGTAAAATAAAATAAAATCAAAAATATTTATTTAATTACAACTCCTAAGGATGACCTTGATAGAGCATTCAATCAACCTAATCTAATCTATAGTACAGCCCAAGAATGAAGACAAAGCCAATTTACACGAGTAAATGAAGACAAATTATATAAGAATGGCACTCATCATTTTCAACCAATCACCCTTATTCACCAATGAGATAAGTATGCATATGCTAAGCATGAAACTAGGTAAGATTGAGAGCAAACCTCACAAGGTAAACACTCCGCTCATGTGTTTGAACATATAAAGATGTTTCTCTCATTACTCTAACCAAAGCAACAACCAACCACGTACTTGCTAAGAATCTCAACTCTCCACCGCGAATATGCAATGCAACAATGACAATCAAGAGGACTTTCAAGGGTTGTAATGGGGCTAGGGTTAAGGGTAAGAAGTGGAAAATATTTGGATATGTGGAGCTAAAAGCCAAAGCCTGAAACTAATCCGCACCAATTTAATATACATTCACTCTCACCACTTATAATTATTCAAACCATCCCCACAATCAATTGGGAACTTGCCTCAAAATAAAAGAAACACAACGCCAATCACTTTATTCTCTTTTTTTTTCATTTTTCCGGAATTTTCCAATTTTTTTTCGATTTTTTTTCGATTTTTTTCCTTTTTTTTTTGCTTTTTTCTTTCTTTTTTTTTCATTGATTGAAACACACACTCACATATAAACAACAGACTAGGGAAGTTCCAATTAACAACAACCTCAATGAACTCAATTGGGGAATCAAACCAATATTTACAATTCAAACCAATCCCCACCTCAAACCAAACCACAAAAGTAACCACAATCAACCCAACTTCATATTCAAAACATTCCAAACAATGGCTTAAAGGTAGGAATTATGTAATCGGCCAGGGCTTATAATGCGGGTTTAAGAAAAGAAATGGTCAAAGGCAAGAAGGGGCTAACTACGGATATTATGATATAAACGGGTGGCCAAGGCTTGCGTGTTCATTCCTAATGCCTCTGTCATCTTGTCAAAGTACAAAGCATGGCAATTTCAAGGAGATGCAAAGCAAATGAAGGAGGATGCCACAATGGTGAGTCACTCATGGGAATAAGGCCAATAAAAATGATTAGTCTTTTCTTTTAGGCTTATGTGGACTCACGGGTAGCGCTCAACAATCAATACCCAGCTTAAAAAGATATCCATATGCACAACTCACTCTTAAAATAGTGACAATGGCAATCGGTCTCATTTTCCTAGCACAATTTTCACAACATTTAGCTTCACAACTCGTGTCAGTTCACAGTCCTTCACAAACGGGCTGTACAACATCAAATCAAGTCAAAAGAAAACTATCTCGCCTAATCCTACAACTAACATTTTTTTTAATTTTTTCTGATTTTCTAATTTTTGGTGGATGCAATTTTTACAAGTGAAACTAAACTAGAAAAAGGAAGAAGAGAAAATCAAAACAAAAGAAAAAGACTCAAAACACACATATACACAAAGATGGTTAAGAAACCCCCCCCCCCCTCATGCTTGAACCTAGCATTGTCCGCAATGCAAAACATAACACTAGAAACAAAGGAGGGATGGATAAGGAAACCACATAGATGTATCAAGGAGGAGGAGGTTGGGATGGACCACAGGTATGGTTAAGCTGCCAATCACGCACGGAACGCATTAAAGCAAGCATTTCATCTTGGGCACGCTCAATTCTACCCTGGGAGTCCCGAATGGCTTGAAACTTATGCTCACAATAGACTTGTAGGTCGTTAAGCCTCTCTTCAAAGGTAGGCTCACTCACACCCTCACCATTCGGCTCATCGTCACTACTTTCACCACCCTCTTCATCCTCTCGGATGACAAGTGGACCCGCAAGAGCAGGCTGGTTCGGGTTCAAAGGTGGTAAAAAGAAGATGTTAGGGACATGTTGGATGGAAAAATTATTGTGGGGAAGCCGCATCAACTCATTGTTAGGGTACCGACACAAAACAGCAGCCCTGTCCAATGCACACATTTTCATAGAACAAAAGGTCTTAGCATCCAAAGGCAAAGGTCCACCAACGAAATCTCTCTGATGGCGAACAGGGTCCCAACCAAAATGTCTCGCTAACACAGTGAGCAAACCCCCCATAACAATATCCCCTTTCCCAAGGCTAGCATGTCGTGCTAAATGAAGAGCGAAAATGGCAGCGGGGTTAACATCAGGTCGAGCATAATACATCCACCATAGCACATAAAATTCAGCTTTAGAAGCCACATTCATACTATCACCTCGTCCAAACATACCACATGATAAAATCCGCTGAGTAACCCGAAAAGTCGGATTGCGGATGACGGTGCACTTTGAGTTGCGGGGCCTATAATCAGTCCTTGTGGTAAGGAACTGCCAAAAGGCTTTGGGGTTCCATTCATCGTCACTAGGCACCTCTCTCTTCCTTCGGTCAGTTATAACAGACAGTTGAAATATCTCAGCAAATTCGGCCAAGGTCAGGGAATGGGTCTCCTCATCAATGTTAAAACTAATCAATCCATCCCTAATGGTCAAGTCAACTTCGAAAGTGCTAAGCACCTCCAAGGTCTGGTTTCTATATGTTGGTTCTCTCATTCGAGCAAAGCGCAACATGCCACATCTATTTAACAACTATTCAACATCAGTTAACATGCCAGTCGATTCTAAAAATGGTTCATGCATATATCTAGTGGCCACAACTTTACGCTTGCTCAAAGCAAGATAACGATCATACATTGCACCCTCGAGATTAAATGGATTGTTACCTCGATTTGGCCGTGAAGAACGCGCACCTTTATCCCGCCCCATGCCTCCATCAGCTTTCCTCCTCTTAGAAGATGGCTCCTCTAGAACTTGACCTCGACCCTTAGCCATTTTTCGACAAAAAGGTTTTACAACAACGTTAGTTATATACAAAATTGCAAAAGACTCAAAATCGATGGTGGAGTTAATTTGTACATGCCATCAAAGACTCAAAAATAAAGTAAGGGAACACTATCCTAGACTCCTAAGACAAAGTCTAACAAATAGGTAGGCTAAAACAAAATTTACATCCCACCAAACCAATCAAACCATACTCAAAAGCAACACTACTAACAACTCTACAATGGCGGATGACAAATTATACACAAACCACCACAAACACGTAACCAAGACTAACCTAAACTAAAACTAAGGCAAGAAGAAAGTTAGTTATACACAATGACTAAATTACTACCACCAAAAACTCAAGGTATATACAATCAACCAAATATACATACTAATTCTTGAGACAAACCACACCAAATACACAACCAAACCAAACCAAACCCAAAGCATAACAATTGCTCTCCAAACAATTCAACCAAGAAAAGAGAAATCAAAGTTGAACAATTGAAACAAAATTAGCAATAGGGTTCAAATTAACCTCAGGAATCGAATAGGGCATCTACCAAACCAAGCCAGTTAAGCACAAAGAAGCCCTAAATTCAAATACCAAGACGATGGAACTCAAAAATTAGCAAAGTAAGTAAAGAAAAACTAAATATATACAAGAATCAAACCTTTTTACAAGAGAATTGAGAAGTAAGTTGAGAGCTTGGAGTGGGTAACAATGGTGGTTTAGGGTTTAAGAATAAAGTGTGGTGGGACGGCGCTGTGGAGGTTGCGGGTTGTGGCTGGGCGAAGCAACCTCGACGAGCAGAAGAGAGAAGAGGAACGGAGCATGGGGTTGAGCGAATGGAGAAGAGGAATGACGAAGCTGAGAAGCAGAGAAATGGGGCAACTGTTTGAAGGAGAATGAAGAAGAGGGAGTAGGGTTGTGAGAAAGCAGAAAGAGAAGAGGAATCAGAGGGTGGAGATTTGGGCGAATGGCACGGACCGAAACATTGGGAGAAGTGGAAGGCAAAGCTGAGTTTTTATTTTTTTTAGGGTTTGATGAAGGCTCGGGTAGCGCTAGATGGGCACGGACCGTGCCGGACTTACCTGACCAACTGCGGAGTTTCTAGAGGGGCATACGGACCGTGCAACCACAGACACCGACCGTGCCGCCTGCATTCGCTTAGGATGTCATGAGTTCGACCCCCACAACTCCCTCAACTCTCAATTATACATTTTTTTTCTTGGATTGCACTCATTGTTTTTCATTCAACCCTTGTCCACTCAAAATCTTTTCACTCATTTATTTTTCAACTCTCTTTTTTTCGCTCTTTTTTTTCTCTTATTTTTTACTATTTTTTTCTTTTATTTTAAGAATTTCCTCAATACAAAAACAAAAGAAAAGAAACCTCTAAAAATCCTAAAAATAAAAATAAAAATGTAAAATAAAATAAATAAAAATAAAGCATTAAAACTTGGGTTGCCTCCCAAGAAGCGCTTGTTTTACGTCCTAAGCTTGACCAAGTACCTCTCAAACCGTACCGGGAGCGGTGAGGTTAAAGTTTTGGCGATCTTCAAGAGGTTGACCAACCAAATAAGGCTCAAGTCTATGCCAATTGACCGTGAATGGCTTATAATTATCCCCACAAATCTCAACCGCTCCATGGGGGAAGCCTTCAAAACTCGGAAGGGACTCGACCATCGGGACTTAAGCTTGCCCGGAAAGAATTTCAACCTTGAATTGAACAACAACACTTGGTCTCCTTCTTCAAATCTCTTCTTGAAAATGTGCTTGTCATGCCATTTCTTAGTCCTGTACTTGTATAACTTGGCACTATCATAGGCCTCCAACCTCAATTCATCAAGCTGTTGAAGTTGCAACATCCTCTTTTCTCCAACCTTGGCAAGGTCGAAGTTAAGAGTTTGGACAGCCCGAAAAGCCCAGTGTTCCATCTCAACCAGCAAATGACATGTTTTTCCATACACTAATCGATACGGAGTGGTTCCCAATGGAGTCTTGTATGCGGTCCGGTAGGCCCACAATGCATCATCTAGCTTAAGAGACCAATCTTTCCTCGAACGGTTGACTGTCTTCTCCAATATGCTCTTGATTTCCCGATTAGAAAGCTCCACTTGGCCACTAGTTTGGGGATGATATGGTGTAGCAACTCGATGTGTCACCCCATACTTGGCCAAAAGAGCATCAAGAGGCCGATTGCAAAAATGAGTGCCATTGTCACTCAATTAGGCCCTCGGAGTTCCAAATCTTGCAAAAATCTTCTTGAGGAACTTAATCACCACCTTGGAATCATTGGTGGGTGTTGCAATTGCTTCAACCCACTTTGAAACGTAGTCTACCGCCACCAAGATGTAGAGGTTATTGTGAGAAGGAGGGAAGGGACCTATGAAGTCTATCCCCCACACATCGAAAAGTTACACCTCTAAAATGTAATGTTGTGGCATCTCATTCCTCTTGGAAATGCTTCCGGATCTCTGGCACTTGTCACATGAAAGTACAAAATTTCTCACATCCTTGGAGAGTGTAGGCCAATAGAACCCGGCTTGGAGCACCTTTGCTAGGGTCTTGTCGGTGCTAAAGTGACCACCACAAGTAGTGGCATGACAATGGTGGAGCACACTTTGAACTTCATCTTCCGGCAAACATCTTCTATACACTCCATCCCCACAAAGCTTATAAAGTAAAGGCTCCTCCCAAACATATCTCCTCAACTCGGAAAGAAACCTCTTCTTTTGTTGCCATGACATCTCCGGGGGAAGTACACCACTAACAATGAAGTTCACTATATCCGCATACCAAGGGACGACTTGATGAGCAAGAACAAAGAGTTGCTCATGTGGGAAGGAATCATCAATGGGAATGTCGTCATCACTTTGAGCCTCAAGTTGCAATCTCGAAAGATGATCAGCCACCACATTTTTGCAATCCGGGTTTGTCTCGGATCTCGAGGTCAAACTCTTAGAGTAAGAGGACCCAACGAATGAGGCGAGGCTTAGAATCTTACTTAGCCAAAAGGTGTCGTAGAGCAGCATGATCCTTAAACACAATCACCTTGGAATTGATCAAATAAGAGCGAAATTTTTCCAGAGCGAAGACAACCGCTAAGAACTCCTTCTCGGTGGTGGCATAATTAACTTGAGCTCCATCCAACGTCTTGCTTTCATAGTAAATCACATAGGGCTTGTTGTCCTTCTGTTGGCCCAAAACAGCCCCCACCACATGATCGCTTGCATCGCACATCACTTCAAAGGGCAAATCCCAATCCGGTGCTTGTACGATGGGGGCGGTGATCAAAGCTTCCTTTAACCTGAGAAAAGCACTCAAACATTCTTCATTAAAGTCAAAGGGCACATCTTTGATGAGCAATTAGGTGAGTGGTTTTGCAATTTTTGAAAATCTTTTATGAACCGCCGGTAAAAACCAACATGTCCAAGAAAACTTCTCACTCCCTTTACAGAATTAGGTGGCGGCAATTTTTCAATCACCTCCACCTTTGCTCTATCAACTTCAATGCCCTTGGAGGAAACAACATGACCAAGAACTACCCCCTCTTGCACCATAAAATGACACTTTTCCCAATTCAAGACCAAGTTAACTTCTTCACATCGTTTTAGCACCTTTTTCAAATTATTTAAACAATGATCAAATGAGGTGCCATAAACAGAAAAATCATCCATAAAAACCTCCATTATATCCTCAATAAATTGGGAGAATATAGCCATCATACATCTTTGAAAGGTAGCGGGTGCATTACACAACCTGAATAGCATTCTCCAATACGCAAAGGTTCCATAAGGACAAGTAAAAGTGGTTTTCTCTTGGTCTTTTGGGTGAATCGGGATTTGGAAAAATCTGGAATTGCCATCTAGGTAGCAAACATGGGAATTCTTTGCATGTCTTTCTAGCATTTGGTCTACAAAAGGGAGGGGAAAGTTGTCTTTCCGGGTGGCTTTGTTCAATTTCCTATGGTCAATACACATTCGCCAACCAGTGACCGTTCTAGTGGGGATCAATTCATTTCTATCATTTTTCACAACAGTCATTCCCCCCTTTTAAGGCACAACGTGGACCGGGCTTACCCACTCACTATTGGAGATAGGGTAGATAATACCGGCCTTCAACAATTTCAAAATCTCTTTTTTCACAACATCTTTCATGGTAGGATTAAGCCTCCTTTGATGCTCAATGGATGGCTTATGGTTTTCCTCCATGAGGCTGCGATGCATGCAAAACGAAGGGTGAATCCCCTTTAGGTTATCAAGAGTGTATCCTATGGCATTGCGATGCAATCTTAAAACTTCCAACAAAGCAGAATTTTCAGATTTGTTTAAGTTTGCATTCACAATGACATGATATGTGGAATTGGGACCTAGAAACTCATACCTCAAAGAAGATGGAAGAGGCTTCAGTTCTACCTCCGGAGCCTTTTTCGCAGCATGTGTAAGCTTTTCTTCCACCTCCAGCTTCTCAATCTTGGCAAACCCCGGTGGGATTGGTAAATGAGTAAAATCATATTAATCTAGATAACTCCATTTACATTTAGATAATAAGTTTTCACTAATAAACTATTAAGATGTTATTAGCATTTCAATAAAAAAAAGAGACGTTATTAGTATTGAACTAAACGTGTTTATTTTCTTCACCATTTGTTTATGAGGTGAACTAGTATAAAAGGCTTTAGGAGATGTATTGTATGACACACAATAAGAAAGATTAAAAGAATAAGAGAAAATAAAAACGAGTCTCTCAAAAGTTAGCGTGATCTTCCATAAAGCTTTGAGTGTGTGTACAAGTATTGTAATTACCTTGGTAGTGTGCAATAAAAGTATAATTTTTTAAGTGTGCCAACTTGCTCCCTAATTGTCAACATCCAACATTGCTCTATATGGTACTTCCATTTTATTGTTGAGAAGTTGCTATAACTTTTTGGCATCAGAGAAGTCAAAACTAAGGTTGAACTAGAAATGGTAATAGGACCGGCTTGGGCCAGGTTCATCTCGACTCAGATTTAGACTCGTTAAATTTGCGGGTTCATGAAAGTTAGTATAAGTAGTAGTTTACTGGGACGATCTTCTCCCCGTCAGTATAGGCCTATCCTCGGAGGGGTTAGTTGCTAGCCTTGAGTACCTTCCCAGAACGCTAAAAAAAAGGTGGGGAAGAAGTAAGCCGAACCTCTGATCGACCCGGGCAATTTTAGTGGATTTTTAATGAGTTTAACATCATTTAAACATTTTTTATCGATTTTACCAGCTTTTCAGATTAATTTTACTTGGTCACCTATATAATATTGTTAATTTCTTCTAAATACGATTGTTGTGAATACAATAAAGAAAATTAGGTTTCTCCTTGATCTACTAACTACTTCCATATACAAAAAAAGTCAAAGATAAAAATATTAGAAATGTCAAGTAATCCACGAAACTTGAAATGTAAAAAAAAAAAAAAAAAACAAAGTTGATGGTCATTTATATTTCTAATTTCATGTTTGAGGGTACATGCATAGGCTCGGACCCAGACCCACTAATATTTTGGTGGATCCAGATCTGACCCAAATCCATTGGGCCCAAGAAACATAGCCCCATACCCACCGAAATAGGGCCGGTCCGGTGGGTTTGGGGCAAGTTCAGGACCCATTTTCATCCCTAAATTGAACAAGTTTGATGGTTACTTGAATCTTACTGAACTAGCCAAGTGTAAAGTTTTCGAATTTATGCGGCATTTTGTTGTTTTTTGGGGAAAAATTTTCTTGAAAAAGCTTTTCCAAAAAATACTTTTCCTAGTATTTTCCTGGAAAATATTTACCGAATATAAGAATGAAATAGTAAATCTCACATTACGGGTTTCGTATCAATTAAAAACAACCAAATATGAAAAGATTTCTCAAGTTGACATTTTTTTTCAACAAAACACAACCTTGTTTAGGTAAAAAAATTACCACATCCATTTTACCTATATTTTTGACGGACCCTAAATTATACGTCTGGCCAAAAATTAATAGTAAGACGATGCCATACAAGATTTATTGAAATTTCATACAGCGGGCACTCTTGTTGTACAACTTATATAAGCACTCCATGTCAGACAATGAATAAAATCATACTCGGAGGTACCCTAACTTTTGGTGAAATGTTTGTTTGGTACCCCAACTTTTGAAAACTAATTTTTAGGTACCCTAAATTATAGGAATAGTAACTAGGAGGTGATTTTCCGGCAAAAAAATTGTATTTGCCGATTAAGTTTGGGCGGAAATTGGAAATAAGGTATTTGTTGACGAAAATACCCTTTGTGTATGTTAAAGCAAAAATTTGGCCGTTAATTAAAGGCCCCCTCCCTGCTTATTTCGTTTATATGCGCAAACCATTGTTCTTTAGTCTTCTTCTTCTCTGTAACCTCTCAGCCACAATCAATTCTTGGAAGCCATTGAAGAGATTATGTTTCGCTAAGGAAGATTGATGGCTATCAGAGTTAAGGTATGTGTTTCGTGCTAAGTATGTTTAGGGTTTAGATAGTTTGGGGTGAATTTGGTTGGACGAAATTGTGGCGTTTGTAAACGAATTTGGGATTTAAATTTCGGGGTTCAATTTCAATTTTCGGTAAGTATCTGTAACTATAACTCAAATTGTATGTTTAGGGTTTTGAATTCTGGTTTAGCTAAGTAGGGTTAGGGTTGGGGTTCTGGGTTCTGGTGTATGCAATTAGGTTTAGGTTTTGGGTTAATTGACAACCAGAGGAAAATGAAAAGGGACTAAATAAACAATTAAGGTTTAGGAGGGAATGGGGAGCCTGACTTCACGTAATTTTTTGATTTATTTCCCTATTCATCCATTCTTGCCATCTTCTGGTTGTGCTAATAAATTAGAGGAATTGTGGTATTGTGCTAACAAATTAAACACCTAAACGTTAGCTTAACTGAGCATTGTTTCTATTGATCAAGCTGCAGTTTTTTGATTTTGTGATCTGTTTCCAACACAGTTAATCTATTGATGAAGCTGGCTTCTACTACTTAGAACAGAAAGTAGAAATTAAGTGTAAGAATTTTGTAGACTGATTCGTGTGTGGTGTATGCACTCATGTACAGATAACAATGGCTAGTTCAAGCTCAAGGAGTAACCGTTCACTTTATAATGACGATGGACTCGTGGTTTGCCGAAGATGTAATGTTGTTGCTACACGAAAGATCTCTCAATCAAGAGACAATCCTCAAAGACCTTACTACAAGTGTATGAGGTGTATGGCCTTTATTGATTGGGAAAAAGAAACAAATGATGTGAAGTTTGACGCGAGGAGTTTACATGACATGGAGAAGGGGATGATGCATGGGCTGAATGAAGTGAAAAATGAGTTGAGGGAGGTTAATTATGCGTTCAATAACATTTAAAAATCATTGAATTTTGTTGTAATGTTGCTGGTTGTACTTTTAGTTGCCATTGTAGTCCTACTTAGCTAGTTTTTTCAATAATTTATAGTTGTGTCTGTGATCTATGAATGTCGAACAAGAAATGGTTGTTTTGCACAAGTTGTATTATGCATATGTTGTTGTAGAATTAAATGTTGGGGAAGAAATGGTTATTTTGCATGTAAATGTCAAAGCAACTTAATTAATTTTTGCTCATTTGTTTTTGTTGTTTTTGCAAGAAATGGATATTGTGTTTGTTTGATAAGCAATGGCTACAACAAAATCTATGTTTTGTGGCAATTTATTAGTAGCAATTGTTTTTTTGCCACAATATACAAAAACTTATGAAACAATAGTAGCATGTAAGATTTTGCCACAAAAGGGAGGGTCTATTGTAGCAAATAGTTTAAAATGCTACAAAAGACACTTAATAATTTTTAAAGAGGTGAGAAGATAAAAAATTTCATCAAAATTATATGTTCCCTCTAAACTATTTTAGCTAATTATATGTTCCCTCTATTTTTTCCCACCCAATTTTATATTCCCTCCACTTAATTGTTTTTCTCAATTTTAATGAAGTAAACGTAATTACAATTCTTTTCCCAGCCAAAACTTTCGAATCTCCCAATTTCCTTTGCTGGTTTCCTTTTCCTTTTCCTTTACTGGTTTCCTTTTCTTTTTCCTATTCCTAAGTCATCTTCAGTCTTCACAGTTTTCCTTTTCGTTCACAATTGAAGACCTTCGTCGGTGATGCTCTTCTCCAATTGGGATTCAAATTGGTTATCTATAAATTGATCTGCTATTGATCTTCTGGCTTCATTCTTCGTTGTTCGTCGTTCGTTCTTCGGTGCTTGGTGTTCGTAGTTCATTCTTCAGTGCTCGGTGTTCGTCCTTCGTTCTTCGTTCTTCACCATCAAGGTAAATATAGTTTTTTACCCTACATTACAAGTTCAAAGTATCAATCTTTCAATTCGAGTTGATATTGCAAGATTTTCATCGGCAACAATGTGTTCGCTATTGACTGAAACTCATCAATTTATCTGGTCGATCTCCTCCATTTGTTCTTTATCCTAAACGCATCTGGTTTGAAGGTATGCTGTCTATTTTACATTCAAAAATTTCGTGATATTATGGCATTACGTGGACTAGTATAGTGATAAAATTATCAGATTTCTTGATGTGAACACCATTCGAGTTTTCAGTCTATTTAACTAATTTGTCCCCCAATCTTAAGTATTTTCATATTAATAGTTGGATATTATCATATTTCTTGATGTGAACACCATCCAAGCTTTCAATAGTTTAAGTGTATTAGGATCTGCATCCAGTAGCTATTCTTCCATATAACTTCCATAAACAAAATAAGTAAGGTGAGTAATTGATGATTATAGGAGTCAGTAGTTGATGATTATATGTAACGACCCGCCCTAAAACACATATTAATTAAATTATAATCATCTTGATTAACCCAAATTACGCTATTAAAATCTTTTCGTTTTATTTTATTATTATTATTACTACTTTTTATTGTGGCGACAGGTCTCGAGCAAGGAGGTGGCTAAATGGGTCGGTTATAATATTTTATATATGTATTACCACAGTTGATAAAGTATTCTTACCCTACATAATTACTACCATGAGTTTATGGCTATTTATTCATTTTTGAGATAAGTTATATAATTTATTTTACGATTCTCGATTTTAACCGAGGAAGGTTACATTGATTTTAATTTCCGTTTCGATTACGACTTATATTATCCAACCTTCTTAAGTACTTTTTATCGCCCAATTTATTTTATTAATGTGTCCCACCAATTTATTTTATGTGGTGTAATACTAGTTAACTTTACCCAATTCATTTCCCAAGTAATTTTATTTAATCATATACTAAATTATATTACTAAGTTTATGTTCACTAATTATATTTAGTCGATACCAATTATTTTATCTAGCTAGTTTATATTACTAGTTGTCCAAGTTAATTTCTAATCTAGAGAGCTAAATATTTAAGGGGAGTATTGTCTTTAAATATATATATATATATATATATATATATATATATATATATATATATATATATATATATATATATATACTAGGGGGGTTATTCTTACTCTTCATTTTCAGATTTTATCTCAATAACATCACACTCTTCACTCTTCTTCCTTCCTCTTCTCTTCCACGCCTCAGCTCCATTTGTCTTTCCCGACCAGGTTAGCGGCGGTCAGTGACGACCACTGTGAGGCAAATGGCCTCCCACTTCCCTCTCCTCTTGTTTTTCTCCTTCAATTTCTTCCCCATGTGGTATATACTCCAAACCCTAACTCAAGTTTTATTGTTCTAATCTGAATTTTCTTTTCTAAATTGATTATTCTTGCTATTTACATCTCTTTTATATCTCTTTTAGCATGAATTTATATTGTGGTTAAATTAGGGTTTGAATTTGGGTTTGATACATGTAAATTTGGGGTTGATTTTGAGTGTTTGATGTTGTATTCTTGTGAATGTTTGAAATAGCTTGTTGCATGTGAGTTTTATGGTCATGTTTAAGAAAGTTTCAGTGTTTAATTTCTGGAAAATTCATGGATGTTAGTTAATTTGAAGTTTAATTGGGAATTGATACAAATTGGAGACAAAGAAAATCATGCATGTTGGATTAGAGGGTCAAATAAGTTTTTGGGTACAAATCTGGTTTTTGCAGAGGACTAAAAGTGTGAGTTTGGCCCAGATTTTTACTCAAAAAGATAGCTTAAGTCATTATCTAACTATGGGCTTTGGAATTTCGAGAATCCGTTATGTGTAGCTCAAAAAGATAGCTTAACTCAAAAAGATAGCTTATGAGGACAATTTTCCGTCCATTTAGAGTTTTTATTGGTTCCAGTGGTAAACATAAAAGTTTTAAGTGACGTTTCAAGCTTTCCGGAAATGTATGGTTCGCCTTCATCCGATATCGGGAGTAAAAGATATGGGGTCAGGACAGAAGGTTGTCAATTAAGTTTCTGCCCAGAAAATTCAGTAGTAAATTGGGATTTTGTGAACCAATTTCAATCATTTAAGAGATTCTTTTGGTTTGGAGACTCTTGGGTCAATAGTAGGATGTTCAAGAGGTGTTTTCTAAGTTAAAAATGCTATCTTTTGAAGGTTAATGTTATTTATCAAAGTTATGTTCTTTTAGCTAAGATTGAGAGTTTAAGTTATACAATGGAAATCGTTTCTAAGTTTGGAGTTTGGAATGCTTCATTAGTATAAAAGTTCTTTGGATCATGATAATCCCAGGATATAATCCTTCTCTATTGCATAATTCCAATTCACCTTTCAAACACTTCCAAAATCCTTTAATCCATCGTTGTAAATCCTACTTCGTCGCTTGACGATATATCCGAAAAATCAAGAACTCTCTAATTTTCATTCTAGCTTTTCATTTCCTTAATTCACCACATTCTATCAATATGATCTCCTTAAATCATTCTATAAGTTATAAGCTATTCATCGTTTATTTTCAAGCCTTTATGTGTTCGTATCAAAAGTTCAAGTCGAAAGTTTTGATTTCCGAAAATCCAGCTACTGTTTCTATCCAGGCTATTTTTCAAGCCTTTCCTTTCATTTTTGAATCTCGGTTTTGTTGACAAAGTTGTAGAACTTAATTTTCCCTATTCCGGGAAGTACTCGTTTGTTTAATTCCGAGTTTTCTTGCCCGAGTTATGCTAAAAATTATATTTCTTAAAAACTTGAAATTTTCTTTCTAAGTTATTACGTTCGTAGTTTCTATTTTACTTAACGTTTGAAACTCACTAAAAACCTTATTCGGTTCTCCGCTTTATACTTCTTTTATCTTAGTTTCCAAGCCGCCCAAGCCATCCCGAGGCCGAGACGCGCCACCTATCTTCGCTACAAGTCAAGGTACGCAAATTGTCCAACTTTTATCATTCAAGCACGTTACGATGCTTATTCATATCAATTTATATCATGATCTATGTCATACATTATTATTTTCAAAAGTGGTCCCGCCATTTTTTTATAAATCTAGCTAGTCACGTGAAGTGCTCGCCTTTATTCATCTATAGGGTGCTCCTGATCAGAGTGTCCGATTGCATAGTGATCCACCCAACCCAAACTCCAGATCGGTTTGGGGCGTGCGCGTGTTAGGTGCTTTGCACCAGATCGTAAGGGATACCACTCTATTTTCTATGTATATATATATATATATATATATATATATATATATATATATATATATATAGCATGTCTACTTTTATATGTTTATGTCTATGCCAAATCCATTTACTACATGTTTAGTCCCGTCCCCGTTTTCAAAATGATTTTAAACGCCGGCACTAAAACCGTTTCGAACGGTTTGACGTGTTGGAGGTTTGTGTACTGAGTGTTTCCCCACTCACCTTTGCGTGTTTTCAATGTTTTGTTTTTAGGAGGTCCGAGCTCACAGGATAAAAGCAAGCAAAAGCAGAAGCATTCCTCTCTGAGCAAGGTAGTCTTTGAGGGTGAGGGAAGCCGGTTTACCAAGTTATCTCAAGGGGTTTAAGGACCTTTGATTCATGAAGAATCTTTAATCATACGTTATGTTATGTTTTATCTTATGGGTTGTATAATTTATTTTCGTAAGATGGGGTTGTTGAGATTGAAGTTAATCTTTATTGAGGTTTGTAGTTGTTGTTTCTGGTAGTTGTTGGCCTTGTCCCGAGTAGGGACGGCGGTAATGCCTACACTTCGTGTTCATTCTTGATTCTGAGGTTAATTATGGGTTATAGATAATCTTGTGATTATAGGGTGTTGGGGCGTTACATTATAGGAGTCAGTAGCTATTCTTCCATATAACTTCCATAAACATCCAGTAACTATTCTTCCAGTTGGTCTTTCAATAGTTCAATAGTTTAAGGCCCAGATTAGTAAATGTTTACATTGAAGCTTTGTGATTTATCACTCAGGACTGAATTTATAGGACTAAAGTAAGATATCTGCTTAGAATCAGGTCAAAATAAACACACATCCAAAAATTTTAAATCCAAGGACCAAAGATTATTATTCTTCGAACTTTTAGTGTTGTGGATTTTTCGTAGCTGGTGGTTAATGGAGCTGGGTAGATTTTGAATGGACAGTTAATAAGTCATCACATGATCTGACACCCTTTCGCGTTGCCTCTATAGGTGAGGTAGTTTCACACAGGACTTGAGTAAAAGATTGCTTTTCTTTGGATTGTGCATAGGAGGTATATACAAAGTCAGTCATGAGTGATGACTAATGAAGCAAAGTGCCAAAGTTTGTGCCTGAAAAACAATTAAGTAATCAAGTTCAAAAAAGAGAGCTTGAGTGCAAGTTGCTTTCCATCCATAATTGTTTCCTCTCCTTGTTTCTTATTGTCTTCTCAAGCCAGATCCCAAAGAATTGCTTGAATAAGTCTGTCCTATGCTCCATCTATCCAATATCTGCAGCAAATTGAGTCCAAATAAATTACCTTGATTTCAATTTGACACAGTTTTAAGAAGGTACATTTTGATAAAATTGCAATTTGACATAATAAGCACTCTAGTATTATTACAACACATCATGGAACAAGAGACCTTGATTGCTTTAGTTGATTGAAAACCTTGGAAAGCAGCGACTTAGTAGTAGGCGACACCGGCACTGCGGCGACCAGACTAAAGAGCGGCCCGGTGCTACGCAATCGCCAAGCGGTGCAGCGACTAGTGCACGAGGCACTGCACGGCCGCTAGTGCTAGTAGCCCGAGACTAGCATTTGTTGGTCTTGGCTATTACCGACACTAGGTGTTCTTTGGTGCCGCAATCGCTAACACTAGCAGCTTCTAGTGCTAGCTGCTGCCTGGCATAGGTTACTACTGGTGCTGCCAACTGGTTAATTAAAGAGTAGATCAAACGAAACACATATTTTTAACACTCAACTTTTACCAAAAATTGCCCCTTTCAGCCTCTAAAAACAGACCCTAAAATGAGAGAACAAAGTCATATTCTTCTTCGGTTATCTACCCGCATTTTTTCGAAGCAGGGGCTGCTTGTGCATATGATGAGCTTGATTCTATTCTATCAAGCTTCTCTCTCACCATTCTAACTGTTGCATTCATTGACTTGTATTTTCAAATATTGATGGGAAGTAATCTTGGTCAGAGGACACTCTGGTAATCAAGGAACCTTCAGCACCAGAAACGTATGGATTGTGCATTTACTTTACACAATACAACCTGTATAATCACATTAGCTATTAACTTGTATTTTCAAGTATTGGATGTTAGATGTATTCACTTTTGATGTTGGTTTTTCCTGGGTTTATTCATTTTATTGCACTTATTTTGGGTTAAGTTACCATCATTTTCATGATGAATCTTCATGACTTTAGTAACCTAAACATTCATTTCATACATCAGATTGTTTGCTTTCTCATAGCTCTCCTTATCTTTTACAAAGTTGCCTCTACACTAGATTGTCTACTAATTATTTCAGTTGGTTTTTCTACGGATTGGATTGCCATAAAAAAAAAACAACTAAAATATTTGTAGCTAATTGAGTTTTATAATGTGGATAGTTACAACCAAGTGGATCTTCTCGACAACTCCGTCCTTTTGTGGGTCAAGTCCCAAGTCCTGATAGACAGTACTAAAAGTATGGTGACTATCTTGTCTTGTATAGATTTATTTTTATGTATATATATCTGGTTGGGCTCCGAGCGTGTAGCTCGTGATGTACTTCGGCGTGTGGCCGTTGAGGTTATTATTTATATGTTAAATTGATATGTAAGGCACTTTTCCTAGGATATTACCAATTTTTAGGGGAAATGCTGCCGGTTTTTTTGTAGTATATTTTTAACAATACTTTTAATGAAATTGTTTTCTCTTTGCAGTTACACATTCAATCAGGGACTTCTTGCACGATATGTAATGCAAACAAAGATGATGTTGCAGATACAAAGTTCGTTGAGGCTCCCTAGCATGAAGATGTTCGTTTAGACATTTTTATTTTCTTAATTAGTTTAGAACAATAGTGGTGTTTACATTTGTCGCTCCAAGAAACGAAACTAGAACAATTTTGATGTTTGGATAGATAGAAATTATGATTTATGAACAAAGTCTTCTTTCCATGTTTAGTATACATTTTCTATGATATATATACATATATATATATATATATATATATATATATATATATATATATATATATATATATATATATATATATATATATATATACATACATACATACATACATACATACATATATATATATATATATACATACATACATACATACATACATACATACATACATACATACATACATACATACTTACATACATACATACATACATACATACATACATACATATATATATATATATATATATATATATATATATATGCACCATGATTATCTCCTACATGCATCATTACAAGAAATATTATAAATTATATTACAATTATTCAATAATTAAAGATACATATTGTGGCAAATATTAGTTGCCACAAATGCTCCTTTAGAATTAAAATATTATTTGTAGCAAATCATATATGCCACAAATAATGTACATTTGTGACAAATTTAGTTTTGTGGCAAAGTGAAATTGCTACAAATTTTATGATATTGTAGCACTTTTACATTTGTAGCAATTCAACATATGCCACAAAAGCCTCATAATTTGTGGCAATTTTAAAATTGCCACAAAAGCCTTTTGTAACAAGGCATTTGTGGCATCCTTGTGGCATTTCCAAAAAATGCTACAAAAGCCTATTGTAGCAATATTTGTATATTTTGTGGCAAAATTTAATGCCATAAATAACCATATTTTTTGTAGTGGTAATTTGATATTGAAGCAAATGGCTATTGTTGCCTTTTATAATGAAACTCATATTCGAGCAAATGTTGAAGTAATGTGCATAAACAAAGGTAATTTGATAAGCATATATATAGTATATTAGAAGCAAATGAACTTGAAAGGGAACAAGCTTAATTTGGACAAAGTTTATCCAACCAAGTGTTTGACAACCAATAGCTTCTTTGTAAGCAAAATACAAGGCATAACTACACTGTCAGCAAAAACATCCAAGTGTTTGATAAGAAGCTATACCCAAGTGTTGACAAGCATCTACTATACCCTCCGCAAAATCAACCAAAAGACTTATACCCAACCAAGTTTACTGTAATCAAAAGACATAACAGTCAAAAGACGAGTTCATATAAGGTTTTCAAATTCACACTATGGTTTAATTGGCGCTCTTTCTTTTCTTCCCCGATCTCCTGGTAGCACTCCTGGATGACAGAGAAATTGAAGTGCCAACCTGTGAAGCTAAGATAGTGGAGGAACAAGTATTAGCTTGTGAAGCAGAGTGAGTGACATCTTGAGTAGCTTGTGAAGCAGAGCGAGTGACATATTGAGTGGCATTGCTTGTAGTGGTCGACTTCTTTGGCCTGCCGATTGGGTTTCCAGTGCTCTTCTTCTTTCTCTTTTGTTTGATCAATTTCCCATTCTGGTCTCTCGGCATACCACATGTACGCTTGTTATGCCCGATGTAATTGCATTCTGTACATCGTGTGGTTCCTGTTTGACAGGGAAAATAGGTTTACCAACAAGAAAATAGGTTTAGCAAACACAGCTCAGAACACAGTTTACCAAGCAAAGTTCAACCCACTGTCTGTCTAGCAAGCAAAGTTTACCAAGCCCACTGTCTACCAAGCATAGAAAAAGCTGAAGTAGTCGATGGCAAGACGAGCCAAAGTTTACCAAGAAAAGTTCAGAACACTTGGATATAGTTGCAGACTTCAGTACAGCTTTCACTCAAATAGAGTCTTCCATGAAATCAATCCCAAATAAAACAAACATAATTAAGAAGATAAAGATTGATTTGGCTAACCTGACAATGTGTTTTCTGATTCTGGCAATGGAATTTGAGACTCCCTTCTCTTATGCTTCTCCGGCTGACCTTTCTTCTTGAGCTCAGATGGTGGGTCCAAGGTGGGCATTTGTGTTTCTCCCAACATTTTTGGGCCGGAGATGGGATATATGATATTGTCATACAACTTTCTATACGTGTCAGTCAAAAAATACTCTTCCACATAGTCTTCTAACTGCTCCTTGATTCTCAGAATGCACCATGCAGCGTGTTTGCAAGGTAGGCCAGTCACTTGCCACTCACGACAATCACAAAACTTGTTCTTCAAGCTGACTGTGAAGTTTGTGCAACCCTCAACAACATCAAAGTAATCACACCCACTCCCAGCAGGTAAAGCACCAATGCAATTTCTCGCATCACCCTCAATTAAAGTCAATTTCTTGTGAACATATGGTGTAACCTTGCTTTGCCACACAGATGACTTGGAGAACCTTTTGTGAAACCGATGGCTGACAAGCTTCCTAATCTCTTCCAGCATAGTTAAAATGGGCTTCTTCCTATACTTGTTGATTGCGTTGTTGAAGCTCTCAACAAAACTGTTGGTGTTGTCGTCTGACTTCAAGCCCTCATCAAACTTAACCCTTGCCCGATGCTCAAGAGGCTCACTGTCTCGCAACCAGTGATAGGCAGCGGCATCTTGCTCTTTAATGCTCTCCATGGCCCTCGTAAAAACATATTCATTGTATGCGTTGGCCGCGATGTAGAAGAAACAATAGAAAAAGGGACCTACATATAGCAAAAATTACTAGTAAAAAATGGTCCACAATGACAAACCAAGTTGGTTGTGTTTACTGGTAAAAAATTACTGGGTACTATAGTTCAGACAGTAGTTTTAAGCATATTTATTCATAATTGTATCTGAGTTTATACATTTTCATAAACACCTTAAAATTATTATTAAATGTGGTAAGAAGTTTATTTATTAATAGACTGGGTACTATAGTTCAGCATCATTGTTTCAAATCTAACAGTAGTTTTGTATTTGTAGGTAGTATATAATATATACTTCAGACAGTAGTTTTAAGCATATGCTCTTAATGAATCACAGAAAACTACAGCAAACAAGAGTGCCACAAAAATTTCAAAAGAATACCGGGGAATTTTGCATTAAAATTCTTGTAGTAATGAATCACACAAATCCTCCCAGATGTTGCTGGCATAACGGTGTTCAACGCAGCTACAATGCCCTACATTTACAACAAGTCACATATTAACTGTATATCCTTTAAAGAAAATCGATAATGTTTCACATAATTTAGGGTAATTACTCTGTGTCTATCTGAGATTATGGTGTACTTAGAACAGGTGTCTGTTCCACCTAATGTTGTTGCAAGGCCATTCAAGAAAAACCCCCATTCTTGTTCATCTTCACATTCTGCAACGCCATAAGCCAAAGCGAACTAGCCGTTGTTCCCATCCAATGCCATTGCCGTAAGTAACACCCCTTTGTATGGACCTATTTTCTAACAAAGTTTCAATTATATCTTGGTTATGTAACATACTTGTATATAAAAACCAACTGATTTGGCGAGTTTTTCAATTTATACCTTTTAAATGACATGCATCTATACCTATCAAGGGTCTACAATGAAGTTTGAAGGCATTGATTGCAGATCCAAGACATATCACGATTCTCTGAAAGTTGGATTCCTACCCACCACGGATGGAGGTGTTCAGTTAATCCAACATTTAGAGATGGGGTTTCTCTCCATGAACTTTTCTACATATTAAGCAAGTTTCTTGTACCCATCCTCGTAGGACCCATTAATCTCATGTGCCATTAACCTCCTCGCTATCCAAAGTGTGTACTTGGGTACTTGAATGCCATAGTCCTTCATCAACATTTCTTGCATGTTATCAACATTAGCCTCCGGATTAGCTCTATAATAATCCATAAGCTGAGCAGCAACCCATCTACTGGTGGCACTCTTGTTTGATTCAGTTCTCCCACACACATGCGTCCTAGTGTTGCTTCTAATCTTCCATGTTCTACTATTAGGTACAGGTGATGCATGAATATTCCAAGTACACAACTCATGGGTACATGTCATTGTGTACTTGTGGCTGCTGTTTTTCTTCTTCTTCAAGTGAATTCCTTGCCGCACAGCGTAGTCCCTCATCACAGCTAGCAATTGCTTCTTGCAAGTGAACATGTCCCTCCGTTGCAAAGTGATACCTTGTACATATCAAATTTTTTTTACATATTTTGGCACACCTAGGCAGTTTCAACAGAATTAGAAAACTAGTAGCCTAGGTAGTTTTTGAAAAAAAAAATAAAAGAAATTTCCAGACTGTCAGGCATAATCCCGGCTATGTTAAACTGGACTTCAAAATTAAAAAACCAGTGGCTACATACCATTAGCAATTTCCAAACTATTAGGTATATATTAAAAACCAGTAGCTACATACACTTGACTTAACAATTAAAAAAAATAAAAAAACAGTAGTAACATACAGAACAAACATACACGCTATGTTCATCATCTATGTTCCATTCACATATAATTAACAATCAGAAGCAAATATATAATTAGGATGAAAAAAAACCAAATTTTAAGTGAATCAAAGCAAATACCTCCATCTCTATCTCTGGTGCATAGCCTCCCTTGTTTGTATACCTTGGCCATCTTACTCACAACAACATGTACATCATCATCTTCCTCGTCCAAATGGCCCAAGGAAATGCGTTCGTCCGTATTAGCCTCAAGATCGAGATCATCTAGATCATCAATTTCATCTTCACCTTCAGATTCATCATCACATGACTCCTCATCATCTTTTGTCTCATCTTCTTCGTCACCTATATAATCATCATCCTCACTATCTTCATCATCTTCACCATCTTCTATCTTCGCATTAGAATGTGGTCCAACCCCATCACCACCCTCACAATTTTCATCACCAATTAAAAGGGGATCTATCTCTGTCAATTGTGCACTAGCCAAATTGACCACATCATAATCATGGAAATCTTGCACATGGTCCCTAGCATACTCAATGTCTGCAGAATTATTTACCTGCTCAACAGACTTGCCACTCTTCGAAATCTTGGATGGACTCTTCCTATGTGGAGATTTACTCTTCGAAGATTGAGTAGGAGTGTCAGCTGACTGAGATGTAGTGAGTGGACTTGAAGGATTAGAAGTGTTCTGAATTACGCTATTGGAAGGTTGCGATGGGGATTTGGTGGTAGTGGGTGAGCATTGACTTCTAGTCAACGGCCTTGTAGGTGATTTGGTGGCAATGGGTGGGGTTTTATTGGGGGAGGTACTTGCACTGGGAGGGGTTTTTTGTGGTGATGAAACATGACTTCTAGTCAGCGGCCTTGAAGGAGATTTGGTGGCAATGGGTGGGGTTTTATTGGGGGAGGTGCTTGCACTGGGAGGGGTTTTTGTAGTGATGAAACCTGACTTCTAGTCAATGGTCTTGTAGGGGTGAGTTCTATTTGGGAGAGGCCTAAATTAAATCTGCTTCTTCAACTGAAGTATGGAGTGGTGAAGTGGCAGCTGTTTGAGTTAATGGGGGGGAAGATGATATTGCAACACTTTCTGACACCACTACTGGTTGAGAAAAGCTAACTTTCGCCTTCTCTTTTGCTGCCCTTGTTGGAGCTCTCCTGATGGGCAATTTCTCTCAATCATTGTTGGGCATTCTAGACTGGGCCATAGCCTGTTCTCCACGATGAGCTTTTCGTTTAGGTTGGACCACAACATATTGTGGGTTGACCCCAGAAGATTCTTGGTTGTTGGTCTGCATAAATGCATATGAAGGGGTCACAATCAGGTTGTCAGCCCAAATTCTAGCTTGGCTCATTGAAGGATCCCCCTCTGGTTGGCTTCTTTCCAATGAATTTGGTTGCACCTCCTCATCGCTCTCTACAGCAATTTGCAAGTCACTAGGTTCATTTAGACCAACCAAGTATAGTGGTATTGTGTGTGTAGGCATGGATTCCCAATTATAGACTAACACATCCCAGTCACCTAACCCAACTAATGGCCACAATTGATCCTCCCTCCTTGGTAAATGCCATTTAAACCCTGAAAATTTTGGTGGAGGAATCCCTTGAGACTTAGCCACTTGCATCACATCCTTATACAACTTCATCGGAATATAATCATCCAAATTCACATCCCTTACGCATAGCATCCGGCTCCTATAATGAATTAGCATATTCTTCTTCGATACCTGAAATTTTTCCACATTAACTAGTTAGTCCATCAATCTGACAAAGGAAAACTTCAAAATTTTCACTTGTTAAACACCAAAAAATTGCATCTTTTTGCACTCCTAACACAAAGATCATCGATAAATACACATAATTCAAACATCTATTGTAGTAGCAATTGTTAACACAAAAGAAATCAGTACAATAACAAGCATAAAATAAACATGAATACCCAAAATAAACAAATATTCAAACACACATTGTACTGGCAACTGCTAACCCAAAACACTTCATGCATAATCAAACAAGCACAAAAGCCAACGAACCATCCCCAAACCAGATGCATTTCGACAATTCAACCATTGCAGATCAGCAGAAGCAAAAGTTTAACAGCCCTGGAAGACCTGATCTCAAACACAAAGGGAAATACGTTGGAAAGCCCTCCAACCAGCCTTATTTCAACAGAGGCCCTAATATGTCTTCAGAAAGTAAGATTGTAGATTACTCTTGTTGCCCTTTGGGCCACACCGATTCAAACCCTGCTGCTGGGATGGTTTTTTTTTTTTTTTTGGTGCTAACAAGCGTCCTGTTTGTTACCTTTGCAGGTGGGTCGCCTCCAGGTGGCTTCCCTAGCCATATTGATCAATCTGGTAGGGATAGCCGTGACTATGGCGGCAATCAACAGACTCAATACATCCACAACAACTCTACCCAGCCTAATTTGCAGAAAGCAACTAGTATGCCTTTAGAAAGTGGAATCACTGATACATGATTCACATGCAACCAAGACAAACAGGGGATATGACAAACTCATTAACAACAAAATTAGTCACATATTTTCATTCAACATACAAAAAAATGCGACTTTCATGTCCCAAACATTCAAACACCCATTGAACTACAACAGAATTCAAGAATTACAGACGAACTCACCATTTTTGAAGTTTAATGGTTTTGGAGAATGGCGATCATCCTGAGAGTCGAGCGACTATGGACAATTGACGAACTCACCGGTTAGATTTCCTCAAATCCTCTTTCAATAAGACCGACTATGCCCTAGTCCTCCTTCAACAAGACCGACTATGCCCTAGTCCTCCTTCAACAATACCGAAGCTTGAAGAGAGTGGGAGTTGAAGGGGTTGTCTGTCTATGGAAAGAAGAGTATCAGACAAGACATAACATTCCACACCAAATTAGTGAAGGCGGGGACTAAAAGGGCATTTAAGTCAATCTCTGTCAAAAACTAGGGGTAATTCAGTCAGCTCACATAACCCATCGGATTTTGGCTGGAAGTTCACCTCATAATTTCTATTCCTATAATTTAAGATACCCCAAAATTAGTTTTGAAAAGTTGGGTACCAAAAAATAGTTTCTTCAAAAGTTAGGGTACCTCTAAGTAATTTTTTGAATCTCTTCTCTGTTACTTTTATATTTATAATTTTATAGTTTTATAATGTATAAGGAAATGATTATACATTAACTAAGTTAATTGTAAAAACATTATTATATCATTTATTTTATGGATCATCAATAAGTAAGTATAAGAGCAAATGCAATGGTGTTCCCAAATTTGGAATGTAGGTAGGGGTCTACCCCTTCCACATCACCCATCATTCCTACTTTTCGGAACTTTATTCAATTTATCCTACAACAATAGATACTTATTCCTGCCTTTTTTTTTACCTAAAAATATTTATTTGTGGAACCCACTTACCTCTTCACATATTTTATCTTTTTATTTGGTTTTATATTGACTAAAACTACGCTATATATGGAATAAAAAAAATTTAAAAAAAAAGTAAAAAAGAACAAATAATGCCACCGTTCTAGCACGTGGTTCAATGATTTGGGTTTACATTCCTGCATTTGACGTTCTTTGTTGTATGAAAACGTGGGCAGGTACACATGTTCCAAAAATGTAATCCAATTGCTGCATTTGCTCTAACAATTCTCCGAAAATGAGAACTAGATTTTTGTAGAAAATAAAACAAGAAATATAATGTAGGTTGAACGGCAAAAATAAAAAGAGAAAACAGAAATAAAGTTGGAATTCCAATGCGTTCAATTTGTACTCAGAAATAAAAACTACTCCCTCTATTCTATAGTGTGATTTTTTAAAATTGTATGATCAAATTTTAAAAACTTTAAATGTAAATTTCTCAATATATACAATCACTTGTTGCATGAAATTATTATTATTAGATTGGCACTGGAAAATACTATTCCAAAAATATAATATTACAAGTGTTTATAAATTGTTATATATAAGAAATTATCAATCAAAAAATGACATTGAAATAGACAATCAACTAATTGATAATTAATATGGAACGTGAGTACTTTTATCAAGAACAAGAATTTGAAGTAAATTACATTTACCGTACCTGAGATTTGTTGTAATAATTTTTTATACAACCCACATTTGTGAAATAATTTTACCTTACCTCACAATAGAAAGTGTTTTTTATCCTACCTGAAGTTTGACGTAATAATTATTGCACAACTCATCTTTGTGAAATAATTTTTATCTTATTTCACATAAACTATAAGTGATTTTTACCATACTTGAGGTTTGTTGTAAGTGTCACTGCAACACTACAACATAACAAGAATACGACGACTTAACAGAGCGATCGATATCGTATTGGTCGTAGAAATTTTCGCGCGGCCGATAGCTTTAACGAAACGTTTAGCTTGGAGTATAAGTATTCTTTATTTATCACTTTTTATTATTTTTTTTATATTGAATAACTTAAATCATGAAGTGTATGAATCAATAACTAGCTATGTTTGGGTAAATTCACATTTTGGAGGAAATCGAAGACCGCGAAAGGGTTTAGGATTGATCTACATGATTGGCAGTGGAGAGGATAGTAAGAGAGGAATGAGAGGTTAGGGAAAGTTTAATGTAGCCCCCCAAATTACATTTCATACCCCTGCTTCTCTCTCTCCTCTCTCTCTCCTCTTCCTCATTCTCTCAAATCCTCTAAACCACATTCTCTCAAAATTCTCTAAAATTGTGTTTTGGTTTTTGAAATTGTATCTATAATGTCAAAGGAAGTTGGGAAATCATCTCAAAAAGAGGATGTTAGTTTATAAATTTTAATTTTTTTTATAAAAATTTGATTTCGTCAATTAATCCGGAAAATTGTACGGTGCCGCATGAAAAATTGTACCAATACCACGGTATTGCCGCACGCCGATCCCGGCATCGGCCGCGGTGTTGCCGCGTGAACAGTGTGGCCGTACCGTGGCGGTGCTGCACTGATCATGCGGCAACACCGCGGCCGATACCGGGATAGGCATGCGGCACCGTGCCATTTCCAAAAAAAAAAAAAAAAGACCGGAAAATTGGACTGTGCCGCATGAAAAACTGTACCAGTACCACGGTATTGCCTCATGCCGATCTCGGCATTCGCCACGGTGTTGCCGCGTGAACAGTGCGGCCGTACCGTGGCGGTGCTGCATTGTTCATGCGGCAACACCGCGGCCGATGCCAGGATCGGCGTGCGGCAAACGTGCCATTTCCGGAAAAAAAAAATTTGTTTTTCCTATTTTTTTTTTTCAAAATTCTAATTCAAATTAATCAATTGTAAACACATAAAACTTACAAGAATTTCGTAGATTTCGATCCCCGAGAAGAGCTTAATGTGGTGACATGGTTGATTTAGAGCGTTTTTAGAGAGAGAAACAAGAGAGAAGGTGGAGAGCGAGATTACGAGGGTGAAGGGTATAACTGAAAATTTGAATGAAAAGGTGAGCGACAATAGTAAAATGGTAGGCGACGAAGAGTAATCGGAAGTCCTAATATTTGGAGAAACTATTTTCCGGTACCTCAACTTTTCAACATTTTGAGGTACCCTTAATTTTTGGGTTAGTGATTATTTGGTGTTTTTTTATCATTATTTTTATTAAGTGACCGAAATCCTTTCTCTTCTTCTTCAAAAGTATTTCTTCAGCAATGAACGAAGGACATTTCGATCACTTAATAAAATTGATGACCGAAAAAATACCTAATAATTACTAATCCTAAAATTAATGGTATCTTAGAGTAATTTATTTTGAGAAAAAAAGAGAACATTTGCGTATCTTACATTAGAGCACCCGCAATGGTGAGTTTGAATTTGACTAATTGTATGACGTGGGATCTGTGGACCCATATCAAGAGGGTCAAAATTTAACTTTTTATTTAGTTAGCTTCCCAATGGTGAGAATGAGTTTGACTCATATTAATTAAAAAAAGTAAATGGGTCCCACTTAAGAATATAATTAATTTGGTTATATTAATAAAAATGAGATGGAGGAGGAAAGAGAAAAAAATATGATTAAAATATTAATATTTCAAACTCGTTTCGCGAGACTGAAAGCAAGATTCTCGCGAGACGAGTTCCATTCACACCACTGAAATGTCCTACGCGACCTAACTTCGTTCTCGTTTCATGCCACGTGAGCAGTGAGTCGAATTAAAACTCACCATTGCATATGCTCTTAGTATATACCGGACCCTAATAGTGGAATCCAATTTTTAACTGTATCGTGGTCTATTGAATATTGTAGTTTGACATCACATGCTCCCGAGGAAAGGAATAATTCTCTAGCAAGAATTTCCCGCGTCCGCCATGCCATCCAAAAGGCTGCAAAAACAAACGTTAGAAATGAACTACAGAAGACTTTTACACACCCACGGCACCCTGTAACTGGGACAAAATGAGGAAATAGCAGGCAGAGTATTAGACTTGAAGCATTAATGGAGCTACATTTCTGAAAAATGAAAAACCATTGTTGATGGATTAGCTATAGCTACAATCAGGTGGATGACAAACACTACAACATTGATGAAGGGCTCCACAATCAAGTCAAGAAATTAGATGTCCATTAAGATCAAACAGGGTCGGGAAACCGAGGCCTGCAGCCCATCTGCTCTAGAAACTTTGTAAGTCGCATATGTTTAGCAGCCCATTGCTCGGCCAGCTTGTGCTCTTTGAGTTCAGCATCCCTCCTCAACCCAGCTAGCTGCTCCCGGTACTCCGCCTCAATCTTGTCTAGGCTCGCTCTCTGCTCCTCCCTAAGAGCCTTTATCTGTGCTTCTATTTCGTCCATTTTTTCCCTCTTCCGATTAGCCTTCTCTGACTCCAATTGACGCTCCAGGCTCTTTAATCGCCAGGCAGCTTCCTTCTTGTGGGCAGTCAAAGCCCGGTGCCCCTCCTCCAGCTCTCTGCAGCATTCCATCAATTCAGACATGAGCGCCTGCTCCCCACCACCACCACCAAAGGAAGGAATCCCTACATGGCAAGACGACGGGATGCAGCCCAAAGTTAGAGGAGGCTGCTGCTGCTGGGGCAGGGGCAGGGGCAGGGTGGTCTTTTCAATGTTATGAGCCCCCCTCTCAGACTGAAGCCAAGGAAGGGGTGGCGGGGGCACAGTTGACGAAGCAAGACTTAATGTGACCGAGGGGGAAGCGGGTCTCCCTCCATTGGAAGTGGCAAGCCACGGGGGTAGCATTGTAGTGGGAGCAGCAACCGGGGGTGGGGGTGGGGGAGTTGGAGGGGAATGCTCCGTGGTGTGTAGGAAATCTCCATTTGCTGTAGTTGGCGGCATTAGAAACGTAGGGTCTAGAGGTGCGCGTTCCTTGACAAGCTTCTCAGCAAAACTCTCCAAAATTCTGTCGTACTTGCCCTCGATTGGCTCCAGGCACTTGGTGGTATCCTTGTTAGCGCGCTGCTGCTTCTCTTTGTAAACCTCCCACCACTTGCCAAGCCTCTTAGCAGTGCGGCCAGGGACTTCAGCTGCGATCTTCTTCCATTTGTTGCCGTGTTTGGCTTGTAAGCGTATTACAAGGCGCTGCTCCTCTTCGGTCAGAGAACCCTTCTTGATGCCAGGCTTTAAGTAATTCTTCCACCTCTCAAGACAAGACTTGGCGTCCCTGTCCAGAGGAGTGTTCATGCGCTGGGACACCAGATGCCATTCTCGAGGACCATATTGCTTCACATATGCACCTAGTATTGCGTCCTCCTCAGCAGTCCACCGTTGCCTCTCCTTCATTTCGTCGTGCAACCAACATTGTCCATGCCCTCAAACTCACCATCATGCACCTAAACCATGCATTTTCAACTATTAAACATCAATACACTTTTCACAAACAAATCTCACTCCATAGTCCATACCATTCACTTAACATATCCACTTCCCTACACTAGGGAACATCAACAATGCCAAACAAGCCATCAAAATTCAGTTTCAGGGTTTAATTTAAAAACTACTGTACATAAGAATTTCATCTTCTCCTTTGCACTTTTTTGCACCATAACAGCAGTACTGAAAAAACAAACACGCAAATTTTCTGAACTGTGGAGCTCAGCCCCATCTAATTCTAAGTCAGAGTTTGACATTATGTATGCAACAATTCGTACGTTGGTTCTAGACTGAGACATAAGGAATGCTTTGTTTTGTCCAGGTATACGCATATGAAGATCCAAAATCCAAATACATTACCACCACTTACTACTTCATTGAAATAAGAACTGTAAAAATGAAAACATCATTTCTGTCTTTAATTAGCAAAGATTGAAAAGAAACGAACAACAAACTAGCTTAATGATATGTTAAATAGTCGTGCACATGAGATGGTAAAAATGTACCCACAAATTCCTGTGTGAAAAAATACAACAAACCTTGAATTTGATTCTTAAATCGGAAGAAAATGAAACTTGAGAAAACAAAACCAACAGAGACATATATAATTCATTACACTTGACATTATCAAGCCCAGCTCCCAAAAGCATTCACCCAGAAAACCAAAAGGGATAGAAGAGAAAAGAAGACAAAGTTAGGTGAAAATGGAATAGATTCAACTTACAAAATAACACCAAAGTTAATGGTAGAGAAGGCAGAAGTTGGGTGATGGAGCCATCCAAGGTAGAAATTGAGAGGAGTTGGAAGAGGAAGAGGATGAAGAGAATGAGAAGTGAAAGAATTGGTTTGGAAAAAAAGGAAATAGGAAGTGGGTAACAAAAATAGGCAGGAACAGTGGCGAGGATTAGACTATGCAGATGAGAGAGAGAGAGAGAGAGAGAGAGAGAGAGAGAGAGAGAGAGAGAGATTAGACTTCACAAGAGAGAGAGGGGTAGAGGGAGAGAGAGAGAGAAAGAGAGAGGGGACTGAGAGACAGAGTGAAAAGGACGGGACTTGGGCACGCGAATTGGGGTAGAAACTAGAAAGACAAACAAAGTAGGGAGGGGAATTGAAATTGGAATTGGAATTGTAGCTGACTTTGCTGCCAATGTTTGTCACGGTGAAGGCAATAATGGCCATCAACAAACGGTCACCAGTGTACGCTGTCAAAAAATTACCCCCGGGTGACTGACTACGATCTTCGGGTGTTTGCCAATGATTTTCAGGGGTGAATTATATTTATTCTATTCGAGAATTGGTTTTTATATTTTTGAGAAGTTATTCCAAGTTATTTTAATATGAGAGAAAATATTTTTCGATATTCCAACTTTTCAAAATTTATTTGGATATACCATTTCAAAAATATCCTTATTCTTCCCTTGTTCCCCTCTTCATTAATAGAGCTTGAAAACAATTTTTTTCATTACCATTATGAATTTATGAATATTGTTGATGAGTAGTGTTTATTTTTTCATAAATAAAAAACATTGTTACATGTTACCCCTTTTTTTTTTACTAAGGTTGCCCCCTTGAGAGTTTTGCCCATGCTCATATTAAACTCACCATCTCTCGTCACTCTCAGTCTCCCATCATTCACTACCTCTCCTCTCTATCATTCTCTCAAACTCTCTTACTAAATTATTTGTGATAGATGAAATTCAAGTTAGAGACAAAATGCAAGGTGTTAGATTATCGAATGAAAAAGAGATTAGTTTGGATAGTTTAATTTTTGAAAATTCGATGAAAAGCTCCTTAAACGATTTCCCCAAATGTCGTACTGACACCCTACTTGCAGCTTTGGCTAGGCCGCACGGAGGGTGTCGCCGTGGTCTACATGCGGTTACACCATGGCATTGCCGCGATCCTTATATGGCCCCGCCATGGCACGACCACGACTTGGCGGTCGTCCAGGTCAAATTTTTAAAAATTTTATTTTTCTTTAAATTAATATTAATAATATTGTTATTGATAATGATTATATTACTGATTAATATTATTATATTAATTATTAATTATTATATTATTAGTTATATTAGTGATAATGGTTATTGTTGTTGATATTATTTGCATTATTGTTGTTGTTTTTATAAATTGTATTATATTTATTTTTGTTGATTATTGTATTTGTTGATTTTTTAATGTTAGAATGTTGTTATTATTATTAATTTTATTATTATTATTATTAATATTGTTAACATTATTATTTATTTTATTTTATTTTTATAGGTTCTGTTAGATGAATTTGGTGGAGATGATGTAGATAATTCATCATATTTTGCTACCAATGAATCTTTTATTCACTTGATGCTGTTCATGAATGGGCGGACGAAATAACTCAGGGAATCAGATTTCGGTTTATATGAGCTACCCATAAGAGAAAACATCAAGACAATCAGCTTAAAGTTTATCTTGGAGGTACGGTACGTACCGAGGGAGATTGGATGATTTGGATTTAGATGCTCGTCGAGATACGTCTGTAAACACAAATTTCGAGCCTAAATTAAATAAAGACAAGAAATATAATAAACAAATTAATTTGTATTAATATTTGAATGTAAGCGGGTACAATCTTTGTATTAAATACAATAAAGTAGTCCTCTGATTCGATCTCCTGAAATTTGGGTGAGCCGAGGGCGCGGACGCTCGATCTCGATCTCAAATGCAGGTCTAGCTGAAGAACTTTTGTAGCAGTTCTTGAGCTGAAGGTCTTGAACGTTGATCCTTGCTTGATAGTTGAAGGTCTTGAGCAGTAGTTCTTCAGGTTCTTAGATGCGAGGGCTTGAGTGCTTGATGTCGATCGATGAACCAAACGAAGAAGATGACTGCAGTCTTTGATGTGAAGAACAGAAGTTGTCGAACTAGCAGACGTTGGTCCTTGGCGCTTGGTAGCTGGAGGTCGCTTGTAGTTCGATGTTCTAAAGGCTTTGCAGGTCTTGGTGAAGAACTCTGAAGCAATTCTTGATCTTGATGTCGTAGAGGCTTGGGGACTCGATCTTGAGCTTTTGCAGACTTCGATCCTTGGCGCTTGGTAGCAGGAAGCCGCTAGCAGTTTGATATCCTGGAGCCTCTGGAGTGCAGAATGTCGAATGCCGCCGGAGGTACACTGCAGGGTGTTTTAAAAATGAGGGAGAGGACCCCTATTTATAGGCTCTGGAGGGCTAGGGTTGCCTAGGGTTTGAGTCGGCTTTAGGCTTGGGCCCAAATTAATTAATTATCCATTTATTTAAAATAAAGAAATAATTACTATTTTCTGCATCATAAATGACACGTGTCACGATGGTATTGGTCATGATATATTTCCATTTAAAATTTAATTAAATGGACCGCCATAATTAATTTTACACGTGACGGATAATTGGCCAAATAAATTTAATTTATTTTCCACGTGTCATTTTTTAATTGGTCGACAAATTTTTGCCTCCTATAGATGCCTCCTTCGAGAGTCAGCCGCATATAAAAATTTGATGGGTTTGGAGCGGTTGGGTCTCGAATAATTGATGGAGTAACTTGTGCTTGATAGAAATTTTCCTTTGAACACAAAACTGTGAATTCACGAGTTATTCCATAATTTGTTGTGTGAGTTGTAGGGCAACCTAGTGGAGCTTTTTTCATACCCCCCTTTTTTTTAGCAAATTTGTAAACACAAATTTCGTGTCTAAAATAAATAAAGACGGGAAATTGAGAAACAAATTGATTTGTATTAATATTTGAATGTATGCGGGTACAATCTCTATATTAAATACAATGATGATGATCCTCTGATTCAATCTCCTCGAGTCTTGGATGAGTCGAGGGCGTGGACGCTTGATCTCGATCTCGAATGCAGGTTTAGCTGAAGAATTTTTGCAGTAGTTCTTGAGCTGAAGGTCTTGAGCGTTGATCTCCTTAGTGCTTGGTAGCTGGAGGGTGCTTGAAGGTTGACCGTTTGCAGGTTGATTGTTGGTTGCAGTTCTTCAAGTTCTTGGATGCGAGGGCTTGAGTGCTTGGTCTCGATCGTTGAACCAGATGAAGAAGATGACTGCAGTCTTTAATGTGAAGAACAGAAGTTGTTGAACTAGCAGGTGTTTGTCCTTAGCGCTTGATAGCTGGAAAGCGTCTGTAGTTCGATCTTTTGAAGGCTTTGCAAGTCTTGCTGAAGAACTCTGAAGCAGTTCTTGATCTTGACGCAGTAGAGGCTTGAACTCGATCTTGAGCTTTTGCAGACTTCGATCCTTGGCGCTTGGTAGTTGGAGACTGCTGGCAGTTTGATCTTCTGAAGCCTCTGGAGTGCAGAATGCCGAATGCCGTCGGGGGTAGACTGCAAAGTGTTGAAATTTGTTGACTTGAAAGTCGTTTATTTAATTGACTTGGGAGTCCTTGACTTGAAAGTCTTCAAAATTTGGTGACCTGCGATGAAATTTTTTTTTTTTTTTGAATGACTGTATTTGAGTCTAGACCCAAATTGCCTACGTACCCTAAGGGTAGGATAGCCATAAGGATCAAGCCAAACGTAGTTCAAATTTAAAGATGGAGAAATGAAAATTTTATTTATTAATTTAGCCGTACAGAGTTTATACTCTTGCGGGCCAGGAGTATTACAATGATAGAAATGAAATGAATTGAAAAATGAAATCTTTTTTTTTTTGGCGAACAGTTTAGGCTCTTGCTCAGGAGCTATATCTTAACTTTCCTAAACTTTGACTTGGAAAGAAGAAAGCGACTCCTCTCGTTTAAACCCTTCGTCGACGTTGCTTTTGCTGTGATGACCAGTGAAGATCACAGTGTGTCTCTTCACCCTAAGGGATCCTTCAGTCTTGACTTCCAATGTTGAATAACGCTCATGCGAGATGGGATGGTGCTTTGAACTTCGTTGATGACTCCAAGGCGGCTGAATGCGGAGCTCTTTTCCTGGTCGGTTTGTGAGTTTGCCACCTCTTCAGCTTGTTTGATCTTTGACAATACAGAAGACTTTGATCTCGAACCATCCTTGATCTGCTGAAGACCGAGGTTTTGCGCTCTCCTCGATACCCTATCCGCTCAAAGACAGAAGTTTGTCTGTGGGATGCTGACCGACCCAACCTATCGAACACGGAGAGCTTTGACTTGGGCTGATACTCCATTCTTTCGCTATCATCTTCTTCGATCTCGAAGCAGGAGACCATGTTCACGGATGCAACATTGTTAACTTCTTCAAAGCACTTCGGAAAGTATTCCTCCAGCGTGAAAGGAGCACGAGGGCCTCGCTCAAGCGACTCAGTTGAACCCACTTCTTGCTTCTTGATGACTTCAAGCCTCATCCTCTCCATCGAAGGTTGAGGATTGTTCATTCTCCTTTGATGCATTTGGGGTCGTGGTGTTTGGACTTCCCTTTTCCCTCAGTCTTACTTCGAGTGCCCGAGATCCATTTTCCATCGTCAACAAAAGCTTCTACTTCTTGCTCATGTGCTTCTTGAGGGGTCTGGACTAGTACAGCAAGAGGAACTGGTTTTTAGCATCCAAACTGAATCATCAAGAATTCGTTTCTCCTGGATGGAATTGGATGTGCTGAAACATAATTGGCTTTGGCGTTATCATCCAAGTCCAATGTTATTTTTCCCTTCTCGGCTAGCCTCATGATTCGCTCATTGAGCGTGATGCATTTCTCAAGAGGGTCACTAACTACCCTATGATAGCGAAAATACCTTGGATCATTAGTTCTTCCCACTTCTTCTGGCTTCTTTGGTTATGGAAGTTCGATGACTCTTGTCTCTAACAGGTTGTCGAGCATTCCTGACAAATCTGAGTCTGGAAATGGGTACTTCTTTTCTTGAAGCTCCTTCAGTGTAGGGCGCTTCTTTTCATTGTCTTTCGAGGAAATGAATTTCTCCCTTTTAGGTTTAGGTTTAGCAGAGATGCTCACTGGTTCACACATTGAAATAGCCATGGACTCCTCTGTTGAAGTCTTCGGCGACTTGCCATTCTTCTTATACCCACTAGCACCGTTCCTTGATTCGGATGAAGATGAATTCCTTCGCTGTCGACTTGCTATGGTGATCTCCATATCATGTGCCTTGGTTGCCAACTCCTGAAAGGTTTTAGGCTTGACCATCTTGAGGACGTAAAGTAACTCCCAGTGCATACCTGATAAGCCGCAAGTGCACGGGTGAAATTGTATCACGAATCAAGGTCGTTCCCACAGGGACCTTTCCTTTCAACGCACTGAACTAGCCTCCTAGTTGATTGCTAAGTCGATCGAGTTTTTGTTTGAAACAATCTAATTCTATTTCTATTCACTACTAAAGACTAACAAACAAATATGCACACAATTTACTTGGATTTATCAATAAGAAAAAGACGTTCAGGGGATAAAACCTAAGTCACTCTATGAATTAAACAAGTGGATTGAACATGTATGTCACTAATTTGGTACATTTTAGGGTCGATGATCGCATAAATTATTCCGTAGCGAGCTTTTGGCAATGAAACGGATTACTTAGCAAAATTAATCACCTACTGTCGTGGTTATTTCAATTTTAACTAAGTTAAAGATCAAATTATCCAATGACCCCTAATTATAAAGTCTTCTATGTCTAGTTCACTTCATAACTAGTTTAATCCTAAGGGTTCCGATTATCGAATTTCTCCGTTCGGTACTTCACTCAACAATCTAATTCCATATTCTTGAAGGCCAGTCAAAAACAATGACATACATAATCAAAGGTTAAATAAAATGCATTCAAACTAGATTACCAAACTTATTCAATCCAACAAAACTCAATCCATAAGAGGAACTAATAAGGATTTATCCCCTAAACTTATGAAAACTACTCACTACTCATGTTCGATTCACTAAACATATGAAATTCTATACTGAAATGCATGGAAATCTAAAGAAAGAGGAATAAACCAAGTTGGATTTCAATCCTTTCTTGAATGTTGATCCGGGGGACTTTTGCTCCACTTCTCTCCAATTCTTGAGAACCGATCTTCCAAAACTCAACCAATCACTCTCTCTTCACAATGGATGAATATGGATGGAAATATAGATGATAGGATAGATGAATATGATGATGAAGATGATGATGGATGCCAATCAATACAGCCGGATAACAATTATATAGCATTAAAATGAAGCCGAAACGCCATTCCCGCATTAAACAAGGTCAATACGGGTGATCCCAGGTCAACACGGACCGTGCTGCCTTCAACACGACCCGTGTTGCCTGGACACGCACTGTGTTGGTCACTGAACCTTTTTCTGGACTTTCTGGAGGCTAAAACGGGTCGTTTTGGGTCTTGTCTCGCCCGTGTTGATTGCAGGCGGCATCCAATGCCTCTTTGGGCCAATGTTTGGGCCTTGGGGTGGATCTCTCTCTTGATTTGTGATCTACTTGGACTCCTTGGACTTGGTTTTGAGCTTGATTTCTTCACTTTAACATCAATTTCCTACAAAACTATACCAAACTCCAACCAAGCATAAAATAGAGAATTTGAGTATAAAAATAATACATTCATATCAATAATCACTCAAATTAACTCTAAATAACCCAAGATCACATATATATAAAATACACTTATCAAATCCCCCCATGCTTACACCTTGCTTGTCCCTAAGCAAGGCTAAACTCACAAATAAAATAGAAAACAAAGAAAATAACGAAAATAGAAAATAAACGGGACAAAACGACTCAAGTCAAAAGAAAAAGTTTCAAAGTAAAATTGAAAAAATTATTTACAGCTCTCCTCAGGAAAGCATCGATAAGACATTCAATTATTCCAACTTAATCAAGCATAGCCCAAGTATGAACGAAAGTTTATATACAAGAGAAAATGGAACCATAGAAAGAATTACAAAAACCATACCTATCAAGATCAAACTAATCACCCTCCTAATCTCAAAAGAAACAAGCAAGCACAATATAATGTATGAAAATAGGTAATTGAGAGCAACCTCACTTTAGGGAATGTGGAAACACTCCTCTCATGTGTTTGAAAAATAATATTCAATGAAGGTGCACTCAATACTCAATCACAAAGCAACATTCTACCATAAGCTTGCAAATAATCTCAATTCTCTACCACTAAAATGCAATGCACAATGATAATCAAGAGGACTTTCAAAAGGGTTGCAATGGGGCTAAGGTTAAGGGTAAGGAGTGGAAATATATTTGGGAAAGTGGAGCTAAAAGCCAAGACTTGGAGCATAAACCTCACCAAATTATTCAAATAAGAACACTCACACCTTATATACATATCAATGCATCCCATAATCATGTGAAATCGCCTCAAATCAAAGAAAAATAAACTATCAAACTACTAAATACTTTTTTTTTCTTCCTTTTTTTTCCATTTTTTTCCATTTTTCCTTTTTTTTATCTCTTTTTGCTTTTTTTTCTTTTCTCTTTTTTTTCACTTTTTTTCAATTTCAATTCAAACTCAAAGATATATACACTAAATAGGCAAATTTCCATCTCAACCCATACCAAGCTACAATGGGGAGCAATCTCAAGATTTTCAACTTCACAACATCCCCAACAAAACCAAACCACAAATACACCACAATCAACCCAACTTTTCACTCTAACGCTCCAAGCAATGGCTTAAAGGTAGGAAATTATATATACGGCCATGGCTAAAAATGTAGGTAATCAAAAGAAAGAGTGATACAGGGCTAAAAGAGGGTTAAAAGCGGATAATTCACAAATAAAGAGTGGTTATTTGGCTTTGTAGCTAAAATATGTACAAGAATGCCTCTATCATATTACCAATGCACAAGCAAAAATACAGTTTCAAAGAGATGCATCGCAAATTCTAGAGAATGCAACTAAGGATGAGCCACACATGGAAATGAGACTAATAAAAATGATTAGTCATTTTAAGGCTTTGTGGTCTCACGGGTAAAAAGCTCTCAAATAAACCTAGCTCAAGTAGATGTATACGTGCTAAACTCATTCCAAAAGATCTCAAAAGGGCAATCAATCTTCACTATCAAAGTACAATTCTAAACTTTCTATTTTTCACAACTCTTTTCAAAACTTTAATTCACAAAAGGGCTATACAAGACTAAATCAAATCAAAAGAAAATTTATCTAACTTTAATTCATCACCAGAGAATTTTATTCACTAATCCTATCTTAACCTAATTTTTTTTCTTTTTCTTCTTTTCAATTTTTTTTAAATTTTATCAAATTTTTCTGATTTTTTTGGTTTTTTCAAAATCTAAAATCAAAAATCAAATGAAAAACTAAAAAATAAGAAACTAAAAACTAAGAAAAAGAAAGAAAATAAAATCTAATATGATACTAACTAATGCAATTCTATGTGAATGCAAGAGATTTACAAATGATAGCTAAAAATTAGAAAAATAAAAATGAAAAACTAAACTAAACTAAAGAAAAATAAAATCATATACACAAAGATGAAAACCCAAAATTTTCAAATTAATCCCCCCCATGCTTGGACAAAGCATTGTCCTCAATGCATAATACAAGAAGAAACGAGCACAAAAGGGGAAAAACAGGACAATCACTGCGGTGGTGGTGGATAAGGTGGGTAAGGATATTGGTGACGGTAGTTCAATTGCCAATCGCGCATCGCTTGCATCATCTCGAGCATGCGTGCTTGTTCGGCAGCGTGGGCGGTGTTGGCTTGGTCAAGAAGGTCTAGCCTCTCAAAAATACGAGTTTAGTTTTGTAAAATTTGGTCCAAAGTGGTTCGAAAATAACCAAACTCATTTTCGCAATAGGTTCTAAGGGAGGCATGGTCCGCACGCAAAGAATTAAAACTATCTTGGAAATCAAAAGTGGCGGCGGGACCTTCTTCATCATCCCCGCCACCCTCATGATGAGGAGGCGAAGGAACTTGGTCGGGAATAGGGTTAGGTTGTGGAATGGGTGCGTTAGGAAGGAAAAGGATATTCGGGAGCTCTTGAATGGTAAGGTTCGGATGAGGAAGCCTCATCAACTTATTGTTAGGGTACACCCACCAAACTTCTTCCCCTCTTAACTTGCACATTTTCATGTCTCTAATAGCCCTACCATCTAAGGTCATTGGGCCCTCTACCCTATCCCTCTCATGACGAGCTGGATCCCAACCAAAGTGCCTAGCCAAAACCGTAAGCAACCCACCAATAACGATATCACCTTTAGTGTGAGATGTGATGCGGGCTAAATGTGTGGCAAAAAGAGCGGCGAGGTTAACCTCGGGTCGTGCGTAATACATACCCCATACCGTGTAAAATTCAGCTTGAGTCGCAACATTCATACTATCCCCCCGGCCAAATAACCCACAAGCAAGGATGCGCTGCGTGTAACGGAACACGGGGTTCCGTGTGTGCGTGCACTTAGACCTACTCGGGTGGTAGTCATTCCTAGTTGTGGTAAACTGCCAAAATTCATTGGCGTTCCATTCAGCTAAAGGGGGCACATCTCGTGTGGCGACACTTTGGACAACTGGTAAACGAAAGATCTGAGCAAATTGGGCGAGAGTCAAATGATATTCCTCTTCATCTATCCTAAAGGTAATCCTACCCTCTTGTGTTCTCAGATTCACATCAAAGGTGCTAAGCACCTCTAGGGTAAGGTTCCGATAGGTCGGCTCTCTCATCCTCGCAAAATCTAACATCCCTTTTCTATTCAAAAGCCATTCTACATCATCTAGCATGCCAGTGGTGTGTAAAAAAGGCTCATTCATGTAACGAGTATGGAGTATATTGCGCTTAGATAAAGCAAGGTAACGCTCAAATTGAACACCTTCTAAATTGAAAGGGTTATTACCTCGCGTTTGCCTAGAAGATGAGCCCACTTTGCCTTTGCCTTTGTCACCATTGTCCCCCTTGCGCCGCTTTGAAGCTTGCTCCTCACCACGCGAAGTCCTGACCATCTTTTATACAAAATTTACAAGCTAAAAAGTTAGTAATATACAAAAGGTAACAAAGAAAAACTAAGCAAAACTATGAAACTTAAGACCTAAACTAATCATAAACTTATGTACATATGACTCAATCAAGCTAAATTCAAAGTTTTCTAAGACCTTTAAACTCTGAAACACTACGAATTAAACTAAAGCGAGACTAAGTCTAAGTCAATTGCGAATCGATTAAAGACTCTTACTAAGCTAAACTAGGTTATACTACTAGACACTTAATATATACAACATTCAACAACTCTAAAAAACCAAAATTAGAAACTAAACAAAGGTAAACTAATTGAAGCTAAACCTAAACTAAGTTAAGACCATAACATTCACAAATTAAGCCAAACTCAAACAAGAAAATTAAAACAAACTAAGAACAAAAACAGAAAATTCAACAAAGAAAAATCAAACTAACAAATTACTAAAACAGAAAAACAAAATATACACATGAAAATCCACACTTCAAAAAACTTGAAACACAACAATGGTGAACAACAATGGAGATTCAAATATTATACACAAAAATTAAAACTAAAAACGAAAATAAAAAAACAAAAATGAACTAAATAAAACAAAGAAATTAGAAAAATCAAACCTTTATACACTTGAAGAGGAGAAAAGAGCTTGAATGTGGGTGAAAATGGAGGTGTTTGGTAATGGAGGTGAAAAATGGAGTGAAAGGAATGAGGATGAAATTGGTGGGATCTGAAAGAGAAAGGAAAAAGATGAAGAATGGAAGAAAAATGGAGTGATTTGGTGAAGAAATAAGAGAGTATGGAGTAAAAGAGTAATGGAGGAGGAAGGGGGCAGCAATGGAGTTAGAAGGAGATGGAGGAAAGGGAAGAGAAATGAGTTAGTGAGGGAGGAAGGAGGGAGTTAGTATTAGGGCTGGCACGAGTGAGGTTGAAGCAAAAAGGACGCCCAAAAACAAATTAAGGAAAGAGTGTTGAAAACGGGTCTGAAAAACCCGTGTCATAGCTGGACGAGATCCAACACGGACCGTGCTAGGGGCAACACGGTCCGTGTTGAATCCTGCGCATGAAATTTACTTCTCTGGATGCCAACACGGGTCGTGTCTTGGATGACACAATCCGTGTTGAGCTCGTGCTGTGCAGTTTGCTCGCGTGTTCGAGGCCTGGCAGCAGCTTCTCTTGTCCTTTATTCTTTTCCTCCGCTTTCACTCTCACTCTCATTTTTTTGTTCACTCACTCTCAAACTCTATTTATTTTCAAACTCTCCCTTTTTTTCTCTCTTTTTTTTTCTTTTCAGATTTTTTTTCAATTTTTTTTAAAGACTAATACCTCAAAAAGAAAAATAAAATAAAAACCCTAGAAAAATCCTAGAAAATGAAAATACAAAGGAGAAAATCCTAAAAATCCTAGAAAAATCAAAATAAAAAGAAGAAAAATAAGGGGAAATTCTAGAAAATCCAAAAAATGAAAACAATACCGAAAAAGCTTGGGTTGCCTCCCAAGAAGCGCTTGTTTAACGTCCTAAGCCAGACAAGGTACCTCTTAAACCGGTGAATAATCCATAACTCCATAGCTAAAGGCTTTAGGAGTTCCATCTGTAAAGTACCTTCAATCATCTTCAAATTGACCCTACAGCTTGGGTCAAACTCATCACCTCCTTCAGAAATGGAGGGATCCCCATCATCAAACCTAAAAAACTCATCGAAAGCACCCTTGTCAAAAGTACAAGGCATGTTCTTGATGATGTTAGGTGGGGGCAAAATGTCTTTTATTCCCACCCTTGCATCGCCAAGTTCATGGCCTTTAGCAATAAATAAACCACAAGGATGTTCAACAAAATTGACAGGAGATGTCTCAAGGTTTTCACCTTCAACATCACGCACACAATCATCATGTCTCTCACAAACCAAACCATCAACATGCTTATCCTTTTCAAGTAGCACATCAACACCAAAACAAGGGGAAACTTCCCCTGGCAAAACATCACGGAATAAGTCAAATTCTAGTTCATGTTCCCCTATCCTAAACTTCATCTTCCCACATTGTACATCAATGACACACCCTACGGTAGCAAGAAAAGGTCTCCCCAAAATGATTTGGGTACGGGAATCTTCGGGTATATCAAGGATGACAAAATCAATCGGCACATAGCAATCACCCACCTTAAGGGGAAAGTCCTCCAAAATACCCTTAGGGTACTTGATGGAACGATCCGCCATTTGAAATGACATGGTAGTTGGTCTCAACTCTCCTAGGTTCAACCGTTCATACAAATAATAGGGCATTAAGCTTACACTAGAACTCACATCACACAAAGCTCGGTCAACGGTTAAACTACCTAGGCCACATGGGATATTAAAGCTTCCCAGGTCCTTAAGCTTAGGAGTAAGCTTGTTAAGAACCACGGATCTACACTCTTCAGTCAAAGCAACTTCCTCAATTTCATCAATTTTCCTCTTTTTAGAGAGGATTTCTTTCAGAAACTTTAAATACAAAGGCATTTGAGATAAAGCATCCAAAAACGGTAGATTCACATTCAATTGCTTTAACATAGTAAAGAACTTGCCGAACTTTGCATCTAATTTAGCCTTAGCATATCTTTGAGGAAAAGGTAACGGTGGTTTGTAAACTCTACAGGGAGATGAAGGTCGGGTTTCGGTGTTCTCTTTTGAAGGCTCACCCTCAAGGTCTTTCTCTCTCTCACTCCCATCAACTTTCTCACTAGGCTTCTCAACTTTTTTCTCAACCTCAACCCCCCCATGTGTAACACCCCAACTTTTAACCACAAGATTAAACCACTAATAATGATCCCAAACCTGTGATTAGCGCAACGGTACACTTAAGCTAGAGTATTACCGCCGTCCCCACTCGGGACAAGGCAACACAACCACCAAAAAGACTTCAAAACCACAAGGAAAAGATAAGCTTAACTCCAACATAAGCTAACTTATAATACAACTTATACAACACTTAAACTAGGTACATAATCATATAAATAGAAAGGTTCCACAACTTCTTCAATTTCCTGAACGCCCTTGCCTATTTGCAAAAGAGATTAGAGTCTACCTTGCATGGGTCGGATTACTTCTGACTGGATTTACCCTTGCCTTGGGAGCTCGAACCTCCTAAAACAAAACATTTAAAACAGGCGCAAAAAGGTGAGTGGGGAAACACTCAGTACACAAACCTCCAACACGTCAAACCGTTCGAAAACGGTTTTCGATGCCGACATTTAAAATCATTTTGAAAACGGGAATGGGGCTAAATAAACATTAAAAAGGATTTGACAGAGATGCAAACATATAAAAGTGAACATGGTATATATATATATATATATATATATATATATATATATATATATATATATATATATATATATATATATATATATATATATATATAAATAGAGTGGTATCCCTTACGATGCAGTGCAAAGCACCTAACACGCCACGCCCCAAACCGATCCGAGTTTGGGTGGGTGATCTATCTTGATCGGACATCGCAGTGCAGTACTGATCAGGAGCACCCTATAGATGAATAAAGGCTAGCACTACACGACTAGCTAGAATGATACTAATAAGGCGGGACCACCTTTGAAAATATTATTGTATAACATATATCACGATATAAAATTGAATGAATAAGCATCGAAACGTGCTTGAATGATAAAAGTTGGACAATTTGCGTACCTTGAATCAGTGCGATGTTAGGCGGTGCGTCTCGGCCTTGGGATGGCTTGGGCGGCTTGGGAACTAAGATAAGAAAAGCATAGAATGGAGAACCAAATAAAGTTCTTAGTGAGTTTCAAAAAGTTAAGTAAAATAAGAACTAAGAATGAAATAACTTAAAGAGAAAATTTCAGGTTTTTAAGGAATAAAGTTTTTAGCATAACTCGGGCTAGGAAACTCGGAATTAAGCAAACGAGTACTTCTCGGAATAGGGAAAATCATGATCTACAGCTTTGTCAACATGACCGAGGTCTAAAAATGAAGGTAAGGGCCTGAAAAATAGCCCGGACAGAAGCTGAAGCTGGAATTTGGAAATTAAAAACCTTCGGTTTGATTTCTTGAATGAACTCATAAAGAGGCTTGAACAAGAACGAAAGGCAATTTAATATGCGAAAAGGCTTAAAGTAATTATATTGATGGAGAATAGAAATTAAGGAAACGAGAGGCTAGAATAAAGATTACGGAGCGCCTTGGGTTTAATTTGGTATGTCGCTAAGCGACGAAGAAAACTTATAGAGATAGATTGATGAGCTTTGGAAGTGTTTGAAGGATGAATTGGATTTAAGAATTGGTGAAGGACTAACTCCTAGGATCATTAGACCTCAAAGAGCTCTTGTGCTATTGAAACAATCCGCAACCCAATCTAAGATTGATTATCACTATATGATTTAAACTTTAAAACTTGATCATAAAAATCTTAACTTTGATAAATGACCTTAACCTTTAAAAGATAGCATTTCCAACTTAGGGAAACACTCCTTGGATGTCCTAATTTTGATCAAAGAATCTCCAATACAAAGAATCCCTTAAATGATTGACATTGGATCACAAAATCCCAATTTCTTACTAAATTTTCTGGGCAGAACCTCTATGGACAACCCTGATTCGTGGCCCTATAACTCTCACTCCCAATATCAGATGTCTACAAACCATATCTTTCCGGAAATCTTGCAACGTGGCCTAAAACTTTCATGTTTACCCCAGAAACTAATAAAGTCTCCAAGTGGACGAAAATCTGCTCTCAAGTCACTGACTCAGAAAACGTAATTAATTTCGTGTCGTCACAGTTTTGGCCATAACTCGGTCTATACATGTCGGAAACTTGAAATTCCAAAGCCTATAGTTAGCTAACACCTTGGATTATCATATGGAGTAAAAATCTGGGCTAAAAACATACTCTAAATTCTCTGTAAAAATCAGATTCCCAAACAGAACCTTAATGCTCCTTACTCTCATTTCTAATGTTTGTTGAAGCTCCTAAATCATACCAATTCACAACCAAACCTCAAATTAGCTAACTTTCATCATATTTCCAGAAACAAACACTCAAAACTTATTCAAATACAGCCATAAACTTCACATGCAACCATAGATTACAACAAGCTACTAGAACAACATTCAAACTAGCACCTTCTTCATGAAAACTCTCTAATTTACAACACTAAAGCATGAGAGCACTTGCTTAACATGAATAATACTCATAATCAGTCCCTAGACTCACTGTTTCTTCAATAAACCCACATGCATAAAGAGGAAAAACATTATTCAACATAACTTCAACCAAAGCACCTCAAGAACAACTTAAAACTCACATGCATTCAACCCAAACTCAAACCCTAACTTAGCAATTACAATCACAACTTTGAATTCATGCTAAAGGAGTATAAAAGAGATAGAATTTGCAAGAATAACATAAAAAGAACATGAATTTAGATTAGGGTTTAATTGGATTCGAATTGGTGGTTTGAGAGATTACCTTTGGGGAAGAAAATTGATGAAAACACAAGAGAGGGGAAGGAGTGGCCGGCGGCCACCCTTGGACGGTGGTGGAGGCCGGCGCCGATGCCCGGAAAACGCAGCAAAGGGGGGGGGCTGGCTCGGCAGTGAGGAAGAGGGAAGAGGGAGGAGGAGTGTGGGGGGTGTTTGAGAATTAGAAAGTGTAAAATGACCCCCTACCCCCTTCTAACTTAATATATAACCCAACTAAATTAATTAGGACAACAATTAGAGCTTAATGACATTAGAAACATCAAGTAATAAAATAAAATAAGTGTAAGTACACTAGATTGAAATAATTAGTTTGTATTAAATAAAATTAATCGATAACAAATCGGTACAATAAATTGGAACCTTAAATTAAAGAGAAATTAAATAGGTAAAATATAAGTATTACTTGTAACTAATTAAAAAGAGTACAACCTAAATAAATTAAGGTTTGGATAATAAAATACAAACGTTAAGGAGTAAAATAATTAAACCCCTTTTTGGTTAAGGAAATAACGTAACCAATAAAACCCGAAATAGTTTAACTTAACGGGTGAATTAAGTAACTCAAAGATTTTTAAAACGATAACTCGACACCCTTTTGCCATCTCCTGCTCGAGACTTGTCACCGCTACATAAATAAATTAAATAAAATCGAAAAAAATTAGAACGCAATTTAGATAATTACTACAATTAGTACATTAATTAATACAGTTTTAGGGCGGGTTGTTACACCATGCTTAGCATTTGGCATGCTAGGTCCCTCATATTGTGTCCCACTCCTCAAAATAATGGAATTGCATTGGGCATTAGGGTTGGGAATGGGTTGTCCGGGAAGTGATCCCGGAGTGGAGGTACTAGCTTGAATAGCAATTTGGTTCTCAAGCATTCGATTGTGGGTGCTCATAAGGTCAACTTTCGTAGCTAAAGCCTTAATCACCTCATCTTGTCTCTGTTGATGCTCGAGTGGCTGTTGTTGGTGTTGTTGTTGAGACAACATTAAAGCTTGTATCATGGCCTCTAGGTTAGGCTTTTGGGGAGCTTGTGGTGGAGGTACTTGGGTTTGTCTTTGCCCTTGGGGTGGACCCATTTGGTTATTGGTCCGGTAAGAAAAGTTCGGGTGGAACCTAAGACCGGGGTTGTAAGTATTGGAAAAAGGGTCAAAGTTTGGCCTATTGGAAGGGTTACCAACATAGTTAACCACTTCGGTCGATTCATTGCTAGCCAACCCACTAGGACAATTCAAGGTCTCATGCTCATATGATTGATACGACGCACATGGTTGGGGAGGGGGAGCATTTACATTCAACATATCCATCTTTTTAGTCATGGCATCCAATTTAGCATTCAACATAGAAATAGCATCAACATCATACTTACCTTCCGTCCTCTTGGAACGGGGCTTTGACCATTGGTAGCTATTGATCGCCATTTCCTCAATCAAAGTTTGAAGTTCCGCCACTGTTTTGGACATGATGTTGCCTCCCGCCGCCGCCAAGATATTGGCCCTCAAGTTGTCATCCACCCCGTTGCAGAAAGCTTGTATCGGGACCCATGGTTCGAAACCATGGTGGGGGCATTGACGTAAGAGGTCCTTGAACCTCTCCCATGCTTCATAGAGGGACTCATCCGGCTCTTGGAAAAATGTTAAAATTTGATTCCGAAGGCTCGTCAACTTGCTAGGAGGAAAGTACTTCGTCAAGAATACGATAGCAAGTTGGTCAACAGTGGTGATGGCGGAGCTTGACGGAAGAGAGTCCAACCACTCCCACGCCTTCCCTTCAAGTGAGAAGGGGAACAATCGCAGCTTGATTGCATCGGGCGTTGCACCATTTGCCTTAAATGTCTCACATGCTTGGTTGAAGAGGCGAAGGTGCCAGTTGGGATCTTCATTGGGAAGGCCATAGAATGGGTTGGCCTTCACCAAATTGATGAGTGAACTCCTCAGCTCGCAATCATTAGCGGCCACATTTGGAGGATTTATGGTGGAAGGTTGATTTGTGACATTGGGCATCACATAAGAGCCAAGCGTGACTCTAGGCTCGCCGCCACCGCCAGACATGGCGTTCTTTCGCTTGGAGTTTTCTTCTTGCTTTCTCTGGGCGTGCTCTAACTTTTGCTTCTTCCGCCTGGAGCGAAAGGTTCTTTCGATTTCTGGATCAAACTCAAAGAGTGGAGCTTTTCGCATGCACGTATAGTAAACCTGGCAAGACAAAACCCAAAAACCAAGGAAAATCAAAACAGAAAATAAATGACTTAGGCAACCTGAGGGTATTCGTTCAATGGCTGGCTAGGGACAAAGTCCCCGGCAACGGCGCCAAAAACTTGATAGGCCGCAAGTGCACGGGTGAAATTGTAGCATGAATCAAGGTCGTTCCCACATGGACCTTTCCTTTCAACGCACTGAACTAGCCTCCTAGTTGATTGCTAAGTCGATCGAGTTTTTGTTTGAAACAATCTAATTATATTTCTATTCACTACTAAAGACTAACAAACAAATATGCAAACAATTTACTTGGATTTATCAATAAGAAAAAGACGTTCAGGGGATAAAACCTAAGTCACTCTATGAATTAAACAAGTGGATTTGAACATGTATGTCACTAATTATTCCGTAGCGAGCTTTTGGAAATGAAACGGATTACTTAGCAAAATTAATCACCTACTGTCATGGTTATTTCAATTTTAAGTAAGTTAAAGATCAAATTATCCAATGACCCCTAATTATAAAGTCTTCTATGTCTAGTTCACTTCATAACTAGTTTAATCCTAAGGGTTCCGATTATCGAATTTCTCCGTTCGGTACTTCACTCAACAATCTAATTCCATATTCTTGATGGCCAGTCAAAAACAATGACATACATAACCAAAGGTTAAAGAAAATGCATTCAAACTAGATTAACAAACTTGTTCAATCCAACAAAACTCAATCCATAAGAGAAACTAATAAGGATTTATCCCCTAAACTTATGAAAACTACTCACTACTCATGTTCGATTCACTAAACACATGAAATTCTATACTGAAATGCATGAAAATCTAAAGAAAGAGGAATAAACCAAGTTGGATTTCAATCCTTTCTTGAATGTTGATCCGCGGGGACTTTTGCTCCTCCACTTCTCTCCAATTCTTGAGAATCGATCTTCCAAAACTCAACCAATCACTCTCTCTTCACAGTGGATGAATGTTGATGGAAATATGGATGATAGGATAGATGAATATGATGATGAGGATGATGATGGATGCCAATCAATACAGTCGGATAACAATTATATAACATTAAAATGAAGCCGAAACGTCATTTCCGCATTAAACAAGGTCAACACGGGTGATCCCAGGTCAACACGGACCGTGCTGCCTTCAACACGACCCGTGTTTCCTGGACACGGACCGTGTTGGTCACTGTAACCTTTTTCTGGAGGCTGAAACGGGTCGTTTTGGGTCTTGTCTCGCCCGTGTTGATTGCAGGCGGCATCCAATGCCTTTTTGGGCCAATGTTTGGGCCTTGGGGTGGATCTCTCTCTTGATTTGTGATCTACTTGGACTCCTTGGACTTGGTTTTGAGCTTGATTTCTTCACTTTAACATCAATTTCCTACAAAACTATACCAAACTCCAACCAAACATAAAATAGAGAATTCGAGTATAAAAATAATACATTCATATCAATAATCACTCAAATTAACTCTAAATAACCCAAGATCACATATATATATAAAATACACTTATCAATACCTTGAGCACACATATCGACAGCTGAAGCTTCAGTGAGGCGATCCTTGCATTCAAGACTAAGAGCCCTCCAACGATTGATATAGTCAAGTACTGGTTCGCCCTCCCATTGTTTGGTGTTTGTCAACTCTGTCATGCTGACGACCCGTTGAGCGTAGTGGAACTTGTTGAGAAACTCTTGCTCCATTTCTTCCCAACTGTTGATAGATTCGGGCTCTAAATCCGTATACTAGTCGAATGCGATCCCCTTCAGAGAGCGGACGAATTGCTTCACTAGCCAATCTCCTTCCATGCCAGCATTACTACAAGTCTCGATGAAATGTGCAATGTGTTGCTTAGGGTTACCCTTTCCATCAAACTGGTTAAACTTCGGGGGTTGATATCCTCGTGGCATTCGAAGGGCGTTGATCCTCTTTGTGTATGGCTTCATGTATAAGTAAGTCTTGTTTGATCCCTCTCTTAGTTGAGCCCCCACTGCATTTGCCACTAAGTTTTGAATCTGCTCCACAGTCAGTGATTCTGAAGATGAGTTACTCTTCTTATCTTCCCCATCGCCATCACCTTTGGAAGACTCTTTGTCAGATTCCTCTTTATCAGAATCTTCATCGGAGTCTTGGTACGGGCGCTTCTTTATCTTCTTCATCAGCTTTGTGATCTGCTCACTTTGTTCGCTGATCTTCTTGTCTTTCTCTTCACTTTCCCTGGCGAGCCTGTTTAGCATAGCCTCAAGTTGAGCAATCTTTTCTTCCATGTTGACAGGCATCACGTCACTTGAATCGAAGGTTGACTTCTTGGAGAAAGAGATGAGAGGCAGAGAGGTCCCATCGAGCGTGCTAAATTTGTAAACAAAAATTTCGAGCCTGAAATAAATAAAGACAAGAAATATGAGAAACAAATTAATTTGTATTAATATTTAAATGTAAGCGGGTACAATCTTTTGTATTAAATACAATAAAGTAGTCCTCTGATTCGATCTCCTGAAATTTGGGTGAGCCGAGGGCGCAGATGCTTGATCTCGATCTCAAATGCAGGTCTAGCTGAAGAACTTTTGTAGCAGTTCTTGAGCTGAAGGTCTTGAACGTTGATCCTTACTTGATAGTTGAAGGTCTTGAGCAGTAGTTCTTCAGGTTCTTGGATGCGAGGGCTTGAGTGCTTGATCTCAATCGATGAACCAAACGAAGAAGATGACTGCAGTCTTTGATGTGAAGAACAGAAGCTGTCGAACTAGCAGACGTTGGTCCTTGGCGATTGGTAGCTGGAGGTCGCTTGTAGTTCGAAGTTCTAAAGGCTTTGCAGGTCTTGGTGAAGAACTCTGAAACAGTTCTTGATCTTGATGTCGTAGAGGCTTAGGGACTCAATCTTGAGCTTTTGCAGACTTCGATCCTTGGCGCTTGGTAGCAGGAAGCCGCTAGCAGTTTGATCTCCTGAGCCTCTGGAGTGCAGAATGTCGAATGTCGCCGGGGGTAGACTGCAGAGTGTTTTAAAAATGAGGGAAAGGACCCTTATTTATAGACTCTGGAGGGCTAGGGTTGCCTAGGGTTTGAGTCGGCTTTGGGCTTGGGCCCAAATTAATTAATTATCCTTTTATTTAAAATAAAGAAATAATTACTGTTTTCTGCATCATAAATGACACGCGTCACGATGGTGTATTGGTCATGATATATTTCCATTTAAAATTTAATTAAATGGACCGCCATAATTAATTTTACACGTGATGGATAATTGGCCAAATAAATTTAATTTATTTTCCACGTGTCATTTTTTAATTGGTCGACAAATTTGTGCCTCCTACAACGTCAACAAAGTCCTGTCAATGCAAATTTGTTATTATAGCGTGGACTCTAACGAGAGAATTGTGGTGCGTCTATGTGTGTGAGGGAGAAAGGGGGAAACACAAACATCAGTTCATCGTCTACAAGGAGGGGTACCGGCGTGGACATCCTTTATGATATGAAAGAACATGTCCGGGAAATGACAAACAACGGATGTACTCCTGCTACGACAAACACATCACTCAAGCAGAATTTCCTAGATTGTAATGTCAATTAATATCAGGCAGATTTACAACGAGAGGTAAAAAATGTGGAGTGATGACATTGTAACGCCCCACATTCACACTCATCATATTATAATTAAACATCTCATAACCCAATGATTAACGAAATGGAAATTAGAATCCAAAGGCATTACCGCCGTCCAAAACAAAGGACCAGGCTAACAACCCAAATTCCAAAACAAAGACACCAAATACGACAAAACATTCCCAAAGACGAATTTGAACATTGTACAAATCATAAATGTAACATGCAGACTTAGGATCAACATATTTTATATCGAAAATAAAATATTACAACCAACACCTGAGGTTCATATACATCCAAGGTTCACATACATCAAACTATATCAAACATGTACATAAAAAATATGCGAAAAATGACTCGGAGGCACCCATTAATATTTAGGGTAACTATTTTTCGATATCCCAACTTTCAAAACTCAATTTGAGGTACCCTTAATTTTTGGGTTAGTAATTATTTGGTGCTTTTCTCACTCTTCCTATGTTAGATTTTGCATTATGTGTATCCATTTATCATGAATTTCGACTCACGAGCTTTATCTATTAGTCACTAGCAAGACTTGCTGAGTTTCTTAAATATTTTAGCTCAATGGCTCCAAGAGATATTGAATCTACCCAACATTTCAATCAATGCACATGTCGCTTCAAATGTTCTCTAAGAAGAAAAACATATTGTTCATTTGATTAGATTAGAGTTTTAGACTAGGTCTTTGTATAAAGTGTTGTTAGTTTCTGATTGAGTATTTATACCAAGTTTTGTACAATAATATATATTGTGTACATGTTTTACTTAAAACCAGTATAAATTGTCTACAAGGATTACTAAAAACCTAATTATATAAGTCTTATATAAATCAAGGGTCGCAATGACATTTGATTCATCATTTAATGACATAAGCTATAATATCAAAAAAAGCCTTTAGCGGTATTAATTGAACCAAATCCTAGTAAACACTATAGTGGCTTTTATAATGTCACCCAAGCTAAAAATAAATGTCACTAGAGGCTTGATTTAAGTGACTCGATATAATTTTCCAAAAACACTTCTCCTTTGGACTAAAAAGGAGGAGCAAAGTGAGATACACTATTTCCTCATCCTTAGGTTAGCTTCTTAAAGACTTATGTCCTGGTTAAGAGAAGGGTTAAAAAGGGTTTTGGGGGGGGGGGGGGAGTAATTAAGGAGGGTGCCTACTCCTTACCCCTGCTTGGGAATGGAGTAAGAGGGGGTAAGGGGGAGTAAGGGAGAATGAGATTTACCCTCCTTTACTCCTTTAACTTTTATTTTTCTTACAGTTCAATTTGGGGTGTAAGGAAGAGTTTATGACATTATAACATACATAATACATAAATTGATAATTTTACCTTTCCATTTCTCTATGTCATGCTGCAAGATCTTTCTCTCTCTCTCTCTCTCACACACACACACACACACACACACACACACACACACACACACACACATATCTCTCTCTCTCTCTCTCTCGCGCGCGCACACACACACACACACACACATCTCTATCTCTCTCGCGCGCGCACACACACACACATATCTTTCTCTTTCCTCATCTCTCTTTCTCTCTCGCACACACACACATCTCTCTCTCTCTCTCATCTCTCTCTTTGTCTTACACACACACACACACACACACATCTCTCTCTCTCTCTCTCTCTCTCTCACACACACACACACACACACACACACACGCACACTATAGAAAGAGCGATAAAGAGAGGTGTGTGTGTGTGTGTGTGTGTGTGTGTGTGTGAGAGAGAGAGAGAGAGAGGGGGGAGGGTGGGGACCGGGGGGAGTGGGGGTAGAGAAATAATGGGGAGAGGGGGGGAGTGGGTAGAGAGAGAATGGGTATAGAGCTAATGTATGAGTGTCATTGTATTACATATAATATGAAAGGACAAATATATCTATTAAAAACTTACTCTTAGGAACTCTCTCAATTGTTCTCCCAAGCAGGGGTAACTAGTTTAACTTTAAAAATACTTCCATATCCTCAACCTCCTTTACTTTTATTAATTCATACCCTCATTTTTAACTATCCTCCCAAACAGACCTTCAAAATTCTTTGAAATGCAATAACTTGAATTTGGAGTGAGGATGTCGACTTTAAGAGCCTTGTGGCTACTTTAAGGGTCCAAGTCTACTCAGTGATCCTTCAAACAAGCAAAACTTCTAGTCTCCATTTTATGACCAAAACAAATATTATTATGCAAAATAAGTATGTAGCTGACTCTCGTCCAACTGTAAATGATCGAAAATATAATATGTCGGTTGCATTACATGTGTTTCACTGTTTTTGTTTTGTTTTTCCTTGACCTTCACGATAATTTATGCCCTCGTAGCCTTTCACTCAATTGTGTAATGTGACATTCTCATTTTGAGAAATGGCATGAAATGGATTGAAAGTCTGTATACTGGTGATTAATTTAAATATTTAGAGAGTTGTCGATGTTGTAAATCAACCATAAATTTATGAAAACACTATCATGGCATAGTTAATACATTTTCCTACAAGCAACTTGAAGTAAAAACATGGAACATCAGTGAAATGTTTACATTAAAATTCTAGTATAACATTGAATCTTAAAGGAACATCATTTATCCAAGGATTACTCCAAAGCACAAGATGTATTATTTTGGTGAGATGAATTTAATTTGGCGAGGAATTGTATGAGCTCAAGGTGCAAAAGTGATGGGAGGTTGATCTTCAAAGTCCCACAACTCATCTACACTTTTGTATGGTCCATCTTTCTTGTTCACAAAGAGAATTTCGCCATCCAAAATTCGTTTCTACCACATAGAAAAGAAGAAATCAATTTAGTTAAACAATAGGAATTAATCAACTTTAATCTACTGAACTGAAAGAAATTAAGTGATAACAACCACGACATGGTTCAAAGTAAAAGGAGAAATGGAAGACTAGATATTGTTGTGACCTGTTGTTTGATGGTGGAAAGAGCATCAAAGTCTTGTTGAGGGATCTCCCATCCAAACACTTCAATGTTCTCCTTGATTCTGTCAGGATTTGTTGACTTAGGGATCACACTCGTCCCTCTTTGAAGTGCCCACTTCACAAGTATCTGTGCAGGAGTCTTGTTCAACTTCTTGGCTACTCTTACCACCACTGGATCATTCAACAACTCTCTCTTTCCCCCAGATCCCAGTGGTGAGTATGCCTGTTGGGTTTGATTACATTACTTTGGCATGTTTTGTGTGCTTGAATTGGCTGGATAAAAAGGAGAAGAAAATAGAGGTGAGTATCTTACAGTGACATGGATACCATGTTCCCAACAAGCATTTAGCATTTTCTCGTTCCTCCATCCTGGGTGCATTTCCATCTGCAGTTTCATGCAAAACATCGTTAAGAGTCTGTAATGAACAACACGTTCTCTTAAAAATGTTTGATCACAATATTGGTAGGGTCACATATACCTGGCAGACTGCGGGCTTAATGTGAGCGAAACTCAACAACCTAGTAAGCTTAGTGACAGTAAAATTGCAAATCCCAATGTCTCTAACGAATCCATCTGTAACAAGCCTCTCCATTTCCCTCCAAACTCCTTTCATGTCAAACTCTAACACATCCCCTGCTTTGGGTGGCCTGCTTGCTCCTTCTCGTAGCCGGAATGGCCAATGGATCTATAAAACCAATGAATTAGCTACTTACACATTTCATTCAATTATGATATCCAAGATATTTACTACTTTGAAAGAGGTCAAAAGTTGATGGTTTACAAGGTAAAGATCAAGGTAGTCAAGCTGAAGTAGTTTCAAGGTTCTTTCCAATGCAGGCCTCACCCTCTCTGGAGTTAAATCGGTGCACCTGCATGAAAAATACACCCAACTCATTCATTTCAATTTCTAATTCTCCTAATTTGGCAGATGTTTTATTAGAAAAAAAAAATACATGAGGGTAAGTTCACAAGGTTTAGTTAGGTAGAAATTTGGAACCATATTTTTGATGTAATGAAGAGCTCTTTCCTCTCAACACCCTGATGAATTGCAGCCTTGATGCCATCACCAACTTCCTTCTCAATCCCATACTCCCAAGCTGTATCAATGTGCCTGTAACCAGCCTGCAACACCACAACAAATTCAAGTTATTTTGATTTACTTAGTTGCTATGATATTTGATCTTTTTAATTGTTGGAGGAGATAAAAAATAAGCTCACAGATCATACCAAAAATAAAGTGTGCATTTATTTCAAAAATAAAACCCATTTTAATATTTTTGATAAACCAAAGCTCCTAAATTATGACTCAATACTAGGGGTAGCGGTTCCGAGTATCCTCACATAAAATTAGGAATCTTACCCTTACCTTTACCCTTACCCATTTGTCCGGTTTCTAAATTTTAGGAACCTTACCCTTACCCGTTTAAATTGTTCCTAAATTTTAAGAACCTTATCCTTACTCGCGGTTTCGGTTCCGGAGTATAATTGTTGATATATAAGAAATTTATCAATCAAAAGTAATATTAGAAATTGTGATAGTCTACTAATTGACAATTAATATGGAACAGGAGAGTATCATGGTAATCCCAAAATTTAAATATTGAATTGTAGTAGTTCAAACTATCATATATTGACTTGTAGTATTCTACTATCATATATTGAATTGTAGTAATCCGAACTATTGCATATTACATCGTAAATCTGGTGACGGTGTACTGAAATCCGAAAGTTCAATAGTTCAGCTTTCAGTAATATAATCCTATTCTTTTTTTTTTTACCATTATATATCCAAACCCTTATAATGTGACTTACTAGTACTGCATTTCAATTTTCCAAACATATATATATATATATATGGAAGAACCATGTAAACTTGATCCCATTAAAGCTGGTAGGCAACGTCATTTCAAATTTATATTATTTGGTAACTTTATTTTTTAGGGGAAAAGGCGTGAGTTAAACAAACCATGTGTGAGCTTCACAAAATTATCCTTTCCAAATTCAAAATCCTCCAAAGGACAAAACCAAAGCCAAATATAAATATAAAGTTGAAGCTCGAAAAATTCCCCCCATTTTCAAAAAAAGGCAAACTTCAATTTTTAGATGGTTACATAATATTCTTTATGTAATTAAAATAGGAAAAATTCAAGCTCTACAAAATTATATATTCCAAATCTCATGTTGGTCAAATGGACTAAGTTTAAGCCAAATTAAAAAAGAAAAACTCGATAATTTTTCCTTTTAATTTTTGTGGAAATTATAGACTCAAAACGGGTCTAGAACTATATCGATTTGAGCTCAATAAGAGCATATAGGAAGCTTATAAATAAATAATGCTTATGGATGCAATCGACAAGTCATACTAAATTATTCAACCTCATGAAGGACAAGGTCATAAAAATAATAGAACGACTATAATATAAACTTGGCCAAAATTTTGTAACAAATTTAAACGAGTATTTTAGCTATCTAATTAGTTTAAACAAATAGTAAAAGTAAAAAGGGTTCCAAAATAATTATTATTTTAACCAAAATTAAATCCAAATAAATATTAAAGTTTTGCTAATAAACTACGTTGAGTTTGCTCCCATTGAATACGTACGTAGAGAGCTCACATCAAATAGTGAGTACAACCCAATTTTCGAATTAAATTAAAACGTCCCCTAACCCGTCCATGAAGAATGTGTATGGATAGTACCATTTGAGAAGGTGTCTATTAGACCACTATCTAATGCAATTAGGTTATGGGCCGAACGAATACAAAGTAATGGCAACTAAAAAGAAAACATAATTAAGGAAGGAAATTAAACAAAACTACTCGGAACCAAAAGGTGGTCTCCTAAAAGGGACATATCTAAAAGGATTCATTCATTTAAATAACGTCGTAGTCTGAAGAAAATAGTAAACCAATGCATTACAAAAATATATATGGTAAACCAATGCATTGCAGAAAGGGTACCTCAACAATGGCAGTTTCAACAGAGTACCTAGCTTGAGGGCCAGATTTCCAAGTACCCAAACCAACAGCTGGGATGAAATGGCTAGTCATGAGCCTGAAATACTCCATCTTCTCTCCTTCTGGGGTGAATGTTGCTCGAAACATTTTTGGTCTCCAAATCCACTCACTCAAACTTATTGGCTATGCTTTTGGTTTGCTTATATTATATTTGCACGACCGCTACACAATAAATTACTTGTTCATCCCAACTAAAGGTATATATAATTCAATTACTTGCCACGTTAGTCCCCTCTTTTGAAATGCCTGTTACTTTATTCTTGTTGATTTGAAAAATTGTAATTAAAGGCTTCTTTTAGTGAGTACTAGATGGGACACTTCTTGAAGCTACTTAACCATCTCCAGAAACAACAAAGGCTATAGGCTCTTGAAACGTCTAGCTACCTCTTCTATTTCAAGTTTCATGTTCCAACCTGGTATGTTCCTCAATCCTCATGCATAAGCGCGCCTTTCCTCCAATAATAGAAACTTCATGTCTTCAGTTATCACTTCTCAGTATATATGTGACTATTACATACATCGACACATGTTTTCAATTTGTACAACGATAATACACATTTTGGGGTATTGGATAATAATAATAATACCAATAATTTTATTGGATACTGGTAGCACCAACTATACACCTATTTTTCAGCAATAGAACAAAATCGAGTTGGCATATATTTGACTTGACGAAAAGACAACGCACCGCCCAATTGTCTGAGTTGGAGGCTGAAGCAAGTGGAAAAAAGGTTGGTTGTCACTTTTTTTTTGCCAATTAAGCAGTGTTAACCAATTTTGCTAAAAAAACAATTAATTTTTTTATTTTTACATTGTTGTTTTGCTAAGTTGATTAATGTTACTTAGGCCCTGTTCGGTAGAACTAGCGGTTTATATAGTGGATAGCTGTTTGAGTAGCGGATAACTTTTATATGTTGGCTGTTAGCGGATAACTGTTTAACTGAACTTTTTAGAACAAGTGTTAGGTACAATTAGTAATTTCACTGTATGGTGCAAGTAAAATGACAAAAAAGCTCAAACTACAACTATTATTATTATTATTATTATTATTATTATTATTATTATTATTATTATTATTATTATTATTATTACCATTACTACTATCATTATCATTAATCATTATGATTGTTATTATCATTATCATTATTATTATTATTATTATTATTATTGTTGTTGTTGTTGTTATCATTATTATTATTATTATTATTATTATAAATCAAATATTGAATAACTACATTTACACCAACAACCCAAAAAGTCTATCCTAGGGGTGTCCACGAACACCGTTACCTAAAAATTTTTTGTGATTCTCTAATATTATTCGGAAAAAATTTTCTTAATTGGAACAAGTGGATACGGTAAAAAAAAGTCTCAAAAAACATAATAGGGATGTTCAATATAGCAACAACCCAAAAACCCTAAAATAATTAATTACTCCCTCCGTCCCAAATAAATTGTCCAAGTTTGACTAATTAGGTCAAAAATTTTACCTAAAGAATATATTATTAGTGTTGCTAAGATAAAACGTGAAAAAATAGTGGTCAAAGTATTGTATCGATCGAGGACTGTAAAAAAGTAAACTGGACAAATTAATTGGGATGGAGGGCATACCAAATCATTTTTTTATAAACAAAAAGTGTAAGTCAATGGATTGGATAATTGGGTATCAGTATAAGTTTAAGATATAAACATCTAGTTAATGTGAAATTTCAATTTATTTAGTGGGTATATTTATACAATAATGTGAAATTTCGTTAAGCTTGTGAATATGTCATTTAATATTTATTTTTATATTTATTGTTATTTATTTATATTTTATTATTTTATTTTTCAAAAACGCTTATTTAATAACAAGTATATCGGACACCCCTAAGTTGGATATTTGGATTCGTCAGTATAATTAAATACCAAATTAGGTAAAAAATATTCTATAAAAAAATTGATAAAGTAGGAATGATTGACAAAGGTGTTTCCATTAAAAAAATGATTGACAAAGATGAACATTAAGCAAAGTGTCAGATTCATTGAAAGCAAAAATCACACGGGTTATTAGTGGAAGATTAAATGGCAAACGCTAACAGCTAGGTGAAACGCTACTCAGAGTAACGTTTAGAAAAAGTAAGGTAAAACGCTAATTATTAATATCATCCGCTAATTTACCGAACAGATAAAATTGGACAAGATATAGTTTTGACTAGTTAAAACTCTAAATACTATGTAAAACGCTACTGCCGAACAGGGCCTTAGTTGGCCTAAAAATGCGGTCGTTAATGTTTTTCCAACTTGCTCTAGCCTCTAGTTTAAACAATTAGGCAATGCATAATCATCTTTCTAATAAGTCAAACACCTACCAAGTGATGTACTATTGCTGTAAAATAAGTCTATAGTTGATACTACTAATGTTCAACATAATTAATTGTTGGTATTGTTATTGGCCAACATCCCCAAAATTCATATTTTTGTTGTCCAATAATCCTTTTTTCAACTGTTCAAAACTCAAATAGGCTTGAGAGTTTGCAATATAGGTTGCTAAAATCATCATAATATATTAGCTCACGACTAAAATATAAAAACATTGGAGATCATGAATACACAACGTTATAAATAAAACAACACAACAAGATTAATCATATTCCCTCATCTTTGTATCTTTTTTCCATTTCTTTTTAAAATTATTCATAATTGTCTTTGATGGTCACGAACATAGCCCAAGTCGCGGCCAATTTTCACAGATATTTACACATTTTCATCCAAGTTACGCTACAAGAAAATCGCAAGAGGGCGTCAAATTTTTAAATAAAGGACGTCGAAAAAAAATTTGTCGTATTTTATCAGTTATATGACGACAAAATAGTTTTGACGTTTTATAAGCACACATTGTGCGTCAAATTTTGGTTTTGACGCCTTCTCATGCAATAGGACGTCAAAATTTTGAATCTGACGTTGTTCGGGACTGGACGTCAGTTTTATTAAACGTCGTACTGGCCTATTACAAGCGCCAAATGAAATTTTCGTGGGAAAATTTTTCCCACCACACTTCAGCGAAATTTTCATTTTTCCACCCTAATTTTCATCCTACCGCCCCCACTATTATTCTACCCCACCCCCCAACTATTTTCACCTCACCTGCCCCCTTCACCGAAAAGGCAAAAACCTCAACCCCGAGTTTCTCAGAAATGGCTGAAAAGATGCCCTAATCACCTTCTCATTTTCTTCTCCACTACAAGAGTTTGATCCAGTAGCTACATTTATTTTGAAGGAATTCTACATGTAAAGGTGTAGCTGTAAAACAATGCCTACACTTTCTCCACCGGTAGGAATTTTGGCCGTGACTAAATTTAGCTACATGTTAATCAATGTAGCTAATTTAGGTACATTTATTAGGTGTAGAAATTCTATGCCTAATAGATACATGCTATAGGTGTAGCCATTTTAATATATAGGTTGCCGAGGGTTGGGGAGTCCCAAGGCAGTTGCATCGCTCCGACATCTGGTTCGGAAATACTCCCCAGAAGTTCTTTTCATCATGGAAACAAAACGATCTACAAGACAGATGGAGTTGGTACGCAGAAGATGTGGTATGGCCGCTGGTCTAGCGGTACCAGCAAGGGGAAGAGCGGGCAGATTGGCTCTGTTATGGAAGGATGATATTGAGGTAACAATCAAAACTTATTTGGACCATCACATAGACGCGGAGATAGAAGCTGAAGGGAAGGTTTTTAGAAGCACTGGTTTTTATGGATGGCCGGAAAGAAGCAAGAAAAAGAACTCATGGGAACTCATCAATTTCCTTGGTTCTTTGAACGACAAAGCCTGGTTGATATACGGGGATTTTAATCAAGTTTGCTTCCCTTCTGAAAAAAGTGGAGGCAAAGACTTTGATTTCGAGGGTGCGGCTGAAATGATCAAGACAATGGATACCTAGAATCTTCAAGATTTGGGATACCACGGTTATCCATATACGTGGAGTAATAGAAGGGAGGAGGAGCATCATATTGAGGAACGGATTGACCGTTTTTTGGGTAGTGAGGCATGGCGAGATTTGTTGCCAGATTCCGGAGTTGAACACATTTTTTGGGGTGAGTCAGATCACTTTCCCATCCTTTTGGACACGAATCGAGTGTCACAATGCAGAAGGCAGAGATCGTGGGCAAAAAGCTTCGAGGCAATGTGGACAGAAGAAGAGGAATTTGCAGAAGTGGTTAAGGAGAAGTGGGATGATACAGCTGAGATGCCCCGCCTAAATGATAGACTCATGATTTGTGGGAAAGCCTTTGCGGAGTGGGGACAGCACAAATTTAGGGGCATGGAAGGAAGGATTTCAGAGTTGAGGAAGAAGTTCCAACTCCTTCAGCAGTCGGCTCCTACGACTTAAAATTTAGAATTGATGAGAGCAACAGAAATTCAATTGGGTAAATTGGAAGCAACAAAAGAGACTTATTGGGCACAGAGGGCTCATCATCATGCACTAAAAGATGGTGACAGAAATACGGCCTATTTCCATGCCAGAGTGAAGCAAAGGAGGAAGAAGAATACGATCAGGAGGATAATTGACTCAGAAGGAGTTTGCCATACAAAAAAGAAAGACATTCAGCAGACAGTTGTGGATTATTACCAAGATATGTTCACCTCGAACAAACCGGTGCTCGAAGGTAAAATCTTTCCTGAAATTCATGGTAGAATCAGTGGGGAAATGAAAGAAAGCCTGAACAGAGGTTTTTCGATGGAAGAGGTGGTGCAGGCTTTAAAGCAAATGGGGGCTCTAAAGGCACCCGGTCCGGATGGTTTTTGTGCATTCTTCTACCAAAAATACTGGGATGTGATAGGAAGAGATGTGGGAAAAGTAGTGTTGCAGGTTCTGAATGGGGGAGCGATGCCGGATAACTTTAATCACACCCTCATCTCTCTTATTCCGAAAGTGAAGGATCCGGAACGTCTAAAAGACTTGCGACCCATTGCATTGTGTAACGTGGTGTATAAACTCATTTCAAAAGTGGTTGCTAATAGGATCAAGACTGTTTTAAAAGTAGTTGTCGATGAACGTCAGTCGGCCTTTGTCCCGGGTCGACTTATCTCGGACAACACCTTAATGGCTTTCGAGGTATTCTACTATTTGAAGAAAAAGAAGAAGGGGAAGACAGGTTGGATGACAGTGAAGGTGGATATGAGCAAGGCCTATGACCGGGTCGAATGGGGGTTTTTGGAACTCATATTGAGGGAAATGGATTTTCCTCGCAAGATAATATCTGTAATTATGGAGTGTGTTCGATCGGTTTCATATTCTTTTTGTATTAATGGTGAAAGGGTCGGTTTTGTTAACCCGGAGAGAGGTTTAAGACAAGGCGACCCGCTCTCGCCTTATCTATTTTTGCTAGTGGCGGAGGGTCTCAATTCTCTCATCCATAGGGCAGTTTCAAGGAAAGATTGGAGTGGGGTCAGGATATGCAGGAATGCACCATCAATCTCGCATTTGCTATTTGCCGATGATAGCATTTTCGTTCTGAAAGCGAATGAAGCTGAAACTCAGGTGTTGGCACATACCCTCAAGGAGTACGAGATGCTGTCTGGTCAGCAAATTAACTTGGAAAAATCAGAGGTTTTTTTCAGTGCGAATGTGGGGGATAGTAAGAAAGAGGCAATCCTAGGCCAACTGGGTATGGTGGAAATGCAACCAAAGAAGAGATACTTAGGACAACCTCTGATTGTGGGGAGGTCAAAGAAAATAATATTTGAGGATCTTAAGAAAAAAATCTGGGCAAGAGTTCATGGCTGGAAGGAGAGCTTATTATCACAAGCGGGCCGCGAGATTCTCATTAAATCTGTTATTCAAGCAGTGCCGACTTATGCAATGAGCATCTTCAAACTGCCTCTCTCTTTCCATGAAGAGGTGCAAAGTATGGTTAGTAATTTTTGGTGGAGTGGTAAAACAGACCGTAGGAGAATTCACTGGCTGAGATGGAGCAAGATGTGCGATCGCAAAGGGAGTGGAGGGATGGGGTTTAGGTGTCTGAGTGATTTTAATCTTGCTCTATTGGCAAAACAAGCATATAGACTGTTGACAAATCATGACTCCCTTGTTAGCCAAATAATTAAAGCAAGATATCACCCTAGAAGTAGTATTCTGGAAGCGCAAAGGGGTTTTAATCCCAGCTATGTGTGGAGGAGTATCCTTGAGGGTAGAGACTTGCTATTGAAGGGCTTAGGGTGGAATGTTGGTAATGGCGAAAACATCAATGTATGGAGAGATAAGTGGGTGTCAGTTGATGGGAGTTATTTTGTAGGTGTTCCTAAAGTAGAGCAGGAGGACTGGAAGGTTAAAGATCTTTTGGGAGATGGAGAAACGAATGTATGGGATGAAAGAAAACTGAAAGATACCTTCCCAGATGAGGTGATAGCTGCAATCAAATCTCTCCCTATCCCCACCAGCAAAGTTGCAGACCAAGTGAAGTGGCTATATACCAAAAACGGAGATTATACGGTCAGAAGTGGGCACCATCTTGCGAGGAGGATGGCTGAGGCCTCCCCTTCACATAATCAAGGTATTGACCTATGGAAGTGTATTTGGAATTTACAGGTACATCCAAAAGTCAAGAATCTGCTATGGAGATTCGCGAAGAACATCCTTCCCACTTTATCCAACCTCTTTAAAAAACATAGTGTTGTCTCCAATAAATGTGCGATTTGCAGCTCGATGGAAGAAGACCAAAAACATGCCTTCTTTGGTTGCAAGTGGACGAAAGGGGTCTGGGACTGCTTGGGTTTGTCAGAGGTGAAATATATTCAAGGATCCTGTGGCAAGGAATGGATCTGGAATATGTTTTAGCAACTAAATGAAACCAAAGTGGAGCTATGTAGCTACGGCTTGTGGAGCATTTGGTGGGCTCGAAATGAAGATACAGCTAATGTCAAGCGAGTTGAACCGACCCTCGTTGCTGAGAAAGCTCTGAAAATCTACTGGGAATATAACCAAAAGACGATGAAGCAACAGGGAGGGACAAGTTTGAAGAGTAAAGAGAGTTGGGAGGGGGGAGAAATTCATAGCACTCACTTGAGCTGTGATGCAGCAGTTGATGTCCAAGGGAAGAGAGCAGCCATTGGCTGTGTAGCGAGAAGCGGAAAAGGTGATTTTTTATGGGCAGCTGTGAGAAGACTGGAGGGATCATGGCTGGCGGACGCTGCAGAGCTGAAGGCCATAGATCTGGCTTTTGATTTGAGCTGGGAGATGGAGGTGACCATGGGGTGATTGAGAGTGATGCTCAATCTATTGTTCGAGTACTCATGCAAAAAACCCTGGCAGATGTAATTTTGCACTGCTGGCCCAGGAAGTGCTGAACAAAAAGGAATTAAGCCAAGTCCGAGAACTGAAATGGATCAGAAGGTCTGCCAATATGGTTGCCCACCAACTTGTTACTTGGGCCTTGTATTCTGGACTGGACGAGGCCTTTTTTTACACTCCTCCACCTGTTTTGCTGGATGTAATTGTTGATACCAATTGAAATTGGAGCAATAAAAATATCTTCGTTGTGTTTTGCAAAAAAAAAATATATATATATATAGGTGTAGCCTTCATTGCAAACGCCAATTGAAATTAATTTGAATTCAAATTTATCTACACTCATCAAGTGTAGCTATTTATAGCTTTTTTATGTATTTATTTTACTTTTTACATTATTTTATTATATTTAATTTTTTTGCAATTATTATTATTATTATTATTATTATTATTATTATTATTATTATTATTATTATTATTAGAGAGAGATAGAGAGAGATTTTGAAAGAAACGCATCAAAATTAAGTTATCAATTATATTATTTCAAATTAACATTTTCATATTTACAAGCAATGGTTCACGATTACATTGCATAATGCTCCAAAAAAATGTTGGGAGACATTATCAAAATGTAAGCCTAGTTGATGCCAAAATAACATACTCCCTCCGTTCCATATTAACTGTCATAATTTTGACTTTCACGATCTCCAATATCACTCTTTGATTGATAATTTCTTGCATAATATGTTATTAACAATTGTAATATTATACTTGTATGATAGTATTTTTCGTTACGAATCTAATGATAGTAATTTTATATAGCAATTCATTGTATATATTGAGAAATTTATTGTCAAAATTTTTAGAGTTTGATTGCACAATTTCCAAAGACGACAGTTAATATGGAACGGAGGGAGTATTAAATAATTATGATACTTCAATTGTACCAAAAAATTTCCTATTAAAAATACAACATTGTCATCTAGTTTCCATAGTCTAAACACGCAGTATACTTTCTTCCATAGTTCGCTTAGACATTGCCTTCACGTTCATATGCTCCTTTTCTATCGTTCAAGGCGTTATTTATGAAGAACCTGAAAAGAGGGGAAAAGGGAGCAAACATTAGAACACACTTTGGAAGAAACTTCTCTTAAGCAACAAGTAGTCCAGACCCCTCACCATCCGAATTACCTTCAAGTGCTTCAACATATCCACAAAAACTAAAGCGTTGGCATATTAGATCTCATCCTCATTCAACAAGCTCCAGTTGTCTTTCTCCCGATGGCCTTCATGCTCCAGTTACCTACATCCCCCAACAGTCAGTCAAACATGAAAACAATCAGCAATTGAATTAAACCCCACCCCAAAATTCAGCATGAATATCAACTAATTGGCATGACCTTCACCAATTGTAAAATTTGGCATAAAATGAGCTAATCTTGAGGTAGAGTTTACACATGTCCTTAATCAAATCCAAACTAATCCCTCCTCCTGATTAATTCACATAAATTCTTAGTGAATTCAAAAATGGATACCCAATTTATCCATTTTTCTACAAACTCCAAACATCAATCAATTAGACCATAGTAATTAACAATAACCATTTTAGGCTTAAACCCACATGGAGATTCAACATAAAACCCAGTAAAGTGAAGCAATGATTCTACCAAATCCAAACTACCTATACCTAGAATCAATCTTACAAAACAACTACCGAAAAAATTGTAAACTGATTAACCCAATTTATGAATTTAACAGAAAGGGTATGAATTTCACAGATTAGGTAGTTTATGTAAAAGTAGGTAGAAGTAAAAAATATAAATATACCCTTGCAAAAGTTGGGTCTAATCGGTTGTTGTCTTTAATTCTATGAATAGTAAACTAAATGAATTGTTTTCTTTTCAACTGTTCAAAACCAAAGAAAAAAAAGTTTTCGAGTATACTTATATTATAGAAGAAACTTAGCAGATGGTATCAACAAATGCAATGAAATGAAATTACAATAAAATATCAAAACTCTTGCCTTCAAAAGAAGCGCATAACACGCTATGGCGCTTTCGCTTGATTAATTGAACACCTCCTCGTACCAATAACCTGAAATGAATTATTGTGGGCCATTATAGAACAACCAAAGATGGATTTTAACTCAACTCCAACATGCACTTGAAATCAACCCAAACCATAACTATATTGAATTGAACTTGAACATCCTGAACTAGCTTCACTTAAACTTGACACGATCTATACTTAACCGTAGCCAACTATTTGCTCTATCTAAACTCATAACAAATATAAGGTGTATCAAGTATTCATATTGGCTCCATATGTGCTTGAATATGAAGTCATCGTTGGCATCATAGTGAAAAGTCCATAATTTAGTATCAGTTCTTTATTAGAAGTACAATTGACTATTAGTCGAGGACTATATTGAATGAGACTGCACCAAAAGGATTGAGGATCGAATATGGGCATTGAGCTGGACCAAAGACCTAACAGTAACCTAACTTTATTAAAATTGTTTCAAACAAAGTGCGAACTCAACCTCAATATGATACAAATAGATCTGAATGTTATACGTTTATATAATGTTGAATGTATGTGAGATATATTTAAAAAGTAAAAGATGAAAAAAATTACATAAATTCTTTTCTATTTTTTAATAACTATTAATCAATTAATGTTTTTATTTTTTTCATTTTTTAATTATTCTATATTTTATTTTTTGCTCTCTACTTTCACTTCCTATTTTTTAATTTTCAATTTTCAATTATTATTTTAATATGATTTTAAATTTTATTTAAATTTTAACTTTTTTAATTTATAGTTTTAATTTATAACTATAATTTTTATTTGTTGAATTTCTATTATAATTTATTTTATTCTTTAATTTATATTTCTTTATTTTTTAATTTTAATTTTTATTATCTTAATATTTTAATTTTAATAAAAAAATTTAACATTTTCATTTTATTTTTTAAATTTAAGGTCTTAAATTTTAAATTTTGAAATTTAAATTATTATTCTATTTCCATTTTATATTTTTGTTATATTTTTTTAAAATCATTATTTTTATTTATTTTTTGACTTTTTTATTTTACTTTTCTCTTTAATTTTAATATTTTAATATTTTCTTTATATTATTTAATTTCAATTTTTAGATTTAAATATTTTATATTCTATTTTACAATAATATTTGATAATAAGTTATTTTATAAAATAAAATAAAATATCAAAAAATAAATTCAAAATTTAGAATCAATAATGAAAATCAAAAAATTGAAAAAGAAACTAAGCAATTAATAAATAAAAAATGAAAATTTTAAATTTTAAAAATTGAAATTTTCAAATTTTAAGTTTTTAACAATTTAAAAATTTAACAATTTTAATAATTATAAATTGAAGGCGTTAAGATTTTAAAATTTTAATAATTTAATAATTAAGAAATTATAAGATTAAAAAATTTAAATTTAAATTTCACAATTAAAAAAATAAAAAAAATCTAAAATCAAAATTTTGTATTATGGTAAGTTTTAGTAAATTTTGTAAGTTTTTGGAAATTTTGATAAGTTTCAGTTTTTCACATGTGTTTCTCATTGTTCCTTGCCCTAATCACCTTCTTATATTCTTCTTCTTTCTGATTTGGTCTGGGTACTATTAAGTGAAACCGAAATTGCCCTAGTTCTGGAAATTTGTTGTTGGTCGTCTCCGATTAGGCTGCTGTGTAAGGTTGGTGTTTGTCATGATTCATTTCTATTAATTTTCTACTATAAATTTAAACAGAAATTTCTTCAGATTTGGGTCATTTGTGTTTCTAGGTTTTTTTATTTTCGATTGCAAAACCGAAAAGAAAGGAATGTCGATTTATTTTGACAATTTGTTTTACTGGGCTTGTGAATTCAAATCAAAAATTGAGTCGCTTAGGGTTTTACTGGGTTTTTAAAAATAATATTCTAAATCAGGGCTTTGAATTCATTTTCAAATCAGTCTTCTTGCCATTGTTGGAGTTGGTGAACAGGTTCATTACATGAGAATTTTGATATAAATCCTTTCTTTTTGTTTGTTTTCATCCTTTTTATTTTGGTAGATGACCATGGGACGAGGTTGCCTGCCTATGTAGCTCTAATGAGACCATCCATTTGTCTTTAATTCTCATAAAGTAGCATAAATTTATGTATTATGCAACCGTGATTTGATGCATGTAATCCATTTCTCTTTAATGAGTCTTTCTGGCGTCAGTTCCGTTTGCAACTGCTCTTCTTGTTCCACAGGTTCTTGTTGCCAATTAGGAGCTCTTCTGTCCTTGTTTTGAGGGTTTTTGACGGGTCAAAGTTTGAGGAACGTTAGGTGATGTAAGCACTGATCTTACTGGAGATTCTGAGCCTACATTTTCCAATTCAGCCAGAAACTCTTCAATGTCTTCAACCTATATTCATTGGATTATATTATTTTTAGATTAGTTTGAAGAGTGGTCTGGATTTCTTCTCTCTAGGATCAGTAAAATTGTTCCGAAATCTATTTAATAAATTTCAACTTAAAGTAATTGTCTCACTTGCTGAGCAACACTTCAGTTTTCCAATCAATTTCCAAAGGCTTCCAAGCTAATTAAAAATTTTCTGATAGAATAAGTACATGCATCAAATCACAGTTGAATTTATACTACAACAATTCAACTGTACTATACATGTATTATATGATACATTGATATTTTTCTTGCACATCGATGAATTCCTATACTAGTCTTTGCCAAAGAGTTTGGCTTCTAGTACCACAAGACCTTTTCTTCTATTATTCAAGGTCATATAATTCATACAGTAGTGAAATAACCCTAGAGGGGGGGGGGTGATTAGGGTTATGTAAATAATTCTGCACTTTGATCAACACAACCAAGTTAGTAGCACTTTTATATGAAAAATAACTTCTTTATTCAATAATTAAAAGTGGTAAGAAGGAGGAGGTTACAACTCAGCACAATAGAGAACTTGTGAGGTCCTCAATTGGCCTACCAGATTAGAAGGCACAGCAGAAGTCTTCTGAATATGAGGCCTCATAGTGGAGGCGATTACAACCAGTGACCTCACTTAGCAGAGAGGCACTTGTTTAACTTTTAACTCACGACCCTAGAGGTCCTCACCAGTATGACCACTGGTTACACAAAGCTCACCACTACACAAGAATGGTTACACTCGGAATATTCACTCAAATATTCCTACACTCAGAACTTCCTTTCACAAAATTCTTACAACTGATTTTCTTCCTTGGAAATCACACATTTGTAAAGAGAATGAGTTCTCTTATTTATATTTGGCTCCTCAATGATTTCCTTTTAGTTGCCTTCCTTTGCACTTGATTCTTTCCAACTTGTATTGATTCTGATTTGGTAGGCAGCTCCATTTAGTGCAACGGTCTGCTAGGATTTTGCTTTCCTTTTCTAAGTTGATCTTCTAAATTCCGCAAGAATCCTTGTCATACTTTCTTTCCTTTTCGTTTGTCATCTGAAAAAGGAAATGAAGATCATTATAAACAATTCTCAGAATAAAGGGAAGATATAGGATTAGGATATGATTTGTACTTCCATAAGATAGCTCGGTCAGTCTTTCAAACAAAATAATCTTGTGCTGACATTTGAGGTCCTCATTGACGATTACGCTGAGGTCCTCATAACCAGTTGAGGTTCTTCAATCTCCCCCTTTTTGTTTGAAAGACAAAACTTCATGGATGCTGCTTCTATACATGCATTCACAATGTACAACAGAAATGGACAATAGATACAACAATACATTCTTGTAATAGAGTATCATATAGTAGCAAGCAACAGTTCACCATATTTTTTCGGTTACAGACCAAGGATATCTCCCCCTTTTTGTCTTTCAGACAGAAGGGAAACATGAGAGTGTAAGTACTAAATTGTGCAGCCAAAAAAGCAGAGGAAGAGAGAGAAGAAGAAGGAGGGATAGGAGGAAAAGAGATGATGAGGACACCTTGACCAGGCCCTGATTAAATTTTGAGGTGCCCGAGAGGCCACGCTGATGAGCACATCAGAGGTCCAGGCATGCAGTGAGTTGACGAACTTGGGAGGAGGAGAGAGACCACATGTAGGGAGGATGGATGATATGACTCCCCCTCAATTTGATAGCTTGTGCATAGGTTGAGGTCCTCATAGTAGACGACTCCCCCTCAAATGGTGCGGGTGGTGTTGTTTCACGACCTTCCCAATGTCTAAGATCTTGTCTTGGATTTTATCTCCAAAGGTCACTCTTGCATTCTTGTTGATTTTCAGTTTGATGAGCTTGGTTAGATCTTTGTGTTTGAGGCATACCTGTAATAGAAGACACTATACCTTTCTTGGTCTCTGACCAAGGATGAGATTGTTGTAATGAGGTCTTTGGGACCCGGATTTTAGTAATGCACGGAGGTCTAGTTCCTTTAGACAAGGGATTTGATGAGGTCCTTATTTTATTTTCTATAGGAGGTCCTCTATGATGATTTTCTCTGAGAGGCGGAATGTTTGGGATAGGAAGGAGAGGTCCTTTGTTGGCATGAAAAGGAGGACTTTTGGACCAATAGTTTTTGATAGGTGGTGTATTGGGTGTGGGAAGGAGAGGTCCTCTGGGAAGATGATTTGTAGGAATTTTGGTCCGAGGTTGAGAAGAGGGGGTTGTGGAGACTGGTTTGCTTTGGTAAGGATGGGAATTATTGACTGCCTCATTGGATAATTGAGTGATGGTTTTATAGCAGTCTTTGACCTCAAGAGACAGTCTATTGCTTTCTGTGAACAGGAGGTTATTTTGAGAGTTCAGGCTTTCTATGGCCTCACAGAGACTTTGAACATGGTTGGTAAGGTGCTTGATTCTTTCTATCAAGGACTTAGAGTATTTAAAAAGATGCATACACTTATGAGCAAGATGTAATGGTGAAAGATTAAGGAGGTCATCAATGTTTACCTCGTCATGAGATGAGGTTGGATCTTGATCCTCACTTGTGTTTGCCATCAGACATACATTTGTTATTTCTTCTACCTCACTGTGGCCTTCACTGGAATCACTATCACTCTATATTGCCATCATTGCCTCATGGTTATGCCGTTGAGGTCGACTGTTTCTCTTGTCTTTGTTTCTTCTTGCGTGAGGGGAGTCCTTCATAAGGTGTTTTGAGTGCCACAAACAAAACAAGTGAATGTGTCAGCATCTTTTCTTAATGAGGACTTACCTTTTGAGGTTGCTTTTCTGTTTTGTCCATCCTTGATGTATCCTCGAAAAGTTGGATTTTTCTTGTATAATCTTCTGAACCCTCTAGCCATCATTGCCATTGCATCTTCCTTCTCATCATCATTTGACTCACTGTCAGATTTACATACTGCCTTGAGGGCAATTTTCTTGGGTTCTGAGAAGTCATTCAATTGGATCTCATAGGCCAATAGTTTTCCAATGAGTTCCTCCAGCTTGAGGGCCTTGAGATCTTGAGCTTCTTCAATGGCTGTGACTTTTGGACCCCATTTTCTTCTAGGCAGGCATCGGAGGACCTTTCTAACTTGTTCCGCATTTGGGTAGGTTTTTCCCAGAGATATGAGGTGGTTGGTGATGCTGCTGAATCGTTTGAACATCTCTTCAATAATCTCATTTTCCTTTATTCTGAAGGCCTCATACTTGTGGACAAGGATATCTACTTTGGTGCCTTCATATGAGGTTATCAAGTAATCCCAAACCTGTTTCGCAGTTTCACAATTAGATATACGTTCAAAATCATTCGAATTAAAACTGCAATAAATCAAGTTTAGGGCATGAGTATTTTTTCTCAATTGCTCCAACTCTTTCTTGGTCATTTCAGATCTTTTCTTTGGGACATCTTGACCAGCACTGTTCTTCTTCGTGGGAGTAGAATAATCTCCCTCGGTAACCACAGTCCAGAGGTCCTCATCTTGGTCCTTGAGGAAGATTTCCATTTGCCTTTTCCACATTCTATAGTTTTCTCCAATGAGGAGAGGTGCTCTTGTCCATGAGCGTCCTTGAGGGGCTTCGGTTGTGTTGAGGCCGGTCATGATCTTTACCACGAGTTGTTAGACTCTTGAGATCTGTGGACCTGCTCTGATACCAATTGAAATAACCCTAGAGGGGGGTGATTAGGGTTATGTAAATAATTCTGTACTTTGATCAACACAACCAAGTTAGTAGCACTTTTATATGAAAAATAACTTCTTTATTCAATAATTAAAAGTGCTAAGAAGGAGGAGGTTACAACTCAGCACAATAGAGAACTTGTGAGGTCCTCAATTGGCCTACCAGATTAGAAGACAAAGTAGAAGTCTTCTGAATATGAGGCCTCACAGTGGAGGCGATTACAACCAGTGACCTCACTTAGCAGAGAGGCACTTGTTTAACTTTGAACTCACGACCCTAGAGGTCCTCACCACTATGACCACTGGTTACACAAAGCTCACCACTACACAAGAATGGTTACACTCAGAATATTCACTCAAATATTCCTACACTCAGAACTTCCTTTCACAAAGTTCTTACAACTGATTTTCTTCCTTGGAAATCACACATTTGTAAAGAGAATGAGTTCTCTTATTTATATTTGGCTCCTCAACGATTTCCTTTTAGTTGCCTTCCTTCGCACTTGATTCTTTCCAACTTGTATTGATTCTGATTTGGTAGGCAGCTCCATTTAGTGCAACGGTCTGCTAGGATTTTGCTTTCCTTTTCTGAGTTGATCTTCTAAATTCCGCAAGAATCCTTGTCATACTTTCTTTCCTTTTCGTTTGTCATCTGAAAAAGGAAATGAAGATCATTATAAACAATTCTCAGAATAAAGGGAAGATATAGGATTAGGATATGATTTGTACTTCCCTAAGATAGCTCGGTTGGTCTTTCAAACAAAATAATCTTGTGTTGACATTTGAGGTCCTCATTGACGATTACGCTGAGGTCCTCATAACCAGTTGAGGTTCTTCAAGTAGGAAGGCTATATGTCTACAAACTCTGCTTATTTAGCCCAAGCTTCTCCTAAATATTGTTTTCATCATTGCTTTATAGTGACCTATTGACATGGAGTAGGTTTGTGTAGTATTTAATCCTCCAGTGATGCGTACTGTAGACAAAGGCTTCATATTTGTGGATTGTTAATTTGTTGTGGCTGACAATTTGTTTTACTTGATTTATTTTGACAGTTTCTAGGTCATTATTGTTTCTAGGTTAGGCAACTGTGTCTTGCGGGCTGTGAAGGTTTGACAACTGTTTCTTGCAGGCTGTGAAGGTTGGGTGGCGCATTCTTGAGGTCAACTTTTATGCCCTTTTTTTAGCATTATTTGTAATCTATGTTTGCTCTAAATTTTAGTTTAGTGAGTGAGGCAGTTCAATTATAATGACGCGCTGTGTTTCGTAATCATTGCCCAAATCCATCTCATCTTGATATATATGGGGGTGTGTTCAAGGGGAATGCTAAGTTTTAACTCTTCTAGAGTGGGAGAGAATATGAAACCAAATTTGAATTTATGGGGTGCGCATATGACGAATATACTTGTCATGCCTTTTATAAAATTTGAAATTAAAAAGAACAGAGGAAACAATGAAATTTATCAGGTCTGTCCCACGCTTGAGTTTGAGTATACTTTCGAATAGCAACCTGGCCAATATTTCATGTATCAGATCCATGGACAACTTGACCTCCGAAACATAACTAATGTCCTTCGGACTGTGACTGTGAGAAATTGTTGTTAATATTGAACCTTGGGTAGTCTTGTGTGCGTTTTGTTCTGTTTTGACATCCAAAAAAGAATCAATGATCACCTTTGATTCACTTCTATTTTTTTAATTAAAAAAAGCATCGATTCTTCTTCATCTTCTAATATTCCTTGCCAGTATAATTAATCATGGGAATAAACCAAGCCAAATAATTAAACCCACAACTAATAACCAGACATTATCTCATTAATTTACTTAACTAATCAAATCAATCTACTGCCACATTACATAAAAACAAGTAGTACTGGTTCATTGATTCTCATCAAGCAAGCAAGCTAATCGTATATGCATAGAATAAAACAAGTAATAATAAAAGAAAACACATACATACACACCTAAAAAGAAGAAAAGAAAAAAGTGAAATAATAAAAGAGAACAAATAAAATCTAAATGAAACTAACAACTCAGGTAGGGATTAATTAAATTGGGCCTTTATCATGGGCAAGGGTTCAAAATTTGCCCTCTACAAAAATGGAGCCTTGGGTTAATTTTTTTTTTTTTACTTTTTTGGTTTCTTTTGGGAAATAAAATGGAACATAATAAATACTCTAGAAAAGCCCAACAATAAAAGTGCAGTAAACACACTGATGATACAAAAGGACTTTATTTGATATTTTGGGACTTGAAATGGATACATGATATGTCTTCAACACTCACACTTTCCAGTCTGTTTATTTCCGTGTTATATATTTTTCTCCAAGATAGCAATGGTAAACTGTTAATGCTTTATAAAAAAAGACCTGTGTTCTAAATGCTTGGTGGATAGCTAAAGAAAGATGTTCATTTAGGCAAGATTGTACATTACTAGTATCATTATTTTGAACCATATATGACTTATGCAGTATCAATGTGTAATTAATGTTAGTCTACCCATAAACATTACTTCCCCCATAAGCTTTATCTTATCATGTTATTTTCTGATGTATTCTTGTGTAACCATGCTAGTTGTTTGCGGAATGGATAAAGATCGAAGTTGGATGAATCATGAGGGATTCAATGATAGAAGAAAACCTGAATATATAGCGGGTGTTAATGATTTTTTAGAATTTGCTTTTCGGGGTAAAGAAGGGGGTGCGGAGATGAGGTGTCCATGTGTACAATGTAATTTGTTATTGTTCCACAATAAGAGAACTATTCATAATCACCTAATAGTTCGGGGCATATTGAGAAATTATAATCCTTGGATACATCATGGAGAGTGTGAAGATGAGATAAGTTGTAGTGATGAGGAGTTGGAACGAGAATACCCAGAAAGGAGTGATACTTTTGAGGCACATGATGATATGAGGCCATTATTGTTGGACATGACAAATGCCATGAACTTTGGGAACTTTGAGTCTCTAGAAGAGAATGAAGACAACATAGGTGGGCAAAGTCAGGTGCCTGAGGAGTTTTATAGGCTCCTAGAAGATGCTGAGGCAGAGTTGTATCCTTGATGTAAGACGTTTACTAGGTTAGAGTTCATTGTGACATTGTTTCATATTAAAGTGAGTTGTAATTGGAGTGATAAATCATTTTCCATGTTGCCTGAGTCTCTCCAAAGGGCATTCAACAATGATGAGAAATTCCCTAAAAATTCTTATGAGGCCAAAAAGTACACAAGAGCTTTGGGATTAGACTATGTGAAAATTGATGCATGTGTGAACCATTGTATGTTGTATTGGAATGAGAGTAAAGACTTAGATAAATGTCTGAAGTGCCACGCTCCTAGATGGAAAGAACAAACTCACAAGCAAGACAATTATGACATGGACACAGATGATGAAGTGAGTCCAAAGGTGGGGAGGGTACCACAGTTAGTCCTTAGACATTTTCCATTAATCCTTAGATTGCAAAGGATATTTATGTGTTCAAAGCTAGCTGGGCATATGAGATGGCATAAAGAGAAACGTGTTGATGATGGTAGACTCAGACATCCAGCTGATTCTAAGGCCTGGAAGCATTTGGATGGATTGTACCCTAAATTTTCTTCTGATCCTCGCAATGTGAGGCTGGCCTTGACAACAGATGGGTTTAATCCTGGGGCACAAATTAGTAGTCGGTATAGTATATGGCCGGTAATGGTGGTTCCATATAATTTTCCTCCTTGGATGTGCATGAATAGTACTAATGTTATCCTTTCTTTACTAATTCCTAGCCCTAAATCTCCTGGAAATGATATAGATGTGTTTTTACAACCATTGATTGATGAACTTAAAGTATTATGGGATGTGGGGGTTAAAACATATGATATGATGCTCATAGTGGACAAACGTTTTATCTGTTTGCTGCATTAATATGGACAATTCAAGACTTTCCAGCTTATGCCAATGTGTCTGGTTGGACTACAAAAGCCTTTCTTGCTTGTCCTAACTGTCACAAAGACACGTGTTCTGAAAGACTATATCATGGGAAAAAGTGGTGTTACATGGGGCATCGTAGGTTTTTGGATATGGATCATAAATGGAGGTTTAATAGGACCTCATTCAACAAGAAACAAGAAATAAGGGAAGCTCCTCAAGCCCTAAGTGGAGATGTTGTGTGGGAAGAGCTTCGTAATTTCGAAAATGATTTTGGAAAAGATGCGAAAGGAAAGCGAAAGAGGGGGCAAGGTATTTGGTTCATCAATGGAAGAAGCGAAGCATCTTTTTTGAACTTCCTTACTGGAGACATCTTCTCATTCGACATACATTAGATGTGATGCACATAGAGAAAAATATTATTGATAATGTTTTAGGGACATTGCTTACCATTCCTGGTAAAAATAAGGACTCATTAAATGCTAGGTTAGATCTTGTGAAAATGAAGATGCATGACAAAATGCGAGCTAAGTTGGTTGGGGATAAGTACGAAGTTCCTAAGGCATCTTTTAACCTAACATTAGGTGAAAGGAGAAAAGTGGTTGAGTTGTTGTCAAGTTTATCTTTCCCAGATAGTTATTCGTCTAATATTTCTCGATGTGTGACCCTGGATGATGGTAGGATTGTAGGAATGAAAAGCCACGATTGTCATGTGTTCATGCAAGACTTACTTTTGCCTGCCTTTCGAGGTGTATTAGATGACAAGATTCTTGAACCGCTTGCTGAATTGAGCAACTACTTCAAGCAATTGTGTGCTAAGACTTTAGACATAGATGTGTTGGAGCAAATGGAGAAATGCATTGCAGTAACACTTTGTAAGTTGGAACGTATATTTGTTCCCGCTTTCTTTGACGTAATGGTCCACCTTGCTGTGCATTTAGCAAGTGAAGCTAAGTTGACTGGTCCTGTCCCTTATCATTGGATGTATCATCCTGAATGGTAAGTAAAGACTTAAACCAATATTTAATGTTATGTATAAATATTTTGAAAGTAATGAACACTAATCTTTGTTGTTCCATAGGATAATGCGAACATTTAAAACTGATGTGCGAAACAAAGCTTGTCCTGAAGCATCTATTGCGGAAGGTTATGTGCAAAATGGGTGCATCACTTTTTGCTCTAGATATTTGTCTATGACATAAACAAAATTCAATCGTGTAGACCGTAATGAGACTGTGGAAGTAGATCAACCCCATTATTTGTCCGTTTTCGCCAAGGTGGGAAAGCCATTAGGAAAACCTAACTTTAAGCAATTAAGCCTTGAAGATTGGACTTTAGCTCGGTTATATGTCTTGAAAAATTGCAAAGAGGCAGAGCCATTTTTTGAGTAAGTTCTTGTACATATTTAATTATGTGTAGTTGTACAATAATTATGTTTTTATTAATAATGTGACTTTTGTATCATCAGAGAACATGAGAGGTGCATCAGTGATGTAAACACACCCGACTTTTCTAAATTGTTTGAGAACAGAGTAAGATTTTCTTGTGACTAGATAAGTTAGGAACCAGTTTCTTTGGTGATCACGTTTTTTTAAAAACAATTTTTGTAATTGTTTATATTTTTCTTAGGTTGTACAAATTTGGCGTGAAGGGGACGATAGAGTGACAGAAGAGTTGTTGTGTTTGGCCAGAGGTCCTATGAAAAGTGTTACTTGTTATGAAGGTTATGTTATTAATGGGTTTAGGTTTCACACAAGAAGGCGTCAAAGAAGACGAAAAACCCAAAATAGTGGTGTTGTAGTTGAGGGGGAAACAAATAGTGGAAAGAAAGATTTTTATGGTGTGTTAATAGAGGTTGTTATTTTGGAATATGATGCACTTAAAAACAGAACAAGTCCTAAAGTAGTGTTGTTCAAGTGCAAATGGTTTGATGTTTTCAGTGAGGGAAGAGGTATTAAAGAGGATAAGTTCGGGGCAACACTTGTTAATGTCACTCGTAGGTTACAAACAAATAAGCCTTTTGCCCTAGCTTCTCAAATGCGTCAAGTCTTCTATGTTGGGACTCATAATGAACCACAATGGAGATTGGTTATCAAAATGAACCCACGTAACTACTTTGATTTCCCTAATGCTGAGGATATTGATGAATTTGATGAATCATTATGGGAAAGTGTGAAAGTTCCTATAAGTACTCCAATAGAGAGTGAAGAGGGGGACGATGAAGAAATTTCTCTTGTTAGGAATGATGTGGGTCCAGACCTTATTGATGCTGACTTGGTTGATGTTTCCTTAGATGATACTAACTTCATCCAAGAAAATGATGATGAAAGCAGTGAGGATGAGTTAAGTGAGGATGAGGATGAATTTTCAGATAGGGAATCAGATGTAGAACCACTTGATAGGGAACTTGAAGATGTAGATTTGGATACTGATAGTGGTAGCGAATAGTGGTAAGCTAAATGAAGTATTTAATGTGTATAAATCTGTTACTTTACTCTTGTTATGATAATTTACCATATTTGTGTGCTGGTTGCTCATACTTTGATTGTCATGTACAGGAATTGACGTCTTCAAGCTCTCAAATCCCATAATTCACAAGGGCCCATAATTCAAAATGGTATGTCTAACCTAAGAAAATAAATCCGTTAAGAGGAAAGTCGACCATTTTCTATTTATCTATTTACAAGGGCCCATAGTTCACACCGGTAATATGTCATCCTTAGAATTCATAACAGATAATAATTATGAGGTTTTGTCTTGCCTTTATGTAATTTTTGAATAGAAAACATTACTACTGTTGAATGCAAATCGCCTCCCGTTGCTAATTCATTATATATTCTTTAAAATTTCCCACCAAATTAGTTGTGTTAATGCACATGGTGACTGTTGATATATGTAGCTCACAAGCGAGGGCCAACAAGATGTTTGAACTCACTACGTGAGAGGGCCAGACATCCTAATGTAAAGCCTTCCGCACAAATAACAGCGGACATGTATCACGTCATCGGTAAAAATGCTAACAGATTCATTGGTGAGTGTAGTAAGTGGGTGAAAGAGTTTTGCCCCCTTAATACAAGGTAATTTTAGCGTAATCTATTTCATTCTAGTTGTGCTTTCAAATTAAAAATATAATAATTAGAGCTAAGTATATTTTAAGTTTAACAAAACACTGCATATGTAGGAACTGGAAAATGATGGAGCAAGATGCAAAGACAAGATTGTTTGACAAAATTATGGTAGATTCCTTTTTTATTTACCAATTTTCTTCCCATCCCATGTGAAATAGCATTAAAAATAAGCAACCTCACTAGAAATGTTGCTTTTGTGATTTATGGCAACGATCCCATAACTGTTACTACGAAATTTTAGTCGCAACGTTGATGAATCCGTTACCTTTTCGTAAGCAACATTCATGTGGCTGTTGCCATAGCATAATAATAAGCAACGCCTCCAGACATGTTGCCTATGTCAGTTAAGGCAACGGTCCCTTAACTGTTACTACGAAAACTATGCAACAAATAAAACATTGTTGCCTTAGGGTATATAAGGCAACAATTCTTATAGTGTTGTAATCCGAGCCGTTGCCTTAGGCCCTTTATGTTGTAGTGAATCGTGCAACCAATATCAGTAAATTTGTGGACTTGGGGCTATCCCAAAGCCTTTTATATAGCCATATTATGGCTCAGTATGTCGTGGCTCATTGAATCTATGAAACAAGAAAGGACCTCATTCTTGAATTTTACAATATTGTGGCAAAACAAGTTGGAATGTAGCTTGTATTTTAACTTCATGTTATGATTTGTGAGAAGTGTGAACCAGGCAGGAACATTATGGGTGTAAAATCATGAATTTCAACATGATTTCGTCATATTGGCTGCCATGTAAGTGTTACTTTCTGGAATGTTTAGTATAGTTATATCTAAAATTGTCCTAGTGTAGTAGTTTAAGAAAAGAATAACGAAGATAACTAATAACTAAATTAATGGCAAATTTAAAAATTTAAATCAAACAATATATGGCAAAATTTATATTTAATGTTTATATCAAACAATATGGCATATTTCCACAACTTATCTGATTAGTTGATACTAATGAGAGTCACAATCATAGCTATTTATATGCCTCTTGTATCTCATTGTATATACATTGTATAAATACAGGCTGAATGGAACTTGTCCAATGAAGCAGACGAGATTAATGTCGCTCTTGCACTGGAACTCCAATGTATGCTTCTATATAGACATTGGCGTTACAGACTAAAGGAAGAACATTTTGCTGGAAAAACTATTACTCAAGCAATTAACAACAAGCCTCCGGGAGTCGAGAAGGATCAGTGGGATTGGCTCGTTAACTATTGGGCTTATCCAAAGCAACAGGTACTATCTTAACTTAAATCCATTTATAGTAGTACTTTATATACAGAAGAAGGAATCTTAGGAATATTCATACCATAACCAAGTGCAAAGTCAACAGCTCGAATTTATCACGATGAGGTGCAAAATAGAACTATTATATTATCTTTGTATTATAATATTAAGTTGTAATAACTTTATGTGTGTTACTGACCTTCTTTGCTATGAAGGTTCTTCCATCAATTCTCCAACAAAATTCTACTGAGGATACTAACCAAGTGCGATTTCCTGGGTATGTTCAGTTGTGGGAAAAATAAAAAAGGTGTTTTCAAATTTGTATTGTGTTCACCTATTTATTTGATTACTTGTTTCTTATGCATATAAACTATCCGTCATATTCATTATACTATTTACCGATGAGCAGACACAAAGATGGATTCGAATCGAAGCAGAGAAAAAATATGATGAGTTAAAGACACTTCATGAAAAACAAGTCGAAAAGGAAGGTGTTGACAATCTGAATTTGGTGCAAGCTTACAGCTCAGTTATGCCTAAGAAGGGAAATTACCCTGTAGGGCTCGGATATCCTCCACCAACATCTGCTAGAAATGCTAGAGGGTCTGAGAATGAGGTTAGGTTGCAAGTATCTGCTGAATTGCAACAAATGCGAGATAAAGAGAGTGTTCTTCAAGGTAAAGTTGTGGAACTAGAAGCTTCAAACTCAAAACTAATAGAAGAGATGGAGAAATTTAAGGCTGATGCGAAAGACAAAGAAGTCAAGTTTCAACAAATGTTAGAAGAGCAAGCCAATAAATTTAGAGCAGAGATGATTGCACTAGTATCCAAGTTGGAGAAAGGTCAGCAAATTCTTCGTTCTTCTTCTTCTTCTTCTTCTTCTTCTTCTTCTTCTTCTTCTCCGCCTCGTTTGACGATGGTATCCAAATTGGATTCTCATATTGTTCTTCTTCTTCTTCTTCTTCTACTGTTGTTGCTGCTACTGTTCATGTATTAGTTGTTTCACATTATATGCAATCTGTTTTTTTTTTTTGGGAATGAAGGTGAAATTTGTTGGTGAGTGATGAAGTAATCACCAGGATATCTGCCTACCTTTGTTGCAACTTTCTTGCTCACTGCATATATTATTATCTCACTTCTTTTGCTTTTGGAAACAATGACAAATATATTAAATTATGATATCCTTCTGGGTCTACATAACTAGGTATATAATTCCTAGTTATCCCAATCGTCTCTTTCTCACTGGTTCAATTGGTGCAGGCACTGTTATCTAATAAATATTGATAAAAAGTTTAATGTTTAATTTTAATTTACAGGGAGAGGAGCAAGAGCTCTTCTTGAAGTTGACTTATCTTAATAGCGACTTCTGGTGATGGAGCTAACTTTTGTTTTTGCTAAGGTATTATTCATCTTATCTTTTGTGTATATCTTATCTTAGCAACAAATTTTTACAATTAATTTTTACAATTAATTTTCTACGCAATTTTCTAAGTTTATGTTGTCTTTTGGTTACATGCAGATGGATAACTCTGGACAAATAAATTTTGGGAGGATATACGGAAGCATGACATATTTATAGTATTCCTTGTGGACAATGGATGAATGCAAATTAGAAGGTTTGACGAGTGAAGTATTTTGCCCATATATGATGTGCATGTAGAAATATGTTGAACTTGTGTACATTCACTTGTAACTCTAGTTACTTCTAATTTGTAATTTTGTTAACTCTTTATTTCATCCATTTTGGTCATTGTATGTATGACTCCCATGTCTCTTTGGAGAGGACATTTTAACTTAATACATGTTCCAACTATTTCATGCTCTATTCTAGTCGTTTGTACATTTTAATTTCATATTCTTTTCAATTAATACAAATCCACACAAGGACACAATTAATCAATGATAAAAGTATTCGATTTTAAACAGACATGAGGGCGTCAAAAATTTTGTTGTCCTATCATTATATTTTGTAATTTTTTTAAAGAAAAGGGCGGCGAAAAATTTTGACATCCTACATCAAAGAAGACGACAGAATGTATATGACGCCCTGAACAGGAATATGGCGGCAAAAGGTTTTGACGCCCTACAACACATAAGGACGTCCAATATTTCTGATGTCCTACAGGTCATATAGGGCAGCAAAACTTTTGACGCCCTACAGCGACCGGATGAACGACGGTTAACAATTTTGTCGTCCTTAACAAGGGCGTTGAGCAGACGGTGGCCAAAATTGCGACGAAACTTTTTTGATGCATTGTGCTTAGGGCGACGAAAATGACAAATAGGGCGTAAAAAAAGAAAGCGACGCCAAAATCATTTTTTCCTGTAGAGTTGTATCATGAAAGGTTTCCTTGGATTACTCCAAATTATCATTGTTAATCATCTTGATTTCTTGGTTTGTCTCACAACTCTGCACGCTTTTCTCAATTTGGCTAAAAGATATATACAATATTGATAGTATATGTTGCATTCAAACGGTTACACCTATAAGATACTACTTCCATCCCAAAATAATTGTCACAATAACTAATTCATTTGTCCTAATTTGTTTGTTATTTTTACAATTTCAATAATTGTTCTTCCCATTCTACCACTAATAAATAAATTTATTTAGAATTCCAATAATTTTTATTTTTTGTGCAAGGATTTTGTAGGGCTAAGAGCATATATAATGCCTAATTTTATCAATGAAATTTTTATCTTCTCTCTCCAAATGCTAAAACTTTATCAATGAAATTACATTTGACTAAAAATTGAGTATGTGCATTAGGCTAAGGAGTGGTTGAATTTATTTTTGGGCAGGAAGAGAAAGGAAGAAAAAAGGGAAGGCACGTGTACAGGTGAACTCAACACAAGTAAACGAGACATGACCAGTGCTAGACTAGGCACAACTCACACTTTAGACAGAAAAACAGGGGCCAAGGTAAGTACAGAAACGCGACCGGTGCCTACACAAACGCAGGTCACGCCTCCCTAATTTTCCTCTTTCCCCTTGATTTCTTCATTCAGTCAAATTTTAAACCCTAAAAACTTATAATGCGACCTGCACATTCTTCTTTTACTTTCAACCCCACGCCTCTCCTCTCCTTTTCCTTCAATCTTTTCTCTTCTTCTCACTACAAAAAAAGCATCATTTATGCCACGGTAAAATTCGTGGCACAAGTTCTAAATTCCCATGGCAACACCGTCTTGCCACGGGTTTTCTTCAATTTAGCCTCGTGGCACAAGTGGTCGTGGCAAGGATGTAGCCATGGGAAATTTCCTACCGTGGCAAACACTGCACTTTTCCACGGGCAGACCCGTGGCAATCACTTTTCTTACCACGTGTAGTCCCGTGGCAATCACTTTACTCGCCACGTGTAGTCCCGTGGCAACCAATTTTTTTGCCACGTGAAATATCGTGGCAACCACTTTTCTCGCCACGTGAAGTCCCGTGGCAATCACTTTTCTTGCCACGTAAAGTCCCGTGGCAATGTACCTTTTTAAGCAAACCAACGTCCATGGTAAGTTTGTTTCTAGCCATAAGAGTATCGTGGTAGGGTAATCCTTATACTATAACAATATTCGTGGCAAGCTTTACAATTAACATAGATTGTACAATAAATTACAATAGTTAATATTGATATTAATTGATGTAACATATGTAAATTGGACAATGGTGGACCGTACTTTACTTTGTATTCTGGTGGTCCAAAAATAAAATAAAATTGAATTGTAGTGGGATATTTTCAAGGGAATCATAGATTTTGTGTTACATTTGATTCAAAACTTAGTATAACACTTTACAATGATTTTTAATGAATTTACAGCTTTTCTCCCAATTTTTTTCATTTTTTTTAGATTTTTTCACTTTTATTATTTTTAAAAAATCATAATAATTATTCGGAGTCTCAAAAAAATAATTTTAAAAATGTTTTATAACCTACAATTCATTAACTTTTTAGGGGCAGAAACGAAAAAAACAAAAACAATATAGTGTAGGAATGAAAAAAATAAGAAAAATGTGGAGGTGGATTTGGTACCACTACAATCCAATTTAAATTTTTTTTTGGACCATCAGAATACAAAGTGAAAGTACGGTCCACCATTGTCCAATTGGTGAAAGTAGGAATTATTAGAATCCAATTATCCTATATATATATACATATATATATATATATATATATATATATATATATATATATATATATATATAGTATCAAAAGATATTTCACAAATACCTAACACAAAAATCAATTAGCTAAGCAAAGTTCATAAATTAAATCCGCACAACTAGCAATCCAAAAACTAATAATTCTTCCTCGAGTTGAACTATCTATAAAAACAAACTTGACTTCAATTTTTGCACGGTCTGCAAGATGACTAGTTGTTTTCAGTTTTCCTGTAAAAAAAAAAAAAGATCGTGATAGGAAAAATAACAACATTAGTATAATTAAAAAAATTGTAGATCACAAATAGTAAATCACAAGAGTTCTAGTTAAGAATCTTATGACTTATTTAAGAATAATGATCCATATAGAAAATATCGAACAAATTTCAGCATAACCTCATATATAAACTGAGTTACAGAATATTTAACACTAACCATAAAACACATGTAAGTTAAAAAATGTTGGTGGCTATATCAAAATGGGTCACACACCCATATAGAAAATAATGAAGAAAGTTGGGCAAAACCTCAACAATAAGTTGAGCTACCCAATGGATAACACTAACCATAAATCACCTGCAAGTGAAAGAACGTTGATAGGTATATACACCGTAGAAATTGCTCTAGAAATCTAACAAATTGCTAGTAGAAATTGCTATGGTCGTTAACAAATTGCTAAGACACAAACATAAATCACCAAACAAAGGGAGAATTAACAAATTGTTCTAGAAATTGATTCCCCTGAAATCCCCAGACTGCTTGAGAAATTGAATCCATTGAAATCACCAAACAAAGGGAGAATTAACCTGATGACAGAAGGTGAAGCAACCCAGCGAATATGCATACCCAGAGAATTTGCATACCACCGAAGGATAATCAACCAGCGAATTCGCAGGACCAACGATGATGGAACAACGTCCATAGAAGATGAATTTGACAGGGAAGATTAAACAACCCTCAGAATTTGCAGACCCAACGAAGATGAAGCAAAGCCCCAGAAGATGAATTCGACAGGCGGGAACATGAAGCAAATTGAAAAAGAATAGAGATTTGATGAAAATTAATGCAAATCACAGAACTAGAAAGAGGTTAAGATTGAGATTAGCTATAAGATTAACTATGAACAAATTCATTGAACCTGCAGTCACTATGAGATTCATTATGCATGTCAAGCTGATAAAACTGTTAACTTACAGTTCTTTGAGTTGGTAGTTCCTTTGTATCGTAGCGTCCTGCAACGTTTACAGCAAGATTAAATTTTAAACGAGAATAATCTTATGTTGTTTTCATCTTAATCATCTCCTGCTATCAGCTCGTTTCATCACTAGATAATTAAAACCTGAAGTGAACCCCAGAAAACTCAGTATGTAGCCTCGTCTCTTAATTCTAAGCTAGTTTTTTAGTGGATTTTTTTTCTTATTTTTTTTTTTTTTTGGGGAGGGACGCTTTGAAGGTTTATTTATCAAGCAATGAATTCTTCTAGTTCAATTAGAGTAGATCAGTTAGGAACTTGTGCGGGGTCAGCTTGATCGGTCTGGGTAGTTTCAGGTTGGCTCAGTCAATTAGCTAGGCTATAATATTTCAAGTATGATTAGATTAGCATCACATAATCAGATAAAAGGATGTTTCATCTATGCAACCATATAGGTTAATTCCTATAACTTTTAAACAATAAAGACAACCTTTTTACCATTCCAAAACATGATATTTCAAACAGATGAGCAATAAAGCCGATCATGGTACATGAATTAGGTACATCTGCACCTACTTATGGATCAAACAACAATAGGTTTGACCAAGAACCAGGATCAAACAACAGGTTTCCGATACTTTCCAAATTTTTGAAGAACCCAACTAGAAGATCCATTAAATAGCACTGAAGATGCACACGTTATTTGTCATAACAAAGGAACAAATTCACTGGCTAATACTGTACGCTATCATCACTCATTCACCTTGCCATTAACTAAATATTAGCTTCTCGTTCTATAATCAATAAAGATGCAGATCAGAATTATCAACACAAAAAAAAATGTCAAATTTAAAATTCCCTGGCAATAGTACAAAGTTTATGATAGGTAAGTTAGTGGTACGGTAAAGGTATTTTATTATTAAATTTTTTATTTTGGTTTGAGTGGTTTTTTAGAAAATTGAGTAATGTAAAGTGAGATTAAGCAAGGATAAACCAAATTTACTACTCCAAAGAACAAGACCTATGTCCTGTATCCCTATCTGACAAGCAATGGACAAAATTGACACATCTGTTGTCCAACAGACAAAACTATAGTACCACAATACAATATTTCAACCCTAACCAAAGCATAAAGATTTTGCTGTATAATAAATTACCAGAATTTGTCCAGAATTTGTATCTTGCGACACCCCACACAAATCCAAAAAGTGCAAAACTCAAAATTAGGAAATCAGAGCATTCTACATACATATATGTAAAAGATAAATATAAACGTCATTTGAGATGAATCAAACAAAAATGGAACGATGGATGTAGAAGAGACAAGATATTTACCTGATGAAATTAGGTATGTGAACTGCAATTCAATCGGCAAAAGAATTTGATGAAGACCACCAAAGAGCACCGGGAACAAGAGCACTATGCAGATGAGGGAAGGAATTGAAGACAATGCTGAACGATATTAGGGAATTGGATTCCCACTTGACCACTCTGTGTGTTATTGGATGAAATTAGTTTTTACTTTTGTTTTTAAATTACGTTGGTGTGAACAGTTATTTTTCCCAATTTTGCTCTTGCGCCAGTCAATTGCATCGATGGTTCTACAAATTTTCTCCCTATTTTTCATTGTAAAATATTACTCCCTCCTTTCATATTAAAAAACTGTTGTCTTTGAAAATTGTGAGTCAAACTTTAAAAATTTTGACCATAAATTTTTTAATGTCTCAATAAGTTGTTATATAAAATTACCACCATTAGATTTGTAACGAAAAAATATTATCATAAAATTGTAATATTGCAATTTTTATTAACATATTATATAAGAAATTATCAATCAAATAATGACAATGAGACCGTAAAAATTAAAATTATGCCAATTAATATGGAACTGAGGGAGTATTTATGAAGAAAACTTTAGGTTTGTAAATTTTTTGTTTATGTAAAATTTTAAGTAAAGACTACATTATTATTATTATTATTATTATTATTATTATTATTATTATTATTATTATTATTATTATTATTATACTACAATATTTACAAGCATGTGGATAAGATTAAAGATAATTAATAACAAAAATATCCAAAACACACTTAACTATTTTGAACATCTACATATGACATTAACGGGCTGTTCTTTAGAGGTGTAACATTAAGTTAGGTAATGTTAAGAAAGGTAAGGAAAGGAAAGTTAGATAAAGAAAGTAGTAGAGGTAAATAAATATCATATTATTTATTTCTTAATTATTTATTTTTAATTAATATGAGTAGAATAAAGAATTTTAAATATACATTACCTAAAAGTATAATCATCGTCTTTTGAATGGTCAGGTAAGGTACAGTTAGGTTACATAAGTTAAGGCAAGAATAAAGTCATTTTTTATAGTGCAATAATCAGAGGTGGAGGTCCACGTCCGAATCCGATTAATCGAAGGAGGGGCGGACCTCCATGTCCAATTATAAAATCGGAGTTGAAGGTACATGGACTATAATAGGAGGTCCAATTACTTAGCTTTTGTAGTATTCATTTTTTTAAATTTTCTATATTTTTTGACAATATTTTTGTTGTGTAATTTAATATAAAACACCAATAATAAACCTATAATATTTTTACATAACAAAAAATACATAGCACAACAAATATATAATATATGTCAGGAAATTAAAAGTCTATCAACCATCAAAATATTGGCAAAACACGCCCCGTTTTCCTCAAAAAAAAAAGTTCCATATTTTCCGCTTAGTTCTCAAATTTAGTCATAACATGATTTTCCAATTTTTTTTTTGTATATTTATTATTCTAATCAAGTTAATTGAACTTAGTCAACTTGGAGGTGGTCAGATCATCTCCATATCTGCTCCAATGTAGTTATAATCAAAGTCGAGTCTATTTAGTCGGATTCAGATACAAATTTCTTATTATCGAATTCAAACTAGATTTTTCTGCTTTCCATCAGAGCGGATAAACTTCGGAGTGGGATTTGACTACCATCCCTAATTTTATTGAGTAGAAAACTACCTTATGTAGTTCATAGCCCATAATTGCCACATGTGATATTATCCCGTGGCACAAGTACTTTTTGCCTAATGAGTTATTGTAACGCCCCGGAATTTCAGAAATCTAAACTTAACGGTCAACGTCGACCATCTACTAATATTAACAGCGGAAACTTCATCATACTTTTATTTAACTCGGGCGCTACTGCTGTACCTCGGAAGAGATACAAGGCAAGGAAGGATGCTAACAATTGTTCATTAACCTCTTTAATTTAACAATGAAACAAACTTCCAAAAACTTGAACAACATAGTCTCAACATTATCTAAACTTTGATTTTTAACAAAAAAAAAAACTAAACTTTTATTTTCGACATAGCTAACTCCACGTCCTCACTTCTATGCCCATACCCCACAAGCTATTGGTCCGTACTTGAAAACAAAACAGTTCAAAAATGAGGGGGGCAACCTCAATAATGTCTACCCCTAACAATCTAAAACCATTATACAATTCATTTCAATACTTTTAAGTAGAGCTGGCAAAATTTTGTCCGACCCGGAAAAAACCGGGTCTGGACATAGATTTTTTGTCCGAATTTTTATATTGACCGAATTGACTGAATATTCGGACATAAAATTTCACCTTTTTCTATTGTCCGAACCCGATTTTAGCTTCGTTCGAATTGTCCGACCCGGTTTGACCCGAAATAAAACTGGGTCCGGACATAAATTTCTCGTCCGAATTTTGACATTGTCCAAATTTGTCCGACCCGGATTTACCCGAATGATGCATAATGGATCAATACAAATCCATTATACACGAAATGCTAAGGATCTTTCTACAAGTGAAAACTTGCAATAGTTGAATTTCTCAAAAACTAGTTTCAAACGAAAGAATGGGATGAATTAGATTAAAAATGGACGAATGGAAAAGGTTAAATGAGAGTTCTAAATGTGATGAATTGAATTACAATCAAAAGAATCAAAACAATAGCAAAAACGTACCAATTGTAAAAGAACTCGTTGAATTGATGTAGAAACTTGATAGATTTTGGCAATGGAAATCTCCTTGATTGATACAGACACACCACAATCAATTTGATATCCAACTCCTCCTTTGTACCATCTAAGATTGCTCCCTCTTAGAATAGAAGAGAAGATTCAAAGGATTCTCCCTCAAGAGAACCAGATTCTAACACAAAGGTTAGAGAGAAAACAAAGCATAAGCTCTTGTTTGATTATGTGTTTAATATTGAATGTGAATGAATACAAAGGCACCCTAGGGGGTTTATTTATACTACTCCAAGGACCCCCTTGGACGTGCACTTAGGGTTCAAGAAACCAAGAATCAACTATTACATCATATATCCTATTTATGACATCATAAAACTCTAAAATACAACTCTAGAAAGAAATTGCTATAACTCCTTCAATACTTGTCCGTTTTCAATGATTCAAAAACCATTGGAAAGCTCTTTAAATGTACTCCAATCTGTCTTCTGATGACTTCCTCAATAGATGCTTGGATTTAGAGTTATAGAGCAAAATATCGAACTATACACGATAAGGTCCTCCATTGCCTAATTCAATAAGGACTCTTATTGCCGAGAGTATTTTGAGCTCATTGATGACCTCCATATATGAGAGTAACTCCATGTAAGCTAGAATATCATCAAGGTCCTTCATGCTTGCTTCCTTGATGTATAGAGCTTAATAAACCATTGTAATTGATGATGTCGTTGATGTCTTTTGTAACTTGAAGCTAGATCAAGGTCCTCTTAGCTAACCTTGATGTATATAGCTAGGCTATTATACATCATTCTCCCAGTTGAAAAGTTTGTCCTCAAACTTTAGACAAGACTTTCTTTAAAAACCATCATATAACTTCAATCACAAAACTTCTTTGATTCGTACTCACAAGTGATCATATAAACTTCTTCTTCAAAGCCCTTCTTCCTTCTTTGTAAGATGTCTTTCCATATGTGTTGTAGACATCATTTCTCTTCTTCTTTCTCATGAGGTTACAACTTCTCTTCTTGAATGCTTTGAAATCATCATAGATCCCGTTGATAAGATCTAGTTGTTGTTGAAGCTCTTGATTGAGGAACCCATGATATTTCTCCATATGAGAGAAATGCTTCAAGATTAAATTCAAGTGTGGGTACTCAATTGTTGATGCCGTTTTACCTCCTCCTTCAAACTCACGGTAGATAACCTCCAATGGTGCAAGATTGAAACTCTTTTGCTCTTCAAATGTATGATACTCATTCTCCATAAGTGTCATAAGAGTATTTTGAGCCTCCGTGGGCCATGAGTTACAAGAGGGTAATAAGGACGTCTCTTGGAGCATGATACTCCAATCATACAACTTTGATTTTCCAAACAAAGTATAACAAAAATCCATAGAAGTAATATTACAATATAATGATTCTTTGCAAATCTTGTAAAAAAAAAGACTTACTAAACTTCTTGGATCAAGGTGTATGTTGTTGTCATAATCGTGTAGAGTAGGAAGTGAATAGCTCTCCAAATCCTTCATTTTGATCCTCTTTGTAGAAACGTCAATGTCAAGATCAATGCCCTCGTCAATACTACAATGGGAAGTACAATCTTCTCCTCCTTGATTCAATGGACATACTTCTTCTTGAATGGTATATTGAGAGTAAGAAATAGGCTCTCTTTGTTGTAGATCATTTGATACACTAGCCTCTTTCAAGACTCTACTTACAACAAGCAACTCTTCTCCACTTAATTCTTCTACATACATCGTTTCTAGTACAATATCCTCTTCTTTTTCTTCCTCGTGTACTTCATGAGGCATGCTACATACCTCATTCATGCCAAGTTTATGAACATCCTCATGCTCATCAAATACATCAAATACCACACTTTCAATTTCTGGTTGCATGCTTAATGATGTTTGACAATCAACCAAAGATACTTCTTTCTCCTTAGGACATGCACTTTCAATATGATCAAAACTTTGGCAATGTAGACATGTACTTGGAACAATGATTTCCTTTTCTTGGACAATAGGAGTGGGGCGGTTTTTGGGCTGATTTGAGGAGTTTTGGGCAGTAGGTATAGAGAGGTCTAAGGCTTGTTTTGTGGAGCTATGGATAGGATGTTGTAGGGGCTGTTTTGTAGGTTTTTGAACCGTAGGTTTAGGAGATCTTTGTGGCTGTTTTGTAGGTCTTTGGACGTGAGGTTTGGGATTGATTTGGGGCTGTTTTGGGATGTTCTTGGCGTGGGGTTTTGTGGTTGGTATGTTTGGTTTTAGTTGTAGATGGTTCTCACCCCAAGGTTCTTTCATCTTTGCCTCCATCTCAACATTAAAAGCCAAGGAACTTAACTCTTCCAAGTTTGAATAAAATTGACATACAACAATATCTCCAATGTAATCATTAAGACCACTTAAGTAACATACCAAGACTTGGGGGTCATCCTCCTTAAGAGCGTACTTCCATAGTTGCATTCTGAATTGTATCGTGTATGGAACCACGTCCATGCTCCCTTGCTTCATTCTTGCAAGTTTGATGATGTGGTCTCTTTTGATTGGCGAAAATTCTTCTTGGACATGATATCCCTTCTCCTTATTCAAACGTGTACTCCATTCGTAAGGAGCTTCATATTCTTCATCATAAGGACTCCTTTCATATGAACCAAACGTGCTTCTTAATCCTTCCTTTTGAAGGTTCCCAAATTTTTCCATTTGATTCAGATTTGATGTCAAATTAGAACTCACGTTGGGTAAAGGATGGAATTAGGCTAGGCTTGTGTTTAGTCTTAGGGTTTTTTGTGGAGCTTAGGGTTCTTGATGAATTCTTGATGAATTCCTGATGAGTTCTTGGAGAAAACTCCAAGATGGCGTGTGAATGGTGGTGAATGGCGTGTATATGGGTGATGTTTTGATGAAAACAAGGTAAAAGAAACTAGAGAAATCAACTAGCAAAGCTCTGATACCAATTTTGATGCATAATGGATCAATACAAATCCATTTTACACGAAATGCTAAGGATCTTTCCACAAGTGAAAACTTGCAATAGTTGAATTTCTCAAAAACTAGTTTCAAACGAAAGAATGGGATGAATTAGATTGAAAATGGACGAATGGAAAAGGTTAAACGAGAGTTCTAAATGTGATGAATTGAATGACAATCAAAAGAATCAAAACAATGGCAAAAACGTACCAATTGTAAAAGAACTCGTTGAATTGATGTAGAAACTTGATAGATTTTGGCAATGGAAATCTCCTTGATTGATACAGACACACCACAATCAATTTGATATCCAACTCCTCCTTTGCACCATCCAAGATTGCTCCCTCTTGGAATAGAAGAGAAGATTCAAAGGATTCTCCCTCAAGAGAACCAGATTCTAACACAAAGGTTAGAGAGAAAACAAAGCATAAGCTCTTGTTTGATTATGTGTTTAATATTGAATGTGAATGAATACAAAGGCACCCTAGGGGGTTTATTTATACTACTCCAAGGACCCCCTTGGACGTGCACTTAGGGTTCAAGAAACCAGGAATCAACTATTACATCATATATCCTATTTATGACATCATAAAACTCTAAAATACAACTCTAGAAAGAAATTGCTATAACTCCTTCAATACTTGTCCGTTTTAAATGATTCAAAAACCATTGGAAAGCTCTTTAAATGTACTCCAATCTGTCTTCTGATGACTTCCTCAATAGATGCTTGGATTTAGAGTTATAGAGCAAAATATCGAACTATACACGATAAGGTCCTCCATTGCCGCGAATTCAATAAGGACTCTTATTGCCGAGAGTATTTTGAGCTCATTGATGACCTCCATATATGAGAGTAACTCCATGTAAGCTAGAATATCATCAAGGTCCTTCATGCTTGCTTCCTTGATGTATAGAGCTTAATAAACTATTGTAATTGATGATGTCGTTGATGTCTTTTGTAACTTGAAGCTAGATCAAGGTCCTCTTAGCTAACCTTGATGTATATAGCTAGGCTATTATACATCACCGAACCCGGATTTTTGCCAACGCTACTTTTAAGGGGAGGGGACAAAAAACAGTTCAACATTTCACAAAAGATTTTACTATTCAACTTACCCATTTCCATATTTTATATCGAGCGGGGCTTCCGTATTGCCCCTCGAAGTCAAAGACTCGCAGAACATACCTAAATCATTCCAACCACTTGCATAACAATCTCATTTCCAAAATTCCACAATCCACAATCTCAATTCACAATCCGGATGGCCATCGCAAAACCTCATATCGATACTACCAGGCGTAACCTGGTCTATTGACAGTCCCTCTCACAAGTAACCACCTGATCTCAGAGGGACTGCCCGAACCCGCATTAAACTCATATCCATTGATTTAGTCAGGTTTAAAATTTCAGATCCAACCATACTCATTCAATTCGTTTCCAAAACCAATACTTACAATATTAAAGCCAAAAAAAACTGTCCACAATTATAAAACAAGGAGCTTAACTTTCGCAGGAAACAGACAGTCTAGTTATAAGGTCCCCATCAGGATGCATGTTCCAAAATACGGTAAACACTTAAAACTGTTTAAGAGCATCCAATAGGGATTAGGGCATAGACATTACCTGCAGGAAATCGCGTCACTCAGAAAAACGCACACGAAGCTATTGGTTCGCTTCCTCGCTCGAACCTAATAATCGAAAGATTTCTAAAATCAAGACTCACTCGCCAAAATAGCTAACTCGTATATCCTACCCTTTCCCAACTTACCAAAATCCTACAAATCATGTATTATGTAACTAATTATCAAATCACAAATATGAATCATATGTCTTACTTCTCAAACAATATACTAAACATGACTATTTAGACAAGAGGCTTACATGAAATTTTCTCGCATAATCTATATAAAACATGCTTCTCATTTTCATGAAGTAACCTAGAACCCAACTTGAGATTTGCATGGCACTATTCACAAAATTTACTAAAATGCCACTATTCATGCAATAACAATACTAGGCCACTTACGTATGCTAATAACTTAAGAAAATAATCTTTTAGGGTTCCTAACATATTCCTAGGTTTCTAACATGATCATCCCTAAAATAACTCAATCCTACCCAAACTTGTAAAACCAAGATACGGTTTACACATCAAATTTCTCTAAGGACTTACAAGTAACCAAGTATATAACAAAAAATAGTAATTCACACTTAATTACTTAGTACCAAAATAATAGCACAACTCTTAAAATTATTTAAACCTTTTTACACACACCATAATAGGTTGAAACTTATTAGTTTTACAACTTATACAACAATACTAAGTAAAACTTAAAAATAATGAAATAAATAATAACGAAACCTTTATTTAAGGAGATAATAGTTTGGGAAAAGAATTTAATAGTAAAATGATTTTTAATGAAACTACAATAATAGGGTTTCATTTGTAAATCAAGGAAACTTGATAATAACTACTTCTTAATCTCATAAAATATTTTCCAAACTAACCATAGACCTAATAACATATGGATACATAACATGATAAAAAGACTTATATTAATACTATGAACTTAATAAGTAGAAGGATCAAAAACTTATATTAACAAGATATAAAACCTAGTATTATAAAGAATACCTTAACATTAATATAACTTTAAAACATAGAAAGACTTTTATAACATAAACCCTAGTTTTAACTAAGGAAATAAGAGTAACTTACTAACATCAAATAATATGGGTAACTTATTATCATTAACATGGATATGAACCCTACTAACATCCTAGGGCTAAGCATGCATATTTGGGTCATAATATCAACACAGAATCACCCATTAATCCACTCCTAATCATCAAGTTCTAAAACATCAATGTAATCTTCCATAATACTATCATTAAACAACTCTTAATAACATGTTAACTAACCCAAAACAGTAACTCATGCTAACAAAAATATAGAGAGAGAAAGGAGGGTTTTAGGGCACAAACAGAGGGTCATAGCTATGACGCACGGCGGGTCGGCGGCGGGATGGTCGGAGTCCGGTGGCAAGGTGGTCGGTTGGCGCGTAAGGTCCCGGCGATGGGTCTCGTCGGTGATGGTCGTTGCCGGTGGCTGGGAAGGTGTCGTCGGTGGTGGCGGGAGGTCTCCGGAGCTGGGGGAGGTTGGCAGCAGCAGCGGTGGCTCGGGATAGAGTCGGGTGGTGGTGTTTTCCGGGCTAACAGAAATAGAATAACAAGGGTGCTTTGGGGTGGGGTTCTGCGGCATCGGCAGCGGCGGAGCGGGGTGGCGGTGGTCTGGCCGGCGTCGGGAAAAGGAGGGGAAGGGAGGAGGAGGTCGAATGAGGGGAGGAGAGTGGAGGGTGATGGTGTTTGTTGGTGGTGCGCTACGTCAGGGTGCACAACGGGAAAGAGAAGAAGAAAGGAAGAAGATGAAGGAAGAAAGAAAAAGAAATGAGGGAGGAGGGACGAAGAAAGAGGAAGGGGATGAGGAGAGTGAGGGTGGTGGCTGCGCAGTAACAGTAGCATGCAGTACTTGTACTGCCAATACGTAGAGAGAGAGAGAGAGAGAGAGAGAGAGAGAGAGAGAGAGAGAGAGAGAGAGAGAGAGAGGAAAAAAATGAGGGGAGGGGGACGCGTGTCAAATGGTGGTAGGGTAGTCAGGGTGTATACCCAGGTAATGGGTATTGCAACAATTTGGAAGAAAACGGTTACTGACTTGGACAGAAGAAATTTGGAATTCTGATGAAAATTACCTGGTGATGTCATTTATGTGACATCATCAACACCCAGCAAAAAGGAAAAACAAAATCTAAAATTAATAATATAGCCATGGAAAATAAAAGTAATAAAAATAGATAAAATTTCCCACAACTGATAAAATAATTTCTACCCGTAACCCAAAAATTTCCTAGCTGATATTTTTAATAATCTAAAAACACTCACGAACTCACTCGCGATCCTAAAAGCTCCGTGTGAAAAGAAACAACCATAAAAATATATCACGAGACGTCGTTAGGCAATATTAATGGTAAAAAGACTGGTATTTTTTTTCGGGGTTTTAAATCATTCCCTACTTAGAGAAGTTTCGTCCTCGAAACTTAAACTCAAGACTCCACGCACTTATTTACTATCAAAACGTATCCACAAACCCGAGGTTTTACATCATTCCCTACTTAAAGAAGTTTCGTCCCCGAAACTTAAACTCACCTAGCTATTGAACAGATGAGGGTATTTTGAGCACATTTCTTCTTCGGTTTCCCAAGTGGCCTCTGTTGTGGTATGATTTGCCCACAATACCTTGACTAGTGGAACAGTCTTCCTACGCAATTGCTTCTTCCTACGATCCAAAATCTCAACCGGTTGTTCCTCGTAGGTCAGATCTTCCCTTAGCTGCAACGGTTCTGGTTCAATCACATGCGAAGGATCTGCAACATATTTCCTTAGCTGCAAGACATGGAAGACGTTGTGTACTCGAGGTAGATCCCCTGGTAACTCCAATTTGTAAGCCAATTCACCTACGCGGTCCAAAATGGGGTATGGCCCAATGTACCTTGGAGTCAATTTTCTTGATTGACCAAATCTCATGACGCCTTTTGTAGGAGATACACGTAAGAACACATAATCTCCCACCTCAAACTCCAAAGGTCTTCTCCTTCGATCAGCGTAACTCTTCTGTCGACTTTGTGCCGTCCTCATTCTGTCCTGAATGACCCTTACCTTTTGAGTTGTGTGTTGGATCAACTCTGGACCAATGGTAAGGGCTTCATCAATGTCTTGCCAACACAATGGGGTCCTACATCTTCTCCCATATAATGCCTCAAACGGCGACATCCCAATACTAGTATGAAAGCTATTGTTGTAGGAGAATTCAATCAAAATTAGCTCATCATCCCATGATTCTTTAAAATCCAAAGCACATGCTCTCAACATATCTTCCAAAGTCTGAATCATTCTTTCTGTTTGCCCATCAGTAGCTGGATGGAAAGCGGTGCTAAAATTTAGCTTAGTACCAAAAGCTTCTTGCAATTTTTTCCAGAATCCTGACTGAAATCTTGTGTCCCTATCCGAGACTATCGAACTGGGAACTCCATGCAATCTCACTATCTCACTTACGTAAGCATGGGCTATCTGGTCTAACGTCCAAGTGTTAGCCATGGCGAGGAAATGTGCGGACTTGGTTAAACGATCCACAATCACCCAAATAGCATTGTTCTTTCTCTTGGTCCTAGGAAGACCAGTTACAAAATCCATAGATATTGAGTCCCACTTCCATTCTGGAATTTCCAACGGATGCAATAAACCTGCTGGTCTCTGGTGTTCAGCCTTAACTCGCTGACAGGTCAGACATCAAGACACATAATCGGCTACTTCCTGCTTCATATTGCTCCACCAAAAGGTTTGCATAAGGTCCTTGTAGAGCTTGTTTCCTCCTGGATGTACCGAGTATGGAGTGTTGTGCCCTTCATCCAAGATTTTCCGTTTCAATTCCTCCATATTAGGTACACATATCCGGTTGTGGAATCTCAACGTTCCATCCTTATGTATCACAAAACCTGGTGCTTATCCTTGAGTCACCTCTTCCCTTATCTTTACCAACTGTATGTCCAACTCCTGAAAATTCTTAATCTCATCTAGAAGAGTCGGTTGGATCTCCATAGCATTCAACACAGCACCTTTCCTCGAAATCGTTACATTGAGCTCCAATCTTCTGAATTCCTCACATAGCTGATGTGGCAAGGTCACCAAATGATTCACCGTAGGGTAGGGCCTTTGACTCAAAGCATCTGTCACTACATTGGCCTTCCCGGGATGATATTGGAAATTGACATCATAATCTTTCAGAAGTTCCAACCACTTGGTTTGGCGAAGATTCAACTCCTTTTGAGTGAAGAGATACTTCAAGCTTTGATGATCAGTAAATATTTCGCAATGTACTCCATAAAAATAGTGCCTCCAGATCTTGAGAGCAAAGACCACTGCTGCCAACTCCAGGTCATGAGTAGGATAATTTTTCTCATGAGTCTTCAACTGTCTTGAAGCATAGGCGATTACCTTTCCATTTTGCATAAGAACACACCCTAACCCACCATGTGAGGCATCATTATAGATAACAAAGCCTTCGTTTCCTTGAGGCAAAGTAAGAATAGGTGCCGAGGTGAGTCTCTGCTTCAACTCCTGAAAAGCCTTATCACATTTGTCCGACCATATAAACTTCACAGACTTCCTAGTCAGATTGGTGAGAGGTGTTGCGATTTTTGAGAAGTCTTGAACGAACTTCCGGTAGTACCCAGCCAAGCCTAGAAAACATCTCACTTCCGTGGCATTTTTCGGAGTAGGCCATTTACTTACCGATTCTACTTTCTGTGGGTCCACTGCTACTCCTTCCTTAGAAACAATATGCCCGAGAAAAGCTACTTTCCTCAACAAAAACTTGCACTTGGAAAACTTCGCATATAACTCATTGACCCGTAAAGTCTCCAACACCTTTCGCAGGTGTTGTGCATGATCCTCCTGCGTTCTTGAGTAGTTCAAAATATCATCGATAAAGACCACAACAAACTTATCCAAGAAGAGTTTGAATACTCTATTCATTAAATCCATAAAAGCGGCTGGGGCATTGGAAAGACCAAAGGGCATAACTACGAACTCATAATGGCCGTATCGGGTCCGAAAAGCAGTCTTGGTAATATCTTCCTCCCGGATCCTCAACTGGTGATACCCCGATCTTAGGTCTACCTTCAAAATCAGAATTCCTTCAAGCATCGAAAAGATCATCGATGCATGGTAACGGGTAACGGTTCTTAACCGTAATCTTGTTCAGCTCCCGGTGGTCGATACATAACCTCAAACTACCGTCCTTTTTCTTCACAAAAAGAACCGGTGCGCCCCATGGAGAGGTGCTCCGCCGTATATATCCCTTCTCCAACAACTCATCCAGCTGTTTCTTGAGTTCTTTGAGTTCAGCTGGGGCCATCTTGTAAGGTTCCTTGGATATTGGAGCAGCTCCAAGCTCTAAATCGATGCAGAAGTCTACTTCCCGTTGTGGTGGCATCCCCGGAATTTCCTCAGGGAATACATCTGGGTATTCTTGTACTACAGGAATGGTTTCGAGAGATGCGCTCTCAGCTTTAGCATCCATAATATTGCACAAAAATCCTTCACACCCTTGACCCATCAACTTGTGAGCTTTTAAAGCGGAAATGATTCTCACTCCTCGGAGATGTCGATCATTGTAGTGGACCACTTTGCTCCCGTTTGGACCCATTAAGGTAACTTTCTGCTTACAACAGTCAATCTGCGCTTGGTATCTAGCCAACCAATCCTTTCCCAAAATCACATCGAATTCCATCAACTCGAATTGGTGTAAGTCAGCATCAAACTCTTGGTCTCCAATAATTATTGAACAATTCTTATATAGCTTCCCGCACTGTATTGACACTCCCGTAGGTAAGGTCACCGACATAGTTTCATTTTCTTTAGAGGATGTTAGCTTAGTCTTCTCTACTATGTCAGGAGATATAAAGGAATGACTAGCACCAGAATCAAACAGTACATAAACATGATAAGAACATAAAAGGAATGTACCAGTGACAACATCCGCCTCGTTCTCAGCTTCTTCCCTCTTCATCACATAAACTCTACCTCCAGCATTGCGTGGCGCTTGCTGCTGACGAGGTGGTGGTGGTGGAAGCGCCCTGACCTAATTGTTCCGGTTTCCATGGAAGCCTCCTGGATTTGGGCGAGGTCTCCCGTGATTCCCAGGGTATTCGATCCTGCGCTGGTTGTTGGGTGGTAAAGCACCCCGATTTGCACCTCCAGTGTTACTCGATCCTCTTTCGGTTGAATGTGGGCAGTTCTTTATAACATGGTGAGGACTGCCACATCGATAACAGACCATCCTGGTAGGGTTTCTACAATCCCGAGCAATGTGTCCAGGTCTCCCGCATGCCCTGCATATAACACTGTGCTATTGAGGGCGTCCCTGATGTCCTTGTCAATTATCAGGCCGGAATCTCTTGAAAGAAGGCGGGGGCTGAGGGACGAAGCGAGGAGGTTCTCTCCTTTTGTCATTTTGCTTGACCAACTGTGTCGTCCGATTACTCAACACCCGTTCCACATTTGCCGCTACCTCAAGTATGTCCTGATAGGAGTTAAAAGTACACACCGATAATTTCTCCTAGATGTTGTAATTCAGCCCATCTTCAAATCGATTCATTTTCAGCTTCTCATCAGCAATATAAATTGGTGCGAACCTCGACAATTCCATGAACTTAGAAGCATATTGCAGAACTGTGTCTCCCCCTTGTTGTAGTTCCAGAAATTCCTTCTCCTTGGCTTTTTGGAGAGCCATAGGGTAGAACCGATTCCTCAGCATTTCTTTAAAACGCTCCCAACCAAAGCCAGGTTCAGTTTGCCTTTCCTTCATACCCATCCACCACAGATCTGCCTCACCCTTTAGATGATAGGTAGCAAAATTCACCTTCCTATTCCCGGGACACTAGATTGCCTCGAATATCTTCTCAACATCCCTCACCCATTCCTCGAAGATCTTGGGATCAGCTACTCCGTTGTATGATGGGGGGGTTAAGTTGTTAAACTCCCGAAAAAGTGAAGACCCACCCTCCTTTTGCAGTCCTGACATCAATTGGAATTGCTCGGATTGCCGAGCCATTATTTCCATTATCATCAATTGGGTTAAATCAGGCCCCGAGGTAGGAGTACCTTCCTGTTCGGATGGTGTCGCTCCCTGTGCTGACTGTGCCGCAAACTCATAGAAAGGTGCGTATCGCTGCCTTAGCTCCACCATGGGAGGAACTGATGGCGGAGGTGTTCCCTGAGGCCCTTTTCCGTTATCCTCGACCATTCTTTTGTAGGATTTCTAATCAGTCAATATAAATACAACTATGAGTTAGTCCTTTTCAAATAATCCGTAATGCCATGATATAAACTCATTTCACTCCATACTACATAAAGTCACAATTCACATATAAAAAAAAATCACTTGTAAACAAAATTATCATATTTCCATTACCTTGACACCCGACCAACAATTTCCAGACTATAATGAACAAAACACATTCTATGACATCCCATACATCCATACTTTCCACACAACGTTTCTTTTCCATCTTTCTTTCATACACATCATACCATAGCCAGCATACTTCGCAAGATAAGCCAACTCATCATATTACTTCATCATAATTAAAACATATTATTTACTCTGCTATAACATAGCATCTATAACATAGCATTCATAACATAACATTCATAACATAACATTCTACCACATATGATACTCTTTGCTACAAACAGATTCCTACGTACCAACATGTAATAAAGTAACGAACATAAAATCGTAATCTCTCAAGTTATATACAAAACATGGGGGAGGGAATCTCGTAAAACTAGATCTCGTGGCGCCTCCTAACTCTCCTCTCGGCCTCCGGAATCCAGCTCGGGTCGTCCGACTCTCCTCCAGAGTCAGAGTCTCCACTCGAAATCTCCACAGGATCCTCCTCGGGATCCTCACAGGCTCCAGCTTCTCCTCCGAATCCTCACCATCGCTCAAATCGGGAGGCGGTGCCTCGCTAAGGTCCACATCCATGAGGTCGGCCAGAGAGGCCTCCACCATGGTTTGGACCAAATCGAGGATAGTCAGAGCCGCTGGCACCCGTCCACACCACTGGCAGTCATGCAGCCATAGTGCCTCCGGATCGGCTGGGGGAATAGGCTGTAGTAGCTGTGATGCACGGTAGCCCCATTTGGTGTCGCTGGTCATCGTCATCAACAGGAGGTTGACCATACTCCCCTCATGCCTCAGGCATGTGGTGTGCATGGGCACCTCCAAATGCAGGTCAAAATCAGGTACAATATGATCCATGTAATCGGCGAGAAGCTCATCGTCCTCCCTCCAGAACCCAATGTGAAACATGTCGTCGTCGATGTGGAAACTATGGCGTAACTTGGGATTCATGCCTGCTAAAACAACAATTGTGAGTTCAAAAGAGCAAAACATAATGGAAAATTGACTCAATCCATCCCACCTACACTCAACACTCCGAGGGTAGCATCCTAAGGTCTAAAGGTAAACCTATAGACTCCTAAGAGCTACCAGGTCGCAACCCAGTGCTCTGATACCATTCTGTAACGCCCCGAAATTTCAGAAATCTAAACTTAACGGTCAAGGTCAACCATCTACTAATATTAACAGCGGAACTTCATCATACTTTTGTTTAACTCGAGCGCTACTGCCGTACCTTCGAAGAGATACAAGGCAAGGAAGGATGCTAACAGCTGTTCATTAACCTCTTTAATTTAATAATGAAACAAACTTCCAAAAACTAGAATAACATAGTCTCAACATTATCTAAACTTTGATTTTTAATAAAAAATAACTAAACTTTTATTTTTGACATAGCTAACTCCACGTCCTCACTTCTATGCCCATACCCCACAAGCTACTGGTCCGTACCTAAAAACAAAACAGTTCAAAAATGAGGGGGGAAACCTCAATAATGTCTACCTCTAACAGTCTAAAACCATTATACGATTCATTTCAATACTTTTAAGGGGAGGGGGGAAAAACAGTTCAACATTTCACAAAAGATTTTACTATTCAACTTACCTATTTCCATATTTTATATCGAGCGGGGCTTCCGTATTGCCCCTCGAAGTCAAAGACTCGCAGAACATACCTAAATCATTCCAACCACTTGCATAACAATCTCATTTCCAAAATTCCACAATCCACAATCTCAATTCACAATCCGGATGGCCATCGCAAAACCTCATATCGATACTACCAGGCGTAACCTGGTCTATTGACAGTCCCTCTCACAAGTAACCACCTGATCTCAGAGGGACTGCCCGAACCCGCATTAAACTCATATCCATTGATTTAGTCAGGTTTAAAATTTCAGATCCAACCATACTCATTCAATTCGTTTCCAAAACCAATACTTACAATATTAAAGCCAAAAAAAACTGTCCACAATTATAAAACAAGGAGCTTAACTTTCGCAGGAAACAGACAGTCTAGTTATAAGGTCCCCATCAGGATGCATGTTCCAAAATACGGTAAACACTTAAAGCTGTTTAAGAGCATCCAATAGGGATTAGGGCATAGACATTACCTGTAGGAAATCGCGTCACTCAGAAAAACGCACACGAAGCTATTGGTTCGCTTCCTCGCTCGAACCTAATAATCGAAAGATTTCTAAAATCAAGACTCACTCGCCAAAATAGCTAACTCGTATATCCTACCCTTTCCCAACTTACCAAAATCCTACAAATCATGTATTATGTAACTAATTATCAAATCACAAATATGAATCATATGTCTTACTTCTCAAACAATATACTAAACATGACTATTTAGACAAGAGGCTTACATGAAATTTTCTCGCATAATCTATATAAAACATGCTTCTCATTTTCATGAAGTAACCTAGAACCCAACTTGAGATTTGCATGGCACTATTCACAAAATTTACTAAAATGCCACTATTCATGCAATAACAATACTAGGCCACTTTAGTATGCTAATAACTTAAGAAAATAATCTTTTAGGGTTCCTAACATATTCCTAGGTTTCTAACATGATCATCCCTAAAATAACTCAATCCTACCCAAACATGTAAAACCAAGATACGGTTTACACATCAAATTTCCCTAAGGACTTACAAGTAACCAAGTATATAATTAACAAAAAATAGTAATTCACACTTAATTACTTAGTACCAAAATAATAGCACAACTCTTAAAATTATTTTTAAACCTTTTTACATACACCATAATAGGTTGAAACTTATTAATTTTACAACTTATACAACAATACTAAGTAAAACTTAAAAATAATGAAATAAATAATAACGAAACCTTTATTTAAGGAGATAATAGTTTGGAAAAAGAATTTAATAGTAAAATGATTTTTAAAGAAACTACAATAATAGGGTTTCATTTGTAAATCAAGGAAACTTGATAATAACTACTTCTTAATCTCATAAAATATTTTCCAAACTAACCATAGACCTAATAACATATGGATACATAACATGATAAAAAGACTTATATTAATACTATGAACTTAATAAGTAGAAGGATCAAAAACTTATATTAACAAGATATAAAACCTAGTATTATAAAGAATACCTTAACATTAATATAACTTTAAAACATAGAAAGACTTTTATAACATAAACCCTAGTTTTAACTAAGGAAATAAGAGTAACTTACTAACATCAAATAATATGGGTAACTTATTATCATTAACATGGATATGAACCCTACTAACATCCTAGGGCTAAGCATGCATATTTGGGTCATAATATCAACACATAATCACCCATTAATCCACTCCTAATCATCAAGTTCTAAAACATCAATGTAATCTTCCATAATACTATCATTAAACAACTCTTAATAACATGTTAACTAACCCAAAACAGTAACTCATGCTAAAAAATATATAGAGAGAGAAATGAGGGTTTTAGGGCACAAACAGAGGGTCCAAGCTATGACGCACGGCGGGTCGGCGGCGGGATGGTCGGAGTCCGGTGGCAAGGTGGTCGGTTGGCGGCAGAAGGTCCCGGCAGTGGGTCGTCAGTGGAACAGTTGGTGGCGTTCCCGAGCACAGCAGCGACAACTGCTTTTGACTTCGGCCCGGTTCGTCTCGTCGGTGATGGTCGTTGCCGGTGGCTGGGAAGGTGTCGTCGGTGGTGGCGGGAGGTCTCCGGAGCTGGGGGAGGTTGGCAGCAGCAGCGGTGGCTCGGGATAGGGTCGGGTGGTGGTGTTTTCCGGGCTAACAGAAATAGAATAACAAGGGTGCTTTGGGGTGGGGTTCTGCGGCATCGGCAGCGGCGGAGCGGGGTGGCGGTGGTCTGGCCGGCGTCGGGAAAAGGAGGGGAAGGGAGGAGGAGGTCGAATGAGGGGAGGAGAGTGGAGGGTGATGGTGTTTGTTGGTGGTGCGCTACGTCAGGGTGCACAACGGGAAAGAGAAGAAGAAAGGAAGAAGATGAAGGAAGAAAGAAAAAGAAATGAGGGAGGAGGGACGAAGAAGGAGGAAGGGGATGAGGAGAGTGAGGGTGGTGGCTGCGCAGTAACAGTAGCATGCAGTACTTGTACTGCCAATACGTAGAGAGAGAGAGAGAGAGAGAGAGAGAGAGGGAGAGAGAGAGGGAGAGAGAGAGAGAGAGAGGAAAAGAATGAGGGGAGGGGGACGCGTGTCAAATGGGGGTAGGGTAGTCAGGGTGTATACCCTGGTAATGGGTATTGCAACAATTTGGAAGAAAACGGTTACTGACTTGGACAGAAGAAATTTGGAATTCTGATGAAAATTACCTGGTGATGTCATTTATGTGACATCATCAACACCCAACAAAAAGGAAAAACAAAATCTAAAATTAATAATATAGCCATGGAAAATAAAAGTAATAAAAACAGATAAAATTTCCCACAACTGATAAAATAATTTCTACCCGTAACCCAAAAATTTTCTAACTGATATTTTAATAATCTAAAAATACCCACGAACTCACTCGCGGTCCTAAAAGCTTCGTGTAAAAAGAAACAACCATAAAAATATATCACGAGACGTCGTTAGGCAATATTAACGGTAAAAAGACTGGTATTTTTTTCAGGGTTTTACAGTTATAGTCCGTGACATGTTATTGCCACGAGTGATATATATTTTCCCGTGGCATAAGTATTTTTTTGCCACGGAAGTTCTAGTCTGTGGCCTGTTATGGTCACGGGTGATATTTTCCCGTGGCATAAGTATTTTTTCGCCACGGGACTTGTAGTCTGTGGCATATTTTTAAACATTGAATGCACTATAAAATTTTCCCATGGCAAGGCTAAGAAATTGCCACGATTTTAGATTTCCCATGGCATAATTCGTGGCACAAGTGATGATTTTTTGTAGTGTCTTCTTCTTCTTCTTCTTCTTCTTCTTCTTCTTCTTCTTCTTCTTCTTCTTCTTCTTCTTTATTAACTCCCCAATTTCACCATTGTTGCTCCCTCCCAACCACAATTTTCTACACCTTACCTTTTTCCCTCAGTCACTCTCACTCTGAAAACTCCATTGAAGATAGATTTTGCAAGCTTTGGTCTTTCATTTAATCTACTTGGACAAAATGGTACGAACAAAGAATGTATGTGCTTTTGGATGTTCACCAGATGGGGATGGTGCTGATGATGGTGTTGTGGGAGCTGGAAAAGGAAGGTGACTGCCGCTGAGAAAGGCAAGCAAAAAGCAACCTCATCTCGTACCACACGGTAGAACAACCCATTCAGGTTTGGCGGAGTGTACAAGGAACGATATGACTCTTATCTAAACATTCTATTATTCCTACTTGCTATCTGCATGAAATTTCTGCATGATTGTTGCATGTTTGAGGATGTTATGTGGTTGCTTGGTAGAGGTCACATGTTGCTGGTGGCTCGTCTTAACGAGCACACATATAGGTTGATCATTTTGGAGTTTATCTGTACGGTTGAGGTGTTCCTACAGGGTTGGGATGGGTAGATCACCTTTCAACTCCTAGATGAGTATCGTAGTATGACAATTTCATAGTTTTCCCGTGTGTTTGGTCTTCTTGAGAAGACCTGTCGCACTAAGGCCGTCATCCCCCATAATTGGGATGGACAAGGTTTCTTTGAGGGCATCTCTGCATTCCAAGAATGGGGCCCCAGTGACACCCCTTCCACCTACATTAGGAACCCCGCTTTGAGGTATGCCCACTACATTTTGTCTTGTGGGAATTTTGGGAGGCCAGGTAGTGCAAATAAGGCCACAAAGTCTGACATGTACATGTTGCATGGCATGTTGCATGACGATGATAATGCTGACCCTGCCGCCCTCTTTGCCTTGCATAATATCCTGGATACCAAAATTCAATGCAAGCATAACGGTAGGGGGTTTCATTACTCACCTCGCTCGTTACTTTGGGTTCCACCCTTATCCCTCTGCACCAGATATAGTCGGAGGAAACATGCGGCTTGATGGGGACCAATGTCGTGCCTTTGGTCTATGTACCTTTGATAACAATGATCGTTGTCTATGGATCTATCCTAACAATGTGTGTTGTCTTCTACCCTATGACTACGCCTTCTACCCCATGACTACCAATTAATTTAAGATTTAAAGAACCTTTTATGGCTTTCCCCTATCCCAAATGCCCCCATATCTCAAATGCCACCTTACACCCAACCCCAGGACCAAGACCAACCCCATGAACCCTTCGACACCTAATCAGGTATTAACTCGATTAACGAGTGTATGAACAATATGAGCCTTGTTGTGGGCGGATTTGGGAACCGGTTAGACTAGATGGATTCGACCATGACCATCCTTACCGAAAGGGTTATCCTATCTCTATCCAACAGGAATCATCCTATGTGGACTTGAGGGGGATGATTCAAGCCATGTTCGAAATCTTCACCTCCCAGCCTTACCCTCCATAATAACTGCACCACCCACCACCACCACCAGATGATGAGTAGCCCTACCCTTCCCTGCTAGCCTTGGTCCTTTGCATTGAGGATAAAGTTGGATTTAAACATTTTGTGTGTGTGTGTGTGTGTTTTGGGAGGCGGAGGGGGTGTATACACTTTTGCGTTTTGTGTGTGTTTTGAGTTTTGTTTTTTGTTTTTGTCGTTTTGAGTCCTTATTTTTTATTTTGAGTCCTTATTTTTCATTTTTTTTAGATTAGATCAATCCTTGTATAAAATGCATCCACCTAGATTGCATTAGATAGCTCATTCTAGATTTTGTTTTCATTTTTTATTTAGTTTTTAGTCTTTCTTATCTAGTTGTGCATTCCAAAAACAAAAAAACAAAAACATCGAAAAATTTAGAAAATACAAAAAGGATTAGGATTAGGATAGGTTAGCGAATGATAACCCCTCTTGTGATGACATGTAATTGGTCTTTCAATCGATCTTGTATGAATTTGAATATTCCGAATGAGAATGAAAAGCTTTTGAAACTGGGTTTATGACATAATCTAGTTTGAGATATGCATGTTGAGATTGTCAAATAGCCACTTTGATAGACCTATTGTTGTAAATATGTGTGTTGCAAATTTTTGGGCTAGGTTTGGTTGCTTGAACCCTATCCCGTGAGTCCACAAAGCCAAAATGCATATACTAATCATTTTCATCAGTTTCTTGATTTCTTGAGTGACTCCACCATTACACCTCTAGAACTTGGTTTGCATTTTATTTAAGGATGCACTTTTGCATTGTATCTCGTGACAAAGTGATTGAGACATTCATTTATACATTATTGAATTACATAGCCAAATAGTCACCTTGAATATTTTGATATCCCTCTTTAACCCCGCCTAGCCTTTGTCTACCTTTTTTTTTTTTTAATGCTTGAACCTTTACATTACAAGTCATGGCCCATTTTGATTTCCTACCCTATGCCTTTCTTGGAGTTGGAGTGTTCATCAATTTGAGAGTAGAGGTTGGTTTGGGTTGATTATGGATTGTGTTTTTAATTGGAAGTTGGGTGTTGTTTTGATGATGCTTAAATTAGGGATGAAATCTGAATTGAAACATTAGCTGCATTGCTTTGTGTTCCCTCAATTAAGCAAAATTGATCGAGTTTGGATATGTTGTTCATGTACTTGTTTGCTAAGGGACCGAATTCTAATAGTCATGTGATATTGAGATTGTGGTGTCCCTAGCATGATGCATTAGTGATATGCATTGAGGTTGGAATGATGGAACATGTATAATTACTTCTCCTTAGTCACCTACCAAATCAATAAAAAGAAAAGAAAAAAAAAGAGAAAAATATAAAAAAGATGGGAAATAGGTAATTGGGGGGGGGGGGGGGGTTGTTAAACTTGATGGAGATTTCCAACCTAGTCATGAGGGTGTAATTTGGTCAATAATTGAGAGATGAAGGAGTAAGTGAGTGTCTTGCCCTTCTTTGGCAAGTGTGTGAGCTGAGAGAGGATTTTGGTGATGAATAACTCCAAGCATGGACTTTTAGCTCGGCTATACCCAGATGATTGACACTATTTCTCTTAGCCTAAGCCCCGTTACAACTTTAAAAAGACCCCTTGATTGTTACTTGTGCATTAACTAAATCGAACTTATAGCTTGATGTTGCATACTACTGGTGGAGAGCGAGATGCTTATCAAGCCAATGGTAGGTTGCTTCTTTGGTCTGAGTAATAAACCAACTATATTTGTTGCATATTGATAGTTGGAGTGTTCTACATTACACAAAGTGAGATTTGGTCATCAACCAACGGATGTTCATAACCAACCGCGCATATTTGCATTCATCTCAAGTTTGTTAGTGGTTGTTTGTCCCTCGAAGGTGTTGATCTCCTAAAAGTTTCAAAAACATCCCTCTTTCTATTTCACACTGATTTGGTTCTCATCTGGATTATACTTTGTTGTACTTGATTAACTGATAAGTTTCTGATTAGTTAGCCAGAGGAGAAATGCAATTGTAAATGTATAAATTGACCTGTTTTTGTTAGTCTTAAGTCTACGTTCCGAATCTCCCGCTTGAGTCATTGAATTTTAGTTTCGAGTCTTTCTTTTTTTATTTCTTCTTGTGTCATGTTTTGAACCTGCTTGGGGACAAGCAAGAGCTAAGCATGTTGGGATTTGATAAGTGTATATTTTATAGTGATAATTAGGTACTTAACCCATGTATTTTGGGTCAATTTGTGATGTGAACTTGCTATACCAAATTTAATGATTACTTCACTTGGTTTAGAGATTGGTAGAGTTTTGCAGATTATATGAGAAATCTAAGAAAAATCAAGAGAAACGAAGAGGAGAAAGAAAGAATTAGATGAAAAATAGCAAGCAAGGAAGAGGCTCAACCAATGATCACACACTCCAGCCTTAGATGCCAGTTGTGCTTCGCTTGGGACAGAAGGTGCAGCAACGGAGAAAAGCAGGGGCACTGCCTACACCTAACCAGACGCAAGCCACACTTGGGTGAGACTCTTCCAGTGTCAGTAGGGTGCAACCAACATCAGCAGGGTGATACAGGAGAGGCGCGACAAGTGCCTAGGGAGGCGCCAACCACACCCGCTCCCCTGCCCTTTTTCCACCCGCAACATAAACAGAAAACATGGCGGATGTTCTAAGGGGGTTTTGACTTAGATTTGGAGATCGATATGTTCTTTTTTGATACCATCAAAAGGGAGGCAACCATTGGAGAGGGAGATTGAAGATCAAAGCTTGGGAGAAGAAGACTTTCACAAGCAAGATTTTATTCAACCTTGAATCGTGGTTATCTCTTATTTATTTTCAATTATGTTTTCAAGTGTGATTCTTGTTATTTTCATGTTTGTTCTTAGCAATTATGAGTAGTTAATTTCTTAGTTTAGGGAATGCACTTGATCTTGATTAATTAGCCTTCGATATTTAATTTAAGTATGAAGTAGTTTGACACAGTTTGTTTAATCTTTGTGGTTTGTATGTCATAGTAATTGAATGATCACCTTTTACTTGATTTAGATTCTTAATAACGGGTAGAAAGACTGTTATTTTAAATCAGATCGACTAAGATTAAATAGCCATAGAACTCAGTTAGAAATAATGGTGTTCATGCTTAGGGTCGTTATATAATATGTTTTTATCCTTAATTGAATTAAATAACCATGAAAATGAGTGTTTAATTTAGTCATTGCAACTCACCTTAGATCGAAAGATCGTTGTGATAGGCTTTAGTACGATTATAGACCCCGAACTAATACAAACTGATAAATGTTGGAATTGGTACCTAATTAATTAATTAACTAGAGTGAATTCCCCTAAACGCCTTTTATAATCTGATAAAAACCAAAACGTTTAAAAGTTTGATTAGATTAGTTTAGTTGAATAGCAAAAATCCAACATTTGACTTACCTAGCATCCTTTGTAGTGGAATAATTTAATGTGTAAGCTAAACAAGTCATCGAGAGAACGACCTTAATATACTAAACTCTACCCCATGCACATGCAGCGTATCAATCCTGTATATGATAAACCATGGTCCCTCTCCCATGTCTCATCCCATCTTAAGCCCATGTTTATTTTAGGTTAACGAGTATTGCTGTTGAGCATTGTTTTATTTGGTGATGGTTGATACCTTTTGATCGGTGTGATGGCTAATCGAGTTTTGCTTTTAACTTGTATTATAGCTCTTTAGTAATTAGTATGGTACACTGTGTCTATAATATAATATGAACTTGTGTTATAACTCTTTAGTATGGTTTATTATGTAATGTAATATGAATTCTCTACTTATGTAGTCACTTAGTTATTTACTTAATTCGATCATTTGGGTTTATGAATCAAACATCAACAGATACAATCCGGCTGTCAGACACTCGGATTCGGACATTGATCATTTGGATTCGAAATCAAATTTACGTATGTTTTTACTGTCTGAATTGCTTATCAAATAGTATTCAGTTATGAAATTTTTAATCGAACGATGAATTTGACTGCACCCAAAATTTCCTGGACTTAAATTTTTCCTGAGCCTACATAAAATACATATATCATGGACATGGTCCAAGAATAAAATGAATAAAAAAAAGGAAAGCCAGCAAGGCAAAGATTTTAGAAAATCTCTCCTCCCTAGTATTCCGGTTGGTTCCGCCTTTTTCTGTTTTTCTTACTGCTTGATAAATATATACCCTGTTATTTGTTAACTTTGCTAAGGTCGCACACTCCTCCGTTCCTCAATTAATCCACACTCGACTCTCTACTATCGAATCCCTTCGCTGGTTTACTGTTCGTCATTCTGCTGCTTCATTTGGAGGTTAGGGTTTTGTGTTTTCGTCACATTAATGTTACTTTTCCCATTTGTTGCCTTTTTACGGAAGTAATTGTCTTTCATGTTTATGTCATCATCTTAATCTAACCTGCATTTCTGGACAGTGATAAATGCATAGAATGAAATGTTCCAGTTTGGTGGATGTTGGTTGAACTTGGGAGGAGTTGAGAAGAAATCGACACATGATATGCGATTGTCAGATTGTATGACTGTCTATTTGTTTTTGATTGTTTGCGTTTTTCAGTGATTGGGTTTACCTTTATGTTTCGTTGATTTTCCATCATGTATGTTCCATCATGTATGACATGGCGGAATGAAATATTTGAAAAAGATGACATGGTATAATGAAATGACTACATCAATTTGATTTTAGTGCATGTAAATGTGATCATTCTTATGTCAGGCTTGAAGGACTCCAGAAGAAAATGTGCCCTAGAGGATGAGGACATTTCCAATTAATTTAGGGCGTTGTTTAACCTTTAGATGTGTCTCATCTCACAACTGGAATGCAAATCTTTGGGATAACCGTGGCTTTGTGGCAATTTGATCCAAAAGTCTAGTTTTTTTTTGGGGGGGGGGGGGGGTTATGATGTTTCATGTGTCCTTTCATTTGTCTGATACTTCTGGATTTTAGTTAATTTGCCTCAGTTTAGTACTGGGAAACAGATTGGTAAAGATCATTAGGAATTCACATTACGTTAGTAACGGCTTACAGGGTTGGATTCTGACTATTTTTGTTTGGGTTTAATTCAGTGCTGATGGCTACATACAAATCAGATGATGAATATTCTGTCATTGGAGACAAAGGGGACGTTGGGTTCATTGATTTTGACGATGACAGATCTGTATGTAGCTATGACCCAAGCGAAGAAGGCTCCGTTATTATTTCTGTGCCTTTTCCATTCGTTGATGACAAACCCCAGTCAGTTACTATTGACAAGGTTGCTGCTGATTCAATCACAATAAGAAATACAACAGATACTTCCGTGGAGCTGTGGGGGATTCATATTTATGGTTCAAGTCCTGAAGATTCCTTTACACTCTCCTTGATGGAGCCTTCTGCAAAAGGATATGTGGGCTTCTCCTCTTTGGAGGACCGGGTGCTGCAACCGCGTAAGTCTTTGACAGTTTGGTTGTCTTGCAAACCTAAAGAGCTTGGGATGCAGACATGCATTGTGCATTTTGATGTTGGAGACGAGAGGATAGAACGGGTAGTCTTTCTTCTGTCAGAGGATGATATCTCTAAAGCTTTAGCTTCAAACAGGCCATATCAAAGGGGAAAGAGAAGGGCCAATTTTGCTGTTGATTCATACATTATGGGTGTTCGTCCTACTAGGGCCTCAAATCGTGGTTTCCGGAATAGGCTTCCTCCTTACGAGATTCCAAAAGATATCAGAGAAGTAATAGAGAATAAACAGGTTCCAGATGCTGTAGCAAAAGGTCTAACCAAGAAGAATTATGCCCCTTTCTTCAAAACACTGCTAATTATGGAGGAAATACGCCTGGAGGTGACTAGATTTCTTCTATTTTTGTTCTTTCTTGGTGGTTGCTTTTCCCTTTGGTTCATTTGAATGCGGATGATTCAATGAACTTATTATTTTGTCCTTTGCTGCTCATGCGTCCCTTTAATCCTTTTTTTTTTTCAGGAAGACATAAGGGCATATGATATGGAGAAAGCTTCTATGATGAGCCGGGGGCGCCAGTTTCTAATCCTGGAGGTCCTTGGACTGGCTGAGAAAAGGCCCTCGCTTGTCCATGGTGATGTTGTCTTTGCCAAGCTTGCTACTGAAGAAGCTGATGATGCACCAGCTTACGAGGTGATGTAAAACAAGTGCTTTGTAGTATTCCTTTCAAGTGGGATTGAGTACGTGATAAGCACTGGGTTTTCATTTATGTCGAGCATCTGATTAACATTCTTCGCGATGCCTTTATTTATAATGCTTCGTACATTTTCTGGATTACCTCTTTTTTTCTTTTATTTGTATATGTACTAAATTATGTGCAGTTTGTCATCTATACTTTTCAGCATGAATCAATGAAGTGACTAGTTCTTCTAAAGTTTTGCTACCAAAACTCAAAATGTGCCACATGATTACATACCTTTTGATCTGGAGTATTTAGTGTGACAGAAACATTATATGCAGGAGTTGTTCAAAATTATTGATCCTCTAGGTATGGTGATTGACAGGGTTGTGTTCATCGTGTTGAGGCTGATCAAGTTTACTTGAGGTTTGCTGATGATTTCCATCGACGTCATCGAGATCAGAATAAATATAACATCCGATTCATGTACAGTCGTGTTAACCTTAGAAGATTGTATCAAGCTGTTGAGGCTGCTGAGAGATTACCAACAGACTTCCTGTTTCCTTCAGAGTCTGTGGCAAAGAGACAAATAACACCGGCCCTTATGGTGCCCATATCAAGTAATCTTAACGAGGAGCAATTGAATGCTGTTGAAATGATTCTAGGTTGCAAAGGGGGAGTTCCGTACATGATCAATGGGCCCCCAGGTACTGGTAAGACAATGACTCTTGTGGAAGCAATTCTGCAAATTTACAAGACTAGAAAAAATTCTCGAATTCTGGTATGTGGATCTTCAAATTGTGCAGCAGATCATGTACTGGAGAAAATACTGAAGACCATCAAAGTTCAGGAGAATGAAGTCTTCAGGCTTAATGCAAGTAGCCGTTCATTTGATGACATGAACCCTGATTTCATGCGCTTTTGTTTCTTTGAAGAATCAATCTTTAGGTGCCCACCTTTGCAAGCACTCCTAATTTACAGAATTATAGTAACAACCTATATGAGCTCATCGCTCCTTTATGCAGAAGGAATTAAGAGGGGCCACTTTTCGCACATAATCCTGGATGAGGCAGGCCAAGCCTCAGAACCAGAGACCATGGTTCCCATTTCTAATCTCTGTTCCAGTAACACAGTGGTTGTTCTGGCTGGAGATCCCATGCAACTGGGCCCAGTTGTTTTCTCCCCTCTTGCGCAGAATTATGGGCTAGGGGTATCGTATTTGGGAAGGCTATTTGAATGTGAGCTCTATAATGAAGGTGATGAAGGCTACGTAACAACATTGCTGAGGAATTATCGGTGCCACCCTGAAATTCTTCATTTGCCTTCAAAATTGTTCTACTCTGGAGAGTTGATTGCATGTCGTGAAGTTGCAAAAACTACACCTTGGGCAGATCTCCTTCCTAACAAGGACTTTCCTATTCTTTTTACGGGTGTCCAAGCATATGATGAGAGAGAAGGAGATAATCCTTCATGGTTCAACCGTACAGAGGCCAGTATGGTTGTTAAGCTCATCAAGAAGCTTACAGCACGGAACGTGAGTGAAGAGGATGTAGGGGTGATTACACCATACAGGCAACAAGTAGCTAAAATAAAAAGGGCTCTAGAAAATGATGACATTTTGGGTGTCAAGATTGGCAGTGTTGAGCAATTTCAAGGACAGGAGAGGGATGTAGTCATCATCTCCACCGTACGATCCACTGTCAAACATGACGAATTTGACAGAGTGCATTACCTGGGATTTCTTAGTAATCCAAAACGATTTAACGTTGCTATCACCAGAGCTAGATCATTGCTTGTCATTGTTGGGAACCCACACATTATCTGCAAGGTATTTTCTATCTTCCCTTGTCTTCAGTCCCTACACTTTTGCCTTCTGTTATCCTACAACCTCAAACACAATTCCTCGCTCGATCTCTGTTATTTTCATTTTTCAAAATATTGTTGCTTACAATTGCCGCCATAGGCTGGAATCATTTTTGTTATTGCTAGATCATGAGAAAAAAGAGTTTGTCGTAATGGCTCTGCAAATTATACCATACATCACATTTGTGATTGTTTGCTTCAATTTGTATATCATAACCTTTTTTTGGATACAATGCTGCCATCGTTCTTGTGTTACATGATTTTGAACCTCAAAATTGTTGAACGGCCATGTCAACAATTGGATAGTTACCAATGATTTCATATAAAATTGTTAGCAATTGGATAGTAAGCAAAAGCCACTAGAGTAATATATCTTTAATATTTCACTACAACCATCATGGGTTGTTTTTTGGGATTGGCGATTATATATGATCAACTTTTCTTTCTTGACATGTTAACGAGAAAAAAGACAAGAAAAAATCATGAGGGGCTTGTTTTGTGGCAGGATCCTTTTTGGGCAGAACTTTTGTGGCGTTGTGTTGACAATGGGTCATACGAAGGTTGTTCCCTTCCAGAAAGGCAGTGCTTCAATGAGGAGATTCCGACAGCAGAGGAGGGGGGGTGGAGTGAATCTGCGGAGCAAGAAAACTTCGAGCCTACTGAGTCAACTGCACAGGATGGGGTGGAGCATTCCTGGGGCTGGGGAGACGATCCTATCCCACAACCTGTCAAGGATGAAGATGAGTGGTCTGATGGGTGGAAGTGATCTATCTACTCACCTACTCTTTTCTAATTCAGGGTAAATATTATTTGGTCACTATATTTGTCAAGGTCGAACCAAATTTGGCTATTCGGTTTATAAATCTAACTTGTCTTTCCCGTGCGCTCCCATTGACCCTACTGCTATAATTCTCCACAATGATATGCTCATGCTGTGTATGCTTGTAGTACTTGGCTATAAAACCAACTGATGGATACAAATCCTATAATCGAGTTTTATGGCCATCACATTTCTCTCTCTCTCTCTCTCTCTCTTTTTTTTTTTTCAACTGTTCAAAGCCCCAATGGCAAAATGGGTTGAAAAAGTTCAAAGAAACATGATCAACACACGCCCAACCACAAAATTAGAAGTTTGTCAAATTTTGAAAAAAATTAAAGAAATAAGAAAACATGGTTAATTGCTTTACTATTTGAAATGAAGTCATTTTCTGCACAATCAGAAATTTTGAAGAGTTTTACAGAATATTCAAACATGAAAGTTTTGACAGCTTCTAATAATAGGGGTGAGCAGGACCAAAATCCCGGTTGTAACTGAGAGCAAACCTTTTCGATCCCGGTTGTGACAGGGAGTGCAAAATTTTGCTCGCGCTTCCAGTTGCACTAGGATCAGGAAATTTTAATTCCATGGAATGACTTGTTGCATTTATTATTTTCATGTACAAACAACATAAATAACAAAAATTTTGTCAAATTTCACAAACTTTTATTTCCCAAAATTATACAAACTACAATTACAAAATATTTAATAGCCATTTTGTTTCAATACACACACATATATGGTATACATAGACATACATACATAAACATATATATATTTTGATTTTCCATTCGATCGAAACCAGAATATTACGGTTGCCTACTTTTATTAAGCTTAGTATTAGCAAGTTTCATACCCATAAATAAAGGTATTTATAAATCTTGGTTATCACCACTAATAATATAATGCTATTGCTGTCAATCAACAATATGCCAAACCCAAAAACAGGCCTACAAGGAGCCTTGACAAACATCACAATATATACCAAGAAAATTATGACCTCCAAGACTTGGGAAGAATAAACCTCCTACTCTCGGACCACTTGGTATGACGATCAATGATGTTATTGTCAATACAAATATGGTAGTTCTCTAGCGTGGTGGGGGTGCTTATGTTTCCCATTTCTTCCCCTTTAATTCGTCTCCTTGGCACTTCTAAGCTAACAAACTTCTAAGATTATTGGCAAGAACTTAGTGCTCTAGTGGTATGAGAGTTGGAGGTTTACCCTCTCCTACTATATGCAGCTTGTAATTTGTAAGCACCCTTGGTGGCGTATAAAGGTCATGAACAAAATTTATTTCACGAGCACATGTACATAAAGATGCTTGAAGCATGACCCTCCACACATTAATCTCTTCAAAAGAAAAGTAAAATTGAATTATGGGATACAATACCCAAATATATAATCAAAATCTTGAAAAGAATGATCACAAAATGCATGTATGTTTTCACTTTTCACAATAAACTAGTGAAACTAGTCTAAAAGCACTTGATGAGCATGATAGCCATTGAAAATAGCAGTGACGGCAAAACGCTGTGAGAAGGCACGGCAGATGATGGAGTGGGTGTAGAGCCAGTCCCTGTAGTTGATGCCGGTGGAGTAATCTCTGGAGTAGTGTCAGATGTTGGTGGAAGAGCCGGAGTTTCTGATGTAGGAATTGTACCTGCTGCACAGTTGTTAAATTGTTCAGACTTTGGTCTCTGTTGTTTAGTTGATCAAAGAAGTGTAACCAATATTTGTTTCACTGTTGTTTAGTTGATCAAAGAAGTGTAACCAATATTTGTTTCACTTTTGTGAAACAAAACATTTTAAAATTAAATTGCAATCATGATTTGATTAAAAAGACAACCTGAGGGAGTAGGAGCATCAGCTGCTGCAGGGGAGATTGATGGGCTAAAGGCAGTTGGACCTGTCAATTTCAAAGGAATGAGCTCATTATTTAATGTCATATGTATGTATGTATGTATGTATGTCCTGAAAGTGAAACCCAAAAGAGAAATCCAATATCCATGATTGATATTGATAGGTATGGTACCTGGAGCTGGAACAGGAGCACCAGCTGATGCTGAAATCAGAAACACATTTGTTAAGTTTCAAAGCTACTTCATTGAACAAGATGGATGGTAAAGGATAGATAGATATAGCAGTAATGTAGAAAGAAAAGATGTACCTTTGCACTGAAGAGGGACACCAGGCTGATTACAAGCCCTGGGAAGGGAGATGGCTAAGGTGCGGTTAACGGGGATCGAAAAAGGAACCCCTGCTGTTAGGATTTGGCAGACACAATCCTTGCCGTTGGTCATAAGAGACCTCAGTGAGTTGCAGCAATCAGCTGTTGGTGAACTCCCTGCGCTGCTGCTGTTGGTAAGGAAGTTCATGCATGGTGTGAAGCTCGTAAGCATCGAACTTGTGCATGGGGAACCCGCCGGAACTTGTTGCCCGTAACTTGATGAAATCAGCAAGAATGAAGTAATTGCCAACGCTAACAAAGCAACTCCTAACACTTTCGTCATTGCTCTCAAACTTCAAATTAAACTTGTTGCTCAATGTCTTGCGTGTGTCAGTGTGTGTGTGTGTTGGTGACAACTAATTAAGTGTTGCAAAACTTGATGATTGGAGCACAACAGGGTGAGCGTGCAATTTATAGGCTGTTTTGAGATTAAGTGAAACAATAGGAGATTAAGGTAGTTTTAAAGTGGGTTAGGAGCTCAACTACTTTTTAACTAATTATGATTACAAAAAAGACTCAGTTTGGTGGGTTGGCCTGTCTATGGAATTTGTCGTCTGCTTTGAATTAATTCAATTCAATGATTACTCATCTACACAAGTAACTTATTGTCAATTCGTGCACTCCTTGCCTTTCTTTTACTATGTAACTCCCATAATTATTCTAGTTTTGCTATTTTTTTTTTGTTTCAAAATATTTGTTATTTTATAATTTTATATACAATTTTTCTTAACTATCTTTATTTTTTTTTTGTTTAAAGAGAAAGATGCACAACCATTTTAACAATAACATTTTACAACTTTTTATGTAAATATGATACTTAACTAAATTATTTCATTAATTTTCTATTTTTAATTGATAATTCAAGTGATATGAGACGAAGTCAATAGTACCTCTGTTTTATAATATTTATTATTTTAACTTAATTATGTTTTCCCATAATATTTACTATTTTACATTTTTAATAATTATTTTATTAATTTGACCAGTAATCAACAATACTCACTTTCCGTTGCTAAAGTTCATCCATCCACTTCTGTTTCTCCGTCATAAAAAAATTAATGTAGTGTCGATTTTTCATCAAGATTTTATTCACCCTAATAAGCCTTAAAAGACATAATATGGAACAAAGGCTGTATGATTAATTTTTTAGCTGGCAATGAACCCTAAATTCTCACATTGGTCCACTTGCTGCCCGTGGGTGGAATCTTTACACTCTTACTATTTTAAATGATTTGTCACTACAAATTATACAGATAACTTAAAAAAAAATTTTGACAATTATTTTTTCATATAAAAATTTTAACAATTAATTCTCATTAAAAATAATGATTTGTCATGTGAACTATGCAATGTTAGATTTATAATAAAAGATATTTTTATAAACGTATATCCTTATAATTTATTTGAAAATAAATCAGTAAAAAATAATAATTGTCCCAGTCAAGTAATGGAAATTGTAAAAAAAAAAAAAACTAACAAATACATTGAAATAGAGTGACTATATTCAAGGAAACTTAGATAAGAATTTATTTGTTCATTTTTATTATTAAGTCAAAGAGCCATAAAGTTCGCATCAAAAAATGTAAAAAGCGACGAAAACAACTAAAACCAACATGACCATTAGTAGAATGAAGATAAAAGAAAAGAACTAATGCTAAAATAGGAGTTTATTATGTTTTATTGGGAGCACATATTCATATATACTATCTCACACAAATATATTTTCAGTTAAAAGCTACACACATATGTACAAGGTTAAAAGCTTTATTTGGTAGGTGATAGAACAATTGTCTAAAAACTTTATTCATAACAAAAATACTCGTATAAAAGTATAGCCTTACACTTTCAACAAAATTAAAGTGAGAGATCACCCTAATTTTCTTTGTAAATAACAACAATAATCATAAAAATACGTAACATGCATCACCCCATCAATAGGTTGGATTATTTAAGTAGTGAAAAAAATGAGTGATTGTTTTAATGAGAAGGTGCGGAGAAAGAGCGGAATAGAGAAACTTACGGACACTTTAAAACTAAATTAGTGATAATTTGGTAATTGAGATTAAAAAGTTGTAGACCAATGATGAAACAACAATCTTGGAGCTGATTCTATCCCTGTTCTCCCTGGCTAGTCTTCAGCTTGAATTGGATAATGTGAACGCCAATCATCAAATTCCCTTTTTTCTCTTTCGGTAAATTTCATTCTCCATTTTTTTGTATTTCATTTTATCTTCTCTTCCTTGTAACAAGATCATTACGCATCTCTGTAACCGGCCATTGACAAGAACAAAACATTCGGAGCAAAATGAAACCTAATTTATTCCTCATATTGGTGAAAGATTTTATAGTCTACCATTCATTGTCAATTTCAAGTTTGGTATTTTACCTCAATGATTGTTTCATCATGATAAAAAAAAAAGAAAGAACTTTTATACCAAGTAGTTCAATTAACCCAACATTGTCATATACCCCATTCAAATTTTGTGATTTAGTGATTGTTTTCTCATCTTTATAACGATTTGTAATTTCAAGTTTCATCGGATCCAGAAATGTTATTTAACTCACTCATAAATGCGCAAACTTTGAATATTGGTTAAAGGCCCTATTTTTTTATGCAACTCACAGGCTGCGGTGCCACACCGCACCACAACAGTTCATATTTCACCACAATCTACCATAACCTATCACAATCAACTTTTTCTAATTTAATTTATTTATTTTTATTAAAAGTTAAACCTTTTATATTTCACCACAACTTTCCCCAACCCATCACAATTCACCGCAACTTTTTTCAACCCACCACAATCCACCACATTTCTCCACGTCGCACCGCAACCAGCCATATAAAAGAACATGGCTTAAATTTGCTTCTCGTGGTTGGGGTGATTTTTACTCTATTTTTAGTATAAATTGATATGATTGTATGGTGTTTACATTGAAATTTTCGTTTTTAAAATTGGAAGGTGGAAAAAATTGCTTAGTGATCACAAGAATAATGGGGAGGCACACACAACAAGCATCTAATGGCGCCGCAAATGAAAAAACAAATCCCAAATTCAAGTGGGTGCGGATGATTCATGTTCTTGATTATCATCGTTGGCATCATGTTAAGAAGAATAAAAAACAGAACAATGAAAAAAGTGTTGATGGTTAGTATTATTCAAACTTTCTAATCGTCCTTATGATCATCTTACTCATTTATATGCCAATCATCTCTTGTCTGAGTGGTAAGAGATACACTTCCTATTCCAGGTGTCCAGAGTTCAGGATAAATTACGATAGTTATGTTTAACATGACAAAAGAACAGAGCCTAAAATAAAACGGCCTTTATCTATCAATTACGCTAGCTCTTTACTCTCTGGCTATTCTCTATATTTGTTTGTACACAGGGGTTGACACGAATGGACCTGATGCTTCTGAGCCTTACTCACGAGATAGCCGACCAAATATGAGGAATCTACAAGTATGTAAATTTAGTTTCATTCTGAATTGCCAAATAAATACAGTATTTTAAAAAGTAGCAGTAAAATCTCCATGGGAATATGAATGGATAAACTAATTCCATACATTTTGTTTTTGGCACAAAAAACTTCAGATAGAAGAACGTGTTACAGAGGTGAACCCATCAATTGAAAGTTGTCCTCCAAATGTAGAACAGCAGAGTGAGGGATCTTCTCCTCTACCATCTAGTCCACCGGTAAAAAGCTCGCGAGCTAAACGTATAAAGAAATTGATTATGAAGGAGGTAAGTAAAAGGAGGGGTAAACATAGAAGAAGTTTAACTTGTCCAGCTCCTTCTCAAATAACTAAAATTGATGCCTCCCCTCAACAAGTCGAACCAACTAGTGAAAGTCTTCATTCTGAACCATCCCATAATGTTGAACAACTACCAACAACAGAAAGCAGTACTGCCAAACCAAGCATCGACAAATGTGAGCTATGTAACACTAGAAAGATCGAGTGTCATTTAGGGACCAAAAAGCATGTCATGGGTGACCATGATGAACATCAGTTGGATCAAATTAACATGCTCTTCCAAGATATACATGATGAGGAAATCAATCAACTTCCTCCTCATAACAAGCACATTGGGAGAAGTATATCTTTCCAACATTCTAAGGAGTTTCTTGATGCTTTGGACGTACTGAGCGTGAACAAGCAGTTTTTCCTAAGGATACTTGATGATCCTGGACCATCTTTACGCCAACATTATTTCTTGAATCAGCAAGCCGCCACAGGGACAACGTCAAGCACTACTACTACGAGAAAAACACTGACAAAGTCGGGGACATTCCCTAGTTGCGAGCCGTCTAGCTCAGGCAGTCATTCACCCGATCAACTTGTTGGAGAAAAACACAAGCCCCTCTCCAAGGAAGAAGGGTTTCAGGAAGGCAACGACGATAATTCTGGGATGGTGGGGAAAAAATTCAAGGACCTTGGACAGAAGATAAAACACTTGATTCGCGAGAGCAGGAAAGAGAGGCGTCGAATTGCTATGGATGCTGTCCTTCACAAGGTCCCTGTTGGGAAAAAGGTTTCTGAAGAGGATGTTAGAGATAGTCCTCTCCTTTCCATATCTGATCAGAATGAAGTTATAGTGTTCTCTCCTAATCGTACCAAGGATGGAAGTGAGAGTAAGAAGCCAGCATCACCGCTTGATCAGGCTATGGCTGAGGATAGATATCGCCATATATTAGAATCAACTAGTTTTAGAGTAGCGAACAGTCCTGAGAGGCCCCGATTGCGAGTCATGGATGAAACTTCGTCTAAACTTCGTGGCCAGAAAAGAGACCTTCGGAGGATTTTATCATCCCCAGATATTCAAGCGCCCTTGGCTTACCAGTATGATGACAATAATCATAATTATGGATACAATTCATCACGGACACCAAACAGATGGGCAACATGTTTCAGTGAGCGTAAGGCCAAGGACGTTTCAACTATGAATCTCAAAAGAGAAAACTATCAAGGATCTGAAATCTGTAAAAGCAACCACCAAGAAAAACTTAAGAATAAGGAAGACATTCCAGTAGATGATGATGACAACGATGATGATTTAGGAAGTATCACCAAGGATGAATGTGAGAAACCTCTGTTAGTCCACAATGCATCGTTTACTTGCCAGACTACCGCTGATGACATACATCATCCAGCTGATGGATCAGAAGCACCAACAGACATGCCCGTTCTTGAAAAACTACAAGGTATATATCCCTATGTATGCACCCACATCAATTTACCACTCTTTATAATCTAGTATTTGAGCATATATTGGGATCACTTCACTAACTGAAAGCTGAAAGCTGAAAGCAGAAATGGAACCAACGCAACAGTTATCTGATGATTCAACTATACTCACGTTTGGTAGCGCAAAAGTAGAAACGGAAGCAGTTGAGGAAAGCCCATGGGACTTTGGAGCTGACAGTGTTCAGGAGCTAAAAGTGGATAGAAACGACGAAGCAGAATTTAAGTACGTGAAAGACATCCTGAAACTGTCAGGATACTCAGGAAATCAAATGCTAGGAAGTTGGGAGTCATCTGAGCAGCCAGTAGACCCATCAGTATTCGTGGAGTTAGAAACATGTTCTTTACTAGAGCCAGAGGAGTGTTCGCCCTCGAAAGAAGGTAGCTCCAGCAACCACTTGCTACTGTTTGATTTAATAAACGAGGTGCTGCTGAAAATGTACGAGCGATCAGTGTCGTATTGGCCAACCCCGGTGTGTTGGAGTGCTCGGACTCATCCAATGCCAAAGGGATACCGCGTTCTTGAGGAGGTTTGGTCATGCATAAATTGGTACATGGGTTCCTCCAAACCTACTCAGCCTGAGCAATCTTCAGATTACATAACAACGCGTGATCTCTCCAAAGATGACGGATGGATGAATCTTCAGTTCGATGCTGAATGTGTTGCACTTGAGATTGAGGACATCATTTTTCAGGATCTTCTAACTGAACTTGTATCATCCACTTGACTGCTTTTTCTTTCTTATGTATATATCCACTTCCACACACTTTTGTAGGCTCTCACCATGTATATAACTCTTTTTTGGAGTTGGATATACATATATGTACACTATTAGTCTTGTACACCATCTATTTTAATACCTATCTTAATTAGAAATATATAATACATATATTATTTTCTTAATTAGAAGTCCATCCCTCCAAGCTCTGATATCCTTCTCTGTCTACAAGTTACATAGTGTTGTTTGGGTATTTGATTAGAGGTGAGCTTTTGTCCCTATCTTCCTCTTGCTACATTATTCTCCCTTTGGATGTTCTCATCCTACCTCTACATTATAAGTATAACCCTAATTTCTTTGTTCCAAATTAGATTTTGTGTGTTTAATTCTCAACTTTAAGTAAATTAATAGATTGTGATATGTCGAGGGAGATGAGGGAACCCTGGAGGAAAAAACCCTAGAAACCCCTTCAGCTTCCGCTTGTCCCTCACCGTGGGCTCGCCGGCCTTGGTCGTTGGAGTCAATCATCGGCCTTCTGGGAGTCCGGTGCTCCGGTTGCCTTGGCGTACAACGCCATTGGTCTCCATTTCTGACTCAAAGAGAGAAACGGGGAGAGAAAGTGAGGTGGGCGAACGGGTTGAGAGTATGGGTGGCTCTCTGAACAATTTTCAAACTGTGTTTCCTTCCTAAAAATCTCGATAAACATGGTTTGAAAGGAATTTTCAACAAGGTAGCAAGGGTAATATCAACAATCATCATCAGTAGAAGAGAAAGAAGAACAAATTTTGGGTTTGTTCAAATTGGAGGCCGCCATGAAGCCGCTGCGAGTATCCGACTTCTCAATGGAAGAGTAATCAGGGGCAGAAAAGTTATTGTTGATTGGGCTAAATGCAATCAAAGAGCTCCAAGAAAATCCATTCTTAGGTGGATGCCAAAGTCTTCAGTTCAGGCTTCTGATGCGGAGCACACAGGGACCAGAATTAGAGGAGAGACAAATGATGATTTTTTGGTTTGGCTTCAAAGAAGCATTGTCTGTACATCAGAGGCCCCTAGAGATTTGGATGCGCTATCTTCGTTGATCAAAGATAACTTCGGTCCCATATCGAAGATCACGGCTCTTAGTGGTGTCAAGTTTTTGCTCACATTCACCTCTCTCCAAGAAAGGGATGAAGTGCTTGCAAATCCCTTAGAGCTATTAGATTGGTTCACAGACATCAAACCCTGGTCGCAGTATGAAACAACAGATTCAAGGCGAGTTTGGCTAGATATAATTGGAGTTCCCCCACATGGATGGGTGTGGGAAAATTTTGAAAATTGCTCTCAACCCTGGGGGAAGCTGTTGTCTTTGGCAAGATGTATAGCATCAACGAACTAGTTTGAGGTCATGAGAGCTCTAATCCAAACTGATGTTTTTAGAAGAATCGAAGGAGAGGTGTTGCTTGATATTCAAAATTGCTCCTTTAGAGTGTTTGTTCGTGAGGTGAATTCTCATATGATTTCACTGTCCATTCCGCAAGAATTTAATCGTGACAGGCTCTTTGGCTATCAAAGTTCCAGTGAACTTGAAGAATATGAAGATGAAGGTGAAGATGTTGGTCATGATAATCAGAGCAAAGTTCAAGAATCTCCTAGCCTAACCAACAGGAGTATGTCCAACGGGCCGAATGAGAATGGAAGCCAACAGTCAGATCGCCGTAATCTCAAGTCAGATGAAAATTCCATTGAGCTATTACAACAATTGTCAAGCAGTGGCTGTTTAGAGGATGTAAAGTTACAACAATTGAAGTTGGCACCTGAGAAGATGGTGGAGTCCGTGTATGAGTCGACACTTGCCATTGTCCCTATTGTTAATGATGATTAGCTCGTTATTGCAACTACGACTTTGGGAGATAAAGCAATGATAGGATTGGAGAAATCAGTAGAAGTTCTATCCGATATTAATTTCCAAACTAATGACTGCATTCCAGAAAATCCTGCCATTGTTGAATCCATTGCTTCAGATAATGATTCTGTGATCAAAGAAAGAGAATATATAGCAGAGAAGGCTATAAGATTTGGGATAGAATCGGGTTTTATGAGAGCGAAAAAAAAACATCAATGCGAAGAAGTATTTTGGAGACAAATTATCAGTGAAGAAAAAGAAGAAGATCAAGGAGAGTGCAAGGAGAAAGAGGAATATGGCCATATCCAGGGCACTTTCATCTCCAAGCGAAAGATTCTAGAATCTCCCAAGCTTCTAAAAGCATAATCTCCAAAGCTGCAGCAATCTCAATGTTATCTTCTTCACTGTCCTTTTGAAAGTGAGGCTCGTTTGGAATGAAGAAAGGCAAGTTGATAGGAAGGAGCTTTGGTGGAAATGGTGTGATGCTTTCTTCTCTCTGTTGGGTGATCTTGATCTTGGTGTTTCTTCTCATGAGTATGAGTTGTGTGGGGTTTGGGGTGAAGGTGAAATCAAATTTGAGGTAATCGCAAATTTTCAGAAACTGTGGGTAAGGTTTATGAATCAATTGCAGGTGATTTTTATTGTCTGCAATTAGTGATTGCATTTGTGCAGAATAGGCAATTCATTTGAAAACAGTCTGCATTTATATGCTATTTTCTGCCGTAAAACTTATGCTGAATGAAAGGCAAATCACGAGTTTAGCTAGGTTCCTCTATAGGAGATGTTGCATTTGGTGTCTTTGGGGGTGGCTGGCTGTTTCTTCTTATTTGGTGTGAAGCAAGTCTTAGAGTTGGGTTTTGCTTGTGTTTTCTTACTTGGCATGCTGTTGATTTCTAATGAGCTCTCAAAGTGCAATATCTTTATGCATAATCAATCAGATGAATTAATCATTCGTTGATTATGATGAGGTGTTGGAGCTGTTGTTTGTTAAATGTCATATTGGTGGGGTGAAATTCAGTTGGTAAATGTGCTTTGGTAATGGTTTTGGGTGTTGCTGTTTGTTCTTCTCATCAGTTGGTGAAAGTGTAATCAATCAGAGGACAATTGCTATGCTCTAATGTGTGATTAACTACACAAAGCATACCATTCCTTCATCTAGTGGACAGGGAAGTCAAAGCATTTTGGTTCATCGAGTATGAGTGTAAATCATAACATCAACATTCACAAGTTTTGATCTGAATTCATACAAAGGGAGAGCATTCTGATGAAGTTGCAGCAGTCTGGAAATGAGCATCTCCAATCTATTCTGTTCGATTATCAAGAGGAGAACTTGTTGATTCTGGAAAAGTCATATGGAGCATGTGTCGGTCGTCATTGGTTTGGAAGGATTCATTTGTGGCTGAGCATTTAGCAATGCCATGCTTTTTCTGCTCTTCCCTGTTATGTAGCAGTTGGTGTTTTTGGTTGTTAGAACTGCATGGATGATGTTGGTCTTTCTGTTACCCTTTTTGTGGTTGTTGCTGCCTGTCTGTTCCTTTGGTTCAGTCTGGTTTTACGAATGAAAGGGTCTTTTGACCGTTAATTATCAAAAAAAAAAAATAGTTGTTTTCCTTGTTTAGTTTAGTTAGTATTTGTAATTTTGCTTTATGTAATTAATTTGGGTGTTGTTTGGTTTGAATAATTGGTGTTGAAATAGTGGAATTTCGTGTAAGGATGATATGATTAAAGTAGAGTGGTGAAGGTTATGTGTACAGATGATAAATTCAGTATCATATTGTTTGGTTTTAGTGATATTGTTTTTGATGATTTTGAGTTGTTGTGTGAAGTAATGTGCTTGATGGATTTAAAAGCCCCATGTCATAAACATGAGATTATGCAAATCAAGCATGAACGACGATATGGTGTCATTAGCATGGAAGCTAAAAAAGGATGTATAGATCTTAAAGGTGATTGTCATATAAACATTGCTATTTTGGGAGATATGAAGCATAATCCATCGCAAATGCCTTCCCTTCACTATACTGTCTTCTCGTGGCTTGAGTATGCAAATTCATTAGTGGGGATTTATTAATCACATTTTTTTAACCTCTAATGAAGCCATATGGCTGGTGGTAGCTAATCTATACTTATGTTTTGCCTTGTCGTAAATGGCCTTGGATGTATCCTAAGTTATTGCTCTTGGTTTGCATGTGGGGTTAAAGTGTTCTGAGTGGTGAGAGACAAGTGGTAGACTTTAAATGTTTGTGTAGAAACACATCTTACATCTGAGGCCCTCCACGACATTCACCATGAGGACCTCAAGAAGTAGAAGAGTCTGTGGCAACAACTTTTGATTGAAAGATCAAAATTGAAGGACTTATCTTGCTATCTATTATCAATTGACACTAATTGATTTACTTGCTTTGTGGATACCGAATGGAAAAGGGCAAACATCAACTATAAAAAATTAGGAGATTGAGGATCAGAACGAAAAAGGAAAAGATCAACAAGAAAGGAAGACACAAGGGAAGAACCATTGACACTAACATCATCAGGCTATAAATACTCTTTTCCATCCTCCTCAAGAGTCAACGATTTCCACGCAAGAGAAAATCGAAGTGTAGGAATTTTAATGAGAAAATTGTGAGTGTAACCACAATTGTGTTAGTGGCGAGTTTTGTAACAAGTAAAGTATTCTGGCGAGGTCATTATTTCTGAGTAGCTAAAGAAAGAGAGTCTCAATCTTTAGTGAGTTTTACTGTCACCAAAATTCTTGGTGAGGTCATCCAACAGAACTATCTTGAAGTTTCTGCTTTTATAAGCAGCTCTAAGGACCTCATTGTCTTGTTGCTATTGAGTATTCTGATCCCCTCACTTCTCTCTGCTTTTATACGCATGACAGCCAAGCCAGGAGGAGCAGACCCAGGTACGATAGCACCAGCTACCTCCGTCGTAGCACCCGCTACGTTCTAGGCAGGCAAGGTAGCACCCGCTACGCCTGGGCAGAACAAGAAGGTAGCGCCCGCTATGCCTGGGCATGGGCGTGGGAGCTGGACGCCACTGACAAGCGCTGCCAATGTCTGGATAAGTGCTGCCAGCGCCCGTTCCAGAGATCCCTGTTTGTCACCGCCCGCTTTCCCAGCCGTCATCGCGCCCGCGACCACTCATGTGGTGCCCGCGACCGTCTCCCTGCTCGGACGCTGTTTGCTGTACTGATCGTGCTTGCGACGGGGTTTGTGCTGCTCGCGACCTCCACAATCCTGCGCGTATTTTCGTCCCCAAAATGCTGTATTTTATGTTTTCCCCCCCATTTGTATAAATACCCCATCTCATGCAATGTTTTGGCAGATTATTCAGACTAAGTTTGTGATGCTTGGGCATATGTAAGGGTTTTCCCCTTGTTTCTCTTAAACCTTGTTATCTTTATCCAATCAATTTTGGTGGTGATTCAAGTCATTCCTTTAGTGATTATTGGTTGAATTTCCTAGATAATCATGGTGGGGTGTTAGGCCTAGAGTTGTAGTTCTCCTTGCTCCGGGTCATATCCAACCTTTGGGTGTTCAAGGCTATTGTTCGTGTTGATTATCGAATCCTTTCATTCACTCAAGCTAATCTTCATCCCTCCACGCGTACGGTACCGCTCCATTTGGTATCAGAGCTATGGTATTATTTAGCTTGAGTTTTGTTCAATGTTTATTTTTCATGTTAGTAGAGTTTCTCTAGTATTGGGTTTTGTGGATTGTATGCAAATATTGGTATTCCCCATTCCCTTTGCTGTCCAAGAGTATTGGAATACATTGTATTGTGCTTGTATTTTTTGATTTTGAAGTCATTTGGAGCCTTGAGGAGAAGTGGGAAATTAGTGCACAGAAGGTGTTCGATGAAATGTCTAAGTGAGAAAAACACAAAGAACCCTTAGCTAAATATTACTCAACTACAAGAGAACCCTCAAACTCCACAAAAATATCCCCAAACACAATCCGTCCTTTCACCCATACTCTTGTATGGCCCACAAGCCGAGTCTTGGGAGTCGATTCATGAACATTGAAAATACTATAGGCGCCATTGCAAATCAACTTGATAGAATCTCCACACTTCTTCAAATCCAACCTCAACATGAGGGAAGAAGAAGAGAGGATTCCTCCCGGAAGAAGTCATTCCACTGTTCCCCACTAACGGCCTTTACGTCCCAAAAATGTGTCAAATGTAGACGTGTGGGACACGATTCCTTGAAATGTCCAAAAATGGCTATGGTTAGAGCTTGGATTGAGGAATCCTTTGTCGTGGAAGAGCATACAAGTGACATGGTAGAAGAGGTTAAGCAAGCAAAGGTCGATTCCTTGCCCGACGAGGGAGCTTCCGTTGAACCTTGTGAGGCTTTTGAAGCTATTGTTGAAGCTCCATGCCAAGAGGTGGTTAAGAACATCGATCTCGCCCTTCCTCTTATCCTTGTTGAAGATGCCCAAGAGGAAGCCCCTTTGGTTTTATCATTTCCACCAACCAAGAAATTAAACAACAATGGCGACGACTCCCATTCTCTTCCATCCGCGGGCACTCAAATTATTCTCCATGGGAAAAACAAGGTAACTGGAGACTCTCCTTTGAAATTTATTGAATCATGCTTGAAAGATGGGCGTTGTGGTGTAGAGTCTTTGGGTGAGTCGTGCATGATCTATGGAGGCATTGGTTGTTTGAGAATGTTTGTTGGCGTGATAAGTTGTATGCTGAGTATGTGATGTCCACGATGGAAAAGTCTAAATATTTTGAGTGGCATGCTAGGAATCTTGGTGTTCATTTGGTGTCTAGTGACAAGTTTGGGTTTGATGAAACCTTGATTCTAGCTCAATCCATGTTTATGAGCTCGTCATTTGTGTCATCCCTCAATGGATATTATTCGAATGTTAGTCGTGGTGACATGAACTCTTTGAATGGGTCATACATATTATTTGGTCGTCACTGGTTATTCGAGAAGATGTTGTTGATTGGGTACTATTAGAAGTTTGATTTGCCATATTTGTGGGATTGTGTGATGAGTGAAGATCATTTACTTGGTTTTGATTGCATGAATCCCTTAAACCCACATCAAAACAAAACGTGGGTGGGAAGTGAGTTGAAGAACCTCCGCTTGAGCGAAACATGGGATGAGTATGCTCGTGGTGAGGACAAGCGATCCTTGGCTTTTGTCATTACCCCGTAGCAAACTTAGTGAGGTAGACCGTTCCCTAACTCCACAAAATGTTCCTACTTCCGTCCTTTGTCCATCACCCCCAAGCCTCTTCAAGAATTCCTATTTATTCAAGAAGGGTGGAGTTCATAGTATGATCACGATCGGTTTGTTGGAGGGTTCAAGCAACGGGTGGCCGAGCCATGGAAAGTGCCTTCGTTTTAACTCCCAAGAGTTGAGGGCAACTCTTTTTCAAGAAGGGGAGTATGGAGCGTATCGGGCCGGGCCCCGAGCCACGGAAGTTATGGTCACCAAGTTTTCTTGCCACCCCCATGAAACACGAGGAAAACAACGTCAGGGTCGGGTGCGGAGTACACTTTAAGGTGGACCTGGGTCCCCGGAGGCAAGGATTAATCGGTATCGAGTTGTCTCGGGATGAGAAGCTGCATGGCATGTGGATTCGGGTGTAGTCCCGAGAAATAACTTGTATGGTGGAAGGCTTGGAGGCAAGGCAACCATTACAGGCCAGCATAGCACCCGCTACGGCGCCCGTATCGCCCGTTACGCATGACAGCTAAGCCAGGAGGAGCAGACCCAGGTAGGGTAGCACCCGCTACCTACATCGTAGCACCCGCTACGCCTGGGCAGAACAAGAAGGTGCCCGCTACGCCTGGGCATGGGCGTGGGAGCTGGACGCCACTAACAAGCGCTGCCAACATCTAGACAAGCGCTGTCAGCACTCGTTCCAGAGATCCCTGTTTGTCAGCGCCCGCTTTCCCAACCGTCGTCGCGCCCACGACCACCCATGTAGCGCCCGCGATCGTCTCCCTACTCGGACGTTGTTTGCTGTACTGATCGCCTGTAGCGCCCGCGACGGGGTTTGTGCCGCCCGCGACCTCCATAGTCCTGTACGTATTTTCGTCCTCAAAATGCTGTGTTTTATGTTTTTGTCCCCCATTTGTATAAATACCCCCTCCCATGCAATGTTTTGGCAGATTATTCAGACTAAGTTTGTGATGCTTTGGCCTATGTAAGGGTTTGCCTCTTGTTTTCTCAAACCTTGTTATCTTTATCCAATTAATTTTGGTAGTGATTCAAGTCATTCCTTTAGTGATTATTGGTGGAATTTCCTAGATAATCATAGTGGGGTGTTAGGCCTAGAGTTGCGGTTCTCCTTGCTCCGGGTCATATCCAACCTTTGGGTGTTCAAGGCTATTGTTCATGTTGATTATCGAATCCTTTCATTCACTCAAGCTAATCTTCATCCATCCACATGCATGGTAACGCTCCAACAACTCTGTTGAAAAGATCATGGCTGGAATCATCGCCAGTGAGACCGCCCTAGGACGTTCATGGACAAGAGCTCCACTACTTACTGGAGGAAACTACAAAATGTGGAAGAGACAAATGGAGGTCTTCCTCAAGGATCAAGATGAGGACCTCTGGATTGTGATTACCAAGGGAGATTATCCTACTCCCACGAAAAAGAATAGTGCTGCAAAACATGTCCCAAAGGACATATCTAAAATGACCGATGAAGAAAATGAGCTACTAAAAAAGAACACTCGTGCTCTGAACTTAATCTATTGTAGTTTAAACTCTAATGATTTTGAACTTGTATCTAATTGTGAAACTGCAAAGCAGGTATGGGACTACTTGACAACCACCTATGATAGGACAAGTCAAGTCAAAGACACCAAAATTGACATCCTTGTTCAGAAATACGAATTCTTCAAAATGGAAGAAACCAAATCCATTGAAGAGATGTTCAAGAGGTTCAGCAGCATCGCTAACCACCTCAAATCACTGGGGAAGGACTACTCAAATGAGGAACAAGTTAGAAAGATCCTCAGATGCCTACTGTAGAAGGCAAAAATTTGTCAGCCAATCAAGACTTGTCACGTGGAAATTAAAATAATTTTAATTCGGCCAATAATAATCCATCATTTGTCAGAATTATTTATGGTGGATCATTTAATTATAAATTAAATGATATTATATTTTGGTCAATTAAATTATGACACGTGTCATGGATGACACATAAATTTTATTCCTTTTATTATTTAAAAGGAATTAAATGGGCCCAAAGGCTAGCCCAAGTTCTCTATAAATAGAGACCATTCTCCTTCATTTCAAGGGGTTCAAAGAAAAGACATCAAAGGAAGACTCAAAAGCTCTCATACTCTCTCTCTCGAAGACAAGAAGCACAACAAAGTTTAAGCTCGTGCCGTCCATTCGTGGGAGATCGAACCACTTCCTCTTGATCGGGATCAAGTCTCTACGACCCTCGTTCAAGACCACATTCATCCAAGAATATATTCATTCAAGACTATATTCATCCAAGATCATATTCATCCAAAACCATACTCATTCAAGACTCGTTCAAGTTTGTTCAAGGAGATCGAATCGGAGGAGTTACATTTTATTTTGTAACAAATACATAGAGATTGTACCCAAAATCCTTTGAAATTAATATATTATATTTGTTCACTAATTTCTTGTGTTTATTTATTTAGACCCGGAAATTTGTGTTTACACCTACCAAGAAGGAAGTGGGGCCCAAAAGTTACAACTATATTGAAGAAGCACAAAACCTCAAGACCCTCAAGCTGGAGGAACTTGTTGGAAAACTGTTGGCCCATGAGATTTAGTTGCAGGACTCCTTGGAACAAAAAGGGATCTCCCTCAAAGCAGCACAAGAATCAGATAGTGAAACTGAGGACGGTGAGAAAGACATAATGGCAATGTTCGCAAAAAGGTTCAAAAGACTCTGCAAGAGAAATCCAACATTTCGAGGATATATCAAGGATGCCCAAAACAAAAGACAAAACCCAAAAGGTAAGTCCTCAATAAAAGAAGAATTTGAACCGTTTACCTATTTTGGTTGTGGCAACTCAGAACATCTGGTGAAAGACTGTCCTCACGCCAGAAGAAATAGTGACCAAAATAAATATTAGGCCTAAGTGACAAAATCGCAAGGCAATGCTGGCAACTTGGAGCGACAGTGATTTCAGTGATGGAAACAATGAAGTAGAAGAGATTGCAAATGTCTGTCTGATGACACACTCAAGTGAGGATCAGGATCCAACCTCATCTCATGACGAGGTAACCCTAAATGAGATCCTCACCTTTCCTTCTGCTCACCTTGCTCATAAATTACTTAATCTCTTTAAATATTCTAGAGCCTTAATTGAAAAAGTCAAGCACCTCACAAAATATGCTAGTCACCTAACCAGAACTATAGAAAGTAGGGGTGGAAGAAAAATCCGGAACCAGCACACCGAACCGGAAACCGGATAAAAAAAACCGGGAACGGGCAACATCGAACCGGTTTAAAAATCTGGTGCACCGCACCGGAAAAACCGGATACTAAACGGGGCGGTTCCGGTTTGAGATATTCACACCGCCGGGGAACCGGCACCGCATCGTTAATATAATTAAATACATGTATATATAAATTTTGGTTAAAAAAAATTCTACCCAAAAATTAATACAAAAATAATATAAATTAACTAGTTAAAGAAAAGAACATTAGGTGTTAATGTGTTATTGGGTTGGGCTTATGGGCTAGTAAATTTGGCTCTCTAGCTCACACTCCTCATAGTCTCACTGAGACACTGACTGTCGAGTAAGGGGAGGGGGAATTAGGTTTTAGTATTTCAAATTTTCATTTTCCAATTTAGGGTTTAGGGTTCCCACTTTTTTTTTATTAAATAAAGATTTTTTTTATCAAATAGAGATTTTTTGATGGTTGATAGAAATTTATGCGGTTCCGGTTCACCGGTGAAACCGCACCGTTACAGCCGGTGCACCGGTTTTTAAAAACCGGGTGATTCGGTTCCGGTTTTGGTTTATGGTTTTCGCGCACCGTTTCATCCGGTGCACCGCTTCGGCGCACCGAAACCGCACCGCACCGCACAATTTCCACCCCTGATAGAAAGCATGAATGCCAGAAATGGACTATTAGTGGCTGAAAATGTCAAACTAACCGTAGAGGTCAAAGACTGTTACAAGGACATCACTCGATTATCAAATGAGGCAGTCACAAAATCTCATCCCTATCAAAAGGAACCAATCCTTCCCACACCTAATATACCACCACCCAAAAACTATCAGTCCGAAATCCCTCCAATCCATTCACATAAAGGACCTCTCCTTCCTACTCCAAATCTGACTCTCTCAGAACACAAACTCACAAAAACATTCCAAAGGCAAATACACAAAAGACCTCTCACAGTCCTTCACCCAAGTCCTCCAAATCTCCAAGACCTTCTCGAATCACCAGAATGTGGATTCCTAAGACCTCCCCTATAGGCACCTCTTGTTTGTCAGAAACCAAGAAAGGTATAATGTCCTTTACTGCAGGTATGCTTCAAAACTCACAACGACCTATGGTATTTGGACAACAGTTGTTCTCGACATATGACTGGAGATCCAACCAAATTTTGCGATTTGAAGACTAACAAGTCTAAGAAGGTAACATTTGGAGACAAAAGACAGGGCAAGATCTTAGGCATTGGGAAGGTTGGTAGGGACCTCAATCACTCTCTAGATAATGTATATCTTGTAGAAGGTCTTGAATATAACTTGCTTAGCATTTCTCAATTCTGTGATAAAGGAAATAGAGTCAATTTTGATAAGCATGCATGTGTAGTATCCTCAAAGTCGCATAAAGTCATTTTGCAAGGTCATCGCATGAATAATGTTTATGTTATAGATCTAAGTGAGCCCACAAACGACCTCTCCTGCCTCAAAGCGGGAACTGAGGAAGCCTGGTTGTAGCATCGTTGTCTAGGCCATGTTAGTATGAAAACATTGCACAAATTGCATAAGTCAGACCTAGTCTGAGGTCTCCCTCCTCAAAATTTTGAGAAAGATAGGGTATGTGATGCATGTGTCCAAGGAAAACATATCAGATCCTCCTTTAAACCTCTCAAGACACTGACCACCACAAAATGTTTTGACCTCCTACACATGGACCTCTGTGGACCAATCCCTTACTAAAGCCTTCGAGGTAGCTCGTATATCTTTGTTATAATAGATGATTTTTCCATATTTAGCTAGGTGTTCTTCCTGAAAAGCAAAACAGATGCATTTGAGCAATTCTCAAAGCTTTATAAGCAACGCAGGGTCCTCACATGAGATTCAGTCAAATCAATAAGGACTGATCATGGAAGGGAGTTCGATAATAAAGACATGTTTGGAACATTTTGTGCGAAAATGGGGATAACCCACAACTTCTCTACATCAAGAACCCCTCAACAAAATGGAGTTGTTGAAAGAAAGAACAGAACACTAGAAGACATGACGAGGACCATCATTTGTGCACACAACCTCCCAAAGTTCCTATGGGCAGAAATCATCCACGCATCAAACTACATTATGAACTGGTGCACCAATCAGATCCATACTGAAAAAGACTCCCTATGAATTGTTCAAGGGAAAGGTGCCAAACATCAGTCACCTCAAGGTCGTTGGATGCAAGTGCTTTGTGTATAACAATGGGAAGAAGCCCATCAGCAAGTTTGATGCTCGCAATGAAGAAGGAACATTTGTTGGATACTCCACCACAAGTAAAGCATATAGATTCTATATGAAATCATCCAAGATTGTAGAAGAAAGTATCCACGTCGTCTTTGATGAAGACAAGGGATCCCACTATCTAGTATCTCAAAATGTGGGCGAAACCGACACTCCTGCTGCTGCCAGTGACAGTAACGAAGAGCCTCCTACAACACTTCCTCCAGTCACTCATAACCAAGAAGACTCACCTGCCGCACCCCCACCTCAGACTCCTCAGACTGAGGACTCACCATCTCCACAGGCACCACCTCCGAAGGCCTTACCTCCTACTTCTCAAGAACCTGATGTCACCTACAAGTTCAAGACTGCCTGATGTATGCAAGGTCGATAAGATCAGAGTAATGACCTCACAGTACACCACAATAAAACACAACACACACAATTCTGGCCTCACAACAGAGAATCAAGCATAAACACACCAAAACAGACCTCGCGGCAAAAAATCAATCACAACCTCCTCCAAAACAGATTACAAACACAAATGAACAAATGGATGAAATGGATGATAATGAAATGATGATCAGATGACCAAACTTACAATCAAATAGTAAATAGAGGATAGACTTGAGCTCGAGCTGATACAGGCACACCACAGCTAGAACATCAAGGGCAATGGACTCGATGACCTTAATGGATACAGGCACACCACCATCGAAGCTACCAAGCTCTACACGCACCACAAGGATTGCCAAATCCTTGATACAGAAGTAGAATTAACAAAGGATGAGAATTTAACGTCACTCACAAACAAGTCTCAATAAGACACTCAAAATGCTATTGAATATCAATGATTAGATGACCTCTCAAGCTGCCGATTACAATGTATATAAAACTAGGGTTCAACTAGCTGATTAAGGGTTTCCCCTTTCTCAAGAAATTCCCTAATTACACATTAAGCTACTTAACTATATTAGTAAGCTAATTAAGGCTCATTACAAACTGGATTACATCAAAATAAAAGGAAATAAAAAGACAACAAAACGCGTCTTATTATGACATAACTGATAGTTCACCTCATGAGATGGAAAAGACCTCAACAGCTCAGAAATGAAGTCTTCATGGAGGACCTCAATGCAGTATCACCTCACAGAATAGGAATATCCTCAATAGTTCAGAAGTGATGTCTTCATAGAGGACCTCAGAACTGGCAAATATCTCCACTGAGCTAGAAAGTCCTCAACAGCTCTAAGTGAAGTCTTCAAGGTAATAGGTGAGGACCTCAATCCAAAGATATGGAATTGAGAAATAGCCTCACTGGCTGGCTGCTGCTGCTGATGTTGATGTTGCTGCTACTGGATGACCTTATGACTTGCAGGACCATCATAAAACACTCCTAGATGTTAGTGTTTGATGCTAAAGATGGCGAGGTCGTTGCTGCTCCTGATGCTGGCTCTTGATCACTTGGTTCTGGACTTTGGACATTTGATGGAGGACCTCCATCATCCTCCCCAGGTTGAGGAAAGTTTGTCCTCAAACTTGGAAGGTCTTCATGCTCTGGAAAGTAAGGCCTCAAATCTGTAACGTTGAATGTAGCATTGCCTCCATAGTCTTCAGAAAGGTCTAACTTGTAAGCATTCTCTCCAATCCTCTCTAGAACTTCAAAAGGACCATCTGCTCTTGGTGTTAATTTTCCCTTCCTCTTGCTTGGAAATTTGTCTTTCCTTAGATGAATCCACACTAAGTCTCCTGGCTTGAAAACCATCTTCCTCCTATGCTTGTTTGCTGATGTAGAAACTTGCTCAGAATACTTGATGATCTTCTCCCTGACTTGCTGATGAAGCTTCTTGATCTCCTCTGCATGTTTACCTGCTTCATAACTAAACCTCACAGAATTTGTTAGTGGGGATAAATCCAATGGAGTTATAGGATTTCTATCATAGACAACCTGGAATAGGGAAATGCCAGTTGCCTTTGATGTTGCTCTATTAAATGCAAATTCAGCATGAGACAAAAGGGTGTCCCATCCTGTTTTGTTTGTGTTTATTAGTGACCTCAATAGTGTTCCAAGTGTCCTGCTTGTGACCTCTGTTTGCCCATCTGTTTGACTTAGGATTATAAGTTGTGCTATACTTCAGTTGAGTGCCCAACTTCTTCCATAACCCAAAAATGACTTAGTAACTTGACATCCCTATCTGAAACCATGCTCCTGGGAACTCCATGTAACCTCACAACCTCCTAAAAATACAACTCAGCCACCCTCACAGTATCATTGGTGGTATGACATGCAATGAAGTGAGCCATTTTACTGAATCTGTCCACAACTACCATGATTGAATCTTTTACTCTTTGAGTTCTTGGTAAACCAACAATAAAGTCTAGGCTGATGTCCTCCCAAAGGACTGTTTGGCACTGGCAAAGGTGTGTATAGCCCTTGAGGTAAGCTATGACTCTTGGCCAATTGACAAGTTGTACACCTCCTGACCCAATGCTCCACATCTCTCCTCATTTTAGGCCAACAATAGTGTTCCTTCAACATAAGAAAGGTCTTCTCAATGCCAAAATGTCCTGCTAAGCAACCTCCATGAACTTCAGAGATCAATAACTCTCTAAAATTGCTCCTTGGAATACATAACCTTGCTCCTTTGAAAAGAAATCTATGGTATATATGGTATAGACTTTGAGGATTTCCCTTGCACTTCTGGTACAACTCTCCAAAATCTTCATCATTCTCATACAAAGCTTTCACCTGTTCAAAACCAAGCACTCTTGCATCCAAAACTTGCAACAACAAATACCTCCTGGACAATGCATCAACATCTTTGTTAAGTTTCCAAGATTTATGATGGATCACAAAATGAAATTGCTGCATGAACTCCACCCAAGTAGCATGTCTAGTGTTGAGTTTATGATGCCCCTGAATGAATTTGAGGGCCTCATGATCACTGTGCAGGATAAATTCAGCTCCAATAAGATAATGCCTCCAATGTTGCAAAGCTCTAATGATGGCATAAAACTCCTTATCATATGTACTGTACTTCCTCTTGGCCTCATTGAGTTTCTCACTTAAATAAGCTACTGGTTTTCCTTCTTGAGTCAACACTGCTATAATGCCCACACTTGAGGCATCACACTCAACTTCAAAGGCTTTGGCAAAACAAGGTAATGCCAAAACTGGTGTTAAGGTTAACTGTCTCTTGACCTCCTCAAAAGCTTTCTGTGCAGCTGGTGTCCAAGTAAAGCTCTTCCCCTTCACTAATTCAGTCATGGGAGCTAGAATGGTGCTAAAATTTCCCACAAACCTCCTGTAGAAAGATGCTTGACCATGAAAACTCCTGATTTGCTGGATGGATGTAGGAACATGCCACTCTCTGATGGCTTTGATCTTATCCTCATCTACTTAAATTCCTTCTGAGGTGACAATATAACCAAGGAATATGACCTGGCTGGTGAAGAATTGACACTTCTTGAGGTTCCCATACAACTACTCTCTACTCAAAATCTCTATAACACTCCTCAAGTGTGTAACATGCTCCATTTCAAACTGGCTATAAATGAGTGTGCCATCAAAATAAACAACACACTTCCCGATCAAAGGCTTTAGAACCTAGTTCATGAGTCTCATAAATGTTGATGGTGCATTGGTCAAACCAAAAGGCATGACAAGCCATTCATACAGACCTCCCTTAGTCTTAAAGACTGTCTTACACTCATCTCCCTCATAAATTCTGATATGGTAATATCCACTCCTCAAATCAATCTTTGAAAACACCGTTGAGCCATGGAGCTCATCAAGCATATCCTCAAGTCTTGGAATAGGGTATCTATACTTAATGGTAATCTTTTTGATGGCTCTACAATCAATACATATCCTCCGACTTCTATCTTTCTTTGGAACCAACAAAGCTGGCACTGCACAAGGGCTCAAGCTCTCTTTTATCATTCCTTTCTCCAACAACTCATCAACTTGCCTCTGGATCTCATTGGTTTCAGCTGGGGTCATTCTATAAGCTGGTTTGTTTGGTAAGATAGATCCTGGGATGAGGTCAATTTGATGCTGGATGTCTCTTTTTAGGGGGTAAACCTGGTGGCATTTCTTCTAGAAAAACATATTGGTATTGGTTTAGGATGGGCTGGAATAAAGGATGGTTGTTTTGTGGGGCTGGTTCATTTTGTGAGGCTGGTTCATCATCAAGATCAAGCAAAAGGAACTCCTTCTATTCACTAAACTCATGATATTCAGCTGGTAAGATCACATCAAGGGATTGTTCAACAATGAGGTTTTTGGTTCTTTTTAGGAGTTGGGATGGTTTGAGTGGGGTGAGGACAATTTTCTTGTGGTTCAGGTTAAGGGAATAGGTATTGACTCTTCCATCATGGTTAACAGATCTATCAAACAACCAAGGTCTTCCCAACAACAAATGATAAGCTTCCATAGGTATAACATCACACCAAACTTCATCTTTATAAACTGAACCAATTGAAAAATTCACAAGGCATCTGAATGAGATTTTGATACCTTTGCTTTGACTCAACCACTGGATAGTGCAAGGTGCCAGATGAGGGCAGGTAGGTAAATTCAGCTTCTGCACCATAGTTTCTGATGCTGCATTGGTACAGTTGCCTCCATCAATAATCAAGGAACATATCTTCCCATTAACAGTGCATCGAGTGTGAAAAATATTCTCCCTCTGCTCAGCTTCCTCCTCAATTACAGAATTACTAAGGACCCTTCTGATCACCAACATTTCACCTTCATCAGGTCTGGCCCCAACTTCCTCTTCATCATACATATGATCTCCTTGAGGTTCATCAAACTGTTCCTCCTCAACAACTGACTCATGATCAACAACGCTGCTTGATATTTTGCCAAAGTGATTGCTCTTCTGTTTGGATATTCTGAGGCTAGATGTCCAAGACCTTGACATGTAAAATATCTTCTCTCAGGAATGCTCGACTAGCAGGGACTGGGGTTCTTTGTGGGGGGTTTTGGGATTGTGTTTGAGGTGGTTTAGGGACTAGATATCTGGTTTGAGGTTGTGGGGATGGATAGGCTCTTTGAGGTGGGTTATAGGATTTAGTTTGAGGATAGGTTTTGGATGGGTACTTGCTTCCATACTCCTTCCTTTGGGCCTTCTTCTGCTGTTCCACCTTATGAGCCAAAGAACTTAGCTCATCAAGTGAATTATACACCTGCAGCTCAACAACATTTTTGATATTATCATTCAATCCTGCAAGATATCCTGCAAGATACCTCACATAGGTCTGAACCTCATTCTCCTTCATGTTACACTTCCATGGTAGATGCTCAAACTCCTTAGTGTAGTCCTCAACAGACTTGCTTCCCTAGACCAAGTGTTGAAGCTTCGAGTAACTCTCCTTCATGTAGTTTTCTGGTAAGAACTTCTCATTGAGCTTCTGCCTCATTTCAACCCATGTACTGACCTTAGTTTTACCTATCTCATCCCTCCTTTGCATGTTATTCCACCATGTAGATGCATATTTCTTCAACTTCAATGCAACTAACTTCACCTTGTTCTCATCAGAGAACTCCCTTAAATCAAACACCCTCTCCACTGTTTGGAACCAATCCAAGAACACATCAGAATCTAACTCTCCTCCAAACTCAAGAATATCTATTTTGAAATCCAACTTCTCTACTCTTCTATCTTCCCTCCTTTCTTCTCTTTCATTTCTACTGCTAACTTCATCTCCACTAGTCCTAGGTGACCTCCTTACATGCCTCCTTGTTCTATGATATCTAGGTCCTCTTCTACATCTCCCAGTTTCACTAAAAGGGTTCTCTTATTCTTCTTCTTCTTCTTCTTCTTCTTCTTCTTCTTCTTCTTCTTCTTCTTCTTCTTCTTCTTCTTCTTCTTCTTCTTCTTCTTCTTCTTCAAAATCAAATTCTCTATTGATCTCTCTCCTGTGCAACCTCATATAATATTGCAACTGTTCACTCATAAGTTTCATTTTCCCCTCCATTTCCTCCTTCTCCCTCAAGGCTTGTTCTGCTACTTCTTGAGGTGTTTTACTACAGCTCGACATTATGAACTATACAATCAACACAAACAGAACTTCCTCCAAGATGAAGCTCAGCTCTGATAGCAATTATGATGTATGCATGGTCGCTAAGATCAGAGTAATGACCTCACAGTACACCACATTAACACACAACACACACAATTCTGGCCTCACAACAAAGAATCAAGCACAAACACACCAAAATAGACCTCGCGACAAAAAATCAATCACAACCTCCTCCAAAACAGAGTACAAACACCAATGAACAAATGGATAATAATGAAATGATGATCGGGTGAACAAACTTACAATCAAACAGTAAATAGAGGATAGACTTGAGCTCGAGCTGATACAGGCACACCACAGCTAGAAAATTAAGGGCAATGGACTCGATAACCTCAATGGATACAGGCACACCACCATAAAGCTACCAAGCTCTACAAGCACCACAAGGATTGCCAAACCCTTGATACTGAAGTAGAATTAACCAAGGATGAGTGTTTAACGTCACTTAGAAACACGAGGCTCCACAAGGCACTCAAAATGCTATTGAATATCACTTACTAGATGACCTCTCAAGCTTCCGATTACAATGTATATAAACCTAGGGTTGAGCTACCAGATTAAGGGTTTCCCCTTTCTCAAGAAATTCCCTAATTACACATTAAGCTACAAAACTAACTTAGTAAGCTAATTAAGGCTCATTAGAAACTGGATTATATGAATATAAAAGGAAATGAAAAGACAACAAAACGTGTCTCATAATTACATAACTGATAGTTCACCTCATGAGCTCGAAAAGACCTCAACAACTCAAAAATGAAGTCTTTATAGAGGACCTTAATGCAAGATCACCTCAACAGTTTAGAAGTGATGTCTTCATAGAGGACCTCAGAACTGGCAAATATCTCTACTGAGCTGGAAAGTCCTCAACAGCTCTAAGTGAAGTCTTCAAGGTAACAGGTGAGGACCTCAATCCAAAGACATGGAATTGAGAAATAGCCTCACTGGCTGGCTGCTGCTGCTGAGGTTGATGTTGCTGCTGCTGCTGGATGACCTCATGACCTGGTAGAGCATCATAAAACACTCCTGGATGTCGGTGTTTGGAGAGATTGATGGACTAGCTTGAGAGATTTGATTCACAATCGAATAAGAGCTTGATCACCCAAAGGATTTGGATATGACCTTGGATAAAGGAAACTCCACCACCAAAGGCCTAGCATCCCACCATGACCATCATAAAGGATGATTCCACCAAATGATCAATAAAGAGATGAATTGCAAACACCACCATTAATCAATGGATAAAGTAAAGCAAGATTTTTAGAAGGAAGGGAGAATCCCTAAGCAATGCATAAGCATATTCATTAATCAGTCAAAAAAGTGTCTGGAGAAGTATAATAACAAGCTATTTATACTAAACCCAAAATTAAGCCAAAACAGCATAAAAAAGGTGTCTTCGTAACGCCTCGGCGAGCGAAGGACGGCTCGGCGAGCGGTGCCTTCCGCTCGATCGTCGGCCGGGTCGCGTCGCAGCGTCTCGGCAGGTTCATTTCGGGCGGCAGGAGGAAGGCTCGGGCGAGTCTTCGCCGCTGCGTGGTTGTGCGCAATGACAACTCGACAGAACGCGTTGCTCGGGCGAGCAAAAGGAACTTCGGCGGCGAGCCTGGCGCCCGATTCACGCCGGCGAAGCATTGCTCGGCGAGCGAGCAGGTGGCTCGGCCGAGCAAGCTCTCCGATGGCCACGGTTGTGCCTCGGTTTTTATTAATCCCGGTTTTAAACACTCGCACTCGATACCTTCTATGCTCTAGTCTCGAGGCGGCCCATCCCAGGCCTCCGGGGTCGGTGTTGTGAGCGGGCCCATCCCTAAGGAGCCCCGGGGCCCATCCATCGGATGGCCGAGACTAGCCTCCCAGCTCCCGAAGTGACCGGAAATTGCAACTCGAGGCTCGAGTTGGACGAAGTGGTTCGCTTGGCGGTGGCCACCAGAGAGGAGAAAGGAACCCGGACCTCTTCATCCTCCCCTTCTTGAAGTGGATTTGCCCTCAAATCCACGTCGGGTTCAACATCCTCAATGTAGGGTGAGAGGTCCCCGATGTTGAAGGTTGATGAAACACCGATGTCTCCCGGAAGATCAAGCTTGTAGGCGTTGTCATTTATATTAGCCAAAACTTTGAACGGTCCCTCGCTTCGTGGCTTTAGCTTATTACTCCTCCGGGATGGAAACCGTTCCTTCCTTAGATGTAGCCAAACCAAGTCTCCGGGCTTGAACGTGATATCACGGCGATGCTTGTTGGCTCGAGCCTTATAAAGTTCATTGGTGCGCTCGATCTTTTCCCGAATTCGTCGATGAAGCTTTTGGATCTCAGCGGCCTTCTCACTTGCTTCAAAGCTAACCCTCGACTCTAGAGGAAGAGGAAGGAGCTCGATAGGAGTTATGGGGTTGATACCATAGCAAGTCTGAAAGGGCGAATGACCCGTAGCAAGAGAGGGGGACCGATTATAGGCAAACTCGGCGTGACATAACTTGGCATCCCAATCTCGTAGACTCCGACTCATAAGACCACGAAGTATTGTAATGAGTGTCTTGTTAGTTACCTCAGTTTGGCCGTCTGTTTGAGGATGATGCGATGTGCTAAATAAAAGCTTCGTTTCCAAGAGCTTCCCCAAAGACCTCCAAAAGTGACCCATGAATTTAGTATCATGATCCGACACAATAGTCCTCGGGACACCATGCAAGCGCACCACCTCTCGGAAGAAAAGGGTGGCAATATGTGTGGCGTCATCGGTTTTCTCGCAGGCAATGAAATGCGCCATTTTAGAAAAACGGTCAACGACGACTAGGATTGCATCCTTGCCACGCACGGTTCGGGGAAGGGCTACAATGAAGTCCATACTCAAATCCTCCCACGGACCATTCGGAACCGGAAGGGGTGTATAAAGCCCTTGGTGGAACTGGCTTTTGGCATGGTGGCAAATAATACACTTTGATATCACGTCCTGCACATCGCCTCCCATCTTCGGCCAATAGAAGTGCTCCTTCAACATGTCGATGGTCTTATTGATACCGAAATGACCGGCAAGTCCACCTCCGTGAACCTCCCGCACTAGGAGTTTCCTCAACGGACATTTTGGAACACACAATTTATTGCCCTTGAAGAGAAATCCGTCTTGTAGCAAATACGGTCCATCACCACCACCGAGGTGTGATTTAAAGTCATCATCCTCCTTATAAAACTCCTTTAAGTGCTGGAACCCAAGTACCCTCGCCTCAACTACGGAAAGAAGAGAGTGTCTCCTCGAAAGCACATCGGCGACCACATTTATACTCCCCTTCTTGTGTTTCGCTACGAAATTAAATCCTTGAAGGAACTCAACCCAATTAGCATGCCGGGAGCTAAGCTTGTGTTGTCCATTCAAATATTTGAGCGCCTCATGGTCGGAATGAAGGACAAACTGGCTCGGCCTCAAATAGTGTGACCAATGATCTAGAGCCCGAACGAGAGCATAAAACTCCTTATCATACGTGGAATAGTTCCTCCTCGAACCACTGAGTTTCTCACTGAAATAAGCGATAGGACGTTGGTTTTGCATCAACACGGCCCCAATGCCTACACCACTAGCATCACAATCCACTTCGAAGGCTTGTGTGAAATCCGGGAGAGCAAGTACCGGAGCCTCACAAAGTTGTGACTTCAGCTTCTCAAAAGCTCCTTGAGCCGCCGTCCACTCAAAGGCGCCCTTCTTCATGCACTCGGGAATGGGAGCGGTAAGGGTACTAAAGCCCTTGATGAACCGACGGTAGAACGAAGCAAGACCGTGGAAACTCCTCACCTCCTTGATAGTAGAGGGAGAGGGCCAAGAACGGATGGCCTCCACCTTCGAAGGGTCCATAGAAATACCCGTGCCGGAAACAATATACCCAAGAAAGGTGACTTGGGGAGTGCAAAATTCGCACTTCTCCAGTTTACCATAAAGCCGTTGTTGCCGCAAAACCTCGAACACCCGCTCCAAATGCATAATATGCTCCGCTTCATTCCTCGAATATACTAGAATATCATCGAAATAAACCACGACGAATTTACCAATAAAGGGTCTCAACATCTCGTTCATAAGACGCATGAATGTGCTCGGGGCGTTGGAAAGCCCAAATGGCATGACAAGCCACTCATATAATCCCCCTTTTGTCTTGAACGTTGTCTTCCACTCATCGCCTTCCTTCATACGGATTTGATGATAGCCACTCCGTAGGTCAATCTTGGAGAAAATACAGGAGCCATGTAGTTCATCGAGCATGTCGTCAAGCCTCGGTATAGGGTACCGATACTTGATGGTAATATTGTTGATGACTCGGCTATCTACACACATCCTGAAAGTACCATCTTTCTTCGGAACCAGGAGGGCCGGAACGGAGCACGGACTCATACTCTCTCGAACATAGCCTCGTGAAATAAGCTCGTCAACCTGTCTTTGTAACTCCCTTGTCTCTTGCGGGTTGCACCGATATGCCGCCTTGTTTGGAAGTGGAGCGCCGGGAATAAGGTCGATCTGATGCTCAATACCTCGGATAGGAGGTAGACCCGGTGGGAGCTCTTCGGGGAATACATCTCCAAATTCAGCAAGAAGGGGGGCAACGAGGGTGTTTAGGTTTCACTTCCTCACATGTGTTCGCCTCAAGAGGAGCAAGGCAAAATGGCCTTCCTCGCTAGGGCTCGCTCGACCCGTGACTCACTCAAGTGTTTGGGCTCACTTCCGCCCTGTGTTTAGGTGGTGATATTTCATGTGGTGCTAAGGAGTTTAACCCTCTTGCCCTCGTGGATAAAGGAGTAAGTATTCTTCGATCCGTCATGAGTGGTTTTCTTGTCAAATTGCCACGGTCGACCCAACAATATGTGACACGCGCTCATGGGGACAACATCACAAACAATAGAGTCCTTGTAGTTAGCGCCAAAAGTTAAATTCACTAAGACACGATTTGTTACCTTAATGCCGTCGCGGTCATTGAGCCATTTCAGCGAATAGGGACGGGGATGTGGCAATAGGGGTAATCCCAGTTTGTCAACCATATAGGTAGAGGCCACATTAGTACAGCTTCCCCCATCGATGATGAGCTCGCACACCTTGCCCCCAACTAAGCATCGTGTTTCGAATATAGTCTCCATTGGCTCACAAGAGGGACTTCTTGAACATGCAAAGCTCGCCTCAAGACAAGAGCGTCTCCTTGGTCACGCGAAACAGCCGCGGTTTCTCCTTCTTCACTAGTGTATGCATCCTCGACAACAAATTCAGGCTCATCCTGGGCTCCTTGCAATTCCTCATCAATGTCCTGAACCTCCTTGAGAGTCAAGGTCCGCCGGTTTGGACAATCGACCTGGAAGTGGCCATATCCATGGCACTTGAAGCATTTCTTTCCTTCCAAAAGACGAGTGGTCCTCAGAGACGCCACAACAAGTCCCTTCCCTTTGTCGGGTGTCGCAGGAACTTGGGTGTCTCACTAGGTTTGAGTGTGGCCGATTGAAAAGGAGGTCGATTTGACGATGGAAAATAGTTGCGTGAAGTAGACTTGGCGAGTCCTTTCTTTCCGACGCCGTTCAACCCGGGGCCAAGCTACACAACTCATCCAGGGAATAGTATGGTTGGATCTCGACCCTTTTAGCGATGGTGGGATCCAAGCCATTCAAAAAACGCATCATGGTTTGATCTTCAGGTTCCTGGAGGCCACTTTTGATAAGAAGTTGCTCGAATTCAGATATGTACTCTCCAACGGTTCGTCTGCCTTGAGTTAGGGCATAGGCCCTTTTCAGATTGTCATGACGGTAAGTGCTTGGTAAAAAACGGCGATTCATCACTTGCTTAAGATGGGTCCAAGTGGAAATTCTCGCCTTCCCTTCTCGAGCCTGTTGTGATTTCATATTCTCGAACCAAAGCGAAGCGGCCTTGGTGAGTTTCAAACTTGCGATCTTATAAGCCTTCTCCTTATCATACTCCTTGGTTTCGACGATCCTATCCATCAATTGGGTCCATTCGATGTAGTCGTCCGGATTAGTGGAACCGTGGAATTCGGGAATGTCAATTTTTACATCCTGGAAATCATCTCGAGGGGGTTGTTCATGCACATTCCGGCGAATTCGGCGTTGTGGAGAGTCTCTAGCATCGTCACTCGACTCAAAGTTTGGAGGAGGACGGACTGGGCTTTGTGTACGCCTCGGACGTTCAACTCGAGGCGGAACCGGACGCTCTAGGGCGAGGTTATCCAACCATGCCATGATGGCATTAAGGGTTCGATTGATGGAGGAGAATTGTTCGTCATGGGTGGCAAGTCGATTCTCGAGAACCCGAAGTTGAGGGCTACTCCGGTGGCTTGATTCCTCTCGATCGGAATCATCGTGACCATCCATATCGAGGGAAAGGTATGGGACGGATTGTGTTTGGGATATTTTGTGGAGTTTGGGGGTTTTCTTGTAGTTGGCTTGTGTTTGGATAAGGGTTCTTTGTGTTTTTCTCACTTGGGCATTTTATCGAACACCTTGTGTGCACAAATTTTCCAACTCTTCCTCAAAGCTCCAATATGCATCAAAATCAACAAACACAATAGCAATAACAATTTCTCCAACACACTTGGAGTCACAAGGGTTGGGGAACACCAATATTTCAATCAAAATAGCAAAATTCCAACAATAGAGAACAAACTAGCAAGAACAATGGAATACTCAAGCTAGATGAATAACCTTGTGCTCTGATACCAAATGGAGCGTGGCGTGATGGGAAAGATTGATGGACTAGCTTGAGAGATTTGATTCACAATCGAATAAGAGCTTGATCACCCAAAGGATTTGGATATGACCTTGGATAAAGGAAACTCCACCACCAAAGGCCTAGCATCCCACCATGACCATCATAAAGGATGATTCCACCAAATGATCAATAAAGAGATGACTTGCAAACACCACCATTAATCAATGGATAAAGTAAAGCAAGATTTTTAGAAGGAAGGGAGAATCCCTAAGCAATGCATAAGCATATTCATTAATCAGTCAAAAAAGTGTCTGGAGAAGTATAATAACAAGCTATTTATACTAAACCCAAAATTAAGCCAAAACAAAGATAAAAAGGTGTCTTCGAGCACGCTGCTCGGCGAAAGCGAAGGGCGGCTCGGCGAGCGGTGCCTTCACATCGTCGCGGCGCAGCTGCCTCCGGCAGGTTCACCGGCGAGCGGGAGGAAGGCTCGGCGGCGAGTCTTCGCCGGCTGCGTTGCGCGACAATGATACCGACAGGAACGTTGCTCGGGCGAGCAAAAGGAACAGCTCGGGCGAGCAGGCCCCCTGGCGCCCAGTTCACGCTCGGCAGAAGCATTGCTCGGGCGAGCCGGGGTGTGGCTCGGTCGAGCAAGCTCTCTGATGGCCACGGTTGTGCCCTGGTTTTTATTAGTCCCGGGGTTTTAAACACTCGCACCCCGATACCTTCTATGCTCTAGTCACGAGACGGCCCGGTCCAGTCCCCAGGCCTCCGGGGTCGGTGTTGTGAGCGGGCCCCTCCCTAAGGAGCCCCGGGGCCCATCCATCGGATGGCCGAGACTAGCCTCCCAGCTCCCGAAGTGACCATAAATTGCAACTCGAGGCTCGAGTTGGACGAAGCGGTTCGCTTGGCGGTGGCCACCAGAGAGGAGAAAGGAACCCGGACCTCTTCAGTGTTTGATGCTGAAGATGGTGAGGTCGTTGCTGCTCCTAATGTTGGCTCTTGATCACTTGGTTATGGACTTTGGACATTTGATGGAGGACCTCCATCACTGCTCACCCTGCTGATAATCTCCTTACGGACATCAAGACAGGTATCCACACAATGTCCTAATTAAGAAACTTCTATGCTTTTAATGCTTTTGTCTTGCAGGTTGAGCCAAAACATCACAATGAGGCCTTACTAAACCCAAGATGGATCAATGCCATGCAAGAAGAATTGCATCAATTTGAGAGAAGCAAAGTCTGGACCTTGGTACCTAGACCTTATCACCACCCGATTATTGGTGTTAAATGGATGTTTAGAAACAGGCTGGATGAAAATGGTTCCATCACCAGAAACAAAGCGAGACTAGTAGCCAAGGGCTAGAATCAAGAAGAAGGGATTGTCTACTATGAGACATTTTCCCATGTTGCTCGTCTGGAGGCCATCAGAATCCTCCTTGCCTTTGCATCAGCCAAGCACATCAAACTCCACCAAATGGTTGTTAAAGTGTCTTCCTCAATGGCGACCTGGATGAGGGAGTCTAAGTTAAGCAACCATCTGAGTTTGAGGACATTACTACACCAGACCATGTTTTCCGCCTTGATAAAGCCCTCTATGGGTTGAAACAAGCCCCAAGAGCCTGGTATGAGCACCTCAGCGAATTTCTCCTTCAAAATGACTTCACAAGAGGCAAAATTGATAAAACTCTCTTCATCAAAACAAAGAATGGGGAGTTCATCACACCCAAATATATAACGATGGCATCATCTTCGGTGCCTCTCACTTCTCCCTCGTTGAGGATTTTTTTTTTAATTCATGAGCAAAGAATTTGAGATGAGCCTCGTTGGAGAGTTAACCTTCTTCATTGGACTCCAAATCGAGCAGTCAAATGAGGGAATTTTCTTGAATCAAAGCGAGTATGTCACTAAGCTCGTCAAGAAATACCATCTTGAGCACCTGAAGCACTCACCTACCCTGATGTCTTCCACTCTCAAGCTTGATTCAAACCTCACAGGTAAGCCAGTATTTGAAAAACTGTATAGACGTATGATCGACTCCCTTCTCTATCTTACTGCAAGTCGCCCTGACATAATGTTTAGTGTTTACTTATGTGCGCGCTTCGAAAGTGCCCCAAAAGAATCTCACCTCTCTACTGTGAATAGAATTCTACGATATCTTGCAGGAACCAAAAGCCGAGGACTATGGTACCCAAGACAACATGACCTGCATTTATATGGCTACACTGATGCTGACTTTGGTGGATACAAGGTTGACAGAAAAAGCACGTCCGGAGGCTATCAAATGCTTGGAGCCTCACTTGTCTCCTGGCAATCCAAGAAACAAACCTCAGTTGCACTATCAACCGCGGAGGCATAATACGTTGTTGCAAGATCTTGTTGTGCTTAAATATTATGGATCACACACCATATACAAAACCTTGGCCTTCACTAAACACACGTTCCCATCGAGTGTGATAACATGAGTGTTATTCAAATCACCAAGAACCCTGTACAACACTCACAAACCAAACATATTGAAATACGACATCACTTCATCTGTGATCATGTGGAAAAAGGGCACATCAGCCTAAAATTCATCCCTACCTACCTCCAATTAGCTGATATCTTCACCAAGCCCCTACTAGAGTTTCACCTTCATCCGTCGTGAACTTGGCAAGCTTCAACTGGAAGCATAGAAGTCAAACTCCTGGCACCAGTTGAGGGGGAGCACCACTCCCCGCCCCTTGAGGACCTCCTTAGCCCCCTCAGCACCAACTGAGGGGGAGCTAACCACTGAAGGCCTTAATCTTCAGGTATGTATCACCTCCATCTCTTTGGACGACTGAGGTCCTCATCAGCTTGCCACAATACTTTTCTCAAATAAACTGGCCATATCAATGCACTGATTACATCCCTCATATGTATATTAGTCGTTAACTTTTTTTAACTCATTTCAAATCCTTTTCAAATCAGATTTTAAAAACAGTTTTCAAATTTTCCTTTCCCAAATCTCTCTCTCTCTCTCTCTCTCTCTCTCTCTCTCTCTCCTCCCTCTCTTTACTAAATTACCAACTTCCCATAATTTAACCGTCCCATCCGTCCTAATCACTGACTGACTCCGTCCCTCTTCCGTCTTCTCCCCCCCCCCCACTTTCCCACCATACACCGTCACCGTCATCACTCCATCCACACTCATCATCACAAAATTAACCCCCATGTTCTCTTATTTAACTCGATCCCCACTTCCCAATTTCTACTGCAAACTCTCCCCTCTCACCATTCCTTTGTCGCTTTGTAACGTGGTTTTTGTACCCCGGTTTTTTATATCGTTCTTCTCGAGGAACTAGGGGCCTTGGTCATAGAAACTTGGTCAATGGTCAGGATGAGATTGCTAAGGTAAGGATATCGGTTGAAAGGGTCACAATGCAAGAAATAAAGCTAAGGTCGATCAAGGAAAGGAAATGGGCTTCAGAGGCTTTTCAGTATGCAAACGGGGATGAGGAAATGGGTTTTGCAACAAGAGAATAACAAGGAGGGAGAATCAAGTGGCAGTTCTGTTAGAAAATACCCACCGAGCTTCCTCTTTCGAGGATAGTTTGGATTAACTTCCCCAAAGTCCACCACGGACCCGGAGGGTTAATGAAACATAATTCCCTAGTTAACCTTCTTCCACTTTCGTGGGTGAGCATTAACTATCCCATCTCCAACCTTCCACACAAGTGTTGGATGTATTCGGGAGCTTTCGGACCCAAATACATCCCACTTGAGGGAAGGAAAGGAGTGGGAAATTGATTTCCTAACTAATTACACACTAATATTGCTAACTCAAACCTAATCACCCATTCAGACCCTTAATTACCCCCTAACCATAGGGTTTCTAGCCACTAATCATGATAAAAACTAAGCTAACAACATCCAAACCAACCCTAAGCATGATTTCTACCACCAACAAACATAAACCAAGCAAGAACAATGAAATAACAAGCAAAGCAATTAAACAAGCAAGAGAGTTATTGGCAAAGCAATTAATAAAAAAGTTAAGGGAAGAGAAAACTTATCAAAATGTTGTAGATGAACAAGGGAAAACAATAAAAAGATGATCCAACAATCTCTCAATTGTTTGAATCTCCAAATCTTCACAAACACTACAAACCCTAGATTATTCTCACACTAATCTCTCTTTAAAATCCACTAATACAAAGCTAGAAATAATGTCTAAGTAACTAGGATCAGATCCCCCAAGATAATCGTCGATAGGGATATATATACAAGGTAAAACGGTTAGGCCAAACACAACACTTCAAGCCGAAAACACGCGTAGAATTTAGAGAGGCCGTAGGTACGGTCTAGGAGACCGTAGGTATGGTCTCTGTCGGTCCAGGAGAGGTAGCGGGTGCCACCAGTAGGGTGGCGGGCGCTACCCTTTGAAAACTGCTAGACGATTCTTCCTTCGTAAGACCGCAGGTGTGGTCCGGGAGACCGCAGGTTCTGTCTTCGTCGGTCTAGCCAAGGTAGCGGGTGCCACTAATAGGGTGGCGGGGGCTACCCTCTAGCTTTCTTCCCTTTGTTCCTTCCTTCATTCCAAGGCATGTAACGCCTGCTACGAGGGTCGTAGCGGGTGTTACCTCACTAATTGACACCAAAGTGGGGAAAGTGGTCCCGGGTCAACTCTGCTTCGGCTCTCGGTCCGAGTCGGCTCGGGAAATCACCAAAAAGGCTAAAAAATGGCCCGTTTTACCTCGTTTTTGTGTTTAACACCAAAACTTACAACATAACCAAAAACATACTAAAAGACATGAAATTAAACACGAAATGAGTCAAAAGCATAAGAATTAAGGCGTTATTTATACACAAAATCGGGTTTAAACACCCCCCCACACTTAAACTTTTGCTCGTCCCGAGCAAAACAAAACAAAACAAATAAGAAAACTAAACACCAGCTCCTCTGTCGTGGGAGAAAACGAGTGCATTTAGTGTATGCACCAAGCCCTTTGAACCCCCCGGCAGCCCGGGTGGACGAGATGGACTCATGAGGGTTTGTAGCGGCAATACCCACAAAAGCCAAAGAAAAAGGAGAAAGGGAAAGTGAAAAATAAAACCAAAGAAAACAAAGGAAAAGGAAAACAGCTTCGCTTTAAATAATCATGCAATCTCAATCAAGAACACGATATTAGTCCTCCAAAAGGAACCGTTATGAGCATCTCACAAACACCTAACCCAAGCGATTGTCAATCTTAGAGGTTTTCGATCCCCTACACCTCATGCCAAGAAAAACCCCATGTGCGTAAGTGCTAGTGGGTTCTAACTGATTCCAATCGACCCCAAAGACTCACACCCGAGCTCATTTAAAAAAACGAACAAAATTAGAAAAGAGTTTCCCTCCCTCGCATTTGGTCGCCCTTGGCTTAGTGAGGGCTGCAGGTGATGCAAGGAAAGGCCCCACACTTTATTAACACTTAACTTTCTTTTTGGGTTGGGTTTTCCAACAAAATTGTTTTTTTTCTTTTTCTTTTATGGTCGGTGTTAGCCTTATTTTCGGGAATTGGAACGGCCCAAAATGGGGTTTACCCTCCCAACACAGTCATTTCCGTTCACCTCTCCGTCGCAAAGCGATATATGAGGAGGTTTAAGGGGTATCAACGTCGTACCGCTGATACCGGTCCCGTGTAGGTTGACTAACTGTATAGTGGTTAATTTCGTTCGACCGACACGCCCTACTTAATTCAATTATTTGACTTTGTTTTCTTTTTCTTTCTTTTGCTTTTGCTTTTCTCTCTTTTTTTTTCTTTTCTTACTTTTCAGAAAACAAGCTCGGATATGAATCCCTAGAATCTCCCAGTTTCAACCAGAACGTGAAAAGAATCAGGGATCTCGCTAGACACTCAATGAAGGGAATCTAAAATAGGTGAGTCATGACAATCACCCAAGATAGGGTCGAGAATGCACAGACCAGTTTCTTTTAAAGAAGATTAAGAACGATTTCCCAACTTTGACAACAAAATCCAAGAAACAAAGCAAAACAAAAAAAACAACAACGAAAACATAAAACTTTAAGGTTTTTCACTCCCTTTTTTCTCCTTTTTTACACAAAAATTTTCAAATTTTAGGCAAAAACTAGGAAAAACAAAAACAAAAAATTTAGTTGATCTACCCTTGAAACAGAATATCTCCCCCCCCCCCACACACACTTAAAACGCCACAATGTCCTCATTGTGGGAAGTTGTCACAAGAAAGGGTAGAGAACCTATAAAAATAGACAAACAAAAGCAGCTAGCACGCAAAAGTGGTGGCGACCCGAGCCCACATGGCCCCAACAGCAAAATAATCCCAACACAAACACTCAAAGGGGCTCGCCACCTAAAAGAAAAATCAAGCATGCAACATGGATCAATATATACACATTCAAAGAGAGTGGAAAGATTTTACCTCGAGGTCTTCAATTAAAGAACAGAACCAATCCGCAATCCAGGAAAACATCACACTTGGGTTAGGAATAAAGAAAAACATAATGAGTGTGAATGTTTGCATACATAAAAAAAAAAGAAAAAAAAACGCAAAACCATCGACACAAGCAACAAACAAGTGAGTTTGAAAAGCTTATGCACAAAATTCACAAGAGATTACCTCAAATCGGAGCACTTGAACGTGTATTCACCAAGGAGGAACGATTTTGCTTGTCAAAAAGAACCAAAGTACACAACACATGCAAACAGAACGCAAGAACAGCACATAGGCAGCCTACTTACAGTGCAAGTGCGTGTTTGTGTGTGAAAATCAACAAGAACCCTTAGCACAACTAGTGTGTGTGTGTATTTTGACAGATGAAATGCAATAGCTAATTACACACAACACTGAGCAAGAACAACCACGCAAACTTAGCCCACAGCAAGGCAAGGTTATGCACAGAAAATTGACAAAATCAACCCCTAACTCAACAACAATGACGAACAATCCTAAAATCAGGTGAGAAAGGGAAGAATTTCGCACAACCAATCTCATAAAGCATCAATACGAGTCATAGCATCCAACTCAACAACACAGTAAAGTAAACAATGTGTGGAAATTGACAGAACGTTTCCCCACTCAGCAAAGAATGACCAATCAAACCAAGAGCAGGAGAAAGGAAGCGAAATTCACATAATTACTAAACGCACAAACACCACACAAGAACCAGCATTCGTACTTAGCAAATAGCAGGGCAAATTCATGTGTAAAAATTGACAAAATCAATTTCTAACTCAACAAGGATGACCAAATGTAAGAGAAAGAAAACGAAATTCATACAATTGATACAAGGAATACCTCACTTAGATGTGTAGAATGGATACTCGAACAATGCCACACGCTAGGGCAGAATCTGGATGGAATTTTGAATCTAAACAGCAAAGTTTCGCAGCAGCGGAGAAGATTAGGGTTTAGGATCAAAAATGGAGAGAAAGAGAGGGACGAATTGAGAGTTGAGAGGGATGGAATGGGTGTGAGTGAGAGCTTAGCTGCGAGTTTCAGGGTTGAAGAGAGAGAGAGTATCGAGTGAGAGAGCAAAGAAATGAGCAAAGTGAGAAAATGAAACGGGGTTTAGGGCCGAAAGAATGTCGCTGACAGCATCAGTTCGCGGGCGCGACATACTGAAGCTGGGGAGTTGCTAGGCGTTGGTCGTCGGCTATCGCGGGTGCTGTGTTCTACATAGCAGGTGCGGTGAGCTCCTGGAAGAGCGTTGCTTGCTGGTGTTGCACGCCGCGTAGCGGGTGCTACGATGAGGGTAGCGCCTGTTATGCATGTTGCTGACAACTCTACTAAATTGTTTCCAACACTCCAAAAATACTAACTCCCAAAAACTCCTACACTTCAACACTCAATTTTCATACTTTCTCACACTCTACATAAAATTTGTCTAACTTTCAAACTCTCCCACCACTCATATTTTTTTCAAAACTTCACTCACTCACACTACTTCTTTCACTCCCAATTTCAATTTTCTTATTTTTTTACTCCAACTTTTTCTATTTTCACCTCATTTTTCTCTTCTTTTTTTTCAACTTTTTCTTTTGAACCTAGAACTAATACCTCAAAATACAAAAGAAAGAAATAAAGAAAAATTAAAAAGACAAGAAAAATAGAAAAACCTAAAGAAAAACTAAAAAGAAAAATTAATAAGAAGAAAAAGAAATAAAATTAGAAAAATGCAAAAACTAAAAACTTGAAATAAGAAGATAAAAACTTATAGGGTGTCTCCAAAAGAGCGCTAGTTTTAGGTCCCTAGCTCGACCTAAATACTTACTTGATTCTCGGAATCCTCGGGACACAAACCAAAAACCTCATCAATCTTTTCCACCAATTCTTCTTCCTCTTTTTCCTATGATTCTCAAAGAGACTCGTGGATGACTTGGGATACTCTTCGGGTGGTCTAATATCCATCTAGGAAATCCGGGTAGCATTTTCTTTGGCTTCCTCCACCAACGCTTCCTTCTTCTTTTCCAACACTTCCTAGCCTTAGGCAAAAATGAAGCTCGCTTCCCTGAAAGCTTAGTAGGCCATGAGGATATAGAAGTAGAAAGTAACTTCAATTTGGTGTTTGGTGGTTCACCAGGCCTAGGACCTTTGAAAATCAACTCATTGACTTTGTTGCACTCAACATAGGTTTCACTCAAGGAAATCTCCTTCCTCCATGGAATGATCTTTAGGGGAAGATCATGGTAGATATCCTCAAATTCACTTAGATTTGGATGCGAAGCCTTTAGACATTTGATTTCTCCCCAATCATCGGGTTCAACTTCAAGGAAATAAGCCTCCTTTTGGGGCTCATGCAAGATGCCTACCACCGCATTGGCCTTAAAATGAGATTCTTTGTGGGATTTCACTCTTGAAGGGTTAATGTCAAAAACAATATGATCTTTACCCACATGAAGAGACAAGCGTCCTCTTTTCACATCTATGATAGCTCCTGCGGTAGCCAAGAAGGGTCGACCAAGAATAATAGGACTTCTCCAATCCTCATCCATCTCCAAAATAACGAAGTCACAAGGGATAAGGAAACTTCCCACTTGAACTGGGATGTCTTCTAATATCCCCAAGGGCTTCCTAACACTTCGGTCCGCAAGTTGCAAGTTGATAGCTGTAGGGTTCAAGTCATTAAGTTTCAACTTCTTACATATAGAGTGTGGCATGACACTCACACTTGCCCCCAAGTCACATAATGCTTTATCAATCCTCATTTCCCCAATTAAGCATGGAATAGAGAAACTACCGGGATCAGCTAGTTTCTCGGGAGTCTTGCTTCCTATGATAGCATTGCAACTAACCGTGAGATGAACGGTCGATGACTCCTTGATTCTTCTCTTGTTTGTCAAGAGGTCATTGAGATGTTTCTTAAATGAAGGGACCTCCGACTTGGCATCTAGAAACGGTATATTAACTTGAAGTTTCTTCGTCATCAAAATAAACTTGGAGAATTTCTCTTCATTCTTGTGTTGAACCAATCTTCCGGGAAATGGAATTGGTGGTCTATATGGTTTCAACTGCCCCATGGGTTGATCAAGCTCATTCTCCTTCACAATCTCCTTGGGTTTCACCAAATCTTCTTTCTCCTTATCATTAGGCTTCTCCATCACAACATCATCCTCTTTCACCTCATCAACGGATTGCTCAACCTCCATATCTCGTCCCTCAATTATATTCTCAATATCTCCCTCATTCTCTCTAGAAGGTTCCTCCTCCACCAACTTGGGTCCCTCAACTTCTTTTCCACTCTGCAAAGTAATAGCATTCACCTCCACCTCTTGAACAGGTTGAGGTTGGTTGACTTGAGCTAATTTAAGTTCGAGACTTCGGATCTAAGCTCGATCTTTCTCTTGATTCTCTATGATTTACTTAAGCATAAACTCAATCGAAGATTCTTGGGGTGGTGAAGAAATTTGGGGTTGTGAAATATGTTGTTGGGTTTGATGGAAGGATTCTTCTTGAATAGATGAGTGATGTTCATGGGGTTGATAGGTAGAAGGGTAATGGTTGGTGACGTGAAAAGGATCTTGGTTGTCGTGGGGAGAATGGATAGCATTCACTTGCACCAATTGTTGAATTTTTGTGCATTGTTGAGTAGGGTGTTGACCGTAGCAAAACTCACAAGTATGAACATTCAGAATAGAAGTGGATGCAAAGGATTGCATTGCTTAGACAATTTTCAAATGACTTGAAACCTCCGCATTCGACTTATCTTTTTGCATTTCACAAACGGTGGACACAAGAAACTTTATAATCGGGTTATCCTCCAAGAAATTGCCTCCATCTCCTGAACTTTGGCAATTCCCCCAACGAGGAGCATGTTGTGATAGCTCATGTAAGAAAATATTAGCTTCTTCCACGGTCTTCTTCAAAAACATCCCTCCGGATGCATTGTCAATGGATTCTCTAAGAGGACCACGGAGCCCATGATAGAAATGTTGAAGCAACATCCAATCCGGTCAATTATGATGAGAGCACCGTCATTGAAGACTCTTAAATCTCCCTCAAGCGTCGAAAAGACTCTCTCCCGGACCTTGCTGAAAACTTAAAATTTCTGCTCGAAGTCGGTGTGTCTCCTCCACTGGAAAGAAACGATGAAGAAAATCTCCTTTGAGTGCCTCCCATGAAGAATAAAAACCAGGCAGACATGTTTGTAGCCATATCTTCGCTTTCCCCGTAAGAGTGAGAGGAAAGAATTTCAACTTCAAATATTCTGATGATATCCTTGGAATATGTATAAAGCTAATCCGGTCTTCGAACTTATCAATATGAGCAATGGAACTTTCCGCAGCATCGTCCCCATGAAACGAGTTTCTTTCAAAGACTTCAAGTAAGTGCGGTTTAAATTCGAACACAGCATCGGGTGGTAATGTGATAGGACTGCCTCTCGTACCCAATGATGGATCAGCATATGATAGAAGGGTACGAGGTGAACCAGCTTGAGCTTCACCCATTAGAACGCGAAAACTCTTACAAGAATTGAAGAAGCATCAAATTCATTTGGATTGACACAAACTAATTTCTAGCGTGAAAGCAAACTCAATTAATCAAAAACCAAGAAACTAAAACTAGGAGCGCTAGCTCCCCGGCAACGACGCCATTTTGTGTAACGTGATTTTTGTCCCCCGGTTTTTTATATCGTTCTTCTCGAGGAGCTAGGGGCCTTGGTCATAGAAACTCGGACAACGGTCGGGATGAGATTGCTAAGGTAAGGATATCGGTTGAAAGGGTCACAACGTAAGAAATAAAGCTAAGGTCGGTCAAGGAAAAGAAATGGGCTTCGGAGGCATTTCGGGATGCAAACGGGGATGAGGAAATGGGTTTTGCAACAAGAGAATAACGAGGGAGAATCAAGTGGCAATTCTGTTAGAAAATACCCACCGAGCTTCCTCTTCCGAGGATAGTCCAGATTAACTTCCCGAAAGTCCACCACGGACCCGGAGGGTTAATGAAACGGAATTCCCTAGTTAACCTCCTTCCACTTTCGTGGGTGAGCATTAACTATCCCATCTCCAACCTTCCACACAAGTGTTGGATGTATTCGGGAGCTTTCGGACCCAAATACATCCCACTTGACGGAAGGAAAGGAGTGGGAAATTGATTTCCCAACTAATTACACACTAATATTGCTAACCCAAACCTAATCACCCATTCACACCCTAATTTCCCCCTAACCCATTCGGGTTTCTAGCCACTTATCATGATAAAAACTAAGCTAACAACATCCAAACCAACCCTAAGCATGATTTCTACCAACAACAAACATAAAACAAGCAAGAACAATGATATAACAAGCAAAGCAATTAAACAAGCAAGAAAGTAATTAGCAAAACAATTAATAAAAGACTTAAGGGAAGAGAAAACTTATCAAAATGTTGTAGATGAACAAGAGAAAGCAATAAAAAGATGATCCTACAATCTCTCAATTGTTTGAATCTTCAAATCTTCACAAACACCACAAACCCTGGATTAATCTCTCACTAATATCTCTTTAAAATCCACTAATACAAAGCTGGAAATAATGTCTAGGATCGGATCCCCCAAGATAATCGTCAATAGGGATATATATACATGGCAAAACAGTTGGGCAAAACGCAACACTTCAAGGCGAAAACACGCGCATAATTTAGAGAGACCGTAGGTACGGTCTAGGAGACCGTAGGTACGGTCTCTGTCGGTCCAAGAGAGGTAGCGGGTGCCACCAGTAGGGTGGCGGGCGCTACCCTGCGAAAACTGCTGGGCGATTCTTCCTTCGTAAGACCGTAGGTGCGGTCCGGGAGACCGCGGCATCGCCTTCCTCGGCCAAGACAGAAGCGGGTGCACCATAGGGTAGCGGGCTACCTCCGCTTTCTTCCCTTTGTTCCTTCCTTCATTCCAAGGCATGTAACGCCCGCTACAAGGGTCGTAGCGGGTGTTACCTCACTAATTGACAACAAAGGTAGGGAAAGTGGTCCCGGGTGAACTCCGCTTCGGCTCTCGGTCCGGCTCGGCTCGGCTCGGGAAATCACCAAAAAGGCTCAAAAATGGTCCGTTTTACCTCGTTTTTGTGTAAAAACACCAAAATCTACAAAATAACAAAAAACGTACTGAAAGACATGAAATTAAACACGAAACAAGTCAAAAGCCTAAGAATTATGGCGTTATTTAGACACAAAAATGGGTCTAAACACGCTTTCATCCCAATCCCTTTCTACCGACTATTTGTCTCCTCTCCCTTCACGCAAAATTCTCACCATGACAAAACACCATTCTCGCCTATCTGCCCCTTCCAGTGTTGCCAAAAGATTGCGTTCCAGCAAACCCTTTGCTATGCCGGACACAACCTCTACCAACTCGTCTTTTGAAGAGCTAGCCATTATCCCTCGTCCATCCCCAGTCTTGGCATAATCCCAGGAATTTCTCAAGAAACGCCTAGAAGCCTTCAAAACTCCCACCCTCCTGCTCTGTGAAAAGGTTGATTTAGTCGACCTACAAGGTACATCCTTTCTCTCAGCTTTGTCTAACCTAGGCTGTGACATGTTTTTCCAAGGTGATGACTTTCACTAACCTAATATGGTCTTTGAGTTCTACTCCCATTTAGAGGAAACCACAGCCAACCCATCCAAACCATCCTACAAGACCTTAGTCTTAGGAAGAGACATCCACCTGACCCCTCTCTTTCTTGAGCACATTCTCAACTTGAACCTCAATCCCTCTAAATCTGCCCTCTCTAACACCATAGATGCCCGTCAAGAACTCCTCACCAACTTCGAATACCCAACCACCACCAAATACCCTCAATACACCAATCTTCGTTCCGAATCCTGTTGTCAGTACTTCATTGTTGTCCGAAGCATACGCCCAGAGGGACCTCCAAAGAAACAATCAATGAACCATATGTTGCCTTCCTACTCAATGTCCTCAACGATTACCACCCAAATCTAGGTGATGTCGTCCTTTAGCACACTGTCAAAGTTGCCTCAAGCACCACTAGCCCTCTCCCCTATTGCAACCTACTTCACCACATCTTCAAGGCCTTTCATGTTCCCCTCCCTGACGATGAAAAGATCCCAATCACCACCTCCACCATAAATCTTGCCATGCTAGAATCTCTCGGGTACCGAGCCTAGCCAAATGGTTACTGGATGCACTCAGATGACCTCAAATCATTCAAGCATCCTCATCCGCCCAGACCTCAAAGGAGGCCTCCACGATCCTACAGACTCACGTTGACCTCCTCCAACAGCAAATCGAAGCATTGCAGGCTGAGGTCAAGAGCATGCAAGACCTACATGGCGCACTCAAGGCATCTTTGCTGGTTAGTACCAACGTCAGCACTGCGCTGAAGGATCTGGTCCATCAAGATGAGGCCCTCCAAAAACCTCGTTCCCCGCCTCCCGCCCCTGTCGTCGAGCCTACTTATGAGAAGCCCTCATTTGTCCTTCCCCCATCTGATTGATCTTAACCCCCCCTCTCGCTAAAGCCTTTTTTGAAAACATTGGGTTATTTTGCTTACTAACCAATTATTTCGATCGTTGTGTACTCTCCTATTTTCTTCTTGTTTGAAAGATAAAAAGGGGGAGAATTGACTCCATGTCCTGTATTCGCACTTATCTACTGCTACTATTATGAACTACATATATTGCTATCTTTCGATATATGAACTGTCTGATCTATGATATATGAACTGCCCTATCTATGATATATGATATGCTCTATACAATGTTATTTGTATACACTGCTATCTGTATAAGAGGCCACTAAGCAACTTATCTTTCAAACAAAAAGGGGGAGATTATAGAAACACATCTCACCTCTAATGCCCTCCATGACATTCACCATGAAGACCTCAAGAAGCAGAAGAGTCTGTCGCAACAACTTTTGATTGAATGATCAAAATTGAAGGCAATATCAGGGAAGTATTCGAAAATCATATATCAATCTCACTTATCCTGCCATCTATTATAAATTGACACTAATTGATTTACTTGCCTTGTAGATAATGAATGGAAAAGGACAAACAAAAACTGCCAAAAATATGTAGATTGAGGATTAGAACGAAAAGGAAAAGATCAACAGGAAAGGAAGGCACAAGGGAAGAACCCTTGACACTGACATCTTCAAGCTATAAATATTCTTGTCCATCCTCCTCAAGAGTCAACGATTTCCAAGCAAGAGAAAATCGAAGTATAGGAATTTTAGTAGAAATTCTTAATGTAACCACTATTGTGTTAGTGGCGAGTTTTGTAACCAGTAAAGTATTTTGCTGAGGTCGTTATTCCTTGAGTAGCTAAAGAAAGAGAGTCTAAATCTTTAGTGAGTTTTACTGTCACCAATATTCTTGGTGAGGTCATCCAGCAGAACTATCTTGAAGTTTCTGCTTTTGTAAGCAGCTCTAAGGACCTCATTATTCTATTGCTGCCAAGTATTCTAATCCCCTCACTTTTTTCTGTTCCTCACATTCAATTCAATAAAGAAGTACTATTCAGTTATATCTAGTATATTAACGTTCTTGTGATTTAAGTGCAGAAAAATTAACAAAACCCTATTCACTCCCCCCTCTTCCCTCTAGGGTTATTTCAGTTTGGGGATGTTTTCCTAGTAAAATTCACTTTGATGGTTGCAAATTTGGGTAAATTTGGCCTCGCATGTGGATTCTAATTGATTTGGGATGAGCAAATATTGGTATGTGCTGCTGCGTTATTGTATTTCTTGCCTAAGGAACCAAGTGTAGATTTGATTTTGGATAGTAGAAAGAACAAACTGACAAAGAGGCCCTACAGGTGCCATTTTGGGTTAAATCTTTGTACACTAGCTAGTTTCTCGAGACAACTAAGGTGTTTCTTAACCAAAATATTATGTAAGTGATAGTCCTAATTATAATTTTCACTCGGGTTTTGAATTTCGGGATTCCGATAAGTATAACTCAAGTTTTAGTGGTTTTAATGTGGGTGTCTTATGTATATACGTTTTTGAGGAAGTAGATTTGTGGACATTTTGAGGTATCAAGGATGCCTTAATAGCTTAGGTGATTAGCATGAAATTTGTAGTACGTCTCGGAAGCTTTCCGTATTGTGGCATTACGCGTTCTTGCGAGGTTGGAGTAAAAAGTTATGGACCGTCCAAGACAACCCAGTACACATGATTTATCTAGAATTTTAGGGTTTGCATAGTAGGACACAGTCAAGCTTTCCATAGACAGTTTGCCCATGTTCATACGATGTCTAGATTTTAAATTATGAATTTTCGAAAAATTTCACTATCGAACTTTAATTACTGCAGGTCATCCCTCTTATTTGCTCATTTTTAGGTCTTTACACTTATTTTTATTTTAACTCCCAACTAGAGAATTGCAATACTTATTTATGTCTTTTCGAAAAGTTATTTCATAAGGTATTTCAATCACCATAGACAGAGTTATGACTTTTACAAATTACCACAAAAATATGAAATTTTCAAAACCTTTTCGCCAGAGCCTTTTCTTTTTAATTTAGAGTTGCTGAACTCTTTCACTTCCGAAACTCCAAAATTAATTTACCTTATTATTGTGCATCTCAAGTGTGGTTCATGAGGTCGTTGCTACTCCTTAATCGAGTTCTCCTAGATTGTCAGAGTATTTTACCTGTTTTTAAGGTACACATTGCATAAACCCTTCCTGCACGCATTTATTTAAGTTCAAACAAAACATAAGTGTTTACTACCATGAATAAATATTTTCTTGCATGTTTTCTCATTTAATAGTGATCTTGACCCATTACCTTGATGCCAAAGTGCATTATAAATCAAACTTGACCAGTGCCAACCGGTTAACTCTGTCCGGACCTTCCGATCAGTCCGGGTATATGTATATGAAGGCTTAGTTCGATGATTGTAAATGAGAATCATTTAAATTTATTTTAGTCTTGGAACATATACTTAATTATTTCTCTTCTCCCTGTTTGCAAAATGAATTGAAGTGCGCAAAATAAAATGAACTGTTAAATTTATTTGACCATGTAGGAATATGCGTATTGAGTTCGACTCATTTGTGAAAATATTATTGTGTTTTGTTTTAGGTGATGCTCCAATGCTAGCAAACCAAGTATCGGTAAGAAGTCTAGTTAGATTAGAAAGTAGGAGATCTTTTTTTAACCTAAAGTTACATCAACTACTTGTATTATAACATTTTCTTTGAATAAGTTCATCAATGATCTTTGAGGGTTATTTTAAGTTTCTTATTTGGTGATGTATTATGATAATCTAAAAATCTAGTTTGGTATATCTATTGTTATGTATAATGTTAAGTTCTATTTTGGGGATTCGGTGTTATGTTTGGTGTCTTGTTTTGTTTGGTTTGGCAAGCCTAGTCCTTGTCATGGACGACGATAATGCTCTTGGGTTCTTTTTCTCTGTTTTGCTAATCATTGGGTTAAGAGTTATTTAGTCCTAATCTGATGATTGTGAATCTAGGGCATTACATAACTGTCTCCTCATTCAACTATGGACTTCAAAATCCCAAAAAAATTTTGGTTAGATAAACATGTTGATTACTCCTTCCTAAGGACCTTTGGATGTACTGTTTTTGCTCATGTTAATGAAGGCAAATTATCTCCTGGAGCTATTGAATGCATGTTTCTTAGTTATGAAATTGAATCGAAAGGTTATCGCCTATGGTGTCCTAGCTATAAGAAGATTGTCCAAAGTACGGATATTACCTTTAATGAGAAAGTTATGTACCTTTTTAGAGAGAAGTCTACTGTGTCTTCTTCTAATAACATATATTCCTCTCGTGGTGCTAGCAAGGAGGTGGAGTTGGATACTCCAATGATTAACAACAAGGTGGAGCTCTTACACATACAAATGTAGCTCAGGATGATACACCTCCCTCGCCCACACCCCCATGTGCATGATGAGGATCATGAAGAAGAAGATGAAGAGAACGATATTCCTCCTATTAAGCCTCATGTGGAGGACCGCTCTATTACGAGAAACTGACTGAAGAGAATGATTAGAGCTCTCGCTCGATATGCACGATATGAAGATTCAGAGTTCAATTCCTATGTTCTCTCCCTATGGCCGAAGAAATGCCAGTGAATTTCGAGCCATCATGCTACTAAGAAATAATTTCATGCTCTAATTGATGTACTCCCAGGCTGAAAGGAAGTAATCAAGGATGACTAGGTTACCAATCAAGTCAGGTGAGGCAGTTTGCATGTAACTGATTGAGGACCTTGGCACGGGTTTGGTAACGGCTAGAGCTAACCTCAAACCTGGATACAGATACACCATCAGGTAGAAAGTTAGAGCCCTTGAACCCTCCAATGGATACAGATACACCACCAAAGGAGGGGGAAGACTCAAGTAGATCACCACTCTAATCGGCCTAATTAGGGATAAGCAAGAGAGAATTTTGAGGGAAACACAAGGAGCTATGCTCTATTTTCCATAAACTGCAACTTCGTTTACAAAGGAGAACTACAAGGCCTTATAAAGGCTGAAAACATACAACCAATCGATGAACTCATCCGGATCCAACTTTCCCTCAAATTCTGGGATATCAACCTTGACATCAAGATAGCCTTGGTGACTCATTTGGCTGCTCATTGGCCTCCTTTCTGGTTCCTCATCAGAATCTCCAAAAGGGTTACTATCCACTTCTTCTCCTTCCAAGCCTGACTCATAAAGGCTTGGTGTAGGAGTACGTTAGACAACTCTCTTCTTGGCTTTGAGGGAGTTAGTGAGTTGCTTCCTTAAATATTCATTTTGAGCCCTCAAATGATCTTGATCTCGCATTGACTTCTCAAGCATTTCTTCCAAAGTTTGGCTAGTACTCATGATAAGGCTGTTTTTTTTTTTTTTTTTTTTTTTTTTTTTGTGGACTAACGTTGTTTGGACAAGGGTTGTGTTTGGGCAAATTGCACCAGGCCTAGGAGAAATCTAAGCTCTTATACCAAATATGATGTAATCCTGGGCTGAAAAGGAAGTAATCAAGGATGACCAAGTTACCAATCACGTCAGGTGAGGCACTTTGCCTGTAACTGATTGAGGACCTTGGCAGGAGTTTGGAAACGGCTAGAGCTAACCTCAAACCTGGATACAGATACACCACCAGGCAGAAAGTTAGGGCCCTTAAACCCTCCAATGGATACATATACACCACCAAAGGAGGAGGTTCAAGACTCAACTTGAGCACCACTCTAATCGGCCTAATTAGAGATAAGCAACTGAGAATTTTGAGGGAAACACAAGGAGTTATGCTCCACTTTACATAAACTTCAACTTCGTTTACAAAGGAGAATTACAAGGCCTTATAAAGGCTGAAAAACATACATAATGCTTCCATACTACAAAAGGAAAGAAAAAGAAATAACAATCTCTACCATATCTAGTAGTTGCTCCACAAGTTGACAACGCTTGCTTGATGAAACCTTTAGGCGACACCTCATACCACCATGAAAACAAGCTAAACAAGATGGTATGGTATGTTGTACCCATTTGACACATCACAAGGTGAAATCCACAATCAAAGCTTCCACTTGTAATAGATATGATAGCAAAACTAATATCTAATCCAAGCATAATTATTAGTTGATTCTGACGTGTCACATGTAGATAGATTGTATGTTTCTACCCAAAATGGACTCAAAAATCACCCCAAACGGATGTGTATAGCTCGATTTATGCTTGTTACAAAATGTGGGTTGTTGTTGACCTTGATAGTCCTCTTGCTGGTTGGATACGACCAAGGACATCATGCAATCAGATAAAAAATCCGGGCTTAAAACCGGACATGTTTTGGAGGACATTGGCATCATGACCTCCGAGGTCGTCATTATGGACTGACCGAATCAACCCTTGGAGGTTGATGCTTCTTGCGGGGTGGTGAAAACGTTCTAGATGACCTCCTTGACCCTCAGCTTGATCACCTAGGGATGGACCTCCATCATCCTCCCCTTGTTGAGAAGAATTTGCCCTCAAACTCACCAAAGGCGCATCTTCAAGGTAAGGACTCAAATCGACCACATTGAAAGTAGCTGAGACTCTATAATCACCTCGTAGATCAACCTTGTAACCGTTGTCATCAATCTTTTCAAGGATCTCAAAAGGACCATATTCCCTCGGCATCAATTTGCTTTTCCTCCTTGCCGGGAACCTCTCTTTCCTCAAATGAACCCAAACTAAGTCTCCTGGTTGAAAACTCACTTTCTTTCGATGCTCGTTGGCTTGAGCTTGATAAGAGGCATTGGACTGCTCAATCTTGGGTTTAACGTTCTCGTGTAATTTCTAAATCTCCTTCACTCTCTTGATGGCATCCACACTTGGTTTCTCTAGCAAGGGCCTCGACACCAAATCTAACGGATTGAGAGGTTCAATCCCATAGACCACCTTGAATGGAGAAAGCCTTGTTATTCTGCTGGGAGCTTTGTTGTAGGCAACTTCTGCATGAGGTAGTTGAAGATCCCAGGCCTTGGCATTGGATCTTATCAAGGCCCTCAAGAAAGTACCAAACGTTCTGTTGGTGACCTCAGTTTTCCCATCAGTTTGAGGGTGGAAAGTGGTGTTGTACTAGAGCTTGGTACCCAATTTTTTCCACAAAGTAACCCAAAAATGGTTGAGGAACTTTGTGTCTCTATCGGATAAAATGGACCTTGGGATACCATGAAGCTTCACAACCTCCTTGAAGTATATCTCTACAATGAAGGTGGCATCATTGGTCTTGGAACATGGGATAAAATGAGCCATCTTCAAAATCTTTCAACTACCACAAAGACAGAATCTTTTCCACTTGCGGTCCTTGGCAACCCAAGGACAAAGTCCATGCTGACATCAACCAATGGTGAGCTGGACACAGGCAAGGGCGTGTATAGACCTTGGGGCAGCATGTGACTCGTGGCTATCTGACAAGTGGCACACCTCTTCACAACATCTTGAACGTCCTTACACATCCTTAGCCAGTAGTAATGTTCCTTGAGCATCGCCAAGGTCTTTGATTCTCCAAAAGTGACCCGCCAAGGATCTTCCATAGACATCCCGGATCAGCAACTCTCTTGTTCCACTCCTTGGAATACAGATTCGAGCTCCCTTGAATAGGTAGCCATCATGGATCAGGAACTTTACCTTGGGATGACCTTTACAGTCTTTATACAATTCTCCAAACTCCTCATCACCAATATACAAAGACTTTAGATGCTCAAAGCCAAGGATACAAGTATCTAGCTGAAATAAAAGCAAGTACCTCATGGACAAGGCATCAGCGCGTTTGGCCAACTTCCCTGACTTGTGCTTGATGCAAAAATGGAAGGACTGGAGGTATTCAACCAACTTAGCGTGCCTTGAGTTGAGCTTGTGCTGGCCTTGGATGTACTTCAAGGCCTCATGATCAAAATTCAATAAGAACCCATTGACAACCAAGTAATGGCCCCAATGTTCAAGACACCTCACAATGGCATAGAACTCCTTGTTGTATGTCGAATACTTCCTCCTTGAATCACACAACTTCTCACTGAAATAGGCCAAAGGTCGACCTTCTTGTGCCAAAACTCTTCCAATGCCAGCGCTAGATGCATCGCACTCCACTTCAAACACCTTTTCAAAACAAGGCAAGGCTAGAACTAGGGCTTAAGTGAGCCTTGACTTGATTTCTTCAAAGCTGCCCGGGCCTTAGAAGTTCATTGAGATGATGTCCCTTTGAGGACCTCAGTCATCGGTGCTGTAATGGTGCTGAAGTCCTTGATGAACCTCCTGTAGAAGGATGCAAGGTCGTGAAAGCTCCTCACATCATGAATGCTCTTGGGAATTGGCCAGGACTTGATGGCTTCAACCTTGCTCTGATCCACCTTGACTCCTTGGGGAGTCACAATATAACCCAGAAAAGTAACGTCCTTGGTGAAGAAACAACACTTCTTGAGATTGCCATAAAGCTTGTCCTCCTCAAGGACACTTATGACTTGCAACAAGTGATCTTGGTGTTCTTCTTCAAACCTGCTATAGATCATCAAAATGAACAATAACAAATTTACCAATAATTGGCTTGAAAACTTGGTTCATCAATCGCATGAAGGTGCTTAGCGCGTTGGATAAGCCAAAGGGCATCATGAGCCACTCATAAAGACCTCCCTTGGTCTTAAATACATTCTTTCACTTGTAGCCTTCTCTAATACGAATATGATAATAACCACTTCTCAAGTCAATCTTCGAGAATACACATGAGCCACACAACTCATCGAGGATATCCTCAAGCCTCGGTATAGGATGCCTATACTTGATGGTGATTTTGTTATTAGCCCGGCTATCCACATACATTCTCATACTACCATCCTTCTTTGGCACCAACAATGTCGGCACAACACAAGGACTAAGGCTTTCTCTGACAAGGCCCTTAGAAATGAGCTCATCAACCTGCCATTGAACCTCAGCAGTATCCTTAGGGTTCATTCTGTAAGCTGGTTTGTTGGGCAACACTGATCCTAGAACGAGATCAATATGTTGTTCAATAGATCTTTTGGGTGGCAAACCAGGGACAATATCTTCGGGAAATACATGAGCAAATTACTCAAGAAGGGCATTGGCCATGGGATAGATGGTTGAGGCTTGGTTGGGATCATCAAGGTTCATGAGGATCCACTCCTTAAAGGCTCTAAACTCGTAGAATGAAGCCTTAAGGAAGGGTTCACCAAGGGTAAGAAGTAAATCAGCTTTAGTCAAGGTTTGTGGTTGGCTTAATTTTGTGGAGTTGGTGGGGGCTTAAAGGGGCTAAGGTTATCTTCTTCCCATCCTTAGCGAACGAATAGGTATTCAAATACCCATCATGCTTGACCCTCCTGTCAAACAACCAAGGTCTTCCCAACAAGATATGACAAGCATCCATTGCAATAATATCACACCACACTTCATCTAAATAATTCTTTCCAATTGAAAAGGAAATCAAACACCGAGAATTAACTTGTAAACCTTTTCCTTGGTTAAGCCATTGGATGTTGTATGGTTGAGGATGGGTAGAAACATGGAGGTTAAGCTTGTCAACCATGCTAACAGAGGCCACATTGGTGCAACTTCCTCCATCAATGATCACTGAGTACACCTTCCCTTGGACAGTGCACCTTGTGTGGAAGATGTTCTCTCGTTGCTCATCCTTGGGATCTCGGATGCTGCTTAAGGTCCTCCTTAGAACCAACAGATCTCCTTCATCAGCTTGTTCAACCACCTCCTCGTTCTCCTTGATGTAAGGCACTTCTTCTTCCTCCTCAACCTCCTCAAGTGGAGTTGCTTCATATTCGGCCAAGGTGATTATCCTCCTGTTTGGACACTCAGAAGCAATATGACCAAGATCTTGACACTTAAAACATCTCCTTCCTGTATTGGGTATGAGGTTGGGCTTGTTTTGTGGGGCTAAGGCCTTTTATGGAGCTGTGGAATTTTGTTGGGTAATGACTGAGTGCCTTGGGGCTGGGTAAGAGCTCCCCTTGTTGAAAGGTTGGCTCTTGGGAAAGGGCTTTGGAAATTCTTTTTTGAGGGGCTTTGCTTTTTATTGCTGGTAAACTTTATGGGCAAGGACAAACACTTCATCAAAGGTCGAGTACTGTTGCAACTCAACCGCAAGAGAAACCTTAGGGTCGAGGCCTCCTAAGTACCTTACAATAGTTTGTTCCTCAGGTTCTTGCAAGTCACACTTCATCATGAGGTGTTCAAACTCCCCAGTATACTCTTCTACACTTAAAGACCCTTGGTCAAGATTATGGAGTTGAGAACAAGTTTCTTGCAAATAGGATGAGGGTAAAAATCTATCATTGAGCTTTGACCTCATTTTCTCCCATGTTTTAATTTTTCCCTTCCTCTTTCTAGCCCTTTTAGCTACCAAGTTATTCAAGCAAATAGAAGCATACTTTCGAAGCTTTAAAGCAACAAGTTTTACCTTTTGGCTTTCGGGGATGTCCTTGTACTCAAAGATCCTCTCCACTATGTTCAACCAATCGATGAACTCATCTGGATCCAGCTTTCCTTCAAATTCTGGGATATCAACCTTGACATCAGGATAGCCTTGGTGACTCATTTGGCTGCTCATTGGCCTCCTTTCTGGTACCTCATCAGAATCTCCAAAAGGGTTACTATCCTGTTCTTCTCCTTCTGAGGATGACTCATAAAGGCTTGGTGTAGGAGTACATTGGACCACTCTCTTCTTTGCTTTGAGGGAGTCAATGAGTTGCTTCCTCAATATTCATTTTGAGCCCTCAAATTATCTTGATCTCGCATTGACTTCTCAAAAATGTCTTCCAAAGTTTGGCTAGTACTCATGATAAGGCTGGGTTTTTTTTTTTTTTTTTTTTTTTTTTTGTGGACTAATGTGTTTGGACAAGGATTGTGTTTGGGCTAATTTCACCAGGCCTAGGAGAAACCTCATCTCTTATACCAAATATGATGTACTCCCGGGCTGAAAGGAAGTAATCAAGGATGACCAGGTTACCAATCAAGTCAGGTGAGGCAGTTTGCATGTAACTGATTCAGGACCTTGGCAGGAGTTTGGAAACGGCTAGAGCTAACCTCAAACCTGGATACAGATACACCACCAGGCAGAAAGTTAGGGCCCTTGAACCCTCCAATGAATACATATACACCACCAATGGAGGAGGTTCAAGACTCTACTTGATCACCACTCTAATCGGCCTAATTAGAGATAAGTAAGAGAGAATTTGAGGGAAACACAAGGAGTTATGCTCGAGTTTTCATAAACTTCAACTTCATTTACAAAGGAGAACTACAAGGCCTTATAAAGGATGAAAATATACATAATGCTTCCATACTACAAAAGGAAACAAAATTAAATAACAATCTCTACCATTTCTAGTAGTTGCTCCACAAGTTGACAACACTTGCTTGATGAAACCTTTAGGCGACACCTCATACCACCATGATAACAAGATAAATAAGATGGTATGGTATGTTGTACCCATTTGACACATCACAAGGTGAAATCCACAAGCAAAGCTTCCACTTGCAATAGATTTTTTTTTTTTTGGCAGAATTTCCAACTCTTCATTAAAAATACTTCAAACCGAAGCACAAAGGGAACAAAGAACAAACGACCTAGCAGCAAAAGAAACCTATTGAAGTAATAGTTCTATACACTTGTTATATCTATAATTTTTCTTTCCAAGAAAAATAAATCTATGTAAAATAGTATAGTGAATTTTCCTACCGGCTTCCTCAACACTCATAGGTCGATGACTCTTCGGGAATTTTTTATAATTTCGAGCTTCCCAAACCACAGCAATGGTGGTAGTTGCCAACGCAGCAAGAATAGCTTTCATAAACCAAGGTCGTTTGATGTTCTTCCAGTTTGATAGCCACTGCCTTAAAGACTTAAAGGTGTAACTGACTTTCCATTTGCTGCAGAAAAACTGCAGGATCTGTGCAATGAAAGGACACTCAGCAAAGAAGTGATCCAGAGACTCATCTGTTTGGTTGCATATACTACATTTTGTTTCAACAGAGCTTCCATGGGCAACCAATCTAACAACAACAGGAAGCTTTAGATGTGTAGCAATCCAAGCCAAGAAAATATGACGAGAAGGAGAAATACCATTCCAGATGATATGAAACCAAGGCCATTTCTCAACATTAGGAAGTAAGCTATAATAACAGTGAGACACAGAAAACACATTGTTAACAGTTCCCTTCCATTCCCAGGAAAATTGATTACCCAACTTGATCTTCTCTTTCACCTTACAAACTTGCTTCCAACACCAAGAACCTGTAGCTGGTGGTTCATATAGCCACCAATTGTGAGTTTTAATATATCTCTCATGTATCCACCTAACCCACAAACTGTCTTTCTTCTGTGCAATATCCCAGACAAGCTTCCCCACAGTGGCAATGTTCCAGATTCGAGGATTTCGCAGACCCATACCACCATACTTCTTAGGAGAACAAAGGGTATCCCAACTGATTAGAGGGTTTCTATGAAGATTGCAACAGCCAGACCATATAAAATTCCGACAGACTTTAATAATCTGTTCAATGACATTAACCGGGAGAACAAAGATATTTGACCAATAACCAACAATACTCAAGAGGACAGAATTTACAAGCTGGATACGAGTCGCATAAGAAAGATGTCTAGAAGACCAAGTTCGAATTCTTGCTGTTACTTTCTCCACCAAAGACAAGCAATCAAATTTCCCTGTTCGACCAGTAGTAATAGGAACACCAAGATATTTCATAGGAAAAACACCCTGCTCAAACCCCAAAATGTTTGCAAGCTGCTGCGAAACTGTATCATCACAACCACCAAAAACAATGCTTGACTTGTTTTGATTACAACTAAGTCTAGTAGAGCCAGCAAAGTGGTTTAAAATATTAGCAATACAATTAAGGGAACCACTAGTAGCAGAGCAAAAAATAACCAAATCATCCGCAAACATGAGATGGTTAATTTTCAAGTTTTTGCAGCCCGGATGATAAGAAAACTCAGGGTCAAACTGCAAATTTTGTAATAAACGGGATAAATACTCCATAACGATCACAAATAAAAGTGGAGATAAAGGATCACCTTGGCGTAAACCTCGGCCTCCTTTAAATTTTCCATGATGTTGTCCATTGATGTTGATCGTATAAGAAGAAGTAACACACATCATAATCCACTGAATAAATCTTGGTGGAAACTAAAAAGCTTTCAGAGCCTCCGCAATACACTCCCAATAAACCGAGTCATAAGCCTTTCTGAGATCAATCTTCATAATACAACGTGGGGATAGTCTTTGTCTGTTGTAACCTTGAGCAATCTCTTGACATAGCAGGATATTTTGTACAATTTCTCGCCCTGGAACAAATGCCCCTTGACTAGGATTGATTAAATCAGGGAGAACTGATCTCAGACGAGAACAAAGTAACTTGGAAATACACTTGTAAGAGACATTGCAACAAGAAATTGGCCGAAAATCAGAAGGACTTTCAGGATTAAGCTTCTTTGGAATAAGGGAGATCACTGTATGATTAATACTTGAAAGAACAGAACATTTATCCAAGCATTCAAAAATAGCATCACACACCAAATCACCAATAATCCCCCAATTACACTGGTAAAAGGAGCTGCTGAAACCATCCGGACCCGGAGCTTTGAAAGTAGAAATAGAGAAAACAACATCTCGAACTTACTGTTTTGTAAAAGGGGCGAGCAAAACCAGTTGTTGACTAATATCCAAAACAGCACCAGACTGAATAATATCAGTAAGAAAAGAAGCTCTGGCATAATTTTGTTTGCCCAAGAGCTTTTCAAAATATTTCAGGATAATATCAGCAACCTTGTCAAACCCCAAAAACAGCTCACCATCCTCATCCTTCAAAGAGTAAACATACGAGCCAACCTGCTTTTGTTTCATTTTTCCAAAGAAAACATGAGAGGGGCAATCACCAAAATTTAGCCAAGCAAGCTTTGACTGTTGTTGAATGAGTTGTTGAGCAGACTTAAGGATTTGAATGTAATAAGCCCTTTTCTCTTTCTCCAAATTGCACAGATCAATATTCCCCTTATCATTTAAAAGCCTCAACTGAATATCTTCAAGATCTGTTCTGCACAAGTCCACCTGATGATGTAGATCATGGAAATGATCCCTATGAAGTTTTTGCAAAGGACCCCGTAGAGAATTCAAGAAATCCTGTAATTGAAACATCTTGAAGCCAGTTCTGATGCTCACCAAAGCATCATTAATAATATCTCTATACTGAGCAGTATTTTGCCACATTATGCAATACTTGAAGACAGACACATGTTTAGGAGAACCAGGGAAAGAAAGCAAAATTGGAGTGTGGTCAGATAAACCAAAAGGAAGAAAAGTAGTATGCACAAATCTACCTTGCTGCAACCAACCTTCATTAGCAAAAATCTTGTCTATTCGAGACCAAGTATGCGAATTGGTCCAGGTAAAATAATCGCCACTGAAATTGAATTCATGAAGGTTGTTATTCTGAACACAGTCATGAAAATCAGCAATCTCAAAGAAATCCACCGGAGTCCCTCCAAACCTATCGTCAGGAGTAAGAACCGAATTAAAGTCACCAAGAATCAACCAACCATCACAAATTCCACTAGCCAAACTCGAGATTTTTTCCCATAAAATCTTCCTTTCTTGGAGGCTGATAGAGCCACACACAAAAGTGACCTGAAATTTATAATCATCCACAAGATTAGTAACCATCACATGAATCCATTGAGATTGAACATCCAACACCTCAACATTATAAATTCTCGGTCTCCAAGCCACCAGAATTCTACATTTGCCACCAATCTCAGCATTGTGAACCAAATGCCAACCATTCAACATATGCGAACCCAAATCTGCCATATTTTCATTTTTTGTTTTCACTTCAAGCAAGCCAGTCAGACTTACCTTATGTTTATGCAAAAATTGACGAATGTCAACCTGCTTATTAATCCTACTACAACCCCTAACATTCCAACTCATAATATTAACCACATCCATCTGGAATGGGCCCTCCTGCCTTTTGGAAAGCTCTCAGAACCTCACCAGCTTGAATTGTACGAGGTCTGTTAATAACCGGAGGCAGGCCTTTAGAGGGTACAGAAGGAGTAGGCACCGAGCGTACATTGCTACTAGGTGAAGGAGAAATAGGATTAGATGAAACCGCTTTGCTACCAGAAGCTGCACTTGAATCTTCATGTCTGACCACAACAGTATCAGGCTGAATTTGTATCTCTTTCTTTTTATTCTTCAATTGAAAATCAACCACATTATGCCCAAAATTCTTACAGAATGAACATTTCAAAGGTTTCCAATCATACACTACTTTTTGTGGAATAACCAAACCATTATCAGTGAAATGAATAAGATCAGGAAAAATACCATCAACGTTCATATCCACCATTAATCTAGCTGCAGTAAGATCTGCTTTATCTCTTGTTCTCATACAGGTCTTAATTGGAATCCCCAGCGTACTGCCTATCTTACTGAACCCATTTGAATTCCAGTACTTCACATCCAACTTTGGAAGAATCACCCACACTGGGAGAGAAACAATCGATTCTGTGTCTATACTCATCTCTTCATTCCAATCTCGAACCAACATAGGTTTATTGCCATAATAGTAAACCCCTTTCTCCAGCACCATATTTTTGTATTGTTCATCTGGAAATTTGACTACAAAAACATCCCTTCTAGCTTTACTAACTTTCTCGATCTTCATATCCTTCCAAAGCGAGCCAAGAAACTGCTGCATCTCGTGCACTGGTAAATTTGCACCCAAAATCCTGCATAAAACGAAATTATCCCAAGAATCCAAAACAATATCATCGGTACACATTTCCGCACACAAATTGCCATCAATAGATTTAGGAGGAACAAAACGCAGACTCAAATCCCTTTCCCCAATTAGCGAACTAAAATGAGAAACAACATACTGTGAGGTAATTTCATCAATTTTCACTCAATCGGCACTTGAAAATAGCTAGGTAAACTCTCTCTAAGCTGAAACCGAGAAGCCAAACCCAGAATCCGACCACCGGAAATCGGATGAGAGAGAAGCTCTCTAAGAGAGAGAAAAAATAAAATAAAATTACACTTGCAATAGATATGATAGCAAAACTAATATCCAGTCCAAGCATAATTATTAGTCAATTCTGGCTGGTCACAAGGCCTTCCCAAGGGTTTCTTCCGACGAAACTTTACCAGTAGATAGATTGGATTTTTCTACCCAAATGGACTCATATCACCCCAAACAGATATGTATAGCTCGATCTATGCTTGTTACAAAATCTAGGTTGTTGACGACCTTGACAGTCCTCTTGCTGGCTGGATACGACTAAGGACATCATGCAATCAGATAAACAAATCCGGGCTTAAAACCGTACATGTTTTAGATGACATTGGCATCATGACCTCTGAGGTTCTCATTAAGGACTGACTGAATCAATCCTTGGAGGTTGATGCTTCTTGCGGGGTAGTGAAAGCGTTGTGGATGACCTCCTTGACCCTCAGCTTGACCACCTATGGATGGACCTCCATCACTAATGCTTCTAATTGGCTCTTGGCTATGCAAGAAAAGATAGAGAACCTCTACAAGAACTAGACGTGGGAGCTATGTGAGATTCCGAAAGGTCACCAAGCCTTGAAAACCAAGGCTCTGTTCTTTTATGCGGCTGGCAGGCTGCAATGTTACAATGCACCGCAACTTTCCATATTCCACCACAATCCACCACAACCCACCACAACCCACCACAATCTACTTTTTCTAATTTAATTTATCTTTTTATTAAAAGTTAAACTTCCCATATTTCACCACTACCCACCACAACTTTCCCTGACCCACCACAATCCACCACAACTTTCCCCAACCCACCACAATCCACCACAACTTTTCCGAACCCATCAAAATCCACCAGCGCACCACATTTCTTCTACACCGCACCGCATTCAGCTGTAGGACCCGGAAAATTCTCGCTCGAGAAAATTGTTTCGGATGCGCTAGTTAAATGATCGAGAGCCAACTAAGGTTGCTTAATCCTTAAATAAGGATATTTTTATTTTATGAAATTCATTTTTGGGGTGATGAAACTTTATTTATTTACAAACCTATTTATATTATAAAACTACTCGAAATTGCACAAAAATAATTCATCAATGACTTGTTACCGACCCATTCCCAAATCTGGGCCAAAAAGAAGACATATGGGCTGCCAGAAATTATCATAGGTCACATAGCCTATAATGATTTCGTGGTTGGGCCAGTGCTACTTCGGCCTAAAGAAAAATGGGTGAAAATTAAAGGCCGCATAGTCTTTGCTGATTTTCATGGTCGTTTTCTCTTGGGTTGGCCTTGGGTTGGTGAATAAGGAGGTATCAAATCATTTCTAAATTCTTTAATGTAAAAAAGTTTATTTTTAATAATAAAAAAGGTTATAAAGGAATAAAGAGTTTCCAGCCGATTTAAGAAAATCGACAAACCAAAAGAAATAAAAGATGACTCCGGTCTACGAACCTGAATTTTAAGTTTGGGGGCAAGGTCACGAATTCAAGAATTAAGATAATTCTCGAATCCTCCTCTTTGGAAACAGACTCTACTAAAATCGAACATGAAATGAAATTGAGCGGGAAGAAGTTTAATAAATTTCACAATGTTATATTCATGAGCATGCAATGTTTAACACATGATGTTTTTTACAAAATATGTACAATCAACCTGATATAAAGAATGAATTACATCAATAGAACATAAAAGAACAAACCTCACTTAAGATGTCGGCATGATGATGGCAAGACCGAACTTCTCTTGATCACTTGAAGAGAAAATGGAGGTGAGTTATGGTAGGATAGGATTTGGATGTGAGAATTTATGGATGAATGATGATATGGATGAATGATTAGAAAATAAAGATAGGTGAGACTTTGAGAGAGTTTTGGTAGTACAGATGATGATAGTTGGTGATGAATGGGTGATGTATTTATAGGTGGAGAAGTGAGAGATTTGGAGGGAAAGATGAGGGAACACGTCCCAAAAATCATGCCCCTCTCTCATGCAAGATCAAAAGCTATACGGCTTTTGATCATATTATGGTCAACCGAGGATAATCACGTGTGCTATGATCAAGGGGGGTGACTTGATTCTGGCACCAAAATTGAATGAAAAATAAAAGCTAAGCGGCCTATGGCGTGCAATCACACGGATTGCTGACATGGCAGCTAGCCATGGACCGGGTATTTGAAACCAAAGGCTAACCGACCTTCGCTTCATGTACTAGGCCGGACTTGCTTGTTGGTCCAATCTTGAATGCGGTGTAGACTATTCGGCCTATGCTCATTAAATCTGGGTTGGTCCGTTTTGTTGGGCTTGCTTCGATAATACCGTGGGCCCAAGGACCCATTTTGATATTCGACCCTTGACTTGCTGAGTTTTGACGAGTCGGGATTTTGTCAATGCAAATCCCAGTGTTTACATAGAGCCCCCACTTTGATCGAGTCCGAATAGGACGAATGTCAAAGTAGCCTGATATGCAGAAGACCTGATACTTGGCGATGAATGTTGGCGGCTTCTGAGAGAGAGGCGCCTTTTAGCGGCGTCCTGAGTGAGGGTGGTCCCTTTTAGCGGGTCCGGGCAATAGCAACCTTTTAGCGGCAGCTGGATGATGATGGTCCCTTTTAGTGAGTCCAGGTGACAACAACCTTTTAGCAACAGCTGGATGATAGTGATCCCTTTTAGCGTGTCCGAACGACAACAAACTTTTACTGGCAGCAAGAAGATGGTGATCCCTTTTAGTGGAACCTGACGACAACAACCTTTTAGCGGCAGTTGGATGATGGTTGTCCCTTTTAGCGGGTCCGGGTGACAGCAACCTTTTAGCGGCAGCTGGATGAGAGTGGTCCCTTTTAGTGAGTCCGGGCGACAACAACCTTTTAGTGTCAGCTGGATGAAGGTGGTCCCTTTTAGCGGGTCCGGGCGACAGCAACCTTTTAGCGGCAACTGGATGATGATGGTCCCTTTTAGCGCTGATCGGGCAACAACAACCTTTTAGTGGGAGCTGGATGATGGTGGTCCCTTTTAGCGGCAACCTGAATATGGATGTCAGCAACCTTTTAGCAGCAGCTGGATGATGGTGGTCCGTTTTAGCGGCAACCTGAAGATGGATGTCAGCGACCTTTTAGCGGCAGCTGGAAGATGATGTCCATGTTTTCCCGGTGTTGGTGACGGTTCCCTGCACAGAAACCAAAGCAGAATGTCAGATCATTTTGAACAATGGTTGAAGATATAGAGAATTACCTGTGTGGAAGATTGATCGCGATGCCCAACGGATTTTACCGAGGCAGATCGAATTTTCCCGAAGCAGTTGATGGTGCCCAACGGGTTTTCCTGATGTTGAAGCTGTTCAACGGATTTTTCCGAGGCGAAGCAGTTGATGATGCCCACTTTGATTGAGTACTGGATAGGATGAAAATCAAAGTTGAATTGTTTTGATGGACTCTGGTCGAGATATGACTTTGTGGTGCAAAGCCTGTGGATATGACTTTGGATTGCAAAGCCTGGGGTGATGCTTGGAAGCTGAATCCTGCATCGTGGTCGCGGGCGGCATGTGCCTCTTTGGGGATGATCTCGAGCAGGAATGATGCTCTACTTGACTGTTGATGAGTTTTCTGCGTATCGTGCGCTGATCTCAGGCGAGAATGACGCCCTACTTCAAGTGATCTCAAGCGTCTCATGACATCCTTACTTGAAGGTGTGGGCTGACACTTGGAAGCTTCATCCTGTGTCGTGGTTGATGTTGATGTTCTTGTCTTTCCTAGTGTCGTTCCAGTCTTTCCCGGTGTCGTTCCAGTCTTTCTCGGTGTCATTATTTGGCATATCCAATGCCGAGGGACTCCACTGATCGCAATTTCGATGGCCTTGGGTAGAGTCTTTACCGGTCACGATGTCGATGGTTCTGATGTTAATGGGGCCCAACGGATTTTCCCGAGGCAGATTAGATTTTCTCGATGTTGATGGTGCCCAACAAAATTTCCCGAGGCGAAGCAGTTGATGATGCCCAACGGATTTTCCCGAGGCGGATGATTGTGTCAGTAGCGTCCATGGCAACTTTTGTTGCTTTGGCAAACTAGAAGATCATCATGAGGATGGGCTTTGGACGATAGTGCGCTTGAACTTGAAAGAACTCATCCAGAGTGTGATTAGAACTTCCTCTAATCTTGCTCTAGATGATTAGCAGTCGAGTTTGAGCCTCTGTGTGAGACGAATTTCCTCTTTTCTCGATGACCATGCATGCACTTAGTCTTCTAAACTCTAGACTCTTATGCACTTATGCATGACCTCCTGATGCAATGCAATGACTAGGAGAATATGTACATGAATAATATTTTACAATGCATGCGACTCAATATGCAAACAACCCCCAATGCCAAGACTAAGACGATGATTCCCTAAATGTGAGAGCAACTCGACATGTAATTTCAGGACAAGCCAAGATAGGTGAGGCTTATGACGAGGCCTGATGATGAAGGCGTTGTCTTGGATTACTTGTCTTGTCCTTTTGCTTCCTCGAATCATTGTGGAGATAAGTAGAGCCTCGCTGTAGGTTATGTGAGGGTTAGGGGAGCCCCCAATTCAAATGAACCCTTCTCTTGAGTCGGATGTTGTTCGCAATTAGCCATTGATGTGGCTGATTTCTTGTCCTTGATGGATTGGCCTCACTTAGATCTGCTGAGAACAGGCCTCGAAATATCGAATCTCGTACTTGCACTAGTGATCGGGTCAAAAAGCTTTGGTGGTATGGGAGGATGAAAAGGGTTTGCAAAAGAAAGGGTAAGTTTGATGATGGTCAAACGGGTTCGTGATGAGGCTCTTGGTGAAAAGGAGATGATGGTGGGTCGATGGTTGAATCTGGGTATGTCATGATTGACAGATGACCATACTTCAGCTAAGGCTAGTTGGATGGGAAGGGTTAAGTCACCTCATAGGAGAATAGGTGAGGGAATGGTTAAGATGGATTTGTGTCATAGGAGGAGAGATGGTTGGTTATTCGGATATAAAGGTGATCCAAGTCTAACAGAAAGAAGGTTGAGAAATTATGATGGCGGGGGTGTGAAACAACTCCAAAATCCAGGGTTTACTCTCCTTTTGCCTAACCTGCCCTGACAGGTTTTCAGGCTAGCCTCTCTTATTCCTTTTGCCTAGCTCGGGATTTCAAGCTAGCCTCTCTTGTTCTCTCACTCTCCTTTTGCCTGCCTCAAGGTTCCGAGCTAACCTCTCTAATTTTTTTCTGTCAAAGACCAAAATTTTGTGACAAAGGATACTCCTTTAAGGAAAATTGTAGCGGTCGGGCCTCGAAGAGGATGTCCTACGTATCCGATGTGGAATCAGGTCAGTCGTAGTTCATAAGGTGCAGCTCCAAAGGATTAGTGCCTCGAGGAGGGCTTGGTGAGGTAGGCTTTGTGGATGGTTATGAAGGCTCAAAGGTTATGGATGCAAAGGTGTGATGACTAGAGCTGGAAAAAATCGACCCGACCCGGAAACTGACCCAAACCCTCCCGAAAGTTTAAGGTTAGGCCCGAATTTTCCAAAACTAAAACATAAAAAACCGGAAACCGACCCGTACCGAACCCGACCCGAAACCGCCCGCCCACCCGAATTGACAGGTCTAGTGATGACGATGCGAAGGATTAGGGCACAAGGCTTGAGAACAATTTGGAAGGTTTATGAATGGTGTTTCGATGTGCGTGACTATTAGCTCCGTCTCCGGTTTCTCACCCTCTTCTTTTTTTTCTCTCTTTCTCTTCTCTTTTTCTTTTCTCTTTTTTCTTTCTTTTTTTTTTTTTGCACTTTCTTGTTCATTTTCTCTCCTTTAGTTGGCATGCTTCGAGATATGAATGGCCCAAAAAAGGGTTTACTCTCCCAGCACAAGTTTTCCATACGCAAACAAAGTGCTTAAGGGACATGAGCGACGTACCACTCATGCCGACCCATGTTGGTGAACCAACTAGGAATTCTCTCTTTTCTTTCTTTTTTCTGCTTTCTTTCGCTCTCTTTTTGTTTTCTTTTTTACTTTCTTCTTGGTGGGATTGACTCATGTTCACCTTTCTGATGATATTAGTCAAAACACACCTTCTGGCTTTGGGGTAGATAGGGAGTGGTTACGAGGTGAATGACCGGGTTGGTCAAGGCTAAGGGTTTTTTTTCGAATGGTGACTGTGATGAATGATGCAAAGAAGGACGACTGGGTAAATAGGAATTTGGGATGGAGATGAAGGTTATAAGCAAGGGAAAATGTTGTGGGCGAATGATAAGGTAACAAGTGATATGGGTGATGAGGCAGTAGCCCTCTGTTCTAGGCACATTTTGTTCAAGTTGTTGGTTTAGGAGCATAGAGATGTCAACTTTCAAGAGACGGATGGTTTTGGTCTTCTCTCCTCTTGCTCAACTTGCTTGATGAATGCAGACTAACTTCCCTTTTTTTTGTTTTTTTTTTCTTTTCTCTCTTTTCTTTAATTTTATTTTAAACCCTGGATTCGTAGGATGAGCACTTGATGAATGGAAGAGTACATGAGGGTGATGATAGACTTGGATGTGTCAGACATGGGTGTTAAGGCTAATGAATGGGTGAAAGAGCTTTTCAACTCAAGTTAACAATGCAAGCACGAGGTTCTGAAACAATCAAAATCAAATAGATGCATCCTATTGAATTCAAAAGACAAACATATCAAAGACTGACTCAATGCCTCCCCTAACTGACTCTGAAACAGAATGCCCAAAGGAATTCAGACCTTAGCTAACTTCAAAGTCCCCTTCCTGTGGTGTTGCCTTTCCCTATTGACTGTTCCTGGAGGGCCATTGCTCTAGTTAGCCTCCTAACTAAATTACATTAGTCTTCAGCGCTCCTAGAAGGGTGGCTGGGTGAACTAGTAGCCCTCATATTAAGACTGGAATTCCTTCACACTTGGGCGCCGGCCTTCTTATTGTTCATGGTTTCAAGTTGGACGCAAAGGTCCTTCAAGTAATCGAAGTCCTTGATCAAATAGTATCCCAAGTGCTAAGACAGGCTAGTATTGAGTCCCTGCTTGAATGTAGTCAGTTGCAGGCGTAAAGGTATGGTCTCATTGATGTGAGACAGCTTGGTGAGCCACCTTTCGAAATAGTCTAGGAAAGACTCGTCTTCCCTTTGCTTCATGGTAGTCAAGTCATCTACAGTGGCATGCTTCTTTTGGATGGGACTATAATGGTTGATGAAAGCATTAAACAGCTCATTCCAATCAGCCTTGACTTAAGGTGACATGGCATGGTACCATACTTTGGCTTCTCCATCTAGGGTGGATGGGAAGATTGTAGAGTACAGGTCAACATCAATCCTGTGAAGAGGTGTCCATGATGTATAATGGATCAAGGCATGATCACATTACACTAGAATCTAGGATCTTTAAAAACCAAGATAAGAATCTTCAACTCTTAGTTCTCAAAGTTCAACCAAATTCAATGAAAAAGGATGAACGATAAACGAAAAGATGATGAAATCGTTTACCAAGATTGATGATGGACTAATGTTATTGATGAATGTATGATGAACGATTGATGCTTGGATGATTCTATGTTGATCGACACTTGAAAGACCGAACAAAGATGTGTTGGATGATGATTGACGATTGGATGGATGAACGAACGAATGGAATGATAAGAATGATATGAATGGCACTTGAAGAATCTTGGAGAATATAGGCACACCACCTTCAAGAATGCTTCAATTTCTTCCTATCACCACCAAGGACGCCACCCTAGGCTAGAAGAAGACAATATGATCGAATCCCTCACAAGAGAAATGAAAGACTAGCAAAAGCTATAAAGAAACAACATCATGTTGTGTTTGATTGCATTTTTGTATTGAATAATGTGTGATTACAAAGCACCCTAAGGGGGTATTTATAGTAATGAGGCCCCCATTTAGGCGTGTACAAAACAAGAACTAGGCCTCTTGAGGCTTACATCATCCTACACGTTTATTACATCATAAAAGCTCTAAAATACAACTATATAAAGAAAAGACTATAACTCCTTCAATACTTGTCTAATCTTCAAGATTCAAAAACCAATGTGTAGCTTCTTTGATGTAGATTATTTAGTACTTGGATGACTTCTTCAATATCTTCAAGGATCTTGTGATATAGAATAAATGACCGATCCACCCTTGAAGAGTTCACTTGGACGTGTGAAAGGTGTGAGTGTTTCAAGCTCCTTTTGAATGAATGAAATCAAGCATTTGGTTCCCGTGATGAATATTTGGGACCAAATCTACATCATTCCCCCCTAGTTGAAAAGAGTTTGTCCTCCAACTAGGAAGGTCTTCTTTATCACCATAATAAGGCTTGAGATCACTCACATTAAAAGTGCAACTCCCTTCATAATCATCACCAAGTTGTAACTTATAAGCATTGTCACCAATCCTTTCCAAAACCTCATATGGACCATCTCCTCTTGGCGCAAGTTTACCTTTCCTCTTAGAAGGAAATCTTTCTTTCTTCAAGTGAATCCAAACAAGATCTCCAGGTTCAAACACAACCTTCTTCCTTGATTTGTTCACTCTATTAGCTACATCTTGAGTATACTTCACAATTTTCTCACGAACCTCCTCATGTAGCTTCTTAATCTCTTCCACCCTTTTGTTAGCTTCAAAACTAAACTTTGTTGATGTCGAAATGGGCGTGAGATCCATTGGTTGGAGAGGGTTCCTTCCATATACCACTTGAAAAGGTGACAACCACGTGGCTTTACTTGGACTCCGATTGAAGGCAAATTCAACATGACATAGAAGAGTATCCCACCTTTCTTGTCTTTACTCACCAAGATTCGAAGTAGAGCTCCCAAAGTACGATTAGTTACTTCGGTTTGTCCATCTGTTTGTGGATGACAAGCGGTGCTAAACTTCAAAGTAGTTCCAAGCTTCTTCCATAAAGTAAGCCAAAAATGACTAAGGAACTTTGAATCCCTATCATTTACCATGGTCTTGGGGATGCCATGTAACTTCACCACTTCCTCAAAATAGAGGTTTGCAACCTTGGTAGCATCATATGTAGTATGACATGGAATGAAATGAGCCATCTTGGAAAATCTATCAACGACCACCATGATAGAATCCTTACCCCTTTGCGTTCTTGGTAGACCCACTACAAAGTCTAAACTTACATCTTCCCATGGATGATGTGGAATGGGCAAAGGAGTATACAACCCTTGTGGTAAAGCATGAGCCTTGGAAACATTACAAGTATTACACCTCTTCACCATATGCTCAACGTCTTTAATCATGCTTGGCCAAAAATAATGCTCCTTCATCATAAGATATGTCTTCTCAATTCCAAAGTGACCCGCCAAAGATCCTCCATGGACCTCCATGATCAACAACTCACGTATGCTACTCTTGGGAATACAAAGTTGATTTCCTTTGAAAAGAAATCCATTCTCAATGTGATAGAGTTGGTGGGGATGCTTCTTACAAAGTTCATATACCTCCTTGAAATCCTCATCATTTACATACAATTCTTTAATATGCTCAAACCCAAAGACTCTTGAATCTAAAACATGAGTGAGTAGATACCTTCTTGATAATGCATCCGCTCCTTTGTTTAGATGACCCGCTTTATGTTTGATCACAAAATGGAACGCTTACATATACTCCACCCATTTGGCGTGCCTTGGATTCAACTTGTGTTGCCCTTGAATGAATTTAAGAGCCTCGTGATCACTATGCAAGATGAACTCACCACTTAGAAGATAGTGTCGCCAATGTTCAATAGCTCTTATAATAGCATAGAACTCCTTGTCGTATGTACTATACTTCCGTTTGGCGTCATTTAACTTTTCACTAAAGAAGGCAAGAGGTCGGCCTTCTTGAGATAACACGGCTCCTATTCCAACTCCATTTGCATCCACCTCAACTTCAAAGACTTTATCAAAACAAGGTAATGCAAGAATAGGTGCATGACACAATTTATCTTTAATCATCTCAAAAGCTTCATTAGCACTCTTACTCCATGAAAACTCCTTCTTTTTCAATAACTCGGTCATAGGTGCAAGAATGGTGATAAAGTTCCTTATAAACCTCCGATAAAAAGATGCTAAACCATGAAAACTTCGTACCTCATGGATTGACGTGGGTGTAGGCCACTCTTGAATGGCTTTTACCTTCTCCTTATCAACTTGAATGCCATCTTTTGAAAGGACATACCCAAGGAACACGACCTTGGGTGAGGAAAAGTGGCACTTCTCCATGTTGGCATAGAGTTGTTCTTTCTCCAAAATATGCATAACCAACTCTAAGTGCTTCACATGCTCCTTTTCGCTTCTACTATACACAAGAATATCATCAAAGTAAACTACAACACATTTGCCAATAAGAGGCTTCAAAACATGATTCATTAAACGCATAAAAGTGGAGGGGGCATTCGTAAGACCAAATGGCATCACAAGCCACTCATATAACCCTTCCTTCGTTTTAAATGTCGTTTTCCACTCGTCACCTTCATGAATCCTTATTTGATGATATCCACTTCGTAAGTCCACTTTAGAGAACACAACACTCCCATGAAGCTCATCAAGTAGATCCTCAAGACGCGGGATTGGAAATCTATACTTGATTGTGATCTTGTTTATTGCTCGGCAATCCATACACATTCTTTGGGACCCATCTTTCTTAGGCACAAGTAAAACCGGGACAGCACATGGGCTCATACTCTCACGTATCAAACCCTTGGACAAAAGATCATCCACTTGCCTTTGAACTTCTTGTGCTTCTTTGGGGTTCATACGATAGGCCGGCTTGTTTAGAAGCATCGAACCCGGAACAAGATCAATCTTGTGTTCAATTTCCCTTCTTGGAGGCAACCCATTCGGCATTTCTTTTGGAAACAAGTGTTTGAATCGTTCCAAAAGTGGTCGAAGACGTGCATGCTCAAATGTTGGGGACGCTTCTTCCTCCTCCAAGTTAGCCAAAATAAGCTCCCTATGCTCTTGAAACTCATGGTATTCGGCCTTCATGAAACTCACAAGATTGGTTTCCTCCTTTTGTTGGTGTGGTTGGGGACGAATAATCGATGATGGTGGGAGAGGAGCCAAGATGATCTTCCTCTTATTGAGAACGAACGAGTAGGTGTTCATTCTCCCATCATGTGTGACGTGCCTATCAAAAAGCCAAGGTCTCCCAAGCAGAACATGACAAGCATCCATAGGAATTACCTCACACCAAATAGAATCTTTGTAATTTTTCCCAATAGAAAGACTTACAAGAACTCGGTGAACCACACGTATGCCCTTCCCATGACTCAACCATTGAATTGTGTAGGGAGATGGGGGGGGACTAACCTCCAATTGTAGTTTGTTCACCATAGTTGTTGATGCGGCGTTTGTGCAACTACCTCCATCAACGATCAAAGAACACACCTTGCCTTGAATTGTACATCTCGTATGGAAGATGTTTTCTCTTTGTTCAAGCTCATTTGGAACACAAGCAACGCTCAAGGCCCTTCTTACTACAAGCATTTCACCTTCATCCGCTTCCTCTACGTCCTCTTCATTCACGTCAACTCCTACTTCCTCTTCTTCATTCTCATTTTCAAGATACTCTGGTTCCACATATAAAGCACTTTGATATTCCACCAAAGATATTATCTTCTTGTTAGGACACTCCGAAGCATAATGTCCTAAACCTTGACAACGAAAACACCTCCTTGGGGCTAAGGGTTTTGGCTCTTGGTCATGGGTTTTGGGAATGGATGGGGGTTGATTTTGTGGTGCTTTTGTGTTTGGTTATTTTGTGGGGAATGGGGGTTTTTGTTGTGGGGTGTATGGGCGTGTGTTTTGTGGGGATTTGTATGATGTTTGGTACTTGGATATGGTTTCTTTTCCCCTTTCTTTGCTTTGCCTCTCTACTTTCAAGGCCAAAGAGATTAACTCGTCCAAAGATTGGTAAGGATGTAATTCAACAATATTACGAATCCAATCATTTAAACCATATAGAAAACGTACCAAAGTTTGTGGCTCATCTTCTTGGAGATCACAACGCCAAAGAAGATGCTCGAATTCCTTTGTGTACTCCTCAACACTTTTGCTCCCTTGTACCAAACGTTGCAACTTGTAATAGTTATCTTGGAGATAACTAGGTGGTAGGAACTTTTCTTGCAACTTCTTCTTCATCTTAATCCACGTTTTGATCTTGTCCTTCCCTTTGGTTTGCCTCTTCTTTTGCAAATTAGTCCACCAAATGGACGCATGTTTTCGCAATTTAAGGGCCACATATTTCACCTTCTTCTCATCATGGACTTCTTAAAGATCAAAAACACGTTCAATAGTTTGCATCCAATCTAGAAAGTTTTCAGGATCAAGTTTACAATCAAACTCGGGGATTTCCACTTTGAAGTCAAAACGATCCTCTCTTTTAGGACGTCCACTTCGTTCACTTTGTACCTCCTCTTCATCATCACTTCCTCAACGATTCACTCTATGTTGCAAATGCATATAACGTTTCAATTGCTCCGAGAGAAAAGCGATTCTTTGCTTCATGAATTCCACATCTTCTTGAGAATTTGTGGGTTGTGTCGTGGGTGTACTTGTACTTTCCATGAATCTTGACACAAAAAGATCACAAGAAACTTGCAAATATGGGGTTAGCGTATGGGGGGAGGAGAGGGGATTGTTTTTGGTTTGATTGTGTTTGGGCTATGGGGTTCTTTGTGGAGCTAATGGTAGGCGTGAGATGGAGAGATGGTGGGGGATGGATTTGTGATGGATAGATTGCAAAAAGATGGTTCAAGAACTAAGAGAATCAATCTCCTAAGCTCTGATACCAATTTTGATGTATAATGGATCAAGGGATGATCACATTACACTAGAATCTAGGATCTTTAAAAACCAAGATAAGAATCTTCAACTCTTAGTTCTCAAAGTTCAACCAAATTCAATGAATAAGGATGAATGATAAACGAAACGATGATGAAATCGTTTACCAAGATTGATGATGGACGAATGTTATTGATGAATTTATGATGAACGATTGATGCTTGGATGATTCTATGTTGATCGACACTTGAAAGATCGAACAAAGATGGTTTGGATGATGATTGACGATTGGATGGATGAACGAACGAATGGAATGATAAGAATGATATGAATGGCACTTGAAGAATCTTGGAGGATGTAGGCACACCACCTTCAAGAATGCTTCTATTTCTTCCTATCACCACCAAGGACGCCACCCTAGGCTAGAAGAAGACAATATGATCGAATCCCTCACAAGAGAAACGAAAGACTAGCAAAAGCTAGAGAGAAACAACATCATGTTGTGTTTGATTGCATTTTTGTATTGAATAATGTGTGATTACAAAGCACCCTAAGGGGGTATTTATAGTAATGAGGCCCCCCTTTAGGCGTGTACAAAACAAGAACTAGGCCTCTTGAGGCTTACATCATCCTACACATTTATTACATCATAAAAGCTCTAAAATACAACTCTATAAAGAAAAGACTATAACTCCTTCAATACTTGTCTAATCTTCAAGATTCAAAAACCAATGTGTAGCTTCTTTGATGTAGATTATTTAGTACTAGATGACTTCTTCAATATCTTCAAGGATCTTGTGATATAGAACAAATGACTGATCCACCCTTGAAGAGTTCACTTGGACGTGTGAAAGGTGTGAGTGTTTCAAGCTCCCTTTGAATGAAATCAAGCATTTGGTTCCCATGATGAAGATTTGGGACCAAATCTACATCAGTCAATCATATGAACTCTTCGATGTGGTGAGTAGGATTCTCAGATAGCTTGAATTTCATGTTAGGCACCTCAATCTTATCAGCAATTTTCATGACAGGGTGGATAGGCAAAGGTACATCTGTGTACTTGTCAGCAAAGGCTGGCACAATGCTCATTATCTTGGTGATGCTCTCCAACTTTTGCTCTAAGGCCTTAACAGTTGGGTCCTCCATGAGCTTGGGAATCACCGAAGTAGTTTTGGGCTTCCCTTTAAATGATCTTAAGCCCCCTGACTCCTCTATAGGTGTCTTGACAAGTTCGGGCTCAGATTCATGGACTTCCACCACATCATCATCTCTTTCAACACTTAGACCCAACTTCTCATTGATCTTTTGATGGCTTGCAGCATATCATCCATTACTTGTTGTTGCTGATGGAGCCTCTTCTCAATATTTTGCTCCTGTTCGAAGGAATTTGCAAAGACTAAGCCTTGTAAGCCTTGCATCTTAGTGTAAAGATCCTCCAGCTATTTCAAGATGTTGGCTTCAGCGCCTTGGACATGGATCTCTTGGAATCGTTCTTCAACCATGATATAGACTCTGACTTGAGTGATGAATGAATCGCGGTTTGGATTCGGGACCATTCGGCTGGTATGCGGATCTCTGATGCGGGCCCAGAGTCGACCTCCTATCGTGCCTGTATGGAAATTTGTTAGTGGCTCGATAATTACTCTGACACTTACTACCCGATGCATGCATATCCTAAAAGACCTATATGAGACCCTAACAAACTGGATGCCTTCATGCTGACCAAAAGAAGACTCACCCACTTCTTGGGAGTGCATGACCTAACTCTATATGGGCTAACAACATAACATTATAAAGGGCCGAATAAAGTCAAATATAGTGAGCTGATCATAGGTTAGAAAGCACAAGTCAGTGTTTCTCAATTCGGATGGGCCCAATCCACAGGCCGACCGTTTTAAGGAGAATCCGTAACTTGGCGCAACAAACTTTGACAGCTCTAGCCATATTGACTATTATGCGAACTAATATAATGTTCGACAGAACCGACGACTTTTTTTTCTTTTTTTTATTTTTATTTACTCAAGAAAAATGGATATTGTAAAGGACTGAATAAAGTCAATCATAAGCGAGTTATAATTAGTTTATAGGTTTAATTGACAAATCCAATATGGTTGGGCTTAACAACGGGCTGGCCATAAATGTGATGGATTTATTAATTAAATCCATAAATTAATTTACTCAAGCCTAATGACTATTATGCAGTCTAAGACGCTATCCATTAACTTTGTTGGACTTTTAGCTATGTTTTTTGAACCTTTGTTAAGAGAACATCGTAAAAGGCCATACAATATCATTTAAAGTGAGTCAATTTTTATTTACTAATTAAAATAATTAACCCTTGTACAGTTGTACATAAATGGGCTCTTCCACTGGGCTAGCCATAATGCCTTTGGGTTAATTATACTAATTAATAAATAAACTTTTTCTCAACCCAATGAATTTTATATGGACTAGAACGAAGCCTCTAAGCTAGGGTCGACTATTTACAAAAAGGAAAAGGGAAAGGGGAACACATATACACCTAGTATAGAACATGAGAGGTATCCTAAACTGAGGCTTTATGTTCATGGATTTCTATGGTTGGGTTAATATGGCCTACCACATGTTCTCGCCTAGGTGCACTTAACCCTTATAAGATTTGTGGGTAAAGTGTGTGAGGTGTTGCTCGGCGAACTTCAAGGAAGCCTTGGAGTATAACACGGGGAGAGGAGAGACCAAATGCTTAGCGATTGTGGAGTGCATCTCTATAGTAGTGGCCACCCGCTCTCGGGTAAAAATCCTAGTTTTTCCTAAAGTGTCACCTTTGGGCTCACGTGTCAAAAGATCTGATGAGTGTCCGGTATGCAAAAAAAATGCCTAAAAGAATAATAAAATTGTGAAATAAATCAACTTCTCCCCTTTTTCAATTTCAAATCAACTCGATTTGTCCAAGTTTTACCCTCTTTTTAAGTTTCAGTCCCCAGTGGAATCGCCAATCTATAGGACCCCGAAGATTCTCGATCGGGGAAATTGTTTCCAATGCGCTACTTAAATGATCGAGAGCCGACTAAGGTTGCTTAATCCTTAAATAAGGATATTTTTATTTTATGAAATTCATTTTCGGGGTGATGAAACTTTATTTATTTACAAACCTATTTATATTATAAAAATACTCGAAATTGCACAAAAATAATTCATCAATGAGTTGTTACCGACCCATTCCCGAATCCGGGCCAAAAAGAAGACATATGGGCCGCCAAAATTATCATAGGCCGCATAGCCGAGCCAGTGCTTCTTCGGCCCAGAGAAAAATGGGTGAAAATTAGTAAAGGTCGCATAGCCTTCGCTGATTTTCATGCCCGTTTTCTCTTGGGTCGGCCTTGGGTTGGTGAATAAGGAGGTATCAAATCATTTCTAAATATTTTAATGTAAAAACGTGTATTTTTAATAATAAAAAAGGGTATAAAGGAATAAAGAGTCGCCAGCCGATTTAAGGAAATCGACAAACCAAAAGAAATAAAAGATGACTCCGGTCTACGAACATGAATTCTAAGTTCAGGGGCAAGGTTACGAATTCAAGAATTAAGATAATTCTCGAATCCGCCTGTTTGAAAACAGACTCTACTAAAATCGAACTTGAATGAAATTAAGCGGGGAGAAGTTTAATAAATTTCACAATGTTATATTCATGAGCATGCAATGTTTAACACATGATGTTTTTTACAAAAATATGTACAAGCAACATGATATAAAGAATGAATTACATCATTAGAATATAAAAGAACAAACCTCACTTAAGATGTCGGCATGATGATGGCAAGACCGAACTTTCACTTGAAGAGAAAATGGAGGTGAGTTATGGTAGGATAGGATTTGGATGTGAGAACTTATGGATGAATGATGATATGGATGAATGATTAGAGAATAAGGACAGGTGAGACTTTAAGAGAGTATTGGTAATATAGATGATGATAGTTGATGATGAATGAGTGATAATGGTAAGGTATTTATAGGTGGAGAAGTGAGGGATTTGGAGGGAAAGATGAGGGAACACGTCCAGAAAATCATGCCCCTCTCCCATGCAAGATCAAAAGCTATGCGGCTTTTGATCATATTATGGTCAACCGAGTTCAATCACGTGTGCTATGATCAATAGGGGGTGATTTGATTATGGCGCCAAAACTGAATGAAAAAAATAAACTAAGCGGCCTATGGCATGCAATCACACGGATTGCTGACATGGTAGCTGGCCATGGACCGGGTATTGAAACCAAAGGCTAAGCGGCCTTCGCTTCATGTACTGGGCCGGACTTGCTTGCTGGGCCAATCTTGAATGCGGTGTAGGCTATGCGGCCTGTGCTCATTAAATCCGGGTTGGTTCGTTCTATTGGGCTTGCTTCGATAATACCGTGGGCCAATGACCAATTTTGATATCCGATATGAAGTTGGAACAAATGGATGTGAAAACAGCTTTCCCACATATTGACTTGGAGGGAGAAATCTATATGAGACAACCGGATGGATATATGATTCTGGAGAAGGATAAGCTTATATGTTGTTCAAGGAAGTCCCTCTATGGCCTCAAACAAGCTTCGCGCCAATGGTATGTGAGGTTTGACTCTTTTATATTGAGTCATGGCAACACACGATACAGATATGATTCTTGCATGTATTTTTAGAAGATTGGTGATTTAACATTTCAACTGTCTACTTATTATTATATGCATATGACATGCTTATTGCCTCTAAAGATAAATCTTTGATTACCAGGTTGAAATGGAAACTTAGAAGTGAGTTTGAGATGAAGGATCTTGGTGCTGCTAAGAAGATTCTAGGTACGGGGATTAGGAGAAATTGAAAGGATAGTAAGCTCTACTTATCTCAGAAAAAAATACCTTGAGAAAGTCCTCTCTTGGTTCAATATGAACAATTGCAAGCCCGTCTCTACTCCTTTTAATGCTCGTTTCAAACTTAGTGCCGCTTGTAGCCCTTGATCTAAGGAGGAATTTAGTATAATGTCTGGTATTCCTTATTTTAGTGTTGTTGGGAATCTTATGTATGATATGTTGTGCACTAGACTGAATTAGCTTATGCAGTTAGCGTGGTGAGCCAATATATGCATTGTCCTGGGAACACTACAAAAAACAACCTAATGGGCTACGGTTAATTTTTCTCGCCCAAACTACCAATTTTTTCGCCCCAAGTATAGGGCGACAGACTTTGTCTCGTCGTTTAGTTGTCGCCCGAGAAGCGAAGCACAATGTTCAAACGACAGAATATGAAGGTTCGACGCCCATTGCTCGCAATTGTGCGACAAAATATTTTGTCGCCAGAAACCTTTTTGTGTGAAAAATCTTGATATCGATGCCCATATTGTGACTTTGTGCAACAAAAATTTTCATCACCACACACCATTTAACACTTCGTCGTTAATTTTTTTGCCCTACACATTATGTTGCGTGACAAAAATGTTCGTCGCCATAGGTCAATTATGTACAATAATTTCTTTTCACGTATTTGTCATACATTATTTCAATGTTGGTTGATTTAATTTCTTATGGTCTACTTTCATATTTTAGATAACATTAAAAGACACTATAATTAAATCTTAGATAATTAAACCTTAGATAATTAGTGCAAATGTCTTACAAGAGTACTTAACATGGAAATAGATATTTATGTCGAAAGGAAAGTCTAACGGTGCACATATGCAGAAAAGAGTAGAGTTTGACAAGTTGGATAACTATGTTCTTTTCTGCGGTTGGCAAACTGCGGTACTACAGCATACCGCAATTTGCCACAACTCCCCACGCTTTACCACAAATCATTACTTTTCTCTCTTCTCACTTTTCTCCTCTACTTTTTACATTCTCTCTCCTCACCTACCTCACATACCGATAACCTACCAAAATTCCACCACACCTCATCACACCATACCGCAAAATACCGCAAAAAAGAACAGGGCCAAAATCATAAATGTCGCTAGCTGTGCAAAATGATCAACCATTTAGCTAGCTATATAAAAGTGGCATTCATATGCCCAAAATAAAGCCTTGTTTTTCCTTGCTTTTTGATGCAAAAAAGGTCAGTTAGTTAGTGCTTCATATGTGCAAAAGAGGAGGTCACATATTCTCTAACAATTAGAATGCTATACAATTTGTGCACAACCATTTATAAAACCTGGACCAAAGAACAAAAATAATCTGTTAGATTTCCGATCAATGATAAAAAAATAAAAAAAATAAAAAAACTCGATAAAATCTGAAACTTAGGGGTTAGCCAACATAACTCCCCTTCCCCCCTAAACTAACCATCAGGTAGTTTGACAAGAATACTCTAAAAATATCAATCAATTCTAAAAATATTACCATAAACTTCAATATTCACAAATCGGTTCTCACACTAATAACTCCATTTGATTCTAATTTCTCACAAATGTCTTTCAAATTTTCGACATCAACTCTGAAATAATTTGTTAGCTAACAAGCTTAGGGACATTATAATTTGTTAGCAATCCAAATGGAAAAAAATAATGGTTTGTTCGGACCAAAATAGGAAAACAAAGATGCACAGAAAACAGATTATTATCAAACAGTTGTCCAAAAAACAAAAAGGACAAAGGAGGTGATATGTTAAAGTTCAAACAAGAGAAATAAAAAAAGATACATTTATAGTGGTTGTCGATCATGACAATCACCGTAAATAAAATAAATTTTACTCATACATGTGTCAAGTTTTATTTTGGCCGTTAGCTTTTTTATTTAATATAAATTGTAAAAAATATTTTTTTAAATTTTAGTTTATTTTTAAAAATTGTAAATAAATATTTTTCAAAATATGCTTGTTTACTAGGTAAAAACTTAGAGTTAAGGTATTTAAATTTTAAAAAAAATTGGTGAAATTTTTTTAATTAAGAAAATATATTTTATTATGGTGTACTAAATAAAAAAAATAAATGACAAAGATAAAAGTTGACAAATATATGGATAAATATGATTTTCATTGTGGTGGTTGTCATGGTTGACAACCACTATAAATTTTTCCAATAAAAAAAAATAAATCAAGAACAAAAGCTTTATGTTGAGTTTGCCAGAACATTTCCAAAACAAAGAAAACCTCCATAAATAATTGCAAAATTAATTTTGTGCCCTAGTAGAAAAAAAGTGTTTCCCTATGCCAATTTTGGCCTGTTCTTTTTCATGTGGCTAATCATGCACAACACCATGATTACAACCACCACAAAATACCATCCTACTACAATTCACCACAACCCACCACAAATTACTTTTTCACAATTACCAATACAATATTTATATATATACAAAAAAAAAATTCACCGCAACATACCAATAATCGCCAAAATTCCACCACAACCCGCCACAATTTCACCACACCATACTGCGCAATAGCAGAATACCGCATAAAAGAACAAGGCCATTTCTTGTAGTGGAAGGAATATTGGAATGGGGTCAAATGGGTCCTTCTCTATGTGAAGGGTGTCACTGATCGTGGTTAGGTCTTTGATAGAAGTATTGTTCTACGTAAATTGTATCTCCTTGTTTTAGCTTTTATTGTTTCCTTGTGACTCGATCCTATACTGAATTTCTGCATATTTTATAACACGCGCGTGCACACGCATATATATATATATATATATATATATATATATATATATATTAACAAATGACTTCTTAAAACAAATGATGCTATTTTTACAAAAATTAATATTTTTAAGGATTTTTGGATGCTAATATACTGAACTTTCAGGGTATTGAACAACAATACACTGAACTTTGATCTTGGACAATAATACACTGTACTTTAGGATTGTCACCAAGTAAGTCACCGCCGGAATTGCTATGAGTGCATTATTGTCTAACACCCCCCAAAATATAGTGTATTATTGTCCAAGGTCAAAGTTCAGTGTATTATTGTCTAATATCCGAAAAGTTCAGTATATTAACGTCCGAAAACCCTATTTTTAAAGTTTTTTTATCATAATTGGATTTTTTCAACTATCATAGTACGTTAATTAAAATATGACAACTATTGATTATTTACCTTAAAAAATGAAATCAATATATATATACATATATATATATATGTATATATATATATATTGATCAAAATAATTTTTACAATAATTAATTATACTTATTAAAATATAAATCTTTTTATCCGATGAAAATACTTTACATAAATTAATAAGAAACTTTCAACTACTTCTAGTTAAAAAAAATCAACTATAATAAATTTTATAGAAAAATAATGACATAAAAGTTTCTCAAGAAAAATAGAAAATAAAAGTTGCACGGAAAGTGTATTAGGGGTTGCATTTATCCCCTCTTTTGGGGGCAGAAAGACAACATTTTTCTCTTTGGTGTGTATGTGTTGGTCTTGGAGGTATTTATTTTGATAGTGCTCTTCGGCACTGATTCTTCCTTGGGAATAAAATCTTGGGTTATAATTATCCAAAACAAAAAAGAAAATCGAATTTTAATAATCCCTGCTCTCATCAATAGTATAATAGCGGGTTTTTTGCTTTTTAGACCCTGTATTTTGGGGTATTTAAAATCTGACTCTATTTTCAAAGTTCTGATTTAGACTATATCTGATATGGACCCAAAAAATTTAGCCCAAAGTTAAGTTTGACTTCGGTGAAGACCAAAATCTTATATAAACTGACCGATTTACCCTTTATTTCATTTATTCATTTATTTTGAATTTCCTTTTGAAATTGACTAGACTGAAGAATTCAATTTTACAGCCCATATGCATATCCCACCCTTAGTGACTATTCAACTCCAAACTCCCAGAAAACCGAATAAATGAAGGGTAAATTTGGAATACACAAATAATTAAGGGGCAACTTCGGAAGGAAAAATCAGACAAACTACAATAAGGGCCTCTTTTGGCCGGACCCCTCTAATTATGTCCAAATTGTTGCCGGAAACAAAGTATAGGGTCCAAATTGTAAATTTTGAAACATGGGGGTCCAGATTGTAATTACCCCCAAAATACAGGGTCCAAAAAGCAAAAAACCCATAGTACAGCATAATCTCCATTTTCATTTGGATTTTGGCGGTAAAAAAAAATTAAATTCTTCTGGGACACCACCGAAAGTATACTCTAAATATCGTATACATTGAGCTGCATTTGATTCAAAAACATAGTATAACACTTTAAAACGATTTTTAATAAATTTGCGGCATTTCTCTCATTTTTTTCTTTTTTTTTACTATTCTTTTACCTTTTTTTTTACTTTTATTCCTTTTAAAAAAATCATAATAATTGCTTAGATTTTCAAAAATAATTATTTTAAAGATTCTTTTAGTAACTATAATTCATTATCTTTCTTGAGGCAGGAATGAAAAAACAAAATAATATGGGATATGAATGAAAAAATAAAAAGAATGTGGATGTGGATTTGCATTTGAATTTGAATTTGAATTTGAATTTGAACTTGAATTTGAATTTGGTATCACTATAATCCAATTTTTTTTATAAACATCAAAATTCAAAATTAAAGTAAAAATTATCAAATTGGTGATACCATGATAGTAGGAATTATTAAAATCCAATTTTTCAATACTAGTCATTAACCCGTGCGATGCACGGGGTATTTAAAATTTTAAATAGTATAAAATAAATGAAATAAATATGTTATTTTTGTTTTTAAAAAATAAATATATTACCAAACATTCTTAATCCAAGTAAAAAAAAACGACATAGAATGATAAAAATAAATACTCCAAAGTCTTGCCCGGGTGGGAAATGGAGTGGTCGAATGTAACAATCTTACCCTACATCTTGCAATTTAGATAGATAAATTCCAATTAATTAATTTAGAAATCGTTCGTTGCATATTATTTCATTGGAAAGAAGCATGTGACATTACTTTACTCATAAACAATATCGTATAAGTTGAAAATGAAAGGGCAACAACCTTTATTATCATGTTGTAAATGAAAGGACAAAATTCACTGAACCCTATATACACCAATATCAAATCTCCTACATAACCATATATGATCCATGCAAAATATTATCTATACACATATGATGCTTGAATGAATTCCTTAATGCATGTAGTGTGTTAGTTAAAAATATTCCTCTTGATTCTATGAAAATTCTTGTTATAATTAAAAGAAAGCCAATTATTTATTTGATCAAACAAGAGAACAAAAGGAAAAAAAAAAAAGAAAACGAAAGATTGCTAAATAATAAAAAAAAAAATACATGATTTATTTGTATTGTATCTAACCTATCAATTCTAACTACCGGGCCTAAAGAAAGTTATTTATTTCGATTTGATATATGGAATGAATCCATTATTTTTTCGATTTTTTACTTTATATATATAAATATATTTTTTTACTTTATATATATAAATATATATAATATAGTTTTTTTTATTACATTACTGAGTGGAATTGAGAATTGAGTTGAGTCGATTTCCATACGGATAAAGACCCCTTTTTGTAGACAAATTGG